>CM056592.1:15713750-17120000 GCA_029721435.1 Gymnothorax reevesii
TGTACTGTTGTCTGTGGCTTTTAAATCAAGCCTCTTTCTGAAATCCATACCACACATGGATGTCTAAGAGTGTTGAATTGGTATTTTAACAGTAAAATAGCTGTTATGGCCCCAATTTGTTATTACATTTATAACACAACAGCAACAGCAAGGGATGACAAACACAGTTTTAACAACTAAAACACATTTAATTTTTAACAAAGACAAAGACTAAACTACTGACCAAGATTGATAAATAAGAAAAAAACAGAAATAATTACAGTCCCTTTTTAGTGGGGTGGCTTGGTGATGTCCTGGATGAAGAAAATGCTCAAACACAGTCAAAGAAATCCACAAAAGAAACGTCACAGGTCTTGAACAGAATGGCAGGTCTGGTCATCTTCTTGCAATTTCTCCTACTACTTTAATGTCTCAATTCTTTCCCTTATATACTCTTTTGCAGACCCCACCCACATTTAGACCTCTTTTTTTTAAATTTTCTGAGACTTGCCCCAGACATGTCCAGGACATGTCTTAACATGTTTCCAGTCAGAGTTTAACAAAAAAAAAGGTAAATACTGCCATCTAGTGGCCTATATTCACATTACACCTCCATTCCAAAAGGGAAAAATTTTGACTCACAAAGGCAAAATTTTTCTTTTCAATACAAAATGGTTAAGTGAACACTTGTCTATATATACATATCATACAATATTCAAACACATGATATATATATACACATTCAAACACGGGATAAGCAATCAGCAATTACATTGTCTGTACCCTTCACATGCTTAATTTCCAAGTCAAACTCCTGTAAAATCAAACTCCAATTCAACAATCTCCGATTCTTGTTTTTCATCTTACTCAAAAACGTTAACGGATTGTGGTCAGTGTACACAATCATTGGCTTTTGTCCTGTACAAACATAAACTTCAAAGTGTTGTAAAGAAAGGACCAGAGCCAACAGTTCCTTCTCTATTGTGGAATAGTTCCTTTGGTGGCGATTGAACTTCCTGGAGAAGTATGCCACGGGATGCTCAATGTCATCAGAGTCACTTCTCTGTAGGAGCACAGATCCACAAGCTTGGTCGCTAGCATCGACCGCGATGGAGAACGGTTTGTTGAAGTCAGGAGATTTGAGCACGGGGAAGTGACACAGCAGAGACTTCAGGTGATCGAAGGCTCTCTGGCATGCATCATCCCAGGTGAACTTTACGCCTTTCTTCAGTTGGTTAGTTAGACTGAGAGCAATCTCAGCAAAGTTCTTGCAGAACTTGCGGTAGTACCCGATCATTCCAAGGAAGCGGCGCAAAGCTTTTTTGTTGTCAGGAACTGGAAAGTCCATGATGGCTTGGACTTTAGCATTTATGGGTGCCACCTTACCCTGGCCTATGACGTAGCCAAGATAGGTGACAGTAGCACAACCAAAGTCACTCTTGTTCAGGTTAACAGTCAGGTTAGCCTGGGTCAGGCGCTGGAACAACGTCTCTACATCTTTTAGATGTTCTTCCCAGGAGTCACTCCATGTGATCAGGTCATCGATGTATGCACCCGTGTGTGGCAATCCGGCGATTGTAGACTGTATCATCCTTTGGAACGTGGCTGGGGCATTTTTCATGCCAAAGGGTAGGACTTCATACTGGTACAATCCAGATGGTGTGGCAAAAGCAGAGATGCTCTTGGCCCTCTCAGTTAAAGGCACACACCAATAACCCTTCAATAAATCAATCTTGGTCAGAAACTTTGCTTGCCCTACACTATCAATACAATCATCAATCCTAGGTATTGGAAACACATCAGTTCTAGTTACAGCATTGACTTTGCGATAATCTGTACAGAATCTAGTACTTCCATCAGGTTTTGGAACTAGCACACAGGGTGAACTCCAATCGGAGTTGGAGGGTCTGATAATATCATGTTTTAACATGTACTCAACCTCTTTCTCAGCAATCTTTCTCTTTTCAGGATTCATCCGGTATGGATGCTGTTTTATTGATTTGGCATCACCAACATCTACATCATGAGAGGCTATAGTAACTCTCTTTGGAACATCAGGAAACAGATCCTCATATTTCTTGATCAACCTCTCAAACTGATCTCTCTGTGAGGGTTCTAAGTGCTGGAGTTTTACATCAAGATTTTGCAACACTTCAGAATTTGACAATTTACATGAAAGAACTTCAGCTTTAATTCTAGGTTCATCATCTTGAAACTCCCCCTCATCTTCACACGTTTCGACCATTGGAGAATCTGAAGTGACAGCTGCAACCCTAGCATTTCTGTCATGATAAGGCTTTAGCATGTTAATATGACACAATTGTTTTGGTTTTCTCCTATCTGGAGTCTTCACAATGTAATTGAGATCATTGAGTTTTGTCAGAATTTCATAAGGACCATGAAATCTAGCCTGCAATGGATTGGACTGCAAGGGAAACAACACAAGGACCATTTCTCCTGGTTTAAACTCACGGCTTCTAGCCTTATGATCATACCAAGTTTTCATTTTTCCCTGACTTGATTTCAAGTTCTCTTTGGCAAGGTCACAAGCTGCACGCAATCTTTCCTTGAACTTGCTAACATAGTCTAACAGACTGATTTGCGGCTCTTCCTCTTGCCATTGTTCACTCAATAATAGCAAAGGTCCTCTCACTTCATGACCAAACACTAGCTCAAATGGACTGAATCCAGTAGACTCCTGCACTGCTTCTCTAGCTGCAAACAACAGCAAATGAACCCCTTCATCCCAGTCTTTCTCATGGTCATAACAATAAGTCCTCATCATTGTCTTGAGAGTGGAATGAAACCGCTCTAAGGCACCCTGACTTTCTGGATGATAGGCACTAGAAAGAATCTGTTTTGCACCTAGTTCATACACAACCTGCTGAAACAAACCAGAAGTGAAATTGCTACCTTGGTCTGACTGAATTTCCCTGGGAAGGCCAAACAACGTGAAGAACTTTATCAAAGCCTTCGAGATTGCAGTTGCCTTGATGTTACGTAGAGGTATGGCTTCGGGGAATCTGGTAGATGCACACATGATTGTCAACAAGTACTGATTTCCAGATCTAGTCTTGGGTAATGGACCAACGCAATCAACAATGACCCTAGAGAATGGCTCCCCAAATGCTGGGATAGGCTGCAATGGAGCTACAGGTGGGTCTAACTGGTGTTTTCCAACTACCTGACAAGTGTGACAAGTTTTGCAAAAGTTGGAAACGTCTTTCCGAAGCCCAGGCCAAAAGAAGTGTTTCATGATCTTATCAACAGTCTTGTTAACACCAAGATGACCTCCTAAAGGTAAACTATGAGCCATTGTTAAGATCTCATTCCTGTAGACCTTCGGAACAACAATTTGCCTGACCACTGCCCAATCTGCATTGGCAGGGATATCAGGAGGGCGCCACTTCCGCATCAACACACCATCCTTGAGATAATACCCAACTGGAACTGCATCTATTTCTTTTTCAGGAAGGGCTCTCCTCTTTAGTACACCAATTTCAGGATCATTAGTTTGCTCCTCAATCAACCGCTTTCTGGACAGAGACAAGTCTCCAGACACATCAGAATCACCAGACCCATCCGGCTGGCTGAATAGAGAACTGATAAAAGTATCTGATAAGTCCTCAAACGGAGAAACCATAGTAGGCCAATCAGAGTCATGAGGCGAACCACCTGAGTCCTGACTATTCAATGTACTGGACGGCACCACATCATCTTCTTCTTTAGCCTTCTTGGCCATAGCACGAGTCACTGCGCAAGAAGGATACAGAGATGGGTCCTCATCCCCATTTTCAGTGCTCGGCTGTGAAGTAAGATGTACAGGGGGAACTACTTTGCCCCCAGCCAGGTCATTGCCTAGCAACAGAGAAACACCCTTTATAGGTAGACTTGACATAAGTCCCACCTTTACCTGTCCTGTAACTAAATCTGACTTCAAGAATATAGAGCGCAGGGGTACAGATACAGTCCTCCCTTCAATACCTTGTACAAGTATGAAATCCCCTGAAGCGGTCTCATCACGTAACTCCAAGGAGTCCATCAACAAAAGTGATTGAGAAGCTCCGGTATCCCTTAGGATATATATGGGGACAGGAGTAGTATGCTCATTCAGAGCCACAAATCCCTCTGACACAAATGGAAGAAATTCCTCCCTCACGAAGTCAGCTGTATCAGGCTTTTTAGCCCCACAAGAAGCAGGCAATTTAGCAGATTGGTTATCTACTACAGGGGTTTCTAACCTTGTTTTCACAAAGGCATTTGGTTTGGTATCCTTCTCTTTTTCTTTCTTAGCTTTAAGGAACCAACAGTTAGTTGTAACATGACCAGATTTCTTGCAATAACTGCAAACTAGACCACTTTTGTCACTGTCAGCTTTCACACTTTGATCAGACCTGTGACTGGATTTCTGAGCACCATCACCAGATTTGTCTTTGTCTTTGGGTGAGGAATCTTGGGTATCACCATCACCCTTTTTCTGAAATTGGGACCATCTATTATTACTGCTAGACTGAAATTTGGACTTATGTGTGAGAACATATTCATCTGCAAATTTGGCAGCTGATTGCAAATTCAGTGCTTGCTTCTCATTAAGGTAGGTCTTAACATCATCCTTAACACAGTTCTTGAATTCTTCAACTAACACCATCTCTTTTAGTGAGTTGAAATCATCCTTGACCTCCATAGAAGTACACCAGCGCTCAAAGCAAACCTGCTTCTCATTAGCAAATTCAACATAAGTCTGATTTTCAGATTTCTTCAGACCTCTGAATTTCTGTCGGTAAGCCTCTGGAACCAACTCATAAGCTCTCAAAATAACCTTTTTGACAACCTCATAATCAGAGGAATCATCTGCAGACAAAGCCGAATAGGCTTGTTGAGCTTTACCCTTGAGGACAGTTTGCAACATCAGAGGCCAGTGTTCCTTTGGCCACTGGCAACTCTTTGCTACCTTTTCAAAACATTGGAAATAGTTGTCAACATCCTTTTCCGAAAATGGAGGCACCAGTTTTACCTCCTGGCTAGCCCGAAATTTATTTTCAGTTGCAATTTTTATTTTTAGTTGCTCCATTTGGAGTCTTTCTTCTCTATCGAATTTCTCTAATTCAAAATCTCTCTGTCTTGCAAATTTTTCTAACTCAAATTCTCTTTGTTTTTCTTCTCTTGCTAATTTTTCTAACTCAAACTGCCTTTGTTTTTCTTTTTCTTCCCTCTCAAATTCTCTTTGTTTCTCTTTTTCCTCCCTTTCTTTTTCTCTTTCTTCCCTTTCTTTCTCTTTTTCCTCCCTTTCTTTTTCTCTTTCCTCCCTTTCAATCTCTAGCATTTTTAATTTAAGTTCCATTTCTATATTTGGATTTTCCACTGGAAACTGTTCCAGATCTCCTGGTGCAAACACATTTTCATCAATGTAATATTCAACTATCTCTCTAGCCAGTCTTGCTTTTCGCATGGCTGGTTTTACCTCTGTCAGCTCCAACTGTCTGCAAATTTCTAGCAGTTCTGTCTTTTTAAAAGACTTCAAAACCCCTACGGTTGGTGATGCCAAGAAATCATCCATTGCTGTTGTCAATATATATCTAGGAAAATTCACAAAAACAATTTTACAATTTGGAATGTTAGATTTTCAATAAATTACTCACACAATGGTCTATCCCGGACGAGCCCCCAATTTGTTATGGCCCCAATTTGTTATTACATTTATAACACAACAGCAACAGCAAGGGATGACAAACACAGTTTTAACAACTAAAACACATTTAATTTTTAACAAAGACAAAGACTAAACTACTGACCAAGATTGATAAATAAGAAAAAAACAGAAATAATTACAGTCCCTTTTTAGTGGGGTGGCTTGGTGATGTCCTGGATGAAGAAAATGCTCAAACACAGTCAAAGAAATCCACAAAAGAAACGTCACAGGTCTTGAACAGAATGGCAGGTCTGGTCATCTTCTTGCAATTTCTCCTACTACTTTAATGTCTCAATTCTTTCCCTTATATACTCTTTTGCAGACCCCACCCACATTTAGACCTCTTTTTTTTAAATTTTCTGAGACTTGCCCCAGACATGTCCAGGACATGTCTTAACATGTTTCCAGTCAGAGTTTAACAAAAAAAAAGGTAAATACTGCCATCTAGTGGCCTATATTCACATTACATAGCATACAAGTAGTTTTAATGTATGGGAGTAGAGTCTTTTTCAGTAGGTTTTACAATGCATTTTACAAATCAGTCATATGGAACACAACAGTTTGAATGGATTTAAATAGGAGAAAATGAGGACTGAGTGCAGTTCTCCTAGCTCTCCTAGCCTAGACAGGGGCTCGAGAGTTCATTTCGTTCCTACCTCCTGACCGTGGACGCCCAGTCAGTGATATATCATGCAGCTTGGCTCTGGGCCTTCGCCAACGAAAGCATCCGAACTGGCCAAGCTATGCTGGGTTACGGCGGTGGGTGCCTCGGGAGTGTGGTTTGAAGTCCTTCAGATGCAGCTTTTCAAAAACAAGGAGAGGAATCTGAGCGAGGCGCTTCCTACAGAGACAAGCGAGAGCAGGCGGGTCGCTCTGCTTTGTTGCCCATGGCCTGCTCCCCACATGGCTTATTCATGCATCATGGCCACTCGTTAAACCTTTTCAAACATCCCTTTTCTAAAGCCCCACCCCCCCCCCAAATCTGGGTACACAAGAAGAGAATGGGCACCAGAGCAGAGACATTCTTAAGCTCTTATTCACGCTCAGCCCCTCCTGCTACTGCAGTGAACTGCTTCCCCAGGTACCTCTGGACTCAGGATTTCCCTCTCTGTCAACATTTCTTCCCCTGTGGACTGAGGTAAATGATTCCTCACCCCCACCTGTACCTCCTCCCTGGCCACAAAAGAGTGATGCTGTGTCTTGTTCTGAGGTTAGTGCCTGATACCTGTGAAAAACAGCACCATATCAAAAGCATTACCATGTAATCCAGCTTGCCGCAATCGTCATATTTGCGAGAGTGTCCTTCAGGTGAATCCCTTCAAAAGGCCTGAAAAAAGCCTTTTACTGAATGGGAGGAATGTGTAAACAGCCTTACTCCCTGGGATTTCATTTAAAGCCAGGTTGATCAAGTGGAATAGAACTGCTCCTGGGTTTAATGATATAAGCCAGAGCTTCTGAAGGCAACTAACATGTCAGGGCCTCTTTGTGCTGTGATCTCATTTGTATCCACTGGAATTTCCTGAGTGCGGTTTCCCTTTCTGAAGGTGCGCTGTCCGAGCAGAGCTCTTGTTGCTTTGGGTTCAGACTTCCCATCACTTAGAGGCTTTCTATACTCCCGGCAGGATTTTGATGCCAGTTTACCACTGATGCCTTTTCTTCCCTGGAGAACAAAAACAGAAGACGACTCCAGTATTTTGAGGATTAAATAGGATTTATGACATTTATTGGTTGGGAAATCGGCAGTTTAAAGAATGGGGAGCTTTTTCATCTGTGGTTCTGTGGCATGTTTGTTCAGCTCTCCTTGTGATCATGCTCCAAGAACAAGCTGTCTCAGCATACACTCGGTGTAACACTGGAAAGATATTGTATACATTGTAAGGAAAAAGATCGCTGAAGTAAACTCCGCTTTTCTCTGAAATATTTAAGTCAACAGGGACTGACTATCTGACTGCTTTTAAGCCGTCGTCTTGTGGTCTGTGAGATATTTGGAAGTTCCTCTGATATTAACTGTGTCTTCCTTTCATGTAGCTGTGGAGCCTGTTGAATTGGTTTCATAATCCGACACGGGGTATCCAAAGTAAATAATCTAGGATTTATGGAGGAAGAGTGTATTTGTGTAAGGACTTTGATTCTTTATAACCCTGTGAATTATAGGCAGAGAAATGAGACACATGCTGATAGTGGCTGAAGATGCTTTTAACTAGCATGTCTGTAGTTGTGTTTATGCATAACATATGTCGTGTGAATGTGTGTTTGCATGTTTGCTTGATATGTACAATATTTGTTAATGAAAATGAACTCCCATATCTGATAAAAGTAATGCATAACTAGTCCATATCTGGGGATGCGCGCACTACAGTGTGTCTGGACATTGTGTGCCACAACTCTGGGCAGTGTTGCCAAAATTGGTCGTAAGCAGCTTAAATTTGCTTGTGAAACTGTTAAGATTTGAAAAAAAGAAAAAAATCTGCTGTCAGTCTCCGCCCATAGCAATGCTCAATGCCCACATGCAGTTTTAAGTTGATCGGCCACTTGATTAAGGAGAAAAATGGATTCAGACAGACAGTTTTCCACATTTTATAATGAGATAATTTCTTTTTAGGGAGCTTGCATCTCTTGTTGCTATCTAATAGGTTCACAAAGCTCGGCATGATTCAGTGGCCCCTGAATGGGGAGAATCCCCTTTCATCTTTGTGTGTAGAAATCAGTCACTAGTAGAAGCAGCACATATTCCTGCTGTCAATGATTTTGTCTCTTTGTCGCACAAAAATGCACTGTCCTAATGTTCCGTTATAGAGGAAGTCTGGGCGGTGTCATGGGGGAGTCCCACAGCCAGCAAGAGCTCAGAGAAGGGCCATTATGCACTGGTCCGGAAAGAGGCCAGACTTATTGACAGAACCAGACCGCAGTCACAAGAGTTTGCTGTACAGAAGCGAAGTCCTCTCTGTACCACTTCGCAAGTCACAAAGCCATCTCATCACACCGAGTCTTCCGCTGAGCATTTGCTTTTCCCTGCAACTACAGCAATTCTACTCTTCCTTCTGGACGTAATCTCCAGATTGTATATTTTCCTATCAGTACTCCTTTCAGCGTATGACATTTTATGTCCGCAAGTGGTGCTGGTTATTTCTCATTTAAATGATGTAGACATTTAAACTATCTCAGTAGTCTGTGAACTGCGTGGGGAATTGTCGGGCTTTGCTTTTCTTTGCCAGCACTTGTCTTTTTTTATGACTGTGTTATTAAAGTTTGTAAAATGGAGAAGTCAAGAGAGAGTTAGCGGTGTCGCTATCCTGTCAGAGCTGGCAGTTAGTAGTTGATACTTTCTGGCAGCCATAGACCCAGGTTTCCTTAGGGGACCATGATGAATGTCAGCACATTCTCAATGTCATGGACTCTACCTTTTTTCCTTCAACCTTCGTTCAGATTTTTTTTTTTTTAACTTTCGGTTCATATACTAACTGCTCTTTATGAGGTACTGACATTAGGGTAATTTGAAATTAATTTTTAAATATTTTTGAATATATTGTTTCTAGGACATTCAAACCCAACTCTGAAAAAGTTGGGATGGTTTGGAAAATGCAGAAAAAAAACAGGAGGTGATTTTTAAATGTTTCTGGTGTGTACTTACAATTCATACACAGCTTGTAGAAAAGATATTGCTTGTTTTGTGTGGTCAACTTCATTCTAGCTGTAAATATACATCCATTTTTGCCATTCAGGCCTGTAATGCATTCCAAAAAAAGTTGTGATGGAGGCAATTTAGGACTACAACCATGGTAAAAAATTTTGCTAGTGGTGATATTTGAAACAGCTGGTATCTGCTGGTGATTGTATTCATGATCTGGTACAGAAGCAGCATCCAGGAAATACCTGATCTTTCAGGAGCAAAGACTAAGGATCGCCAACTTGCTGACAATCACTGGACAGTATAAAAATGATAATCCTAAAAGATAGACCGGAAGGGATTTTCATGCATGACGTAGTTAAAAGATTCAAGGAATCTGAGCATAAACAGCAAGGGTGCTGCTTCTGGAGCTGTCATTTATCAGCCAGTGATCCCCATGGGCTCAGGGATTACTTTGGCAAACCTTTGTGAAGTACTAGTTGTACAATTTGTAGCTACATCCACAAATGCCAGTTAAATCTTTACTGCGAATAAAAGGAAGCGTCATGTCAACAGTGTCCAGAAGCACTGTCCTCTTCTCTGAGCTCGAAGGCATCGGCGATGGACCATCACACAGTGGAAACCTGTATTATGGTGGAACGAGTCAATATTTTGGGTCTTTTCTGGAGGCAAACGATGTACTCCATACCAAAGAAGAAAAGAAGCATTCAGACTATTCCGGCACAAAGTCCAAAAGACATGCTCTGTCATTGAGTTGTGTCTGTGTCCTTGGCAAGGTAACTTCTCTGAAGATTCCAATTTTGCATAAAAATTTTGAGAGGGACTGAGATTTTGAAGGAACATCGGCTACCTTCAAGATGACATCTTTTTCAGGGATGCCCATACAACGGTCCAATGCAAAACCTCATTCTGCACGCTTTGCAAAGGCATGGCTGGGCAAGAGAAGAGTTGCTGCACTGGCCTACTGCAGTGCCTTCTCACCCCACTTGTCCCCACTAGAGAACGTGTGGTGCATTGAAATGCAAAATGATCAGGGAAGACCTCATCCTATTGCGCATCTCATGACTCGTTCGCAGGAGGAACGGAATATAATTATGGCTGAAGCGCTTCATTAGTGGTGTTTTCAGTCTCCGAACATTTTTTATGTGGCAGCCCTCAAAACTGGTAAATATTTCCAGTCTCAATAAGTTGCAGGCATCAAACAAGCAAAAAACGTTTTTTTTGAAAAATGTAAAATTAACGAGGTGAAACATCAAATAATGTGCTGTTGTATTGTTTACAATGTAAGGCAAATCAAAGATAATTGAAGCACTGATTACTAAAACCCCACAAGTCAAGTCAAGTCGAGTATGACTTATGGGGTTTTAGTAATAGGTGCTTCAATTTACAAATCATTGCTTTCACTTTAAATTTTAATTCAACATACTGTCCCAACTCTGTAAATACAACCGAACCCTCTTTGTGTGTGCTATTATATGTTGGATGAGAGAAATCTGAATTACTTTATATTTCTGGTTATATTCTGAAGCCAAATGAATGTTTTATGATGGATGTCTTGGGTTGCAGTGGGACTAAACGAAGTGATTCATATTGGAGATCTGAGGCCTCCTTCTACGGAGCAGTTATTTGCTGTCTGCTCGAGGCAGACTCCCAGTAGATAGATTTTGGGGTTTTTGTTCAGTTTTTTAGATGAAAGAATTTGAGTCTTCAAACTTGAGGTAATTCTGGTCATTGCACACCTGGTTTCTCAATTACATGTGCTCCTGCTGGAAGACGGAGACGACCTGTCATCTGCTACCTGTTTTCTTAGTGTGGAATATTGACTGTGTGACTGCTTGCTTTAAATTACACTATTATTTATTCTCTTTGGCATGTTCCCTAATAGTTTCTGGAATATGATTTGTTTGAAAAAAGAAACTGTTTATAATGGGTTGAGTAGGGAGAGATGTGACAAGACATGTAAATCTTCGTTTGCAATATGTTCTCTGCTGAATATTGGTGTTATTTTTTCATGTTAGGCATGTCATTTTCTACTGTGGCCTGATGCTTAATTATGATGCATTTGCAAATTACTGCCCCGCGTTTTCACCGTGTTCCTCGGCCTCAAGCCATTAGCCCATTACCAGTGAAGGGCTTGACCCATCCTGGATCTCTCGAATTGAAAACCCGCCTGAGCCCATTCATCTGTGTCATTACTCACTGACTGGGGCCTTCCTCTGCCAAAACTAGAAGTGCATTGAGTGGGCATCAACAAGGCCATGGGTATCACAGATTTTTCCACATCACATGAGGTTTTGTTCAGCTGAAGACAGTTTATGGGCGCATTTGTTCACTCAGAATGCGTTGGCCCATTTGAATTGTTTCTAGATCTCTCTGCATGTGCCCTCTGAGCACTGTTTAATTGCAGCCCCCGGACGAAGTCGGGCGGAAACTATATGGATTCATGCGTGTCCTCTCCGCCGCCGCCATATCTGCGTCCGTAGACACTACCTTGTGGATGCAGTACTGGCTGTAATTTTTGACCAATTACTTTCATATTTGGTATGGACATGCGTATTACTTACAGGCTTTTGGGGGCTACACCCAGGCGGTCGCGGCCCCCTGTTGCTAGTTGTCCGTTAATTGAATTGTCTTGAGATCGCTGTTCCAAGGCCAAAGTCCATTTCTCACTCTCTGAACTGCCTCCGGCAGATCAGATTCTGTGTGGTGAGGCCAGAGTTTGCTGGTTTTGCTTGTTAGTCCTGTGGCTCAGTGTTTTACTCATTGGGTATCGCCCAGTCGGCTGTGGTGGTTTAGTGCTCTAAGCAATGTACAGTTAACCATTACCATGGAAACTACCCTCGATTTTATGCAATCCAGAGCTCCTTCATTCATAATTTACCATTGGCAGGCTGGGTCAGACATGAATTATATATCCAGCCTCCTCCAGGGTGTATCACTTGAAGTGACAGTTCACTCAAGCATAAGGTTCTGAATACATATGGCCTCACTCTGTGTCAAAAGCATTTCGGCCCAAAGGCTTCAAGATGCCTAAGTTTTGAACCACTGACATGGGGTCTGTGGCCACCTTCATGTTGACAAAGAGCTCGATGGTTTGGGTGATCCCTCTATGTATTGTCAGCTGACTATTTTTTTTTTTCTCTGTGAGCCAACCTAGGTTATTTGTGGGGTATTTTTATTTTTCATTATCGGAATTTCAGAGACCACAGACTTACGGGTCAGGGTCATACTTTATGGTGAATCTCTCAAGCATCGCGCAGTGAATCTGTCAGGCACCTTGCCTTCCCAGTGAACTCCACCAGCTTAGTGTACACACGGGTGGTGTGGAGGGGCGAGGATGCTGATGGGAGTTGGAAATGGAAGGCAATGTTGGCTCAGAGATGCACTGACTCTGAGAAATTCACAGCACCCGCTTCAAACTGCTGTTCTCGTTTTTTTTTTTCTGGGATTCTTGCGTCAGGGCTGTCAAAAGACCTGAATCTATGAGATCCTGAGTTCCTGCTCTTCATCTGTTATAGACAAAGGAACCCTATGATGCCTGAATCACAGTCACTTGCTCAGTGGGCCAACCCTAAATCCCATTTGAGATCAGATGCCACCAAAGAGCTCCTCTGTTTTTGTCTGATAAAATCAATATCTCCTCAAAAATGTTAGGAGATGAACTGTAAATATGAGTTTACTCTGGCCACAATGAGATGCTGTGTTTATTATTTCATTTCTTTAATTTCTTTCTCTATGTTATCATGCCTATATATGCTGTGATGCTCTTCATTTAGCATTGAGGCTCTCCTTCGCGCTTCAATGCAATTAGTTATTGGAGACAGAAGTTCAGTTTATGTTGTTGCATACTCTGATTAACAGGATTGGATGCTTTGTATGTGTTCATTATAAAAATATTACTGCTTAGTTATTATAGATACATACACCATTAACTCTATTAAAATCGAGAATTATTTAATTGACATACTTTATTTACGTCAAATAAGATATTTGGCAAGTGTAAAGTAATTTTGAGTTATATCAATCTGTGTTGTTGGTCGATTAACATTGCAGAGCATTTGGATGCTGTTCTGTTACAGCAGAAACTGAAAAAAAATTGGTTTCTTTTTACAAAAACTGAGGCTATTCGGTTTTGTTTCTCTGCCCTGTGTGACTCTTTTTCTGTTGACTTTTTCTTTTAATTATTCACACAGTCCTCATTGTTTTTCTTGTGTAAGTAATGGGGTTTATATTTTTTTCTTCAGAGTTCAGAACTAGCCTTAGAGCTAAAAGATTGAATTGCCCTGAAATTCTTTTCAAGATTTTTTCTGGGAAAAGGTTGCCTAACATATCATCTTTCCTGATAAAGACGGTGATGTTGGACTTGCTTGACAGATTGCGTGGTGGTGAAAGACCTTGGCTGACAGCTTCCCTGGTGCTGTTTTTATTGCTGAAGCAGAGGCTACGTCTCTCCACTGCTCTGCATTTGGCTAATGGTAATTGCGCTGTGTGACGCTTACAACTTTGAAAAGCTCCACGTTAGCTGCTCAGTCACTGGCATTGCAGTTATTTTAGCAATGACATCACTTGTATGGTAAGGTGAAGTTGACTGCTACAGCAGTGAACTGTAAATCATCAGTTTCTCAGAAGGCTACATTTTCAGCCAAGCATTCTGGGGTACTGTGTTCCCACCATTGATGTACTCTGGCTTTGATGTTGCTCAAGGTGAATATTATTTGTTGGCTAACACTGTAAGTAGTTTTTGCTATTTTAATCAATGATAGTGTCTCTATTATAGCAAATTACATTAAACACCAAAA
The DNA here is from genome assembly GCA_029721435.1 of Gymnothorax reevesii. NCBI lineage: Eukaryota > Metazoa > Chordata > Actinopteri > Anguilliformes > Muraenidae > Gymnothorax > Gymnothorax reevesii. The sequence goes on from CM056592.1 coordinate 15,727,846, forward strand.
TGTATTTTAAGTATTTGGGGTCAAATAAGTTTTGAAATTATGAGAAGTAAATCATTTGTCTGAGTCATTTTTCATTGAGGTATTATGTAAAGACTAGGAAATTTTTGGTATTTAGGACATTCATTTTACTGTCACCATTCTCAACAGATTTCAACTTGGACTGTAGTGTTTCCCATTGTTGTATCTTTGAAGAAGAGCAGGCTTCATAAACTTAGTGATTCAGCTGGTCCAATAACAGCTGTATTGGGTTTAAATCCAGTGATTAAGCTGACCTCTCCATGGTTTAAGACTACTGCACCAGAAAGTCCCTGCAGAGTCTGGATGCATGTTTTACGTTGTTTCCTTGCAGTGGCACTGTGTCTTCCATATAAAAATCACTAGTCATTCCAAACTCTTGAGCAATAGTGTAAATTTAAATATTAAATTTTTGAGGAATAGTTTTTGTTGCAATTAAGCAAACTGGGATTACCAGCTGAATGAGAGTTTAATTCAGGTCCTTGAGTTCCCTGTCCTTTGCTTCAATGGCCAGTCATACTTAATGCCCCCATTATGTCCATGAGAAACTTGCAAGGAAGTGAGGATGGGGATTAGCGAGTAATTCTTACGCCTCATGAAACAGATGGCAACTGTTTTATTTTCTCAGCTAAAGCCTGAGCCTGTGGGAATATAATGGGGAATAGCTATATTTACTGACAGCCTCCATATCTGGCTCTTCTGGCAGAAAGACACACACCGTCCTTTTTCCTGCCCTGGGAATGATTTGTAGCCATCTCTGTGGACACCAGTCTTCTCCATGGGGTCCATTAGGATTCTGGGTAAGATAAGATAAAGACAGAGAGTGGAGCTGCAGCTCTAATCAGGGCTTGTTGAAAGTGAAAGGCAGTGTGTGGGTGGGAGAGGAGGTCAGGAGTGAGGTCCTCACTCTTCCTCTTGGCCAAGTGGTAAGTGTCGCCGTCGGAATACAGTTCACGGGAAGGGTCATTACAGCAGGAGAGGGGGAGCAGCGGAGGAGAGCCAGTTCTCAGGTGGCACGGCCCTCAGTTTCCCCCTCGGGGAAGGACGAGGCTTTAGGCTCGGAGCACGTGTGAAGAACCCGAGGACCAGACATACGAGAGGCAACTCTGCAAGTAACTGACTTGAGGTCTCCCTGCTTGACTCTATCAGGGCAGTGTCAATGTGGAGCAATCCAGCCAGAGTTTGCCAAACAAGCTGATGATGCTCATGGCTTCCTGGGAAAATATCACGAGCAATGTGCTGGCAGCGAGTTCCACACCACAAGCGTCTTCAGAAAGGGAAAAAGCATCCCGGTTGGTCCACTCACTCCACATCTAAGTATCTGTGGCTAACCAGTTGTAATCACCAGACGGAAAGCTCTGAAGTTCTGAAATGCCTCATTTATGATTCATTCATGGAGTGCAGCGGACATTTGACTGTTTGTCAGCAGAGCAGGGAGTGGGCATTCCACTGCGGCGCGGTTAGGCCGTGGAACGATCTGCTTACACATTTACACGCTGTTGCTGCACGCCACACTCGTGGCTGTTTTTGGATTTCCCTGCTGAGACAGAAAACATTCAGGCTCCAAGGGGCCTGTAAACAGTGCATGGTTCTCCACACACGGGGAAGTGACGAGGACCAGAAGGCTTAAGAAGAACAGGACTGGAATGCTGATCGCTGGGCCCGGGAATCCGCCAGCTTGGCCAATGTGTGGCTGCAGCACTTTATCGTGGATCTTATCGTGGATCATACTGAGAGTATATTGTGTAAAAAGATTTCCCCAGATTGAGTAAATTCCTCCTTAAGAGTAAGAATAAATCCTAATTGTTGTCAAAAAGTTAGTCAATTTCCTGAATGAAGCCACTTTTGCAAAGCTGCTATGGGCCCTTTCCCTGATTGTGGAAACTTTTTTTTTTTTTTCAATCTATCTGCTCTGGAGAGAACAGTTTGGCCCTTAATGCAATCAGTTCTCTGTAATCTCGTACTCATCTTTTGGTCTGAAAGTAAATTTGTCAGGGTCTGAAGTCTGTCCATGTTAGTTTTCATCTATACATTATTACCTGTGTGTTCACTGTATTTGTTATTTTTCTTATCTGTTAATTGTGATTATTAGTTATTGCATGTGAATTTAGAACTGTTGTGCTGAGCTACAGTTTCATGAGACGATTGACTTCTTGTTTGTTCCAAGCAGACTGTAAAACTTGCCACTGTTCTTCTGCAGAGTGATCATCTCTCTTGTCTTTCCCTCCAAGTATTTGCTGACAGCCATGGTGATGTTGACATCAGGGCGTTGTTAAGACTACACTATCTGTATTATCTGTTTTTAATGAAATACAGACATTTAATTGTAGGGTGTAGGGTGTCTAAAACTTTTGCACAGCACTGTTCATATCTGTGCGTGCGAATGCAAAAATTGTATGCCTTAAACCGTAAATAAAAGTTTATAAAATGACATAATGGTTACAGGAATTACAGAATTAATAAGAGGGCCTTGTGTATTGTAGGATGTGGAAGGAAATTAATCTGAACCTATTAAAGTAGCAGAAAGATCTTCACTGTCATGCTTAAGCCATGGGGATCTCCTGCCAGGGTGTGGTGCAACTCATAATGGGAGTTTAATTAAAGTTCTTTTCCCAAGCTGTACAAGTCCTGTTCCAACGCTCACTTCATTACAGAGGCTATTTCCCAAGTAAAAAAGCTATGCTGGGCTAAAGCCAAAGGTATTTGGACATTTTATTGAATGATGCATGCCACAATATCTCAATAAAACTGGTGAAACCGCCCTTTTCATTATACAGTAGAAAGGAGGAATGCTAAACGTGTATCTCTGCCTTATATTACTTCTGAATTGTTCCTTTATATATTGTTCTGGTCACTTTAGGTCATTTACTTGCTCAAGTCAATAAAAACCACAAATCAATAAAGCTTTTTGCCTACTCAGGCACATTGCTCAATGTTTTTCAGTGACTGATGTTTGCAAAGGCCAGAGCCTTAACATTGCAATTCACTCCAATTCTCAGTGGTTGTGAATCTTCCACTAACTTTTTTCGAAATCAGCATTTTGTTTTGGAACACATGGCTAAACAAACGGCTCCCTCAAGGAGCTGTGCTCTGATGATAAATAACAAACTTTTGATTTGAGTCGTTCAACATTGTAAGGTTTCAAACACTCGTGGCTTTAGAGTTCTGTAATTCTGTCCGATCATGTTTCATGAGCAGTGCTTTATTTCTAACATGGGCCTACTTAGAGCTAGAGATCCCAAATACACAGAAAGAAGTGCGGTGAGAGAGTTAAGTTTTGTGGGAAAGAGGTACCAACAGCTGTGAATTGTTAATTATATAAGCAGGAGCTAAAAACATTGAGCTTAACGGGCATCCAGTAAGCCAAATTGTTTTCTGTACGTTTGGCTCTACACACCACCAACTCCTCTGCATACAAGCATGTGATTATCGTGTGCTGAAACATTATACAAACATTGCATCCCAATACTGGCACAATCATGTTCCGATGTAGCCAAAATCGTAACTGAATCCTGCTTATTGTTTTGTACAATGTTATGAAGCTTTAACTCTGGGTATACCAGACAAAAGGGGAAGGCGTGGATATTTGGTGATATGAGTGTGTCTGTCCTGTGGTCATGTTTAATTTCCCATTGAAACGTGTGTCCAGATCACGCATGAAAAGCTAAGGGGGGGGAGATGAAGCCAGGAAGCCGTGTCTTTCTCCTGTAGATTTAGAAAGTAGCCAGGCTCTTCCAGGAAGGAACCGTGCAGTCCCTGCTTTAAAATAGAACTGACAGGAGTTTATCAGATGCAGCCCGGTGCTGCTGGTCCGATAATCACTGCAGGCTTCTGGGACATACAGCACCATATGCAGATGTGCTGATCGTGTTTTTCAGTTTTTTTTTTTCCTCAGTCATTTGCATCTACATGCATTATCTGAAGCTTGAGCGATGCTGGTGGTAAAAGTGCCTGTAATCTGTATCCTCTCGTGTTTCGTTAGAGGAGCTCGGGATTAAAGCGATAATGATCATGACTGTGAGGGGGATAGACACAGTTTTCTGCCTCTCGCACCGAGCGCGGTGTTCCATCATGCCTCACTTAATCATGCCGGCCCTCCCCGTGGGGCGAGAATCCCCATGAGCACCCTCGCGTCTGTCGACGAAAGGGCCCTGAATTTATATGTCAGCGGCATGCGAGAGCTCGAGGTAAAGCCTGCAAATTTCAGCCTGGCTCTTTCCCACACTCTGGGAGAGAGCGGTTAAATGGAAACATGGTGGGGTGGGCTCAGGCTTTTATTAGCCTGTAGGCTGCACGCAGTAAACAAAGCGGGTCTGAGACACGTGCAGGTGTTAAGAATGTGTTCCCTGTTCATACCTTTGCACAGTGAGACTGAGGTCCTGTATTGTCAGAAAGGCAAGCGAAGTAAACTTGTTGCTACAGTCTTAATGTTGTTACGGAGAGAGGAGCTACCGATTACGTAATCAGGAAAAGGATTTTGGCTTCTTTGAAGGGAGTATGCCTTATTATCCCTAGCCACAAAGTAGGAACAGGGGATATCGGAGTCCATCTGCCCGTCCGTCCGTCCGTGGATCCATGTATGTGTCTGTCTGGGCCAGAATGGGGACAATATTTCTTTGAAACTATTATCCCTAGGCGCATGCAATTTTGTATGCTTAATAAGCTACTCTATGTTCAGTTGGAAAATGGATGTCAAAGTTTATTTTTTTACGGAGTTTTGGCCCTTGGCGGGGGATAGTGATGACACTGTCCTCTTGTTAAAAATGGCCGTAAACGCAGACTGTTATGCTCCTAATTTTATGGCCGTTGCCTCAAGAAATTCACCCATAAGCTGTAGCTGGCTGACCAAAGCTCCACCTTTGTTTGCTTTTGTAACAAGCCCATGTGTTAATTCTGAGGTCAGGGCACAGGCACAGAAGGTCATACTTCCTGGTTCTCCTGCAGTGATCTGTGTTTGATTGTCAGGAAGGAAGCACCAGTATAAAACCGTTTCAGAAAAAGGTTGAAACAAGGAGGCCGTCAACTGATCTGTCTCAGCACGTTATTAATTGTAAGAGGTGAGCACCGCTTCGGCTTTGTCGGGGTGTGCGTCTGCTCATGAAAGGGTCGATGGGAGTGTCAGATTGTGTCTCTGGGCTTAGATGTCTGCTGAATTTATTTGCCACACTGTGAAGCGTGAAACAGTGGGAGGCTGTGTGAGTGAGGAGGATGGGGCCAGGGAGCAGGGACCCATAAATCAGAGGGGTGGGAGCGGCCCCCCCCGAAGCCCCTCCCGTTCTCCCACACAGCTGCTTCCTGTCGCGGCGACGCGGACACATCACGCCACTGACAGGAAGTGCGTAGCGCGGCTCGGTCCGCGCAGCCCGACAAAAACAATACTTCAAAAGGGCCACATGACTCCAGCGCCAGGCGCTGACATGCCACGGAATGCCAAGGTTTTGGACGAGAGGTCAAAGAGTCATTGCAGGACAAAACATCAAGGCCGAGGAGAAGAGCGGAGAGCCTTTGTCTTCACCATTACTTTAAATGGCACCCCTCACAAAGGCTACTTCATCTCAGAGTAAAGGGAACAAACTGAGCGGGCTGCGTTCATGTTTTGTGCTACTTGGCGTCCCACTCGGGAGGGCCAGAGATGGTTTTGCCAATCACATGCATGAGCTAGAACCTACATGAACAGCAGCAAGTGTGAGTCACCAAACTTAGTTTGTAAAAATGGAGAATTGTGTGCCAAATGAGGTCTCATCGTGCAGCGTACAGCTGAGGTTTACCGCAGTGTGAAACATCCGTTGGACCCCAGCCTTTCCGTAGTCATGTTTATAGCTATAACTTGAGAGGGAACTCTCAGCTGCCAAACTTGACTGTACAAATATGGGCGTTTTGTTAATAAATTTATCAGCATGTACTGAATGAGCTCAAATTCTCTCCAACTCATGCTATATTGAATGTGTGTTTTGGCTCCGGTGGTAGGCATTTGGTAATCCAATGAATAATAACGAGAAAATAGTGCACAAATTGTGTGATATTTTTATCTGTCTGGAGCGTATATTCTTTGCAGTACTCTGTGTACTACTGCAGACGCCCTTGTCTATTTTTTGGACGCAAAGCAACACTAAAAGAAAATTAAAACGCAATGATCAGATTGTCAAGAACATAGCGGTCCTCATTCAAATTAAATAAAGGAACTTGAATGGTGTTTGAAAAGGTTACAAAGCGCTGAGTGGAAAATATCATCGCTAATAGCAATTAACTCTGGAACATGTAGTTGTTTTTCAAGTAACAACTCGCCTGCTAGCGCCAGAGAGTTGTTTGCTGGTTGTATTTTATTCTTTTCACTTTGTTTTGTTTCATGATGTGCAATGCATGACTTGTCGGGGGAATTTCTCATTTCAAATAAAATTCTGCTCTCTTGTTTGTTGTCACAGTTCATCAGTGTGAGCTGAAGCAGAACAGTAGGTCAGCAGGTTAGAACCGGCTGATGAGCTGAACTGCCCCCCCGTGGCGCATTGACCACTCTCTGCCACGTGACACGAAATGCCAGCTCCTCCTTGCGCTGACAGACTGTGCCAGCAAACAGCATTTTGTGTTTGTCTGATACCCATTCTTTCTCACACACTGTGGAAATGGGCGTCTGTTTGGCGGCCATGTTCTGGGTACGGTCAAATTGAACATTTTATACTGACCTGGGATCGCTGTGCCTAATGCATACCAAATATGCTTCATTAGAGTTCCAACATCCCGTTGAGGGATTCCTAAATATTCACTTATTCCATTGTGGTATTGAAGGCCTTCAGTGTTATTTATGCCCTTCGAAAGTTGGTGGAGTACAGACTCATATGTGGCTGTCCTGAATTACATGTAGCCCATTGCTTCTCATCACTCTGCTAGTGACGGATAATGCTGGAGAGAAATTTTTCCATAATGAAGCACCAACTACCAATAAAAATCATAATCAAGTGATTCTGTGTCTCATGGCATACAGGCACTACGCTAACAAAGACTGCTTTAGCTAGATTGGCCACCCAACTCCGTCTATCGATCAACTTCTTCCTCATCCTTTAAAGAGTCAAGTAGTCTTACTTCCTGTTTGAATATCGGGGCAAACATTTTATGGACATGGATGATCTGTTAGCTGGGTGGGGTGATGGATAGCACTGCTGCCTCACAGCAAGAAGACCATGGGTTTTAATCAGGCCTGGGGCCTTTCTTTGTGGAGTGGGCATGTTCTTGCTCTGTTCGCGTGGGATCACTCTAGGTACTCCGTCTTCTTCCCTTGGAGGCTCTAAATTGCCTGTAGGTATAAATGTGTGAGTGAATGGTGTGTGAATGGCGTCAGTATTTTTGATGGATTGGTGAGCTGTCCAGTGTGTGTTCTTGGTATTTGGCCAAAGACGGCTGAGGTAGGCTCCAATTCTCCCATGACCCCAGGGAGGAAATATCAGTATTGATATGGAATGGATGGTTGAATGATTTCTGTAAAATTACATTATTTTCATACCCGCAGGGTGAATCGGTGAAGTATTTCTTGGACAACCTGGACCGTATTGGGCAACTGGTGAGTTTTGCAGGATGCGTCATTCTTGCTGTAGATAGCTTATTCAGTTAATATTTTTCCTGATTGTCCTCACCCATAAACTTTGCCAAAGTCCTGCCCTGCCAATGTCATGACTCATGCTATGCTTTTCAGTCCTATATTCATCATTGCTCCAATGAGTATTAAAGTCACCAGGAGAATTGCTATGAGCAGACATCTGTATGGAACATTCCAGCCAGATTTGATTTTGCATGCGAGGATATCGACTCATGAAGTGAAGTGGAAAAAAAACATAACTTTTCTATTTGCTGTTTTCATGTGTTTTTTTTTTTTGTTTTGTTTTGTTTTTTGAAAGGCAATGTTTCAAAGCAGATACTTGAAACTATCTTCTGGGAGATTTTCTTTGGCATTGTTGGCGGGATAAGAGCAGTCAGTGTGATAACAGCACAGAGAATGTGTGAGAAATCCACGCTCTCAGATGGAAGACGCGCATTAAAGCCCCTCTGAGAAATATATATCTTTTATAGAATCGTCCATTCCATGCAAACTGCATCCACTCACTGCAAATCAGGATTGAAACACCCTGTCATGGGCCTAACTCAGTGCAACATCTGTTAAGGAAAGTCCTCACATGATAACCTCCGTGAAAAACTTGCATTAGCATCCTCATGTTTAGCGTGTAATAACCATGGTGGATCATCTTTTCAGAACTTAATTGCTAAGCACCATGAATGATTTGGAACATCTGTGCTGGGCTTTGTGCATGGCTTCACTAATTATGAGAATGAGGAGAATACAGCGTATCCTGCGTGATGTAAAAATTTTGATCAATCATTTCTGCCAAATCAAGAATTTCTGCCGTTCGTTTCATATCAGGTAAAGACATATTCATCAATACTGTATAATCTGTCGCACAAATATATATCATCGGTTTTGCTTTTTTGCCATAACCATCTTCACTGTTACTCATTTGCAAGACTGCACATGAATCATACAGGGGCCTGACCATGTTTCACTGTTGCATTGTGGCAGCTTTGAATGGATTTGCTGGAAATACTTTTATCTTTGAATTGACATGGTGTAACTCACTGCAGAAGTACTTTGATCCATGCCTCATGTTTGATTTCACTTCCCTTCATGTTTCAGAGCTACTTGCCAAGCAAACAGGACATCCTGTTGGCACGGAAGGCCACGAAAGGGATTGTGGAGCATGATTTTGTCATCAAAAAAATCCCCTTCAAGATGGTTGACGTGGGTGGCCAGCGATCGCAGCGGCAGAAGTGGTTCCAGTGCTTTGATGGTATCACCTCCATCTTGTTCATGGTGTCGTCCATTGAGTACGACCAGGTGCTGATGGAGGACCGGCGTACCAATCGCCTGGTTGAGTCCATGAACATTTTTGAGACCATCGTCAACAACAAACTCTTCCTAAATGTCTCCATCATTCTCTTCCTTAACAAGATGGACCTGCTGGTGCAAAAGGTGAAGCAGGTCAACATCCACAAGCACTTCTCCGATTTCAGGGGTGACCCACATCGGCTGGAGGATGTGCAGGCCTACCTAGTGCAGTGCTTCAACCGCAAGAGGAGGAACCGAAGCAAGCCACTCTTCCACCATTTCACCACCGCCATTGACACTGAGAACATTCGCTTTGTCTTCCATGCTGTCAAAGACACGATCTTACAGGAGAACCTTAAAGACATCATGCTGCAGTGATCCATGGACCCTGTTATATCTCCTCTGCCTGAAAATGTGTTTTTTGAATGGTTTGTACAGTAGAACAAAAGTGTGTTAAACATAAGCGCTACACTGAAGTTCTGGAGATCTGCACCATTTCTTCAGTCTGGCCGAGCACTGTGCCACACCTCATGTAACGCGTCCACCACACTAAAGTTTTTTATATTGTGTATGGTCATGAATTAACCATACACGTCTTAGCTATTCCATTCATTGCTGGCGTAAGTTGAGTTAGCTTGGTTATGTGATTGGATCACGGAAGTATTCCATATTTTGTTAGTCAGCAGAAGTTGGCTGTCTAAACTTGGAGGAATTGATTGATCACATGAGCATGGCATGCGAGGCAAATGATCTGTGGGATGTGCTTTGAGTGGTTGTTGAAGGGCAAGACTGGGTGATTTGGGGAGACGATAACATTTCACTGGTCCTGATTTAAATAGGAATTAAGAGAATGTGCGCAAATGCAGATTGAGGGCCCTATTTTGAGGACGTAAAGGTTGTCATTAGATGCAAGTGCTGATGGTATTGCAGATAAAAACTGGGCATATCTAACCTTATTCTAGTAGTTTTGCGACAGGAGGCAATAGTGCAGCTGTGTTGTTGTCGTCAAAAGTGTTGGACTAAGACAAATTAATTACCCATGGATGTGGTTGGGGTTTGGTTCCATGAATGCCATCACATTATTCGCTGTCATACCCATTAAAGCCAGTGTGATAATGCAATAGCAAGCTGGCAATATTGTCGGGTGAAGAACAAGTATCTAAATGACGTTGCCTCCTCCTCCTTCAGTCCTCTGGGAACTACGCTCAAACGTTGTAATACAAGGAAACGTTTGGATGGATAGCAGTCCATTCAACAGGTAATGCGTTTTTTATGAAAAGTTGTGGGCTACTTAAACCGTATACAAAATTTTTTTTTGACAAGTTTGAATAACATTGTGGTGCACTGTAGACCCTCAAATGTCAACTTTTCATATCTTTCACACAAGTTACATTGCAAGTGCCTGAATATTGGTGCATTTACTGCATCACACTACCTGATGTGCTTTATACTCTGCGTGTGTTTGTTGTGTGCTATGTTTATCTATTAATCTGCGCAATGTAATGCCATAAAACTGGCGGGGAACTGACGAAAATCAGCAGAGCCACATAAAGGAACCAATAACTTAATAATAAAGTGCGCACTGTGTTTGTAGAAGACGAACCAAAATTATCTGTTGTTTCTGTTCATCCGTCCATCGCTAGTGTTTGGTTTTATGAAACACAGAAGATCCCACGTCTAAATTACATGATACTGACAATCTGGGGCAAAGTCAACGGACGTCTTTGTGTCAGTGTGGATAGATGCATGTGTAACTCAATGTATCAGGGTCAGGTGTTTATTTGGTCTAATGTTTCTGATTTAAGGGTGAGAAAGATACTCGCCTGTGTGCTGCAGCAGCTGGTGACGTCACTGTTCACAGGACGGAAGGTCACTTCTTGATGCCAAATGGTTTCCTGCAGTTTCATCATGCACCACAAATAGCCATCTTGGTTCGTTTGTTTACTATTTTCATCCTGAACAGTAAATGATGATCACTGACCACTGAAACTGTGTTAACTTGCAGTATTGGTATTTTTCCATGAATGGTGCGAAGTATTTGATCATTCTCAATCTATTTTATTAGCAAGTCATTGTCTTAGAGTGTTTTGCTTTTAAGAGTCTACTAATATGGGATGCTTGGTATTACTTTTCATTCTGACACAGAATTGATATGTATGCTCATAAACAGAAGCTGCTTTCCAGTGCGTGTATTCAAATGTTCATATTATTAAGGGTGATGATAATTATTTAAGCAAACTATTCAATCAAACAAGGTTGTCTTGTAAGTATTCGAAAATGCATATTCTAATTGTGTCAGCATGAATGTCGCTGTTGTTGAACTGGTTTTCTGTAGTACTGTGCCATGTTACTTATACATCAGCACATATTAGTTGATTTCATGCGTGCTCTTCTTTAATAAGGAGGCAAGTCACAGGGTTCTTTGAGACAGTTCCACGGTGATGTTCTTGTTGTGTTGCTAATAATATATTTTTTTTCTCTCTGAATAATTGTGATGTGCATATTTGTCTGTGTTTCATTCCGGGCTGAGCGTAATTACATTATACAATCAGTGCCTTTTTTTTTTTTTTAACAGAGACAGCTGTTCAAGGTGGGGGGAATGAAAATTGCATTTTTCTTGCAAATGATTATTGGTTTCCTCAAAATGCAACCATTGGGGATTCAGCAATATGAAAATTAAAATAGAAAACTAATAGAGAATGCCAGGGTTACATTTGCTCATTTCACTGGTTTATGTCACCAATACCCTATAAATCAATGTTTCATATCATGTCTGAGTCAGTGGATGATTCACTGGGAAAGATTTCTCTTCATTTGATTTCCATGCCCTGGTACATGTAAATCTGTCTAGAAGGTAACAGGAAATGACCCATGTCTGCATGCTATTAATCATTGTCCTGGTTCATTTCATTCATCCTAAACTGACCCGTTTTGTAAAATAGTCTACGATCAACTGTGCTGAAGTCGTTTTGTATATAAGATTTCTATTGATGCATTAAATGTCCCGGATGTTGAGTGTACTGTGTTCTTCTTTCAGCTCCCTAATGGTCCTGAAATTATTGGAAAATTTCATTCAGAGCGAAGGGAAGAGAGGACAATAAAAATAGTGCCTGCAATTACTCAGCACCTATCTACTTGGAATATTGATTTGATAAATTCTGGTGGCACGTCCGTGGCTTTTGGAAGGAGACTGATTTCAGTCCTTACCAACGCAAATCCTCAGGTCAAAGTTGGTGCTACCACTTTAGGTGCACAGGTACTCCATCCCCCATCACTGTAGGGGATACATGGCGGAATGCTGTCGCTGTACAGTCTCTATTGGGTCTTAATGCCTGACAGTCTAATGTGTGCTGCTGCTATCTCTTTTGTAGCAGCATTTTCATGTGCTCCAGGTATGCATTTCTTGTGCTGACCTCTTTAGGTTTTTGGAGTGGCGTTGGAAGTATGAGGTCCCGTGGGAAATCAGAGGGTGGGGCTTGTGGTGTTCATTTCTATTCAGTCCTATTTTTCCTGACAAACATTTGAATCATGAATTGAGGGCAAATGTGTAGTGTCCATTTTGTGCACTACAATATAGATTAGCATGCTCATATACAGAGGAGGGCCAGAACATTATGATGTTTGTCCTCCATGCGCGATCTGAATAACTCCAACAAATTAATGTCCACATGAATGCCCAGACCAGGATTTTTCAGCAGAGCATGTTCTAGAGCATTAAATTTCAGACATCAGCTTGCTTTTTTCCCCCAGAGAGAATCCTTATACCATCTCTTCCCCTGGTAAATGGTGCATGCGTACCTGGCTGAATTGAAGATGACATCATTGTCAGTTATTGGGGTTGTTGTTATGTTAGATGCTAGGACTGCTCTATTCCTTGCAGTCTATGAGTGCCTGAAGTCTGGAACCCACAAACATCAACACACCTTCTTCTCTCTTGGTGATACTCTGCCAGATGTTTTATGCTAAGCTCTATTTTATTCTTCCTGTTCTTGAAGCTGATTAATGATTTACTTGATGTGGTAAATGCTCTGTATTTACTTAGGTGAAGTCTTCTCTTGTTTGTTGATTCTGACACAGATATGCCTACTTCCTGGAGGGTGTTCTTTATCTGGCCAGCTGTTGGTTTTCTTCATCAGGGCAACAGATTCCAGCTGCAAATGCCGCACTTTAAATCAGTTTTACACCTTATGTGTTGTGAATTAAATAGTGAAGGAACACACATCTAGCCATGGAACAGCTGCGCAGATAATTGTCCCTGCACTTCTATTCCCTTAAAAATGGGGGGACCACATGTAAAAAGTGCTGTAATTCCTTCACTATTCACCTGATTAGAATGGCATTACTGCCACTGAAAGTCTTATATTCATCATTAAACTTAAATATGCTGTTGGAGACAGCTGGAATAACAATTACTTTGCCCATCTTCAAATATTTAGACCTGAACTGCTTTGTATAAAGAATGCAAAATACACCAACTGACCCAGGATAGAATCTAGGGACTTACAAGGCCTCTCTCTGCCGGCTAAGAGTGATTTAACTGGTATCTCATGATCCTAGTTATCTCTCAGCTTCCTTCAGGACCTGAAGCTGAACTCTGATATTTAACGATTTACTGTAGACAACAGCCTCAGCCATGGTCCAGTATGAGGCTGGCTGATTGAGAGAGCCTGCTCCAGTGTTTGGGTAAAGCTTCTCAGAGCCGTGACCAGAGTATAATGCAGGCTGGCCTTCGGCTAAAACAAGCAAAAAATTAAATAAACAAGAGCAAGAGCAGCCCCTGGTGAGGGGGGGATTGCTAGCCCCTTTTGATCGCCGTTTTGCTATTTTGTGCCATCTACCGGTATTTGAAGGTACTGCACTCGCTCCTGGGAAACTGCAAACTCACTCTGTCAGCCCCAGTGAGGGAAATTACTTTACCGGTCTTATTAGTCCTTGCAGCAAAGGCATAGTACTTAATGCGTCCTGCTTTCAGCAGAATTGCCAGAAATCCAAAAGTGGGCCCATAAAGAAGCAGTTTGAGTAACTGGAGTATCATTAACTTCTGAAGTTCAGGGTAATGCTCAAGACTTTTTTGAGCTGAGCCCCATGCTTGACCCTGGGGGTGAATTGCTTCATTGTACCTAACTACACAAGGCCTGTTCACTCAATCAAAATAATAACCCCAGCTAAATGATGAGTCGGCCATCATCGTAACAGTCATCTCTAAATGGCCTGGTGATGGTCTATAAATGGGTAGGGAGATGAAAATGCTCCAGGTAGTAAATGTATTACTGGCGGTTATAACCTATTTAAAGTTACCTCTATTTCATGTTGGAGCTTGGGGCAGCTTCCTTGTGAGAGACATTTTATCACTGATGTAGTTATACATTTTTGTAGTGATAATAATAACAATAATAACAACAAAAAGAGTGAGAGTAAGAAGAAAAAGAACACAGCATAAATACTAATAGCCCTTATAATAGCAGTGCTGTCATGTATGTCAGGTACATCATGTCTGCCGCTGATGAGCATCAGGGTCGGGCTGATCCAGGGTTCCCTGCTCTAGTTCATTTTTGAAGTCTGTACAGGCATAAATTGTTCATCCCTGTTCATCCTCTCCTATATTTGCTCATAGCTGCTCATTTCGCAATTCAAATTGTGATAGTTTTAAACAAAAGGAATTTCCAGTGTGATTACATCACAGTTATTATACAGTAGTTCTCATTCTGTATGAATGGATTGCTTAACAGTAAAATATGTTTCGACCTATCATGTCATTTCATGCTAGATTAATTTGGTTAAACATCAGTTCTGGGCAATTATCATTTTTATTATGCTACTAAAAATGTATTCACCCAATTTGAGATGGAATGAGGAAAAATTATTGTCAGGATCTGTTAAATTCTGGAGATGCCTTCCGCAACCCACGTGAGAAATGGTGTAGCAGTGAGTTTGTGCTGAATAACAGTACTATGATGATGTGCTGACATCTGTCCTTAATGTTGTTAGTTAAAAAAAAACTCATTCTGTGGCACTAAATCAGCCTCTCTTTCCAATATTTGATGGTGCCACCTCAGATTCCCATCCACCGCTCACTCTGACTGCGATAACAACAGAACTTCTTTCCCATCTCAAATCATCCCATAAACTGAAGACTTCATCGTAAATCACTTTTACAGCTGTCAAAGGCTGATGAAAATGGCTAAGGAAAAAAACAATCCACTTTCAAATGACTTTGGTATGCTCATTATTTCATTAGCTCACACAATTTGCAGATAAGGCTCTGTAATACTGGCACGAATATACATGACTGTACTGGAGTTAATCTTATTAAAAGTTCATTTGTTGACCTGTTTAAAAGAGCTGGAGGGATTTGAATATGAAATTGTGGGCATGCGGAGAGCTTTAATCCTGAGCTGAGGACTGTGCTACCGTTGTACTGTTCCTCTCCTGCCGACATTGCTCTCCGCCATTCTCATTCCTTTCAGCACTTTGTGGGCTGTCACATCCTCCATTAACTGTTTTCTTAACTGAAGGCTTTCTGTCAGGGCTATCTGTCATGATGTCACTCTTCACTGTTGTCATGGGAGCGATATATCCTTAGCAGCCTCAATCTCTGCTTCCTCAACAGCAGGGCAAACTTACATCCAGTGACCCTCTTCCAGAGCCTCCACTCCTGAAATTCTGAGTTCTGAGGGCAATAGGTGGGAGACTGTTGCCGATTCTCTTACCTTCATGTAACATGTCTTGAGAGACTAATAAACCTGGGCTGCTAAACTTCAGGGTGACTGGAAAAAGCTGAGACATCCCCTCACTGGCTAGTCCTGTGTCACAGCTGAAGAGGCAGTGGTCATTCTCCAAAATACATGCCTGGTCTTTTCTTCAAGACTTCTGGGAATAACAGCATGAAGACACCATGTTTGGAGTTTGTTGGATACAAAATCAAAATTGAAATGGGTGGGGAAAGACTGGCATGTTGTCTAAGCAAAAGCTGATGAGTCTTTCGTGCATTTTTTTAGATAATAAATTGCTTTTTAAAAAAAAATCTCTAGAATTAATCGTAAAAATCACTTTGGCAGCAATAATTGCTTGCTTAAACGAAAGAGTAATTCCCTCAGTCAGTCCTTTTTATGGCCTTGTATCGTTCAGTTGAGAAGGATGGAAAAAGAAAGCAAAAACATTATCTCAGAGCGCCCTCTCGTGGGGGAACTGATCAATGTCTTTCCTCTGTTCTCTAGTTTTGCTCAATTTTTGATAGCAAAAGAAGCGAAGGAATTTAAGAACAGATGCCAGTATCAACACGTACTCTCTATAACTTCTTGATTTTAAAATGATTTTTTATATTAGTCAGTGATTTTATAAGAGGAACGACTGCGCAGTTTGCCACTGCAAACTCCTGTCGTGCTCAATGCATTGTAAATTGCGGTCACCCCACATTTACTAATGACGTACAGTGGGACGCATGCGTCTTTCGCACCATGGGTGTGTGCGATTTCCAGCCAGATGGTGATGGTACTACCGCTCTTTAAACAGCTGTACGTGTATTTCTACCCGTAAAAACATGCGTGCCTCTGCTTCTGACAATGAACATGCACATGTACATGCGTTGCTAAGGGCATGTGCGCGCCGTAATTTGCATCTCTTTGGCAGATGGAAGTCAACTGTGAATCGCAGCATCCTCATAAGGCCGAAGGTGCACACATCAATAAGCAGCTCAATGAGCATGCTCTTTATGATAGGCACAGAAGACAGCAGCTCTAAAAAGCGAAAAATCTCTTGACTGACAACCTTAAACGATACTCTGTGCTCCGTGTTTGCACAAGCCATATTTGCTCCCTCAATTTTCCAAGTGAACGTGTTTGCGTCTTGTCATTGCCTGCTTTCGTTCTTCACATTAGGCAAGTTTCACAAATCTGCAGTTCCAGAATGAAGGAGATTATTCTGCTGTGAGAAGTATAGTTGATCTTCAGTAAATAAGAAGGCAGATCCTCAGATAAGTTTTTATTTCTAATTATATAAAATCATACAGCAAAACTAGTCTGAGTGCTCTTCATTTGAATTATTGGCAACATGCCCTCAGTTGGAAAAGAAAGGTCTACAATACAAATCTCCTACGCAGCAGAATGGGCAATAGAGCCCAGCATAATTGCTAGAGAACACAAAAATTAGTCCATTACTGTATATGCAAAGCACAGGGGCTCCTCGCTCAATAAAGCAATAACAATAAAAGGCCTGCTTTGTGATGTGGAACAGGATTGATCGGAAGTGCAACATTCGTACATATTCCTCTCTGATTGTGGTCCATTGGAATAAGGGACGGGCACTTTACTTCGCAACACTGCAGTCACCGAACCAATCATTCAATTTGCAGTTAATTTTAGATCTAATAAAAAGGTGTGAACCCAGCACGTGAAGGGAAAGCAACTGTGAACTAACTGTCACTCGGGAAAAGAATGAGCTCAGTCTCATACAATATACAACCCTAATACGAAACAAATGATGAATGCCTGAAGATGAAGGCTACCTTATGTTTTTTAACTCGCGAACTTTTTTTTTTTTTTTAAATCCGATTTTCCTTTCTTAAATAATATGAACTTGGTCTTTCTGGTTTTTTACGTGAACAGAATAATAAATTATTTGTTTAGCTGAAAAACAAAATATCGGTAAATAATTTATTGTTTCTGTACCAACGTGACGTAGTTCCAAGTTTCTCATGGGTGGGGGGGCAATGAAGGTAAAACCCAAGGATGCAGAATGCATCTAAGGCTCCGTTTGCCGCAGGTGTCTCCGGGCGGTATTTGTACAGTGGCTCTGAAGTGAAAAACGCAAAAACAAGAAAGAAAACTTGCGTGCTTGTGTTTTTGCACTTCAGGGCTGCAGGTTTTTGCCTTATTTTATTTATTTATGTGTTCTGCATTTCGGGACTGTGTTTTGTTTTGAACACTATTTACTTCAGAGCCAAAAATGTTTTCTTCCGGCATTTTGCTTTATGCATTTATATTTTCCACTTCAGAGCCACCATATATCAAGCAAATACAAATCAAAAACGAAACATTTATCACTGGAAAAGAAAGGGTTCATCGCGCATCTAACCACAAAAGTCAGCTGAATAAGACAGCTCAAGGACAACAAATATAAAGAGGGACAAATGAGACTGGAGCACACTGATAAATTAGCAGCCTTTATGGTGCAAACAGACTAATGTTTCGACACTACTGTGTCTTCATCAAAAGTGGAACTTTTCGGAAGGCGAGTCCTATTATATTTTGTGTTAAGTTTACACAGCACACACAATAAGAACAACACACCAAGAGTCAAACACGGTGGTGGTAGTGTGATGGTCTGGGGCAGCTTTGCCGTTTCATGATCTGAGCAACTTGCCATAATTGATGGAATGATGAATTCCGCTCTCCACCAGAATATCCTGAAGAACACCAGGACATTATGTTGTGACCTTAAGCTCAAGCGCAGTAGGGTAATGCAGTAGGACAATGATCCAAAACATACAAGCAAGTCTACCCCTGAAAGGCTCAAAAGAGACAAAATGAAGGTTTTGGATTGGTCTAACTAAGATTCTGACTTGAACCCAATAGAGATGATGTGGCATGTCCTTTAACAGGCTGTCCATGCTCAAAACCCTGCGTGGCCGAATTAAAACAATTCAGCAAAAAAGAATGCTGTGGCGAAATTTTGACCCAATGTACAAGTTATCACAGACATGAGGTTACAGTTGTTGCTCCCAAAGTGGCACAACCAGTTATTACCTTTGAGGGGGGTTATTTTTTCACATGGGGGATACAGGTTTGGAATGACTCTGTACTATCAGTAAATGAAATGATACTTTAAAAGCTGCTTTTTCCATTTGTTTGTCTTTGACTTATATTAGAATTAGTTTGATGATCTGAAACATTTGAGTAAGACAATTAAACAAAAATAAAAAGAAATCAGGAGGGGGAAAATACTTTCACAGTACTGTTAACAGTTTTTACCGATAGGCTACAGTTATTCTGCATGTAGAGGAATATCACCATGCAGTAACAGTCAACGCCAAGGACTCACAAAGAAATCTAACATCTCATTAAGACCAACACCTCTTTACCATGCCTATGTGAGCTCTGTGCATGCATCTCTTCCAGCATTGAGGGCAGAGGGATAATTATGCTAAGATTCTCATGGTAGATTATTAGCATGATTCCCAGTAGTCAGTGAATAATGCATCACATATCAGTTCCTAAACCTTGAACTTAGCCAACCAACCAATTTGTATTCACTACAGAAAAATTCAAATACAGTTTAATTCATTTGCAGTATACTTTGATAAAGAATAACAAGAAATAATATCTTTAAAAAAATTCTATGGCAGAGTCAAAATTCCTGTTGCTCCTTGTGGACCTCTGAGAATTCTGTATGTCTCGACTAGTTACGACTAGTTCGACTAGTTAACTGATGTGCCAAAGCAATAAGCCACCAGTGAGTGGCATGTTAGCCTTTGCTGTCATCACATTGAAATGACAAGTCCCTTAGATTACTCATGCACTTGGCAAGGGCTTTATTGGACTGCTCTGGTTTGAGTTTCTGAGTAGTACCATTGTTCTGTACAAAAAATACAACATTCCAAACACACAAATTCAACAAAATGAGCACCAGTTAGAGAGTAATTTTCAGTCCAAGCAGCAGATTATATGTACTCATGTTATCATGAGTTATAGCAACTTCAACTGAGCACGTGATTAAGCCGAAATGGTAAATTAGTGTCACAAAGCTGCCAACTGTCCAAAACTTGCTTCCTACGAACTCACATAGACGTTTGTGTCGGCATGCTTCCCAATTAGCAATTGCATCCCATCAATTGAAAAAATGCCCCTTTATTATGAAAATCTCTGAATTGTACATTCAGGCTTGTATATGGTAATCCGTTTTTACCCTTCGGCCAACTCCGGCCCGGAGGGATATTGTCGCCACCTGCGTGTCAGTCGGTCGTCTGTCGTCTGTCCATGATTTTGTCCGGGCCAGTACTCTGCAACTAATTATTGCAGCTTCACCAAATTTGGTATGGTAACTCACTATGACCCATAGATGTGCAATATCAGGTATTTTGCTGGATTTGACCTTTGACCTTAGCTGGCCAATCAGAGGCACTAGCTGTTCATTTACGTGCCTGGGTTAACAGAAAATCTGGGCTGGTTTTGGATTCAAGATCCAGATTCGAAGACCCCTGCTATATGAAGTTCAAAGAGCTGTCACAGCCAGTACCGCAAGCCGCAATCAGGATGAAAACAAACCTGTTGGAGAGATAGTAAAAACATCTCTCTCAATACATTTTTAAGAAGGAAGATTGGCCAGTGAGCTCAAAAACAAAGGCCAGGAAGACTACAGATATCAACAGTGGTGTATTGGCCCATAGCTTGGGGTGCATCAATTTTTTGTTGACAACTGTAAACACTGCACTATTGAAAACGCATCTCATCCTTTGGGAAGCTTCTTAACCGTCCTGGGAGCTTCTATATAAGAAAAGTGGAGTGCCAGGGTCAAGGGATAACATAGGTGGGTAGACCTCAGCATGGAAGCTCGATGAATCATGAGTAGTGGGACCTCGACCCCCATCTTTCTTCACCACCCGCAAGTGGACGCTCATTTACCGTTTTTCCATCCTACTGCGACCTACAGCATAGGCTAATGTGGTCTGACCACAAAAAGGCCGAACTTTTGCTCTCCCAGAGCCAGGTGAGTTTGGGCGAGCCTTCAGTCTTCCCTGTGTCTACACAATACACCCTAGCTTCATACACCCTGACATTATTACTTAGGTTAGGAATCTCACTGAGGGCTCTTTATCCTGTCAGCTAATCAAAACCAGCAAACCACTGGTAAGCAAAAAAAAAACAAAAAAAAAAACAGGAACAACATGCAACAGACAGATGAGACACAGACTAACTTGTACTAGAAAAATGGGACGATAAGGGCATGAAAAAACGTAAGGAACTACCCACAATCCAAAGCATACCATCACATCTGTGGAGTAAAATTCCCCACAAACAAGCGGGAACTGAAGAAAGCTGGAGCCATTTATAAAAACGGTTGTAATCCCTATGCAGTTAATAAAATGTTTTAGACGAGGCAATAAACTTAAAGCCAAGAGTTCACCCTTCACGCACATCTAGGTTGGTTGATTTCAAATCCATTATGGTAATGTACATAATGATGAAAATTGTGTCACTGCCCAAATACCTGTGGACCTGACTATACATCAGAATGATGTTATTATTGCTACATTAATCATCAACCTAATTACCAGACAAGTAAGATAAATCCTGAAAACAGATGTTGCCATCAATCGGTATTATAAAAACACTTCACCATACTGTTGCAGTTAATTTAAATGCATTTATTTCAGCTCAGTTGAGTATAAAATGATGTACAGCATACAATATTGAATTAGAATTTAATAGCAATCCAATATATTATCCTCTGACACATGAGACGCAGCAAGGATGTCCTCCAATAGGGAGTGAGGACTGTTTTGAAGGTGATCACTCCTCTGTCCTAAGGTTTGTTGCATGTCCTCCAGATCTAAAGCCAACAAAACCTCCACAAAGTCCACTGAATTCCGAGACTCGTCATGAATGTGAAGTCTTTCAAGATGTTTCTTCAAGGAGTCCACCACCCAACTCTGTCCTTGCAGATCACATGTCACTTTATTATCTGATACTGAAGAGTTTTCTGAGATGAACAATTTCAGTGACAGGAGGACAGAGCACGCACTCTTAGCTACTGGACGGTCACAGTCAAACAACCCCATGAAGAGTACCGTCAAGATTTTGAGGTGCTCCAGCTTGCGAAGGGAGTCTGTGACGTTTTCGCTACTGGGCCGAGCAGCGCAGCTCACTGCGTACGGACATGCGTTGTGACTGAACTGAGGCAAGGCTTGACTGATTAGGACCCGAGCCAGCTCCAGAGTATGAACTTTCACTTCCCAATCCAAGTCTTCACTACCCAGCGTCAATACAGCTCGCAGAGGTTCTTCCAAGTCTTCAGTAGGATATGGAGAGGTGAACCATAAGATAAAGACCTTAATCACAGCCCTCCTGGCAAACACCTCTGTGTCCTCAGCTAAAATGTCCACAAATTGCGTTGCAAGGTCTTCCTGTGAATGGTGAATGGCATTGAAACGATTCACTGTGCAATTAAATCTGAGAAGATATACAGTCTATAAACAATTAAACCAATGAAATGAGACTCACTTGAGGTACATGACCAGATGTTAGTGAACCCGCTGTCTTTGTAATGAGAGCAGTCTGTCCGAGGGCAAAGATAGCACTCGCCCGCACGTAGCTCTCTGGGTCTCTCAGCAAGGTGAATGCGAGATCAGGGACTCCACTGCTTAGAAGCATCTCGCAGTAGCTGCGGTTTGCTG
The DNA here is from genome assembly GCA_029721435.1 of Gymnothorax reevesii. NCBI lineage: Eukaryota > Metazoa > Chordata > Actinopteri > Anguilliformes > Muraenidae > Gymnothorax > Gymnothorax reevesii. The sequence goes on from CM056592.1 coordinate 15,750,120, forward strand.
CAATAAACAATGCACAGTATTTCCATGGGAAATCAATGAATGAGTTCTTTGAGAGCGAAAAGTGAAAAACAAAGAAATTCAATGCTGGGAGAACAAATCTTACAATGAAAGTGTGAGGTGAGCCCTGTGAGGAATTCGAGAGAAGAATCTCTAACTTCCCACTGAATGCTGCAGAGCCTCTTCTTCATGCTGGAGAACAGAGCTGGGGACAGGCAGGATTGAAATAAATCACAATATTAATCACAAAGCTCAATTACACTCAGTAGCCACTTTATTGGGTACAACTTTCTAAAACTGGATTGGACTGCGCCCACAGCTTTCCCACAGAACAGATCAAATTCCTTAGGCATAGATTCACCAAGGCGATTCAGGTCCCTATTGACACGGTAGCATACAGCAATTGCAAAGTATTTGTTGGCGGTACATTTATGCTGAAAATTTCATATATATACCCACATCCCAAAGGTTGTGGTAATAGTTATAATAATAATCTTTATTTGTATTGCACCTTCCATACATAAAAATCCAGCTCAAAGCTCTTTACATTGAGAAATAAAATCAAAACAACTTGGAATTGAGGAGACCAGACAGTGAAATGAAAACACAAGAAACGCCCGCGTTTGAACACCCTCGGCCTGACTTATGAAGTGTCCCAGAACAATTACACAGTAACCAAAGTAGAATTCCACAGAACATACATTTACAAATACAAAAATGCCCAAAGTCCCACAAAAACTTTGGAAAATTCAAATTTTTTTCACTAATCTAGAGCCCCGCATATATATGATCGTTACCCCAGGTATAAACCCTCTTGCTCAAATGCTTCATCAAAATCAGTCCACGACAAAGTTTTTTTCAAAAACACCAAAAATGCCACTTTTCCCCCAAAAAATGGTCCGATCTGAACAAGCCTTTCCTGGCCTGGACTCCCTACATTACCGCGAATGTTTTGGCATGGGTAACTAGTGTATTGATGTTGACTTTAGAGGTGCACACACGGACAGACAGACAGACAGACAATGAACTGATGACAATACCCTTCGGCCTGAAGTCGGGCCGAGGGTAAAAACCATATCGAACACCACAAAGAAATAAAAGAATCAATCAGTGTTAAAACGAAGGATAGAAACAATATGATAAAATAATCAAGCAATAAAACAAGGAGAAAATCACAATCATAATAAGCTAGACGAAAAAGGAATATTTTTAGTTGCTCATTATAAATGTTCACTGACCCAGCTTCTATGATGTTTTTGGTAGGGTGTTCGATAGTTTAGGTGCAAATTAGAAAAAAGCAGCATCCCCAAGTTTCTTTTGTGTGGCCTTGAGAAGTTTCAGAAGCCCAGTGTCAGAAGACCTTAAGGGTTGCGGAGAAATATAAACAACAGGGAATCTGATAAACAAGAAGGTGCAAAGCCATTAAGAACTTTGTACACAAGCAGAAGGACTTCAAAATCAATTCTAAAAGATATAGGAAGCCGGTGTAGTGCAGCGAAAACAGGAGTAATGTTCCCAGGATTCCTTGTTTGTGTTTGTTTGTTTTTTTTAAGTCTAGAAGCAGAGTTCTGAATTAGATGCAATTTTTTCAATAGTCTTTCCTGGAAGACCAGTAAAAAGAGATTTGCAATGGCCCAATCTGCTTGAAATAAAATAATGAAATAACTTTTCAGCATCCTGTGGAAAAACGGTCAAACTTTGGCAATGTTGCCGAGGTGAAAGAATGCCATTTGAGCCACCTGGTTTAATTGAGGTTTAAAACTTAAATCAGAATCTAAAATGGCTCTTTTAATTTCAGATTTAATCTGGGGAGCCAATTTTCCCAACCTGGCTTTGGGGCAAATTAAATGCATTTCTGTCTGATCCTCAAGGAGTTTTAGAAAGTTATTGCTCATTCATTGATTAACTGCAAATAGACAGGCAGTCAGGGAGCATGAGGCATTAGGGTCATTTGGTGTGACAGGAATGTATAATTGCATATTATCAGCAAAGCTGTAAAAGTTAACATTGTGATCTCTGATTGAGCTGCCTAAAAAAAAGATAATGTAAAGAGAAAGAAAGTGGACCGAGGCAGCTCCCTAGCGCAACATCATAACGAATGCCATACATTTTCAACTTGCAATCTCCAAGACTAAAATTAAATTGTCCCCCTATAATATACATTTCAAGCTAGCTATGAGCTGATTTAGAGGAACAAACCCAATTTTCAAGATGATTGATCAGAAAATGGTGATCAATCATATCGAATGCAGCACTCCAATCTAAAAGATTAAGGATTGAAACCAAGTTTGTATCAACACTCTGTCCAAGATCACTAACTATTTTAATTAGAGCAGTCTCTGTGGTATGACTGGACCTAAACCCTGACTGGAACTTCCATAAAATTGTATTTCCATTAAGAAAGGAGGCAAGTTGATTTAAAACTACTTTTTCAAGTATCCGGCTCATAAAAGGTAGGTTGGAGACAGGCCTGTAATTGCTAAGGACACCAAGATCTAATTTTACAGTACCGGTTTCAAAAAGTGTGTGAAAAATTCAAGTCCCCAAAGATGTGTTAATTATCTTTAGAACAGATTGGGAGACACTATTAAAAGCACTTTATAAATCTGGTGGGAACAGGGTCAAGATGGCATGCTGAAGTTCTACTCTGCAACAATCTTCCTGAGTTCTGCACTTCAATTGATTCTAAAGCCCATAAATACTGGCCTATTAGAGGGCAAATAATTTATGCTATTATCATGTCTAAATATATCAGCTCTAAATTTTATTTTGCCAGTGAAAAAGGTGGTGAATTCCTCGCACTTTGCAGCTGAAGCTGAGAGGATCAGAGGCTGGAGCGGGATTGAGGTCAATAGTTGAAAACAAAGACCTATAGCTGCTACCGCTCTGCAATGATTCTTGAAAAGTAGGTTCTTCGCTCTGAATGTATTGCATTGTTACCTCAGCCAAGGAGGTTTTTCACCCCTGTCTGTCTGTCTGTAAACAGGATGACTCAAAAAATTTATGAACTATTTGGCACAAAATTTGGTAGGATGATCGGTGGTAGTCCAAGAAAGAGAAGATGTAATTACGGAAGTGATCCGGAACATATGCTGTAACCAAAAGAACAGATATAAGGTGTGGCGGAGGTATGCGCTTTACTGAGTGTCCTATAGTTGTAGCTAGTTATGCGTTTCTTTAATATGCTGCAATAAACTTCATGTTTGTTTTCTTTCAGCTTTTCTACAACATCTCTCAAGTTCACAGACAATACTATTCATCCACGGCATTGCTTTATCTGTAGATATCTTTTTAGACTTAACTGGGGCAACTTTGTTCAATATATTACTTTAATTTACATTAAACTCATCAACCATTTCATTTATTGAGCAGTTGCCAGTAAAATAATTCAGGAAAAAGTGCTTGGTTTCAAATGAAATTTCCAGGTGTCTATCCTATCCTAACACCTCATGTTCGAAAAAAAAAAGTGTAGGTTTATCTCCTAAATCGTCCATCTATGTTCCACCGTGTGTCGCGACTGTCTTCTTCAACTCCAGCGGCCGCTCACACACAGAGATATTATAGAACAAGAGACATCGAGGAAGTCCCACCCCTATTAATTCCAATGGGAGACGCTACGCCAGTTATCACAGCCCCTCTTGAAAACATTGAGCAGTTGCATCTGACAAAAAGCAAAATAATGAAGGATTACCGAATGAATTTTCTTTTGTTCTCACTTTATTGGGCAAGAAAAAATGTCCACTTTTCAATTGGAGTCTATGGAACTGCCGCATCTATGGCCACATAATTGCCTACAGCGGTAAAAATGGAAGCAGGAAATACCTGGAGCTTAACTGGCTTAAGCAAAGGTACTTCTGACTGCCTCTTGCTCTATTATATCTCTATGCTCACACATCGCACGGCTGGTCCGCAGTGAAATCCCGTTCGGCATGTGATGGCATGCATAGCTACATCGCATGCGATAAGCCGAACCAATCTTTCGCTGCTCCTAATTTGTCTTTGCCTTTTACTTAGAATTCGGTACCAGCGAACGTAATGGAGTTACTACATGCTTAAGTTAGCAGACGATATTTCTCATTCAATTCCCAGGTATGTACTGATCAAAGCGAAAATATCATAATTTCTGGAGATAAGGATGGTGATTGTAAGGGCGGGAGTTGGGGTGAATTTTTGGGACCTGTTGGCATTTCTGCTTTATAAATGCCAACTTGTGACAAACCACAAGAAAATGCTTTATTCATTGCGCACTAGGCCATGTAGCAATTACCTCGAGGCATATTGAAAATACATTCATGAATAGGTGCTACACAGTCGATCTAAAATGCGTCATATAAATGAGGCCATAGATGTATTCTGCCCTACAATGGAAGACAGCAGTATCTGTATGTGCTCAACTATTGCAGATACTGTAGTCTTCCATTGTAGGGCAGTATTAACCTAGTATCAAAGTTAACTGATATCCAATATTCTGCTGCTTTAGTAGAATGGAACATCTCAGCCCATTTTTCTTTGGACATGACAACACCATGTTTCACCGAAGGTGAAGGTGTCAGGTGTAAAAAGCATTCCGATTAGTCAGTTACAGGCTACGCTCATTCAATGATCACGGTTAGCCAACCAAATCACCACTGGAATGACCCTCACTTGCTACAGGCTGTTTGAAGTGTTTGGTTTGTTTCTGCTATGCACTATACAGGCATACCGAATAAAGAGGCCACTGAGTGTGAGGTAACTTCATTCAGAAACTAACCTTGTGGAGGAGGTTCAGAGCAAACACTGAACCATTTGAAGGTCACTTGGTAGGCCTTCTGAAGAACCTGGGGAAAAAAAAAAAAAATAGGGGTTTGGAGTGATTCTCACATTAAAAACAAAGTCGCTCAGAGACCCCAACAGTTCCCCACCAAAGATTGGACGCACGCACTCGCGGATAAATGGAAGGACACAGCTGAAATCAATGTTCCCCCGATCTACCCTTTGGGTGGTGGGAAACAACAACAACAAAAAAAAAAAAAAAACTCCATGAAATAAAAAAGCCAAGTAAATCAAAACTTACAGTTGAGTTCACATCAGGGCTGTCCAGGTACTCCAGAAGTACCAAACAAACGTCACTCCTGATCACTGAGCTCTCTGACAGAGAAAGAAATAAAATAAACTGAGCTGGATTGATTTACTTCCATAATTTCTTAAAATAGGACGCAGTTCAGGAAGCACTAGAGGGAATTGGGGAATTACCTGAAGTTTGGAAAAGACTTGCAAGGGCATGGAGCGCACACTTTTGGACTTTGGAGCAACCGATCAGGTTTCTGAAGACACTGGTACTCGGAGAGGAGAAGACTGACATTCCCACACAGACCTTCAGCACTGTGATTACAGACAGAATAACTGACTGCAGTGGGATTTCCACACTGAGGAAGCCCTGAGAAAACATGTGGTGAGATTGTCACCTTCACATTTAACATAAACATCAATAACCAGTCAGTACAGCACGATCATAGTCAGGCAATTTACAAACAAACAAATGACCGAGGGTTAAATAAATAAGGAGGGGTTACTCTTAAGATGCACGGGCTTTATTACGGACTGCGGTTAAAGAAGTCAATATAAGTTGAACTTCCTACATATTTATACCTTGCCAGCCAGCTCTGCTATACTGGACAATGAAAGACAAAGCAAGGCGATACATGAACTCTTCTGGTGTAACAGGTCTTCAAGAGAAGCATGCTGGTCACCACCATCTTGGATCAAATCTATTAAGGGAAATTCAATGTCATGATGGTTAATCACAAGCAGACAGGCTCATGCTTACAAAATATACCACTAAATAGATTGTTCAGCAAGTGAGGAGGTTACCAGAGAGTGGTTGCTGCTGATCAGCTGATGTTACTTGTGCTAGGGGTCGCAGAATGACCCCAAGGGCCTTTTTCTTAATGTTGTCTGGGCTGTATGACAATAAGCACAGCCCAATGCAGGTAAGCGACAAAGAGTAAAATACTGAAATAAAATGAATACAATAAAACCTCAGGCGGGTCACTATCTCTACACTTACCAAGTTCCAACATGGATAATCCCAGCAGCAAATGGAATTGCCTGTACTGGCGTTAGCATGCCCAACACGGTTTGTATCAGTGCTGCAACACTGAAGCTAGTCTGGCTGAATAAAGGGGTCCTGGAAAAAAAACAATCTAAATGAGAATCCACGGCAAATCACAGAAAAATACAGAAAAGCCACCTCAATGAAATGGAACACATTTCAGGGATGTAGTGAACGCAATAATTAAAAGACAGCGGCGCTGACCCACCTGGCGGCAGCCTGTAAAACCTCCACGAACAGCTGTGTGACAGAGTTTTCACCGTTCCCAAAGAGCAGCTCCACAGCCCCCTCAGTTCTTCGCCACAGCATTTCCCGCACACGTGGCTGGCAGTGGGCAAGACTCATCGCGATCAGCTTGAGTGACTGACGAGCGCGGAAGGGATCGCTCGACATCAGCGAGTCCTCCACATGCTTCATGACCTTCGTGACACAGTCAGCCCACTCCGGCCATTCTGACACACTCCTCCTCTTGTGCTCCTCTTCCGCCAGGTCAGTATAACCTCCTTTCTCCAAAGACGGGATTGTGGTCAATGACTCACTTAAGTTTAAAATGTGAGCTAAAAGTTGGTTTGCTGCTGAGGCAACAAATAAACTCTTGTCTGTTTGCAAATGCAGAACCACTTCAATCAGCCCTGTGGAAACACACAAGTGACATAAAAATGGTCATGTGAGCAGAGGGCAATTTTTAGGGACCTTATGGAACAATTACTGTGCAACCATGGTGACAACTTGCTCGTATTTCAGTGCATTTGTTTTCAGCTTTGGCAAAAAGCTGAAGCATAGGGCCAATGGAGCATCTTGAGTCACATGACCAGCAAGTAAAATCTCTTGCATATCATTAATGGTTTTACCATCCTGTTGCAGATGCGAGTCTTGTACCGATCATGGCACAATGTGCATTTCTCTTGGATTCTCATATATTTGGGGCCATGGATAAATAATGGCGTGAACTTTTAAGCTCAAAATCAAAAGGTTACTCCCTGAAAACAAAAGCTATCAAATTGCCGATAATGATTAATCAGGGTGATCAGGGGTATGTTTGGTCCCGTATCAAATCTTGACTGAACCAATGCAATCTGGTCAAACAAGCCCACAGGGTTTGTACATCTGAGTAGCTTGGCCAAATAAATGGCCATGAGCTACTGTAATGCAACGCCTGCATTAATCTGAAAATGTGCTTCAGACTAATAATTGTACAACATCAGATAATCTCTGCATGCCCTGTAAGCGTAATTCAATGTAGTAATTTTGCACTGAACTCCAATACCCACCATTCTTAAACAGGAAGTGCAAAGCCTCTCTGTGCTGCGCCATGCTTCGCAACCCATGGACCCATCCACTACGGACTGTTGCATCTTCCCAGAGACAAGATTCGCTCCACCCATGAAAATCAAAGGCATCTTCCAAAACATTCTCTTCCTAAAATACAAATTGAGACTAAACTTTGATTCTGTTCATTAAACAAGATCAGCCAAAGCTCAAACATTGCATCTCTTCAGTAGACTTGCCTTGAAAACATAAAAACCCTCTTCTCGGGCAGCTAGCAGCCCAGCTAGCTTGAGAGCAAAGGAGAGAACCCGGGGTTCTGCCGTCTTCGATTTGCACACACCAGAAATGAACAAGATCAGGCAGGGGTTAATCTTCAAAACTGGAGAGTCAGGAGCTGTAATATAACAAAACAAAGACAAAATGGCTCATTGAAAATGGGAGCAATCATTTACCCCGCTATGGCTTGGTCATATGGCAATATATATCTTGTGATATGCTCACAAAATGTTGCATCTTGATCAAAAAAAAAAATTATTGTTAACATTTTGCCTCTAGCTGGCAAAAACTTGGAAAAAAAGGCTTTATGATCATTGGGACTGATTTCCAACTTTGGCCGCGTGACTAAAACGTATATAGGATATAACCCATACATCCATAATGTATTCTGCGTTTTCCTCACTAGGGTCACAGGGGGAGCTGGAGCCTATCCCTGCTGACTCTGTGCAAAAGGCAGCTCACCAAACCATTGCTGGGCACACACGCCATTCACACATGTCTGTGGGCTAGTCAAAGTCTCCAGTTTGCCCAATATGCATGTCTTTGAACTGTGGGGGAAAACCCTCGCAAACAAGGGAAGGCCCAGCTGAGCTATAGCACAGTGACTGAATGAAATAAATAAATAATCAGCATCAGACGATCCCCCCCTCCACCAGTAAAATTACTTGCGTACAAAAGGAAGCAAAACACCCCCCTCTTACCTGTCAAACCCCTAAACCAATCCAGGATTTTTTCTAAGCACGTGTCATCTGACAGAACTTGATTCGGATCAGCTAAAACTGCGCACACACGGGGAAGTAATTCCTCACATTGATTGTCCATTTCACTCATCTGCGGGAAGATAATATGAAATTGAAGAAATTGCATGCACAAGCAACAACCAAAAAATATTAGTTCATTTCGGTATTTTAGGCCTGTCCAGCACTTGGGTCAACTGTGGTTCTGGTCAGAGTGATACAAATAAAGTTTGAGTTGACTTCATAAAACTGAATGTAACCGCGGATTGCGTCTGTGGTTCTCAATCGATGCACAAGCTGGCTGCTTTAATTGCATAGTCAAAATCAATTCTTGATGTGCGTCACTCGGAAGAGAATCTACTCTACTGAATTCCATTAATGTAATATCATGCTTTATAACGCAAATTAAAACTAAAAATTGAAACCATACCAGACAATACCCATTTACAGCAGGAGATTCAGGTCTAGCGGACAGCGACACTCTACTGGCACAATGCATCTATGTTATAGTAAGCGAAATAACAGCAAACTATAAGGTATATATTGCAGCAATTCCTGTATAATTACACATATGTTAACTTGACTCATTTGCAAACATCAAATGTAAAAATGAGTTCCGCTCGTTTGCAAGCTTTGATCGCTTACCAGGAAAAAATGATATTTGAGGAACAGCAAACCACAAAATTTGCTGATAGCGAAAACAAAACAGACAGACGTAACCGCGTTGACAAGTCACGCATAATTTCAATTCACAACCTAATTTCAATTCACAGCCTATCTAAAAGTGATTTCTTAGGATCGGTTGCCTCACGGCAGGCGATGGCCAGCAAAAGCACGCGTCCATGTTTGGCCCAAACCAATACTATTACAGGGACATCTGTAGTCTTCTTCTTCTTCTTCTTCTTTTTGGCGTTTTTTGGCGGATGACAACCAACATTAAGGTGTATTACCGCCACCTACTGTGTTGGAGTGTGAACCAGAGTTATATATCTACCCCAGTGCACCGACATATTAAAAAAAAAAAAAAAAAAAAAAAATTTTTATAAATGGATACAAACACCAACTCATCTTGACTAAATCCTTCTAATTAATTCAGTATCATTTAAAAACTTGAAGAGGCCTCCTATATCACCTGTTAATACAGTCTTAAGAGTCAGCTCCCCCTGCGTAGTCCTGGCTGTTTTCATTAATGCTTCACGGTCGTGTGAATATTTTGGGCACCACAGAATAACATGCTCCACTGATTCCACTTCCTGACACTCCTCGCATAGACCTGAGGGATGTTTCCCTATCAAGTGCAGTGTCTTGTTTATACCAGCATGTCCTATCCTCAATCTAGTTAAAATCCTCTCCTCTTTAGTGCTTCTATTGGCTGGTCTTACTTTGCCAACGACTGACTGGACTGCATACAAGTGTCTTCCTGTAATATCTGTGTCCCATTCATGCTGCCATTCTCTCATGATATTCTCCTTAACTAAACCTTTTGCTTCCGCCTTGCTCAATGCAATCTCCATGACCTCATTCATTTTTAGTGACTCTTTAGCTAATCTGTCCACTAATTCATTACCTACAATTCCTCTGTGAGCCGGGACCCACATAAATGTCACCCCAATTTTCATGTTATTAATCCGGTATAAAGTTTCGAAAATTTCATAAATTATATCCTGTCTACTATCTGATACAAATGACTGCAAGGACATTAGTGTTGAGCATGAATCAGAGCAAAGAACAACCTCTCTCATTTGTGACGCTTCTACCCACTGTAATGCTGACGCTATTGCCAGCATCTCAACTGTATAAACAGACAAATGATCTGAGGTTCTTCTTTTGACACAGACTTCCATTGTTGGGACACTGAAAGCAAACCCAGTTCTCCCTGTATCAGGATCCTTAGATCCATCTGTAAATAAAGGCACAGCTGATTGATACATTGTATTTAGCCTATCCTCAACTAACTGAGCAATATTCCCAGACTCCTTCTGCTCTTGAAGCATAGATAAATCAACTGAAGCTACAGGAAACAGCCAGGGAGGTGTTACTGATAATGGCACTGTTGGTGAATATCTTAGCTGATCTAACGCCATATCTTTAGCTACTTTTACACTGCTCCAAGCAAAACACTCGTGTTTGGCCCTTTCACTCTCCCAACAGGGAAGAAGCACCTTTGTTGTTGGATGTCGCCCTTCAGAATGCCCTTGAAGATTAGCCCAGTAGCTCATCATTAACTGCTTCCGTCTAAGATGCAGTGGCATTTCTCCCACCTCAACCTGAAGAGCAGACAGAGGAGTTGACCTAAAAGCCCCACAACACAACCTCAAGGCTTGAGACTGCACCACCTCTAGCTTTTTCAGTGAAGACTTAGCTGCTGAGCCATATGCAGCACTCCCAAAATCTAACACTGATCTGATCAGTGCAACATAAATCATTTTCAACGCTGACCTGCTTGCTCCCCATTCTGATCCTGTTAAACACCTCATTACATTCAGTATTTTTTTACACTTAGCATGTACCTTATTAATGTGCTCTTTCCATGTCAACTTTTCATCAAACCATAGACCCAAAAATCTAAAATCTTTCACTCGCTCCATTATTTGCCCATACATCTTTATTTGAGGACTACCACCCCTCCTTCTTGTAAAAAATACTACCTTGGTTTTTCCTACAGAAAACTTGAATCCCCAAGAATAGGACCATTTCTCCACTACATTGACTGCTTCTTGTATTTTCTTTCCAACGTATTCGATATTCTTCCCCCTTTTCCATAGGGCCCCATCATCTGCAAACAATGACCGCCCAATATCACCTTGAACTTGAGAAAAAACATCATTTATCATAATGGAAAATAGTATAGGACTGATAACACTCCCTTGAGGAGTACCATTCTCGACCTTATATTTCTGTGATATAGCAGTTCCAATTCTAACCTGAATAAATCTGTCAAGTAAAAACTCCTTAACCCAATTATATACCCTACCTGTTATTCCCATCATATTTAACTTGATCATTACTCCCTCCTTCCATACCATATCATATGCCTTTTCTACATCAAAGAACACTGCCATTACAGATTCTTTATTCACTTGGGCTTTCTTGATCTCTGTTTCAAGGCATATAACAGGGTCCATGGTCCCTCTACCCCTCCTAAACCCACTCTGATAAGGAGACAGGAGTCCTCTGCTTTCTATATAAAAACTCAGTCTATCTGTGACCATTCTCTCCATTAACTTCCCCATATGTGACGTTAGAGCTATAGGTCTATAGTTCATTGGATTTGTCGGATCTTTTCCTGGCTTCCTAATAGGTATAATTACTGCCTCTTTCCAGCTGCTTGGTAATTTCCCCATTTCCCATATTTTATTATAAATACCTAGCAGTTTCATGGATGCTAAGGCCCCCAAGTGCTTTAACATTATATAGCAAATCTCATCCCCACCAGGAGATGTTACCCCAGATCTAGCTAGTGCTCTTCTCATTTCAGCCAAAGTAAATGGAGCATCCATTACACTGTCTGTATCCTCCCTTCTTTCCAGAATCCCAGGATGTGCTGCACTTGTTCTTGCTCTTCCTCTCATGCCCTCCTCAGATAAATTGTCAGAGCTATGGATCTTAATGAGGGCCCTAGCGATCATTTCAGCCTTCTCTCCCTCAGACTCAGCTGTTTCCTCCTCCAACTTCAATACTGGATACTTCCATTCTCTCCTAGCACCTCTCATGCTTTTAATCATGCCCCAAACATCCCTAACAGGAGTTGTCCTACCAATTTTATTACAAAAGGTCTGCCAACTTCGCCTTTTCGCGTTACGCACAGTTCTCCTAACAACAGCTTGAGCTTGCTTATATTTAATTAAGTCCTGGACAGTATGTGTTCTCCTTAAATTCTTTAAAGCTTTATTTCTTTTTTTCACCACCATACTACATTCATCTGTCCACCAGGGAACAGCCTTTCTCTTCATTGTTCCTTTACTCCTAGAAATTGTCTGACGAGCTACTGCTATCAATATTGTTCTAAACTTTCTTTCAATAAACTCCACCTCTTCTTTTAAATCTATACTAACCATTTCTCTCTCACACAAATATTCAAACTGCCCCCATTTTGCACTATTAAATATCCATTTCCCCAAAACTTTCCCTTGCCTTTCAATTCTTTCAAGTAAAACACTACTCAACACTGGAAAATGATCACTCCCTACTGTTGTATCATCTGCCACTTCCCACTCACATATTCCTGCTAAATTCCTAGACACCAAAGTTAAATCTAGTGCTGAAATGTTCCCTGTACGCACATCTATCCTGGTCCCTCTTCCATCATTGACACAAATCATGCCCTTTCCTTCCAGCAGTTCTTCAATTACCACCCCATTAGCATCTGTTCTAGCTCCTCCCCATAAAGTACTGTGAGCATTGAAGTCTCCACATATCATCATCCTATTTCCATCCATTCCCTCAATTTGCATTAGCTTATTCACCTCTAGCTTCTTACAAGGATTATAATAATTAATAACTATAAGCTCTCCTTCATTAGTCCATAACTCAACAGTAACATATTCTAGCTCATTTCCTATACCTACTTCTCTAAACGAAACATCATCTCTGATGAATGTAGCACAGCCTCCCCCTACTCCACCCCCCCTATCACACCTGACAGACGAATAACCAACTATCTTAAAATCCAAAGTTGGATTTAGCCATGTTTCCTGTACACAAATTACATGAGGTTTACAGGGCAACTCATCTACATATTTTTTAAATTCCTGCCCATTGGCCAACAAACTTCTCGCATTCCATTGTAGTACAAAAACCATTACCAGCACTAGACCCCAGCCCATGCCTGCTCCTGACTTTCCTGACTACTGAGACTCTTATTCACCTCCTCCCAAGTCAGCCCGCCGGCATCTAGATAATAGTTTGCTGCTTTTACAATCCTTTGAATCCTCTCCGTTTTAGACTTGACCTCCATTGAAACATTAACTACACCTGCGATGAAAGTGACTAGCTTCTTTACCTCAACCATCATCTTCCCCTTGCTTGCTTGATCTGGTTCTTTAACTTCTACTGGTTGCATTCTTGCTCTGCTTCTCTCCATCCTTCCATCTTGGCTTTCTCTCTCCACCACCATCTTCACAGCTTCTGCATAGGTAGATTTATTTTGGGATCTTACCTGCTGAATCATTACTTCCCTTTTCATGACTTCACACCCCCCATACGCCACACTATGATTTCCACCACAGTTACAACATTTTGGTTGTTCATGTCTGCATTGCCCATACTCATGATCCTCTCCACACCTAGCACATCTTCTCCTTCCCTTGCAATTCTTAGCTGTATGTCCAAATCTCTGACAGTTATAACACCTCATTGGTTTTGGCACATACTCCTTTACACTATAGCTTAAAAAACCTAGAGTGACTTTCTTTGGTAATATCTCCTCTTCAAATACAAGTAACACAGATTCGCTGTCATCTTTCACTCCTCCACGAGTAACCTGCAGCCGCGTGGCACTTTTCAAAACTCCCCCCTTTAAATAGGCTTTAATTTCTTCCATTGACACTCCAACTGGCACTCCCCAAATCACTCCCTTTGTCCACTTCCCTCCACTTTCAATCCGGCTTGAACTTACCACTTTACTCCGTCCTATCTCAGTAATCTTACCAGCCCGCTCTCGCTGCTTTTCATTTTTGCAAATAATCAACAAGTTACCATCTGTCAGGACTTTAGCCAAACGAATCTCTCCTACCTTATCATTTAAAAGCCCAGAGAGTTTCACCGGATTTATATAAGAAATTCCCTTCTCTTCACCAAATCTCAATATAATTTTATATCCCAACTCTTCTCGTTCCCTTTCCTCAGACACTTTAGTTCTCTTCATCCTATCGGTGCCGCTGCCGCTACCTCCATGAGATTCCCGCTCCCTTCTCACCTTCGGCCCAGCAGCAACCTCCATAGAGCTACTACTATCACTGAAAGAATCATTTATCTCATCTGATCCATCCCTACCGGCTCCCCACTCTGGTTCATTCACAACACAGCCGCGTCGACCCGCCGATATCATGCGAAGTTGTTTCTTCTTTCCATTTTTCCCCATTTTCTCACTTTGTCTCGAAGACCCTGAAGGTGTCCTTTTCAAAGGATCACCTGTCAGATTTCTCCGACTATTACTCTGAGAATTTTTAACCATATATTTCTGTTTGATTGTTTGACCAGTTCTCCCAATCCGTAGTAACGACGCACGTCCTCCTAAGCACAAAATTTCCGAGTTGAGAGATTTATGTACAGTCGCACATCAGCTTTTGAAGCTCCGACATCTGTAGTCAAAAGCCAATTTATGATTCATAGTATTTGTGTGTTTCTACTTGTGGACTTCCTTGTGATATTTGTCCCATATTTAAAAGGTAACCTTTGTCGAAATCTCTGTCATTAATCATCCGACTTCACAGACCGTTTGTGATTTGTCCGTGAATTCACCCGGTCAAAAAGGTATAGTCCTCTTTATGTTCGTGCTAGCGCTGGTGGTGAAGTTCCGAAATGCAGGTCGGCAGGGGAAGAATTATTCATATTCATAAAGTAAGCGCTACCTGATTGGCTTACTCGAAGTATCTGGAATGTCTGACAAATCTCAGGAAGGCAGAAAATGACAGTGAAAAGCATTAATTGTTTTATTGGCCAGTCTGGTGGCGGTATATACTGAATATTAATAAGTCTTCCCCTCCCATTCGTAGTACGAACGTGGGTAATTTACATAGATGGGGGAAGAACGTGAGTAATTTACATAAATGGGGGACGAACGTGGATAATTTGCATAAATACGGTTGTAAATAGGCGTGGCATTACCACGGAAATCACATAAAATACCGCAGCAGTATGCCTATATCATTACTGCATTTGAGCAATCCTGAATTGAAGAAATGAGGTACACAATATAACAAAAATTATTTATCTGTAGGCAGGGGAAGGATTCAAGCTTAAAAAAAGGCTTTACTCTCCATCTCACTGAGCTGCAGAAGATCACCGTTACAGCAGTACCCACGGGCAAGAATAGCGTAGGGTCTAAGCACATCTACTGTCAAGCATATTACTCATGCTCTGCCCTGATATATGTTAGTCTCCCAGGTCAGTATTTGGTTAAGATACTTTGTGAAATGGCTGCGCAATCAGCCATTATCAGATTTCCGGAGAAAAGAGGATTCATATCAAAGTGCGGTCAGTAATATGGATTACTATGTTGGCACTTTCAGACATCTATCCACCATTTCAGAGTGCACAAAATGCAGTGATCGGCCAATATGTGCATTCAGTGGGTGCCTTTTGCAGGTTGCTTTAGGGTAGGGACCTAATTATTGTGAGAATTGACAGTGGAAGTCAGAAATTGAATTTTTCAATTTTTCAATTTTTTTTTTTTTTGCTCTAGAATGATTAATACCTCCCAGATGAAGTATTTCAAAGTGTTTTGTAAAGTTTTGGTGAATGGTCCAGGTGTCCTCAACAGTAATAACTGTTACCAGGTTTGATGAAAACTAGAGGAGATGGGGAGGGGACTGACGCAGCCAACAGGGCTTTCAGAGGCTGTGGTGGGAGCCGATTTGTTTGCTGGTAAATTCCTTCACCTTGTTAAGCCGGGAAAGGGAAAGCGCTTGGTGTGCATACAGACTAGAGCACAATTGAACCATTCAGAACTTTGTGGTTTGATTGCGATGAGGGCTCAGAGCTGCAGTGGTGAAAAATCTGGGCTCACAGTAAATGAAAGTCCTCCTTTGAATTTTATTCCAGTAAACAGTTATTTTTTAATTGGCGCAACTACTGAATTTTCCACTGAAATTTATTTCAACATCAGAAAAATCGACTTGGCTGCCACTGCAACATATGCGGACCTACATACCAAAGCCAATCAGAAGCCTCTAACTATTCTCCACTGATGTGTCGTTTTGGAAAAAAATTTCAGAGGCAGGTGAATCCAGCACTCCCACCCACTTCTAACACAGCCATCATGCCTTTGGAATACAAGTTCAAGGCGATTTGATGTTGTATTTTTTAATGTAAGTGGGTGTCCCCGGAAAAGATGTCGTCTTGAAGGCAACATATGTTGCTCCAAAATGTCAGTGTACTATTCCGTATTAATTAATGGTGCTTTCACCAGACAGTAAGTATATTACCCAAGTATATTGTGACAGAGCCTGGCTTTTGGACTTGTCACAGGAAAAAGTTTGGATTGTCCTTTTCCTTCTTTGGTCCAGAGCACACAATGTCAATTTCTTATCAAAAGAAATATTGATCAGTCAAAAAAGAAATATTGATTTGTTTAACCACAATGTGTGTTTTCACAGTATGATGGTTAATGGCAGGTACCTCTGGGCCAAGAAAAATCAATGGCGCGTTTGGACACCTTTGGCATAAGGCACCCTTTTTACACATTAAATTTTTCTCTGGGCATTTGTGGATGTAACTACTGTATGCATTGTAGTACTTGACAAAAGTTTGCCAAAGTAATCCTGAGCCTGAATGGTTACATCACTTATACAGTACCAGTCAAAAGTTTGGACTCTTTGCTAATGCCACGGCACTCTGTTTTTAGAGAAATATAAATGTATTAATTTCTCTGAATAATCTCAAATGGAATCTTATGAGAGGTTAACAGTCAGAAGTTAGAAGATAATAATTTATTTGTTTGAATAGTGTCCAAAATTTAGAAATTCTCAAAGAAGCCATATTTTGCTAAGTAAACAGACAAATATGCTCCTTCCATTTTCTAACAGCTGACTTATAGTCAAGCTGTTTTGGGACTTATTGGGCAAAAAAGTCAATGAAAAGCAAACCACAAGAGCAGCACATCTTTGGGAAGTTAGACAGCCATGCAGCTGCAAACTCACTGTTGTCATATGACTGTACCTGCCGGGGGAGCGGTAATGCGAGTATGCTCAGCAAAAATGACAACGAACGATGGATACTGGTTACTTTGATGGATTTTAGGATTGGGTCTTTTTTTGCGAAATAAAGGGTGCTTCTTTCTTTATTTATTTAACATGTATTGTAAGAAAAATGTGGGTGTGTCCAAACTTTCGACTGGTGCTGTAGATAAATGAGGATTCTTGATATAGTGCTATCTGAGTGATCAGAGATAACAGGTATCCAGCTCAATCTGAAGAAAATCCTCCAGATTCTTGAATCTTGTATTTATGTTACGCATCATGGAGGGTGACATAACCAAATACCCTCCAATCTACCTTGCTGTCTGTAAAAAGGCACATCAGCGAATGTATTTTTATAGCAAGCTCCGTAATTTTAATGTGGAAAACAGTTTTATAAAAATGTTTTATTCGCTCTATTGAATCTGTACTCATGTTTTCTTTTATCTGCTGGTATGGGACACTCACCATCTAAAACAAAAATCGACTGCATGGCATAGTTAAAGTCTGCAGCAAGATCGCAGGTGGGACCATAAGTAGCTTGCATGAACTCTATAATATAAGGTCCTTGAAGAAAGCTTGTGCTGCCGAAATTGACCCCTGCCATCTGCTTTTTAAAGAGTTCAGGTTGCTTCCCTCCGGCCGGGGAAATATTGTGCCAAAATGCAGGACTAACAGGCTCAAGAACTCTTTCATTCCTGCTGCTATCGGCCTTCTAAACAAGGCAATGTGAGCTTCTCTGTTATTTGTTATTTACTGTTCGTATTCTGCGCTTATGTTAATTTATTTATTTGTTGTTGTTTTTGCTGTTGGTTGTGAAACGAACAAAGTTGCCCTTTTGGGATAATAAAGATATTTTTGATCCTTGATCCTTTGAGGAATGTTGTTTTTAAACCTTTCAATGATTTTCTCTCTCATTTATGGGAAAATTGGCGATCCTCCACCCATCTTTGTTCCTGGAGGACTATTGCCTATCCTGGCTGCTGCTTTTGTATGAAGTCAAGATTATAAGCACCTGCCGACATCAGCTATTCAATTCAAATCATATCATTGTTCGTTCTTTTTTTTTTTTTTTTACCTCTGTCGAGATTAATTTTAACGCTTAAGGTGCATAAAATGTTTGAAGATTGAAACGCTTTACCTACTGAACTATAACCCAGCAGCATACAGTATATACATTAACTGGGTTCCCTTGTATTCATCTGAACAGCCATTGAAATTATAAAAACATGAGCTTATATTGAAATGCTCTGTTTTACTGTCACTTACAAATAGATGAAAGAAATCCTTTAGTTTTTTCCCCCTCTGCTTCCTCATTAAAGCTTTCCTGGCTGTTATTTTGGGCAGCAATTATCCGTACCCTTTCCATCTTGATCCAGAGGGCAAAGGGGATCATGGGTTATATCAACACAAGCCTGCAGGGTGACATGAAGCATTTTTATTTTAGCAGCACATTGTTATTAGCGTAGGCCATTACTGCTGGCAAGAAGGTACACTGTAACCTGTAACCTAAGGCAGGAGTGCTGACTTGTTCATATTAATATGTGCTACATATTACTGCTGCTTATCAGGAAAAGTGAACTGCGTGTGGTTCAGGTTTTATTATCCATTGAAAGGTGAGGTTTCCAAAGGGCTTTGTTACTGCCGAATAATTTGCACTTACACTTCAAAAGACATTTTCTCTCCGTCACCTCGACTTTCAATCACCCCGGCTTCAGACATTTTCTCTCCATCACCTCGACTTTCAATCACCCCGGCTTCAGATTTCCGCAGTAACAGCCGTTTTGCCTCCCCATTGGCTAGCGGGTGGAGACGTTAATACACGACTGGAATTTTGGGTAACTGTCTTCAGTGAAGTGTAGCCTGATGCCCACTTGGGGAGGGGTGCATTAAGGGTGCAAGATGGCTCCCCTGGTGAACAACACTAGGGAATTGGGATGCCCGACGGTCTTGAACCCCTTAGCATTAACACGCAGTTGAAGACCACAAGGGCAGAAGTGAGAATATTGGGACTGGGCCTTGGTGCTCCCCACTGATCCCTGCTGTCGCTATCTTGGCAGAGCCAGTTTCCACCTAACTCCATAGTGGCCATATTTGAAATCAGATTGGAATACATGAATAATGTTTGGTGTCCTCATTTGTAGGAACATAAATGCCAAGTTTCAGCTATATAGGTCCAGTGGTTTCTGATAAGATGATGTTTAACACCTTTGAAAGTGGTCGCGGCCAAATTGCTGAGATGAAATAAAGGTCAAATTTAAAAATTTCAGAAAAACTCATCAATTATCTTATAGGGCTTGCTTCCATCTACCAGTATACTAAAAATCAGCTTAATCGCTTCAAAAACTGCTTCACAATGGCCCCATATGTTATTTTCAATATGGCCACCATGGCGTCCATATTTGAAATTGATAGGAACACGATTAAAAAAAACTTTGGTGTCCACATGGGCAGGAACACATGCACCAAGTTTCAGCTTTATTGGTCCAGGGGTTTTGGAGAAGACGACGTCGACAACAGAGGATGTATTAATATTAAAAATTCCGTGGTCCAAATCTTATTTTTGGATGAGCAAACACTTCAGCGCTACCGCAGTGAAAAATTCCTGGCGCCGCCCATGCTTCAAGTAGCAAAGGAAATGAGACAAGTCTCGCGAGCTTGCTTCCGATCCATTCCCCGGTGCTGTGTGGCTATAAACTCTCACATCCATCCGCTCAGCCATTGCTGCCAACAGCGAGCGACCCGGAGACGGAGGTAACATTAAACTAATACTTTAGTATGAGATTTGCGCATTCGCTTTTGCGATTGAATTGGTCGGGGATCATTATGACTTACTGGCAAGGTTTTTTGAAAGGATTCATGCTTACAGCCTGCTGGCCATATTTTAGGATACTGACCTAGTAAATGATAGACACAGGGAAAAAAAAGAACAGCATCTGTTGTGTGTGCCTTGCAGCGAGAGGGACTGAGCTTACTAAGACAAAGCTGTATCCATCAGCTCCACACAGGCTGCACAATTTCGTAATGAGGAAGTTATCGATAGTCTGAGGAAAACTTATTATTGCAACCGTTCCCATATAACCAATAGAAATATTAATGATAATAATAGAATGATATGAAATGGCGATATCCGTCATGGAAGGGGGATCAATGATGCTAGTGGGAGCAGCCGCAGAGTTGGTTTGCTGGCTTGTTATGTCTAGTCAACTCCAAGTAGCCCATTTTACACTGTTTCGTAGAACTATAAGTCCAACGTTATTCGATAGTGTTATCTTTAGCTACCGCCATATGACGTGGTCCGCTACTGTCGCGACAGCGAGGAAAAAGGAAAACCCGCACACTTCGTCTTGTGAACACTCGATCCGCTTTCACACTGCACGCGAATCGAATTTTTCGCACGACAGATTACATGCAAAGTCAACGGAAAGACGCGAAACTAGTGCGTTCGTGTCTTTGCATTGACTTTGAAGGTAATCTGTCGTGCGGAAAATTCGTTTTCGCGTCCGATGTGAAAGCAGCTTTGCTGTTGACACCTCGTGAAAATATTTCTGTGACCTAAATTGGCCGTTGAACTGATGATCGTAATTCTGCGCGATTGTGAATCATCCATCGACACACGTCCCTTCTCGTCATTGGCCATTCTATGATATTTCGCTTGCTACGTTACACTATCCGATCTTGCTAAGTGAGTTGCTACATTGTTCGCAGTACTTCCGTAGGGTAGTTTTAATATCATCTGCTGTGGTGAAATTGTTGTTTTCGTCGCTTGTTTGTCGTTGATGATGTCATCTCCATCACTGCTATCGTCGTAATAGTTAAGCCTAACTTGGAAAAAGAGAGCACAGTAAAGTAGCATTTATAATGGCTTGGATGTATTGCGAACATTTGGTTGGTATTCTGTGTCTGATGTTATTTTCCCCCCCAAAATTATTTCAGGTTCCCTTTCCTTTTGTGTAATTGTTGGCTTTTTTTACCACGAAAATTGCGTTGAGTTAATGGTTTAAAATTTTGTTTACTGTTGTCACGAAGTGAAGAAGAGGCAAATTGAGTTTTTTTTTTGCTATTGTAAAGCAGAATGGTCATCATAATGTTTTATGCAAATACATGTCCATTCCAGTTTAAATAGAAGTGATGCTCTAAACTCAGTGCGGGTTGTACCTATTCGTGGACGTCACAGATTCATGTGTACTCTCCCTCATTGCGGGGCGCGTTGCGATTGTACTTCCCAATGCCCTGTCATTACCTGATTTCGGTCTGGTGGTGCATCTCAATTCTCCTAAATTACATCCTAGACACTCTCACTTGCATCTTTTCCTTACCCTTAGTCCCTCCCACCAAGTATGCATGGAGCCACGAGGAAACCATGCGAGGAGAGAACTATCAAGGAAATATTTTTTTAAGAGGAATGAGACATTATTTCATCTGAAGCGTTACATAAAGTGATTTTTTTTTTTTTGGATGACAGCGCTCAGCAGAATGTGGTTCAACATGATCTCACATGCATGTATACCGGATAAATTGCAACATCTAATCATCATAATGCAAAACACAGTTTAACTGCCACATGCCTTTTAACACAAGGAACACCTTAGGGCAAACTTTAACCCTGGTTGTTTTTCAAATGGCAGATTAATGTGTTTTCACAAAATCTTGAAGTCCTCCAGTTAATGACTCCTCCTAAAGTTGTTGCACTCCCTATTGTTAAGTATAGCTGAGATAAATTCATATTTAAAGCATAGGCATATATGTATAGGCAAGGTGGACTGTCTTTAGACAGAATTTAGCCTTCCCCTTCCCCTTCGAATTTACTTTGGTGCACATCCACAAATCTTTGTTTCTTATCCATTGTGAGCTGTTACAGATAACTTAAAGTAGTTTTTCACATCACAGTGGAGACAAAACAAAACCTTGGCCGACTGCCTGAAGTGCAGGAAGGTGGTCTGTGGCAAATGCGCATTTAATGCGCTGAATGTTTTTTCAGGTACATGCCTGATTGTGTATTCAAATTAAAAAATTTTGCCTTTTCACAAATGTTCATTTTGTGTAAAAATTAATAAATAATTCAATGAACTAACAATGTAGACAACCTCATCTTTTAGAAAAAAAATTCTGAAGATGGAAGGTCAGGTCTGCTTTCCTTTTTCCTTTTTTAAATTTTTATGTTGTAGAAATGGGCAATTTTTTCATTCTGCTCGGTTTAAAATTACAGGGTATCACGCCTCATATTGAACTTTACTTTAACAGTATTTAGTATTTTACTTTGGCCATTTTTAGACTTTATGGAAACACTGAAGATCTTCAACATTGTTTTCATTTCAGATCATGTGCATAAGCTCCTTATTTCATATGTTTTACTGGTTAAATGTAAAGTTATAATTGTCTCCCCTTTTTACTGTTCATTTTATTGATCAGAAAAATGATCCAATTTGTTAATTTTCTAATTAGTTGTACCCTTTGATCACTGCCAGCATCTGTCATTACAGATTGAAGTTATTGCTTTCATTTAAGTGTTCCAGGAAGGCTCCTCTCATAACTTTGTTCATCGCTGCTCAGAGCTTTGAGACGTCCGCAAAATGGCAGATTCGGAAGAACTTCTGCTTCAGTGGTGGATGGAGGAGCGTGGAAATGCAAAAAGGAGAATTGAGATGCACCCTGGGGTTTCCTCAATTTCGAGAACTCCAAGTCTGGACTTTCGATCTTTTGAAGACCGTTCTTGACCAAAAATGCACTTCCAAGAATAGATGGACGGAGAATGCCTTTATTTGCATCAGAGACATAATGTGTGTCTGTGACATGCAGCTTGCAAATGGTTGGCAGTAGAAGATTCCGTCAGCCCCTGTAGGCTGGTTTCACGAAAAGTATTTGAAAGGCTGCTTTCAGCTACAAAGAATTGTGGTGTTTGGTTTGGGGTGTAGTTTCATTCCAGTTGTTCACTAGCTACAGCCTACGTGAAATGAAGAAAACAAGTCATCTATCCATTTCTTTCTTCTTAAGGTTAGAAGTTGTTTTCAAGTTTTTCAATTAGGATTGCTTTAGATAAGCCTAACCATAAACATTTGCCGACTGTTTAAGTATGCAGTTTTGAATGGGCTTGAGTTTTAAAAGGCAAAACAAATAGCATTCTCAATCGTACATTATATCAAGCCAAAGATCGCTGGTTATGCCAAAAGGAAAAAAAAAAGCTAATTTCTGGTGGTCATTGTACCCTAGCCTAGCTTTTTATTTTTGTTCTGGGAAAAGTCTTCTCAGAAATGGGTCAGTGAGCCTACCTCATCTATTTTTGACAGACTTGGTCATTTCTTCTTGACTTCCATAAACAAACAGACTGCATTATTGCTGGACGTTATAGCAATTCAACAACATCTTTTATAAAAGGCTTTTCATGACGGTTTTATAGTTATTTAATGCAAAGTCATGTAAAAATATAACTCATTTTACTGCAACGAAAATGGCAAAGTCAGTTTCCTGCTGAAACTGATCACGAATACACCCTCAATTAAACCTATAACTTTGTCAATAATATTATAGCTCAGTGAGGAATAGAATAGAATAGAATAGAATGTAATTGCAGTTTGAGAAGCAAACTTTGGGTTGGAAAACTAACCATAAAGCCTTTCAGACGACAGGCAACTTGGGAATGGATATGCTCCAGTTCTGGCTTGAATTAGGTGGAGCCGATGCTGATACGGACCAGGATTGTGTGGATTGTACTAATAGTTCTGTTATTCATTGCAAAAATGGATTTTGAAGTACCTTAGCTACAGTATATGGCAAACTATGATATACAATATTTGAGGTTAGTAAATGTATGAGAAGACCTATGTACAAAGTGTTTTCTTTAGTTTACAGCTCTGACATTCAGGGCAATTCTGGAGTCCGTATCAGTTTTTAAAACCACTATTTGGCTTGCTTTTGAATTTTCCATCTTGGATGTTTCACATCTTTGGGCCAAAGCAAAATGCATCCAAATTTCTGTGCAATAATTTGTTGTGCTTGCTTTTGAGTCGAGAATTGGAGTCTTTGTAAATGAAATGTCATTACGGATTCACATTGCTACATTATTAGGTTATGTTTTCTGCATCTTATTTTCACTTTGCCACCTCACAGCAAGAAGGTTGTGGGTTTGAATCTGGCTTGGGGCCTTTATGAGTGGAGTTTGGCCTGTGGGAGGAGAGAACACGCAAAAACATGCATGCTAGGCTAATTTAAGACTCTAAATAGCCCATTGGTATGAATGAATTGTATGTTGACATGAGAGCTGAAAAATGGCTTGAAGTGTCGATAAACGGCAATGAGAATCAATCAATTTTATTTTTGAAATACTTATATTTGTGTTGCATTAAATGTGTCATCTCTCTTTGATCAGACATGTTATGTCATCAGCATACTCTTTGTCATGTGATGCCTCTGAATTGATTGAGAGCCTTTAGCAGCTGATACCCAGACGGAACTGGTATTAAAATTGCTGCTTTTTTGGGTAGAGCATAATTTCCTCTTGGGATATTCACCCTAAGGAAGCCTATAACTGTAGCATTAATATTAGTTTGTCTTGTGTTCTGTGCAGGGCCATCACACTGGAAGAATGTTTTTGCAGTGTGCAGACGGTGATACCATGGATTTAGGATAGAATGGAATATTCCCTGATTGGCTCATTTAAAATGGGAAAGTCAAGGCTTTTTCGCATTTTTTTAATCCTGGGGTCCCTTTTTATGATCCTGCTCATTATCATCTATTGGGACGATGTTGGAGCCACGCATTTTTACCTGCACACTACTGTTTCTGGACCTCAGCTGTCCCATCACCCTCCTCGGACTCACCCGGCCTCGAAGCAGAAAGCCTATGACGACAAGGGTAACTCATTCCTCTCGGACATCGATGCTTTCATAAACCAGTTCTTGGAGGGCACCGTTGACCCCAGTCAGCAAGCAAAGGAGGACGGTGCCCCCGAAACCTCGCGCAACCAGTCAGAGGAAGCGGCAAAGCCGGAGGAGAAGTACGTTCCGAGGCGGGAATGGAAGATCCACCTGACCGCCATCTCTGAGGAGTTGCGGCAGAGGCAGGAAGACCGGAAGCAGCTGATGCACGACCTCTGCACAAACGGGACCCTCGACTTCCCTGGAAAGAACCGGACATTTGATGACATCCCCAACAGGGACCTGGACCACCTGATCGTGGATGACCGGCACGGAATCATCTACTGTTATGTGCCGAAGGTGGCCTGCTCAAACTGGAAGCGCATTATGATCATGCTGAGCGAGAGCCTCTTGGTCGACGGTGCTCCCTACCTGGACCCTCTGGATATTCCTACAGCGCAAGTCCACAATAGCAGCCTACACTTCACTTTCAACAAATTCTGGAAGCGATACGGCAAGTTCTCTCGGCACCTCATGAAGATCAAGCTGAAAAAATACACTAAGTTTCTCTTTGTCAGAGACCCCTTTGTCAGGCTAATATCTGCATACAGGAATAAGTTTGGGCTGGTGAATGAGGAGTTCTACAGAGGATTTGCCGTCGTTATGCTGAAAAGGTTCGGCAACTACTCCAACCCCCCTGCTTCTGCCGTCGATGCTTTCGCTGCCGGGATTCGACCTTCCTTCTTGCACTTTGTTCAGTATTTATTGGATTCTCAGACTGAGAAAAAGATGCCCTTCAACGAACACTGGCGCCAGGTGTATCGCTTGTGTCATCCCTGCCAAATCAATTACGACTTTGTCGGAAAGTTGGAGACCTTAGATGAGGACGTGGAGCACTTGCTCCGCATTCTTAAGGTGGATAATATTGTCCAGTTCCCTGGCAACAGCCGGAATAGAACAGATAGCAGCTGGGAAAGTGATTGGTTTGCCAAAATTCCGCATGAATTGAGGAGGAAGCTTTACAAGCTCTATGAAGCTGATTTCCAACTGTTCGGATATTCCAAGCCTGAAAAAGTCTTACATGAGTGACTGTGCATTCTAATTGCAGTCTTGCTGCTGTGTTGTTTCGTTTTTTTTTTTTGAATTATTTTTATTTTATTTTTTTTAATGAAATGAATTCAGTTTTCATGAAACCTTGTATTTTGCTTTCATCAAAATATGCATTCTGCGGTGCCCACTGACCACATTGAGGTAAGTGAGCCTTAAGGCATATTGGTACAGTCCAAGACTTATCCAATAATATGTACTTAGGCATTTAAAATTGGTTTTGTGAAAATTTAGTGGAGGTTGTTTCTAGCACATTCTCAGCTCATACTTTGCCTTTTGTCAGCAGGCAAATTTGGACTGCGCAAAACTTGTGTGAAACTAGTGACCTCATGTGGTGTATTCAGTACGCCAATATTCTGTAATTAACAAGATCTCTTTGGTGACCTTGATATGCCAGAGAAAGAATTTCAGTTGATGCAGTGTGATGGGGCTTACTGAGCAGAGGCAAGTTCGGGATGCATTATTGTACAATTGACTAAAAGCGCTGCAGTCAAGCATTTTGTGGGAAGAATTACCAGTTTGTTGCACTTACCGTTCCATCATTCAGTGTTAAATAGTTTACAAATGTGTGAACATTACAATTGTTTGTTACACTTTCCTTTGACCATTATCGCTAGAATAAAGTAGTCATCGTCTCTGAAAGACAGCCGTCTGCTGTGAATATGTTTGTTACCAATCAAGGTTTGACCTCTTTGTGATTTGTTTTGTGTCACACGTTATGTATTTTAGGTTTGGAGCCAATTGGCTGTAGTACTAGGGACTTCCCAATTCATAAGTCGAAGAAAATGCTTGCCTTTTTATATGGATTAAAATTTGTGAATCCCTGGTGTTTTGGTATCAGTGTATTGGTATGCTGCTCTGTGGTAAGTGCCAAGAAAAGAAAATTGTTGTGTTCTGATAATTCTGATTTGATATTTAGCAGTCCCATGATGGTGAGGTCAAACATTTGTCCATTTGTAATTGTGTACTGTTGTTGAACTGCCTGGCAGCAAATATCTGCTCCTGAAAACTTATTGCAGGACTTAAGGCTATGTGTTTTACCTGTAGCCGGATTGACCGTGGAGTCATATTTGGTTAAAGACTTGCATAATTTTGACCAATAGATTTTATTTTTTTGGGAATGGAACTCTTCATATGGAGTTAAAACCTGATATGTGCCTTATATGTAAATCATGACAATTTTTCTGTTACAGACAGTTAGTTTATTCTTTGGACATTTTAGGCAATCATAGTTTTCTGAGGATAGGGTTTTGTGAAAAAGTATAGTTGAATTCTCATGTCTTCATATGAAGTGTACAGTGAACCTTGATATGACCATGTTTTCTGTCATTCTAGCTTTTAATTGGAAAATACGATGTCTTTTATAATCTGCGCACAGTGCTGTGAAAAAGTATTTGCCCCCTTGTTGATTTATTCTATTTTTCCAAATTTGTAATGTGTATCTTTCTGGTCATCAAACTGATTTTCATATTAGACAACAACAATCTGAGTAAACACAGAATGCAGCTTTTTTTATCTAAAAAAAAAGGTTAAATAACCCGATGTGAAAAAGTTATTGCCCCCTCAGTTACAAAATCAACACTCGTATAACGAGACGGCAGTGTAGTATGCCCATTTTTACCTTCAGTGTACCAAGGCAAGAAAGAGAGGAGAGGTGTATTAGGAAAGTACGTCCAAGTACTGTCGTACTGGCTGAAAGGTCTATGCTGGCTTCATGTGCCTAATTCTCACCGCCCTTTAGCGAGAGAAGCGCGGATTTTTATTTTATTTCTTTACTTGTAAAACGCCAAAATCTCCAGATACGCCGACAGGATCAGTCAGGAGAATCAAATTAATGAATAATTAACGCTGTGTTCTTACGCATCTGTGAGGTCGCAAATATAATTTCAGAGGCTAAAAGTTTAATTCCGTTTCCCCAGTGAACTTAATTTGGGTAAAAGCATCGTGATGTATTACCAGTTGATCTATTTCACCATCTCGGCAGTCATGCCGCATAATGTTTCCCCCCCCAAAAAAAATTAGAACATACACAAAACACTGGCAGCGACGGCAGAAATACAAAAATCGCTCAGCACAGCGCCCTATTGAAATACCGTTTCACGATCATTTAATTGCCTCTTTCATCCGCTCGGAAATTCCATCCATCTTCCTCCTTCATCCATGGGTATCGCGTGTAATTGCTGGTGTTAAAATGCCTCCCAAAAGCCTTGGTTTTTTGCATCAAATTAAGGTCTGGTGTAGGTTTTCCCAAGCGGATCAAGTCCAACTTCTCATTGGATATTAATCTGGAGAACATGCTTAATCAACTCAAAACGATGTTCTCATCCATCAAGAACCAACATTCGCTAGCTTGTGATTCGCCTGGGGGACAGCGGGCGGAACCTGTCATAATATTAGCGATGTAAAAGTCCTCCCATTCAAAGGGGAAATATGATTGGATCATTTTACTGTCATTTGATTTTTTTTTTTTTCCATCTGCGTGCGATATGCTTGTAGCTAGTCAATATAAGTAAGGCAAGTGGCATGAATTTACAACATAACTTACAATGGGCGCTGCCAATAAGCAAGTTACCAGGCAGTTAAGTCACAATATGAATGTCAATTCCAGTAACCAGTCGAACTTTATAGTCAATGACAATGCAATATTTTATATCTGACAGGAAGTGATGTGCAATAATTTCTGATGCTTCTCGTTAAGATATTAGTCCAATTACTCGTGGCTAATTTGACGCCAGCGAAATTATCAATTTGCAATAGCACAGTATGACTGAAGTATATTGGCTACCTTGTTTCCGTGATTATTTTTAACTGTGCCAATTGCGATTAAAATGGAAGAGACTGCAAAGTGGCAGAAAAGATCGGGATCCGTCGGACAGTTAAATAGACATTTCCTATAGCTAATTCTAATCCTCCTTGCTGGCTAGATTCACTCGCTCAACCAAGCCTTTTAAAAGCGAACGAAACAAAAATAAATTGACATGGTCAACTGCGAGAAGTCATAACAGAAACACAGAAGTAACCGGGGGTATATTTCCCCACAACACTGTAGCTGCCAACTCGAATAGCTACAACCTGTGATCGAATGGTTCAGCCGATGCAGCTTAGTAGCTGGTACCATTAGCGACTCAGCTTTTCGGAAATGCACCCTAGGCTGGATAGCCAACATGTTAAAGGCCCAATATGTAATTCTCTGCCACTAGAGGGCGCGTAACTAGTTGTTTTCAATTAACATGCACCGCTGACCGCTAAATCTCAGTGACTCAAACAGGAGTGCGAAAGCATGTACATGGATGAGGAAAGTTTTTATATATATATATATATATATATATATATATATATAATTTCATTCAAATAAAAATTGTAAGGGAGAATGATATGATAAGCGCAATGAGCGCTTTCAGTTGCTTCTGCAGCTATTGCTATAGCTTCCTCAGCAACGATGTGCTCAACAGACCAGCTGGCCTGTGGTTATCTGGCGAGACACACTGATAGACCAAACTGAATCGAGTATTCAAGGGAGCTGTGTCCTAACTGCAAGTAATGTAGCTATTAACATAGCACTGACTTCTCATAACGCAAAAACAATGTGCCATACGCATCAGCTTTCTGTTTGTCATGAGGCAGCACAAGAAAAATGTTTTGAAGTAGAGAAACATTACGTTTATGTTACAACTTGGCTAAATTTGAACTTGTACTGCTGGTGTAATAAGCTGATTTGCTAACTATGTGGGGATATATATAAAATAGCCTAACGTGCACTTTGACAGGGAGAGAGCGATATTTCACGGCTCACTATGTCCTCCAACAGACACATAGCTGTAGCCATTGTATCTTTCTGGTTACGCCGGTTTAGCTTTAGTTTCTTACATTTTTTTTTTCCTCTTGTTAGAAATTTGGTTACAAAAAACCAAAAGTAAACAAAAGTTTATTTAGTAAGGTAGCTAACAACCTGAATTAAATTTTATCTATGACCATTTCTGGTGAAAAATTGGTTACCATCTTTGGCAACTGCGAAGCATGCGTGCTTCAAGGTTGATTTTCTCACTCTCGTGCATTGTGTTGGGAGTGAAATCAAATATGCGATGAAAAGTAAAGCCCCATGCACAGATTTTTTATAAATATATATAGTTTACATATGGATGAAGTAATGTCAAGTTTGAGCTGCGTTTTGCGTGTTTATATCGCAGTTAAGATGAATAAAAATTTTGAAAGCGATTTTATTTGTTAGTGGCTCAACCGGACCAGTGAAATGCGAAGTGTGGTGGTCCGTACCGACCCAGAAGGCCTAAAAAACGTCGCTGGGCCATTGGATCAAATGGAATGTCGAGTCCTGCATATACCTTACTTGTATGCATCAATGGTAACATTGAAAGACCAAAATTCAGAATATAAAATTGTCAATAATTGTAATTTTTTATTTTTTTGCCTTTCAAATGTCCAGGGTATATGTAAGGATCTTTCTCTGATTACCTCATAAACAAAGACTAAAATATGCATGTTCCCATTACATTTCTTTTACTTATTAGTGAAATGTGTCATGGGAGCAATGACATTTTTATTTTATTAAAATGTTCTTATTCCAGTTGACCTTCGGCGATATCGAAAGTGTTTGTTCCCCTGCTAATTTGTCACAATGATTTATCTTCATACAAAATCTAAGAAGACCAAGAACAAAAGGAAACAAAAACACAGTTTTTCAAATGGTCACTTCATTTATTGACGGTAAAGGGCAATCCAACGGCTGCAGTCTGAGTCAAAAAGTTTCTATCTACTTTACTTGTGTCAGGGTGGTCTTTTTAGTTTTATATTTAAGTGGATTAACTTGTTTAAATCACTGTAAATGGCACTTGATAAGTGGTCAATAGTCAGCTCCACATCCATGGAATTACAA
Organism: Gymnothorax reevesii; assembly: GCA_029721435.1. Taxonomy (NCBI): domain Eukaryota; kingdom Metazoa; phylum Chordata; class Actinopteri; order Anguilliformes; family Muraenidae; genus Gymnothorax; species Gymnothorax reevesii. The sequence goes on from CM056592.1 coordinate 15,781,238, forward strand.
CCATGTGAACTCTCATAACCATATGTCTGCTGTTGTATAGAAACAAGTAGATCAGAAGGATCTAATAGCTGCGACCTCGCCTAGCATCCGTCACGAGGCCTAGTGTCCATGACTGGTAGTTTCTTGTACAAGTGTGATTTCAAAATTGGCAAATGACCTTGAAAATCAATAGGGGACCCTTCCTCTGTACCAAGCTTGTTCTATGATGTAATAGCTATCCATCAAGTTAAAGGGGACTTACGGTGCGAAAACTGTGAAATCGGGGCAAAATCGACACTTCTTTGACCGGTGAGACCTTGGGATTTGACAGATGACCTTGAAAATCAATAGGGAAACCCTCATCTATACCAAGAAGCTTGTTGTAAGATTTCATAGCCATTCATTGAATTAAACTTGAGTTACGGTGCGAAAACCGTCTAATCAGGCAAAATTGACACACTTACCTTTGTGACCTTGGGATTTGACGGATGACCTTGAAAAACAATAGGGAACACCTCCTGTATGCCTTGAAGCTATTTCCAAAATTTCATAGCGATCCATGAATTCTAACTGGAGTTACAGCGCGAAAACCTGCAAACAAGGTCGTGACCTCTGTGAACTAGACCTTTGACCTCGACCTTGTGCATGGACATCACTTTGGTGAAGGTCAATAACTCCTGAAAATTTCATGATGATACGATGACAGGAACATGGTGAAAAAGGTGTCACAGACGGACAGACAGACGGACGGACAGACACAGACAAAAGCGTTCATAGAGCTGCTTGGTCGCAGCTAAAAATACAACTTGGCGATTTATATGAAGAATAGTAGTTAGTTTGGTTAAATAAAGGTGTTTATTTCTTTTTTAATGTCATCAATTGTCAGGAAAAAGGTCTAAACATTTGACTGCCACTGTGTATCACCACGAGAACTTGATTTCCCCCTTAACTTATTATCTGCAACTGAACATTTCAAATAACTGATCAGTCTTTCACATCACTGAGCAGGAATTATGGCCCCGTAATGTTAACAGACAAAAGGGTTTTAGAATTTAAACTGCCTGTTTTAAGTCCTGCCAAAGCATCTCTGTAGGGATCGAGTCAGACTTTGGACTAGATCTTATAATTTTAAGTTTGTTCCTTTTTGAGCTATACTAAAGGTGACTTGTTCTTGTACTTGGGATGGTTGTCATGATTCATAATCCAGTTACAGAAACATCTTCAAATGATCATGACCTACCATTGTTCCTTTGGAATTTCTGGTTGACTGCAGAATTCATAGTTCTGTCAATTATAGCAAACCTCACATGCCCCTGATACAGCAAAGCATCCTCAGGCTGTCACTTTCCCACCACTATGTTTGACCATTAGTGTAATGGTCTCATTATGGGATGTTGTGTCAACTCTAACACCAGATGTAACAGAACCAATATTTTCAGTAAAGTACCACCTCGAACTTCTCAGTTTTTAGAATATGATCTCACACTGCTTGGGTGTCATCAAGGTGTTTTTAGGCAAATGTAAGGCAAGCCTTTCTGTTTCTCTTGAGTCGAGATGGTTTTCACCTTTCATCTTATTTAGGCATACCATTTAAATGCTGTCACTAGCTGATGGTGGAATCATGATCCCTGACCTTCTCTGAGGTGAACTAGGTCCTTAGATGTTCCTCTGGGTCTGGGATTATTGTAGGCTAGCCACTGCTGGAAAGAATAACCTTGGTTCCAGGTTTTCCCCATTTAGAGATGAAGGCTGTTAACTGTGGTTTGCTGGAATCACAGTGCATCAGAAATGGCTATGTAACCTTTTTCAATAGCATTCTTTATCATTTCTAAAATCTCTCTAGATTGTGGCATAGTGTGGGGCTTCAGACCTTTTTCAGCTTTGCATTGGTGAAGGCATCCTTTTTAGGTGATTTTTAAATTCATCATGACTGTCCGTAATCATACTATGTGTTTACTCAGATTGTCTATTTAATTATTTTGTTCAAAGATCAACGAAATTGAACAATTAAACGGCACATATTTAACCAACAATTTGAGGTAAAAATGTGAGAAATCTGAAAGGGGGCAACTGCTGCAGGCAGTCAAATTAACAGTTGTTTCCTTTTATTTGATGAGTGGGCCTCTGTAGAGGCCGAAATGGAGAAGTGCTTTCATTTTCTTGGGCAGCAGGCTAATATAGTTGATATTTGATGAATGGTATGAGGAAAGATGACTCTTTTCCTTTTTAATTCACTTCTTTAAAAGTTTTACCTTTGACGATCAAAAAAAAAAAAAAAAGATTTATTTCAACCAAACTGAAATGAATTACAGCAGAATTGATTTTTTTCTCTTAATTGCTCTGTGGCATTGCCCCAGATCATTTTATAGGTCATGTTGCTCCCTTTATCTTCAAAGATGAGTGAATGGCATGTGGTCATCAGTTTAGTTGCCAATGCATCTATGTAGGGACTGGTACTGTCATTTAAAAAAAAAAACAAATGCACTGAAAATAATATTTTACTTGCAGGAGATGGCATTGCATTCTTATTTTACTGTATTCTGCCCGAGAGGGCGTAGAATGATGAGACATGGCATGTTTCAAATGGAAATGATCTGCAGTTGCATTACATAAATTGATAAAAGGTAAAGAACTTATTCTCTTCGGCTGAAGGAAGGCTACACTACATTTTGGTGACCTTCCTCAGGTGTGTAATTCTAATGAAAATAGTGTATTTTTGTGAGATGACTTATGACTATTGACTTTGAATTTTTGAACAGGTATTGTTTCAAAAAAGTCAGAGAAAAACACGATAACTTATCTCTAGTACATTATATTTTTTGGAATTTATTTTCTGACTTTGTTCACTTTGCGGTCGAATGTCTGGTTACGAAGTATTAAATTTGTTGTATTCTGAGAATAGAGCGTAATGTAGTATCCATAGCTCTCTTTTGGCTTTTAAGGAAAGGCAGTGGATTGCCAGTTGTGACATCCAGCTTGTGAACTGGATGTGATGAGAAAGTAATTAGAGGTCACATTTGGCTGTTCAGTTTTTATTTTTTATTTTTTAATAATAGAAAGTTAACATTTGTCTAGCTTAAATAATTTATATTTGGTGATTTGACAAATAATAAATATTTCACGATTGGTGAATTGCAAAAAAAACAAAAAAAACAAATCACATTTCATTTGACGATGAAATGATCATTGTTGTAGACACCCTTACACTTTGGGTTTTTTTGTTTTTGCTTAAAAAGTCTGATGTTCTAATTAAAATCCGTTAATTGGAAATGCATAAGGAGTAAAGCTGAAGAAATGGTTTTTGTTTCTGCGATGTCAGTATTGTGGCACCCCCAGGAAGAGGGGGATTGTGAAAAAGGGAAGTGAGGAATCGGCTTGCTGACTGGTTTGAGAGCTTTTTCTGTGTCATTGGGGGGAGAGCAGGAGATGCAGTGTGATGTGAAAATTGAGGCCAGGGCTTTTGTGTGAGCGCAGCATGAGGGGAAATGAATGACTGCCTCAACAGCCCACCGCCCCCTCGGGGGCAGATGTGCACAGCACAGACAACTGCAGAGTCGTAGCACTGTAGTATCCAGCATGTAAAAATGGTGCCATTTCTCTGGGGGGAATTATGTTTACATAACCAGTTCTTTTCTTTTTATTTATTAATTTTTTTTAATGAGTTTCTGTAACAATGTAAATTTGGCTGGTTCTTCAGGAAGGGAAATATTTTCATTACTGGACTCTGAGACAGGAGTATTTTATTGATCATGTATATTTTGTTGCTTCGCAGTATTGGGTCCATTGATAAAGATCTTTTGTGAATTGATAATTGTGGGAATAATCCTATCTATTCTCTGGAGAAAGGAGATTATTTTTCTTTATGAATAATTCAGATGCTCTTCGAAACGGCGTCTTGTTTCTTTTTTCTGTCCTTTTAAGGTAACATCTAAGAACTGGTGTCCGGAGTTAAGTGATCGCAAAAGCATTTTATTGGGTGCGATGATTTTTACCCGTCAAGAGGAAATGCTATTCGTTTGCTGCAGGAGGTTTTTTTTTTTTTTTTTAAATTGTGTATGCTTTCTAGCATTCATGGAAATCGTAATGTTTATTCGTCATGAGTGTGTATTTCTCTCTCTTTGTCTGATTGAAGAAGAGTTCATTTCTTGCATTATGTCATTTAAACTTCTTTTTGGCCCTGTAAATTTTGCAACAGTATTTATTTCATTATTATTTAATGCTTACGATGTTGGTTACAGTCACTCCAAGAAGACAAATTGTTGCTAAGACTGCAGCGTACTGCATGGTGTATGGCTTGGCATTTCTGTCCGTCAATTTATTAAAGTTTTTAAACAATGATAAATGTGTTTGTTTTCATTCATTCCATGAAATAATGGGGAATTGATGAAGAGTGTGAGCACTGTTACTTGTCCTTAAGATCCCTTTTGTTTTACTGCTGCGATGGCATTTTGCTTAATTAGGCCCAAGCCTGGCCGCCGCCGGCGAGGGCCTATTATTATTATTATTATTATTATTATTATTATTATTATTATCATCCTTTCCGCACTTTTGAGTGCAAATGTGACCCCTTGAGCCTTAACGAAAAGTCAATTTTATTTGACCAAAAATTCAAGCCTGGTGAAAATTTTTTTTTATTTGAAGTCCACAAGAAAAAATATAGAAAAATGACTTGGCCACGCCCTGTCAAAAATCAAAATGCATAACGCTAATGGTAGCCCACTTTTTTTCCAGGTAGAAAAATGAAACTTGGTAGAGACATAGCCCATGTTGGGACAAGTTAAAAGTTACATTATGGGCCCACCCTAAACCCAACATGAAGTTGGCCATGTTGGGTGGAAGCGTGGGCATATGAAATCACACTCCGCATATTTTCAACATTTTCAAAAGTGGAATTGCTGATAAAGTTGCAATAAATGCCACAATATTGTATTGTGAAGTTCCTGTGAACAACACCATCATAATGATGTTTACTCTTGGAAAACAAATGGAATTGGTTTGCTGTTACATTAAAGTTTATGTGTTGATCGTGAATTTTGCTAGCTTGCAAGTAATAAACTTGACACATTTCCTCTGTACAACCCATGTAATGAATGAAAAGCTATTTATTGAGTTCTAAGTAAAACATCCCGCAGGTGCATGTGGAACAGTTTTCTGCGCCTCAACCTGGTGCTGTTGAATTGGGAGTGAGGAGGGGTTGCTGTTGACAGGGACTGGGAGTGAAGACTGTTGTTTTTATTTTTGCAGTAAGATACCTGATAAAAATGGTTAACTACAACATGTACCTGTAATGTGGAATTACAGTCAATTACTCTTATCCATTCAAAATTTCTGTTTAGTTTCCAAGAAATCTGGCCTACAGTTGAAGTGTTCTCTTTTGTTACTCACCTATGCAGAGATCACTTTTCATTTCTGGTATTACATGCTTTCTTGTAATAATCATTTGCTGAAAATGTGAACTAATATTTTTGTATTCATATGCAGACTGCACTACAGTTTCCTGGAAAAAGGAAAATCCTCAATGCGCCGTTGTCCTATAGTGACAACATTTATCAAGCTTCCCCGTCCAAACTTTATCTGTAATTAACCAGAAATATTTTCCAATGAAGTTCATCTGGGAGTTCCTAAATATTCTTTCCAGCTCATATTCCATTCTTGGACGAAAACCATCTTCTAAACATCTTGTCCAATTACCAATATCAAAACAGCATTTTCTTTAACCCTCTTGGTGCATGTGGACACGAAAGCACTTTTGGGAAGGATTGGAACTCAAGATTTGCTGCATGAATGTGTGGTTGAGTTTGAGTTCTCTGCAGAAACTGATGCTTTCATGTCAATTTGAACCTGAATGGAGTCTGTGCCACACAGATTTAAGGCTGTTCTGAGAGCAAAGGGAGGCCCTATCCAGTGTTTGTATGGTCTTCCTAATAAAGTCTCCAGTGAGTGTTCGTTAGGCTGTAGCACTTCTTAAAGACTTCATGATTATTAAATATTACTTTACTGATTAGAGGTATTATTTTGTTGGTTTATAACAAGAGATTGAACTTCAAATATTGTTAATGTAAGACTTTGCAAGGAAGTACAACCCCAATTCTGAAAAAGTTAACCACACTATGGAAAATGCAAATAAAATAAGAGTTTGTTTGAGTCAGTTCACCCTCTACAGTACTGAAAGCACTACTGCAACAACTTATTTGAGTATTTATCTTTTGAAATGAATTGTTCCCGAAAAACACGTTAATTCTAAAACTAAGGACTGCTACAGCCTCTAAAAAAATTGGTGCCTGGGCATTTTTGGGAAAGTGATGATGAGACAACTTACAATAATAAGTTTATGTGAAATAGATGGTGTTAAAGAGGTGAGGTAATCCTGTTATTGTGTAAAAGGAGCCTTCAAAAAGAGCCTCGTCCATTAGGAGCAGAAATGGGTTGAGGTTCACCAATTTACTAACAGATGCGTAAGCTTACAATCCATCACTTTGAAAACAATGTGCCCCATAGACGCATCAGTAGGGTTTTGAGCATTTCATCCTCTGCAGTGCATAGTATAATTAAAATTTGGGCAACTCGCAGTGCATGAAGAATGAGGCCAAAAGGGCACTTCTGATTGCGCGTGATCTCCGATCCCCCTCTGTAAGAACTGTCATGTGACTGAAACGGATATAACAATGTTGGCTTGGCGATACTTAGGTAAACCTTTGTCAGTCGAAGCCATTCAAGTCTGCATCCATAGATGTAAATTACTATGCAGAGCTCAAAACATAAATCAACACTGTCCAAAACTCCTGCCAACTTCACTTGGTAGGATGACATCTAAGATGGACAACAGCACAAGAGAAACGTGTTTCGTGGCCCTTGGAGTCAACATAAAATGGTTTTTGGAAAAGCCTTTGTTCCTCAAGATGACAAGGACGGTGCAAGCTGGCATCAGCATCAGGTTCAAAAGCCGTGACTCGCTCATTTGCGAGGGCACCATTAATGCAAAAATATGTAGATATTTTGGAGCAACATGTGCTAGCATTTATGCATTCCAGGGACATCCCTGCATTTTGGAGCTTAACAGTCCTGTGTCCTGATGAGAATGTATGGTGCCTTATGAGGTCAAATATACAGCAACAAAGGCCCACGTGATCATGCAGCTGAAGACCTGCCTAATGGAGGAATGGAGGAAAGATCTGCTTGTCAGACTCGACCAACTGGTGTCTTCGGTGCCAAAATGCTTTAACATTATGACGTAGTGATATTATACAGTGGTAAATAGTCGACTGAGCCAAGGTTTATGGACTCTACTGCAGTCATCACATTATATATTTTTAGTAAATGATGAAATTTACATTTGAATATGAAATAGTGTTTTTGTACTGTTTTCAATGTATAAGAGGGCAAATAGACTTTTTGAATGAGTCCTTTTTGATTTTATTTTAACTTTATTTTCAGAATTGGGTTTGTTGTTTAAAACCGCACGGTAGGACCACAAACGCGTCAAATTCTCACAGATTTATTTTCAATGACATTTTCTCTTGCTATACTAAAAACAGATGTAAGAATCATTGAAAAAGATGATGGTATGGTCAATGAAAATGTTCTGAAATTAGCTGAATAGGGTGAATCTTTCTAATTCTTACAGAGGGCTACAAATGACAAAGGGCTGAAATTTGTATAAGTAATGAAATACTCTCTTAAAGACCCAACCTTGAATATAGGCAATCAATTCTTCATGAACTGACCTAAGTCCACCCATTTTCTTTAAATCTCCCGGTAAAAGTCCACTGAAGATTTTTGCAAGACCTGCTCACGAAGCATAAGAATTCTTTCAACAGAACTCAATCCACTGGTTAATTATGAAACTGATGCTCGATTCCTTACTAAAACAACACAAATAAAGCTGGGTATTCACATCTGCTAACACCTCTCCCTCATTACAAGAAGGTGGTTATTGTACAAACATGAAAAAAGAAAACAGAAAAAATGGTAGTGTGAAGTACTATACTTTGAGTTTGTGAAACCTTTGAAGATGAATCTTCTGACTAGGATCTAGGCTTCGAACTCTGTTGCAGCATGGGTAGGTAACGTTTCTCTCCTCTGTTTCCATCCGCTAGGAATCAATCTCCCATTATACTGTATGAGGAATGGAGATTGGTTGCACTGACCAATGGGATGGTTAGTGAAAATTGTTACCAAGAAGAATGCATATGGCTGGGGAATGTTTTGAATATGTGTAAGTTTATTATTACATAATCATGCAGCAGCCTAAACTCTATAGAAAACTTATCCACAATTAATTCTGAAAAAGTCAACTATCAATATGCATCTTTTCTTCCCAATTTAGTGACTACACCAAAGCAGTGATATCCACCATTTGCATTATTTGGATTGCTTCGTAGATCAACGTGATCTGTGATCCAGATCCTTAATCTAGGCATCTGAATAAACCTCAATCGAAATATAAATGTATCCAAGGGAATAATCTATTCAGAATGTACTAATAATGGATCTCCCAACTGAGAACCAATTAATGATGCGCACACTGCATTATATAAGGCCTTTGAGGAAAACGCACACACCCATGCTGACTCACATGCCATATAGAGAGCCGCTTTTGAGTCTGCCGGAGCACAAATGGAACCGTGCCAGTGGCTGCACTGTACACAACACATACGTGTTTCATACAGCCTGACACAGTGGTTCCTTTCATTAGAAGAATCCAAGGTAAACTTAAGACTTTTCCCTGTACTCGCACTGAAAGCCTGTGAACCATGAAATAACCCTTTCTTAGACTGCTGCAAATAAACTGCTGAACGATTCAGAACCATCTACCAAGTAATTGCTATATTCTCAGAGTGGACTGGTGGGGATATTTAGGCAATGATATTTTCATTTATTAGCATACATTTGTGAAGCCCATATGCTGTGAAAATGGGGGTTATTTTCCAGCATGCCTCAATTATTTGCCCGTAGCTCGAAGTTAAGTCCCTTCCAAAATATGAATGATTAATGATTAATTGCACAAACACATCCCCACTGCTTTTCTCCTTCCCCAACCTATCGAGTTGATTTTTACATTCTCCCCCCTCCCCCCAGATATGCAAAAAAAAATTTTATTGCACTTAAAAGCAGGCACATAAATGCATTCACTGCATAGACTGCATAATAAGCATTCACTGCAAAAGACGGCAAAATATGAAAAATGATAATGGTCTGAATAAAGCTTGAATTTCTGCACTCATACTTTCAAATTATTAATGTATTAATACAGAATTGAACTTATATTACTCACATTTTGTCACAATATTTCCAGGGGCTAACATGCATAAAAATATTTTCTTCCATTACTAGTATACAGTAAAGAAATATATGCCAACAATGTGAATACATGGGTTTGGGCTATTTCATTCTGTCACAAAATAATAGGACTTAAGAATCTGAATTATTCATGAAAGCATAATTAATACTTCTGCAAATCTATCTTCTTGTATTCACCACTAGGGGGAGGTAATACATTACACACAAATCCTAGTACATGGTCTCTGAGCCCAATCCTGAGGGGCTACCGTGTTTGTTGGGATTTGTGGTTTCCTTATAATCAGCAGTTAATTACGATTGTAGGCCTTCGCCATGACAATTAATCGCTGGTCCTGAAGCACACTAAAACCAGTGGACATCACAGGCCTCCACAAATGGAGCTTGAGATCACTGAACTCGAGGAACGTCAGAGCATTGTGCCAGCTTTATCTGATCTGCCCAGCTTCTCGGGGAAACCTCATCCATTTAAACTTATTACCCAAGGCTATTTTCATTTTTTAATACTTCAGAAACCAATAGTTTGACATTTATTTTCATTAATATGGTGAAGGTCAGCCATCAATGGAATATTTTCCTCATTTTCTAAATCCACAGATATTCAACCATTTGCATAAACCATTCATTTCTGTTAGAGAATATTAATCGTTTCTCATTTCCCCGCAATATTAAATGCCCTGCCTCATTTAATGGCCCAGGTCATGCAATGCCAGTGGTTAGTTTATTAAATAAAGAATAAAACCCATGTTTTTCAATGTTGTGCCCATCCTGCATCCTTTCATTTTAATTCTAGCCTAGTTCTGTTGAAATTGTACTTTTATATAGGCCTATAACTGATGCTGGGATACTCCAGGTGAGGCATTTGATTAGGTTGTAATTATCTGATTAGTCAAGGGAAATTGTTCCTTCAAATCCTCCTTCCCTTCTTTGGCAGCACCGTGGCTTTTGGTTCAGCATCTCATTCAGGTCTTGCAAAGAGCTTTGCCATGAGATATTCATCTGCCCTAAACGAATCTGCCGGTACATTCATCTTCAGGATATTAAGTAGTTTAAATTGATTTTTTTTTTTTCAATGGGGTGCAGGACACTTGCAGTTTGACACTGGACAGCCAAATAAAACTTACAAATGGGTGCCAAAGGAAAAAATCTGAAGGAATGAGCGGGTAAACAATTACGCAGATGCCTCTGTTTATTTTCCTGGCACATTTTAGGTTCACCAGTGTTTAGGGTCACGAGTCCCCTTGAAGGCGGAGGGTGTCTGTAAATCCATGCAGCGCAATTCTGTCTGATCACCTTTTCAGCGCCATGAAGAAGTACATTCCCTCTTCCTGTTTTTTTTTCTATTTTTGCTTATTTGTCATATTAAAATGTTTCAGATCATCATCCAGTTAATTTTAATACAAGACAAAGACAACACAGCTTAACACAAAATGCAGCTTTTAAATGATTACTTAATTCCATGTAGGTAAAGAGTCATTCAAAACCAAAGCCAGTGAGATTACAGTGACCATAAAACAGGCTCACAGTATTTTACCTGTGGGCCAATTTTGGAGACGTGTCTTTTCCTCAAGACATGGCTGATAAACTGAAGACCCTGGAGTGTCATTGGGAAATTATTATGTTGTGATCATCTAAGGAAGTTAGTCTGATTTAAGCTCTCAAGTACCCTCCAGGGTAAATTCAAGCTTCATAGTGCTGCAGACGTACACAGTGCATAGTCTGCTCACTCTATCGCTCTATGTGTGTGTGTGTGTGTGTGTGTGTGTGTGTGCGTGTGTATATATATATATATATATATATACACAACCCCAATTCCTTCCTTTTCTAAATCAGGAAATGCCTCTCCTCAGAAGTTTGGAGTTGGTAACTCATTGGGATGGATGTATGTGGCACAGAGAAATATATCTTTCATCGAAAGAATGAGGCCTTTTTTATTTTCATGCATAAGTAATGCGTGCCAATTTCTATGGGATGCATGAAATTATGTCAGTTTCATTAATACCATGTTTTCATCCCCCATGGATCTGTGCCCTGATGCACGGTGCTGAACTTTTGTACGGTTTGGGGGACAGTGAGTGACCATGTCTGCCCTGCACCGTGGTTTCTGCAGGATGATCATTTCCTTGACTTCGATATTATTTCGGAAATCCGCGTGTAAAGTTTTTAATTGGAAGTCCGCTGACTTCAGACTTTGGATATTCCACATGCTGACTGAAAATTAAGTCATAGCAAAAAATTGCCTCTTTTGTTTAAAATGAGATAAACAAGTAAAAAACACTATCAACTATTTCCACAAATAAAAATTTATAAAATTAAAAATGGGGGGACTGTATATATATAGTGCTATCATTATCATTTTCAACAGGTCATCCATAATGGATGGAAACATGTTTAAATTAAGCTGACAGTCTGGACTTCAGCCTTATTGTCATTCTATCTTTCAGATTCAAAGCAGTAGTATACAAAACCAGGATAAAATGAGTGACTGACAAATTTATTATGGTGCTCACTGATTATAGTTCCTCAAAGGTCCCATACTGTCCCCAAAAGATGTTTTATTCATGCATATCCTCCATGACCTAGAGCAGCGGAAGATGAGAGTAATTGGAGGAGAAAGATCGATCATCATCGCGTGCCAAAAGGTAATGTCTACGTTCACTGACATTGCGAAGAATGTCAAGTTAACAACTATTAATTTTCAGCATCTAGGGAGAAAATACCGAATATGGCTCAGTCATCATTTTGCACGGCACAATGCTATCCAGTGGAATCATTACAATGTTGGAAATCAGCAATGCTAAAAACAGAATAATAGCTTACTCCTTATGGGACAGATTTTGCCCTTAGCAATGGCCTGTCATTCGAAAAGGTTCAGTTGAAAATACATGATTCAAATAATGGGAAAAAACATAACAATAAAGTTTTGATAACTTATAATAATAATGACTAAAATTAAGTCTGACGGCATGTGGAAACATCCTTGCTTTTATGTAATGTGTTTCTGTTTTTGAAGTGAAAAGTAAATGACTTTCATTGAACAACAGAAGCATTCTCACATGAGTCATGCCAAGCGGCAATTGATAATTCCATCTGCTCTGCAAAGGCATGGACCATACAACATATGAATGAAAATGACTTAATAAACTGCAAGGCATTTATTCATCTAATTAAAGCTATTCTTACCTTTCTGGCATGCGGCACATCACTTAGTAGAAATTTGAACGTGAACAACCTGACCTCTGGGGCTCCCCTCCTCCCCTGACGCGTGCAGTGAGAAAGTGAGCAGCGCAAATGAAGCTGCTTTCACACCGGACGCAAAACAAACTTTTCGCACTACAGATTACATTCAAAGTCAATGCAACGAATTGCATTGCAGCGCGTATTCGCATCTTTGCATTGACTTTGAATGTAATGTATTGTACGAAAAATTTGTTTCGCGTCTGGTGTGAAAGCATCTTGAAACGGGACAATGGAGTCAGATTCAGAGGCACCGGTTAGTGAAAACAAACCAACAGTAATTACATAATATTCAATTCTATATGTGATATAAAATAAAATGCCCTCATAACATCTGACTAACTACCATTAACGTTAGTAATTATAGCATTTCAGCGCCTGTTTGTTTATTGTCAGATGTTTGTTTATTGTTTTTCGGCAGAATTCATACATATTTTCTTGCAAAACTGCTGTCATAACGTTTTACCTCACCAGAATTGTCCCGTTAACGTTAATCATTAAATCAAGAGCAGTTGCAGCTGCTTTATTTGCAGGCGAACTTAGTTGAGTAGCTTCCTGCTTTGTCTCTGCGGCTCTGCTGCTCTGCCAGAGAGGTGCGCGACTCGCAAGCAGTGACAGAGGTAGGCAACTTGAAGGGGCACAACAACGGATGACAGACAGGAAGCTCGGCAAATCATTTTATTTGGACCGAAGAAAATGATTGGTCAGACTTTTATCAGAAATATATGAGAATTGAATATTGATGAGTTTCAACACCTGGTGGATTTCTTTTACATTTTAGTGTGGCATACGCTTATTAGTAGCATTTTAAGATTACAAAAGAAAAGTGTAAAAATTCCAGAAAGGTAAGAAAAGCTTTAATGCAGTTGGACGCTGGTTGAATGCAGCGTTCTTTATTGATGTTAATAATGATTGCATTCTCAAATAAATCTTGAAAGTATGCAATGAACAAACACACTTCTCGAAATAAGCTTAAAATTCCTCATTAGAATCATGTGAACCGTGAAAATGAGTTCAGTTTTACTGTTTATGAGTGAATAATCACATAAAAAAGCTGCTGTACCGAAATAAGACATTTTAAAGACCAGAAAAGAAATACCAATAATTAATAATCATCACCATGTGTGTATCTTTGTTATTTTTGTCCATCATCATTTTAGCTGCCAGTTGGGCTTCACGACTGCTGGATACTGGCACGGCTGCCTTTTAATTTTTAAAATTTTGTTTGTTTGTTTGTTGGTTGGTTTTTGAATGGCTGAATAATGAAGTCAATCAGAAAGTTCAAAGATTTCATAAAGTGCTAGGTGCTTAGTGCTTTGATTCACTGACCAAAATTCTAGGTGCATGCTGCCAAATAATTTTGAGGAAACATTGAGGAATGGATAGTGATTTAATTTTTTTTTGTGGTAATATTGACGGCATGAAATAATCAACTGCTCTATTTCTCATAAACAAAAAGGAATGTGCTGTTTTACCTGCAGCTTGCAATGGAATCCATTTGCTCCTTCAGCAGCTGTCAGTCAGGAGGTGCAAGCAAAATGGGGGTCCATGTATAAGAGGAGAGGCAGAGTTTGGCAACATAGGCAGAGTTTGGCAGTTGGATTTTTGGGGGGCACTAGGGGGTTCCGGGCCCTCCCCACAACTTTTTTTTTTTTTTTTGCGGTATTCGACTGAAAACTGTTATTATTCAGATTCAGGAATCAAGTGCGGAGGCAGATATAATCCAATAGTAAGGCTTACTGATTTTAATTAAGTAACAGTGGTACGGAGCCCAGAAGAAGGAGGCTCAGCTTAGTTCAGATGCTGTGGGCGCAGCAGGGCAAAGCCAGTGGTCTCCTGGAATGACTGTCAGGAGGGGTGCACACTTCGCCAGAGCCAAACTTTCCTCAAGGAGGAGGGAGTAGCTTGAGGGGAAATTGGTTCCAATCCTGATGACCATAGAAGTATTTGGAGCTTGTTCCTAATAAACTGGACAGAGGAACAGACTTGGACTGGGTTAGCAAGAATGCAGTCCCAATCCTGGACCCTCAATAGGCTTGAGAGCTTGTGCAAATGAACTAAGTATAGATAAAAATGAAAAGTCTCTACAAAGAAACACTGGCTGCTTCTAAGCATAAATAGCAAATTACAATGCTGCAACTTGCCACTGAAAGCACAGGGTTATAAGGCATGTCACATTTACATGCCTTATATCCTTCTGCCTTACATCCACCCCCACCACACATCTTCGCTCTATGGGTGACAGGGCATTCAGTGTAACCGGCCCTAAACTCTGGAACTCTCTCCCACTCTCACTACGACAGTGCACTTCTCTCTCTACCTTTGAAACAAGGCTCAAAACTCATCTTTTCACGGTTGTTTTTCAAACGTATTTCTTTCATTTGGGGTTTTTTTTTTGTTATTCATTAGCTTACTGTGTTATTGTTATGCCTTGTATTGTCTTTGTTGTTTTGTCATCACTGTTTAGGCTCTTTTTTATTGCTCGTTTGCCCTCCCTCTTTATTGTACAGTGTCCTTGAGTATCTTGAAAGGCGCTTTAAATAAATGTTCTATTTACATCAGGAAGTAACAATGACGCAAGCCGCAGCCTGGGATGTCACATGTGAGACATAAACCAATCAAAGGAGCCATGCCTCTTACAGACACGCGAGTTGCTGAAAGGGAAGAGAAATGGAAGGCATTCACAAGAGGGTTGTGACAGAACATGCATTACTGCATCACTTGGACCAATGCTATTAGGCTGCAATATTTATTTTGTCACAAAGCAACTGTTTTTAAATGGGCTTACAGTGGCTAATTGGCTGTGTATCGGGTGACATAACTGGGGATCTTCAACTTAAAGCGATCATTGACTTTATTACCATATCTAACATAATGGTGCCAAAACTGACTTCAAATTTTGCCATCAAAAATAAGATGGCTAATTAGCAGTGCACCTTGTGACATGACCAGCAGACCTTTAAGAGAATCAGTAATCGTTAGGATCACTGAGCAGTTGATGTTTAGTTAGCATGATCGCATTCATGAAATGCTCATGATACATTAATTCATTTGCAAGGCTGACTGTTCCAAAAGCAGTAGCCTACAGCTTATATTGCTTTCGATGCCAATTTGAAAAAAAAAATGCTGTACTGTAGATGAAATTCACGGAAAGTTCTAATTTCTAATTAATTATGTGGATAATTGCCGTCCATGCAATCAGAACTTGTAGCCTTGTTACCTGTTTATTGTAATCACGTCTTAATCATTATCGGAAACGCTTTAGTAGGCCTTTTTATTATTCTGTAAATCAATTACGTGATTCTCAGTTGGAAACAGGTCGAGGGTAGGCCTAATCTGCATTAAAGATGAAGTCACTGAAAACCTGGACGGCTTGTCTCTGTTTCTTAATATATTCCAATGTGTAATGAATGTTTTTTAAAAAACATTTTTTCCCGTGTTCCCAGGAAAAATGCATAGATATTCCTGGAAATCTCATTTCCCAGGATAAGCTGTATTGAAGCTTTATTCAAGCCCTGTTGAGGTGTTTCCATAACCCTTGCTGGTTCCCTGCAATCTCAGCCGATGGTGTGACCAGTGAATCTGAAAAGTTCATCGAGTCAAAGAAGCAGTGCTAAAGCGGGGGAGGAAATTGCAGGCCTGGGAGGGAGGTACGTGAGAACATTTTAGGGAGGGGGACTGGATGTAGACGTGGCGTAGCACCAACTGTCATGCATTGATTTTTTCTTTTTTTTATTCCTGTATTTTTCCTATACCTGAGTTGACAGATCTATTAAATTTGTACCAAAAATGCAAGCAGTCCAATACTGCTTGGATCCTCTTTCAACAAAAGCAAAAGAGCAAAAGACAAAGTATCAGTATCAGAATTCAATTCATATGCCCTTTAAAGCAGAAAATATGTGACACCACTTTTACCAAAGATTCCTTTTAATAAACAGGGCAGGCAATAAAAAAAATGTCAATCGCCCATTATCACCTGATTCTTATTCAAAATCCCTGAAATATATGGTATCCTCTCAACAGACCCAAACAAAATACAGGTCTTGAGATATAAGCGATAAGTTTTCAAATTGATTTGAAAACCCATTCACTCATCATCCTGACAGTGCAACTGTATTTGAACTCTTAATATCAGGATGTTCCCAATTAAGTCTTCGACTTTGTACCCATGATAATGAAATAAGCAATCTACAACAAGGAATTTGAGACGGGTTTGTCAATACCTGCCTGTAGGAATAACATGAAGAGTGCTTGAGGGAGTAAGTGGATTTTGATCGATCTGCAAATCTAAATAAACCCAATGTGCTATGTTAGGATGGATGGCGTGGTGTCTCATTGCATATTCACCTTTGGGTAATCATGTTCCAATTTCCCAACAAATTTGTACAAGACTAGCTTGCTCTAATGCCAATCTATTTGAATTTGTCTGATTGTTAAGCCTGTTTCTCCACATAGCTGCCCGAGGACTGACAAAATAAAATCACTACACTACCCCTTTCAATGTCACTGAATGCCTAAATGATGAGTACTGTAAGCCATTTGTTCTGCATAAATTAAATACTGGAATTAATGATGTATTTCCAGGGAGATCACAGGTTCAATTAAGTTTCTTTTTTAACACAGTTCAAAGGTGAAAGGATTTTAATTTGATAATTTGCTGCTTCGGGGTGTCTGGTGTAGATTTTTTTCTTTACAACCCATAATTAATGAGAAGTGTAACCCTGGCAGCTAAATCAGTGCTCTTTCTTGATCCAAAATGACATAGCAAATTAATTTCTCAGGCAATCATTGAATAATTCAAATGCTTCTTAGCAAATACATGCACACTCAAGCACGTACACAGCATGCAAGCATGTCAGGCACACACACACTAAAGATGGGAGACAAGTGCATTTTCCTCATTTACTCAATGAGTTCACACCACACAGCTCACAAAGGAAAAACTAGCAGAAGTAAAAATGGAAGGTGTGAGTTCATTACTGTTGAATGGCAGATCAACTTAAATGTTAGGAGAAAAGTTTGGCTCCCATTAAGAACTCATTGGCACCCCCTAATCCAAGTAATTTTCCCCCGCCGCAACGCGGAATTGGGGATTATGTATTCTGTAGCGTCCGACAATACGTCTGTCCTTACGTCCCGTTTCTTGTTAACGCGATATCTCATGATCTGTTGCACCTACACTCTTCAAATTTGGTATCAGCCTACATTGGGGCATTACGGAGACACCAGTTGATATGGGTGACCTGCACCTTATTTTCAAGGTCACCACGACACTTTCACCGCTTTTCCAACTCTTGTTAATGCAATATCTCAAGAACCGTTGCACCTAGAGTTTTCAAATTTGGTATCAGCCTACATTGGAACATTACGCAGACACCAGTTGATATGGGTGACCTGCACCTTATTTTCAAGGTCACCACGACACTATCACCGCTTTTCCAACTCTTGTTAATGCGATATCTCATGAACCGTTGCACCCACACTCTTCAAATTTAGTATCAGCCTACATTGGGGCAAAACGCAGACACCAGTCGATATGGGTGACCTTCACCTTATTTTCAAGGTCACCACTTTGGCCATTTTTCAAACTCTTGTTAGTACATTGAAGTATGTAGTATTTACTGAAGCGGTACTTATTAAAGCAGCGGGGGACATGGCCACCTTCAGTGGCAAACACTTGTTTTATCTTCATTAGGCCCAAATAGTAAATTCCCATAGGAGACCCACTCCACTTTTAAGCAATCTTTCGTGAAACGGTAGCAAACAAAGAGATGCATTTCATGGCTAAACATCTATACATGATATATGGTGGAATTAATTGAATCTCCTGCACATTTTGAGACAATGAAAACAGAAGATGAAAACAATTGCTGTCTTGAATATTTGGAATGATCTTTGGAATCATATGGAATGATCATACATTAATCAATTTTTGAATGTATATGTGATGGTTCTGTCCTGCAGTCCCTCCCCCTCCTGCTGTCTGCACCACCAATTCAACGAGCCACACCTGTTGCTCGTTGAGGTGGAGGTGCAGTGAATAGTATAAAACAGCTGCATTCTGTATCCTGGAGCCCTGCTGTCTGTAATTTTACTGCTGCGGCTCTCGGTTTTAGCTTCTTTAAATTAAATGTTTTTTTTTTTTTTAAACACACTCAGCCTGTGCGGGTGGGTCCCTTTACTTGCTTTTGGGTACATGGTACCAGTGCCCGCCGTCTTCTGCCGGCGGGACCAAACCATGACAGTGTAAGCTTTGTAAAAGAGCTCAGATTTCTTATGGGCATGATGTGAAAGTAGAACATTGGCTTTAATCATGTTTTGCATTCATTTCGTTATCTACAGAAATCGGCGACAGTATAAAAACTACATGCTCTTCTCCCTTTTATCATTTTATCCACAGTGTTTATCCCTGATGCTGATCTCGGTCCCGTCTCAGTTTTAGAATGCTCACGTAATGTTTGGCATTCTTGAATATGCTCACAATTTGTCATTGTGTTGAATAGTGAGCAGTCATAAGCCTCCAGTTAAATGCAAAGCAATTCAGTCCTATATCTGTCACGTTTTATATTTGCATTAATTACTTTCTGTGATCAACCTACAATGCAATGAATATATTAACTGGCTCCTATGAATGTACCCTAATCTCGTTCAAAATATTTCTAACTAGCCATAGAATGAGGCATTTTTTTAGTATCAGGTTCAGTATCAAGTGGTCTCCATACGGTGGCTGACGGGGGCAAATGTGGATAAGCAGCATTTTTCTCTTGCATTCGATTCTGTGGTTTGCCTGTTTTTTCCCCCCGCCGCGCGATTAGCGAGAAGCGGGGATATAGCATTGGGCTCCGTCCGTACGGACACATAAAATTGAGGCGGCGGGGGATATTGCCATGTTAGTGGCAAACACTTGTTGACTCTGCATTGTTTCTCTTTTTGCAGCCCGTCTCTCCGATTAGTGGCGTTTGGGCCGTTGCAGCACACTTACCCCCTTCGGCTCTATTCATTCAATGCAGCTTTTATGTGGATCTATCAGTGAAGTAAATCGCCGAAATGTCAAAAAACTCCAGTTTGTGCAGCTTCTAAATCAAACCACTGTAGGAATATCCATTTAATAACCATTGAAGGAGACTTTTCAGACTTCTTATAACTAAAAATGTAATTTTCATAAACTTTTGTATTACTGTGTGATATGACCCATTAAATTTGTGATTGAGAGTGGAATAGTTTTAACATAAATAATTTCTTCTCCTATTATGCTCTGTGACTCTTTCATAACCCATTCTAGAGCTCTACCATTTCCTGTACTTTGCACGGTTATTGAGTAATGACCTCTGAATATTCTATGAACCTCCTTTGTTCCCTATGATGCATTTAAAAGTTACCTTAAGTCTTTATTGAACAAAGGCATTTTCTAAGCCCAAAGTGTCAAAGATGACCAATCACGCATTCTCGACTTGTTGAATGCATGTCTTACAGAGCTTGAAACGCTGAAAGTGTTTAAGTCTGGTCAGGCTCCGAATGACAGGAGTTTGAAAATGTTGCAGATACTGGGATGTCAGGTTGTGGAAAGCCCAAACAGAAAACTGATAAAACCAATGTAAACAACTTACAGTATATAAAGAGAAGGAAAATATGTTCTTTTTAAACAACAAGTTTGTAGTATGGATAGTGAAACTTTTTCAGACACGTCCTCCAGTTACTTGTACAGACCTCTGAAAAGAGATTATCCGCATCCAAATTTATCCATGTTTGGCCGGGTTTATTATAATTCTGATATTATGGGGGAGCCAGCATGTACTCACTTGCAAGAAATGACTCAAACAAGCGATCAATATTTGGCGTAAAAGTGGAAGTCTGCACAGCAAGAAACCAACCAAGAATGTTTTATTTCACAGAACACTAATCATTACCAAATATATTCCCCAAAATATTCCCAGCATAACAAACAAACCTGGGCTGGAAAAGTATGTAGCCCATAAGCCTGCATTAGAAATGGTGTTCATAGATGCGATGTCAGCACGGTACATTAAGGCGTCTGTGCCAGAAGGGGAACTATCTGATTAGTATGTTTTCACACAATACCTACAATGACTCGACGTCACCGTGACCTTTGAACTTCTTCAAAATCTGCCAACATGTTGGCTCGCTGAAGCAGTATGTGATCAATTCAGTCAATAAAAGAGCTAGAAACATGCCTACATACAAAGCATTTTATTATTTAAATCCAACAATATGGATGATATTACTATCAAATATAATGAGTAGTTTAAGGTAGATGTTAATTTTGGCAACAGGTGCCCTTTAACAGACATTACGTGACTATGATAATCAAGTGGGGAAAAAAGCCCCGCAGTTACGGATGTCATTTTGAAAGATTCACCAGGGGATTTCATTGCTTTCAGCAGGAGCAGGTAAGAAATACACTGGAGGCTCCTGAGAGTGATGAAATTTAATGTGCTCTGGTGGTGAAATTCACAAAACAAAGAAACTGAATGGCACATCCTGCGCAGTATTCATTGAAAAATAAGGTGAGGAATCTAAAACGATGCATTATCTCAGCAAAAGACTAGACATGTTTTTGCTTTACCTTTTCTACACACCCACAGATATACAGACAATTCCCTCTCTGCACTAACAGACTGAGTGTTATCATTCATACGTGCCATAACGAAAGATCGATATCCTCCAGAAAATCAGCAGAATAAAATTCTATATGCAGTCACTAGTGGGGCAACAGAAAGTCTTTGCAAACCTAGGATTCCATGCTTTGAAAAATACAAACCAGTTGATGGAACAGAAACAATTACCCCATTTTTGTCAATAATCCACCCCACACTTGGGAATTGCTGACCTTGCAATATAAAGTCAAGGAATGCAAGAAACTACCTCATTAAGACCAGCAGTGATTATAAGATGCTCAGATGTTTCAAAATAGGTCACTGTTATCTGATTTTTCCCACTTACATGTGGAAATCTAGCATTGCAGCAAAGAAGTAAAGCAGTGAGTGAATTATTGTGTATGGCAACCGGGGAAATGCAGACTGACACTGACAAATTGCGAAGTAATTATAGAGATGGTTGCTGACTAGGATGTATGGACAATCAATAGCACTTATTCTAATGTGCCATTGAACATCTGGCCTAGTACAACGTTAAAAAAAAAGAAAGCTGAGACAAATGACTCCACTGAAGAAAAAATAAAACCATTAGGTGTGGCCAACTGAACTATTTGGTATAGTCTTAAACACAAAGCAAGCACTTGTAGGTGCAAGAATATAAGAAAGGTCAGAAATATGTATTGGTGAGTGAACACCATGGTTGAAACGTTTTCATTGAGGCTATAACTTGATATTATGACCAGGACAATGACTTGACTATCAAGAATGGATGTCTCAAAATAATTCTGCATGAAACTATTGATTTATTTTGCCAATTACATATAAGCAAATTGTAAAATTTATGGACTTAGGTAAATCCCGTTGTGCCTGCGCTACCTGTGAGGGGTCGTTGGGGTTTAAGAGGTTAGAAGCTCTAGTTCTACTCTGGTGAAGTCTTCTCCTGATTGCAGACTTAAGCACTGATACACCAACTGGAGAGCTCTCTTGATCCAGCCAACTCTTGTGAACAGGTTTTTCTAAACCAGAGAAAGAACTCTTCTGCCATCCATCACAGTTGTCATCCATGGTCTTCTTGGAATTTTTGTATTCCTTAGCTTACCAGAGCTTC
Organism: Gymnothorax reevesii; assembly: GCA_029721435.1. Classification (NCBI taxonomy): domain Eukaryota; kingdom Metazoa; phylum Chordata; class Actinopteri; order Anguilliformes; family Muraenidae; genus Gymnothorax; species Gymnothorax reevesii. The sequence goes on from CM056592.1 coordinate 15,803,474, forward strand.
CTTTCTTTTTAAGAATATTCCAAAAAGTTCAGGTGGTCTCATATAATGGTTTTGCTTACTCTCTGATGGGTTTCTGTTGGTTTTCAGCCAAATAATAGATTACTTCACTGGCAGTGACAGCTCTTTAGATTGCATATAGTGGGTTAACAGCACCAGATTTCAAATGCAAATTTTACTCATGAAATCAGATGTGGACCATTTCTACATATACTAATAGAAAGTATTTGAAATTATTTGGGAATTAAACACTCCTAGCCAGGGAAAAGCTGAGCAATCAGTTGTGCAAATACTTCTGGTCCTTTAACCAGAAGGGGGGACCTGTGATTCCTACCAAACTCTGATGTATGGAAATATTTTGAACATCTGAACTTTGAACTCATATTCATCATTGAATTTCAACTCCAATGGTAAATTGGACCCCTGTATTTAGATTTCTTTTTCTTCCTTTTTTAATCACACGTTTATTATAATCCAGACAAGTAATACGAGACAGTTTAGGCCAAAAAGTGTGGAAGTAGCCAGTTCCTGGCCAGTGGCTTTCTGGGACAGCCGTCACATTGAGTACACAGAGCCGAACTGTCAGAGGACAGGACAGAGAAGTTCAGCAGAAACGCGGCCCCAATCCTGATGACCATGGACGTCTTGGAAGTTGTTCCTAATTAACTGGGCAGAAAACGACTGAGAATAGTTTAACAGGAATGTGTTCCCAATCCTGGAGACCAAGAATAAGGTTTTGGAGCTTGTTCCTATTAACTGAACCAAGAAGAGAAGTTTCGTATATAATCAATTAAGGTTACGATTTAATTTCAGAAGAGAAAGAGCTTTACTAGCAAATAATGACAGGTTGCCAAAGGACAAATATTACGTGACAATCCTGCAACTTACACACTCAAAGTAGGGTGTTTAAATACATCGACAAACACATGAGGAGGGGTAAATACGAAGGAAAGCACGCAAGGCGTAAACCAATCAAAATAGTCAATACTTCTAATTGACACGCAACCTGCTGGATGGAATGAGACGCAAGAGACATTCACACAAGGATTGTGAAAAATTCTGCCATTGGTTATTGCAGCCCCCAGACAAAGTCGAGTGGTTACAACGGATTCATGGTCGTTGTCTCCACCGCTGCCACGTCTATTGAGATTTTCTTGTGGGTGCTCTAAAGTCCACAAATTTCAAGCAATTTGTTTCATATTTGGTGTGGGCATAGGTGATGGTTAGATCACAACAACTGAAGCACTGATTACTAAATCCCCACAAGTCAACTCAAGTCAAGTGTGACTTATGGGGTTTTAGCAATAGGTGCTTCAATTATCAATTTTGCGCAACAGAATTGGATGAATAAAGAGCAATATCATGCTGAAAATGTACCTGTGTCAGTGTGTGGCTTATGAATGCTCTAGAAGTCCAAGTTTTCAAAACATCCTGAGCGGGCACTCAGGGGCTGCACCCATGCAGTCACGGGCGCCCAGACTGTCTTGTTAACATTGAGATCCATCCGTGTACCCAGTAAAATGTCCTCTGTGTGGTTTGTTTTTTTATGGTGTCATAGGGGCAAGATTTTAATCTGAACAAGTGGTGTTTTTCAAAATCAGTATTTTACGCATGTGCTCCATCACTTTCCTTTGAAAATCTGTCTTCAAATGGATCATCATTTCAATTTATTGTATTGAAAGAAAACTTAATTATACTAGGGCGACAAGGGATGGACAGTCAGCAGAATAATCCCCACATAGACTCTGGAATGCTTTAGGTGACGGAGGAGAAAGAAGCCCGTCTTTGATGGATTGGACCAGCCCCGCTTTTGCAGTGCTTATGGTGGAAGATGATGAGGTCACAACAGTTTAACTCTCGAAGGTCTGAAAGTGAATTAATGGACCTGACATGGGAATCCAAGTACAGTCATTTATGATTAATGTGTTGAACTGGAGGCTGACAGTTTATGCAGGTGCACGGAGTCGTACTCAGTTTTCATATCCGGCGATCACCATTGTGTTTGTGTACATTACAGTGCGCCAATCAAATACTCTAGTTCTTACAAGTGTAAAAAGATAGAATTGGAAAAGTAAGGAAACAAATAACTCAATATTTTTTTGATTCGCTGAGCAGCTGAACTGCTGTAAATTTGACATTTCCAGGCTTGAAAACAAATGATAGTGTTCAATTTATGAAAGAGGACTAAGTTGGCCCACAAATGTGCAATTATCTAGAATCTTCACAGTATGTGAGCTTCACAGACATTGATTAGGAAAAGTGCTTTAATGTAAAGACATATAAAGTTTCCATTGAAAATTAAAATGAGAAAAATATTAAGCCATACCTTTGTTTGGGAAACTGGCCAATTGTTTACCAGTGAGTCAAACTAATAATCTTTGTTTTAACACCTTTATTTCTAACATTGAACACTTTAGCCCACTCTAACATCTCAAATACACAGTGCTATAAATGACCTTTTCATGCAGGCCTATTAACATTGTTCAAATGAAGTTCCACAGTGTATTGACTTTACTGAGCATAATAAAATGGCAGATATTGAGTTGGCCATGAATCACGTCTCCCTTCAGACACACAGTATGAATAATTTGGGATCTAGTAATTTGGAATCAAGGAACGGAATCTATGTTATGAAATTGCAGAAATTGATTTAATTTATAAAATGAAGTACAGTCCTTGTAAATGCATATATAGTGGAATAATCAATGGTGGAATTGTAAAGATGACAATATTGCATTTTTTAATATAGTTCTCCAAAAGAAATGAGTGGACATCGATTTTTTTTTGTTTTTTTATCAGCATGGTGTAAGAACTCACCAGAGAAATATGTATTAGTGTTGAAATGTTGTACTGCCAAGCAGTGCAATGCAAAAACATTTCCTGAAGCACCTCTCCTGATTATATTCTGGCATTCATCATTTGTCATATAGAGGCATATAAAGAATGAGAGTTCTGAAAACGATATTACCTGAGGTGAATTTGCAAGTAACTACATGATTAACAGTGCGGTGAGAGGACATTTCATTCTGCTGTTTTAGGAATGAAAATAAAAGGGGAGCATTGAGCCGACGACACAAAGGCCTTAAATATGAAGGATTTTGTTTGATGTGTTTGCTAAGCACAATGTGACTGCACCTTCAATTATGGCAGTCACTTTGCTATTGGGACATTGCAGACAGTCTAAGCTCCAGCAGTTAACTGACTGACAATGAAACGAATGGCAGGCACAAATTGTGTCCTGGGTTGTTTAAACCTGTTTATCCTTTTGTTTCGTATGTGGGAGTCCACCAAATCATAAGAATATAGAGAAAAGTAGAGAAAGAGCAGGGATTATTTGTTCAGTAATGCTCATCAACCCATTAAGCCCAAGGGTGCCCCCTATAGAAGCATTCTGGTACCTAAGGCATTATTTGAAAACAATCAGTCCTGAGATTTTCTGAAAAAACCTGATAGGATTATCAGAGCTCACCAATATCCTTATTTTTCAGCCACTGTAGCCCATAGGACTATGAAATAAAAATCACTTAAGATCTTAAACTGTTGGCTTTAATTTGAAATAACTGCCTTTGCCCGAATGTTCATTAAAAAATTAGAAAAAATGAATAACAAAAGAATTGAAACAACATTAACAATTTACAGTGATTCGTTCACAAGTGCCTGTTCACAAGGAAAAAACAGTAGCATTACTATAAATCTCAATGTTGCTCCCCTTGATCAGGTTGTCAGCCATTGTTACTGTCTGAGGTGCAGCTTTGGAAAAATTTTTGTGGTCCATGAAAGAATTTTAAAACGCAAACCCCATAATGTTTTTTGTCTTTCCCCATGAGTATTTGAGTGAATCACAATGTGCTTCATCAGTCCTGTTTCTTAGAAATGGTGACATCATCTAAAAAGCGCACACGTCGCATCAGGTATTATAGAGAGAAGCACGCAAATGTTGCATCAGGTCTAATTAGCTCAAAGTTGCATGACCATATACACAAAAGAACAATAGCACCTCTGGTTCCTCTCTTTCTCTTCTACTTCAATGACCCCTCCTGTCCTGATACTTTGCCAAATTCAGAGCAATGAACCAGCTCAAGTGTCATTACTTCTGTAGGCCTCACTCCGCCAATCAGTACTGCAGTAGCACCATTTTTTCTACAGTTCCAATTACTCCCAACTGACTAAAGGTGTTCCTCATTTCATCCATCCGTTAACTCTGCCCAACCAACTGCCATTCTGTCCGGCAGAAGCACTTTTACGTGCCTGTTTTGAACTACTCGAGAGAGCCATAGTAAATCTGACATACCTGAGAACCAAAGACAGTGAAAATACTGTAAAGTGATAAATTTGGAAAATAGCTTGAGAGAAGACCATGGTGAACGTTTACCAGTTTGATTGGGGGGGTTTTCTCCCCCCATAATTCTGCTGAAATTAAATTTAGCTGATGGCTGCTGCATTACTAGCCAAACAAAAACAAAAGCAGGGTTTTTTTTTTTTTGGACACAATGGAGAGATTTTCGGCTATATCTTGCACATTAAGAAAAAAAGACAAGAAAATGAAGAAAGGTGATTTTTGCAAATTGAACCATTATTGTATAGTTGGTTTCTTACTCCTGACCCTGTTAACCATTAAATGCATAATGCATTCCCATGAGATATGTATCTGGGTTGGAAGTACATTGACTTCAATGCTTTCTCTAGCCTACGTAATGATACAGACTCATTTTGTTTCTTAGAACATGTTTTCTTTTGCCCTTTTAAACCAGTCAGTCATTGAATGCCCATCTGAACAGCGTATCTGAGTATGGTCGCTGATTATGGGAATCTCTTAATGACTACAATTTAATGATCTTATAATTGCTACTTCCAGCATAATACACAATGTCACAGAGGAAAACTAATCTTAAACTGGTTTCATGACCAGGAAAATGAGCTCAATACGTTTACTCTCCAGATCAGAATCAAATAGAGAACCTTTGAGATGAGATTAATTAGTTGCTTCATTTCCATTCTATTTTGACCAGAAGCCTGCATATGTATATGCATGGCATATAAAAACCATATTTATTTGCAGGTAACCCACCATTAGTCCATAGAGACAGAGCAGCTACATTGCTGGCTGCTCAGAGGAAGACAGCAGCGTCAAAAATGGGAAGCAGGAGGAGAAAGTTGTCCGTGGGACAAGACAGGAAAATAGTCACTGAAATGCTGTTACTGACCTCAGACCAGTCCCTTCGACTACACCTTCCCAATTGCAAGACCACACCTCCAGCATTCCAGCTCACCAATCTATTAAGACCCGGACTGCAGTCTTCACTCCATTAATCATTGTCTGCATTTGTTTGTCATTTCCATTGCATGGCAGCAGTGTGCTATATGAGACTGAGTCTCACACTCGGTCTTCGTGAAGTCTCGTAACCGCATACCTGTGTTGTGTTCGTAGTCTTTGTATAGACACATTTCTCTGCGTATTGCGTGAAAATCTAAATACTCTTAAACTTAGTGCTCTTACTTTAAATTTTTCAGCACTTTATCCAGGAATCTCGATTCCTGTTTTCTTTTTCTATTTGTAATATATTATGACTGTAGCTATAGCCAGAGTTTCTCCTAACCTATAGTGTTTCTAAGAAACCTCGATTCCTGTTTTGTTTTATGTAGCTTCATTCATGCCATCTGCTGCACAGCAGGCATGATAAATACTACCAAGTCCATCCTTGCACCTGAGTCCAGGGCTCAACTTCCTGTCCTCCGTGCACCTGAACTGTGTACGAAACACAACCCTTCCACCTACGCCTCCTGTGATCCATCCAGTCTGGCGCTGGCTGACTCTGAACCGTCTCCTGAGTAGCTAATTCAATCTTTCTCAGAAAATAAAGTAGCCAGTCTGGCTTTTTCTGTGCACAGTGTCTTGCTCTAGTTCTGATAATTCGCGACATTGCGGTACGCAACCAAAACTATATCATGTCATGCAATTCCCTCAGTGGCATAGTCCTTAATTGAACTGCCATATACACCATCAGGCTACATTTGTAAATACGGATAAATATTCATGTCTCATATCCAGACCCATACAACTCAAATACAAACTGCCTGTAGCCTCTTTCTTTCAAGCCCCGTTGTTTTTCCTTTTCCCCTTTAAAATTGCTCCCGTTTGAAAAATTTGTTGCATTCGCAATCAATTCTCTTATCAGAATGAGATCCACCAGCCCAGTTCTTTGTCTGTCACGGTTAATCTCAATTGTTTACCCAAAGCTGCAAAAGATTCCTGGAACCGTTTATCTGTCAAATACTTGCTGTCCCAAGTGTTACAAAAAGAATTCTTATCTTTATCTTGATAAATGGAAGAATTTAAAAAATTAACTGCATTTCAAAGCTGTGAATTAATGCTCAGGCATCGCATTATTAAAATCCACGTGTCATTTTTCTCCTCAGCTATCACACCTGCAATACACGTTACAGATTCAGCATTAAATGAACTATTTTAGAGTGAGCCCACAGCAGCAATGAACTGGGCTCTCACGTAATCTGAAATTGTCAATTTTAGCACACTAGCATTTTTTCATTGTTGTTGTTGCCGACATACTTGAGACCACAATAAGCTGCCGTATTTGTGAATTATTGTTTTTTCTAATGGTTTTTGCCATCTATACTGGCACAGAATTTAAGAAAACCTGAGCTTGACCAAAAAATATACAATATGATCCAATAAGTGGTGTATTTAATATCCGCATGTACATTATGGTGTCAAACAGAGCAGTGCAGTCTGGGCAGGAATCACTCAAAGCAGAAAACAAATGGTTGAGCTCATCAATTGGCATAAGTTCAATTAAGGCAATGGATACCAGACAAATGAGTCAATTCTTTAAAAATAGAGTGTAACTGAAACATAAAGTTCTCTTGTCATACCACCAGTTCCGTTCCATCACAAGCCATTTTTAAATCTGTTCTTTCTTGACATTACATGCCCAGAGGCAAGAATGACTGATAAACCTCAAGCCAACCAGTTGATTAGTTCCTTAATTATTTAGGGTGGTCCCTTGTGATATCACAAAGAACAGATTTTGAAATGGCTTGTAATGGCCGTGCTCCTGGTGTCATAATTAAGGGACTTTACAGCTAAAATTGTGTATTCAGATTATTCTGTTGACTTACAGAAATTGCAAGCATCAAAATGTCATCTCATCATAAAAGTCAGCTGATGACAAGAAATTTGAGAATCCTGCTCAATGAGAGCACATTACGAGGTCAGCAAATTCGGCAATACCTGGAAACAGGAATACAGTATCAGGAATACAGGATCAGTTTTTCACGGCGAAATAAAATAAACTATGATTTTCTGATGACAGTTATCAGAACTGTATTTGCATGGCAAAGTTCCCCACTGTGCCAATATATTTAACAGCTACTACTTACTTGGTAAAGATGAGATCATTGCTTAAGAGTATTGGGAAATTTGACCAATTTCACCTTGATCCTTTGGAATTTTTAGCCTGCCTGGTACAACTAGAGGCTCAAGTGAACCTGAAACTCGACTGGTCTGCCACTGTGCCACACCACTTTGGGACTGGGGTACAAGGGTGAAATTAGATATCAAATGATATCCTACAGATGCTGTATGCAAAGTTTCATCAATTTTCAGCAATATTTGTGGCCGCTAGAAGTTATGAGTCTTTCAAATTGGTGTTTGTGGGTGTAGGAATGTCAAAGGTCAAAAATCGGCCATTTTTCAGAAACTGTCAAAACCCTTTAATTGTGACCAGTAGGGATTACTAATCAAATTGTTGACAGACGAAAGATGGCAAACAAAGACAAAGGACATTGACAGACAACTGCGTTTACACCATCTTAATGACTCAACTGGTCAAGAACCAACTGAATTAGAAAATGTTTACTTGCATAAATAAGTGCAACTAGTTCAGGCAGAAAACTCGAAAAGAGCTACATCAGCTGACAGAAGCCTGGTTACCAGCATGTCAGCATCAGCAGGCACACAATTGGAGGCTACACATCACGAGGTCATACAGCGGTCTATTTGAAAGACGTCAAGCTCACTTAGTTCTGCTGCTGTTTGCAATGACTTTTCATGCTATGCAACATGCTGTTTGGTTTTTTGCTTGCCGCCTCCACCTGTTTGGTTCTGCTCACATTGGGGGGATTTTGATTTCTGTTCATGACTATGTTTGTATGTTTGCTGTGCCAAGGTAGGACATTCCGCCAGAGCAGAACCGCCGCCAAAATTCAATGTAATGCTTATACCCATGAATAAATTGGTCTATTTTATTGAAACGTGAGTTTTCCTGACTGAACTTAAAAGAGGCTGATGCTTATAACATTCTGAGCACATGCCCTGCCAAGGGCTCTCACAAAAAAAGAGAAAATAGAACAAAAAAAAAAGAAAATATTATGAAGGAGAACTGTCAAATGATGAAGCAAGGAGGAAAGAATAGTTTGAAGTTTTAGGGATGATTTTGGGAGTCATTAATGACGACAACAGGGAACAAAGAGAAAGAATAAACACCCTTCTTCATTTTCATCCAGACTTCTGTATGCCTCTCTAAAATGATGTGGCTCCCATCAGTCCGTCCAAATAGAATTCTGCTCTAAATAGCCAGTGGGAGCTTCTCTCATGACAGTCTAGCTATATGCATGTTACATACAGCCATGAAAAAAGAAAGTACACTTTCTTTCAGTTCTATAGTTTTATGCATCAGGACATTAAAAAAAATCAGCTAGTTCTTATCAGGTCCTATGATGAGGTAAATCTAACCTCAGGTGCAAAATAACACACAACAGATTCCTTCATGCCATTATTTATTAAACCAAAATTTGGCCAAAATGCAGAAGTCATCTGTGAAAAACTAAGTACAGATGGAGACTCTGTTTATTTGAGGGTGAATATTGGCTGGTTGTTGAGCAGTAAATTGAACGCTTGGTTGATTAATCAAAGTCGCAAAGAGGCAAAAGTAATTGTCGCAGTAACCATAATGTCATCATTCCTAATGGAACGATTTTCAAGATGGCCCGCAAACAAAGGGTTAAGCTATTTTACTCGGCATTAAATGCTTTTGGAGATAAAGGCAGTATATGTTTTTTCCCCCCTGTGACCTTCACAACCCAAGCTTCCTGTTATGAGTCTTTATTTAATTATTCATGGGAATGTGACATTCACTGAAGAAAACCTCCATCACTAGTTCGTTTAAGGTCATTTTTTATGATTTCAAAACTGCCGTGTGACAGCAGAAGGCCATAAATTAAGAGTCATGAATAGCCTCAAGGCTGCATCTTCAAATGTACTAGGAGACTTCTGACGTAAAGATGAACTCAGTGACGTGGAGTAGGGTGACAGGCCTAAGAGGAACAATCCTTTTTGGATCTATGTAGGACACTAACTGCCAAAGAGCAGGGACCTCTGAAATGGCAGTGACATCAACCCCTCCCCACCCCCCGTGAAACCACACCCATCACCTCTGTCTGTTTGGTAGCTCTCTACTTGCGATCTCTGAACTTGGAATACTCCTCTAAAAAGTCTAGTTGCTGATATCAAAGGTCATGGTTTTGGAGTCATGGAGAACAAATGGCAGGGGTCATACTCCAGATCAGGGAGGCACTATCAGAGGGCAAGACAAATATGGAATCTCCAGCCTACTTCTGTCATTATTTTTGACGTATAATTAGCCCAATCGTTATTTTTACCATTAGCTAACATTGTATTTTGCATGTTCTTAAGAGTGTGTCTCATTGTCGAGATAAGTTGTACTAACTGAGTATAGGAAATAGTTTGCTTGGCATTAAAATTTCTTGTTTTTGATTTTATGCACATTATTTATTCTCTTGTAGAAATGAGAATATTTGCATTCTTTCCTAATCATATTTAGTATAATGCTGTAAGTACATTCATTATGTACTATGATAAGATGATCACAGTTGCTACTTAATGGTGATGGAGCACTAAATCATTCAAGGTTGTCCAAGCTAGCTCTGACAGCTGGGGATTTACAGGGGAAAGCTGAAATTTCTGTTTCAGACTGCTGTTTTTTCACATTACTCCATCTATACAAATTTTGTGAGAGACCTCTCCGCCTTTTTTCCATTAACTGAATCAGCTCTCGGGTCTGCAAGGCATATTGGGGCCTATTTCTAACATCTCACTCAGGACGGTGACAGAAATGTATTGCAGGCAAAAAATGCATTTATATCAGTTTTGACATTTCTTAGAGCCAGGCTTTCAACATTTGTCACCACATACACATTGCCTTTGTGCAAAGCCCTTGAGGCTATGGATAATTCAGAATTGCTAAGCACTGCTTGCTGTCGTAGTAATGAATTCAATTCATTTTAAATCCTGATCCAACTGAGCTAGATTTGTTCCGGTCTCCAGGCTCAATAAATGTGAATAATTTTATGAAGATCTTTACATTTAAATGATAAGGGTCATAAACACTGCATGTACGTATATATTGCAGTGAAAAGTATTTGCCCCCTCCAACTTTCTCTTATTTTTGCATATTTGTCATTGATGGAAAAAAAAAATCTATCCAGCCCTACCTGACCTTATGTAAAAAAGTAATTCCCCCTTAGTTATAAATCAATTCAACGAATTTAACTGATAATTGGGGTCAGCTCTCCGAGGCAAACCCAGCCATGATAAGTGTAATCCCTGTTGAATCTAAACATCACTTAAATAGATCCTGTCTGGCAATGTGAAGCAAGCACAAAGCAGTAATCGAAAAAAAAAAAGTTATGAACAGATGAGAAACAAAGTCATTGACATCAGTCAGTCTGAAAAGGGTTACATAGTTATTTCTATGATTCTGGGACGTCAACATACTGCAGTGAGAATCACCATGTACAAACGGAGAAAACCTGGAAGAGCGGTGAACCTTGCCAGAAGTAGCCAATCTGCCAACATAACTCATCCAGGAAGGTCACAAAACTAACGTCTAAAGAACTGCAGGCCTTGCTAGCCTCAATTCCGATCAGTCTTCACAATTCCACAATAAGATGGAGTCTGAGCAAAAACGGCATCCATGGGAGAGCTGCAAGGTGTAAATCACTGCTGACCAACAAGAACACAAAGGCTCATCACACATTTGCTAAAAAATATCTTGATAACCCCAAGACTTTTGGAATAATATTCTGCGGACTGTTGAATGAATAGCAGAACTTTCTGGAAGATATGGATCCTGCAACATCTGGCGTAAAGGTAACATATAATTCCACAATAAGAACATCATACTAACAGTCAAACACAGCAGTGGAAGTGTGATCATCTGGGGCTCCATTGCCTCTTCAGGCCCTGGGCAACTTGCCATAATTGATAAATGAATGCTGCAGTCTACCAGAAAATACTGAAGGAGAATGAACGGCCATCATTTTGTGACAAAAAAGTTACAGTTGGGTCATGCAGCAGGACAATAATTCGAAGCAGAAAAGCAAGTCCAACTGTGAATTAGCTCAATATAGGTTAAATGAAGGTTTTTGAGTGGCCTAGTCAGAATCCGATTGAAATGCTGAGGCATGACCTTCAACAGGCAGTTCATGCTTGAAAATACTCCAGTGTGGCCCAAGTAAAGGGATTCTCCAAAAAAGAGTGGGTCAAAATTCCTCCACAGCAAAGTAAAAGACTCATTGCCAGTGATTGCAAATGTATGCTTGCAGCTGTTGCCACCAAGGGTGGCGCAACTAGTTATTAAGCCGAGAGGGGTAATCATATTTTCACATTTTTTACCTTCAAAAAAGGAAATGATCATTTAAAAGCTGCATTTTTTGTTTGCGCTCTGTATTTATCCAACATTATAAATTAGTTGGATGATTAGAAACATTTGAATATGAAATGTAGGCAAACATAGAAGTAATCAGGGAGGGTTTAAATACTTTTTCACAGCACTTTATATAGTATCATTGGCTACTGTTAGTCAATGGAGCTCAAAGACCTGTGTCTTTACTCAAGTGTTTAGATTTTCTGTCCTTTGAATACATGTTTTTAACTCTTCACAGCATAGTTTGACTGAAAGCCATGGAAACAATTTGGTTGCAAGAGCAGGACATGGGTTACAGCTCAGAGATGAGCAAAATTTACTGGACTCAGCCACAGGCTTCCTCAGCCTTGTAAAAGACTGACTGACCTCATGAGAAAAACTCAATGAAAGAACAATGCAGTTAAAAAAAAAAAACTGATGGAAAAGCTTTTTGCGACTCATGTACTTGCCACTCGCACGTGTAAAGACTGAAGTACTTCAGTGTGACCAGTCGATATCTGGCTGCCTGTCAGATTTACTGGATCGTTTGGTTTCTCATCCCATGAGGGCTTTTTACAGCCATTCACATTTCTAAGTATTTTTCCAGTCTAGATACATTACTTCAGGACTCCCCAAATCCAGCCCAAGTTTTCTCTTTCCCATGCAATTTATTGAATAATTACTCCCACTCAATGGCCAGACTGTCATCACACCTGACTCCCAGCAGAAGGGAAAACCAACACTTCTTGGCCCTCAAGGACTTCCAGATACACAATTTTGTACTTAAAACATTCAGATTTTTTTCCTTTTCTTCTTCTGCGGCTTTGGGGAGGGCATGCATGGTTCAGGGGGATTGAGTCAGCGGTGAATAAAAATTTCATTATGCTCATGTCTTCTGTCCCTAAATCATTCAAGGTTCATTTGGGTACCCATTAATTATTCATGTTGCAATATAGTGTCTGGTTATTGTGCATTGCACTGGCTTACACATCACTATAAATTATAGTGGGACCAAATACGCTATAATAATAGTAGATGCATCGATAGGATGTTCATATAGTGCCTTAGATCACCATAGGAACATGAGCTGATTTTATTAAATTCTCTGCTTCATGACATTGTTCATACAGAAGAAACTAGCGACCATCTTGTGATTGGATCGCACCGGCCACTTTTGCAACCTCGCTGCTTCCAGTATCCTTGCTGGGACCGCACTTATCTTCAACCTCAGCCTTCACTGTAATCTCAAGAACATACCTGTGAAATTTTGTGACTACATCATACCCTGTTGTAAGGCAATCATTTCTGATAGGACACTTTGTCAAAGAGAATATTTATTAAAAGCATACAAACATACATTGAGTTTGGCGGTATGGCTCTGTTCGAGAGATCCCTGCCCGTCCAGCATGGAACCGAAGGCAGGGAGCTGCTATTAACCCCCTTCCATAGAACAGAGCCTACAGCAACAATGACCTCAAAAAAGAAGACATTGTTTTTTGAACAACAGTTTAGTCATAAAGAACAGAATTGCAGGATGTTAAAATCGGTGGGAAGAGCTGGGGAGGAGGAGGGATGTTAAGCGTACGTGCGGCAGAGCCTCTGCTCAGAATGCGAGCTTAAGTAAACTAGCATATCAATCAAGCAATCATGTGACAGCAAATCAGATGACATTCATGAGCACTCAGGTGATTCTCAAGCTCGAGAAGCGGCTCCTATAGTTAGCAAGCTTAACTCCGTGCCTATCAGAATTTACGTCAAGCTCCATATTCACAAAATTTGCCACAAACAGACATACACCTGGCAAAGTACTCAAAACCACTTCTCTGGTAGCTCTAGCTTAAATGGGTGCCTCCAGGACCACATTATGCCATGATACACGCACACACACACACACACACACAAGTTATGTTTTCATGTTTTGTGAGGACATCCCACAGACTTACATTCATTCCCTGGCCCCTTTCCCTGACCTTAATTTCTATATGTTGACCTGAAAATGTCCCCAGAAAAGCAAATAAATCTGGTATTGCGTCTCCAGGTAGGTTTGTGCTGACCACACACACGAATGCGCACACGCACACACACGCACGCACATGCCCACACACGCTAATATGATGAAAACAACACCAGCCGATGTTCTGACAGCTAGTAAGTACAGTGCAGATTTATATACAGTGCAGATAAATACACTTTATTGAAAAATTGCTCAGGGGGGTGGGTCACAACCATAACTTGATACAAGGGCTTATTTAAGTTTGGGCTTGCGCCATCAACAGGAGATGTATGCTTTATTTCTGCAATAATTTCCACTGGCTCCCTCACAGTTGACTAATGAGATCTCAAGAGGAAAGGTCAAGCCAACTGTATTTATGAAGCTTGTCAAATCACCTCAAATAATTGGAAAACAGGTCACATCGACAAACCTTCAAATGCACCTTCATTATACTCGAAAGACAGGAGGTTCATCCGCAGGGAATTTGCACTCCTTATCCTCCAGTCAAATTGAAAACTTTTTAACGAATCCACACAGGGCTCAAGGGTAAACAATTAGCAGTGTCATTTGGGCATTCTAAACTTTAATGTGCTGTCTGAAAATACTATTATCCAATTTATCACACAAAAAAGCTAGTGTGATCTAGGTTCTATTATACTTGTAAAACTAATCTTTTAGTTTCCAGACCAATGATCAGATTCATGCTTTTAAATGGACATAATTCTTTAGATTTTGTTATGTCATGATGCAATCCTGGAATGTTTTCACAATGAACTCTCAAAGAATACAGACCTCAGATATTGTACAAACAAGTTAATTGGTGAACTGCTGTCAGTGATCAGAATTACTGTTAGTGCTTTTTGTCTTCAGTTTTGTTTCTTTTCTGTTTTTGTTTCCACGTTTGCTTCTGTTTTCTTTGTCCACGTGCCATTGGTGCTCTCTCCCTTCCGTGTTCCTTGTCTTACATGTAAACTACTTGTATGATTCTCTCATTACCTCGCCCCTCCCTCCGTGTATGTCCCAAGCCCTTTCCTCCGCAAGATTCCTGTTAGCGCGTTTGGTCTTGTGCATTTATGCCCATGTGTTCCACTCTATCTTTGTGAGTTTGTCTCTGTTGATTTTGGTCCTGTTGTGGATGAGCCATTTTCTGTCAGCCTACCTTGTTCGTGGTTGACCCCGTTTCTTCCTGGTTTTTTGATGCTTGGATTCTGCCCTTCTGATTGTCTGAGCTGATTATTATGAAGCCCAGTCTGCCTTTTTGGCACTGTGATTTTGTACTGCATTCTGCCCCTCTGGTCATTGAACTCTGCCTTTGACTCGACTACTCCACTGCTGTGTGATTCAGTACTGCATTTCTACACCCTGGTTTTTGATGTGGCCTGTATGACCCCTATTTGCAGAATAAACTTTGTTTTTTTTTGTTGACCTGCTGTCGGAGCCTGAGTCTCTGATTTAACCCCCAGCAACTGCAGAGAAAATGGTACTTACAGCTGTTTCCTGTTTTCTTCTTCTCCGAAGAGCCATTTCAGGATCACTTACAATAAAAGTCCTTGGCTGAAGGACAATACGAACCTTTGTAAACAATAAGGTGTTATTCTCTTTTCAATTTGCTACACAAAAACAAGGGTGTGGCAAATGTGCTGTGATAAATGTTAAAGCAATGGAGAAGATAGAACTTGCTCTCGCTAACGCAACTCTTTCAGTTATTCTGCCCCCCCAATCATAAATTAACTGTTATGCCATTGCTTTCATACAGGGCAAAACAGGCTCAGCATTATTACTCATAATCATCATGTTATAGATAAGAGGTGGACAGAAAAATGCATCACTGCACCACCACCTCATTGCTGCATGTGAGCCCCCATCGTGGCAAAAATAAACAGTAGCTGGTAGTATTTTTACAAGACAATAAAGCTATTTGAATAATCTCAGCCATGTAAATGATCAAATGAAGCATGACATGAAGCAATGCTAATCGTCGACATTTACGACCCAATGACAAGTTTACAAAAACTGTTTGGAGTAACCGCTGCACAAAGCTTGTTGCAAATTTAAATGAGATAAATGAAATAGCCCTTTTGTGTTATTATAACCCAAAAGGTATAGACAAAATATCTGAAGGACAAAATATCTGAAGCACCCCTGAAAAATGGTTTTAAATTTAAAGCATCTAAAGCACAATAACAAAGGCATCTACACGGGCCATTCCAATTAATTTGAATGCAGAGCAGCTCCTCGTATCTGCTTAACCCATTAAGATCTGACGTGACATCTGCGTGCTTCTCCCTTTAAGACCAAATGTAACATGAGCACATTTTCGATGATGCCATCATTATCGAGACACGTGACCAAGGAGGTGCATGGTGATTCTCTAAAATACAAGCGGGGAAAACCAAATCCATTATGGGGTATGTGTTTTTAATTTTTTAGACTCTGTTTGGACCACAAAAAAGTTTCCAATGCTGCACTTCAGACAGAGACAGAGGCTGACAACCAGATCAAGGGGAGCAAAATTGACTCGATATTGCAGAGCTACTTTTATGGGAACAGCCACCTGCAAACAAATAACTGGAAATTTTTCTTTTTTTGGGGGGTTTTTTAAGACATGTTAAAGGAGATTTCCAGAGTGAAATTGACTTGAGGTGTATTGAAACATGATAATGAGTACTAACGTTTGTCGAATACCCCACCTCCGTACGCACGCAACATTTCAAAATAAATGGCTTTTTAGCCGGAGCTCCCAACAGGCTTACAATGGTAGCGAATCGAGCAGAGCATTGCCATGCAAATCGCTATTTTTTCATCATTAAAATTGTCAGGTTTTTGAGAAAAAAAATCAGGTGCCATTGTTTTCAAACGATGCCTTGAGTTTTAGAATGCTTCTTTAGAGGGCTCCTCAGGTCATCATGGGTTAAGAGAATCCTAACCAGCGGTACTTTGCAAGGGAACTGTCCAATGGAAGATAAGGATAAACAGAGTTCCAAAGGAGCCAAATAGTGGTCGGTGACCACAAAAACAACGAAGGTATTTCAGGTGGCAGGGCGAGTTTTGTATAAACTATTGCAACATAGGCCAAAGACAACAAATAGCAAAAAAAAAAAAAAAAACCACACACACGCACATCCTCGATTCCTCACGCACACGCACATACACACACACTCACTCACTCACACACACACACACACACACACACACACACACACACAAAACTGCTACAAGTCAAAGCTCCCCAACAAATGGATGGACACTTGGCTGGACAAATGTTAAGAATCACAAAACTACTCTTAAAATCTCAAGAGTCGAATCAATTCACTGGTGAACAGGTCTCAACCAAAGGAGTGCAATTTGAGCTTAACAAAACAATATGGTCATATTTCTGATGATTTGACTACTTCCTGCATCTATCTGACTGTGTCCCCCAGTATAATGTACGCAGATCAACCACAGAAAGCACATCTCATTAGACTGTCACAAAAGATTTAATGAATTTTTTCCATAGCCTCAGAGGTTTAGCTGTGGCAATGACTTGAACATCATTAAGTGCAGAAAATTGTATTAATGGATTTCTATATAACTGTGTCAGTAAATAGATTAATGTGGAATACATAAACATGAAAATAGATTATAATGCAAAGTCACATTTCAAATTAATATGTCGCCTAATTTCTGTGATAGCAAATGCTTGGCTAATGCTAATTAAAAACTTAATAGAGGTATTATCTTTTAAGATAGGATGCAGGAGGGATGGATGCACTTGGATGGACACATACTCTCCCATTGCCTGGCTTCCAGCAGGGTGCACTGAATGTTAAACGGTCAACAAATGTGGCTGCAACAACAAAACACAAATCTTAAAATTTGATGGAGAGCACTTCGGAAAGGGATAGGAAGGAAGAGCAGATGTAAGAGCTTGATAGAAACTCATGTCACCGTGCTTCCATCTCAGTGGCATCATTAGGCGTGATGAAGCAGCTTGCCACATCACTGCTGTTTGACAAACGGCATTTAGAGGCACTGATGTAGCTGCCAGTCTCCCAAGCGAGAGAGCTGCAGTTTGCAGCAGGCAGATTACATTTGTACACATCAATCACCTAAATTCTCAAACTCGGTCCTGGCGCCACCCTGTCTATTCCGGTTTTTGTTCCAACAATTTCAGAATTTTAACGAGAGGTTAATTTTTCTAAACCAGTACTGCTTTTGTAGGATTACTAACACTTTAAAATCACACTCCTTCAGAAAAAAGCTATGCCTGCCATAAAGAATGCAATTTCTGGGGCATTTACAATATCACCAATTATCCATATTGCAAACAATCAAAAAGAGAACACATTCAATTATGCATAAATTTACATAAAATTGTCTATTACAGTCCAAATTAAAGACTTAGGTGAATCACTGGGCTCCTAATCCTGAGCATCTGCAAGATGACAAAGAATTCAAAGACAAAGCAGGGGATAATTCAGCAAACTTGCATTGTACAGAACATCAAGGGAAAAACACAAATGCATTCATCACATATTCAACAACCATGTTCAGAGTTCATGAATGTGGGTGTTTTATGGCATTCTTGGCTACACAGTGCAATAAGCACGATATGAACTTGAGAAATACAGTGTCTGGCCAAAAAAAGTTGCTGTTTAGATTTAAACAAGCAAATATTAACTGATGATGGATCATTATTGCAGTGATTAATACGTTTCACCGGGCAACAATTCTTTTAACCCTGAATGATGCAGCATGTTGCTTCTCTTTTCTTGCAACACCTTTTTGGAATAAGTATCCATTGGTCCTAAAAACATTGTTTCAAGAGGGGCAAATTATTGGCTTGCATCGAACAAAGTATGCAACCAATGAGATTACTGAAATCACTGGAATTGGTTTCAGAACTGTCCAAAACATTATTAAAACCTGGAAGGATAGTGGGGAACTGCTAACTTTATGAAAGAACAGGGTCAGAAAAAAATCACAAATGATCATGACCAGAATGTGATCAGAATGGACTAAAATGCTTGGTGAAGTCTCATAAAAAAAAACTGACAATACAACTCATGGATGGTTATGTTAATGTGCATTTCCACACACTCAGTGTGACAAGAACTTGCAAGATTGAGACTAATAGCTGTGCGGTCACAAGAAAACCACTTCTTAATGAGGCTAATTTTTAAAAATAGGACCAAGGATCCTGTAAGCTTACTGGCAAGCAGTCTTACAGCGATGATACAAGCTATGAAAATTTCATGTGAAGTTTGACATTTGAATCAATGAAAATAAATGTCGAGGTCACTAAATAAAAGTTCACATACATTTATAAGACCTTCTGTAATACAATCCTAAGCCCTGAAGCAGTTTTGGTGATACAGAAATATGTATTCAATATGTCAATTGTGAACTTTAAAGGATGATCACAGAATGTCAAATTGTGGTCAGCAAATGGAGTTCATATATGACTTTCTAAATGTCTCTATACAAACCTTGGCTCAATCTGTGACCATTCTGGTGATACAAGTCATTGTAATTTCACTTAAGGTCACTGACAGTCAGGTTGAATGTCACCAAATGAAAGTTCATATGTGACTTCCAAGATGTCAGTAAGACAAACCTAGGCTCTATCTGTGACCGTTTTAGTGAAACAAGTCATTGAATTTTCACTAGGTCACGTTTGACCTTTGAAGATCAATACGAAGGTCATGAAATGAAAGTTCATATATGACTTCCTACATGTCTCTAATACAAACCTAGACTCCATCCGTGACTGTTTAGGCAATAGAAGTCATTGGAATTGTATTGTCAACTTTGACCTTCAAATGTCACCAACAGTCAAGCTGAATGTCACCAAATGAGAGTTCATGTAACTTCCTAAGTCAGTAACACAAACCTTGGCTCTATCTGTGACCTTTTCAGTGACAGAAGTCATTGAATTTTCTCTAGGTCAAGTTTGACCTTCAAAGGTCAATATGAAGGTGACCAAATGAAAGTTCATGCATGACTTCCTATATGTCTCCAATACAAACCTACACTCAATCTGTAACGATTTTGCAGATATAAGTAATTGAAATTCCACTGTATAATTTGGCCATTGAAGGTCAAGTTCAAGGTCACCCAATAAAACTTCATACATGACTTCGTATATAGCCACAATACAAACCTAAGCTCCATCTCTAATAGTTTTGGTGATAGAACTATGAACTGATAGTCACTGAAATGTCACTATGTGAAGTTTGACCGTTGAAGGTCGCTGAAGGTAAAGTTCAAGGCCACCAAATGAAAGTTCAGACATGACTTCCTATAAGTGTTCAATGCACATATGTTCCCAATATTCAATATTTTCAAGCCTGGAAATGTTTGAAAATTGTAACATTTTGTGTGACTTCAAGTTTGACCTTTCAAGGTCATCTGAGGTCAACTTTAATACAGCCAAAATATAGGTCATATATAACTTCCTATGTAAATAATACAAACTTAATCTCCATCTGTAACCATTTAGCTTCCACTGGCAATTTTGCCCATTCTCCATTAGTCCCAATGTTAAAGTACAGCACCCCCACTAGACCCACTTCCATCGATTCAATCAAAATGGCACTAAAGTGTATCAAGGTGAGTTGATTGCCAGATTTAGGAAAAAGTTATCAAACAGTTTTTGAGAAATAATTTTTTTGAAATTTAAAGTCATATCTTTTAACATTGTTAATACATTCCCTGACCTTGATCATCCACCTTCGCCACGTCTTTGAAAACCATTACTTTATGTCATTTAACTCAATTATCCAGAAATTCGGGAACGGGAGAGACCAATTTCTTCATTATCAACAGTTGCAATCTTTAATCAAATCTAAAATGAATTTAACTAACAACACTTTACAACCCTCTAAAATCAGTGAACAGATATTAGACATTGCTACCCACCCCAAAAAACTTGTGTCAAAGCTTTACTAACTCATCTCCTCATCTGACTCCATAATAACACTTCCCAATCTCAAATGGGAATGTGATCTGGCATTACCTCCCGACCCGGATTTTTGGACACAAATATGCAGAAACGTCTTCACTATGACCACAAACACTAATTTACTACTCATACAGTACAAAACTATTCATAGAACCCATATTACCCAGAGTAAACTGTTTAAAATGGGACTAAGTGACTCAGACACTTGCTCACAAGGCACTTTAGGGAGCACTGACACATACTTTCATGCAACCTGACTCTGCCAACCTGTCCACTCTCTCTGGACCACAGTAACGGAGACACTATCAACGGTCTTGGACTGCAGTGTCCCACTGTCTCCCACACTCTGCCTTCTAGGAGATTCTTCAGATACTCCTTTCCCCCCCAAATACACTGTTCCAGTCCTTGTCTCTCTGTTCCAGTCCTTGTCTCTCCAGCTATCGTAAAGAAAATAATCTTTCAAAACTGGAAATCTAGAACATCTTGGCATTTCAGTCATTGGATTAATCTAATCTCAGAATACATATCAACAGAAGAAATTGCAACATACTAAGAGAAAAATATATCTGCCTTTAAAAATACCTGGAATCCTTTCATAACCTTACTACAAATTAAACAGTAAAGCACATCCATGTGCATTCTCATCGCCCTCACCTCTACCTTCCCTTTTTATTTCAGCTTCCACCTCCCAAGCTACTCCTGTTAGTCACAAACCGGAATATAGACATACCAATATTCACAACTAAAGTATTAAAACTTTATTCTCACACACACACCCCCTCAATCCACATCACAATTTGAAATGCAGTTTCATTGCTAAGATTATTAATTCAAACAATTCCCACTCTCACCCAACAGCTGCTAAGACTGTGATTTCAATTGTTCTAATATCATGAATGTTCACCTGTCAGTCAAAATATCACTCCATATTTCTCAGGCTTCTCATTGTAATTGTTTGTTCTTGTCTTTGTCTGTTTGTTTCCCTGTCAGAGTTTGTCAATTTTTGTCAGTACCAGAGTGAATGGGCTTTGGAGCTTCTTAAAACCCTTTTCTTGTGTACCTATACCTGAATAAAAAATAAAGTTGTCCTCCGAAGAGGGGGGGTGGTGGAGGGGAGAAAAAAAAAGAAAAAAAGTTTGACCTTTCAAAGTCATCTGTGGTCAAATTTAATAATGCCAAAATATAGGTCATATATGACTTCCTATATGTCGATAATACAAACTTAATCTCTATCTGCAACCATTTGGCCTCCACAGGCCAGCTTACATAGTCATTAAGTACAGGCCCCCAATAGACCCACTTCTGTCAATTAAATCAAAATGGCACTCGCACTGTACATTGATGGTACCAAGGTAAGTTGATAACTGCCTGATTAAAAAAAAAATTTATCATGCAGTTTTTGAGAAATAATCTTTAAAAATTTCTCAGCCGTATCTTTAACAATGGGGCCAAAATTTCAAGGGCCCATAAAACGGACAAAAATTATTCAATCTAAAATCCGAGAAAAAAAATGTCTGGAGATATGGTCAAGTAGTATGTTACTGCAAATTTAAAAAAATTCTTCTGGCCGAAAAAAAGATAAAAAATGTTCCAGACGATGGATGCCACACCATGACAATAGCTTATCATCCCAAAGGGCCGGTAAGCTAAAAACAAGTTCAGTTTGCTAAGAAGCTTTAAGACTGGACTGAGGAGGAATGGAGAAAGGTCATGTGATCTGAGCAGTCCAGATTTACCCAATTTCAAAGTGATGGGGGCATCAGGGTAAGAAAGGAAGCCCAAGAAGCAATGCACCTGTCATGCCCACTATTAAACCCTCTAGAGGCAGTGTTGTGATCGTCAGTTGCTTCAGTTGGTCTGTTCTAGGATCAACAACATTATGCAGCAATAAAGTGAAGTCAGTAGACTACCTGAATGTACTGAGTGATGACGAGGTTATCCCATCAATTGATTGTTTAATCCCAGACAGCAAAGGCATATTTTAGAATGACAATGCCAAGGTTCCTCAGGTTCAAATTGTGAAAGAGCGGCTCAGCATGCATGAAGGAGTCATTTTTGCGCATGAATTGGCCACCAGAGAGCTCTGACCTTAACCAGTTGAAGTTTTTTGGGATATGGAGAAGGCTTCATGGAGTGATTTGACTCCCCCCGTTGTCAAGACTAGATCTCGGCCAAAAACTAACGCAAATCTGGTAGTATATAAATGTTGTGAGATTGTATAAGACTGTAAAATCAATTCCAGGGCGAATGCACCACGATCAAAACTGAAGGCAGTCCAGCAAAATATTAGAGCGTGTGACTTGTTTTTATTGGCCAGGAAGTGTACATTTTTTGAGGCATAAAAATATTTTCTGGCATAAAGAGGATTAAGAGGGCAAATAATTCTGCAATATCAAAAGCACTTCATTAATAAAAACAAACAGCTTGTCAAAATTCTGGAATCACCGCTGCATTTGGAAGAGCAATACACACGGGGGAGGGGGGGGTCCAAGTTTGAGAACCACTAACATGAATCACAGTCTGTATTTTCACAACTCTGCTTTTCAAAAACTTTCACCTTAAAGGAACAATGAAACCAACCTTAAATGAGTCAATGCATTTCATTTGGGCATTAAGTTTTAGATTGCTCAACCCATTTGTTTTTTTAATCAGGGCCAACAGGATCCTCAGATAAATACAGTGAAAACTGTCATATCACCCTTGATTTCAGTTCTGTGCCATTTCATTTCTCTAAATAATATGAATAATAATTTCAAGCAAATGTGTGTAATATAAAATAGCCAGGCTCAATCTGAGACATTTTACGAGGAACATATCAAAGAAAGGATGCATGCATGCAAAGTCCCGCCCATATGTATTCTCCATAGTAAATATTCGTATTTACTAAAATCAGTCATGTACGATATAAAACAAATGGCATGAAGCTACAGCCTCAGAAGCCACTTCACTTTCCCAAATTCACAGAACCAGCAGCTCAGTTCCCATTTCTCCCCAGGTACCTGATGCTTACAAGCATAAGCAGGACTTTTACCAGCTGAAGTGGGAGGTTTGAAGTAAGAATTTTTAATAAAGTTGCAAGCAGATGGGCAGTGAAGGAGTGAATTGAAGCACCTATTACTAAAACCCCATAAGTCACACTTGACTTGACTTGTGGGGTTTTAGTAATCTGTGCTTCAATTGTTGCCAAGTCATAACAGTCACAAAACAAAAAGGGACAATTAGTCCAAAGTATGATTGTCCAGAACAATTGCTTTTAATCAGACTCAGCAGCTATCTCGTTGCCAGCAGGGTCAAGTAGCCCCGTCACTGCTATAGGCATTCTCAGGAGACTGCTCAAATGACCAGCGGGCGGACCCTTCCTTTGTTATCCTTCCGAACTCTGCTTCCCTGTTAGCCTCCACATATCTCTCCTTTGAGAGAATACTGATAATTATATAGCTTGGTTGCTCCCTCAGATTTGAGTTCTCAGCCAACACGGAATACTGTGATCCCAGAGAGTTGCATTTAGGATTCCCCTTTGAACAATCTCACAGAACAGAGTTCAGTATTTGCAAGTAGCCATCTTACACTGGCATATGACTTTTATATTCATAATCTCATTTCACTTTGGTACATTGAATTGAGATTAATTTGATTGGGCCAGTTGACCACTGCCAGGTTGTCAATAAACATAGAAAGTCAATGGAAAAAGTATCTCAAATGAAAGTAATGGGCAGCTAAAACGCCAAATGAATGAAATATGAAAAGAAATAAAATGTTAAATGTGAAAATTGAATATTGTGAAAATGTGATTCCCCCCGATGCATTATGTACACAAAAAACATCAACATACAGCAGCAAAAATCTGCAGCTTTTTTTTTTTAACAAATACACTAAAGATAGTTAAAGCATGTATCACGCTTTTGACAATATTAGAGGATGCTGTTATTATATTTTTACAACATGAATCACAGTATAAATGATGATCGGCTCAATGCGGTAATGTGTTTCCTTATAAATGTTTTTGTTTTGCTAAGTTTGTGCTTCAGTTGCAACTGTTTCCAGAAATTCCCCCAGGCAACTGGTTGCAGACTAATATCCGCGTAGCTGCGCAGTTCGTCAAGATCCTGTGTCCTTCTCAACAGCATTCTTTTTTGAGCGAGTCACATAAAAGAGGGCCCACAGCTACCATTATAGAGCTGATTACAATTACAGGCTAGAGTCTGGTCTGATCAGCCACACTCCTGGGGTCTGGTCAGCCTGAGAGCATTTGGAGAGACCCCTTTTGGCTAGAGGGGGGAGAAGTGTCACACACTGTACTGTGAGCATACCAATCAGAGAAGGGCTCCACTGTCACCTGACATATGGTCTCCGTGTGCACCTCACGCTCATGCCCTTTGAAGGACTGCAGGCTAGGCAGGGGCGTGGAGGTTGTCTGCTCCTCTGTGAAGGATGAGCTGAAGAAAGAGACTATCCTCTGGTGGTACCTGCTTTTAATGACCTTGGCTGAGCGGTACAGGTCTCCAATGAAACAGTAGCAAATTGGGTTCAGGCTGGAGTTGGTGAGGCCCAACCACTGGGCGAAGGGTCGCAGCTTCCAGATCCAGGTAGGTGGCTGCTGCTCGTGGTCAATCCAGATGTCTGCTACATAGAGGGGGAGCCAGGAGATGGCGAATACCAGGACCAGGGCTACGACCATCTTGGCAATGTTCTTGCGGGTCTTCAGGCGAGAAGAGTGGACGGCTCGGCTACGGATGTCAAGCTCAGCGAAGTGGCGGGAAGAGCTCCACAGTTTCCGCCCAGTAAGGAAGCTAATGATCAGGTTGAAAGTTACTGGGAGGCAGTAGAGCATGACAAACAGCAGGACGTTGTAGACCTGCTTGAGCCTCTCTTGTGGCCAGATCTCCCGGCACACGGGGAAGACAAAGGGCAGTTCCTCAATTGGCTGGAAAATGTACCGTTTGTTCATGAAGATGAGGGGCATACTAATGCCAGAAGACAGTACCCACACCACCACAATAGTCCAGAAGATCTTTCGCCAGGTGAAGAAGGACCTGGCGGTGAGGGGGCTGTGGACGCTGTAGTACCGGTTGACACTGATGACAGTCAGGCTGAGGACGCTGGCTGACACGGACACAGCCTGAGTGAAGGGGACCACCCTGCAGAGGAAGTCCCCATATACCCAGGCCGTATAGATCCTGCTCCCCAGCGTGATGGGCATGCAAATGCACACCACCATGAGGTCGCACACTGCAAGGTTGATCAGCAGGCTTCGCGTGGTGCTCACCCCTGCCAACCTTTTGCTCCGTTTGCTGGTCAGCACCCTGATGGACATGATGTTCCCGACGAATCCCACCACAAAAGAAAGAGTATACATGACAGTGAGAGCAATGGTAGTGGGCTCCCTGATGGTTAGCAAGATCAAGCTCTCCAGCTCAGAACCGTCCTGCGAATCAGTCAATCTCCCGGGGCCTCCCACTGATTTATTCTCATTCGGCACTGAGTGAAAAAAACTCAGCTCTGCTTCGTTGTGATCCGAGGAGAGATTCATTTTGAGCACAGATTCATTTCTGTTTGACTCTGTGTGTTTGTTCGTGTGAGTGACACCACCATGTTCATTGTGTGCGAATGACACCAACCCACATTGTCACAAACATTTGGGTAGTGAGGATGTTTGTTCTTCATGTCCCACAAAGGTCTGCAGACAAAACGTCAAGCCATCACAGTCAGAGGAATATGGCTCCCTGGCTTCAAAAGAAAGGCAATACTGTTCATTTGCATAATTCAGAAAAATGCTCACTTATCACTTGGACTATAAATGCTTTGAAGAAATGCCCAAATGATGTTACAGCCCACAGCAATTCATACATTCTTCTGTATAATGTACATATTCACATCTTTCAGTTTTTTTGTCAGTACAATATGATTTGTGTTTGCTTTTAAGTAAGCTTGTTTACTATGGTCAAAGCTGTTTATAGACACTTTCAGCTGGGTTTCAGTTGGTCTGCATGCGTCCTGCTGGACAAAGCCGGATAACTGGTTTAGCTGGTGGTCGACGTGGTCGTCCACTATTCTGGCTTTCCAACTTAGTCAGCTTCAATTCTCCAAAACTCAGTATGAAGAAGCTTGACCAGCTTAAGCTGGTCACAGTTGGAATTCTGAGCTGGGAATGGAACAACTGACACAGACTAAGATAAATAAATAAATAAATAAATACCCATTACATTTGCTACCAATGCCGTTCAAATTATAGCCACTCTACGTAAACAAATACAAACAGACGGTATAGCCGATGATCTAAAACACTCATAGCTAAAATTATAAGAAACAGGCTATTCGCCCCGCAGCAGGGTGAATTGGCGGAAAGACATCGGCTATCTGCCCCGCATCGGGGCAGACAAGAGAAGCAGTTCTGCTATTCGTTTCGCGGTGGGACGGATTAGAAAAGCACTTCTGTTATTTCCCCGTAGTTGGGCCAATAAGAGATTTCATTTTATAATCCGTCCCGCTCCTTGATCCTTCGCGCTGAACCGCCGCGGGGAGAATAGCCTCTTCCAAATTATTACACTAATGTATTGAGTAGAAAACCAGCAGTATAAATGTAACTTTGCTTCAATTTACGTTAAAGCCTACCCTTCGAATATGTTTTCGCCTTGAATTGCTTTAGGCTACTGAAATAGGACGCCGATAAAATACCCACAGCTCACACAAGTTGTTAATTCGAAACATAGTCATTCGAAATGCAAATTCTCCCATCAGTCGTTTACCCCAATGTAATTAAGAACTACTGATCATAAGTGCGAAAGGCTTACCTTTAAAAAAGACGCTGAGACTTTCAGTTGAATCAATGCACAAAAATGTGGACCGAAGTGAAGATCGGGAAGCGCGTTCGATTCTTAACTTGTCTGAAGGCAAAATCCTGTTACTGTGTCAGCATCACATGCGAATGTAGTTTAGATGTAGTTTACTTGCTCCCGTACCGTCTCGGACACGAATGATCACCTTCTGTCACCGCTGCCAAAGCGCTGTCCACCTAATGCAGGGGCTCACAGAAAGGTTTCGCGATTGTCAGAAGCGGCTTCAATTTCCTCCAAACGCACTAAATGCTGTTCCCACGCCATAGATTCCTAAATGGCATGGAGTCGCAATGAGAACACACGGCATTCCAGATGTGCAAACCAAATGTTCCGACTTCACTAACGGTTATTTCAAACTCTGTGCCGCAGAATGCAAGTTCAACTGTGTAACTCCAACGTCATGAGATTGAATCAGCATAACTCCCAAATCATGAATAATAACTCTGGCTGGAACATGCAGCCAATGAGGGCAAACTACACAACCGAAGACTGGTGCGACATTGCGGAAAATTAATGCCATATACGAACATTAGAATAAAGATCGTAAAGACGCCACGCAAAGCAAACAGCTCTCTTTACCATCGGACAGCCTGTCAACAAACTCACGCTGGAAATGTCAAACATACATCTTCTTTATTTTTCTATGAAACAAGCTGTTTAAAACATTCTACTTCTTTACTCAATCCAATGGTGAAGGCGCAGCTTGTAATATCAGCATGTTCAAACACCGCCAAGTCCTCCCAATCACAAATTAGTGTATTTTAAATGATTTCATTTCTTTTGGCCTGATCCAGTCGCTGGACCAACACAGAGGCTAAGTATCGCATAGTGCGCAAAAACCTAGCTCCGCTGTCAAATATTCACATATAAGGGCTTACATTTTACTCTTTTGGAACAGAAAATGAGCTAGATTTATTTTCCCCTATTCTCTTTACCCGCTTCTTCTTCAATAGAGTCGCGGGGGGGGGGGGGGGCTATCCCAGCTGACGGCCGAAAGGCAAGAACACACCCTGGACAGCTCGCCAGTCCATAGCAGGGCGCGCAGAACATTCACACACCATTCACTCTCACCTTTGGGCAATTTAGCGTCTCCAATTAGCCTGATACGCATAACTTTGTACTGTGAAAGGAAACCGAAGAACCCGGAGTAAACCCGCACGCCAACACGGGGAGTTTATACAAACTCAAGAAGACCCCGAGCCGGATTCAAACCCGCAAGCATCTTGCTGTAACGCGGCAGAAAAAAAATTCTAACAAAGCAAACCCACTGATGCCACTCCAACCCATGTTTGCGAAGATCTTCTCAAAAACAAGTTAGTCATGTAGGTGTTACTTAAATGCATTATGCAGTTATTTGGGAAAGAGATAAGCATTTTGAAGAAAAGCAGGGCAATGATATGAGCACATCAAAATTCTGAATAACTTTCCCACAACGGTGAAAGAAGAAATCAACGATGGATCGATCGTCTGCATTAAGCATTTCAGATAATTAGCCTTAGATGATACTGAGCGACCACCAATCATACATCACGATGCGCAGGCGCGCGTGACTATTCGCAAGATAAAGTAACGAACCACAAGATGCCATTATAAAGGTAATTTGAATTTATCTTATTTGATGAATTCCAACGCCATGTGCTTCATTCAGTTTGATGCGCTGCATTTGGTTTTTCAGTTTAAATGTGATCCACGCAATAATCCTGTTTAATGCATATACAATGAAACCAAAAACATTTATCTAGGCCTATATAATGACCAATGCTGTTCACCAGAAATTGGACAGGTAGTTCTTAAATACGGAAACAACGAAATTTATTCGAAATGAAACAACTATCATGCAAGCAGGTTGGTAGACCCAGTGGTATATAGTAGACTTGCAAAACCACAGGAAAAAAAACTTTTATATTGGATTAGTAGCAAAAGGAGTATACAGAGCAAGTTAAGCAGGCTACACATAAAAACATTTGGATTCTTGTTTCAGGCAGAGCGACAATTTTTTTTTCAGTTCAAGCTCGAACACCATCCTTTAATATTGCTATTATTCGTGCCAGTAAATCACAAGGTCATTTTGCCCACCTCAGACCTTCCATAGTTACAGTAAGGTAGCAATGCAAAACCGCGTTTGCTTTTTAAGCCAAAGCAAATCTCCCTTATAACCCAGCGGTCCGAACCACAGACTGTGTATTTTTATATACAGTCAATAGATTTGTTCGACATAAGCCAGGTCTGCGCAGAATCGATCACCGGCAACCTGTTGCATGCAGACGAAGGCCGTTTCTCTGAGCGTCGGCAGCATCCTTCGTTGGATCCTTCCTTTAGGCTGCACGTCATCGCAGGCTGCTCCGTTGCGAACACGCTCACGAGTACAGCCGAGAAAAGCACCAGTCATCGTGCTTGATATCAAATGGACTTGCCAACGTGGAAGCGGAATGTAAACGAGGTGACAACTTTGTTTGATATCAGGCTAGATTTCATTCGGGTTACCACACCGTGAAAGGCATTCAACATAACCTGACCTTATAGGCACTGCACTGTAAAATTACGTTCAGCCAGGACAACTAGTGAATGTAAATACGTTTCTATGACATACAACATCATTTTTGATTTGGCATTGAATAGATGTGCTCTGGGTACTCCGTGCACGTAGTCAAGTACTACACTGAAAACAAGAGAAGTTACTGTATGCACCTCATGAACGAAAGTCGCCAAATCCCCCAAATATACAAGCAGATCTTAACAAGCAGGTGGAAGCTGGGGTGGTGCGTGAGCTGGAAAACAAAATAGCATCATAGGGAGCAAAAAACAAATGATCAGTAATGACGAATAGGTGCAAATGACAAACTGTGTTTAGCAAGCAATTAGTGTTGCAAAAAAAGTACCAAGCAGGTCCTAGCATTACGTATTAGTGTACTGTGGTAGCTTCTCCTTAGCATTATGAACCTTTGATTAGTTCCTAAAAGCTTCTGTCAGAATATGTGCTTCTAAAAGACTTCATGCATCATTAACAGTAATATGACTGTCAGTACAGTTTTGAATTGATATTCTGTTAATTACTCCCTTTGATGTCGAATCTGTTGTCCCATACTGTGCATTGAGATTGTGCTGCAATGCTATCAGAATTTAAGGGATCAGAGATTGCACTGTTTATCTATGAATTTAAATTCAATGCACAGTAGTTTAGCCACAGTAAAATCAGGACCACACAAGCTACATTTGCAGAATAATCTTACCAGCACCTAAATATCCTGATATACATGAATAATATCCAGAATAATGAATTAAAATTTAATCCATATGAAGTGATTAATATTACAACAAGTTTCTATGGTTTGGCTGGTTCATACTGGTTTTGCTTAAATTTCCTGCTGTGCCCTGCAATTGCTATTGCTGTAAAGTTACCCTCCTTGCAAGGGAGGATGAAAATTCAGCATCAGCATGGAGAATAGCGACCATGGAGACATTAAGAATTGATTATTGGTTGCATAAAATATAAAAGTAGCAGGTCTCTGCTTCGAATTGCCTTTTACCTTTGGCTGGATGCAGATGAGCTCTGAGATGCATGCAGGAGATGTTGGCTCTGCAGAACACCCTTAATTACCAACATGCATGCATGATTATGTCTACTGAGGATTTAATTTTAATGGAATTCAGAATCTTTGTATTACATTGTGGTTTTCTATGTATAGGTCCTAAATTTAATGAAAAAAATATATTCAATAGATATGGATTTAAAGAGATTTTTCAGACTGTACAGGAAATATGTACAACAGCACAACCATGTAATGTGTACCGTATCTTGCATTGTTGTCCATGCATGTTAAAAGTACCAAAATCTTGTGCAGCAATAGGTTGTAATCAGTGGCGGTTCTAGACAAATTTTAGTGGGGGGGGCCCAGGTGGCGCCAGTGTTCAATCAGGGGGTCACATTAAAAAGTAGGGGAGAATCAATCCTCAGACGGCGAAAAGAAAAGAAAAGAATGAGTAAGGGTTTCTAGATAATACCCTGCTATTATTGTGCGTCTTCAAGTGAAAAGAAGAAAGAAATTAGATCAAACTCAGGCTTCAACAAACAATTAGCCAAACAAGCTCTAGCCACGCCCTGCCAAGGCTCTAGATACTATCCAGGGCAGCCAAGGCCCAGGCTCCTGATACCATCTAGGGAGCCCAGCCTAGCCAAGGCCCAGGCTTTTACCATCCAGCTCAGGCAAGGCTTCCACCATCTAGCCCAGGCACGGCCCAGGCTTTCACCATCCAGCCCAGGCAAGGCTTTCACCATCTAGCCCAGGCAAGGCCTAGGCTTCTACCATCCAGCCCAGGAAAGGCCCAGGCTGCGACCATCCAGCCCAGGAAAGGCCCAGGCTGCTACCATCCAGCCCAGGAAACGCCCAGGCTTCTACCATCCAGCCCAGGAAACGCCCAGGCTTCTACCATCCAGCCCAGGAAAGGCCCAGGCTTCTACCATCCAGCCCAGGAAAGGCCCAGGCTTCTACCATCCAGCCCAGGAAAGGCCCAGGCTGCTACCATCCAGCCCAGGAAAGGCCCAGGCTTCTACCATCCAGCCCAGGAAAGGCCCAGGCTTCTACCATCCAGCCCAGGAAAGGCCCAGGCTTCTACCATCCAGCCCAGGAAAGGCCCAGGCTTCTACCATCCAGCCCAGGAAAGGCCCAGGCTTCTACCATCCAGCCCAGGAAAGGCCCAGGCTTCTACCATCCAGCCCAGGAAAGGCCCAGGCTTCTACCATCCAGCCCAGGAAAGGCTTCCGCCATCCAGCCCAGGCAAGGCTTCTACCATCCAGCCCAGGCAAGGCCCAGGCGTCTACCATCCAGCCCAGGCAAGGCCCAGGTGTCTACCATCCAGCCCAGGCAAGGCCCAGGCGTCTACCATCCAGCCCAGGCAAGGCCCAGGCTCCTGATACCATCCAGCCCAACCAAGGCCCAGGCTCCTGATACCATCCAGCCCAACCAAGGCGCATGCTCCTGATACTATTCTCCCAGGCTCCTGATACCATCCAGCCCAGGCTCCTCATAGCACCCATCCCAGCCAAGGCAAAGGCTTTAGATACCACCCAGGGCGGCTAAGTTTCCACCAACAACAACCCTTCAGGCCAAGGCAGTGTGGTTCGTATTTTAACCTAGATCTACCAAGGCTTATTGGTGTTTTGGAGCTATGTCTCGAAATAGAGCAAAAGAATTAAGAACCGATGAGGACGCCGTTGTTAGCTTGTCTCAAGTACAAGAAATGTTTCTGTCTCAGAAAGAGCACTTCAATGACCTTTTACAGCAACAACAAAATAACTTTAGAGACTTTATTAAAATCATCATGGAAAATTCCAGTAAACGGCTTGATGAGTTAACAAGAGAGAATCATGACCTCAAAGTAAGTCTTCAGTTTACTCAAAAAGAAGTAGATTCCCTGAAAGCAGACTATGCCAAACTATCTGCTGATGTGAAAGCTGCAGAGTCTGAAAAGAGCAAATTATGTGACAGTCTTCTATCCATTGAGAGCCGTACTGATTACTTAGAGGGTCAATCTAGAAGAAATAACCTGGTTTTTGAAGGCCTCCAGGAATCTCCTAATGAAACATGGGCTGAGTCTGAGGACAAAGTCAGAAAACTTCTTGTGGGTAAGCTGGAGCTGGGCCAACAGAATGCCATAGAGATGGAACGTGCTCACCGCACTGGCAAACCTGACCCAAATGGAAGACCAAGACCCGTGGTGGTCAAGTTTCTCCGTTTCAAGGATAAACAAGCAGTCCTGTCAAAGGCTAAACTACTCAAAGGAACCAGCTTCTTCATTAATGAGGACTATACCGAAACAGTTCGACAGAAGAGAAGGGACTTGCTCCCTGCCATGCGCGCAGCTCGTGCCCGAGGAGACATTGCCTATCTTAGGCACGATCGTCTAATAGTGCATCCTCCCGGTAACCAACACAAATCTGGAAGTTAGTGAGTTTAACTACACCCTGTCTACTTAGCCAGTGGTGTTCTTTTGTGCTTTCGCACTTGTTTTTATCCTCTTTCTTCTATGGCTTCAATAACCCAACCTAAGGATCAAACTATTCAAGATGACTCTACATTTACCCCCTTAATGTGTCTGGACAATGATGGCAGGTATGATGAACTCTATGACCCGGATAGAAATTATGAGGTTTTGAAAAATGTCAAAGTTTCATGTGAATATTACTCTCAAGACCAGTTCAGTGATCTGGTACAGGATAGCACTTTCTCATCTTTGCACTTAAATGTTCGCAGTTTGCCTAAGAACCATGATCATTTAACAGCCTATTTATCAACTTTAAAACATTATTTTTCTGTTATGGCTTTCTGTGAAACATGGCTAAAGGATGACATCACTGATCTTTACTCTTTTTCACATTATAAGGCTGTCCATTCTTGTAGGAAGAACAAAGTTGGAGGCGGAGTGTCTATATATGTCTTTAATAACATAAACTTTGTTCATAGAAGTGACCTTAGTGAACATAATGAGAATACTTCTGTTGAATCTATTTTTATAGAAATTACTGCTTGTGTCTATTTCAGTGGGAAAAACATTATTGTTGGTTGTATTTACAGAGCTCCTGATTCAGATACCAGTACTTTCAATGATGCTCTTTATTACACTCTAGAAAAAATCAACAGAGAACATAAAATCTGTATAATACTTGGTGATTTTAACATCAACCTTCTTAAAAGCGAGTTGCCTCCTACAGCTGACTTCCTCAACGTACTCTCTTCTACCTATTTCTGTCCTCTAATCCATAGGCCTACAAGAATTACTAGCACTTCTACCACACTTATTGATAACATCTTAATCAATTGTCTGGAGTTAGATATCACTTCTGGTATATTGGTAACCGATATCTCTGATCATCTCCCGATCTTTAATATCATCCACACCAAAGGTAATGGTAATATCAAACATCACTGAACAGGCAATACGCAAATACCGTAAGTTTAATAAGCACAACATGGATTCATTCAAATCCATGATCAGTGGTGTTTCATGGGATGATATTTTCCAGTTACATGATGTCAATGATGCCTATCAGACTTTCCAAAAGCTTTTCAATTCTGTGTTTGATAAATGTTTTCCATTAATTTCTCCTAAAACCAAGAATAATTCATGTAAAACTAAACCTTGGTTTACTAAAGACCTCAGGAAAAGTATTGTCAAAAAAAATAAACTTTATAAGAGATCAATCACAAGTCCTACACCTTTAAATGTGGAATCCTATAAAAAATTTAAGAATAAATTCATAAATTCTTTAAGAAAGGCAAAAAAGAAATATTTCTCTGATAAATTTACTGAAGCTTTGAATGACATCAAGTCAACTTGGAGCATCATTAACCAACTGCTAAATCGTAAAAAGGTGCCGCCCGTTGTTACTGAGATGGTAGGAAGAGCTGGAACTCTTCATGACCCAAAGGAGATAGCTGATGGTTTCAATGAGTTTTTTGTAAATATTGGTGTTTCTTTGGCATCCAACTTTAGAGATTCTGATGAGAACCCTTCTAACTCCATAAAAGGTCAGTTTTCTGCTTTAAGCAATTTTCATCCTCCCTCCACTAGAGAAGTGCGGGAGATAATTTTGCACCTAAAGAATTCTGCTGAAGGTCATGACGGAATGAGATCTATTGTCCTAAAAGAAGCAATTAATTACATTATTGAACCCTTAACTTTCATCCTCTCATTATCCTTACGATCTGGAGTTATTCCCCAGGATCTAAAAATTGCAAAAGTCATTCCAGTCTATAAATCAGGAGATCCTAAAGACTTCAGTAATTATCGCCCTATATCAATTCTCCCTTGCATCTCAAAAATCTTAGAAAAATTAATATATACTCGGATCTTGAGCCACCTTACTGTAAACAACATCTTGTACCCTCACCAATATGGTTTTCGGAAATCTTACTCCACTGAGCATGCTTTATTACAATTAGTTCGTAATATAGCCACAGCTTTGGATGACAAGAAATTTGCTCTTGGTGTCTTTCTTGATCTATCCAAGGCTTTTGATACTGTTAATCATTGTACTTTACTTTCCAAACTCAACAGATACGGGGTGGATGATGTGGCTCTTTTGTGGCTCTCTAACTATTTATCTGATAGAGAGCAATTTGTGTATATTAATGGTAGATCTTCCAAAAAATCTAAGATTGTCTGTGGGGTTCCACAAGGTTCTATTCTTGGTCCCTTGTTGTTTTTGATTTACGTTAATGATCTAGCCTCCTCTTGTAATTATCTCCTCCCAATTCTTTTTGCTGATGACACCAATCTTATTGCCTCTCATCACAACTTGAAATATCTGATTCAGTGTGTCAATGCAGAACTGTCTATTGTATCCAAATGGTTTGAGTTAAACAAGCTTACTCTTAATGTTTCCAAATGCAACTTCATGATCTTCTGCAATTCAAACAAATGTTATGCCCCAGAAGATGCTAATGTACTTATAAATGGTAAACAAATTCCACAAGTGTTAAATAATAAATTCCTAGGTGTTATAATTGATTGCAACTTAAATTGGAAAGATCACATTAGCCTGGTGTGCAGTAGATCTATGAAAACCCTTGGAATAATAAGAAAGGTGCTTCCATTTATTCACCCAACTTCATATCTCTCTTTATATTACAGTCTCATTTTTCCTTATCTCAACTACTGCAATATTGTATGGGCCGCAACCTTTTCTTCTTACATTAGTAAATTAATCCTCATTCAGAAGAGATTCCTGAGAATGATTTCTCACTCTGATTATTGTCAATCCTCTGCTCCACTTTTTAGACACTATTCAGTTTTGCGAATTGACAAGTTAAATATCTACCAAACATGTTTGTTTATCTTTAAATTTTTGAACTGTAAACAAACTCTTCCTGTGTCACTTCTCAACCTCTTTAGCCTCTCTTCTGATGTTCATTTATACCAAACCAGACAAAGTAACAACCTGTACTTACCCTACTCTAGGACATCAAAATATCAATATTGTATTACTTTCAGAGGCCCCCAGCTCTGGAATAATCTACCTCTGCCACTAAAATTAATCAAGTCCCTGACATCTTTTAAGAAACTGCTCAAACAGAGTCTTGTGTTGTCTTAACAAACAGTTTAGTTTTGTTCTTTTTTTAAATTTATTATTACTTTTATTAATTTTTCGGTCTTCCCTTATTCTTTTTGATAACCTGTTCCATTGTTTTCCCTTAAGCTACAGTTAGCATGTATTATTATTTTGGCTTCCCAACTTGATTCGGGTAGTATATAAAGTTTTATATTATATGGGAGAGGGCTCTGAATAAGCCGAATCGGCTTCCTTTCTCTCCCAGCACTGTTTAGTTAGTTATTTTGTTGTTCTTGATTGTATTTTGTATGGTGCTAATAAATAAAAGAAAAAAAAAAAAAGAAAAAGAAAAAAACAATAATGATGGCCCTAGACATGGGCCTGCAGCTGAGATGGGCTGCAACACCCCTCACCACTCTCTAAACTTTCCTGTGTGAATAAAGGCAAAAAGCCCAAAAATACTTTTAAAAAGCAATAAAAATGATATTAAAGCATTAAAAACTTCAATTTTGCTTTAGCCTATAAAATCATGCTGAAGATTTTTTCATGAAGAAAAAATGCATTGACTGATGGCCATCAAAAATGGAAAATAAAATACAACATAATAAAGTGTGAAGTATCAGACAAATCAAATGGCTTATGGCAGGGGTGTCCAATCTAATCCAGAAAGGGCCGGTGTGGGTGCTGGTTTTTGTTAGAGCCCAGCACTAACACACTTGATTCTACCCAGCAGGGTCCTGATTGAACCGCTTGATTAGTTAATTAGTGGATTCAGGTGCTGTAGCACTGCTGGCTAGAACAAAAACCAGCACCCACACCGGCCCTTTATGGACAAGTTTGGACACCCCTGGCTTAAGGCCTTAAGAATGGGCGACTCGTTCTTAGAAAACAAAACTCCTCATCAGTTATTGGGCCTATCAGAACCACAGCACCCAAGAAACATTTGTACAAACTCATCTGTATTCATGGCCACTGACTTGAGAGTCCAGTCTTCACACTTATTTCCAAAATATGCTGCCAGTGCCTGAATACACAGCAGCGCACACAGGTGTGCATGTCATGCTGACTTTAATTAGTGACAGACAGAGCTGCAGTACTTAGAAGGATCTGGTAATTGAGGAGTGATAGTTCTTCAAACATAAAATTACAAATACACAGTATACAGTAGGCTATCTGTGGATTGAAGCTAGTTTTGAAAAGGTGTTTATTCATACAAATGTAACAAAATAGTACTAACAAAACAACTGGTTCTAGTTACTGTAATCACAGTGAAATAAGTAATCTACATAATCATAAAACATACATATATATACGTATACCCTCCACTCTCTTAGACACAATGTGCCATTTCCATTTATGGAAGCCAATATTACTGTGGAGTGATTGATTGAAAATATGAATTGGAAAAATGATGCGGTCAACTGAAATACAATCATAGGTTTGTGAATTGCACTAATACTAGGCAAATATTGCCATACATGCGATTTATTTGGTTTCCTGTAATTCTTTTTTTTTTTTTTTTTTTTTTCTCGGGCAAAAAAGGGGGCGATATCCCTTCCCCGTTTCATGACAGTCTTAGAAGAAGAAAAAAAAAACGTAAAGCGATGCACATATCTCATCACACAAATGACCATCCCTACTTAGCTCGGGCAGATAGGCTTCTGCTGATTACTTTACTTCGTAGCCCATTATTTTTCAAAATGGAACAGCCTAGTCAGATGAGGTTAGTGGGTAACATCGCACCATCGCGTGGGACTTTTCGTTAGTACTTTGCCGAGTGTGATTCGTAACGTAATTCCAGGAGACATTTACAAACTTGACAACACGCTTTCGTTGCCGGAATGGGGAACAACGGTAACAAGGCCACGTCTATAACAAATTATTTTACAAGGTGCAGTCGTTCAGCTAACCTTCGTCTCTCGCAACAGGTTGTTCTCGCAGGTTGCCGCGCTCATATTCAAAATCCCAGCCAACGTACTGAGATCAGTGAAAGCAAACCGCAAACGCAGGTAGCCAACACACTTGGGTGCGTCGCTCTAATCAGTCCGTGTAGAATGTTGAGTGACATTTGGGCGCATCTCGAAGCATAGGCCGCATCCTTTGAAGGCTGCATTTTTAGGGGTCGTCACTTACTTTCATCCGCTAAACTGACATTTAGGGTAAGGGAAAAGGTGAAATTTTAACGGTAGGTTTTGGGTTAATGGTTAGAGTTAAGGTTAAGGTTGGGTAAACCAGTGACAACTCACTTAAACCAAAGCTGTTTAACGGAGATGAAATGACGTCACGTCACTTCGGCAGATGGAATTAAGTGACGACCCCTAAAAATTCAGCCTTCAAAGGATGCGGCCTATGCTTTGAGATGCGCCCATCAGGTCCGATTTTGGCGCTAACGCATATTCCTAATGCCTAATATAGACGTTAGCGGCGTAGAAAAAGTGCCCGAGGAAGCAAAGTAAAATGAAATATAAACGCATCATGCAGATGTAAGACGAAAGCTTCCAACATATACTGCGAGCTGAACACTCAAAATACTTCCACGATCACGCCGCCTGTTAGCTAAATGATTTATAAATCTGACATTTTAGCTGTCTTTCTTGAAAAGCATGTTAATGTCCACAAAAGTCTGTTTATGTGACCCAAAATGAAAAATATTTACTGTGATCGAATCTACGAATAAAACTATTTTCTTTCTGCTGCCAGTAGGCACTTTAAGTCTGTAAATGGTTGAAACAAAATGCTGTAGCCACACTTGTTTCGCCCATCTCTGTTTTATCCAGTATATTCTTTTCATTCAGTTGCTAAGGTATTTTGTGCTTGTCGTTTGATTGGCTAGAGTAGTTGCGAAACTCATTCCTCGGGACCACAGTGTATGCTGACTTTTTCTGACCACAATGGCAATCTTAGAATTTTAATGAGTTCTTAATTGCACTATTCATGTTTGTAGGAATTATTTACCCTTTTAGGCCATATGTCAGAAGTAATTATGCATGCTTTGAAGAATAAAAGTTAAATATTCATTTATGCTGTTTTGGAAATGACTTTTTATTTCATATAAAGAGACTGGTGGTGGATGATATTGAAAAATCAATTGGTTCCTAACTGATGAAATTGAGAACATATGGTCATTAAAATTAAGTCAGGTAAATCAATTCCAGCATTAAAAATTCATTTAATGCTCTGCAATCAGAATGCTTTGATTAATATGATTTGCATTGATAATGAATTCTCGTAAAATGAACTCAGAGGTTTTTCATATGATCCAACTAATAGTAATTGACATGGAAGGGGCTTGGAAATCCATGGTTTGTGATGATGGTATAAAAATGATAGGCATATGCCGTTGAATATCATATGGTAAAACAACAGAATAAGCTTAAGCATGGCAAAACCTGAATTAAGGTGAGAACAATAGAAAACAATGAATGCTAGCACAACTGAATGTGTCACATTAGAATCCTCCAACACTTATTTAAATGAGGATATAGCCAAACTGCATTCTGCAGCTAGCAAAATGCTAAATTTTCCAGATTCACTGAACTCGCGTGAAATCTTATTTTGAAGCTTGGCCATAATTCAAGGAGGAAAAATGTCTCCTCATGCATGCACTCTTAGTCACAAGTACAGATTTCCCACTCTTCCTATAAATTTCACTAGCCTTACTTTTAATCAGTAATAATAATAATAATAATAATAATAATAATATTAATAGTAATAATAATAACAACAACAAGGCCCACCTTGAATGAATATCCCCAAAGTTCCACAGTCCCCTACACCACTATTAGCCTGTGCCGCTTATCATGGCAAGCTCTGTTAGGTCAATGATATGAGCCAAATTACAAGTAAATCAGACCACTAGTTTTTGAGCTATGCCCAAAAATTTAACTTGATAAGTCACACAATACTTTACATTGGCTTCTCATTCTTAGCGCATGGGTAGATATGGTAGAGAGGATGAACTGATTAGATTTTGGGTAAGTATGCACTCATAGGTGTGCCACTAGGTGGCGCTGTATATCGAAAAAATCTGTTTTTTAACCATATCTCTGGAAAAATTACTTACACAGACCTCAAATTTGCCTCATATTGTAGGTCTAGTAAAGGGTAGTCTAACAAAGGGGGCTTCGAGGATTGGGGAATTTCGGGGATATACCCCTTGCTGTCGGCCGCCGACAGCGTAGGCCTAGTATTGAATGTATTCACAATCTTTTTAAATATATTTTCTAAATTTAAGTGTGGACTCTAAAATAACACCATGGTATTTGAAATCTCAGACCTCATTAAGAATCTGACTCCTGACATTTATAGTGCCTGGATGTGATTTGAAAACAAATGATAAATAATTAAATGATATATTTGGAAGAAGGCCCTACCCCGGGAGACCAAAAACATTCTGCATATAACCGTGATAAGAAAAATGAACCCTATTTGTATACCACTTATTCTTGCTGGATTGTGAAATTGAGTTGAGCACAAATGTGAAAACGGGCAGTAATAGTTTGTCATAATGTATAAAAGTGAACTGATTTCTTCAACAGAATCTAGCAGTTTGATAAGGTCAGAGCTGCTAAGAATAACATGCATTTTAAAAAGAAATCAAGTCAAAATGACCTGTGGGTTTGTGCTATCTTTTTGCTTGAGAAACTCTTTGGAAAGTGATACAGAGAAAATTGGCTCAGTCCCAATGTCTTGTCTGAGCTGCCTGTATCAGTATTCTTGCCACCTTCCTTATCAGGCATCTGGTCACATATTGTTTGCAAACAGGCCAGGTCGCAAGGGCCCTCTTATCTGGAAATGGACTCTCAGGTGCTTCTAGAGTTGAATAAGAAAAGGCATAAATAAAAATTGTTCACGTAGCCCCAAAGAGCTCTATGACACCTGCAAAGTTAAATAACTTGAATTAAATCAAAGTTTTATTCACTTGTATTAGGAAACAGATTTATTATTTTTTTATTGCGCAATGTGTTTTTCCCAAATAAAACTGTATGTTTATCCCAAAATAATTTGAATGTTCCGGTGTGTTCATTTTTAATTTTTATGATGGAACAATATAAGGCAGTTCTTCAGTTAATCTCAATTGGTATCACAAACCTTTTAGCAAATTGCAGATTCATCGCATCTCGAGAGTTCTGCTGATGCAGTAAGAGATGTGGCATTCCCGTTAGAAGCTATGGCTTGAGGCATGGATTTCTCTTTCGTTCCAGTTCTCAAACCCAGTTTGCACTCTTCTTTCAAGTGAGCACATTTTTTATGAAATCTTCAATTATTTACTGAATCTCAAAATAACAATTGACTTACAATTATCAAGGGAAAGATTTACCTTTTTGGCCATTTTGAAACCAAAATTTTACTGTGTAAATGGCAATGTAGCATGTAGCCTAGCAACTGAAATTGAAACATTTTTTTGGCTCCTGCTGCACTTAACATGATGACAGTGGATTTTATTGCACCAAAGTGGCTCATTAAGATGATTACATAAGGTCACGTAATGTGTTATACGCAGACTATTACGGCTTTTGAAAATGGGGCTTCAAAATTGCATGTAAAGACAAAATTATTAGCTTTCCAAGCACTGATTTACATTTTTTCCAGTATCAATTTCTCCGCTAAGTTATTGATGAATTTGATGGTACATTGATGAATAAAAGCAAAAATGTCTTTGTTAGTCCAAACAACATTTAAATTAATTAAAGAAATAATAATCATTTTTCGGCAATTCGTCACAATAATAATGAATAAACACTGAGATAATCACTGCATTATA
The DNA here is from genome assembly GCA_029721435.1 of Gymnothorax reevesii. Taxonomy (NCBI): domain Eukaryota; kingdom Metazoa; phylum Chordata; class Actinopteri; order Anguilliformes; family Muraenidae; genus Gymnothorax; species Gymnothorax reevesii. The sequence continues at coordinate 15,845,782 of CM056592.1, forward strand.
TTGTGATAAATAGTCTATCAATATATGTTCACAAAAATAGTTCAAGTATCCTGGCATAATCTTCCAAGTTTGGAGCTCAATTTATGCAAACATCCTAATGGAATAAGAAACACTCTGAATGGTGTTCATTTACAATCTCAACAGTGCAATATCCAAACTGATGAGCGTGATAGCAGTGCATCTTCTGAAAGGACGGCGCCATTAAATACTCATCAACTCCCAGTGAGATCCTCATAAATTAAAAGGCAGTTCAAAACGTTGGCGAAATGCAAAAACATCCTGAATAGCCTGTCGGAATGTATTGAACAATCTCACACCCTACAGGGGTAATGAACGCTTAATTGAATAATCATAATTGAACATGCAGAAAGAAAAGCATTTTCTATAATACCATTTTGTTTGGATTTTCACTGTTTGTACAAAGAGAATTAAACACTGGTTCGAGATCATATGAGGGTGAGGAAAATTAAAGTATCTGTCTAAAGTATCGGTCTAGATTGTGTGGCTTTAACATTATCCACTGCTGGTTTGTCCTTAGGTCATTCATCATCTGTTGACACACAATGCCATAATCAAGATAGCTTCTAAAGATTGTCACATGAGCAAGAGAGAACACAAACACAGTCTAGTATAGTTCAGCAATTTATAATATTACAAGCCATTAATGCTGTTCCTGAAACACCTGCAAAATATTTCACAAGGGGGTACAGATCCCCTATTTTTGTTATCTCGTTTTCTGTGTTCAGGTATGTTCCATTGCCCCGCAAAGGTTTGAAAATGTGTTTATGTAGTATTGGTTTTTTAATCCTGATTTTCTGCTTATTAGTTTTCCCCACAATTTGGCAGTTTGTGTCTTTTTTCTTTCGTTTCCTTGATTCTTGTCAATCATTTAATTATTGTCTCGTGGCCTCGCTCTTCCCTTTGTGCTGCCTTCCACTGCCTTTCTCCTGCACCTGGCCCTCATTGTTAATCATGTCTCTAAGCATGTAGTTCCTGTGCTTCATCTTCTGCTTAGTCAGATCTTTGCCGAGCCATTCTGTTCAGATCACTCTCTTGTGGTTCCTCGGTGTGTTATCCCTCCTGGCTATCTCTAACTTATTCTGCCCATCATTCTTGTTGGCTGTTTTTTCGTTGTCGATGGTCTCCCTTGGTCCATTGTCATTCTCATACCTATTGTCTTCCGCTCTGCCCAAATTGACTCAATGGTAACAACCTCTGACCAGAACATCGTTCCTGACTGATCTCTTTACCTCCACACTGATCCCAGCTGCTTGACTTCTAGCCTACCAACCTTGATCTGCAAGCCCTCTATTGCCCCGTTAGCAGGATCTCTGACCTGGACTGTGAAGCCATCTAATAATGGCCCCTTCTGACTGTGCACTTGATCCCGATATTGGCCCTGTTTGCGTTATTGTGACCGGGCAGACAATCTAGCCATGTTTGGAGCCAGCGACTCAAGCTAACCCTGCTGAGATGTGCTGCTTCCAGGGCATCTACCTGGGGCAACATGAAGCAGAGCTGCGCCAACTCCAACAGACTGTTTGCACCTTGATAAAACAGATATCTATCATTGCTCAGCTGACTTGAGATTTCACTGCCAAACTAACTGATCACAAAAGTTGCCTTTACCTCAGGCTTGTTAAAGGAAACTGTGATGGTCCTGCTCTGCAGTCCCTCCCCCTCCTGCTGTCTGCACCTCCACTTCAACAGCCACACCTGCTGCTTGTTCAGGTGGAGGTGCAGGTTGGATTATTTAAACACTGCAGTGCAGCTACATTCTGTGTCTTATGGAGCCGTGTTGATAGTTGCAGCTGCTCCTCTCTGGTTTTAGTCTTTAAATATTTATTTATATTTTTACTCAGCCTGAGCGTTTGGGTCCCTTTTCTTGGTGTTGGGTACATGGTCCCAGTGACCGCCGGCTTCGTGTCTTCTGCCGGCAGGGGCAAATCAATTACAGGAAACAACATTAATATGATGCTGCATAATCTTGAAGGAAAGTATTGAGTTCACTTATCCATTTTGTGAGGGAAATCATGCAGATCAATGTGTCTGTCTTTTTGATTGCTAATATAACAGAGCTGCAGGAAATGTGATCCCTGTGGATATCTGATCTAATTCATTTCTGCGGCATAATATGCAGGCTTACTAAAATTTGCCATCGTATAACAATTAAATTCTGTGGATACAGCAGCAAGGTGGGGCACAGATTTTAAAAGAATTGGGGTAACCAGTTTCACTGTCATCTTAACCTTGCTGCAGTTTGTTGTGAAATCTAATTGTACTTTCAGCAGGATACACTGAGACATGAAAAGGCTTAGGGAATCTATGTAGACTAACATAGAAATCCTGTGATAAAAGCCTTCACACCACAAGGGAGGAATTTCCAATTCTGTGAGGTTGTAGGGACCTGTATAAATATGGAAATGGAAAATACATGGTATATGTCCTGCATACATGTGGTGATTGCAAAGTTTACTACAGTTTGCACTGTCTTTTAAGTTTCCTCCAACCACAGTGGCGTAACAGTGACACGGGAAAGCTTTCCCTTATTTTATACTATATATTACATTTCATGGATTTTGTACATGCTTTCCAGACATCACATGTTATTAAAGACATTACATATAAGCACTGGCTTGTAAATATTTAAATGTTAATATGTTTTCAAATTGGATGCATGAATTAAATATTCATATATCGAGCAGACCGCTGAGGCACGATGCATTTTTTTTTTGTCGTTTTGGCACCGCATCATAACATGTTGGATTTGAAAAAAGCAGGGAATATCATATGCATATATATATATTAAAATGTCATATTTAATTTGCATCGCATAGACATTGCAGCTTGCTCAGTATCATCCACGCCGATGCTCTCCGAGGCCTGCACCGCAGCTGCGCTTCATAAATAGCCAAAGGTGTGCGGGCACTTTAATGAAACCTGGCAAAGAAAATGGAAACTTAAATTCTAAACTGATATTTTCATAGATTTTGGGATGACATGAGACAGACTTTCAGGTTTCATTTGAGGATATTTTCACTAAATTGTGCCTCATGACTTGGAAATGGTTGCCCTTTCTGTACGAGCACTCCCCCCCCCCCCCCCCCCCCCCTTCACAATCCTAATTAGATTCAATGGAGCCTTTAGTATGGGAGGGGATGAAGGGCTACACTAAGTGCCACAAAATCCAATGGTAAAATGATTTGAGTTTCAGTACCCAAGCATAAACTCCGATTGTCTGTCCTGTCAGCCCATGTTGACCAATTAATTCCAAACAAACACCTAAAAAATTTCAGAATCATTGTATCTCAACGAGGTTTCAATGTAGTGTCCGCACACTTTTGGCAAAATAGTGTATCTTTTGTCCCTGCTTGTCTCAAGACACTTCTGCCATCGTTTAGTCTTTTATCTTCCAAGTGAGACGCCTGTTTCATTGGATTCAGGTCAAGTAACTGACTTGATTGGTCAAGAGCACTATAATTACTGGCCCTGTAAAACACATCCTGTTGGTGCTCTCAGCAGCCACAATAATGAAGATCTATTTGCTAGTCGCAGCCATGCATTTCCCAGCCAAATCCAATTTGTGGTTTGGTTAATTTTTCATATATTAGTTTTTATAGAATGCAGATTACCCAATATACACTCTGGCCTGAGAAGGCAGTATCTGCAAATTTCTCAAATTTGGAAAAAACCTGCCATTGACCCTCTACAGCACCAGCTCCAACTATTTTTAGTAGAGATTGGCCTGATTAATACACATGTGCAGAGTTATTGCATGTGCAAGTTAGCAGCATCTACTAAAGTAGGGCAGCAGACCAAGCCAAAGGGCAGTATCTCCTAACTGTGTCAACTTCTCAAAAATATTTCAATTCATCAAAAATTCAGGGAAATCAGTGTCATTGATAGCATTGTGGTCCATGTAATTGCCTTCCAGTACCAAGAGTAAAACTTTAAGGCCAATTTTCTCAGTTTCACTGCTTTGCAGATACTGCCATCTGGCATGACTGGGCAGCACTGCTTAAGCAGGGCTATAAAGTTTTTAATTCCCCATTTGTTTGATTTTAAGGCTAAACTGAGCGAGCAGCATCATTCATTGGATGATTATACATTTGTCTTTTTTTTTTTTTTTAAGTTCTGCGCACCAGCTCATTGAGTGTGAAAGGATACCGAGACAATGAAGTTGAAGAGTACACTGTCAGCTTTAATTTGAATGTATTTTTGCCCATATCAGATGAACCCTTTAAAAATTACGCATCTTCATCCCCAATTCCTAAATAGTTGGGATGAAGAGTAAATTGTGAATAAAATCAAAATGCAGTGACTTTCAGATCACATGAGCCAATATGTTATTTACAAAAGAACATAGATAACATTTCAAAGGTTGAAACTGAGACATTTTACAGTTTTATCCATAAAATGAGCTTATTTAAAATTTTCTGGCTGCAACAGGTCTCAAAAAAGTTGGGACACAGGCAAAAAAGGGCTAAAAAAGGAATTAATATATAAGAGAATTAGCTGAAAGAACATTTAGCAAGTAATTAAGTTAACTGGCATCAGGTGTGGAACATAATTGGCTATAAAAGGGATGTGTTAGAGAAGCTGAGTCTCTCAGAAGTAAAGATGGCCAGAGGCTCTCCAACCTGTGAAGGCTTGTGCATAAAAAAATTGTAGTATACTTTAAAAACAATGTTCCTCAACATCAAATTGCAAAGGCTTTGAAGGTCTCATCATCGACAGTGCATAACATTATCAAAAGATTCAGAGAAATTGGAAAAATCTCTGTGCATAAGGGACAAGCTGAAGACCTTTACTGGATGCTTGTGATCTTCAGGCCCTCAGATGCCACTGCATCACTCACCGGTATGATTCTGTCATTGACATTAATAAATGGGCCCAGGAATACTTCAAAAAACCACTGTCTGTAAACACAGTCCGCTGTGCTATCCATAGATGTCACCTTAATCTTTATCATGCAAAAAGGAAGCCATTGTTGAGCATGGTCCATAAGCGCCGCTGTGTTCTGCGGGCTAAGGCTCATTTAAAATGGACTGTAGCAAAGTGTCCTGTGGTCAGACGAGTCCAAATTTGACATTCTTATAGAAAATCATGGGCATTGTGTCCTCCGGGCTAAAGATGAGAAAGACCAGCCTTCCTGTTATCAGCGTTCAGTTCAAAAGCCAGCGTCTCTGATGGTATAGGGATGCATTAGTAGATATGGTGCAGGACACTTGCATGTTTTAAAAAGCACCATGAATGCTGAAAGGTATATATGACATCTTTTCCAGGGAAGGCCTTGTGTATTTCAGCAGGACAATGCAAAACCACATGCTGCCGCTATTAGAACAGCATGGCTCCGCAGGAGAAGAGTCTGTGTGCTAAACAGTCCTGATCTTTCACCGATTGAGAACATTTGGCGCATAATTAAACGAAAAGTCCATCAAAGGAGACCCAAAACTCTCCCGCAGCTGGAAACCTGTCTTGAACAAGAGTGGGATCAAATTCCAATGGCTAAACTCAAGAAACTTGTCTCCTCTATGCCCAGAATCCTCCACTCTGTGTTAAAAAGAAAAAGGGATGCTAAACTATGGTAAACAGTCACCTGTCCCTACTTTTTTGAAACCTGTGGTTCCCCCACCTTCATGTTTTTTTTTTTGTTGGGGATCATAAAAAATATTGGACAGTTTCATTTGATCCATAGAATGACTGCTTGAAGTCTGTGACGCATAGAAATCACCGGAAGGTTTTCCCTGGGGATGTTCTGCCAGGACTTAAGTACAACCATCTTCAGTACCTGCTTGTTCTGAGGACCTTTTGCCTTCAGTCTCCTCTTCAGCATGTAAAATCCATGTTCAACTGGACTTAGATCTGCTAATCAACTCAGTGAACCAAACCAAACCAAAATAATAAAAATGAGTTATGTCCAATGAATTACGATGCTAAACAGTATATTACAAGCTGTGCTCTTAATTTTATGCAGTCTTTTTAATTATATCATGGCACCAATATTTCTGCACCTGACTGCTCCTAAGCCACTCATCTAAACTACCATGGTGAGTTTTATAACATCAGCTTATTTTTTTCAGTGCATTTTCCATCACATTCATGCGGATGAAAAGACTGACTTATCTCATCAGTCCATAATAATTATTCCTGGATTTTTTCATGTTCTGTTTAAGGAACTGTTACAAGACAGTTGTATTCATGAATCCTAAATCCCAGTTCTTTGCATCTTGAAGTGAACCTATTGAGGTCATGTTGTTGACATAGTCTGCTTGCGTTTGTCTTTGACACGTCTGTGCCTGCATTCCATAGTGCTCATCATCTGTCCAATAGAAGAAAAGGGAGTATCCATCACTGATTATTGAAAGGAATACTAAGATACTGGTCTTCTTTAATTAATATCTATATGCAAATTTGCTGAAAAGCTGTCAACATTATTTTTGCTCATATAATGCAAAGAAAGCAGCAAAACAACTGTCTGAATTGAAAGAAAAATACATCACTGATTTGAACTGGTTTAATTATTTTATCATGACATTATCTGGCATAGTTCAGAAAATTAAAGTAAAGATTTTTTATATTCACAGAATATAAAATGGCGGGCATAAACTCAAAGCATCTGATAGTTCAAACAGGTCCATGATATGCCACAGTCTTGCACTAGCCTGACAGCAAGCTGGCAGAAGCTACAAAGGCGACTGGAGTGATTCCTGATGTTATCTGTGTGAACTCTGTAGCAGATACTTAGAATGCAGATTCAAGATCAGGACAGAGTTTTAGCAAAGCTCTTTACCTTCTGTTGGAAAGTGGAAGCTAAAGGCAGTTTGCTAGATTACATCAGTTCCAGGGAGCGTCATATCCTGAACAGAAAATTTGCAGGTCATTGCATGGAGACATTATTTTCTCAGTCTAGTCCACTCCATTCAGGATCTTTGTATCACTCTTAAAATGGGATCCACAAACCTTTCAACTGCCTAATGTTCAGATATCCCCAGTTCAGTGACAGGCCATGAAAATATATGTCAATGAAAATTTAAGCCCGATGTATTCTGTCCAGAGATTTTAAAATAGTACCCATTGCCCCTGTTGCACTGAACATCAGTGGGAATTGGAAAAGATAATGGCCTCGCTGTGAACTGGCATATACACCCTGGGGCAAACCCATTTTAGTGTATTTAGTAGTTTTACTGTTCTAGTGTGAGCACCATCAGAGTCATGCTCAGTACGAGGCACAATGGAGCATATCAAATGTTGTTTTACAGTTGCAGTAGCTTGTCACTTCAGCTCTGTTTTTCTGCCGTTATCGACATCTCTGATAAATTATATGATTAGAGGCATTATAGGACGGGACTGAATCATTTTGAATTACTGGGATATTCAATCTTATTTTGTGACTTCAGAAAGCCATTCATTTAAAATTAAATTATATTTTATGATCAGTTACCTGGTGATGTGATGCATGAATCACCATCAACTGAACTGCCTAATCAACAATAGAAGTGTGATTAAATGATTCCGAGACTGACATTTATAATTAATGATATCATAAAGTCACCTTGGACACCTGAAAAATATGCATCGTTTTGGCTCTGTTTGATGCCATAAGAGATTTGAAATGGTACAACGGATATGCATTTGAAACGTAGCCTATAATTTGACAGTTTTGGGGGGGGAAAAGCCACAATGGAATTACTATTGTTTTCAACTGGACATGCTCAGTTAGGTTCAGCCCAAGTGATTAGCTGGGCTGACACTGAATATTCCACTCCCTTAAGTTGTTCTCACAGTAAGCCCCCAGACTTTAAGGGTCGCCTTTTGTGTTTTGAAGCATTATGCTGGAACTAAGCCAATAACACAGCCCTGCAAAATTCTGACAATAGCCCCATGACTGCGTTTGTCAGCAGATACATTATCAATATATTCAAGGGAATCACTTCCATTGGCACCTGTGCATGCTCACAACTCAATACCACCTCCACCATGCTTCACGGATGAGGAGGTATGCTTCGGATCATGAGCAGTTCCTTCCCATCAGTATCTTCATATCATTCTGGTAAACAACATCACATCTTTATCACATTTGTCCATAGGATATACTTCAAGAACTCCATTGGATATTTTAATGTTTTTTTGGGGCAACCTCTAGTTAAATTTCTGTGTTTTAATGTCAACTGTTGGTTTACTTGATTCTGATGAACTATCTGTGCTTACCGCTAAATGTTTGATTGCGGATATAAATACATCTGCCTTCTGAAAGATATTCTTTTATTTGTTGTGTTTTTTTTGACAGTTGCAAAGGAGTTACTCTTCACTGGGTAAATAATTCCTTTGCCATCCATTCCACTTATCCATGGTCTTCTGAGCCTTTTGGGGTTCCTGGCCTCACCTCTAGGATCTTCCTTTTTAAAAATGTTCAAAATAGGAGATCTGGCCTCACATACTGTTCTTGGTGTGTCTCTAATGAGTTGATATAAAGTGTTAACTTAGATTGCTGATGTTGGTGGTTTAAAATGACTTTGGCTCCAGTGGAGGTTAAGCATCAAGAACCCCAAGAACCCTTATTACAAATAGTCCCATTTATTACCCATCAGTCACTGCATCTCTAAAGGTTGATGAATCCACATATTTTATCATCAAAGTATTAAAATGTACATTATAATCCTAGTCATGCGACATTTGCATGCTTGGATTTAACCTTCCATGCAAAACTTGACAGACATTGAAGGCCATGCCCTAGTCCTGTGTATAAGATCTATATCTCCACCTTGTGGAGGACACTGAAACGTGCAATTTTCTGTAGAAACATGCTCATACAAGCTCATAAAAGAAGAAAAAAAAACCTCTTGAATTCTGGGATTAACTCCTGTGGTTGGAACAAAAAAAATCATTGCACACAGTGGTACCCCAAGAACCAGTCTGAGAACCACTGTAACACATACTGACACACGCTCGCACGCATGTACACAAAAGCAAACACACACACACACACACACACACACACACACGCACACACATGCTCGCACGCGCGCGCGCGCACACACACACACACACACACACACTGGAATGCATACATGGACAGTTACATAACTGTAACATACATATGTGAACGTAATAGTTGCATTAATTGCTGTTCATCACTGCACACAGTGTATACTTGCAAGTGATTTCTACACTGTCTTGGTTTATTTTAAATTACCAATGCTCAAGATCATTTTAAATCCCTTACAATTTGAGGTGTGTAGAGTGCAGCAGTGGTCTCTATTTAACTCTACATTCTAAGAGAGAAAACTAAACCTAATCGTTTCCTTTTCAGTCTTCGTTTTCATGGACTGAGCTGTCAAACTTTCATTATTTAAACCCTACAACCACTAGAGGGCATTAAATACACATTTCAAAACATACCAAAGCAAGAAAATTTGCCATCCATGTAGACTTATTCAGTCTTAACCTAACTGAGGACTGATTCAATATGCTTTACCTGAAGCTGTAATTAGCTGAGGGTGAGTGTTATAATGAACAGAATTATTATAGAGTCACAGATGCTTCTGCTGTGATCTCAAGATAACTTTGAAAACATTTAATTTACATATATTTCGCAGATGCTCTTTCCCAAATGACTTACCATTTTAGAGCTGCAAACAGTAAGATTTATATCAAATAATCTAATTTAAAATAAAATTATTTTTAACGCTGCTGCAGTAAAAATAATGGTAGGATTACTTTATGCCATCAGTCATGTCATGCATTCATGCTGCTTGCACCAAAACTTATCATCTGCATGTCAGCGTGCAATTTTTCCCAGTCTCCAATCGTTCAATATTGGTGATCATATGCCTGCTAATAGTTCATATCCCTGTTCTTTGCTGACAGGAGTTGAACCAAGTGTGGTCCTTTGCTGCTATAGCCCTAGTTCAAAGGCCCATGCAGTGAAAAAGCTTGAAGTATTTTGATCATTCTTTTGCCTTGACCAGGTCTGCATTCACCGTATTGGAGCTCTTATATTCTCTAGGTGTTTTCCACCGCAAAGACTTGTGCTCAAATTTTGTTTTTTTTGTTCACTGCGTCACTCTCTGTAAATTGTGAAATTGTAGTGTTTACCTAATTAAGCGACCAGTGAATGCAACTGATCGTAAGCATCAAGTAAAAATTTCACGGCATTTTGTGAGATAGTGGCAGTTAAAGTTGGGCACTGTCTTCTTCATCTGCAATTGTGTTTTACTTGATTCATTTACATGATTCATTTGACACGAATTGGTGAATTACTTTAACATTTTTGACATGAAAATCTTTATCCACAACAAACCATTGCAAGAAGTCAAAAGAGTCCAAATGTCATGAAATGTCCATTTTTACTTTATGCATTCACAGATGCAATTTTCAACTCTAAAGTTGCTGTTTCTGACAACATGTGGTCAGCGTTAGGGGTGGCTAGCACTATTTGGCAAGTCTCGTGAGAAAGTTTTCGCTCCATTTTAATTCTGAGAGCTTGATTTTGTCAGTATTTTGCATTGCATTACCAAAAGTTTGGAGGCCTAGACCTTAAATTTAATTGTAAAACAGAACGACATGAAAACAAGCAGAAGCTTTATTTACATGTAACCTGAGAGCTGTATTAAAAATGATCTGATTACTTATTTAAATTTGTTAGTGTCCAGTGAACTATAAATGCCACTAAGTTAATGATTTCAGAATGCACTGGTAAAAATGAAATATTATCGAGTAACATCTTGTGCCTCATTTCTCTTGGAGCCACATATAAATCAGTCATAATATAGGCCTACTCACATTTTCTCAGACCTACAACACACAGGGATACAGGCTCATTAATGTGAAATCATTAAATAGGTCAATGCACAGGTCATGCATTTCTATTAAAAAAAAAAAAATCACATCATTTGACGGATGGTTTCAGGCCATTGCACAATCTTGAGGTCCAGACAAAAAACATGGCAACACAAGGAGCTGTACATGTGGAAAGACATTTTTAAATATCCAGTACTGTCGGATGCATCTCACAGATGCATCATTGTTTTTCCCGATTCGGCTGACCGCCGGGCTACATGGAAATGAGCTGGTGTTTCTCAGGCTGCGCTCAGAGGCCGCTGAGTGTGCACCCTGCTTACTGTTGTTTAATGGATGCGGTATTGGCATTAGCATAATGATGCTCTGGGTCAGCATTTCCCAGCGGGCTTTTAAATGTGCACCATATGTTGCCGCTGCCGCTGAATGAGTCCCTATAGGAGAGGTGTTTTCTCACACTGGCTGTGAGGCTGTGTGAGTGAAGACCAGGCTCTGAGCAACAGATTGTCACTCATTTACGGCTCTAATGAGATTCTTTGGCATTCAGTGGCTGTAAAACTAGCATTCCGCTATACTCTAAGCTAGCAGTCACTACAGATCGACAGAGGGGGCGTCACAGAGTCTGTTGCAATCACTGTGTACTGAGTCCTGGTGAGTGCATGCAGTAATGATGACATAATTACTTCATCATGTTTGGTTTTTATATTCATATATTGAGAAGGAGGAAAGTACGAACATCAGTGTTGCACTAATACCTTATTCTGCTGCTTTGCGTCCTCTAATTGTGGTGACATTCTCAAATACTAATATAATAACTGTAGTGCTCTTGTGTGTTGCTCTTATCAGTCTCTGTGGGCACAGCTGCCGAATTTAAACATCAATATGCAGATATGACATGGCAGCAGTTCAGCGACAGGTAATGGCCGGGTGATGAGCATCACCGACTGTGCTTCCTGTGCAAGCTTGAATCCCTTTCTGTAATGGGCCAAGCCTGCCGCACCTTCAGTAGCGCATGGAAATCCCACCCCGCCCCCACACACAGCACATGGCGACCAGCGCAATGGAAGGAAATACATGCGACCTCCACGTGCGACCGTTTGCAGGTGAACGCTTTTAGTTGATCTCTGATCATTGGCACCTCCTCTGACGTTGCCGACTCTGTCCGACTTTCTCCACGTCAGGCGCAGGAGATGCATTCCCCGGTGCCCACAGAGTCTCTCACCTTGTTTTACCGCATTTTGGGTCCTCTCTGGATGCAAGTCCACTGAATTACAGAAAACGTCTCGCTTGCCTTGACTGCCAGCGAATTGTGAAGCTGTTTTACGTTAGCTTTCAGGTGCTGTTGTGAGAACAGCTAGAGTAAAATAATTCAGATGGGCCTTTGTCTAGTTAAAGAAGGCATTTTCAGTGACTAACAGAAATGGGTGTGGGATGAGAAAGTCCAGATGGGGAGTTGGGAGCTTAAAGGTTGTCTTTAGCTAAGGGCTCTGCACTTACCCCTGACAGGCTGACAAACTGCTCCAGCGGTCATCAGGGACTGCAACAGGAAGCACCACTGCAGCCCTTGTGGTGCACTTTCTAGTCACGCTTCGGTTAAAGTCAGAGCCTTTCATGCTCTTAAACGTAAACACAGACTGGTCACAGCTTATCAAAACACTGAAGAGGGAATCTAATAAATTACTGTATAAAGACTCAATTATGGCATTAGCCTGTTGACCTTATGCCACACATTGACTGCCGAGGCAAATTTTGTGTACACTCCAGCACTCCAGTATTATTCAAAACACTCCAGACGCATGAATTAGTTTATTCAAACAGGGCCCAATTCTATGAAAACAAATTTGAACAAGAAGATATTCTCATTTTTCTCAAAATGTGGTCATGATCTTTGTATGATACTTTTGATGCATTTAGTACCCCATCAGAAGTAACAAATGACAAAATATGGCGACTGATGATTATTGAGTCTCTGCTGGGTGACCAAATCAAGACAGCGACGCTCTCAGCATGCGAAACCTGCATTTTGAAAATTTATGAATTTGGGCCCATATTTACATATTTCCCTGATTGTAGCACTTAAAAAAAGCTTTTGAATTGCAATAAACTGATATAAATATTATTAACCTCCAAATATGACAAATCTGTTGACCCTCTTTTAAACTTATGAGTATAGCTTTTCTGGTACAATTCTTGAGTGCATCTGGTCAATAGTACAAATGCTTTACTAAATATGTAATAGGGAAGGAATCCTATTTCAGCCATGGCTGGAGTAAAAATCCTGAAACATCAATAGAGCCATATCATTGATCGAACACAATTATATTCAGGAAGGGTTCCCTTCTATGAATCCCAGAACAATAGCAGGGTTAAGGATTATAGCACTGGGGGACTAGAGCCCATGTGGCGCAAACCGTATGGGCTTATTTAAGGGGATTATGGGGAAAGGTATGCTTTCCACTGGGGTTAGGACTGATGACAGATCCTTTCACCTTTCCTGTGGTTTAGGAGGTGATTATGAGATGGTGGGGGGGTGTGCAGGTTCCCTGCAGTTTTCTATAGGGACAGTCGTTTGACTTTAAAAGCCACTGCTCTAAAATTCCAGGTCATCAAAATTCCACCTTTGATTAGTCTGTCCAAGTTGTATTGTTTCATAAATACAAGAATTTTATACCTCAAACTACTTTGGAAGTACGACATAAATAAAAAGCAAAGCAGTAATGGTTTGACGGTCATTTTCCTCAGTTCAATACATTTTTTTCTTGAAATTCAAAGTAGACCTTTACTCGTATTCCTGAGATAATCAGCAATGGTCGAAAAATATTGAACCAATTCAAACATGCTTGAAGTAAAAAGTAGGTATTTAAAGTAAAATGTACTTTTTCTTTAGTATACTTTAGTATAGCATTACACATAGCTAATGAACTATCATGCAAAAACCCCTTCTATGTGCTAACCAACCTTAATTTCAAAGGTTTCATTTGAGGCAAAATATCCTTCATTACATATTTTTTGCATATCTATTCAATCATGGCTTTCCACATATTTACAAATTGAAAAATTAAAAAAGGCCAAAGTACTAGTAATGAAAGTTACCATAAACATATGATTGTTAAAGACTTTATAATGCAGCACTGCCTCATAATTTTGGGTCACTGTTGCAATGTAAACAAGCACGACTTCCATAAAAACTGAAGCTAGCCAATGTCATCAAGTCCTTAGTGAGTCAATAGTTTCAGAAAACAGAAGTACTTTAATATGCATTAAGGTGAATAGAAACAGCTGGGTTTTACAACAAAACTTGGTACTGTGCCGCACACATTAAAAATGTGGACCTTGATGTGGATCTTGTTAAGCTCATGGCTCCACATAAGAGCACTATTGGTAGATGTTTTCTGCATAAAGTAAAAAGTCTCAGTTTTTGCTCCCAGTATGTTTATGAGGAAAATGAAATTCACCAGGTCATTATAAAGTAAATTGGCATTTGTTTTCCATACAAGAGGATCTTAAGTTCACGCTCACAGTCCTGATCATTTAAATGGCCACACAAGTCATTTGGAAGCGTTGCAGCCAAAAAAAAATGGTGAAGGCAGGCCATTGGTCGAGGTTAAAGGTCCTGTAGGTCCCGCTAGTGTGGCTTCATAGGAGAAAAGTCTTGCCAGTGATGGGCAGGGACAGATGGGCTCCTCTCCAGAAGAAATTCTAGACCTTCAACTTCAATGAAAGACAATACAACACAAGCTGTCCAACTTAAACAAACAATGTGCATGCCTCTCAGATCAAATGATGAAAAAACCTGTGAAAATGCATGGATACCGGCATAAAGACCTCACACAGGCATAATTAATAACTGACGATGGACCAAAGCCCTGCGATTGAAATGTTTAATTAATCTGAGGGTGCTATGCAACAGCCGCAATAGACGTCTTGCAGTTAACAATGCTGTCCGTGAAATAACTATGGCTTTCACACTCCACACATCACAACCATTGGGTCTCACTGTCTTCTCCCTCTTTCCAGCAACTTGCCTGTTCTTTTAGGGCATTTCCCTCTGTGGTTTGCCATCTTGCGTGTCTCCCCTTTCCAGGTTTAATCCATCTGTCTGCCCCACTCCCTTTTGTTCCTGTAGAGTATATAACCTTGCTTTGTGTCTAGCAGAATAGCTGGATTGTCGTGATTTTTTTCCCCTTAAAGCCACCAGTCAGTTAACCCTATAATGCCCAGACACAGACATCATTATAGGAAAAGTATGATCCAGTAATATTTTTGAAGTATTGAAGGGTAGTATTCAGATCCACTGTTCATCATTAGGTTTTGTGACAGCAAAATATACATTGCTGAACAGTACCTCTTCTAATTCCAGGAGTATCAAATCTGATACAGCCAAAAATCAGCACCCCTCCAGAACTCAACACTCGAAATTTCTAATTATTTATATGCTCTCTACTATCTATAGCTATCCCTTAGCATGTGTAAGAATAAGTTTTTGTGTAATATTTACCTTGGAATGCCAAACTTCACTGAGTCCAAGGAAATTCATGAATTCACATTCACATGGGAGCTACTACCTTGAAGTGAGTGACTAGGGGAGAGACTCCTGTAATCTCACTTCCTTCCAGCTGGCAGCACTGTGTATCAGATATGATACAGTGAACAGTCGTGGTTGTGTTGCATCTTACCAGGTGGGCATAGTCCTTCAAATCTGGTGTATCATATATGATACAGGGGGCGTTATTGGGTTAACCCCATAATCTTCTAGTTATCACCTCCGCCAAGGAGGTAAGGTTTTTGCCGGTGTGCGTTTGTCTGTCTGTCTGTTTGTTTTTAAGATAACTCAAAAAGTAATGAACAGTTTTGATTACATTTTCAGACAAGGTGGGTATTAGGACAAGGAACAGGTGATTAGATTTTGGCATATCTAAGCAAAAAGAACAGCTGAGATATACGCCACAGTTCAAGATTTCAAGTCTTTCCAATGGGCCGGAGTTCCAATCGCCCTGCTTTTGGGTTTTGCTGGCACCTGACGGAGGTCTGCGCTCTCTGAGTACTTTCCTTATCTAGAACTGTATTACCTTCTTTGAAAATTATTGTAACCTTTATCATAGTGGAATACAGAATTACTCTTTGGTGCTTTATTAATAGGAACAAACTTCCAAGCCTTATTATCGGTCTCCAGGATTTGTATCGTGATACCATCAACCTGCCTCTCTGGTTTGTTTCTCTGCCCACTTTATAAGGAACACCTCCCAAACCATCAGTGGTTTCCAAGATTGGGACTGCGTTCCTGATAAACCCTTTGGACCTGCTGCTGGACAGTCCTGCTCTGGCGAGGATAAACACAACTTGGCATCTGCTCCGGGATGACATGCCCCAAACCCTCGCCTCTCTATACCATCTGCATTGGACTCTCCTCATGCTAATCTGGGCATCAGCCCTTCGCTTGCCATTACCGTATTCCTTTAGATAAATGCCTTAATTTGATTTTTCTCTGACTCTACATCTGGCTCCTTGTCTCATCATAACAACACACTTATGCTCTCCTGGACTTTGTATGACTCCTAGATATCAAAAAAGTTATCCTTAAGTTAAAGTGGCCCTGGCATTTTCAACAGTCAGAGATTTTTACACAGATAGTCAATTCTTCATATGTCAGAGACTAAGCACAAAAATGAGCCAATATGTCCAATGAAACTACAACTGTCCAACACATTCCAGATCTCCATTCTCTTTTAATCTCTTATCAAGTTGAGCTGGATTTATGAGTAAAGCCAGAGAATCAGATCAGATAGCACTTTTGAAGTCTCAAACTGAAAGCTTCTCAGCTTTTCCTCCAAGAATTTAAAAACTGGCTGCACGGAGATTATGTTTCTTGTGGAAAATATGACTAAATATAAAAGATTGCGGTGTCGGTATTGTTCAATTCTGAAGTACTCCCCTGTAAGCAGAGCCACAATGCATTCAGATGGACCAAAATTTGTTTTCCTGTTTGAGATTTAGGCAAACCCGACAAAATATTCTGCTCTCGTAATAACAAACATGGATCTGATAAACTTGATAAAAAGGACAGTGTTATGCTTGTGACCCTAAGGACGTTTTTACTGTCTGTGTGAAAAATGCCTTGGCATGACGGGTGTAGGGGGCGGGATGGGGGGTGAGGGGGTCAAATGAAGAAAAAGAGATGATGTCATGCAAAAACATCTGTATACGTAGGAGTATTCCACCGAGGATACATCAGCCCCGGCCGAAGTACGTCCGCTTCACCATTGGATGTTGGTGATTCATACCTTTTGTTATGGGTGGTCTACACTCCAGGAGACGTTTAGATTTGCTTGGAAACCCCTCTGATTTGATACTTACTCACAGATAGGACGGTATTTTGAATTTTGTCTCATCATTTTGTCTGATCTGCAAACTCTCATAGTAGATTTGAGCACACAGTGCACATTCTGTATCATTATTTAGAAGTGAAAGCATCTGTACGCCTAGTATTTTGTGATACCATAACTTTGCAAGTGACTCGAAAAAGGCTCTCCCTAGGTTCGCTGTAAGCAATCCATTAGCCAAGAAAAGCATTGCTTCTGCTTACAAATGCCTCTTATTAAGGAAATTAGGACTAAAACCTCAGAAAGCCATACCTGAAGTTCAGCTGACTCCAGATCTGGGTTGCTAATATGGTCGGAGCTTATCCCAATTTCCTTGGCATGGAGGATTGTGATTTGCAAGTATGGCCCTGGATAGACTGGAGGTTCATAACAGGGCGCTTATCATTTCTCTCTGATTACTTGATTGGTGCCAAGCAAAGAGCAGCTGGCACATTGGCTCCGGCCAAGAACCGAACCAAAAACCTTCCGGGATCATTGCAGGCTCCAAACACAAAAATAATATCACACTTATATTTAAATGTGCCAGCAAAGCAAAAGATGTTTCTTTTTTTAATGAAGACGACTGAAACTAGTACTATAGATGGACCCCGATACATGTTAGATATGTTGGCTGATGTGTGGTGAACACCTCGGCAGGTATATGCAGAAGTTTTCATCTGAACTTTATTAGTTTTGTAAATTTAAAGGCCGTAGCTGTAGTCCACCTTTCAATGCAAATTTTCAGTGATAACAGCTTCACTCACACAAAGGTAGGCAATTAGCTGCCACTCACATTATTCAAGTCGTAGTCCTAATCCTGGAGTGCAGTCCTTTTGCAATGTCCCTTAATCTCACTCTGAACTGTGCATATACTTAGTAGCAAGAGTCAATGAGCTACTGCTTTTCTGCAGAAGTCAATGTCTTGTCTGAGCTGTAAGAAAATAAAACCCTTGGTTTCAGAGAATACATTTGTACTTCATTAGATGTTCATTTCAACATACTCAGAGCAATACATCCTTCCTGAAGAACATCCAAACAGTAAGGGCACAATCAATCTGTACTCAGCTAATAAACCACTGGTCTGCTCTAAACTTTTCAGGCCCTCCCAGGTTATCCAGCAGATTGACCATGATTAAAGAGTCATGGCTTCCATTATGACTTCTGTAAGAACAGCAGTGTCAATGAATGCCTTTCAGCATGGAGTGAAAGCCCATCCCTTTTGGCTCTGTCTAATCTTGTTGAGACCCAGACTCGCATGCTCGCACTTTGAAAGATTTATTGACCTACTATTATTAAAGATTGCAGATCTAATTGCTCATGTCATTCCTCTCCCTAATTTTAAAAATTCCTTCTCTTGCGGTACTGAGCGCATCACACAGTTCATATGCATCTTTTCATACTTTCAATGCTTTTCACACTGTGCTGATTATTCTTTTATCCATACTGTGGATTCGCCTGAATTTCTTCCAGAGTCGTGAGTCACAATAAATGACAATAACTAAATACATGCGTGCAAATTAACTGGAGTGATTTTGTACAGGAACTTTAGTCACCTCTCAATTCTCCAGGTTCTTGTACATAGAGTAGTTTTGGCTCACAACATAGACGGAGATGGATTCATTTTATAAGAGACGGTGGGTGATACCTACTGAGGAAATTGTTTTATTTGGCCCAATAAATGATTATTGCTCTGGACTGATAAAGCTCTTTGTTCTCGGAGCAGCTGCATGTGTGGTTAGTGGTGATAGTACACTGCAAGTAGAGCTTTTTAGTGGAGGGCACGGAACTTTCTACATTCCACTTTGCCTTTCATTGAAAATATTTTTACAGATATATCGTTCAGATTACAGTTTGTGTAGCTTTATGAAACTCATTAACCTAAACTTATCATTCTAATCTGCACTTGAGTTGTTCAGCTTCAAAGAAAAAAAGTCACTTTACCAGTTTTCTTGTGCTGATAAACACATTGTATAAAATCAATACCATATGTTAATTCTGGCTATATTTATCCTTCAGCATAGTTATTAAACCAACATTTCACAAAATAAAATCCAGCTGTACGAAAGAGAACAACTATTAATGTTTAAGCAAACCCTGGCTGATGAAAATAAATAATAAATAACAAAGAAACTGTTCCCCATAATACAAAACTAATCTTTAGTTAGCACTTTGTGAAAGAACTTGTTTGTTTTTTTTTATCATGAAAAACAGCTGCTTTCCCACAAACAAGAAGCCAAGGATTCCGCCTCCCAAGTTCTGATAATTACATTCCTGTTCTCCTGAAGCCGCTACACTCCAAGTCACACCTAATTGGAGGCTATACAGTATTGCAAAATTACAATTCCCAAAACAAGAAGGCTATTTCTGTGAATGTAAACTACCAGAGGAACACATATTAAATCAAAGTCATGTGTTGTGAAATCACAAGCCAAAGCCTGCTTTTGGGAAATACGAAAAAGCCAAGAAAGTGACAGCTTAACTCCGATATCAAACGTCAAACATCTCTATGCACACCATATCGGCCAAGTAATGCCTTTAGACGAAAAAAATCTAAGCCATAACAGCTTCCTGATTCGTACTGTGCAGCAGGCCTGGTCTCACTGTCACGCCCACAATCACAAGCAATTCACAGGCAACTTAAGGCAGTCGGTACTATTTTTACTGGATGTCAATAAACCATAAACTAATTTGCATTGTACAGCATATGGTTTTGAGCAAATATGACATGCAAGGCATTCTAAGATCACGGTCAATGGAGGCCACCTGTGGCACATGAAAGGATTTACTGTCCACGTTGCCCGGCAGTATAAATGTTGATCATAGCAGTAAATCTGCAGCTGATTTGCGCAGGTTATTCATGTGCCGCACTCTCCTTTGCCATCTGCTGTAAAAGTGCGATTTGGCTGCAGATGCAAGTGGCCCAACCCCTCATATCTATCTGCAGATCAGCAGTCTTCTTTTTGTTTTACGGCTGACCGTGTTTCTTGGGCTTTTATCCCTTCCGCTGCTTTAATCTTTTGCCAAAAGTTACCAAGAGCGAGGCAGCTGATGCTTCAGTTTCTGGGCATTCGTGGATGGTATAACATGGAAAAAAAATGCTGGCATGATTGTCGGAGCATCTAGGAGTAGAAATTTTTAGTGGATTTTCTGAGATCAAGAAATATCAAATATTCCATAAATTATTTGAAATGTGGGGAGCTGTGTGTTAATAGATGAACAGCGATTCACTTCTGAAAACATTCAATTATATGTAAATTTCTACTTAAACAGCAAGATAAAAATCTATAGCCAATACTAATTGAGATATGAATTTAGAGACTGGGCAGAGCAAAGTAACTGGGTAATGCCCACTCAGGTCTCCTCTTGCCAAGACACATCTAAAACTTCTGGAGCAGCAGGGAGTGTCACTGGATTTGCTTACCTTGGGCATGCAATACACCCCCCAGATCAGCATGTTGGTGCTGGGATTGCCAGCCATCCTGTTCCTTGGCAGCACAGCATGTACATCCGGAGAATGCAGTTCTGCAGCTGTAGAAAATTCCAAAGAGCGAGAACTGGAAAAGCCAGCAAGTGCTAAATTTGAACTGACCCCTCTTCGCCATTTCATGGATCTTGCCAGCAGGCTCACATTAGGGCTCTGTCAGTGTGGGGAAAGGTGAGTTCAGACATGAATCAAACTGTATTGGCAGGAGGGGGGCCTGTAGAGGACAGACTCCCTGACACCTGCGCTTTAGCAAGGTCTTCAGACCTCCTCACAGCCTCAAAACATGGCCCTGGTTCTGGCTGCTTTCTTTTCTTTGGTACGTTGCATTTCTCTTCAAAAGTAAATTAGCATTCCCAGCCTTGCAAACACATCAACACAGTGTAAGACATTGTGCATGTCATTGGCTGACAGTGTGGAGTAATTATAACTGAAATGTTAGTTCAGGGTATCAGCAGGCCAGTGTCTGCCAACAAAAAGGCCCATTGCTGTATGGGTAATGGCAGAAATGAAGAAAGATGGCAAGCATTCTACTAAGAGTAGGATTTCTTGCAATCTTGTATATTAACATGTATATTAACAGTAGTGCACATATGATTCCAGAAATTCAACTTCATACTGTATTTCCAATGGGACTTACCATCCTTCGCCATTGCTGGCTTGTCTTATGAAAGTGCGAAAAATTCTGTTGCAACATATTTATTATACCGAATAACTTGAATTTGTGACTTTGTCCCTTTTTATCCCGTATAAGATGGTTTTGGATAACATTTTAGTTTTGGAGTATTACATATATGCAGTTTAAATAAATATTTGTGTCACTGTAGAGGTTTTATTATGACTAAAAGCCATAGTATGTCCCCAAAATATATTCACCCCATGATTTGTATGGAATACTGACTTGTGGGAACACTGTTGAATAATAGGCCAAGACTGCCCTCAGAAAGAGGGGGAAGGTGGCTCATCTAGAATTCCAAAACAGAAACTGAGAAACTCGTAGAATCAAAGGACTTCTGACCAGTAAGTTTAGTTCAGGGTGATGTCTGGGTCACACATCCACAGCTGGGAAAATCATCGACCCCAGAGAGAAGTACGGGAACTTGCAGATTTTTCCAATTCAATCATAATCAGTTTTACCAGCAGAATACTCTTTTGTTATGTCATGGAATACTCTCAAATAAATAACAGCATATACAAGCAGATTGTCCATTTCCATAATCATGAATACAAAATGCTACATTTAAAAGGTAAACAATTGAGTCCAGTTGACACCTGATACAGTGATTTGCTGATTAACTCCAAGTAGCGTGTTAGTCAAGGTTCAGAGGTCACATTATCCTTTAGTTTCATCTAAAAACAATGAGTGAAAGCAGGGGGTGAGTGATTTAAAGATTTTAAATTGTTTTTAAAATTACAAATATTTTGAGAAAAAATGATAAGGGTATCCGCATTTCAGAATTGTATGACTATTGAATTATTTCAAGAACTCCTAACCTTTGAATCATGGGCTCTTGCCCTGACAGGTTTTGTCCAACTTGGTTCACACAAGACAGCTCCTTATCAGCCAACACAAGGCATAATTGTCAGTTCACCAGGTACCCGATCAAAAAAAAAAAATTTATTTTCTGTTATCTTGACTGACACAGCTTACTTTTTCATTTTGCGTATTTTTATAAAACTTGGACTGAACTGCAGCACTTCTATGCAAAAATGAAACTTAGATTGCCACTGCCAATGTGAAGTGACCACAAGAAGCAAGAAGGCTGATCCCTTTGGAGGTAGATGACATCATGACTGCATATCCACTACTGCGAAGCATCAGGTCTTTGTTCAGTTAAACCATAAAATGAATGCAGACAATAGAGACACTTAAAACAACCCAAATGGAGCTGGAAGGGAGAGGTAGGAAAGGCTTATTACACAAGATCAAAGTTTCACACCCAAGATGAAAGAAACAAAAAAATTTATGGTGAGATGACTAGTTTGCTCTTTGCTATGACTGCCCACAGACTTACTTCTTTGTAGCTAATTTGCATGGACAATAAATCTTCAGGTTTAGTCTCATAGCCACTTGCACGCGTCCAGCTTGGGAAATGAAGGATTCATGATTTAAAAAAAAAAAAAAAAAACAGTTGGGTGAGGCAAAATCATGCTATAAATTGATTTTGAACAGAATGCATGATAGCATATGAAGGTAGCTGAAGGGAATAACTACCAAAGATGGACAACATCAAGAGGCACAAAAAATACTGATTATTAAAATAGATCATTGAAAAAAGTCTCTTCTTCTTGTGTTTATAAACACAATCTTCTAACATGCCCAAGTTTGTGTTTTTCTGTCAGAATATACAAAGAGGGTTTTCTGTGATTAACTGAGCATTATTTTAGCCTTTGCAACTCATGTTGGCTTCGCATACAACATGGAACTGTATACAGAAGATAGCATTGTGTATGGATATGTCCTCAGTGTTAGTCAGAGCATAATCCCATTTCTGTCTGACATGTATAATGCATGCGAAAATAAGATATTCAAGCCATTGTAACTCAAGATATTAAAAGCATAAATCACTCCATCACAGAAGTCTAAATCCCATTTCAAAATAACATCTTAAAAAGGGAATTTAACTATAAAAATTCACATTTTCTGTTGAGTAAATAATTTTAAAAATATGCATCAGGATAAATTAAAATGCTCTCTTTTGCTCAACGAGCCATTTTTCAAATCATGGCGATGGGTATAGAAATGTTTAGGATGGGGGTCCTCTATGAGAAAGACAATAAAACATGATAGGGCCGACCTCTCATGTCTATTCTCCAGTTATATCACCAAATGGCTATTTTCTCAATGAGGTTGACCTGAGCACAACCCCCTGGAATCAAAACATATCCATTTCTATGTTTAGGCAGCCCCGAATGGGCTTTATTAAATATCAGTACACACTGTAACTAATTCATACTCAAAAAAGGATTTATCAGCCTCAAGTCTTGCGTGAAAGTAAATAGCTCTGGTGACCATGTTTAAAAAGCCCATGTCAGAATGATGGTCAACAGGTCAGCTCCTCTCTCCATTCAGAACTACTGTACTGAGCTCTCAGGACGAAGGATGGCTCCTAATTCAATATTCCCAGAGCCCAATTGGCAGGAGTAATGAGAACCGTGTCAGTCAGGGGCACCTCCAATTTCACACTGCACCCAGAACAAACGGACATCGGAGTTATGGGGTCTGCTGGCCGTACTCTGGGTCGTGAAGAACATCTGGACTGAGCCAAGCGTGGAGAATCCAATCTGGCTGTTGTGAGAGCAGCATAGTGACTGAAGCACCAGTGGCCTTGCACCTCCTGCCAGTAAATCATTCTGGTGAAAAACAACTTTTCGGGCCATGCTGATGCACCAAAGGTGTAATCACTCTTCATCTCCTGCTCCAGTTTGGTTATGGATATTATATGTTCATTGAAAAAGGCTGTTTGAAAAAAATATGTTTTAGGTACTGTATTTCCCCAAGATGCAGCAGTCTGATACTGCTTTCTCTTCATCTTAATAGTATTTATTTATTTTTTTTAAACAAAAGGTTTCAAAACATATTTGTTATGCTAACGTTTTGTTTTAAACTTATAGCCGAGGTTTGAAAATGCAAGATGTTGCTTATCTGTGAATGGATAGGTTTCCTTATCTGTTTAAGGCCAAGTGCTTTATTTTCAATCAGGAGAAACACCAAGTCTGTGGTTTTAAGACTGTTTTTCTGTCAGACTGATAAACCATCAACAATCTATTTGCCAACTTGACTGCATCGTAGTAGAGGTCCGACATCTGCGTATGACCTTTCTTCAGGCATAGCGGGGTTAAGAGGATACTAATGTTCAACAGATAAACTGTTTCTACTTCGTCACGCTGCTGTTAACAACAAGCCTGATCCAGAGGCTACTCAACTATACTCATTTCTTAAAGTCACCCCTAAAGTGGTGTGGACATTGACACTTCTCAATCTTAAATCTCCTGTCAGCTTCACACGTTTCGTGACAGCCTGTTTAAGCCCTCTAATGACTTGACACGTGCCCAATGGTCACCAGGAACCAAAAACCAGCTGGGTTTCTGACTGTCTTTGTCATTTTCTCCCATAAACTCCCTGAATGGCGTAAAATTCTTGATATCATTTGTTTGCCTGTACAAGCGTGCCCTGGAATAAAATCAGAGAGGCAGTAGCCAGCAGCAGGAATAGTTCCTTTTAAAGCCAGGTTTCAATCCGATACCAAAGGTATAGGAGGACTGAATGCGAGACAGGAGATCGCGACTGAATGGGGAAATTGCCACAATCATTAGAAAGTGGAGTCTTTTTCAGCTGAAAAATAATCCTCACTAAAGTTTCAAAGTGATTCAAAGGCTTTGTAATTCAACACAAGGCAGCTAGGGTTACAGGCATGACTGCGCTCCAGCACAATAGCTAAAGCCACAGTTTCAGCTCGCCAGGCGGGCCAGATTCCCAACCTCATCCCCACACAAGCAGCACAGAAACCATTCTTATATCTGCTTTTGATGGAGTTAATGCTACTTTGACATATATTCAAAAAAAAAATGAAATAAAGAAAACTTACAATCCTGAAATCATCTACATTAAATGCAATTAGTGAGGCTGTAAATAAAAGAAAACGCGTATTATGCAATCCTCTAAGTCCCAGACAGTCCACAATTAGTGGTCTTGCAGTCCCACAACCTTCACTTAAGCGTGACCGTGAGCGAGACAACTTCATTAATCACTTCAGCTCTTTGCCTACCCAAAGGACAGTGAGAACCGACCGTTCCGAAGTCAGGAATTCCTTCTCATTAGTCCTCCTAATCTCGCAATCCTACTGTAAAACGATGCTCCAGCTCACGGAGCGTTGAGAACCAGAGCACTAAACTATTTCCTTTAAACGGAGAGTTTACCCTGCGCTACGTGAACTGAGAAACGTGGTCCTTGAGATTCAGTGAGAAGCTGGGTTTCTTATACAGTTGATATGCCAGCACATGCAGCTCTCATTTCAGCCGTTTGGTTTTCAGCCAGTTTGTCTGCATCGCAGGAACAACATTTGTTTGATTCCTGAAGAGAGACATCATGTAAATTGAAAAAAATATATATATATTTGTATGTGTCACCACTAAGCCAACTGTTTTTAAAACTGTCTTACTATCCCTTTAGTAGTTTTCCTCTGTGTGTGTGTGTGTGTGTGTGTGTGTCTGTGTGTGTGTGTGTGTGTGTGTGTGTGGTAAGGTGGATATACGAGGCTGGGTGGGGGTGTGGAGGAATTCTCCTCGGCAGATGGCAAAGTGGAGCCCTGAGGGCAGAAGCAATGCTATACCCTGAGACCTGAACACCTCACAATGCCCTGCATGTCTCTCCACTAGCAGCTCCACAGTACACAATGTAATCGCATCTATCCGGCCTATTGTGCCGCTCATTGGAAGCAATGATACTGCATGGTTATACACAGAGGGACAGACAATCCCACAGAGAGGACGACAGACATTACTGTGCTGCCGCAGTAAAAAAGTAAAAAAAAAAAAATGGCAGGTGCTCATTTCATGTTAGCTGCTGACGCATAGTATAAAATTAAATAACACAGCACATAAAATAGCAGAGGTACAGCAATAAATATGTACTCAATATTAAAATTGTTCATCAATTTTTTTTGTGGTATTTACGATGATCCTGATGAATTGCAACTCTAACTCAGAAAAAAAACTGGGACTGTTGGAAAAATGCACTTAAAAAATGACAGCAGTGATTTATAAATTTAATTTGACTTGTACATCAGTGAAGGCTTTATGAAGACAAGATATTCAATGTTACGTCTGGTCAACTTCAGTTTATCTGAAAATAGCCATTCCTGGTATTTGCATCTTTAATGCTTTCTCAAGTATGAAGGGACGGGGTAAATTTACGACTAGTTATGAGGTGACAAAATTTGAACTAGAGGGCACGCAAAGAGTACGTATCTCTGCCAGGTTTTGATCCACTAGCACAAATAATCAGCTGTACAGTTTGGATCTGTGAATGGATTGCTCTTAAAATTTAATCACCTCTTCCCATTCATACAGCCCAAGATCCCATAAATTTTTTCTGGTAATCCGTTGAATGGTGTTTAAGTAATCCTGTAAACAAACACACCCATAAACACACAAACACGAACAATCACAATACATCCTGGCGGAGATGATAATAATAATAATGATGTGATTTGAAAAAGCTGATGTCAGTGGATGAAAGTAATCATGATTTGGTACAAAAGCTTCAGGAGTGAAGACGAACCAAGGAAAATCAATTTGTCCACAAATGCGAAAGAAAATAATTGAAAGGTTTAACAAAAAAATTTTGTCTCAAAGATAGGTCAAGATTGGGATATTTCACTCTTTACAGTGAAAAATATAATTCAAAAATTCAAGTAGTTTGGAAGTATTTCCATTAAAACCTTGTTTCGCTGAAAGGAAGGGTAATGTTAGTGTTTAGAAGCGCCATCGACTTCTCTGGGCTCAGAGGCATCTACAAAGGACCCTCAAACAGAGGAAATGTGTATTTTGATCAGATAAATCAATATTGCACGTCTTTTTGGGAAGAAATGCATTTTGTCTGCTCCAGACTAAAGATGGTTACCAGCGACAAGTCTAAAAGCCATGCTCTGTCTGTCATAGTATGGGGTTGTGTCGGTGCTCTTGGCACAGGTTACTTTTTTATGTGAGGGCAGCATTAATGCTGAGAAAATACACAGAGCTCCATCTGCTGCCTTAGAGCAACATCTTTTCTAACATCGAGCATGTATATTTCAATCACAAAGACTCCGGATTTTAAGGAAAGGAGATTTATTAACAATGCAATGACATGAAAGAAATTCAGGATTTGGCGATGACTCCGTCCTCTAGGACCCTCAAGCGAGGAGAGGCGCTGATCTGCCTGGGTAGCAGGCAGGGGCGAAGCCATCCGCCGTTGGACAGAAGGGTCACACGAATGAAGTAGACGCTGAAGAGGCCGGAGTCAAGAAGTTGGTGGTGGTGGGGAGGCGGTGGGCGATGCGAAATCTGTGCAACAACAGACAGGAACACGTCAGAAGCAGATATAGAAAAGACAGAAGGCGCTGATTGGGTAAGTGTAATTGCATGTGAATCCTATGTCTCGTGATTGAACTTTTGTTTACACTTCCATTTCAACAAAACGACTCAAAACCACTTCCAGCACACATTACAAAGGCATGACTGCGTAAGAGGAGGATACGCGTGCTGGACTGTCTTGCCTGAAGTCCCAATACCTCCCCAATAGATAATGTGTGGGGCATTTTTAAAGGCAAAATATAACAGCAAGGACTCTATACCGTTGCACATTTAATACTTGTTTGCAGGAAGAATGGAACAAAATTACAAATGAAACACTCAGTCACTTTCTTCAGTCCCTAAACATTTATTAACTCCAGTGAAGAGAAATGGCAGCATTACAGAGTTGAAAATATTTTGCTATCCTAACTTTTTTGAAATAATGTTGCTAGAATCAAAATTAAAATAAGTATTTATTAGAAAAATCGATGAATGTCACGTGGTGAAGCACCAAATAATGCACTGTTGTATTGATTTCAGTGCAATATAGGTCAAACATAAATAATGCTGTATAAAGAAAGAAAACACTGCAAATTGGAAACCAGAGCTACAGCGAATATGTACAAATATCTAAATTCTTTATGGCATTTGCAATGATACTGTCAAACTACAATAAATAAACTAGTAATATGAGCCTTTTATGAGTACATAAAGCTCAAAGTGTTGTATAGAGCATTTCTGTTGCATATTTATCAATGACAGTTCGTTGGCAAGTTGGACAAGTACGGAAGTTTGGACTTCCTCTCTTTTGTACTCTCTTGACTGATGGTGTCACTCGTGAATAATATGAAGGGTGGTGCTTCTTTGGCAATCGTATTGAACAAAAGCAAGCAGATCTCTTTGTTACAGCAGGACAACTGACAGTACATGACAGGCCAATTAAGGGTGAATGCATTATAGCCCAAAGGTAATCTCCAAGTTAAAAATTCTATCAGCTGCAACTTGTATTCTGCACATTTAATATTCCGCATATCACAGCTAACTCGTGATCAACAATCACCATAAAATATGGACTGAGTTAAATTTTTTTGCAGACAGCCCCAAAAGTTGTAGAAAGACTCAAAATCAAATTCCCGACCAAAAATTATTTGTGGTCTTTTGTTTTCCTGGAGAGTGAGGGATGAATCAGATGTTGTACACAATGGATATGACACCGAGAAACTGTGCAAAGATTGTGACATTGCACAAACACACAAGCAAATCATACAAGCACATAGCAAGTACAGTTGGTGCTAGTTTTCAGTCTTAAAAACTGAGAAAGTCATTTTATTGTTTAATATGCGTGAATCAATATGATTCATAGTAAAATTCTTGTTGAAATTAGAAAAACAATCCATTACTCAGTATCTTTTTTGCAGCTGTCTCAATTAATTTGCACAAGGGGGTCGACCTAAGTATTTCTTAATGTTCAGAATAATCCTACAAACCCCTGCTAGTACACTGAAAAAAGTGATTTTGACCCCTAGTAAATGTTCCATATATTAATTAAGCATATTTTAATAGAAATAAATGTGTTATTTAACTCCACTTAAAAAATATAAGTAATTTCCAATAGTCAACATAATAAAAATATCTAGCTTCAGATAAAAATATTTTGTGCAACCACTTACCTTAAAAAAATTATGTTCATTCAGAAAACATTTTTTTCAGTGTACGGCAAATCCATGACCTCTTTGACTGACAAGAATGGCACACATTAACAAGGACACATAGAGCCAGATGATATTGGTCAAGTTTCAGTTGTCTCTGAAAACTTACTTTCTAATGTATACAGATATGTCTTTAGGAAGCTCCTCTGCCTTAAGGCAGAGTTGCATATTAAATATAAAACAGTTGTTCAACAGACTAAAATTGTAGTGATCTGGATAAATGATCACTGCTGCTTTCACTGAAAGTGATGAACCATTTTTGACTTTCTAAGCCAGAGTTTGTATTGTAAAATGATGATTTGTCATTGTAATAACTAAATAAAGCATAAAGCACTCAATTTACTGATGGATCAACACATAAATCTTCACAACTGAAGTCTACCATAGCTCTAAAACCTTTTTAGCTGTATGTAATCATGCAGAGATAACACTGAAGTGTCACATGAACCTCGCAACTGAATGAACCCTGCGAGTTTTGTTTTTTCTATACATTAAGAATCCCCAAATTCCTCGGGCATTTTTTGTTATTAGTTGTATGACATCCAACATCCATGTCTATATGTGAAGTGCAGCTGGAAATGACTACCAGAAGGAGGGCACTGTGGATGAAATAGTTCATGACCTATGACAAACCCTATGACAAACTTGACTTTGATAAAGGCTTCCATTCAATTTAATTCAATTCAGAAAGTTATTGCCAATGAACGTTAGATTGAAAATTGTCTTTGACATTAAATCCAAATTAAACAAATTGCATGACTTAAGTTCTGATTGCTGGAAAGTCCCTGAGCAGGATGCACTCACAAAGATGTGGTCAGATACTACACCAAATCTCAGACCCACCAATCCTGCTATCAATGAAGCTTTGCAAATCCTCTATCTGTAACGATTTCTGCCGTGTGGATAATTTCTAGAACAAAGGAATGCCTTGTGTCTGCCTCAGTTTGAGAGAGGGGGATGCTGGGGAATGGATGGGCGGAGGGGTGGTGTTTGGGGACACCCTACTTATTTTTGGGAACTCGGAAAATGTAACCCTATCCCCACAACAAAGAGCCTGTGAAGCCAATAGCATGGAAAGGGGTCCTTTTCTTAACCTCGCCAGTCTCCAGAGCCCTGAAATACAATCTATTTTCACACTGGGCTCACAGAGAATGCGAGTGGAGCTCTGACCATGAGGCCAGTCCCTGGCCCTTCCTACAGGTCAGCGTGAAGACCAGTCCACGGCGGTAACATATCCCATGGATCACACCTTCTCAACAAAGCCGACAGAGTGACCTCACTGCCCCCTCCCTGCTGCTGCGGTTGGTCCCCATAGTGCTGTGGGAAAGAGAACGTAGGAGAGTGATTCAGTTACTTTGGGGATTACTTTAGGGCCCAGTGTTGCCCTAATGTCCCTTAAAACTCCAAGGGCAGTCAAGATGAAGAATGACCAGCATGCTGGAGATGGTCTGTCTTAACCTGTTCATTAATCCAGGATCTTCAACGTTAGTGACCCCTCCTCTTGCCATAATGAAGAAGAATGAGGGTTTTTGTCACTGCTCAGATTGTCTTGTTGTCCGCCCAGGAGCTGAACAGGATATATTGTTTTTTGTTGGAATTCTATTGCATAATAAAATTAAAATTCCACTTGCAAGTTCAGTACTACTGGTGGTCAACGCAATTTTATTCATGAGTCAATCTAAAATTGTGTTTAAGAAATGTATTCAACCCACAGTAATTAGTCTTTGTCACATAAAGTCCTGTAAACTCAATCCAATACACAGTATATATGTTAAGCCGGCTGTTGTGGGTCATTTTCCTGGAAAGCCTGTGGTAATAAGGAAGTAGATCATCCATTCGTAATTTAAAACACTTCCTTTTCTGGGGTCGCAGAGCTCGTACCAGCCAAATTTGGGCTGGAGGCAGCTCACCTCTCCATCGCAGGGCATACACACACACACACACACACACACACACACACAGTTATACCTACAGGCAATTTCAGCGTCTCCAATTAGTCTAATAAGCATGTCCTTGGACTGTGTGATGAAACCGGAGCACCTAGAGGAAACCCGCATGAATCCTTCCATAAAACCAGTCTGCTCCACATCCTGGACTGATGCAGTAAAATAACTTTGGGATGTAGTGAATAGACAGGCCTGTCGCGGGTTTGTTGTGTAGCCTGTTGTGCTTCACAGTCGCAGTAATGCACTTGCAGAGTATTGCTTCACATCTCTTTTTTCTTTCTCGCTTTCGCTTTTCTATCCATGATCATCTTCTCTCTCCACAGAAATCAGAAGTTCAGAGATTGCAATGAAGTTTTTTTTTTTTTTTTTAACAATCCAGTAAGCAACGTGATGTAACCAGAAAGCCGACTGTTTTTGCTCCTTTATGAAAAACTGACCACTTTTTGCGTGAGAAAAGGTAAATCTTTCGGTAGGTCTGGATACCACCGCTATTAAAATGGCCCATTTGTGGCAAGCCAGCTGCAACAAGTAGTATCCTTTCTGCCAGTTGAGGATGCTTTGGTTGGCACAGCAGAAAATCTAAAAACCTCATGTGACAGTTGAAGGGTCCTGTCCCTAGAAATGCCTCCTAATAAGTATGTGCCCTGGCTACCTTGCCAACAAGCCTGGCTCTTTGGCCATGTGGTTAGCGTGTTTGACTCTTACCCGGGAGTCTGGGCTTCAATTCCCTGCCCAGGCGTTCCTTCACCCTGACACACTCAGAAAAACCGAACCTGTGAAGAACAAAAAGACAAACACATACCATGTTATGCAATTTAGATCATTTTAATGGACTCACAAACGAGCTGGACTTTTGCATCAAAGGTCTTTTTCATCAGTCTGTTTGATTACATGATGACATTTTAATTAATTAAGCCATATTGTCCAGCCCTTTATGAACTTGAATCTGACTTTGAGCTTTTAATATCCACTGCCAAAGGAACAAAGATGCCTCAAACCATGGCCATATTGGGTTCGCCGACAGCATCAAGTCCAGGACTTGATGAGACAGTCAAAAGTACTCCGTTAATTCCACTGAAATCGCCACAAAAATGCACATGTAAAAGCATTGCAGTGAACTCTCCACTACTATACTGACTTAGAATTGGTTTCACTGCATACGTGGCAATATAAGCACTGATGCAAAGCAAAGCAAACATCTGGATGAGGCCTCTCCTTCTCTGCCTATCTGTGAAGAGTTTCCCCTCAATCAGGTCCCAAGGGTGGTGGGGAAAATCCATGTCCAACAGGCCGAGCCCAGATGCCTCCTCATACAGTCTTTCATCTCCACGGCACCCAGCCTGCCCTTCTTCCTACTCCAGGGATCCACAACACCTTCTAGCTTCACATCCAATGGTCAGACATCAAAGTCACCCACCATCACAAGGCTACAGGTCCACAAGTGTGCCTCGTTATGTTCCTGTCATGTGACTGGTTTATTTTTTCCATTTTCAAGGGTTTTGTGTATTCTGACTGGATGTGCTTTGATGTTAGCATACAGATGGCAAAACTCGCAAGTTACTGTCGATATGCCCACTCTCTCTGATTCAGGCAGACTGCGTTTTAGCTCTGCCAGCAGAGATTGGATCTAAAAATTAGAGAAGTTAGCATGAGTTAAACTTTATGCAAAAGGCCTAATATCACAGTTGCTTATGGGACATTACAGTGCTAAGAAGAGCAGCAGCATATTACTTTGCTGATTGAATTAGTGAAAAAAATGTATGCCTAAAAATATTAAGTTGATTTTAAGATAATTTAGTTAGAATATGTATATGTATAGGTATGGCCAACTAAAGTAACCACCATTGTGATCTTTGGTCATTTTTTGTTGAGCCAACGTAAATTCATATTACTGGTATATTGACAAGGTCTCCAAATAATTCTTTTGAGAGTGTGATTTCTGTCAGATCACATTATAAATGTTGTGCATGTGTCACTGCTACTATTTTGTCATTGCGTTTATCTGGGCCACAATCTGGCTCTTGTCACCCGCTAAGCTGAACGGATAAAAGCTCTTTGCTCACTGGGATGGAAAATATAATTAGTTCACCAAAGACTGGAAGGATAAGTAACAAAATATTCCTTATCTAAGGTCTATCATGTCAGCCTCTTGCAATAACTCCTTGACTAAATAGAATAATTGTTTAAGACATGGCAGTTCTCTGAAGTTGGGTTGTATATTTGCACAGGGAAGCACATTAGAGCTCAGCCAGCCTCACAGCATTTCTCAACACAAACTAGAGACTTTCTTAAAGACATGTGTTGCTTGATCATACAGCAATAACTATTTAGTTAAACTGCGGAAAAGACTTATGCTCTGTATGGATCTATCATCAATGGCTAGGTCTTCTAAGTATATTGTTTACACTTTACACATCAACACTATTTGTGAAATATGTTTTTCCAGCTTTAAAATTATACTTTGTATGAACGTAAGGATGTGGATGTTTCTGGGCTTTAAGTAGAAACATCAACACTCGTTTAACTTTAGTATATATCTTTGGCACATGTTCAAGTGTTAAAATGTGATTTCGAGAGCTCTGTGAAATTGAACTAAGCCACATTGGAAGTTGATGAGGTGTTGAAATACGGTGTCAGTGCCATGGTTTTGGTCAGTTTTGATTCAACCACAGTGATGATTTTTGACAAATAGTTTTCTGTCTGCTCTGGAATCCACAGAATACTTTAGTAGTTGAAGACATGGCGGGCTCACAAACACCCCTTAAAAAGAAAAGAGTAATTCCTAAACTTAAATTATGCGGTAGGACATACATGAAAACACTGCCTCGACTCTGGAGCCCCATATTATGATATTTTATATATTATACTGTATTTCACAGATAGGCTCAGTGATTACCTGGCTGATCTTTCATGGACAGAAATTTTCTTCCAATTGCCTTCTTTATATGCCTTAGGCAGGAGGCAGTAGCTGTTCGAACAACTGCTGTGTTTCTGGCTGCCATGGCGACAGGATGTCAAAATGTCAGAGTTAGCCGTAGAACATTGGCTTCCACCCTTCACCTATCATTGGTCAGTGCTGTTGGTTGGGCTCCCTGTAGTGTATGTGCCTGGATCACTGCCATAAGGACTGGAACTGAAGATGGTATTCTAAATGCTACAAGTGTCCTGTTTCATTTAAGCTAATTTCCACTACACTGTGAAGCTCAAATCTTGAATTATATGGCCTTAAATATGGTAATGCATAAATTGACAGATTTGGCTTCTGCGCAAAGGGGTTAACATCAATGATATAATGGAACATGATACAATCATGATGCAGTACCTATGCTCAACCTTTATTTAACCTGGGAAAGTACCACTGAGTTCATTTGATTTTTTTCAAGGCTGGCCTGGGAGAAATTTCAGATAGAACAGATGCAAGTGAGGAGGAATAGAGAGAAACAGTTTCCCACTTTCATCTCTCTGTATGCAAGTTGGAATCCCAAGCCCCATTGGGCACACAAACCAGCAACTCTTCAGTAAACACTCAAGCAACCTACTGATAGGCTACTCTGCCACCCACATACTGTACAACCCCCAATTCCGAAATAGTTGGGGCAAAGTGTAAATTGTGAATAAAATCAAAATGCAATGACTTTCAGATCACATGAGCCAATATGTTATTTACAATAGGCCATAGATAACATTTCAAATGTTGAAACTGAGTCATTTTACATTTTTATTCACAAAATGAGCTTATTTCAAATTTTTTAGTCTGCAACAGGTCTCAAAAAAGTTGGGACACAAGCAAAAACGGGCAGAAAAAGCAATTAATATATAAGAGAATCAGCTGAAAGAACATTTAGCAAGTAATTAAGTTAATGGTGTGTAACATGATTGGCTATAAAAGGGATGTCTAAGAGAGGCTGAATCTCAGAAGTAAAGATGGCCAGAGGCTCTCCAACCTGTGAAGGTTTACGGAAAAAAATTGTGGAATACTTTAAAAACAATGTTCCTCACCGTAAAATTGCAAAGGCTTTGAAGGTCTCATCGTCGACAATGCATAACATCATCAAAAGATTCAGAGAAACTGGAAAAATCATAAGGGACAAGGGCGAAGACCTTTACTGGATTCCTGTGATCTTTGGGCCCTCAGACGCCACTGCATCACTCACCGGAATGATTCTGTCATTGACATTACTAAATGAGCCCAGGAATATTTCAAGAAACCACTGTCTGTAAACATAGTCCGCCATGCCATCCACAGATACCACCTAAAACTCTATCATGCAAAAAGGAAGCCATTGTTGAGCATGATCCAGAAGCACTGCCATGTTCTACGGGCCAAAGCTCATTTAAAATGGACTGTAGGAAAGTGGCAAAGTGTCCTGGGGTCAGACGAGTCCAAATTTGACATTTCTGATGGAAATCATGGGCGTCATGTCTTCCGGGCTAAAGAGGAGAAAGACCACCCCTCCTGTTATCAGCATTCAATTCAAAAGCCAGCGTCTCTGATGGTATGGGGATGTATTAATGCATATGGTGAGGGACATTTGCATGTTTTAAAAAGCACCATGAATGCTGAACGGTTTATAAAGGTTTTAGGGCAACATATGCTCCCCTCCAGACAACATCTATTCCAGGGAGGGCTTTGTGTATTCAGCAGGACAAGTCAAAAACACATACTGCAGCTATTACAACAGCATGGCTTCACAGTTGAAGAGTCTGTGTGCTGAACTAGCCTGCCTGCAATCCTGATCTTTCACCGATTGAGAATATTTGGTGCATAATTAAACGAAAAGTCCGTCAAAGGAGACCCCAAACTCTCCAGAGCTGGAAGCCTGTATTAAACAAAAGTGGAATCAAATTCCAATGGCTAAACTCAAGAAACTTGTCTCCTCAATGCCCAGATGCCTACACTCTGTGTTAAAAAGAAGAGGGGATGCTACAAAACGGTAAACAGGCCCCTGTCCCAGCTTTTTTGAGACCTGTAGCAGCTATCAAATTTGAAATGTGCTCATTTTGGGGATAAAATGGTAAAATTTCTCAGTTTCAACATTTGCTCTGTTCTATTGTCAATAAAATACTGGCTGGTGTGATTTGAAAGTCATTGTTTTTTGATTTTATCCACAATTTACACTTTGTCCCAACTATTTTGGAATTGGGGTTATATATTAAAACCAATAATTACTATTCCTTTTGTTGGTAACTTCAAGTGAAATTATAGGTTGCGCTTCAGTTATTGACATGGTTCCGGCAAGTCATATGCATAATTCCTTTGGTTTCAGAAAAGTACTGAGCACCACCTTTCGAGACTTTATTCAATGTCACTCCCCCCGGTGCCATCTAATTTACATGGTAAACGCCCCCTGAAATATAACTACGGCCTCCATATTCATCTCTCTGCCCAGTTGTGTTTAGTGCAAGCAGAAAAACACCAATTAGCCTTTGCAGATGGAAGAAAACAGAAATACACAAGAGGCATGTCCTTCAATACTGACAGGAATGAGTATTCGGTTAATTTTGTCAGTATAATGCACCAAATCTGCAACAGACAGTAAATGCTACAGATTAGATTGCTCCATCTGAGAATGAAGAAGGATATGCTTTACGGCACGGTGTGAAGCTCCAGTCCGAATGTTTATTATCAGTGAGAGCCAGGCCTTTTGGAGGGATTGAAGGCTCCCTAAAAGGCTTAGATCTCCTACTGATGCCCCTGGATTCAGACACAGCCCAGAGGGTCCCTCCTGCATTTCACACCGGTCCTCTCACAGGACTGGAATCTAAATATTTACACAGCCGATACACTCCATAGACACAGGCCATTTGGCTCTGGTGAGATAAAAATTCTGATTTATTATTTTAGACAACACTGCACCATTCTCCATCGGATATTTCCAGTCTCTCACGAGGATTCCTCTACTGTCGCAGGCTTTTCGGACATCATGGAGTTGTTTGCTATTGTTTTTTGTTGTTATCTTATGAGTTTGATGAGGGTGCGACGTCTCTGTTGACCTCAGGAGCAACTGAAGGGTCTATTCTGCCACTATACGGGTGGGAATCTGCTGCTGGTTGGGGTGGGCCGAACTACACTGTAAATATGTACTGATGAGGGGGTCGGCATTCCTCAAGTGTTTGTCCCCGCTGCATGCTGTGTGTCTGTCGTGTAAAACAACAAACCTTCCCCATTGCTGGATCCATTTTAGATGATACATCTTGCCTTTTATGGGTTTTATTGATGCTCACTCCATGCAGAGACGTTTGCTGGATACATGGAAGAGAGACACTTTAATTAAAGAGTCAAAAGGCTACCAAAACGCTTCTTTTTGTCAGCAAAATTGTCACTTCTTTTATTCTCTTCAAGTTGTGTCATTGACACACAGAAAAAGAACTTCCGCTGCACAATATAAACATTTTTTAAATAATTTATCATACATCAATATCATAAAACTGCTTCTTCATATGCAGAGGTAGAAAAGGACACATTTTCAGTCTGTGAAATCTCATGACTGAGGAGGTCCTTGAGTGGTGTTCGGGTCTATAGCACCCGATTTCAGTTTTTTATTGTAGCTATTTTTATTCAAACTGACTCTGTGGCCTAGGCTTACATCGAGTGAGAAACTTGTAAATGAGCGCAGAACACATAACAAAGTACACATGCTACACCCCCTCAAAGGAACACTGATGTGCTGTGATGTTTCTGTTATTCTACACTGAGAGCAGGAACACTGGAGCCTTGCATCAGAAGTCAGGGCAGCTGGATACCCTTATAGCTAATGACTAGAAAGAGTCTTTGATGCTGTGGCCAGGAAAATAGCACTAAGCGTTTTTAGTGTTGTCTTCAAGGACTCGAAAAAACATTGAGGATCATCGGCCAGCTGACTAATTAAGGTTTCACAGCATAAGTCAAATGCACTTAAATGCAGGATGCACTCAATGCTCTTAAATGCATTTTATAAAGAAGACAGAAAAGTGACAAGTCTGTCTGCAATAGTGAGTAGGAGGTACACCAAACAGCACAGTGTTGGTGCTCACGGGTCGAAAAACATCAAGATAAGTTTTAAAAAATTATTATTTGTCAATTTTATAGATTTTGAACATCATACTTCTTTGTAGTCCCTCTCAAAGCTCAACTTCATGAAAGTAAAAAAAAAAAAAAGACAGTTCTGGAAAATGTCCATGGAGCGAAAGTAGTAAAAGCATTTGGTTGGTGTTTTGGGCTGAGCAGGAAGCTCTTCATTGGAACAATAGCTCTCTCCGGTTATCAGTAGTTCTGCAGGAGGATACAGTCTGGCGCCTGGCGTATCCCAAACGTGCAGCAGGTCCAGGAAGGTCATACACCTAACGCATGACAGGGAAACTTCCCCCTGCTCATGAATCCTGCTGCACCTCCCATAAAATAACAAACACCAGGGAGAGAAAACAGGAGCAGCCTTTATTTATTGATATAATAATTTGTTCCTTTTGCCAGGACAGTGCCGGAAAATAAATTACTTTCTTCTGCAATGATTTCCTCAATGTTCAAACCCTCCCAATTGGGAAAATAACAGGCCCAAACCAGAGAAAAACATTTCATATAATAGGACAACATTTGATAGGACATGGGAGGCTATTGTCTCTCTTTCATTGTTCCAAGTCGTTGCTCCTCCTGTTTTATTGGATTAAACTTCAGTTGTGTCCTATTCTTACATTCATCAGTATGTCCACTGTCACCTATGACGACATTCAGTAGAAGTGATTGTTCCCTACTGAGGAAAAAATGCTATAATTATCAGAAGTTTCAGGATATGCCATAGTTGCCACAAATGTAATATTGGAATGTATTATTAAATAATCAATATGGTTACATCCTCAACTTAATTGCATCTTGACATTTTAATGTATTTTAAAAGTATTTTAAAATTTGTTCTATTCGGTACCATTGATGCAAAAATTTTTGCTTCTAAAAGTCATAAAAATTGCATTAAGGTTATAGTTATATGTGAACAAAATTGTTTTAATTATGAAATATTTGGGGCTCAGAGATATTTGGCTCTGATTTCAAAGCATGGCTCATCTCCAGGATTTTTTGGACTGAAATGAGACCAATCGGACAATCTCTTCCACAGTCAGGGGACAAATATTCCAGAAGAAACCACTGTTTCTACTCTTGGGCAGACTTGTGATTGCAATGAGTAGAAAAATTAATATAATTTCATTTTTTGTTTTGATTTCCACCGTAAGTAATATTGAACTTAAAAATGTCATATTATGCATTTCAGTATGTTCAGTACATTAAAGGGAAAACAGATGTCAAAATGAAAGGTTACCCAGGAAAATATATGATCTCAAAAATGTTGAATG
Organism: Gymnothorax reevesii; assembly: GCA_029721435.1. NCBI lineage: Eukaryota > Metazoa > Chordata > Actinopteri > Anguilliformes > Muraenidae > Gymnothorax > Gymnothorax reevesii. Next base: position 15,885,455 of record CM056592.1, read on the forward strand.
TGTGCAGAAAAACACACCAAAGGTAATTCAAAAGTCTCTTTTTGAATACTGTTTCATTAAAATACAGCAGAAAGTACATCATTTTCTTAGCATTCCCATCAAAAAGCTTGGATCAGTCACAAAAATCACATCCTCTGCACAGCACAACTGCCCAAATCTCTTGGTGGTTGACTGTATCTGTTTGTTTTGTAGTTAACGAGTGGAAAAAGTGACTGACTCAGTGAGATCCGGAGATGAAGCCGAGAGACTTTGGTCAACTGTCCTTCTGAAGTGTCCCAACAGCAAGCTGTATGGCCTCTCTGGTAAGGCAGTACAGACCTCCAACTTTTAGAGAGATATCCTCCCGAAAATCCTCAATCCTCAGTGGCTTACACCTACTTAATGTATATAGTCATATCTACCTGCGTATTTTAATCAAAATATCTATTTAACTGGCTAGTTAAAGAGCACGTCTCCCAAATTGAAACACAAATTTCAAGTTGTCTGTAACGCAATAAGCTAACGCCATTGACTCTCCACGTGCATTCTAACCTTTCTGCAGTGCACATAATGCCACTTGGTCATGGGACTTCAGTTTTGAAATGGTATAGTAAACCTGCGTCGGTATTGGAAGTGTTGAATGTGTATGAAATGGATCGAACTTGAGCTTTGAAATTGCCATCACTACTTTTTGTGAATTGTTTGCCACAAACCCTGATGAAGCCAGCTTGTCTGGTGATACATTGTTGGTGGTATTAAACTGCATGGAATTTGTGCGTCCATTTTATTCTTTTTAATTTTTTAAGTCTGCACCTTATGCTATTAGGTCTGTGCTTCTTATGTATAAAGCATATACTTTCCGAATGCCCAACAGGCATTGCAAGTATGCCGAATGGAAGCTTGTAGCTGCGTTGCAGCTAGCGAGTGTTCGCAGTGGCAACGTATTGACTTTCAGGCACGCGATTACATAAGTGGGCCATTTTGAAACCATTTTATTTTCAACTGGCCCCCCTGTTATCTGATTTTCAGAAGCCCTTTTGGGACCTCCAGGGGCAAATTCGCCCGCCGCCCCTGTGCATTTTTTCCCCCTGGGTGTTTCAGCTCCCTGAGGGATTATAGCTGGGCAGATGCACTGTTCATTTTCTCATAATTACCTAAAAGGGAAAATCAGCAGCGGTAATGACTGGGGGATTCCCAACTGAAGCCTATACTCAGTCTTGGACAGAGTACCCTGAACTCAAAGCACAGGCTATTGCATTAGTTCATCCAGTACTCAAACAGCTAAGCACCTCCAGCCTTGCCTGGGATCATCACAGTTTAGGAGCAAGTCATGGGAAAAGACACAGCCATGTTTCTTTGTCTGCCTGGAGATTTATTAGCATTCTTAACTCAAAATTTGTCTTTCCTTTTAACGTTTCAGTTAATTTTTTCTTTCCCGCCAAGGAAGGCAGATTACATCTCCCCTGGCTGTGGCCCAAATCCAACAAACTTGGACAAATTTCTCCTGTCTTAATGCTCTCACACTCAGCCTGGTAGGAGATGTTATCAGTCAGTCCCAATACCAGACAAACCCGAGTAGAAGCCTTGGGTTTGTTCACATCGCTTACGTGATTGAAAAAACAATAATTATGTCTTTTTTTATGAGTTGGTTGCTGTATTTTTTTACTGCCTCAGAAATGGTCCCACCCAGGGTGGCTGAAAAGAACACAGGCAATAAGTGGTTCCGTTGTACTCTGTACAACCCCTAACCTCACTTTTTTACACGTGCTAAAGACCTTGTCAGGACAAAACCAGTCTAGTTTTTTTTTGTGCTTTTGCTTAAAAACATGGAAAAGGTTCCATGATCATGGGTGGCTTACTGCTATTTACGTCTTTGAAAAAGTAACACGGTATTCGTTATAAAACGGCCTTGTGATGCTTGCTTTCAAATCGCATTAAATAACAATATGGCATGAAAGATGACAAATCACTACGAAACAAATAGCCGTTTACAGGGTGGATATTTGAAGATATCGATAACTGTATTCGATTGACTGCAAAAAGAAAAAAAGGTGCAGTTAAATAAAGTGGAATTGAGTGAGGATGGACAGTTCTAACAGTGCAGTATCTTGTTATGCTTTTTTTTTTGGCTCAGACGGAATCTAAAAGCGCGTTGTTTTGACCCCAGACAGAAATTTGCGAAGGGAAATGATATCCGGGCCTGAGTTTACAATGAAGCTCTTGATTAGGAGCCTTCCTCCAGATGTCAGTTGGTCCAGGCACGGGGGGTCAGAATGGTGACACCCCACTGGGCTGATATCAAGCTGGGCTTGGCCCTGTGTCCTGTGCATTCTTTCACCTGGAACCTTTGCATGTCGCATCGCCCAGAGAGGAAGGGTGGATTTTCATCTTTCCCGTCAACCCTGACACTAGGGGATGTCAGCTCAGGATGGTGGAGTCTGTTAATGAGAAAGACATCGGCAGAGAGGAAGGGTTCCTCCCAGATCTGTAAAGCCTGAGCGGTGATTATAGTTCCATGTTTACTTTGGCCCTGGATGAAAAATAAGTGGACAGGGATTGATTTGAAAGCAACCCTGGTATAAAAGACAGGTTCATATGTTAACATGATCAATGAATGTCTTTCTATCCAGACCCAATGATAATTTGACCCAGACCCTCTGGCAGAGCCACATACAGTATGAGTTATTGTATTTGCCTACATTCTCAACATGACTTGCAATGGCAGCTGGGAGCCAGAGTAGCCAGGAATTAATATGCGTACATTTATAAGTCAACCACATGCAACCATATATCAAAGATCAGATGGTCACATGTGCCATCTGCACGGACACATGCCCTACAAAATGCAGCGCGTCTATAAAAATGGTTATGTAATTAAAATATACATCCATAAAATTTTAAAATTTAGATTTTTTTTTGTTGTCTGCATTGCTTCAGACAAAATTAATTTGAGTTTACAGACAATGACGCATGTATATGTCAATGTTCTTCAGATGAAAACATTTTTGTTTCTAATGTGAGGCTCCAGATTGAGATCCGAGTCACAGTTGACTCCTAGATTTTTCAGCTGTTGACAGGGGTTTAATGCTGGCGCTTACTGTTTCACACTGAGGTTCTCTCTGAGCTTCAGTGCCAACGACCAAGACTTTGATTTTGTCCAGGTTGCGCTGTATAAAATTCCCTGCCATCCATAACTTGAAATCTAAAATATAGTTTAAACCGGCATCAATTGGCCCTGGATCATCAGGAGACACAGCAATTTAAAGTTGTGTATCATCAGCATAGCAATGAAAATGGATTCCATACCTTCTGGTGACATTTCCAAGTGGCAGCATGTAAAGGTTTAAAGAGGCAAAAACTTTGGTTTTCTTCTCTCACCAGCCAGTGAGGACATAAAAATGCTAATTTTACATTGTCATTCCTGAAATTGTGATCTTGTCAATGCTTTCAGCATCAGTGTGTTGATATTGCTCTCTACAAATTTTTTGAGGAAGAACTTTGAAAGAATTTGCGCAGCCATGCCGTAAAGGACAAGATATGATCTTTGCTTCAAGAGACATGTGGTGTAACAGTTTTATATCACAGGAAACAGAAATCCAACAAGATTGGTGCCGTGTAGAAGGTGCCATGTGGGAACCAAGACTCAGAGACCACTAACATCTCTGTGGTTTCTGCAGGAAGACCCATTACAGTGACAGTTAACAGCAGCAGACTCAATGACCGCTATGCCTTTTATCACTTACCAATGAAATACATGGAAAAACATATTTAAATCAGTAAACGACTCTTTTGTTAGAGGTTGGGCCTCAAATAACATATCTACATTTTGAAACCACTATCTACACACACTATAATGACTGTTAATAGTTCCTTGAAAATGCATGCGCTTTCAAAGAAAAAACAAGCATTGGTTATCAGGTTATTTCTTCCATAATGTTTGGAGATATAGTTGTTCTATTTTGCAAATCAACAACCATGATATAATTCATTGCTGATCATAGCTGCTCTTCAATACAGCTTCCAAATGCTCTTGGTGTTGTGTAATAAAGAATACATTAGTGTGGACCTTTGGTATACACTCCCAACCCGAACACAATAATAAAAGGTTTGAAGTGAAGTGTGATCAAAAGCTCGAATGCACCACTTTCAATCTGTGATTTAATGTACATACATGTGAACATGTACTGCATGCTCTTCCTGTAATATGTAGTAGTCCGCCACAGCAGACACTGCTGCAACATTCTTCCTATTTTCAAAAGCAATAATGCGATTCTTCAACTACCCATGTGGCCAAGTTCTGTTTTCACTTTTGACTTAATTTTCTTTTTTAGGAACTGCCAGATTTTGCCATTTTGAGGATTGCGGTGCCTCCTTTACAATTTTTCAGACAAACGTGGCTTCTTCTGTGCCTCCCAGCTTCAAAAATTATTTTCATAACACGGATATAAGGTTTACAATATAAATGGCCCGTTCGTGGCTTGGATCATTATTTGTAATTTGTGCTCACCACAGCGCAGCTTGGTGCCTTGTCACTGGAAATTTTAACGGAGGTTGTCTTTAAAGATTTCGTCAGAGTACTCTTCCACAAATAATGCTGCATTATTTTTACAAGAGTAAGCGTGACACTAGTTCTGCTAAAAGCATAGACTGTGGACGAAGGCTGTTGATGAGATGTGCAGACAGAATGAACGCTTGACTTTGGATATCCACATTACAGATCATTAACCTGGGACAGAGGAGACACCAGTTAGCGGACCATTGGTTTCTCAGCAGTAATCTGTCTGCTTTCTGTGTTCTAGGTGGGTGGTTCTGGAGAAAAGGCTGAGACTAGAGATGACCTGTAACAGAAGAATGCTAACCCTGTTTAAGGAATGGAAACCGGTACAAAGTCCCCATGAGTAGGGGAATAATTGTTAAAACATAGGCAGTCAATGTGCCGTTAAAAAGGAGTTGTCTCTATGTGTGTGAGGTTGCGAGAGAGAAAGATACCCACATTTACTCCACTGCTGTAAAATTTGGAATCATTGCAGATTTTCACCAATTAAATGGAGCAAAACTTGTGTTGCACCAAGACAACAACTTTAAACATCAATGCAAGCTCTGCAGGGACCTCCTAGAAAAGACATTTGAGCCCCATGTCTGAAAAAGTTGGGACACTAAGGGATAAGTGAACAATAAAGAAAACAGGGATGTGTCAATCCATCCATTCTCTATACCGCTTCTACCTCACTAGGGTCGCGGGGCAGCTGACTGTAGGCAAAAGGCAGGGACTCACCCTGGACAGCTCGCCATCCATCGCAGGGCACACACAGCATTAGCACACTATATACTCTCACAGTCATACCTACGGGCAAACTAGTGTCTTCACTTGGCCTGACGTGCATGTCTTTTGACTGTGGGAGGTAACCTGAGTACCCTTAGGAAACCCACGCGGACTCGAGGAGAACATGCAAACTCCACACAGAAAGGCCCCAGGCCAGATTCGAACCCACAACCTTCTTGCTGTGGGGTTGTGGGCACTCTGGTGTGAAAACATTGAAACCATTGACTGGACAAAACAGTCAAAGCTGCCCCCCTTGAGCTTCTCAAAACCCAAATCCAGAACTAAACACTCTGACAGTACACCAGCATTACCCAGTCCTGTTCCTGACGGTATAAGTTTTCACTTTAACCCTGACAAAGCATGCCTTACTCAAACAAAAGAAGTCACATTGAACTGCTAATGTCCAAAATCAAGTGTGTCTAATTCTGGTGAAATATAAAACTGCAAGATGATGGACGTCCAGGAACATAAATTGCAGCCCTGCTATTGACAGACTTCAGTTGAAATTCAAGATTAGTCCTCTTCAATCTTCCTTGTCCCATGTGCACCTTGACTTGCGGCACTGAGTCAAATATAAACGTACTATGGAATATAAATTCCATTTATCATGCTTTTGATAGATTTGATTCAGATGAATAGTGCTGACAGTAGGAATAATGTCTCTCGGCTCTTTGTATGCAGGAAGATGACCCGCGGCCTGATTGCATCTTGTCTTTGAGGTAAATTGAAATGATAAAGCTTTTACATTCACCTCAATGTTCTATTCCCTTCAGTTTGTAATGTATTTGAATGAAATTTCTACAATTTTTTATTGAAAGTTTATTTTACCAGATTAGCCTCACTCAGGTTATGCCCTATTTTAGGAACAAGAACTGGCTTAGGTCTGTTAAACTGAACAACATTATTCTCATTGTATCTCTCACACTGATAATTAACTATTCAACACACATACCAGTCAAAGCTGCTTCCCTAGAGCTTTTCAAAACCTAAATCCAGAGTTAAACACTGTCTGGCAACACACCAGCATTGCCCAACCTTGTTCACAGTGGTCTGCTCTCCCTTAGGTCTACAACTTTAACCCAATCAAAGCACATCTTACTCAAGAGGTCCCAGTGAGCTGCACTTTATAACATCAGGTGTGCCAAATTCTGGTTGAAATGTAAAAATGCTGGATGGTGGATCTCCAGGAACATGACTTGGCAGCGCTATTATCGACAGATTTAAGCTGAATTTCAGTATTGTTCCTCTTTAACCTGGTGATGAACCACTATTAATTGTCCCATATGCACCTTGACCTTTGGCAGTGAGATAAACACTATGAAATATAAACCCAATTTATCCTGCTTTTGACAGACCTGATTCAGATGGCCAGCTCTGACTCCTTGGAACAATGTCTCCAGGCTCTTTGGGTGTTGGAAGAAGACCCCCGGCCTGCTAAAGGAGGGGCAACCATACTCCCACTCAGCTCTATATTCAAACCGAAAACCCCACTCAAGACCGATGCTGTGTCCTTTTCATTTAACGATTTACTGTTTCCCTAACTCATTACGACTGTCCCCAACCTCCACCCTCTAGATATCTGCTCTCAAAGAGGCCACTGTTCCACAATTTGCACACAACATTTTTAGACAAGCAGTTCTTCAAGCTGCCTATTGACCGACTTTAAATGTTCTCTGGAGAGGAAGCTCCACCCTCGTAGGTGCAAGCACGCTGTTAACCACAACAACTAATGCTGCAATTCTGAAGACTTTTCTAAGAACATGATAATAACTCTGTTTATCAGAGGCCAAGCGATAAGCAGATGAGTGAGCTTCAGTTTACTGCAGGCTTTCAAATAGAGCAAAAAAACAAGGTTGTGAACAGTGACTTACAGAGACCTGGTAGATGGATTGAATGCTCAGAACAATGTGTGTCGGTGTATCAGTAATATAGAGTGCCTCTTCTCCCAAAATTTCCTTTTCGGTGATTAGTCATGAGCATATTTCACACCAGTGAAATTTCCCAGCTGAGAGTCTGTCTAGGAGTCTCCAGCATTATCTTCACAGCGTCCAGCCACATGGAATTCTGTTGCATTGACCATGCCACGAACAGTTTGATTTAGTTCGAGAGCGTTAAATTAGGGAAATAGTGAATAGTTTTGCAGTCTAACACTTGAGTGCCCTTAGATGTAGAATGAATCGTATTCAATTGACTGCAATTATGAGCACCTCTATTGTCATTAACCAACAAGCCAAATAACATTAGTATGTCCGACTGAAGCCAAGATCTTTTCTTTTCTATCTGTTTTTGAAGGCGCAGAGTCGCTGTCACTTACAGTAGCTAAGGAAATGCTTATTGCACAATGCTGCTGTAACTTACTGCAATCAAGAAAACAGTCGTAACACCCATGTTGCTATCTTCTAAAAACCATGCATTGCTTAAAATTTGTAGGTTAATGCAAGAAAAAGTTGTGCATAAGTTAGCAGACAATACAAAAAAACCTTTGTATCGGGACACCTTGATAATGATGCAAGCATGTCTGATGATCTGGTCAGCTTTTTATCGTGTTAATGTACAATCAGCATGGACCTATAATGTCTAATGATTTGATTAGAATCCTATCATGTTGATATAAAATCAGAATCCAAGGGGGCAGCCTATATCATTAAGCTTAAGAAGTTCACTTGGAACCTAGTACACTGTAAACCCTGACAAGTGTGGTGAACTCAAATGTTTTGTGGAAACTGATTACCTCAAAAAAACTGAGTATGCCAACTTACTGATCTTGTGTTCACAGCAATTAAAAAGATGTATAAAAATAACTTTACCTTAATTTTTTTAAGTTCCTCCCACACAATGCAATCGAGTTGGCCAACACAATTTTTTGGAGGTATTTGGTTTCCACAAAACATTTGAGTTCACTATCAGGGTTTACAGTGTAGCTGGGGGTTCAAGTTCCACAATAAAATCACCACAGGTGTTGGGCAAATGAGCAAGGTTCTCGACCTCACATTGCTCGGGAGGAATGACCCCTGCTTAATCCAATCAACCATAAGTCCTTTCGGACAAAAATTCTAAGACCTCTATCTTGTTTGTGTTGACGTGGAAAATAGACTGATGGGCCAAGAGCTGTTGTTGTTGCTGTGGCCCCAGGGTACAGAGAGGAGACAAAGCCCAGCGGGGGCCGGAGACAGTTGAGACGTGTTGCTCCCCTATTGTCCCAGTGAGAGGAGGGGCAGTGGAATCCACTGCTGAGGAATAACTCCAGTTGGACAGAAACTGCACTGGGAGAATAATACTTCGCTCAAAGACTTCAGACAAGCAGACTGAGTTTTGCCTCCAAATCTGTTTATAGCCATAACCTTCCTGGAGTGGCATCCAAGTTGTAGCTTTAGTCTCTGGTAAATTCTTGGCGAGAAAGTGCAAACAGTCTAAGGCCTTCAGCTATTTTCTTTCCCACTCAATAACAATGAGAACAATGGCAAAAATTAACAGACTTAGCCTGAATAATTTCACAGTGTGCGGAAATGTTGCGCACATAAAATACATCTTCATCAGATCTCTTTTGCTCTGTTAGTCTGTATTTATTTAATTGTAGATATATTTGCTTACTTATTCAACTACAAAAAAAAAATTGGAAGAAATGCTGTATAGACAGGAGAAATTGAGATGAGCCTTGGGAAAATAATTAGTATTTTTATGGAATCAAGAGCAACAACACGTGGTGAAGTGTGCCAAATAGTGAACGAGGAATCGATTTGTTTTCTGAAACCGCTTTCACACTTCTTTTTTTTTTTGCCTTTTTCTGCTCTCTGGCTGCGTCCGGAATTGACGCTTGACCACTCTTCCTCTCTTTAGCTATATCGCGTTTACTAAATAGAAAACTCATCAGGGGATAAGAGTAGTATTTGTGTGTTATGCTGCTACATATTATGCATCGGATAATTTACAAGTATAATCTCCATTGCATTAATAAATGCCAGAATATCAGCTGTTTTAACAGATTCGCTCGATTAGAGCATGCCACTATTAGTGATCACCGTCATGCTCATAATAACGGCTGAATGGTTCTGAATTGAATAGCTCTTGTTGCTAAACGCAATATCTTCTGTGCATTAACCCACTAAATTCCCTGAACAGAATATTTAGTTTTCTCATTTTACAGAAGGGGCAATGATTTGAAGATCTTGGCCGAAACAACCGGAATGTTAAAATTTATAGTCGTTGTGATGGCTCGCATTACCACTTTATCCATTACCTTTCTCGGATAACTGCATTTTATTGAGCTTTAGCATTAGTTCAGTTAGTCACGGAAATCAGTCCAAGTCATAATGTCCAAACATTCTTGACTTCAGCACCCGCCACCAATTAGCGAGTTTTTACAACTAAGACAGCGTTCCTTTATTCCTCCAGCTCCGTGCACACTTCACTGAGCCTACTTCGGCCTACCACAGATCTGCATCTCCACTCTCCCTCCTCCCCAGCCTCCGCCTATGATGGCTGCTGGAATTGGATGCCGAGAGCAGAGGCCAGAAATAAAAGGCAACACTCACAGTGTGCTGAGAGACTAAAAACAGATAAAAATAACGAGACTCGCGCTACAAACAGACCTGACGCCGCCCGTGGTAGCCAACAGGCGAGCTCGAGGAAAGACAAAAGAAAAGGGAAACAAACCAAATATTCCCTTACTAACTAACACTATTCCTGTAATGCAACTAAGTTCCTGACAATAATCTCTCTAGAGACCTTACCTGCTAAAGCCCCAAAGAAGGACTGACACTCTAGCAATGAGAGCGAGGCGAAATAGGAGCTTAAATAGAGTCCGGGCCACGCCCCCAATCAATGCCAGGAATCCGATAAGGAACAAATGATATTGTCCTGGACGAGAGCAACAAACAGCTCTCAAAGCTCCCAAACCATGACACCACCTTCATAAGCAGCACTATTCGTTGTAAGCAGAATTTGTTCATAGCATTCATTGATTTAAATGCCGTGAATTTCAGTCTCAGTCAGTGTTGGGAGGTTTGTGATCTTAGGGAATGTCTGTGTCAAGCTTGCTACGGTTGTTCCAGATCATGAATCGAGCAGAGTCACCGCCATACACAAATGCAAGTCTGTAATAAATGGTCACATCTGACATGCGTCCAGTCTGAAATATAGCTTATGGTTACGGTTATGTTAAGGTCTGGGTTCAAGTGTAGGGAAAGGCGATCATGGTTTTCAAACGACAGCTGTGACTTGCAGTTGCAAAGGGTGAACTTGCAGCTGGAAACGAGACTCGGACACCTCTCTCCCGTGTGAAAGTCCACAGATTTCTTATCCCACATATCTTCCCCGACCACCTTCCTACATGGTCTTTTCTGCTACGTTTGCAAATCATCCTCCTGCGTCACGATTACGTGAAATTCCACTGCATTGCTTTTCACTGCGAAGACAAACAGTGAATGAGAACAGCCTGCCATTGTTGAATTCATTATCTTTTGTATGTTTTGAAAAAACCGTTATCTGAATGAAACAAAGTCTTAGTTCATTGTAAACTTTACCCCTGCAAGCACAGCATTGCCTTGGCAGTGCAGTAGTGTTTTGCACAAAAATTGTGTCAAAGGGGCCATTCCCTTATTTATTGCCAATATTTCTGATTCTAGTACATTTTTCCCATTCATACTATGTAGGCTTCTGAACTATTTTTTCCACTTTATCTAGTTTTCTGGATTTGACTTTGGCCGCTGTGTCAAAACAACCGTTGAACATTAAAATTCAATAAAATCATTAAACTCTCCCAGAGTTTCAACTCTCCCTCCCCCCTCACTCTCCCCCTGCTCGAAATGCTAATCTAAGTATTAGATAATTGAATGAACTCTAAATACTGTTTAAATAGTTACGAATATATGGCCAGAAGATAAACAAAAGGTTCTGGAATTGTCTGTGCATTTCCTGTGGATGTCAGTCCGAGGTAACGCATGGAGCATTTTGGCGGCAGAAAAATTTTATCGCCGCAGGTCACTATGGAGACCAGATTTTGACTTCTCTGTATAGGCATGGAAACTATCCGCCCTATTGTACCACCCCCTTTCTTAAGTAATGGCACACGTTCCCCCAGGGTATCAGTGTGCAGCATCTGTCCTGTGCAGCCCCCTTTACAAGACCCTTCCACTGTGGACAAAGGGCCAATACAATGTGGGGGAGTCGGAGCCCCTTTCTGTAGAGCGCAGGCACACACCTGCTGGGTGGGAGTCAGAGGGCAATGTCCAGGCATGCACCAGTCACTCTGCATCACAATGTCCTCTTGCCGTCCAATCAGAAACTCACAACTTTCCATTGTCCCCGCTGTCCAGAGAAGGTTCCACTCTTTCTGCAAGCCAAATGTTCCACATCACTCTTTCAGATTCCCTCGATAATCTCCATGCAGATGGTGACCTCCATCTGCAAAATGTCCATAATCAAATCAAGGAGGCTGAAAAATCAAATATTTTCTGTGCTCTTCTAACCTCAGGTCAATTATAAAGGTGGGATTTGCAGGAGTTTTCAGAAAAATAGTTTCCAACTCTAAAAGATCTCATATTCATTGCTTCAATCCCTCTTATAAGAATAATTCGAGTTTTTTTTAAGCATTTGCCTTCTGTGAAATTGGCTACTGTCTTTGCACGCTCCATAGCTATAACAAGCATGGCTCTGATAGCTGAGATTGCTTTTCGTGTGCCGTGCTTTGAAACTTCTGCAGCCTGAAGGTGGGTCAAAATCTCGTGACTGAGGTTTCATTACCCCGCGCTCACATGAAGAGTCTGACCGACGAAGGTTAAAGAGGGGATTAATACCCCATTCTTACCTTTTTTGGAGGGTTTTATGCGTGAGCAATTGTCATGAGGCTTATACAACAAATCCTCTTGAGAGAAGAATTCTAACAATGGCGATTTGTTCATAACTGCAAAGGGGAACCTTACACCAGACTTGCAGTCACTCGTTGTGGAGTGGGTTACATGGAGACCAAGCATTAAGACCACCTGCAGGAGCCTCTGCTCGCTGTACAAGGGAGCAAGCCAGCGGAGCTGAGGTCTGCATCCTCTTTGTGTGAAGCACTGCTAAAGGACTCATCAATCCGCCTCTGCATTCTTCCAGGGCTGATATCGGATCGAGCTCGGTCTGTGGCAGATGGCCAGCCTTAGGCACTTCGAGCCTAAACTCTGCCATTGTCTAAGCCTGTGTCAGGATGCTGTGATGCTAATTCATCTTCCTTCACCAAGGACAATTAAAAACCAGACTTCAGTTCTTGTGAAAGTAGTGTAAAGAAGTGTGGAATTATATAAGTAACCAGGGGTATTTTATTTAATTAGGTGTAAAGCAGTAAAACATTTTGCTATTACCGTGTCTTTAAATGTGAATAACAGAATAGTGCGTCAGACAGCAGCTTTAGTTATCAGTTTCTGGTCAACAGGTGGAAATGTTTACTTAAAACATTATGGATAAGTGTTAATAAATTATTGACAAAGAGCTGAAAAACGATGAACACATTTCTGGAGAAATCATGAGTGATAAATTCAATACATTTACATGGCGTCAAATGTCTCACAGTGACTCAAGATCTGTTTCTCTTCAGCGGCTTATCGCTAGTTTAACTGAACAGCATAGTTAATGCAAGTGGAAATAATATCTGGTCTCCTCCAGACAGGGGCACTGATTACCCCAAGCTGCCTTCCACGCTTAATATGCCCCCATACTGAGAGCTGGCAGATGCGTGGCTCCAGGCTCCACACTGCATGTTGCCATTGTGGACTGTGGGAAAGAAGCGGTCCTTTCAACCTGCGCATTCATACTGTCCATCAGGCAGCTGCAGCAGCGGTGAACCCCTGTAATTCTATTGATTCACAAGGCCTGTGATCCTCTGTGCCTCAGCCCAAATCAGAGCACAGGAGACCAGTAAGATAGAGGTTTCCGTTGAAACACATCTCCATTTCTCCAAAATAATTTTGGGTTCATTGGTTTCTCATCCTGGTAATAGATGGATTGCTGTAATCTGTCATTAAATCCAGACATCTCTGTACAACGTACAACTATAGCTGGCAGCCCCAAGAGTTGTAGCTGGTTGTCATATGAGCCCCTACTGTAAAGGATCGGATAGTTTCAGGGAGGTATCGGAATTACAGGTTGGGATTATAATAGCATTGTTACTTGCCTGCAAACTGCAATAAAAAGATAACTGGCCGCTTGTGCCACTTCTGACAGGGCAGAAAGGTGTAAAAACCATTTGTTCTGTCAGAAGTGATATAAATGAACAAGTCAGAGGGCAATAATAATGAGCACTGCATGAATTAACCCTTTGTGCTCCAAATACATATTCAAGGAATTAAAAATGTAGTTATCCTGAGCTGTTGAAGACCTATAATGTGGCAACTTCTTTAAAAGAGCTCCTTTAAAACAATTTGCCACATGATAGGTTTACAACAGCATTTAACTTTGATATCTTTCATCAGTGGGCAACTATAGTCGCCCACGACGCTGAAAGGGTTAATGCTTTCATTAAAATAATATTTTTGTGGGGAAGGAAAAAATATATAACAGTATTACTATATCAGGCAGAATAAGGGATGGACATTGTTTTTTTTGTTAAGTGATCCCTCCGCATGGTAAGATTCTGTGTCATAATGCAGCCAAGAATGTGAAGTAATGCTGCATTCGGTAACACTCGTAGACAGGGGTCGTGTCGTGAATTAAGTGGAAAGTAGGAGGAAGGATCATTCGGACAGTTGAGGTCGTGAGGTCAAAAGAACGGAATTCACCAGTCGTGTCTCGTAAACACGGCTTGTGGGACACGTTACCGAATGCAGCATTAGTCACTTAAACAATCACCTTCACCAGCCTCTCCTTGCATTTAACTGGATAAAGGGGGAGGGGCATCTGCAGCCTTCAGTGGGCGAGTTCAGTCACTGTCTCCAGCACAAAAGTACACACTGCTCAGTGCACCCTCCTGCTCTCCCATCTCAAAAGCAGGGTGGATCTGGCATGTGCCCTGCATTCACTTTTCTGAGGGTGACATAAGTCTTTTGCAGTGCTTGTCAGAGGGCCAAAGTTGTTCACCAGCACTTATGTTAATTCTCCAATAAAGCTGTGCCCTTACATCACAGCCTTGTATTTATTGATGCACACGCACTCATATACGCACACGCATAAACACTGAAGTACAGACTGTGTGTAAGGAAGAGTAAAAGAGAGTGAGAGGGAGAGGAGGAAAGGTGAGTAGAAGTAAAGACAGAGTGAGATGGAGAGAGAGGGAGCATGATTTGGCGGGACGGCAGTTTATAACACATCTGCTGTATGCTTGTCAGTGCAGCCCACAGACAGGTCCCCCAACAGTCCAGCTTTTCATCAGCACTGAATAGAGCTTTACAAATTCCTGATAGATTACCCTCATTTCAATGAAAATGGGAAGAATAGTTACCCCGGCCTCCACTTTACCCCCAAATCCCTCAATATCCCCTCTCCACTCTATGGGCTCCAAAAAAAAAAACCCCTTTACAGTTCTGCTTAACCAGGCTGTTATGATGCTTTAATCTCATTTAGCAGGAAAATAAAAATATTCTCAATTGAAGCTCATCGACATCTACAATCAAATGATTTCCCTTTAATCAACTCCGTAGTGAATGTTGTGAAGATAAAAAGCAGGGGAGAATGGGGTACATTGGTCTGTAAGTATGTTGACACCAGTGGAGGCTGCTTGGCTGAAATCAGAAGAGGCAGAGAGCGTTCCTTTAAACTAAAGATCCTTTGTGACGTGATTTCGATTATTGGCCGTCATTCACAAGTTTTCCAGTGATGAGAATAATCCATTTGAAGCCGAACACATGGCTTCCTTATTAGTGCAATGTTACAGCTATGAAAGAGTAAATTCAATTCAGAAAAATGTTTCATTTGCTAATTGGGCTTTACAAAAGAAAAAAACTTTGTCAACTTCTGCGTTTGCTCCTTGAACATCTTGCGAGGCAGGCTATGTAACCCGCACTTCATGATTATTCAACTCAAAGCAACAAACATGAAGATTAGCACCTTGTATCCACAATGTTTGAATAACATTCATTGAAATGCAATTTTGCGTACAAAATAAGCCTTTTATTTCTCGTCTTACCTTAATGAGGAGACCTGACCACTCCCATTAGAGTTCAGTGTTTTCGGAGTTCACATAATACTATTTATTTAAAAAAATGACTGATACAACTATTCATTAGTTTAAAGGGAAGCTTTTTGCCTCCTCTATTTTCAGCTCAGCAATCGCCACTGTTTGAAAAACTGTACATGCTGTGTCTGCAATATCAAAGCTGCTGCTGCGAAAAATTGTGTCATATGTAAGGTATAACAACTGACCATAGTACTTATTTTACACCTGTCAAATTTTCCTATCTGTGTCATGGCTATATTTGGTGGAAAAATGACTTCAACATTCTGGCTTTTTTCCTGTATTTTTTTTCCCAAATGAGGAAATACACTCATGCCACAACAAAAGGCATATTTTGCTGGGACTGGATCCCGTGTTCACATCGGTGTTGGATCTCAGCAGATGTTTCCCTTCAGAGACCACAATTAAGCAGAAACAATAATTATCCATGGGTAACGATGGCTTGTCTGAAATGCTACTGCAGAGTGTGAATCACATTAACTTCGGCTCATAAAATGCTGCTTATTTTTATTGGTGCGCTAATGTTTAATTTATATTAATCTCTTTCTGGAACAGTCAGTGTAATCTGGCCTAGAATCAATTAGCAATTTGTTCTGTATCCATGGTTAAGGGCTATTCAAGGTATTTCAGCATGGGAGTATAATACAGCATTAATAAGCAGAAGAAAACATTGTAAGTGACGTTTTTTTATTGAAAAAAGCCTAAATTCATTCAGTCAATCATTCAACCACTGTATAGTGCATGGACTGTGTAATTCTAAAATAAATTTCTCTTACAATTTTTTGTTGGGAAAAAGGAATAAGTGATTTGATCTGGAAATAATTAATAAAATCTTGTTGTATGCAGCTCAATAACTTCCCAGTTGGACTACTTATGTCCCACTCTCATTCAGTCTATAAAATTCATAATATGAATTTAAATGTCACAGAACGTGTCACAGCATTCTCACAGATAAGGGGAAATAGACAACAAACAAACAACTTTTTATCTCAGAAGGTAAGGTCGAGCCTTCTGTCTTGACTGTATTTTATTTTTAATCGAAATTGCTCATACAGAACTCTAAATAGCCCTTACACTCTTTCCAGTCAGGATTTGATTTTCTTTCGTGCTTAAACCACATTCACACACTTCTGGGACCTTACAAAGACCATGCCGATCACTCCGATCAGAAAAAGTTATCAAACCAGGGCATTATCGCTGTCAAAATCCAGCAATTTGGGTAAGTAAAGACTACATCAGGACTGCACTGTGATGCTTCTATGTCAAAAGAGCTGCCACTACGATTACACCTAGACCAATGCCGACCAACCGGTTGTTTCTACTATGTTGCCGCTATGACGTACAGGACCATACTACATTGTTACGCAGACCTAGAAGACTGTAGGGCGATGTCGCCATGCTGTTGCTGACCATATAACGCTTCTAGTGTGCTTTTAGTACGATTTGCGCATTATATTCCTTTGGACTATCTTATACTTGCTCAACTGATCTTGTGATGCGTAAGTTAAATACAGTGAGTGAAGAAAATACAATACAGTAAGCAAAAGTCATTGTACTTATTATTTAATTTATGCAATTATTTTGAGCACTGATTTAAGTTATAATTTATGTCCTCTTGCATCAATTTAACATTTGTTCCTACTTAAGTATTTTACTGGCGAAGAAGGACTGTGATGGGGAAAAGTAAGTAGCAGAAAAAATGATTGAGTTGAGCAGTCTGTTTTGTTGGCTGTAATGTTAGCTGCACTGTACTGTATTGGTGTGATTAACGAAGAATGAAGATTTAAGATTGATTTGTGTACCACCAGTTGCTGCGCTCATTCCCACAGCCCAGAGACCTGGAGCACGCGACCTAAATCGAGAAACGAGGGTTACGTCCATATAAATCGGGGGTGTTCAAGCATTTCTTCAGTTCTTTCCCAACTTCGAAGATGAACAGACCTAGTGCTGATTTGATTCAACTGGCTCTGCTCCAACAAGAACGGTGCTGCGTTTTTATTACGACCGCAGAGATCTCATCACAACGCTATCGTGCTGCTTGTATGCCAATGGCATTCCCACTAACTTCTCAATAAGACTTTTCCCCACTTTTTGTTGACCATGGCCCGGTTACGCTTATTTTGTGCGCGTTCAAAATAAGCGTGGGGAGGCCATGCAGCTTCCCGACCTAGGAGATCCCACCCCGACCAAACCGCATTCATGGAGATCCTCCCACGATTGGCCACTCTCTCGGCCACTTTTCCTTCGTAGTAGAAGCAGCGTCTATGTGTGAACGGACCCTTAATTCCCATTGTCTTGCGCTCCGTTACGAACCCCACGATAGGCCATTCATAGCTTATCATGGTACTTCTCTGAAGCTGCTTTCACACTGGACACGAAACAAATTTTTTGCACGACAGATTACATTCGAGGCCGATGATGTTTGCACTTACACATGTTGCCAATGCTGAATTTTTTTTCTTGGCCACACTTCGCACTTATACATGTGGCCTATGCTGAAATTTTCCTTTAGTCGCAGCTTAAAAAATAAGTTCGGCCAAGAAAAAAATTTTGGCTTTGGACACACTTAAAATAAGTGTGGGCAATGGAGCAATGTGCATATTGGCCACACAAGTGCATCTAACGCAAATTTCGATCAATTTTTGTGCTTGGACTTAAATAAGTGCGAATAGTCACTTCGTACATTCAAACTCAATGCAAAGATGCGAGTACATGTGAAACGCTTTACACTAACTTGCATTGTCTTTGCATTGACTTTGAATGTAATCTGTCAAGCGAAACATTCGTTTTGCATCCAGTGTGAAAGCGGCTTAAAATTTCAGGTGTGGATATGAGGTGATGCGATGATCGTGATTGACAATGAATAGTGTTGATCGTAGGAAATTTTTGAACCATCAAAAACTTTTCTACGATCAACACGATTGCCACAACTGACCTCCAGATCTGATAAGGTCTGATAGGATCTCCATGATCACTCCATGGTTAAGACCACGATTTGAATCGTGCCGCAAATCGTGATAGTGGGAACCTAACATTATGCCTTGTTTCCACTACGACCACAAATCCCAAAAATTGCTAAATTTTCAGATTTGTGAGGATTCGGTGAATTTTGCAAATTTTATGGTCCAATTTGTGATGCTGTACGAAGCATTTACGATCCAGGTACGATACAGGTACGGATATTCGTGAGATTCGGCTAGAATTGCAAGAAGCTATTACGAATAGCCTACTGCACGCATAATAGGAATCAGTTGGGAGTATTGTATTCGTGTGATTTGTGACTGATTCATCGCTGATTCGTGATCAAGCCAAGAACTCATGAATTGCCGATTGAGTTAAGAATATGCATGAATGAGTTAAGAATATTCACCAATGTGTGAGAACCGATTACAAATCAGTTACAGAGACTAAGAATAGACTACAAATTTGTTAAAAAACCAACCACAAATTTTCCATTCATGAACCTCTCCACAAATTTTTTGAACAGTTCAAAACTTTGGCCACGAATTCCCGACCACTCATGAATTGCAAGAATTAATAAGTATTAAATACAATTTAGTTAAGAACTTCCCAAACTGATTTTTACGAGTCAACCGAGAATAGGTTAAATTTCCCATTTGTGAGGATTCGTGGGATTCGTAGTCTCTGTGGAAAGTGGTTATTAGCCACAGTGGATGAAAGATTTGGCAGCAGCTTCATACTACGTTGTTTGCATTAATCCTGTTGCCTACGTCGTGAGGATTTTACCTCAGAAACTCACTCTATCAGCTTCCGCATTTTCTCTGCAGTGGTTGCACAGACAAGCAGATGCTGTATTGTAACATGAAAGCAATGCAAGGGCTGTTGGGATAAAAATGAGGAGGCCCTTCACATTTGTAGAGATAAAATTACATATTCTTGTTTTGCCTAATTGTTTATATTTTTAATATGATAGTCTAGCCAAGTGTTTAGCAGCAGTTTTATCCTGTTTTACATAAGCTTCCAGGGATTGGTCTTAAACAAATGTCAAAAAGATATGAAACAGACATAATTTTGAATAAGAGGAGGTAGTCATTTATTCTTATCAACACTTACTGTGAGTGTCTCAGTCTTTTAATCCCAAACATATAATAGTGTTTTGTTTAAACAGGGTTCACACTTGCACTTGGATGTTTACTTCTCACTGTCAAAGATGTGAATCATTAAGGCTTAGAGCTATAGCACAAAAAAGGATGGAAAAAACTATGCAGTTCTCTGTAAAGACAGAAGATGCCACAGGTCAGATGGGAGAGTCCGATTT
Source organism: Gymnothorax reevesii (assembly GCA_029721435.1). Classification (NCBI taxonomy): domain Eukaryota; kingdom Metazoa; phylum Chordata; class Actinopteri; order Anguilliformes; family Muraenidae; genus Gymnothorax; species Gymnothorax reevesii. The sequence goes on from CM056592.1 coordinate 15,905,180, forward strand.
CTTTTTTTTCTCCTGGGTAAAGCAGCTCCAGCATTCAGTATGTCGCTTTTGTTTTCATTTAAGTTTTAGAAATGCATTTCATTGAGAGAACTGTACGTTAATTTTCCTTCACAGAGTAGCTGAAAAGGCAAAAATCATGTTTGACTATCTTTCGGAAACTGGTCTTAAAAGATCATTTATTAAAGAGATTTATGTTTTGCTAGCAGCCTGGGGTCAGTATGTGGCATTTACTGTTGAGGGAATCATATTTTGGGCCAAAATATACCAACATGCGAATTTCGACTTGTCAGTGCAAAATAAGCAGGAAATGAGACACCCCTTCCATTTCATGAGAAAAGTGGCAAGTCAGCTTTAGGTCATAGGTCTGAAAACAGCCACTAATTTATGTTATACTAAAAGTATGTGTATTTTTGCCATTCTATAAAACTGTCATTCTATATCACTTCACATTTTAGTGAGGTTTAATGGTTTCAACAAACCATGATGCAATTAAAATGGGTAGTTCTGAAGCTGACTCCACTAACTGCATCATACTTTTGGTTCCAGAGAATTTTTCCACAATTAAGGGATCAACATAATAAATATTTGCTTTACTACTTCACTCATGTTGTCAAAAGTTCTTTCAATAATCAAAACACCATTTTATCAAGGAGCTACTTCAATCAATAAATTTGGTCTTTTGTGATGTTTCTAATTCCCATCCTTTCGCATGACTAGCACAGTTCCCAACTTCAACCCCACCTCCAGGCGACTCCATTCACAGAGAGCACCTTAATTCATCTGACGGTGACACATTTTTAATATTGATCCTGTACTCTGCCACTATGAGTTTGAAAGGATCCAATGACGATGAGGTTAAGCTTAGATTTTTGGGTATTTTCATCTATATAGGACGGAATGAACTGTTCAGAAATGACATAGTTCCCGCCCCCCACCTCCATTTTTTGCTCTTAGAGGAATATTGATTAACATAATTCACAATAAAATAATCTTTTTTTTTTCATTTGGTCACATATCCTTAGAATGCTATGACTACTTGAAGTCTATAACGCATGAACATCACCAGATTCTGAGTATCGTCCCTGGTGATGTTCTGCCAGGCCTGCACAGCAGCCATCTTCAGCTCTTGCTTGTTTTGGAGACTTTTTCCCTCCGTCTGCTTTTCAGCATGTAAAAGATACATTTAATTGGATTCAGATCCAGCGATTGACAAAACCAAAATGTCAGAAAAGTGTCACTGTCCAATGAGTAGTTGGACATAGAACATTCTCATAGAATGTTCATTTGCTGCTGATGGATGTATCACTTAAGGGAGCAAAAATGTTCATGTACATTGTGCATTGATATATTAAAAACAATTCTGCGCTTTCGTTGCTTATAGTTGGTTATGTAACCAAGTAAGCCCTTTACACTCTGTCTCTTTCTTTTTCCCTCTCTCTCTCTCTCTTTGAAACTATTGTGACTGGAAGCATTGGAATCCACTACTTCGCATGGGAGCTTTGTATTGTCATCACTTGAGGAAAGCTCCTTCCAAATGAAAGCAGACAGAGCTGAGCTTATACAATGGCTCACTGTAGCTAACATACTTCATCTGTGAAAGGGCAGCATGTGCTTCACTAATGCCGCACTCCTGACTAGCAACTTCCAAGGCAACTTCTAAATTCAAGCGTTGATTAAGAAGGCCCTGTTTAGTAACGGATGAGTTCCCTGCAGTGATGTGGGAAAGGGCTGAGATGCAAGTGTAGCTTGTTTAAATCCAGGAATTGGCCAAATGAATGGCCCCTGAGTTTCTGGAAGTGCTCCAATCCTAGTGTCATGTGATGCCTACAGCTCAGAGTAAGGATATTGACAGACATAAACACATGCATACACTCACATATATGTATGCGCACCTAGGAGCAGAAAGGGTTGCATAGCTTTTTTTTTTGCTGCAATGAATGAAATCATAATTTAAAAATAGCTTCTTTTGTTTACTTGAGTTATCTTTGTTTTATTTTAAAATAAAAAATAAAAAATTTGATGATCTGAGACATCTAATTGCGACAAATATGAAAAAATGGAGAGAACTGGGAAGGGAACGCTGCCACCTCAAAACTTGATGCAGTGTTCTCCATCAGGCGCAGTATTGTTCTTAACACCACCGCTATGCCTCCTGCAATGTCATGAAATTCCACCTAAAGGGGGCTGCAAGCACTTTCTGCAGAGCAGTCGATCTCCCGCTTAACGTGGCGATTAGCGTGGCGCCCGTATGGACGACCGCGTGGGGTGAGAGGTGGCTGCCTTCTGAAAGAGATTAATAGCTGCGGCGCGAAGGACCACCTGCTGCTCAGCCAGAGGTCTGGGAGCTTCATCTGCATGGCCTGTCTTCATAATCCTACAAACACTAATCCCCCCACCCCCCCTCAGCATCTGTCTTTGTTTGCCAATTGGTCCCCCTGAAATGCTACCAGTTTGACTATGCCATTCCAAATGTGGTTGCGCTGACAACGCTCAGGAAAAAAATGTAAGATCATTTTAAGAAATTAATGAGTCACACAATATTTTCAGTTCATTATTGTTTTGGGGGGGCTGCAAAAGTTAACCATTCTGTCTGACTCCTGACGGGCTGGCTCATGAGCAGAGGTTGAGACGAGAGAGAAAAAAGTTATTACTTTCACATGATGGGCTGGCCTAACAATTCCCATTATTTGGACTTCACCGCAAATAGGTAATTCTATCCACTCTGAACCAGAAAAAAGCAGTTAATTGTCCCAACTGCTGTGTACCAGGTGCTAATGTTGGAACAACAAAGAGAGCAGAAATGAACCTATCCTCTCTCGTTGCTCCCATGGGAAATCAAAAAGCTCGCAACCTACGCTAAGGTCATAGTTTCCCACCACCACCACACAGACCAATTACAGTGCAAAACACCAAAGATTAGGAGAAATTTCACAATTTCTCCAGAAATATGTGATGCTGCAGCTGTGGTGATATCTGAGAGGAAACACAAGTAATTCGGCTCTCGAGAAAAATAAAAATAATGTTTAAAGCTGAAATGAAACCGGAAATGAAATATAACAGCTTTTCCTTCCTCGGCAATACCAGCATACCTCGGGACAAAGAACTAGTGGGGGGCATTTTCCTCCTGTTTATGGTGTAAAAACAAATTGCCACCCGCTACGCTGCGGCTAAAGAAGAGGGCTCTGGTTTATGCAGGGTCAGTACAACTGCTCTGCTTTTGGGAACCATGATGGAGGGAATTTAAAGCTGCCAGGTACAATTAGCGGGGCTCAAAATGACAGAGTTCCTGCAAGTCCGTAGCCCTGCGCAGTCATATCCAGCCACTCTTACACGCACACATACAGGCCCTCACATATCTAATAGTTTATTGGGTGGACAGGAGGGGTATCTGAGAATCAGAGCACTAAATGGAGCAGATGATTTCCCTCAGCTGACCTGAATGCCCAGCCTGAGTAGGGGAAGGGGGCTGGGGGATTTCTCATTAGGACACAGGCCTTCTGTCAAGCATCCAGAATCAAACAATCCAGAGTCAGGGTCAGAGAGAACAGCTGCTACTCCGTCCATGTCCCATGCACTGTTCTCTGCCTGCACCTCAACAATAGTCCTACCCCTCCATACAGGTGGCCCAGACCTCCTGCACAAAGGTATTGTTAAGTCTCCAAGCCAGAATAACGAACATATTAGTTCCCCCTTCCTTTCATTATACAGTCAGTCAACTGCAATGGAAAAAAAAGGCTTCTGGACAGACTGCCTTGGCAAACAATACTGTTTGTAGTTTTGTTTCCCATTGTGGAAATAAACATGACCACATGAAAAATACAAAGGCGATTGATTCATTCGACAACGTAAAAATAGACAGAGGGCAAGCCAGTAGTTTACTAATGAATCATGCGGCTCCTTTGAGGTCGGTTGCCAAGGCTTTACGGCTGTGTGAATTTTGTTCGAAGAAGCACATGATGCAGATTTCCAAAGTTTGAATTCCAAAGGGGCTGGTCCCAAGTTTAAAGGCTCGGGTCTCTTTGGTCTAAATAAGTGATACTGGGTCTTCATGCTCCAGAGAAACATCGCCCAATCCCCCAGTTGCGAACAAAGCCCTTACAGCCTGTAATGAAAACTTTAGGGGCTTTCCATTTGGGAGGTCAGATATTTCATGGAGAGCCCTGTGTCAGACTGATCCTAGAATTTTTTTTGTCCAAGTAGCTGTGAAACTCTGAATTCCCCGGACACATAAGGTGATTTCTATATTTCCACTGTCAGCCCACCCTGATTTAAAATCCAGTATTAAATGAGCATTCAGTCACAAATAGCAATAAATTTCTTAAAAATGAAAAAGTGAAACATGAAGCATAAAACAAATTCAATTTGTTTTATTTGAAGACATGTTGTATTTCATATGACTAATAATGTCACAAAATTCTAAATTTGGTTTCAGTTTAGCAGTCTGGTTTTGCTTTGAAGGCTTTCCATGACACTGCCATGGATTACTTCAGCTGAACACATCTGCTTCATATAAAGTGCTTAAATTCCTCAGTCCTTCAAGGATCATCAGTTTGCTTCATGTTGGACAAACTGGAAGTGGTTGATCTACACATTTATATGAAATCTTAGACATCGAAAATGCAGTGGTCACATAAATTTGTGTTTTTCGAGAATAACTTCTGTCATCAGAGATCAGAATCACGTGAAATGGCCACTAAATTGCGATTGTGATTGTGACACAGAATTATTTTTCTTTGGAATTGTTTCTCATTACTGTTGTATTCTTTGCGCGTTTAAGCATTGTTTGGCAAAATTCATAAAACTTCAGTTTGTTTTGGTCCACAGTGGCCTGCTGTGAATGGTGTTCATTACAAAACACCCATAAAATGCGCATCTGAGAGAATCCCATTCATTAGCATACCTTGTCACTCTATCCAGCAATGGCCGGCTTCTCGTTTCCCCACTGTATCAGTTCCCAGTCCTTCATTCAAGGTCCACAATAGTCAGGTCGATCATTTCCCCGAGGAACTTTCAAACTGGCCCCACTGTAATTCAACAAGGGTGAGAAAACAAACATTAAACAGAAACCCGACTGTCCTCAGCATTTTTAATTGGTACCGTCCAAAAAGAAGCTGTTGTCATCATCAGGCCCAATTACGGAAATGTCCCAATGATGTAGCATGGTAATGAGCGAGTGCTCATTAGCAACTCTGGGGGAGGTACGCACAATGGCACAATGACGGTGAAGTTCTGGGAAGAAAATTGAGAAATTAAGTAGGGCAGGAACGGAGACAGAATGTCCTTTGCTCTTTAGCTATTATGTTAATGAGCCCAGTCATGAGTGGTCGGGTCATTTGGGGAGCTTGTGCTAATGACCATGCAGAAAAAAACCCATTAATTTTCGCCTGTATTCTTTTATTTTCACTTATTATCTTCCCAAATTCTGCTGACATTGGTCCTGTTGGACATCACTACATAGCGCACGCATTTATTTATGCGCACATACGAGGAGGGAGAAAGAGACAGAGAGAGAAAGCGAGAAAGAGAGAGAGAGAGAGAGAGAGCTAAGAGCCTAGACTGAGAGAGGGAGAGATAGAAAGGGACAGGGATTAGGAGAGAGAGGGACCAGGAACAAAAGGGAATAATGCAGAATCTACGTTCACAGAACTCTGAAATATGCCCAATTTATTCATTCATCACTTCATTAGCATATTCTCCCAACTGGAATTTTTAGTCTCTTGTTTGAAGCACACTAGATTAAAAGTGCAGCCTGAATTATCAAAGCCTAATTGCCAATGATCCTTTGCCAAGCAGTTTCTAAAGCAATCTGAAATTTTGCCTCTTTTCACTCTCAGATGTTGGAAGATTTCAGGTTTCCCATCTCAGCTCTAACGCTGAGATTTACTGTTGTCAGTCTAAAAAACATAAACATTGTATTGTATGTTTTGTTATTTTGTTGTACTTTCCATGAGTTTTGCAAGTCTTCAGGTTTACACTGCGGCGCACCAGCATGGTCCTGCAGACCTGATTCACCAACCACAGTCCGTCTCCCAAGAGGCGCCGGAGCCATAGCCACACAATGAGACTCTCCACTTCTCTAAATGTGATCTACAAATGGTTTATGCAAACTGTAGGCAAACTCTGAGGGGATATCATTCATAATCCCCTGGGTTTTGTAGAAAAACAGCTTATTTTATTATTTCAGCAGGAGTTCACCCAGCATTGTGCTGAAAAATGTTATCTTAGAGAACGTTCTGGATGTAGCGGAATGACTCGACAGAACTTTTTGCACATTTAATTCTTAAATGCATGACAGCCCATGCCAAGAACTAGGTCAAAACTGTTATTTCAGAATGCTGTTTTACCGCTATAATTGTTTATAATAAATTCCGGTCCAATTTAAAAGAAAAAACTCTCTCAAAATGAGCGATATTAATCATTATGAGGCTTTCTTTGTAAAATTAAAGGGGAAAGAAAATTTTTTTACTCTAATATTAGCACAGTGACAATTTTCATCATTTTGCTGCAGAACAAATTCACAATAGATTTGAAATAAAAGAAGTTCCTTCTGACTTTCAGCTTTAATTTCAGGTTTAAATTTTAGGTTTTGTCAAAAATATTTTAAGAACCATGTATGGACTACAACCATCTTAGTCGTTCAAAAGTACAAATGTACATAATCATAAGGGCTTGGCAGGCCTTCATTGCAGCTGTCTTCAGTTCTTGCCAGTTCTCGGGTTATTTTGTCTTTGGTTTTACCATCAGCTAGTGAAATGCATGCTCAATTGGATTTTGATCAGGTGATTGACTTGGCCATTTTAGAATATACCACTTCTTTGCCTTAAAAAGTTGTTTTTTCAGTATGCTTTGGGTCATTGTCCATTGGCTCAATGAAGCTCCATCCAATACGTTTTGAAGCATTTTCTGAATCAGATCTGATAAAATAGCCCAATAAAATCAATAATTCATCCTGCTGCTTTGGTCAACAGTCATACCATTAATAAATACCAGGGAAGAAGTTCCACTGACAGCCATACATGCTATCAAATGCCAACGCCTCAGAGATGAGGCAGTGTGCTTCAAATCATTAGTAGTTTTTTTTTTTCTTCTCCATCCTCTCTTCTTCTTATGATATGTTACAAGTGGAACTTTGTCTCATCTGTCCATAGGATGATGTTTATTTCTTTTGTTGAAACCCTCTGTATTTACTCTGCTGAAGTTTTCCTGGATTGTTGACTTTGATAAAGGTATGCTATCATCCTGGATGGTTTTCTAGATCTGGCCAATGGTTGCAAAGTGATTTTTATTCATATTTTTCAGTCATTAACCACAGTTATCTGGGTTCCCTCTGGCCTTTTGGCGTTCCTGCGCTCACCAGTGCACTCTTCTTTTTTATTGTTCCAAATTCTTGATTTGGTTTCACCTAATGTATTTTCTATGTTTAGGAGAATCGTTTGAAAGATATTACTGCTGTTAAATAGTTTTCTAGCAGCATTTATGCATAAATAGGCCAGACAATAATGTTATAAACTAAGTATGACTAAAGGACCTCATAGGCCCTGGCCACGGACTTACAACAAAGTGATATTCCTGAAAAAATAATTCAATAGCAAAGGAAAGGTTGGCATGTTATCAGTTTCAAGTTGCTCCCACTATAAACAGCTAGTTCCCCTGAATATCACCAAAACTTTAAACACTTTTGTATGAAAGATAAGTAGATGGGAATACTTTTTAACAAAATCATGTTAGGCCTGCATGTGTTCCTTTATAGAAATGATCCAATTTTCTGTGAGTGACAAGCCTTTTAAATAATGGTACAGAAATACTCTCAGGGAATACTCTGTTTCTGTGCGGCTCAGGTGGTGATTTGGATCTGCTTGTAGTGCCCACTGCCAGAACCAAGCATGGTGAAGCAGCCTTCGGTTATAATGCTGTGTGTAGCCGGACAGTTCTCAAAAATGTGAGCCATGAATAATAGTCATTGTCAAATCTAGACTCAAAACTTTACTGTTTCCAGATGCTTTTGGCTGATAATTACTGCTGTACTTCCACATAATTATCATTTTGATCATCATATCTTTTATTTCATTTTGCCTTTCATGATTTAATTTTTTTTTGTCTTTTTTTAATATTTTCTTCTTAATCTCATTTGTAAAGAATTACCATTTTGTATCAAGGGTGCCCAGCCTTGCCTTCAGAAGATGCAACCCTGTTCTAGAACGATGGTGCTGCAAGGGTAATAAATTACTCAGAAATGAATTTGTTTCCATACTCCATTCTGCGGGCCTTTGTATAGGCAACAAAGCAAACCCTGATGCTGTGAATGGTCACCTCAACCTGCTAAGCTTCAGCCGTAAAGAGGAAAAGAGGTACATGTGAGTGGCCTAATTGTCAAGGAGAGCAGCTCAGTATATATTCCCACAGAGTTAACCTTACAAAGCTGCAGTCCTTCCCCAAGGGACAGGGAACAAATAATGTGAAGGTAGAAAGGGCTGTGATCCCTCCAAGTTACTAACAGCTGGTCTGCGGGGAGCTTAATACCTGAGTGGGTGTCGGCGATAACACACCTCTTGATTCATACTTCCTGGCAATGGAGCCAATGGCTCTGACCTGAATAAAAGCTGACCTGTTGAATACCCTTTGAAAAAAATATTGTGATTTTGGCTCATATAGGAAAAGACAATATAGAAGGAATGAGCGACAATTTCTGCACCAGAGTACTTCTTGGCAGTGTGAAAATGATTGATCTTTTTTAAAATGTGATCACATTAGGATTTGTCTTGTCACAAGCCGGGAAGTTTTCTGCATGACACGTGCAGCCGTAATCAGCAATTCAGTCCATTTTTATGACTTAATATACAGTATTTATGTAAGTGTTGGGGCAGTAAAATGGTTTTCTTCTGTGTGCAGTACTATTTATGTAAGCCATACTGCCATTACGGTAAGAAGGTTTAATCATACAGTTTACTGTTGCCGCTGTATTCTTTAATCTCCACAATTTTTCATATTTCGTTTTCTCGACAGATCAAATGTATTTTACGAGCATAAAGCCTTTCTAAGTTGATCAAATGCTAACATTCCTATATGTGCCGTAATTTCATAAGCGCTGTGCCAGACAACTCAGTCCTTTCCCAGACAGTATAAAATTATTCCGTCAGTTTAGCTCAGGGGCATCTGGACCCCATCGCTCAAATGCTGGATGCTGAAAACCACGCTGTCAATGAATTTCCATATGCAAAGTGAGAATGGGTGTGTGAAAGCACCAGTGCCAAGGGCTCCTTGACCTGCGTGGGATGGTTTAAAGAGCCTCCGTGATGAGATTTCAGGATTTGGAACACTGCGCTGACTTGGACGGGGCATCCGATCCACCACTGTATTTCCAGTAATCGTTCTACCACGGTGAAAAGCACATTCAAAGTAGAATGGAGTTTTCCCTCATTCATAGAGCACGCCCACTCACTGGGCAGACAATACGAGAACAGTACTCTCCAGTCCATCACTTTGGCACACATTTATGAGAAGCAATAATCACATACTTAAAAGATTTTGGTAGATAATGAGAAGGTATCCACCAAAGAGGGGGCGAGAGTCTTTAGATTGTATAAAATTTCTTTAAAGAGGGAGGAGATAACCTCTGGAACAGTCCTCATAGGGGGCTTGTATATATCCTTGTTAACTATCCCTTGTTTCCGTCCACTGTTCTCACAGCAGATAACAAACAACCATGGGGCTTATGGGCAGATTTGTCCTTAGTGGTGTTGTCATTGTAATTATCAGAAAATTGATATTTTGATATATTTTAAATTTGGCACTCTCATTGGCTGAAATTTGGATTTTACGCAATTTGTCCCACAGTTAGACTATGAAGACAGGGCCCTAATTGTGCCTTATTTTGACAATGCTAACATTAATCCAACACTGCAATGCTTGATTTAACTCCAGTTATTTTGCAGGGCATCTCCCCTTTGATTTCCAAACAACCCCTTCGTCACACAGTGTGTTTGGGGTTTAGGGTGTGTGTATGTGTTTTTGTGTGTATAAGTGTGCGAGAGAGAGAAAGAAATTGAGAGTGAGAGAGAGAGAGAGAGAGAGAGAGAGAGAGCGAAGGGACAAGACCGCAAAATGTCAAACTCACTTTGCATTCACTCTCATTTCCCACAGAGGAAGCTGCCTGGATTGTCTTTACAATGGCTGCCCTAATTAACAGCACATTGCCTACTGATCAGCAGACTGAGTGGATGCACCCGTTCCCTCTGAGTCCTCTCCCAAACTGGGCATGCTCCTCGCCACAGGCAGTCCACACATCTTTCAGAAGGCTTTCTCGTGTTTCAATCGCCTCAGCCTTTTCTGTTTGTTTCAAAGGTTTTTATTTGAGGTTATACAAAATTGCAGATGTTTCCATGACAGTGCAGCCATGAATTTCAGACAGATGCCTCTTGATCGCTACCAACTCGAAACCGAATCAGATTTACAACATTTCCTAACTTTCACTGCTCAGTAACAGCACTTCTATAACCTAAACCATGCTTTTAAAGCAGCGCTCAGACCAGAGCTTAAGGGGATTAACAGTAAAAGTCAACCACGCGGTCAGAGTCACGCATGTGCAAAATGTATCAGATTAGCTGGCCTCAGCCTTCTTGTGCGGCTACAGTCATACTTTTTTGGAAACTTGGACTGGGTGGGATGCACAGGTCTCCTAAATGTGCGCAAAGTAGACGTGTCAGATGTGTCATGTGGGACTGAGTGACAGTGCGCAGGGAACGGCCGGGCCAAGCGCTAAAGCCTGTGTTTATTCTCCCAGCATGGGTGTGCTAATGCTGATAGGATTACAGATTATACAAGGAGCCAGGGCCAGGGGGGGGGGGGTGGGGGGGGGGACTCACCGAGACCCAGAACCTGCTTTGTTTCAGTGTCGGGGACACAGCTCGAAAATCTCTGGGGTCTTCCGCTGCTGGATTTTTGTGCAGAGACGGACTTGCAGCTTAAAAGGCAAATAAATACGGGATGTTTCCTCTTCATCAGCCCACGGTATCCAGACAGTGCTCCCATCATTTGCAATGAACGAGACAGAAAAGGAAGTGGGGAAATAGGCCCGTTCGCAGAGTCTGCAACAGATTAGAGCTGGTGTTCAGAGCCATACGCCCTTCCTCAAAGTAACGAAAATGTGTCTGTGGAACTGGGATGGCTGAACCACATGGAATCACCCAGAGACTAAACAAACAGTAAACAAGCAAGCAGAGCTTCTACGCACAGTTAAATGCAGAGGTATTTCGACAGTGAGCGATAAAATAGTTCCTCTCGTTGACTGTGTCGCACATTGAATCTAATAAGACAATGGATGTGAGAAGAGGCAGGAGACTGTCAGCTTGAAATGGAGGGAGCACTCATCTCTGTTTGGCAATCTGTGTTGGTACTGTGTTGCAGTCCTTTTTAATGCATACCCCTGACCTTCTGGAACCAAAAATAAGTGGACAATTGGCTATGTGGCCAGCAGTGTGTCTTTGCGAGCCTCCGTGTATACAAGCGCAACCTAGGCTAGTAAGGCAGGCAATCAGGATGGTCAACATATAAATGTAATATCATCCGGTGTGATGTCGCATTCATTTTTAATGGGACGTGAAAGGTGGCCCCTGAAAAAGAGTCCTGGGAAAGCTTATGGTCCAAGGCTGCTCATCATGTGATGTCATGTGATTCGCTAGTAGTCAATATCCCTGGACCATGAGGCTGACAATCCTGAAAAAAAAAAAACAATCAGAGACATAATAAAAAAAGTAATAAAATTAAAGTTTTACATATTCCCCCAAATATGACTCCCGTGGAGTTCATCCATCACCAAATACAGGTTGAATGCAAAATACCGCGGAAACATTCAGGAACCAATGATGACGACTTCAATATAGGCCTGGCAGAGCCCCACTGAGGTAGGCAGCCAGTGTCTAATGGCGCTTTTCCACTGCATGGTACCGCCGCTACTCAACTGTGCTGTACTCAGTTTTGTGACCAGGTGCTTGTTTCCCAGGCAGCATAGTATCCTCTCAATTGTTTTTTATGCCGTAAGCAGTCGTATTCTGCATTTCCAGCCGTCGCCTGGCTCACTTGCATTTCTCTAATTGTTGGCGAGTTGCTATGCGTTTGACAACTAGGCATTCACTATTCTCTTTATTTGTTAGGTTATGATAATATACTGAGTCAAAAAAGAAACTTCACACTCATAAATTTGTAAATATTTTCTTGAGACTTTTAATTAAAGAGTTTTTATAATCTCTAGGGGTAAATGTGTTGTCAAAGACATCATGACACACATCAACTCCGATGTGCACAGGTACGTAGCACGTGCGAGCATACTTTAAGCTAAAACCATGTTCTCTCGTGTACCAAGTCATGTGACCATATGAGAGATATGCAGCTGAGCTCACGTTTGCACGTTAGAGTGACCTCTCGGAAAAACAAGTTTTTACAGTTAATTGTTCGTTGATTTTCAATGCCATGGCTGTCAAACATTCAGCGTGACCGTGCCATTGGCATGCTGAATACGGAAACGTCCGTCACTGACGGTGCAAGGGTTATGGGATGCACTCCACGGAGCAGAAGACTGACAAATTGTCTTTCGTCATTTGCATTATCGATTTGTCACTGCAACGTCCACTAGGAATGAATTGTTTAGAGGTCGTGTGACTGCCCAAACCATACGTAATCGCCTGCGCACTGCTCTTATTCGAGTTGTAACTTACCATTTTTACTCTTGGACATTTCCGTAGCATTTCCGAAGGAACTGGTTACATTATGGACATTAGTTTTATGAGGAAGCAAAAGGTTTTTTTTAAATATCAAGGAACAGGTTCTGGCTAAAGGAAGCCCACTAAATGAACTATTCCACCATTTTACATTCTGATTGAGAGGAGACATTCCAACATTCATTGGGAGACAACTCAAATATACATATTTATAAGAGTATTTTTATTGAAAAGGAAATGGAGCTGAATTTAGAACCCAGTAAAGGAAGCGTAATTCTACAGTTGGAAACAATGGAGGGGTTATAAAAGTGGATGGAGTTATTTTTTGAGACTATATTATGGAACAATATGACCTTACTCAGAGAAAATGGAACAGAGCATATTGTGAAGACAGCAGGATCACAATGCACAGGAACAGAAGAGACTGGAATAGAAAGACACAGGAATCTGAGCAGGTCCTGTCATTGAATGCTGCACTCAGCTTGTCCTCAGGTGATTGTTAACTTGTTCAAAAACAATAGCAATACCAAGCCTCATGGCCGAAGAGTGCCTTACAATATTTTGAGCCCTTACCAAGATTCCCAGTGGACATAGCACTCGCAAACCGCTTCACTCATTTTATCTTCTGTCAACAACATAATTGTGTTGTATGCTAAATCAAATATTGTAATGGCTACTTTACAATGTCAACAGTGTTTACTTTTAAACATAGTGTACTTACTCAAGGAAGATGAATTGAAAGATGTTTAATAAATAGTAGTGATGTGTACAATAAAAATTCAAAAGTGTGTGGACACTTCTGTGATGGCTGGTGAGTTTGAGACGCCAAACGCAGTGGCCAGAATAAAAGGGGAAACAGCAGTTGAGAGCGAGACACGAATAAAATAAGAAAGCGAGACTCACGCTTCCAACGAACCTAGATGTCGTCCGTGGTAAGGAAAAGCTTGACAGGACAAAAAGAAAGGGAAAAGAACAAAAAGATTCCCTTGCTGTCCAGAACTTGTCCTCAAATATGCAGCTAAACCCTTACAACTCTCTTACTAGGGACCTTATCGGCTAAAGTGCAAACATAACACTGACACTCTAGCAATGGAAGTGAGGCGGAACTGGAGCTTAAACAGAATCCGGGCGACGCCCCTAATTAATGCCAGCTGGCCCAGGAATCCGATTGGGAGCAAAACGATATTGTCCCGGACGAGAGCAACAAAGAAAGCTGTCTACGCCTCCAAACCATGACAACTTCACTGGAACCTCATTCAAATGCATCGAATACTGATATAACTGACATTTTAATTGAATTTGAAATTAATTGGTTAACATAGCTTGATAGGACAGACATTCAGCTTTTATTGCATGGAATAGCAATTGAAATCTCTTTTTCTATAAGGCTAGGATTTTGTAGCTCTTTGTGTGCCCCTTCACCCACTCCCTAACTGAAGGCTCCATTGAAACTAAGTGGAGTTGCGAAAAGGGAGGGACACCTTCAGAGAGGGCAACGATTTCCAAACCATGGAGCAGTATTTCATATAAATGAAAATGAAATGAAAATCTGAAAGCTGAATTAAAATGTCAGATATTTCGAAGTTTTGTTTTTGATGCACGTAAATGAGGTTTCAGGTTTCAGGGAAGTGTCTTCACACTTAAAGCTTTTTAGCTTATGTGCATACAGTATGCCTAATTAAAATGTTTTTGCTGGTTAGCCAAAACAGTTAAGATCCTCATATAAATTCACCACAGTTTTTTTTTAATATTGCGTCTTCATAAGCAAAATCTTCTTTCCGTCTTTTTGGAGGAAAGGAAAGAAAACAGGTGATAAAAAGAAAAAGAATGGACAGAATTTGTCTACAGCACTTTGTGTCCTGTTTACCTTGAATTTAAAATTAATCCAAACTCCAATCCTACAAATATAAGGAGCAAAAGTTTCTTATTTCTTTTTTTTCCAAATTAAGGGAATGAAATTCTTCCATTTTTCTGAAAATGAAAGGAAAACATGACAAAAAAATCACTTAGAATAAAGATCAGAGTCAATTCAAAATACTGCTGTGCTAAAAAAGGCAAAAACCAACCACAAAAATAAATGGATAATTTAATTTTCAGTGTTAGTACAAATCACATTCAGATTTCTAAAGGAATGCAAAGATGCAAAGATATGATTTCCTGAGCAAAATGTTCAGGAGATGCATCATAAATGTATAGTCATAGCAACAATTGGGACAGAGTACAACTTGATACAAACTGAGTGTTTACCTTTTCACTTCACAAGGACAGTATAAATGACTCACAGTCAAGATCAAAACACTCTGGGTCACTCCGATGCCTTGAGATGCTGAGATGAGTTGGATGAAAGAAAGTGTTGAGGCATTTATGAGGGAAGTCAGGCAACATTCTTCCTGGCAAGTTGATCACTGTCTGTCAGGAATTTGCTTGGGGTTGGTGGCATTAATTTCAGTGGCATTCAGCTGTAACTTCTGAGTCCAACAATCCAAGTAGGGATTAAAAGCAGGCTGGTGGAGATGCCTTTTCTTTTCGTGTTTCTTGTCATGAGGCGGAGGGAGGAGGGGAGAAGGAGGAAGACAAAAGTTTTGAACACAAATGAAACTTCCAACACATTATACATCTTATCCCGCCATTTTAACAACCTCCATTGTCCCAGCACTTTGAGAAACCGCCAGCCTCACGACTTTGAGAAGATGAAGGGGCCTCGTCCAATGGAGGGAGAGGACCCCAGAAGAAAGGCTGGTGATCTCTCCAGAATATGGGCCAGGGGGACGGCCTACTGGGCCTGGTTTCTCATGCTTGTTTCTCTGCCTTTTTTTGAGAACTGCTTCAAAAGCTAAACAATGAGCCTGACTTGCCTGTCTGCGGCTCACTGTCACTAGGCTGCTTATCCATCTTTTTAACCATAATACATAATATATTGGCCTTTTGTTATTCTGTGGTATTTCAAGTAACGTTACAGCTTGGTCTGAGTCAGCAGATGCACCAGCAGGCAACCAAACAGGCATTTTTAAAATGGAAAATGAGACCATTACATTTCTTCTCTTTTTTCTGGCTTAGAATGTGCAGACTGAAAAAGGATGGGACTGTTTCTTTCTTCCTTTTTTTTCGCTTTTTTTTAATGTTCTTCAGGATGAACACCAGTTGATTTGTAGATATGGTGTATGCCCGGGATCGCTGGTTTAGACAGAGGGAGAGATTGGGGGGGGGGGGGGGGGGGGGCGGTGGGGGCTCCAAACTAGCCATCGCCAGCTGTGCGACTGTCTACGCGGGCAGTGGAGTAGCGGCACGAACGCCTGGGGGTCAGATACCGCCACCAGAGGGGTCCCAGTCAGCAAAAATGGGAAAGTCAGTAATACGAAGTGAGGGAATGTAAACTGGGAAAAGAGCAACTGCTAAGCATTATGTTGCCCGCAGATTAATTTATTGGATTTAGTACAAAATTCTCAACATATGAGACATTGTCTGCAAAAAAAAAAAAAAACAGGATAACAGTTGTGAAACGCCCCCAAATGAAAAATTTTAAGCAAATACTCTTTTGCACTTTAATTACCTTTTTACACCGAGGTAATTAATCTAATTACAATTAATTACCTCTTTATATTTTTATAAATAAAAAAACAATTTGGAGAAAGCTCTTCTGAATGGTCACGAATGGTGCTTGATGATATTCAAATAACCTAGATATAGGCTAGGACTGAAAGAAAGCGCATCGTGTCTGTAGAGCTAAATTAAAGAATCATCCTTAAAAGTTGCATCATAAATTGCCGATGTGCTTTCAAATTTTAAATATACGATTAGATGGCATCCTTCTAGGATTATATTTTTGCCAAAAATCCAAAACCTGTTGAGCGACATCCCCATGAACTGCTCACCACAGATGAACTGCCATCCCAACGAGGCCTTTTATCCATATTGCTGTCGTCTGGTTTACCGAGCGTTACCCCTCTGTTCACCACAATCTCCCACCCTCCCCCTCCGCACGTACGGACACCTGCTTCATAGAGAAACGAGAAGGAGACACACTTAAAGGAAGACGGCCGTTAGCGGTCTAAATACTTGTCACCTGTCAGGAAAAGACGACTGGTGATAATATTCGACGGTAAACTCGAATCATACCGTCAGCCTATAGGGCTACCGTTTTAAATGTGTGAGATAACATCGCCAAATCGCCAATGATGGTGGTTAGTGTTCAACAGAATGAATTTAGTATCGTTATGATTTTGGGAAGCTCTGTTATACCTCTTCAGACGTCGCGGCGCTGGTGTAGTGGGTGGAGCACTGATACAAAGATCTTCTACCGACCGCTTTTATCTTCTGTCATCTATCTGCAAATCGAAGTGACATTTGCATTATGGAAAATGTTTTCGTATTTCCCAGTCATTTGTCGGGGGAAATTACGTTATTTTTCCACGCAGGTTTCATTGGTTTGATTAAAGCTGGTGTTCAAGAACGGCCTATTTCCCTTACTCCGTGGACGAAACATTCTGGCCGTCTAAAGTAATTTAAAGACCGGGAATTACTAGCATTTCTGACAATCCCTTCGTCACTATGATGTGACTTGTCTAATAGCCGAAACAATAGTTTTATTGTTGGTAAATCTGCATTCCCCAAACAGCGTGATTTGGTACCGAGAAACTGGCACCAGTACACACGAACTGATCAGACCTTTCAAACATCTGTCAGCAAGGTAGGCTAAATCCAACATTCCTAAGCAAGCATCCAAGACACAAATGTTATCTCTCTCAAAAGTTGCCCATCTCCGGATGGACTAAGGCAACCATTTTATTTGCAATTTGAATGAGCTTTCTATTATACAAAGGCGCAATTAGTTTATTTATTTATTTTTTTATATAACAGCATATCACAAAGAGAATGTATAGAACAAAAAGATACATCCTTACAAAAGCCGTTTTATAAGTTAACTCGTGATATTAACTGTGGCACACTTGCAGCCTACTTTTGTATCGACTCACAGCCAACACAGCAGCCACGAGGCACAATATCAACGTTGTCGCGCCAGCACTAAGTTGATGTTCCATTGATGTTAAATAGATGTCTTAACCAATACACTACAAATATCAAGACCATTGATGCATCTGATATTTCATTTTTAAAAGCCGATTCAAAGCGGTCAAAATCTGATTGATTCCGTGACGATTTTAAGGCAGTAACTGCATATATTGACAGGAAATTAAGAACACGTCCTCTTACCGATCAATGCTACCGATTTATGTTTTAAAATGAATCAAATCAGAAACGCTTGTCTCGTGCGCTATGTATTGTCCACGTCCCAGCATAATACCTCTCTTCTTCTTTTCCCCACCCCTTTTGGGCGTTTCTTTGGCTTAGACCACGCCTGGCGCAATAGACTTTCTCGGGTCTTCGCTGTAAAGTGACCGCCCATCTGGCGTGGCGTCTGTTGAGGGGGAGTTTATAAATTGTTCCAGATGATCTGAGGGGTTATTCATGCCTTAATGGTACAGACGATCGTCTGGATGACTGGGAGAGTAAAGTCACATTATTAATTACAATTAAATCAACATCAAAGTTGAAATAAAGGCTACATCTATGCAATTTTGAATCTGGCAATTTCGTTGGGTAGCAATTTATGAAAATGCTGAAAAGCTGCAGTAAGAAATGTGCAGTTTCCACGGTAGCGGCAACTATATTCACCTGCCTCGTAGTGCTCCTTATAGCGGCGCCGCACCAAAGAGTCCCGGTGGAAGAGACGGGGACTGGAAGAGATGGGATGCGGTCTCTGCAGAGCCTAGAGAACCTTGCAGTCAATAATGTCGCGCTGGCAGACCAAAGCAAGTCTCAGGACAATTCAAAGACTGGGCAAGCAAACGGATTTTCGGCGTATTTCACTAAGTTGACTCGAGGAAGGAGGGAAGTGGAGAAACCATCGCACACCAAGACAGCAGTCGAAACTCCTCCCGCTGAGGACATCAATTCGAATGACATCTTCATCGCAGTGAAGACTACCAAGAAGTTCCATCAGTCCCGAATGGATCTTCTTCTTGATACCTGGATCTCCAGAAACAAGCAACAGGTGAGCGAGTGGATAGGTTTTTGCGCGCG
This sequence comes from Gymnothorax reevesii, assembly GCA_029721435.1. Lineage (NCBI taxonomy): Eukaryota > Metazoa > Chordata > Actinopteri > Anguilliformes > Muraenidae > Gymnothorax > Gymnothorax reevesii. The sequence continues at coordinate 15,923,974 of CM056592.1, forward strand.
TAGTAGATAAGCCGCTGCTGGCTGTGGTAGCTGAGTTATACTTCCATCCTTGATGAAGGCGAGCAAGTTCTTCAGCGAGCGGAAATAAAATGAGATTGATTTTTTTTATCATGCAGTTGCGTGTGCTAAAATATCGTTTTTGAGCTGCATACAGATAACCTGTCATAACAAGCTGTCATATTTTCTACATCCTACTTTTTGCATCCTAGCACACATCCTGATACTTTTTGTCCTCTAAAATTTCTTAAAATATCATTATGTGTATGTGGATGTCTACTAATTAGCTGCATTAAGTTGCAGAATCCTAGGAACATAGGCATGTTTTAAAAATATCAGGTAGGCCTAGTGTGAGGACTGTTATGGCGATAGCTTTTTTAATTTTATTTTTAATTTGTCACTTTTTCCCTAGTGTGTCCTTCCAAGAACCTCTTTTGCCACCCTATTCTTACGCTCCAAGCCCCATGAGACTTGGGAGGGGTATAGTCCATAAAATGCGATTAGTAATGCTGATTCATTTTTCGTGACTTGACCAAGCTTGTCAGATGTAAAACAGAGCCAAGGGACCTTTGCTGTTTAGCAAAGGGATTGGTTTGAGGGACCAAAAGGGAATGAAGTGGCAGATTATAAGGGTAGAGGGGCTTCTCTCTTCAGCTCACACAAGCTGCTGGGAAAAAAAAACCCAGTGAAACTGGGATAAAATGGCATCATTTAGAGAGGAGGCATAATTCATTCCGAGAGCCTTGCACTGATTACCATAGAAATTTCTCCATGGACCTCAACTGGGCTGAATACTCTTTTCAACTCTTTCTCTGTTTAAAAATGTTGGAAGGAATACATATTGTGAATGGCTCCCAGTACCAGAGATGTAAAAATGGCAGGAAGTCCTGTGCCACACTGCATTACCATCAGCAGCATGAGCGGGTGCTGTTTCAGCCATTGTTTGGTCTGATTTTCATTTTTTTGTAATGGTCTGGGATGATTTTTGTGCAGACCAGCTCCATAAAGCCTTTTTAGACCGATCGCTTTGGACGCGATCCTTGTTTTAGTTTCCAGCCTTGCGTCACGGTAATCCAAGAGAACGCACTGTGACACCTACCGTTTCCTGCCCCTGGCTTCTCCCTCGCTCCTTGTCAGAGCCTCTTCCACGCGGGGTGACACTTCTTAAGAGCGCACTGAGCGGTTCTCAGGGACCCCTCTACTTCCCTCTTTTTTTCTCCTTTCCCCATTCTCCTTTTTGTTTGGGGTGTTTATGTGAATACCTTGGTGCTTGGGGATCTATAGTGGTGGCTTCAGTGCTGTCCCCTCTCCAGGGCTAACAAAGCGTCTTTCTGAAGAGGAAAGAAAAGCTTTCCCAGCCTCTCGTCTCACCCTCTCCATGGGAACGAGGGAGCTGAAGCCCGGGGATTTTTTTTTGTTGTTTGTGGAGAAGAGGGGGTCGGCAGTGTCTGGGTCAAGCTCCTGAGCGATGGGAAAATGGGGGTCTTTGCCTTCATTTTGGGGGGAATAGTGGTGACAAAAAAAAGTGTCCTCTGGACACTTAGTGCTTTGAGGAGCACGCTGAGCCGGGCGCAGTGTGAGAGCGAAGTGTGATGAAACCTCCACATTTTAGGCAAGCTCTGCATTTCACAAAGGGATTACCGGCCCTGTTCTGGGGGAAGTAACAGCGGTGTCTGTTTAATGAAGCTCATTCTCCCATTCCCAAGATGCTAATCTAGTCACGCACCATTTTCAGGGCTTAGCTTAATTTTCCTCAGCGAATCCAGATATCGGAGTGGGTAAATATTTCCTTTTTGCGGAGCTTTGCTCCACTTGGTACTAAAACAGACAATGAGCAAGTATGACAACAGTGTGGAGAAGACAGTAGCATGGCAATGTGCTGCAATGAAAGTTCATGTGTCGGATATAGTGTGTTGGGTTATCTGCAGTGGAAATGAGACAGCGATCTTCATTTTGCTACAGTGGAGATAGAAAAGCGGTCTGTGACACTCTCTTATCAGTTGGTCTGTAAACAGATCTTCATTCTTCTCACAGGTCTACTGTTCACCTTTTCCCCATTGTTGAACTGATGTGGGTGTCACGACTGTGATTTAGGCCACAGGTGGTAAACAAGGCATATCTGCCGATCAAATAATTTGACACCTCTTTTCCTTGCAACTGAAGGAAGACCTATTTCCTCAAAATTTTTATAATCTTCCATCCAAACCCCTAGTGAAACATGTTGAGCTAAAGCAGTTGTAAGGAGTGTGGATAAAAAAATATTCAGTTTACATGCTAGTGGGTAATGTTAGTTAAACTATCACACAGGGGAGTTAACAGGGGGCTTAGCGAGCAGCTGGTGAGGCAGGCTAGACATGAAAGGGGGTCTGGGCCTGGAGTACAAGCGGGAGTTACAGGAAGAAGGGTGCCAGATGGCAACTATGAAACAAAGGACACTTAATGCCTACCATATGAAAGACTGCGCTTACATTCTCGGTTATTAATTACAGAGGCCCAGGGATAAATTATATATGCTCTTCTCTGTAATGGGCATTCACTCTGGTTTCTTTTAGAAAAGCACTGTCTGTCTCTACTTTTGCACTTCACTAATGCTCTTGGCCTACCACTGGCGTACTTTATGACCATCGCCTCTTGCCAAGATCAGACCCTCTGAGGGAAGTCGGCAAATACTGAGAGTGTGCCAGACTGTCTTCAATTTTATCATAACTGCACCATGGCCATAAAAATGTCACAGTGGACTAGAAAGCTCTCAGCAATGGCCCAAAGGCCGGTGGTTTGAGCATAGTGCAGAACCGATCCATTCATAACTGCTAGAGTCAACCCAGACTGTTGACATTTTAAATTTGTCCTGACCTATCTCCCCAGGTTACATGTAAACAGTGAATGTTGAGGGGAGCTGTGTTTACTGTTGACACAACTAAGTTCTTCACTAGCCTAGGGAGCTGAGTGGGGTCGGTCTTCACACGCATGCAGTTATTAAGAGCTCTGATCAGTCTAAATCTAGGTCCACATTCACCTTACTTAAGGAGGAATGTGCTGCATATTGATGACTGTTACAAATTCCACGGCATGTTCTCACGTGAAGGTTTATGGGTAGAGCTTTCCTGCTCTTTCCCATTGCGTAAGAAACTGCAGCGTCAGGGAATGCCAGCATGGAGTTTGGCACTTTCTCACACTGCTAGGCTTTCCAAAGCATACCTGGAATTTTGTTTTCCCTCCTTTTTTTTTAAGAATTTGTAAACGGACCACTTTTGTGAGCGATAGTGTAAACAGAAACGAGTCATTCTTCAAACCGGCGACCTTCAGAAAATGCCCTGAAGAAGTCACTCAAGTGTTATCAAGAGAAACTTGAAGAACAGCTGGACAGTTACTGTAAGATTACTTGTGTTGACAGATAAAAGCTGGGAAATTGACACCAGTAGGGGGAATCACTTGGAATTACTCTGTTTTTGTAGTAACTTGCGCTTGTAGTGAAAAAAATTAATGCCCTTCCTTAAGCAGCAGTTTTATAATAATATATTTTCTCGTGGGTGTTTTCCAAATTGTAGCTTCCTGTGTGTCTAATCCACCCCCTTCCCCTTCAAAACAATGTAGCGTACCCAGTCTGGTCATAACAATGGGGGAGCAAGCCTCTCTCTAATCAGCCTGTGGCGGGCAACACTGGGGGCCTCCAGCTCGGCCGCTGAATTGAGTGTGTGGTAACATTACGCATTTGTTTGGCTTTTCCCGGGGAGCCCCTGACCGCAACTTTTTTCTTGACAATTTGAACACACAACTGGAAATCAAACTTCAAGTCTGATTAAAGAAAATGTGAAATGGTTCTCTTTAGTAACCTGAGTACGGGGATGCGGGAAAAAAAAACGTTTGTTAAACCTGCTCTCCCATGCGGGGAAATTGTTGCATTTAGACGTAATGTTCTGAGACTGCGCTGTCGAAGTTTATAAATCGTTTCAGCTGATGGTGAAAAAAAAAAAGTGAATATCATGTTCCTGCAGATTGAGGGTGACATCACTGGAAAATGGTCGGTCATTCCGACTTAATTGGGTCTTGCATGGGTCTTACCCCCACAGTGCAATTCTGTATCACACTCAGCACCAGGTGACTGCTGCCCCTTGCGGGTTAATTGAATCAAAAACTGCGTGAGTCACAGGAATCCAGACGAGTGAGCACAGCTGGGGCCAGAGATGCCAAACTGGCAACTTATTGGAGCACTGAGGGTAACTGCACACTGAGGGAAAGCCTCTCTGGTAACCTCATACGGCTCCGAAACAGGAAGCGTCATTCTCTGGGCGGCCTTAAGCTGTGAAAATAACTGAGCGTTAAACCCCCCAGCCGCACAGAGTATCGTTTATTTCACTGTCGAATGAGCGAGTGAGTGGGGAAGAAATGCATGTTTTCCACAAAAGAGAGTGATAGAATTTCCTGGCGGAGAGCAGGGGACAGGAAGTCAGGCCGGGCATGTGCTGCTGAGGCAGAGATAGGCCCTGACAGCCATGCTCCCGGCAGGCTGGGCCCTTCCTTCCCGGGGAGACAGAGTCAGTCAGCCAGGCTGCGACCTTCCTGGGCAGCTCCTGGGGGGCTGGGGGGGGGACAGTGGGCGAGAGGGAGGGCCTTGTGCCAGGGCTTCCTTTGGGAGGAAAATCCACCGGCGAACTGTTGTGCTATATCCCTGTAATGTGCGGAAAATGTTGCAGCTCCCTCAAGCTTCAACTCCGGCTTTTGTGTTGAGGAGTTCGATAATTATTTTAATCATTTTATCTCCTAATTATTCTATGTAATTTTATTTTTTAAAGAATTTCTAAGTCTATTTGGCGATGGCAGTAGCTTGAAGTAACATTATAATTCGTCAAAGAAGCTTTTGAGTCATTATGTTTTACTCTGTGGTGAAAATCATGTTTAGTGTGCACTCAATTCTCCACTAAGTAACTGAAACATTCAGAAGTCCGTTGTTTCCCTTCTGAGAATGCTGACTCACACGAACTATCGGTTGCGCATAAAGAGAGAGAACGAAAAAAAAAAAGTACTTCACTGGAGTGTTCTTTGTCTCAACCACTGCAGCTGTATGCAAATGCTAGGAAACATATTTAAAGTTTACCCAGAGGAGATTTAACCCAGCTTGAAAACACACTCCATTGTTGTATGGCTGGGGGGTGGGGGGATTGTAGGGCAGCCGGGGGGGGGGGGGGGTTGTGTATACATGAGAGTGTGATTCACTTCACATGCTGGAGGTGGGAGAGGCAGGCAGTACGAGCTCCATCCTCTAACTCTCTCTCTCTTTGATAAGCTGTACCAGCAGCTGCCGCGCTTATTAGGCTTTTATTTCTGTGGAAAATTACGCAAACAGAGCCGTTGGGCTGGTCGTTACGCCACCACCACACTCCTTCAACCAAACAGTGGCCTTGGGCCCACTGCAATGTGCAACATCTGCTCACGGTTTGTTCTGCAAACATATGAGCCGAGGCTTGGCACCTGACTCAGGTGTGCATTGGGGGGGGGGGGGGGCTGGAGGTTTGGCTTAAAGTCAACCCACTGACATTCAGTGTCACTGAAGTCAATAGCAGCTGTTTCATTTGATGGGAGCACGAGGCTGGCGTGATTGTCGTCATAAAAGACGATGGGAATCTTTAAAACGTAGGTGCCAGCGAGGCGGAAAACTGAGTTAGCCACCTAGTTGGGTCGCCTGCAGATACAGTTACCTGGCTAGTTCCTGAAATACTTTCAACTGACTGCTGGGGCCAAGTTAGGACACGTGTCAGAGATAAGGTAGAGTGTGGCAGGTGCTGTTTCACCTCGGGTCAAAAATAAACAAATGAACAACGGCAAACAGACAGCCAGGTTGAGGAGCCTTTCGAATTAGCGTGGGCACTATTACTTGTCTGCCCGTGGCGTTCCCATGGATTAACTCCTTTCTGCACCTGCTCAGACACTTAGTTTTTGCAACAAAAGTGTCTGTTGCGACGTATTTAATGACTTTGTTCCACTGCCAGAGACCCTGTTATTAAATGGCCTAAAACCGTTAGCATCGTGTTTTATGATTATGCGGTAGGAAACTGCGTCTGTCGCTACTTTGTTAACGTTGAGTTGCGTAACATGAGAAGGAAGTCACTTTAGTTGAAAAATAAAACTCCACATTAACGTTAAGTGTTCTCTGTCATCACTTCAGGCTTGCGTGAAATGGGAAGGGTGAGGGGGGGATTGTCCACTCCCCTCTTTGTCATGCTGTAGGCATGCTGTCTGGGATGCTGTGGGGGCCTGGGACAGTTGCCATGGAGAAAGCACTGCCCAGCATAAGAGGCTTTTATTCGAGGAAGAATTCTTTTGGTGGCATTGTATGCTTGTTTGACTTGCTTAACTCATTGCGCGTTCTTCAGCGCGTAATAGGAAGACAAAAGCTCCAAATGAGAAAATATTTCAAAGAGAATGGCGACGTGGAGCAACTACTGCTGTGAGCTGAAGTTGCCTGTGTGATTCCTTACAAAGCTGGATTTGTGTCTTAGCATCATCTCCCTCTTCATTGAGGTGTTTGTTCAGGGAAAAGAAGATATTAGTATTACGATATTAAGTCATATTAACATGACTTTTTTTGCTTGTGCCTTGCAGACGTACGTCTTCACTGATGGAGAGGATGAAGACCTGAAGAAAAAGATTGGTGAGTGAGGCGTCCATAACGAACTCTCAGCACTGCTCCGTTAGGCTGCTCATTGTACATACAGTTCACACGCAGCCTGCTAATTGTCAGTGCGGGTAATTCCACTCATTTTTCGGATGCTATTAAGATGTAGTCCAGTAAAATTCGGGTCTACTTATGGACTCGCTGTTTTCGGCACAGCCGGACGGGAAATTACAGCAGTTTGCTGTTAAAGAAAGGAAGCTGACATTAAGGCATTTGACATTACCATAGCAAGCCAAGCAGCCTTTTCAAACTTAAGGGAAAAAAATAGCTCTTTATCGGTGCTCAGAACTGTCGCATTAAAATGAATGAAATCAGACTTCACCCTTCAAGAAAGAAAGGGGTGGACTTACCATTCGACACCCCTATCCTGGCCCCACGAGGACTTTCCAACCCCCAGACAGGACTTCATAGTCCCAATGCAAATCACTCCATTGAGTTTTCCCAGGCAGGCCTGCTTAGGGAACTGCCTCTAAACAGGTGGCAGATGGTAAAAGGCAGGCAAAGCGAGGCTGCAAAATGTCTGAATAAAGAGGCTATTGATCAGCTTCAGCCTTCAAAAATCAATAACCATATTGCCCTTGTTTGTCTCCGTAATACAGGAAGTCATGCTATCAACACAAACTGCTCTGCTGCACATAGCCGGCAGGCACTCTCCTGCAAGATGGCGGTGGAGTACGACAAATTCATAGAGTCCAGAAAAAAGTAAGGGTCGTCACTCCACTTTTGCTCAGATTCAAACCAGATTTGTTGCACTGCTTGAAGTCATTATTGTGTTTAACTTGAGAGCTATTAGATGTGTTTGCTTAAGGTTAAGAGTGTTTTTTTTCACGTCGATTCTATAATCCATGTGCAAATATTTGCTCCCCTTGTAATGTTGATGTCAGACATGTTGAACTTTCCCCGTGATTACAGCCTGCGACGTGTGCAGCGTGGTCAACATGCGGCTGATGTGTTTTTCCATGGAGGCTTTGATTTAACGGTGTTAATGACTTTCAGGTGGTTTTGCCACGTGGACGACGATAACTATGTGAATGTGCGGACCCTGGTGAAGCTGCTATCCCACTACCCTCACACCCAGGATGTCTACATCGGCAAGCCCAGCCTAGACCGGCCCATTGAAGCCACTGAGCGACTCGGGGATAACAAGATGGTACGTAGACCAAGTTCTGCGTCACAGAAACATTGACACATCCATACAGAATTATTTCTGAATGACAAAAATCATCTTTGGAATGAGTAATCAATTTATATTCTGCTTTGTTTTCAGAGACCCATAAAATTCTGGTTCGCTACTGGAGGAGCTGGTTTCTGTGTTAGCCGTGGTTTGGCCCTAAAGATGAGTCCATGGGCTAGGTAAGTGTGAGAACTTGGACTTTCTGTACGGTTTCTTTGTTTAATAATGATATTCTGTAAAATGTTATGGTCCTGCTTAGATTACCATATCTAACCAGCATCTGTTTGTCAAACTTTCTTTGCAGTGGCGGCCATTTTATGAACACGGCGGAGAAGATCCGCCTGCCAGATGACTGCACCATTGGCTACATCATCGAGTCAGTGCTGGGGGTCAGGCTGATTCGCAGCAATCTGTTCCACTCACACCTGGAGAACCTGCAGCTGGTGCCCAGGTCCGAGCTGCACAAACAGGTAAACACCAGCGCAGTCGCGCGCCCTCCGGCTGGGCTTAATGCCTGTTGATCACATTACCCAGCACTGCCTCTAAGGTGTTTAATGAATTATCGTATAATGATGGGTTTGATTCAGGTTTATTTATGTGTCTGTGCTTCCGCTCTGTATAATTTCAGGTTACGCTGAGTTACGGAATGTTTGAGAACAAGAGGAATATCATACACATGAAGGGGGCCTTCACCGTGGAGGAGGACCCGTCCAGGTGAGAATTAGCTGACATTAAGTGGGCATGCCCTAGCATGCGTTACTTATCTGAGGGTCTACTGCAGCGTCTTGAGCAAGTCAAATACTTCATCAATTTTAAAACTCAACCTAGATCCTAAGTATATCACGGCCAAACGTTCTGCCTCCATATCTGCAAATCAGAGGATTCTGGTTCCTTCACCCCTGTTCCCTTCTCTGGACCATCCTGTTTCAAATCTGAGCTTTCCTTGGCTGAAATGTTCTAGAACAAAAATTGTTGGTTCTCAACCAAGCGAAGTGATATCGACTAGCACAATAGCACAAAAGTGTTAAGTGTTAGCTTTTGCAAAAAAAATAGTGCCTGAAACATGATTATTAAAAACAGTTACTTGCCAAGAAACTATTGAGTTGGATGCATATCATATTTTTCACATTGTTTCTAAGTTTTACGTTGCTTTTTCTCAAAACTTAAAAAATGCACTTAACTTTTTTGTGCTCCGAGCAGTCGATATGTTTCAGAAGCAATAGTTAATTGTACCAAGGGGATCTTTTTTGGGATCAGGTGGTTTTTTTTGGTGAATAAAATCGGCTGCTTCTGTACTCAGTTCTTTTTTTCTCTCCATCTCGTTTTGACTCTCCACAGGTTCAGGTCTGTGCACTGTCTGCTGTACCCGGACACTCCCTGGTGCCCCCCCCATGTTGCCTATTGAAGGCGACAGCGTCCTTCACTGGTATCCTCGTCCCTAACGGCCTCGGTATCTGAAAGGCCAGCGGGACCTGTGTGGTATTGGGCCGTGTGGCTGCTGTGTTTTTGCCGCAGCGACTCACGGCCTTTGTCAGTTTTATTGGGCTGCTGTGCGGCCCGCAGTTTCGATTAAGGACTTTACCCTCCCAACAGGGCATTGCGCTTCCCTCCCTGAGTATGTGGGGAGGCTGAGACTGTCTGTCGACTGCAAAGAAGCTCCCGGAAATGTGCTGTACAGGCAGTATACCATGCTTCATATGCTGTAAATTTTGCTTGTGTTAATTGCAATTCTTATAGAATGTACTTTTATATTTTTGTGCCCTTTTGCGCCAGCTTTTACCCACTTTTTTTGATTTCATTCTGTTACCGACATGTTCTTTTTATAATTACTATTGTTGACTTTATACATTCCATAATTAGAGTCTCGGAAGCTGTTTGTATCATATCACAGGACTCAAGCAATTATCAAAGATGATGTAGAGAGAATTGGGGACCAATATTAATGGTTTTTATTCGTTTTTTTTATTCCTTTTTTTTTTTTTTTCTTGTCAAGACTCCGGACGTAATTGATGAGGTGAAGTTGTTTGTTTTGGTGCTATTTCAGTATTATGATTTATGTTTAGCGCCGGTGTGAAGGAGTTTACTGGATCTGCACTCAGGTGGTTCCCTCCAAGTTATGCCATGATAGAGCACTTTCCCCTAATGAATGTTTTGGCCTGTCACAATGCAATTGTGATAATTGTGATAATTTTGAAAGAAAGCTTATCCCAGAGATTAACTATTTCTGTAGACTTTATGATATTTAATTCTTTGCTTTGTAAAACAATCTTGGGAAAAATGAATAATATATTGGCAGTGATCTAAATGAATCCTACAATCATCTTGTGTACTTCATAAAGATGTGGTAAAAATGATAATTGCACAGCTTCCTTTAAGTAAATTGCTCTTGTTAAGCCTTAAGTGCACAAAAGGAGGGGTGACAATGTTGCTTTTTTCCATTCAAGTCCTTTTTAAATAGACCTGTATTCACCTCGATCTCCAAAAGTGAGACTATGTCGCCTTCCTTTGCAAACAGACTAAAGAAATGTGTGTGACTTACATCAAACACTGGCACATCAGCATTTTGAATCAGCAGATGCTAAAGAATATTGCTTTGAAATGTTTCTTTTGTTGTTTTGTTTTTTGTCGCATGACCATTGACTCATTTTAAAGGAGCTCACTTGTATTTTTAAAATTAAGCCATTGAAAGTTTCTTGAAAGCACACATTTTCCCCTTGAGGGTGCTAGCCATGTATCTATCACTGTGAAACTTAGGCCCTGTCGTGCTAAATGACAGCTTTACAAGAACACTGCCAGTTTTCCAAATACACTGAGCTTCTCTGTGAGAATGACCCATACTGGGTGTGTTTGTAAATCAATTTGAAGCAGTAGTTTTGTACTGTGACTCTTGTTTATAAATGTTTATAAATGTTTTTTTTTTTTTTTTTTCTGTGAATCAGAAATGCTTCTGATGTACTTCAAAGCATTGTTTCTGCTTTCTATTTGTTATTATTGCGTCTCGTTCTGTAATTTATCCTCCAGTATCTGGATTGTTTTACTCTGTGTTGTAAATATATGCATAAAGAATGCTTCTCAGGGATCATAAACCTGATATTTTTACCCCGGAGATTCTTGTGGTAGCCATTCTTTGGTTTTAATAAAGCAGCATATTGCCTGCCAGAGAAACAAAATGTCTTACTCTACTGTTTCTTTCTTACGTATTTTTATCCTTGACTTTAATGTTTCAATAATGGAAGTTCGACTTTTTTTTTTTTTTTTTTTACTTCATTTGTCTATCCCAATTATGTGGCACCTGAGCAGCCCTTTTCAGTGGCTGGAAATAGTTTCAAAACACTCAAATAAATGTCACATCTGTCAGCGCCTACACCACAGTTAAGATTTATTACAGTGAGGAAGCTACTGTAAAACATGGATCTAAAAAATTATATAATCTCCGTAGAGGAAGCTATGTTGACTTATGTGTTTCTAATGACTGTCAGATAACATTATAACGAGATGTGACAGTCACTTGGCAGATTGCACCTCGCATGCTCTGATCCCAGAAAACCTGCTCTCTTAACCCCATTTTGGCCTCATCAGTGGCCCAGCCCCTTATTGTGCTCTAACTATTAAGATTACTGAGCTGTGTGCATCCCCATTAGTGACAAGAACAAAGAGTATTTGGGAAAAAATCCTCAAAGTTGATTGGAAATTGATGTGTTATGTATACATTCCATCTCTATTCGACTTTTATCAGTAATTTTTCTATTGGCTTGCAGGATTTGGTTATCCATCTTGTCTTCCCTTCCATGCCACCAAAAATCAGATGGCATATACTGCTAGTTAGCAAACAGTGCTAATTGATTGCACAGCTTTAAAGTTAACAAGATCCATAAAATGTCTCTGGTCCAGAAATGTATTCCCTGCAGGTAAAGGGTAAAAATTAGCTGTGGTGTTGAGATGTCTGAACCAAAGTTCAAGTGAAACTTCCTGAAGCAGAGGAGGCTCACCACTTTAAAAAAAGAGTGAATAAGAATCCATTGATTCCCACCTGGGCTGGAGTGCAATAGCTCCGTAAAGTATGGAGGTCGCCCACTCTGTCAGCAATGTAATCGAAAATGGGAATTACACAGACAATTTTAAAACAAAATTGACACCTGGGCTGTCTTAAACAGGTCAGTTTGTACGGAAATACATTAAATTAATTCATGAAGTTAATTATTTCAGTGGTCCACTGGCAGTGAAAAACAACCACTGTTTTATTGTATTGCTGAAGCCATACTGTAAATATACTCACCTGACTCTGTACACAAGCTTTTTTTCAGCATATAAGGCTGTGCCAAATTGAGGTCGTTCCCAAAATGAAACCACATTGAAGACACCAATAAACCTTTTATAATTTACGAAACTTACTGTGAGATGTTTCTCATCCACTGCACTCGTTCACACTTTTAGGTCACGTCTTAACCGATTGACGTCACAGCTTTTGGCTGAAAGGGTCCCGGGAAGGCTGCTCTTGTGTAACCTCGGGCACAGTACCTCAGATCACCCTCCTTCCTCTTCGCTCCTTTACTCCTCTTTGTGCTCTGAGATGGCCAGCGAGGTGGCGGATCTGGAGCACCTTTCAGGTCATTCGAGGATAGAGGAGCAAGGAAATACAATTAAAAGAATTGAAATGCCTCCCCAGTTTGCCTTTGTTTCCCTGTGAGTTTGTTACCCCGCTAGACATTGCTCAGAGCCTTGTATTTCCCTAGTGAGTTTTTCCAGTTCAAATTCTGTTTTGTCCTTCTGTTTACGAGATTGCTTCTTCCTTTGTGCACTGCCATATTCTGGTTTTGGACTTTGGTTGATTTTTGGTCTATAATTCTGATCTACCCGATTAAGGCATTTGCAACATCTGGCTTAAGAATTTTGGACTGACCGCTGACCACGATTTGGATTACCTCTTTAGTGCTGATTGTCTACTGTTTGGCTCTGAACCGGATTGTCTGACTATGAAAAAGCTTTTTAATAAACCTATTGAACTGATTCTTTCTCCATGCCTGAGTCCTGTCACCTCCCCGCCATCAAAACCATATTTGACAAACGTGGTTTTGATTTTAGTTTTTCATTATTATTTGCACATGAACATTTTATTCTTTTGGTTTCCCCCCCCTTACTTTCAGCTTTGTCAGTCTAATCATAAGAGAAGGTTTCTGTCGTGCCACAATATCCATCTATTCTGGGATTCATTACCATACCATGGGGCATGGAAATCCCTGAAGGGCTAATGCCCCAGCAGGCTGCAGTCACTTATTTCCATGCTGAAGTCTTCCTATCCATTCGAGTCATAATTCAAAGACTCAGCTTTGAAGGCTTAGTGGCTTCGATATAAACTGGTGAGACAGGAATTATTCAATTTTAACAGTTGTGCAGGGATGTGAAAGAGAGAGTTTGCTTATTAAAGCTCACAGAGCAATGGCAGCTGGTTACTGTAACATACACAGCCTACCCAAACAGCATGGCCTAAGGACATCTTCATTCAAAGATAAATTGCTATACCCTCGTTTGGAAAAATCCTGAAGGAAAAACAAATAGTCAGCATACAATTACCATATGTTGGCGATGGCCTGGGGTATAAATGACTCTGGTCATGGGGACCCTTTCAAAACTTGATAGAATGTAAACTTGGACACTGTGAAATGGGTTTGTTTATTATTTTATATTGCGTGCGAGGAGAGTTGGGTATGGGAAAGAACCATTCTGGACTAGAAAGAATGACTGTTAAATAAATGGACGGGCAATGAAATGGATCTGACCCCCAGGTGATATCTATAATGATGAGACCTCACGAAAACTGAAAAGCTCAAAGCAGCCTCAACTAAAAATAGGACATAAAATAGTCCACTTGGGACTAATCAGACCTCTAACTGGGGTTGGGAAAAGGAGGGTTCTGTATTTTATACTGACACCATGTAAAGCTTAAAAAGTACACTGAAGCCATGAGGCGGTTTTTGTAATCTGCTATCTTCTCTAAACCTTAAAAGCACTTCCATCAGCATACCCACACTTCATCCAGCTGGATATTACAGGCAACACCCCTTGCTCTCATCTTGTGTTTGAAGAAACAGCAGGTGTAAATTAAAAAAAAGCTTCTGGTGGAGGCAGGGAGCAGGCCGTATACACACTTCCTGTCATAAAAGGGTCCGTTGCATCAGACACAGGAAGTAGCCCTTGTGTCTGGCTTCATTCATCCTAATGCAAATTGTCTGTTTTCAGACTCTCCTGGCCACCCGACTGTGACTCAGGAAGAGTTGACAAACACCGTTTCTCCCATGTGAAGGAAGTATTCTTTTGTTGTAACAATGGCTTTGGAGTCGATAAAAGCAGAGGAAAAAAGAATAGAAAAATCACATACTTAAAGGAATCAAGTATGGAAGCAGTCTATTTTATTACATTATTTTTGTAGGAAGGCTATTCGCAAATTTTACTGTAGATTTCAATAATAGTTAATCAAATTCAGTTGCCAAACATAAAACATCATATATATTAACCCCTTAAACTTCGATTTTTGCTTGAATTTCCCCTAAAGAAGTTAGAGAGGCAGTTTTATTCCTTATTGTTGAACCAGTCCTATTTTGAATCTTCTGGTTCCATGGCTTCACTGAAGCTTAATCTCTGTATTTATACAACCTATAATATAGCTAATTAAAACATATATTTAACACACAGTACATTTATAGTGGGTAAAATATTCATGTTTTTTATAGCCGCAGTATTACATCGAATGTAAAATATCTAGATCTTGTGCATTTTGTTCACACTTCCCTGTAATCCAGCTGGACATATTTGGGATCTCTGCCAGTCTTGGGATCTCACCGCAATTTAATATAGGCATAAAATCAGGGGTGTAAAGTCCAGCTTCAGGAAGTAAAAATCCCTCCCAGGACTTCATTTAAATCACCTGGATTTACTTTGGACACAAGATCGAGCCGATATGAGTGATCAGCTCATTCTGTGGGAGGGAGAAAAACATGGCAGGACTTTTACTTTCTGACCCCTGGATTTTACTCCTGTGCCTTAAGTTCCACAGGTTTGAATAAGGGATCTGCATAGTTTTTTGGGGTTAAAATAGAAACAATAATAATTAGATCCAATTTTTCAAAATTTAAATTGATTTAAATGTGACTTTTTTACAGACACACAAAAAAGGCATCAGAGGGAAACTGAAGAAGAAAACTAGAACATATTCAGATGTTAACGGTCATTGAATTTCTAGCATTAAATGTAACTAAAATCAAATTGGGGTGATTTGTACGTACACTTGCATGAATAAACTGCTTGATTTGTGTAGGTGTCTTATGCACTCCTGAAGGGCATCCACTTTTGAATTGAACCTAAAATAAATCGTCACACCTCCCTCAGGGTCGACTCATTGATGCCTGGCTTTGAGAGGCTTCCAATCACAGGTCTCCTCCTGGTCACCTGCACTGCATATTATTCAACTCCTTCCATGAACAACCACACAGCCTAACAGTGATCAACCAAAATTATTGGCACTCTTTATGAAATTAGCAATCAGAATTTTTGATCATCCATTAAATTGCCAGTTCATGTCTAACTTCACAACAAATCAACTATACAATGTATTAATTAATAGAGATGGTCAATGGGTCAATAAGTTGGTAAGGCGTTGAACAACTGGTTGGCCAGATTAAAAAAAAAAGCTCTATCTACCTTGTATTAATGACTGATTAGGTAAAATATGAGCTTTCAAAGAATCCTTTTCATTGGTTAAATGGTTAGATGACACATTTGTGATCTAAATATACAAAACACCTATTGGGAAGGGCGGGTGAGCCAAAGCTGGATTACACCCTGTGCAGTTTCGAATCTATAGTCAATAGCAGTCCTGTTTAATATCAAATCAGAGGAAAATGCGATAATTGACTTGGAATGTGTTGCATGAATTTATGGATTTGACTGTTCTCTTTCATCACAGTCGACAAATGGTTGAACAGCATTTTTTTTTCTACAAATGACAAATAATTCTAATAATTCCATGATTATTTGTATTGTATGCTAATAAGCATAATTATTGGCAAATGACATTGCCATTAAATTCGTAAGTGATTTTTTGAAACATTAAAATAAATGTTTGGTGTATTTCCCCCCCCAAAAAAAGTACCCAGTTCCACAACTGCTGGATCTAGTTCCTTATGTTGGGTTAAAAAAAGAAAAGTTATGGTTTGAATTCATGCCAATATGATCTGATGAAACATCAGTCACAGAATTGCATTTTTCAAATCCTAAAAGAAGATCATATACAGGACAATGTGAAGAAGGAGGAAGAACAAAGAGGCCATTTAGTGATCTTGCTGACAGTCCAAGCATAGCAGAGAACTGACCCCCTGCGGCTTGGATGGGTGCCCTTGGCAGGGAGATGAAAGGGGATTTGAAAAGGTAGCAGTTTGTCGATAAAGATTT
Source organism: Gymnothorax reevesii (assembly GCA_029721435.1). NCBI lineage: Eukaryota > Metazoa > Chordata > Actinopteri > Anguilliformes > Muraenidae > Gymnothorax > Gymnothorax reevesii. The sequence continues at coordinate 15,940,263 of CM056592.1, forward strand.
CCAAAGACTCGACCTGAGCACTGGACTCTCAGACACCATTCTCTGCTGCTGTGCTGGCGCTGTGTATGTAACAGTCATTTCATGAAATGAATAAAAATTTCAGTCGTTACATGAAATGGCTAGGGCTGAACTTCTGTCATTTCAGGAAATGACTAAAAAAAATTTATTATGTTAGTATGTTATCTCTCGAAATGACTGGTTTAACAATATGACTGAAACATAATGAATTCTTCTTAAACGATACTGAAGATTCAAAATTCACAGATTGTGTGCTTTGAATGTGTGCTTAAATTAGAGAGTGAGCGAGTGTGAAAGAGAGGGAAAGAGAGAGAACTTTGATTCACTTTGCATTCAACAGACTTTTACTTCATAACTCGCATCGTTCACTGATCCCAATAGTGACAGAACAGGGGACAGCTGAACTAGGGCACAGACCCCCACATTCCGGGGAACACAAAAGGATTATGGGGGCTCAGTTGTCTTGCGCTCTGTCACCAGGGTGTTTCACACTTCTCAGAGGAATCCCAAACTAATGGAAAAAGAAGTCTGGAACAACATTCCAGATTAGTGAGGGCATCTGGTAGCCTCACACCAGATACAGTGAATTACCGCTACAGGACCACTGCCGCAATCCCTGTGAACCATCCACTGGCAGTTGCTCAAAGAATAAGATCAAGTGCATTCTGAGAACACCGCAGAGGGCAGTCGCGTCGGCCATACCAAATGGATTTAGAGTGGGCCAACTATCGGGTGTCATCGGAATGGCTTTGTGATAATATACCTGAACTGAAGAGGCTAGGGAGTATTAATGGAGGCAAACAATGCCATGATACTGTATATGTAATCAGCCATCCCAGGAAGATATTAATGGGGAAGCAGAGGACATTGAGGGATTATTATTATTACAAAGAGTTGGACTGATTGTGACCTATTTGCACCACAGCCAAAGGAGTTAGGCGTGGGTGGAAGGGTTGTTAGGTATGGTCTTAGGTCTGTTGCTCATTTTGATTGGGTATGATTGGGTGTGATTTTTTGTCTAAATTGAAGTTTAATTGTTTCACCCATTGAGGATAAACCTCTGCATTTATTAAAGTTGGTGGACAAATTACGGGAATTCTTTATGACAGTGAAAGTAGAAATACACTCGGTAAAATGTTGAACAAGTAAAACCAGTGTCTATTTAAAGTCCTACTTGAGCGCAAAACATTTTGCTTTTATGGGTGGTCAACCCTCCTATTACCCGTGGGTCCAAATTTGGGTCCTTTTATTATTTATGGTTTCTAAAAACATGGTAAACATATTTTTTTCTGCTTATTGTCATGGGGAAAACATGAAATTAAATCTAAAAGTAAGTTCATGTTCTGTAAACTTGCATGCATTGGTGCTCTAAGAGTCATTTTGAACCCAAGCTTTATTTGTGCCAGGTCGAAGGAGGGCCCGGGCAAGGGATTGAACCGCAGACTCCCAAGTAAGAGTCGCAGGCTCTTTGGCAGTGGGGTCTGCCTGTGACTCTTACATAGGAGTTTGGGGTTCATTCCCTCGCCTGGGCCCTCCTTCCGCCTGCCACATTCTGGGGTAATCAGCAGGATTCAGGGAATCCCAATGGATGGCAGCATGTGTAAAGCATAAATGTAAATTAACTGCAAACGAAAGAACTGTCCCTTAGGAACTACCACCAACATCACTACAAGTTGTTGTGGTGGGCTGCCAGAAAAAAAGACTCGGCTGGCATTCGGCAGCAAACTAGTGCAACCTCAGTTCGCCAACTGTTACAGCGACTTTCAGTGGAACCTGGTTCTGAAGCCAAACGAGGCCAAAATAGAGCTTTATAGCAACAAATATCAGAGGTGGGTTTGACATAGACAGAAGGCTATAAAAAACACCTCTTACTCACTGTGACATGAGATGGATCTTTGATGTTTCTGGGCTGCTTTTCTGCCGAAGGCCCAAGACATCTTGTTAGGAAACATGAAATCGTTGACTCCATCAAATACCAGCAGATATTCGATTAAATCCTAATAACAGCCTCTGCCAGGAAGCTTAAAATGAGCTGGGGCTGGACCTTCCAGCAAGACAATAATCACACGCACACCACAAAATCTACATTAAAATGGTTAACCGAACAAAGAATGAAGCTTTTTCCATGGCCATCGCAATCCCCTGACCTACATTCAACGAAAATTTTGTGGGATGAGCTGAAGAGTAGAGTTCACAAGCCTTGACTTCAGAATCTGAAGGATCTGGAGAGATTTTACATGAAATGACGGGTTCAATTTATTGTGGCTTATATATTTTTAAGCAAAATATTTGTTTCCTGATAAGAATGTAATGAAATATTCTGAATATCATGAAGATAAACAAGAGACTTTTTTTTACATCTGGTTTACTACATTCTTACTAAATGGTGCTAATAATTCTGGAGGGCACTGGGCACATAACAGCATGAATCAAACCATATTCTTGGTATTGGCTAATAAACTGACACACAAGATAAATGTGGAGGCCAGGACTTAAATCACTTTAGCCTGATTAAGCAACTGAGATTAGTTCAACATATTGTGTCATAGCTGTGGCAGAGGTTCATCAAAGGGTGCTGTCTGTAATCATGCAGTCAGCCAGTTCTTATTTTAGTGCAGAACAATGCTTTCCAGCACTATTGAGGGCTTGGAGGTAAGTATAAGTTGAAAAATAATGCTTTCATCATGTTTCTAAATTCAAAAAGAGTTCTCTCAAAACCCATTTCAATATGACCCAGATGGATTTGCCAACTTTGCCTGCTGCTGAGGCTTCAGTTGTGGTACATCTGGAGATCCATCAGTGGTCCATGCATGAAGAAAAAGATAAGCTTGACTGGTTGAGTGTGTCACAGAGAACACCAATGTGAGAGCAGAGCTGTCAGGTGAAGAGGCGGCTAACTGCTGTATAAACCTACAGACCTCCAATAAGTAAGGAGTTTGATGTTTAATATGCATATGTGTAGAGTATGCTAACATTTTTGATAGTGTTGAAAAAAAAAATCTGACGAAAGAGGGCAGTAAAAGCATGTCCAAAAAGAAGCGTTAGCCATCGAACAATTCAAAAATAATTCCCACTGAACTAAAATGAAAGGTGCTGCTTTCAACAATATTAATTTTGCTTCCATCTATTGATTTATACTCTTCACCTGACCAGTCTTGCAGAAACAATTTGGTTGTTAAAATTCTTGGAGCTCCGACGGAGGCACAAAATTTCAGCTGTCAGCTAAAAAAAAGTGTGCACTCTCCAAAAGATGCCTTTGTATCTTTTCAAGTGTTTGCAAAAGAGGAGGGGTTGGCACTTTTAACCAGCCTGGGAATTTTTTTTCTTTCCAGCCAGAATTTTGAATGAGAATGGTCACAGCGAGGGTCTAGGAACAGGAGGGAGGGCTGGAGGGAAGTTAACCGATTTAGACCCCAAATCCACCATTCAACGCGCTAAGAAAACGACTGGTTCCCTACACAACGTCGGAATAAAAGGTGGGGGAAGGGGGCGGAGCCTGGTTTGTTAAAGGGAGCTGAGCATTAACAAAACCAAACCAGACCCCCACAAAGCCCCCACCCTGAGCCCCTGCACACCCCCATTCAAAGTACGGTAGATGGGTTAAAGAAACCATTGGAGCGTACTTAACAAGGACATGAACACTGAGCACACAGCTGCCTCCCTCTCGGGCTCCGCCTCCCCGGGATCCGGGGACAAGCGCCGTCTCCTTGACTCCTGTCCCTGGAGACCTCCTCCAACACAATCAGTCTGGCAGCTGCTGACTGCGGCATCGAAGGAACAAAGATGACCTGATCTATCATTAACCCCTTTCCCCGCTGATATGCGGCATCTGTGATAGTTCCGCATCTAATGGGAATGTTCGTGGAAATTTGCTCTCCTTATAAAGTTACCCTCGCGAACTTACATGGGAAAAGCCCTCAACATTGAGTCTTCATTTTTTTTTTTTATTCGTGAGGTCCAGGAGTGGACAGAAATTCTTTTTTTGGAAACATTTGTTTGTTTTGTTTCGATATTCCCCCTACAAGAAAAAAATACGAGCCTACCCAGTTGTTTAGTCTGGTAGATACAAAACATTGCCATCATACAGTTTGAGCCCAAATTTAGACTCTACCATTGAACTTTTAATACGCCTAAACAATAAAACCAGACAGTGCCTTGGTGGCCACATCAAAAGGTTGCAGATTTTTAAACAGAGGGCACTAGTAAAAGTGAGCTACGGTCAAGAGGACGACAGGGAGCAATTTCCCAGTAACAGCTCCCGCTAGATATGTCTGGGGGAACATTCTCAGGATACTTAAAGAGTCAATCATTTATGCCTTAATTTTGATTGTTTAACAGATTATGCAGGGATAATGGCTGACATGTAAACAATTATTAACTCGAAAAGGGGAAAAAAAGCTTTCTCAATGAGATTGAGATCATTAGTATTTACAACAAAACTATATTTATAGTTCACCCTGTACGGTCAAGACGAGGCAAAAGAGTTACACAGGGCATTGTTTTTGTTTCAGTATCGAACATCGTCTGCTGAATCGCATAGACGTGAACTCTGAACTCTGCAAACGGGCCAGCGGCGTACGTGCACGCGCGCCCGCAGACACACACCAGGGGAAAGAAAGCAGAGGAAATCCTTGCCACTGGCTGGCAGCACGCCCGGCACACTACAGACGTTTTCTGCAGGAGGGCACCATCACTCTCTGCCATTCAGCGCTCCAGCTCAACACATTAGAGATGCATTCCTTCAGTCTGAGTGGCGGGAGTCTCTATACTTCCTGCATAATAAGGCCGAGAGAAATTTCATTAGCCCCCCTATCCCTCGCCACCCACCCTTTACATTCTTTTCTCTAGGTAAATTTGCCAGCAGTTCTAATGTTCTGGTACAGTTCCTTTCGTAAGTGAATACAAAACTCCCCATTCTTCCCTGTTCTGAAAATCAGTTTTATATATATATATATATATATATACACATGCAGTACAGGCCAAAAGTTTGGACACACCTTCTCATTCAATGCGTCTCCTTTATTTTCATGACTATTTACATTGTAGATTCTCACTGAAGGCATCAAAACTATGAATGAACTCATGTGGAATTATGTACTTAACAAAAAAGTGTGAACTACCTCTAACTGAACACATGTCTTATATTCTAATTTCTTCTAAGTAGCCACCCTTTGCTCTGATTACTGCTTTGCACACTCTTGGCCTTCTCTTGATGAGCTTCAAGAGGTAGTGACCTGAAATGGTTTTCACTTCACAGGTGTGCCTTGTCAGGGTTAATTAGAGGAGTTTCTTGCCTTATCAATGGGGTTGGGACCATCAGTTGTGTTGTGCAGAGGTCAGGTTGTTACACAGCCGACAGCCTATTGGACAACTGTTAGATACATACATACATAATTTCACGTGTTCATTCCTAGTTTTGATGCCTTCAGTGAGAATCTACGATGTAAATAGTCATGAAAATAAAGGAAACACTTTGAATGAGAAGGTATGTCCAAACTTCTGGCCTGTACTGTATATATACAGTGCCGTGAAAAAGTATTTGCCCCCTTCCTGCTTTCTTATTTTTTTGCATGTTTGTCACACATAAATGTTTCAGATCATCAAACAGATTTTAGTATTTGACACAGATAACTAGAGTAAAAACAAATTGCAGTTTTTAAATGATGATTTCACTTATTAAAGAGGAAAAGCTATCCGAACCTACCTGCCCCGGTGTGAAAAAGTAATTGCTCCCTAAACCTAATAACTGGTTGTGCCGCCCTCGGCGACAACAACTGCAATCAAACATTTGTAATAACTGGTAATGAGTCTCTCACATCCCTGTGGAAGAATTTTGGCCCATTTTCTTTGCTGAGTGGTTTTTAGTCCGTCACATTGGAGGGTTTTTGAGCATGAGCGGCCTGTTTATGGTCATGACACGGTATCTCAATCAGATTTAAGTCTAGACATCGACTAGGCCACTCCAAAAACTTCATTTTGTTTTTTTGTTTTTTTTTTTAAGCCATTCAGAGGTGGACTTGCTGGTGTGTTTCCGATCATTGTCCTGCTGCATTACCCAAATGCATTTGTGCTTAAGGTCACCAACTGATGGTTGAACATTCTCTTTCAGGGTTTTCTGGTGGAGAGCAGAATTCATAGTTCCATCAATTGCAGGCAGTCATCCAGGTCCTGGAGTAGCAAATCAGCCTTAAACCATCACAATACCACCACCATGTTTGACTTATGGTATGGTGTTCTTCTTAAGAAATGATATTTTAATTTTACGCCTGATGTAACGGGATGCACTCCTCCCAGAGAGTTCAACCTTTGTCTCGTCAGTCCACAGAATATTTTCCCATAAGTCTTTGGGATCAAATAATGCTTGACAAGTGAAAACTTACCCCATTGGCAAGATAATTTGAACTATCTCATTTTTACTAAGAAAAATGGTGATAGAAAAAAGTGTTTTAAAGTCCCACTGGGTATGAATTTAGCCTTAAAATATCAGTTTCAAAGTCTATCTATTGGTGTTAATATTAATATTGGAGTTAATATTGGAGCGGCTTTTTCGCAGTGGAGAGAAGTGTTGCTGATTGAGAGGTGAGTTACATGCTTGTGTTCATGCGTTGTATTTATCACACATTGTTTTTGTTGGCTGTGTTATCGTGTGTAGTCACAGTCACTATTTGGGTTATCAGAACGTAACTGATTATGAGCCCATTCAAATAATGTAAACAAGGTTAGCCGAGGTAGCATTAGCATTTTACCGGCAGAGTTAGCCCCGTTTCAGAGTGTTTTTTATGGCAAACTTAATGCTTCACGGTGAGAAAAGTTGTTGACTTACTAGCAACTATTGTTTGAAAGCAAAGACAGGCCATATCAGCTTTGTAGGCTGGCGTTGCACCTTCATTATGTTGATATTGTCCCGTTTTGAGGTTACAATAGCTAACGTTACTACGTCTGCAAACATTACTCTTAGGAGCGGTGCTTGCGCATACTTTGTTGTTGAGCAATAGTTTTAATCCTACACTGTTGAAGACTTCTATGCAAACACAATCTTAGCTAATAACTTTATTGATTCCAGCTTTTCACATAGACGAGTGGATGACGTGAGTTATCGAATCCAACTTTGGTCGCTGGTTTACAATCAAACAACGAACAAGGAAATCAGGGCTGTCATAATTAACGCGTTAAGGCAGATTAATCCAACATTAATAATCTGATTAAAAATTTTAACGCAATTAATCTATCAGCAGCGCAGAATGTCTCAAAATCCCTGAAACGTCGCATTTGGGGCAGTTTGTGCAAGTAATATTACAGTTGCGCATGCGAAAATGGGCAGTTGATCCAATAGAACCCATGGCAGCACCAAACAACTCCGTGTGGAAGACGTTAAAGACGCTCGCGGACATGGAACTGCAAATCTAAGCATGCGGTTACAGTACTCGATCACTAGATGGCACCCCCAGACCAGTTATTGAATATTCACAAGGAAGCCGAGCTGGAGCGCTATCTAATCTAGGGAGGCATATCATGGGCTGACTACAATTAACAGTTATGTCTATATGTCTCACATTGGACATAACTGCTTATTGCAGTCAGCCCTCGATATATTGTTTGGTTTTTCATCAAGCCAACATTTTCTTTATAAACTAACATGCTCCACATGCAAACATTATGCTAATAACAGGCAAAAAATGCTAGGAAAGTCATATTTGTGCCAAATTCCGGTTATATTACTGTACCTTGTCGGTCGACATTGCTCCTCTTTATATTGAGCGCTCCACAAGTCGGTGTAAAAAATGCACGTTCTCAGGGGGGACGTCAGCCGGCAACAGCGCTCTGTGTGTTTTACGACAGTTGTGTTTTACGACAGCGGTGTTGCGCTTCTACTTGCTCTAGCGGCCTTTAGTGGCCGCTAGAGCACACGAAACTGGGATTCCTACCTATAAGTCTAAAAATAAGTAAATTTAGCTTTCTTGAAAATTACTTTCTGCAGTGTATATATGGTCAAACGTTGCTGTTTTTCTACAAAATGCCATAGGGGCCAACATAGAAAAGCTTATTTATTCAAAATGAGTAAAATGGATCTATTGCGTTTTGGAAATAAACTCTTCATAAACTCCATTACTTTTGGTAAGACTCTACACTCTGCCTGCTTATCACCACTTTGCGGCAGAACAGGAAACTGTAATCATTAGTGCTGAGACAGTGGAGAGCAGAAGTCAGGGCCGGGGGCTGCCATGGTCGTCTGATGGTTCTGTGCACTATGGTATGTACACTCTTGGCGGCGAAGAGGACAAGAATAGCTCTAACGAATGGACCAGTCTCTCCCCCCCTTCTTTCCAGACCACAGCACCCCAGCACAATGGTTCCCGTGACAGCCTTTCCAGGCTTTGAGAGAGAGGGGCATTGTCCTCTAGCAGGTCAGCGGGGTGGGGGTGGCGTGCCGTCACACTGAGACATGAGCCCCCTCGCTGCAGCTGCCTGGACATAGCCAGAAAGACAGTGGCCTGATGCCAGGCAGCGTGGTCAAACTGGTTCTGTGGCCACTGAAACCATGGTCAGTGGCAGGGCTCGGACCTCCCACTGCCACTGCAGAGTGGTCATGTGCAGGACCCTATCCCATCGCACCAACAATGTGCACTCCAGGCAGCCAAATCCGACGGATCAGAAAAACTCAACCAAATCAAATGCAAGATCAGTTTTGTCCATCCTGTCATGAGATGTGTTCTAAACCTCTTCCAGCAATATTTCAGTTTTGTGATCCACTACACCCCTGGTAACAAGAGATCACTCCAATTCTGCGGTGGGATAAGACTCATCATTGAGACAGATGAGGGCCAAATGGCAAAAGTTTGAATGACCATCAAGTGTTCCACCCTGAGTATTTGCTTCCTGGTTTTTCCCCACAATCCAGCCAACCTTGGGCGTTTCCCGAAAGCGTAGTTGCTGAGTTAGCAACTTCGATAGTTCATCCATTCACAGTCAATGGGCCCAACTTTGTAAGTTAGCATGTGAGATTTCGGGAAACGCACCCCTGGTCAGTTTCACTTTCATTTCCCAAATTAGTTCTCATTAATTAGGGTCTAATTCTTCTCCCCTCACTTCTTGTGCCCTTCCCAGTGATCACACATTTCTGCCCACTTTGTTTACTGTTGTCTTGTGTATTTAAGTTCCTGGTCTCAGGCTTGTTACAGTCCCTTGTCCTTCCTAATATGGTATGCAGCTACACAGCCCTCCCTGGATCATTTGGCTTGCTGTCCCAGTTTCTGACCTCTGATCAGTCCCCTCTGCTATGCCTAGCCCAACCTCCTATGTTCCAGTTTGATCTTGCCTGATTTTGGTCTTCATCCATAAGCTTCATCTGTAATCTGCGTTTGGGTTCTAATTCTCAAATCTGCGGCATAACAATCCAAGCAACCTATATGGAAGCAGCAGACCCCCTCACTCTTCCACTTTGAAGGGATCCACCTTGGATCACTTATCTGGTGGGGCCATTTTCCAAAAACATGCCTCCCTTCATGAAATTTCCGAGAACATAACCGCCTATGTTCCTCTTTGCTCTCGCCCTACTTTGGATCTTCCACTGATAATCCTATTCAAGTGTGCCTTTGATCCCAGCAATTCCTGTTGAAGACGGCAATTAAGACTATCATGTGATCTGTGCCTGCTTCCAGTTGCTGAAAACCCTGACGATCAAGTACAAGATCAGAAATTTCACCAAATCTGCTCATAGATGTCATGATCCATTATGTGTACTGACAGTGTTTTATATTGCAAAAGAAGTTACATGGAGAGGAGGAGCAGCCGTCATTGGTAACCTCTCCTGAATAAAGCCAGCGCTTGCTCATTCATATATGCTCTGTATACCAGAGCTGTCGAAGTCCGGTCACATAGGGCCACAATGTTGGCTAGTTATTTGGATCTATTTAAGGCACAAACAAGTCCCCTGTCTTGTTCTTGAGACACTGAGGCGGCAAGGGACTGAACGGACCCTGCAGACGACGTGGCCCTCTAGCACACAAGTTTGATGGCCTGGCTCAATGCTATTATGTCCAGTAAACCCGAAAGAGACCGAAAACATAAGGAAAAACATTGGCCCTCGCTGAAGCGGGCAATATCCCTCAGCTCCGAAGGTCACTGCTGCTCCCCATGGGGAGTCCACATATGCAATATGAACTTCCTAACCCAAGTGGTTACAGAGAAATAGCCCAGACAAAATTGGCAGCCACCCGGACGCCCGCCCACCCGTCGAAGGGGCGACAATACCCCTCGTGCCCTTGTTGGGCTGAGGGGTAAAAAGCAATCCATCAGAGAACTTTAAAAAAGACATTCAAGGACAGGACTTACATCCAGTAAGACTCTACAGTGATGTAAGAGATGTCTGGTGCACTCGAGTACAGACTGGGCTCATGTATAAATTTTCTGCTGTCCCCTTATGAATTCTTTCACCGAACTGCATGCTCATGCAAAGTATTATTACATTTCCATGTCACAATATTTAATTGTGAGATAAAGTGCCGAAGAATTTCAGATTAATTTTTCCATTGTACATAAAAATTAGAAATGGAGAATTCCAATATGCATTTTAAAGAGCATTTTCGCCATTCTTTACGCACTTAAACCACCTTATTGTTCGGTGTACATTTTCTAGCTAATTAAAACTTGCCCATAAAAACCGCAACCATCACTTTAAGTTGAACATTTAAATGTATAGAAATTGATGCTAGAGGCTCTTCAAGACCATATTTCCAGATCGATAAGACATTAATAACGAAAACAAGGTCTTCAGGCTCACAGTGGCCGGACGTACTGAGCACGAATCCAGAATAGCTGGGGGTGGGGGGGGTGGGGGGGAGAAGAGACTATCAGTTTCCTGAAGCAACACCACCATCTGCTGTTCAACTGTAGTCATTTCACTATTCACTCCGCATTCCTGCAATCGGCAAAATTCATTTTGTAATAGGATATTTCTGCAAAGCAGTTTGTTGACCACAAGCTCATACGCAGTTCGCACATCTGCGTACATGGTTTTTATCAGGCACTTAAAATTACCCAAAACAGACAGGATTAAACACAGTCAGAAAGGACAAATACAAGTGGTCATGCATGTACAATAATGGTTTGTTAAGGTTACTTTAATTCATCATTTTAGAACACTGAACTCAAGCTCAATGATTCCACAGATTTTACATGAACAATATCTTAGAATTCACAAAATCAAAACAAAAACCAAAAATGAAAAAAAAAAAACCCAAAAAACAAAATAAAACCTACAGTAAAGTCAACATAGCAGATGAACCAAAGCGTTTACCCACAACTAATGTGAGAATGAAAATTGCAGTTATTAATAATCTTAAAAATGTCCTATGGAAGGAAATAAAGGAAAATAAAAACCCATGATATGAAAATGTGACTGTTTAAAAAGGTTTACAAAGGCATTTTGAATTTTACCAGATTTTTCTTCGTGCAAACATATTACATTGTAGATACATGACTCTAGCGATGATCAATGAAGAAGAATCAACTACTTAAAACAGCAAGATTGTCTCACTATAGTAATACATTTTCTCCCTCACAGGAAGTTAAAAAAAAAAAAAAAGATATTTTTGAAAAGTAGGGCTCAGTTTTCACATTGCTCTTTAAGCTGTCCGACACCCTCCCACAAGTAAACAACATATACAAAAGGCTGAAGTGACAGAACAATATAATGTAATTTGTGGGCTACAACAGAGTAGGGAGACACTGAAGGGACTCACATTTTTGGCGATTGGCACAGTTCATGGAAACATCCGTAATGCCATGACAAAGATCTTACCTGCAGGTACTACAGCATGAAACGAGGCTCTCCACAGGCGATGCAAATCCAACAGGCTTCTACGCTTCATTTACAGATATTTCATTAAAATAAGAAATTTCAAAGAATGCTGAGTTCTGGTATAATCACAGATGTGGCAATTGGAGATGTGTGCTTTGACCTTTGATTAAACGTATTTATATGCAGATGCACTTTTCTTATTCCATACTGACAACAATATGAGCATCTCCCTCCATGTTGTGAAAAATGTAGAATACTTCTTCTATTGTTCTTTCGGCACTTCCCACAGTGGCGTCTCTGCGCATGGTGTTAGGACACAGAGCAGAGGACGTGAGTAAGACATTAACTGTTGCGCAGTGTGCGCACAGCTGTGTGTGTGTGTGTGTGTGTGTGTATGGACAAAATATCGTTCAGCGGTGCTGAGATTAGGCTCTTGAGCTGGCAGGGAAAATGAGCTGCTTTCCATTGACAAGCTAACACACGAGCACTACCACGAGCAAAGCAAAACTGCCCATGCACAGCAAAATATCCCAGTTTGCCTCAACCTCATGAGCGAGACCTCGCTAAAACCGTTCCTGTATCCATGTGCGCTCCTGCCTTTTTGGCCTTAACGTCCTATTCAACACCTGTGCAGGGCAGTAAAAAGAATGTTGCACTTTCCAGAAGGCAAAAGCACAAAAAAAGAAAAACTGAAATGTGTGACAGAATATGCTCAATCTTCCTAGCTTGCTTTGTTCTTTGCAAGATATAAACAAAGGCTCAGAACCAAATTAAAAATAAAACAAATCGCTACCTTGTTTTCCCCGTTAACCACGATATCAAAGTTAACCAGCACCAACACTTGGATTCCGTATATAAATTTTAAAAAGATGTCATTCCTCCTCCCCCCCCAAATGAATTGCATGTTTGCCACTTCCCTTTAAGTCAACAACGAAGGAGGAAGTTACAGGTCCCTTTCTCAAATTCAGTATTTGGCACCATTATCAGTGCCATTGCTCTACAGTACTGAGCAAATCCAGACTCAAGGAGTAGGCTGAACTGCATTCCGAGTCCAGTTCATGTTAAATGTGCGCGCGAGAGCTCACAATTCAAGTGAAGTCAAAAGCGTGTAGTTACACGATAATCCGACCCCGTGGCAGTACCCTAGGATAGATGCAGTCCGAGACGCACATCATTCATCCCAGGCGTTAACTGTTACCCTGCAGTAGATCATATGAAATGCAGTAATGGAACATTACACCAGTGTAATAATACACACATGCCCACAGGGAACAGAAATTCAAACACACAATGCAAAATCACATTAATTCAAAAAAATAATACAGTCAATAATGCTGAGTGACAATCTGGTTCAAGACAAAGGTCAGTTTGCTTTCAACTGCCACTGTCTGTAAAAAGAGTCTGCTAATTCATGCCTGACTCTATGTGGATATAGGCCTAAAAATTACTGCGTGACACAGGTATGGTAAAAAATGCCATTATTGACTAACAGTGAGTTCAATCAACATAATTCAAAAAAAGCTAGGTTTCCTTCATCTTTTCAAAATTCAAGACTTATGTAATTTAAGGAATCAACAAGAGTATGTCATCTCTTCTTCATATATGTAAACAACATCAGCTGTTACAGACTCTCTTCCAATGCCTTTGACAGAAAAACTCTGACTCACTGCCACTCATTTGAGCGTTAATTTGAGTGTCAGCTTTGTAGTTGCCTTTATAATACTAAATATGGAGTAATGCAGAAAGCTAAAAGGATGGTGAATTTAAAAAAAAATGAAATGTCAAAATCTTGAACTATTGTTTCAAAGGGTAAAGAAGTGCAAAGCAGAAATTCCATCTTATTGCAAAGCTCAACACATGACAATTGATTACATTAATCAGATGCATTTTTCTGCCTCAAGGCTAACTGGCTGATCACCATTTTCACGCACAGTTCACATAAGAAGGAAGCGAATTATTTTCAGCATAGACCCCGTCTTGCAGTCTGTGCCCTGAGGAAAAGATATATACAATTACCCTTCTGTTCTACATGAAATTCTTACATTTCTAGGGCAAATGAAACCCAACTGAAAATCACTGCAAAGTCTGTCACTAGTAAACATAGTCTTTTTTTTATAAAATAGTAAACACACTCTTATACACAATTTCATACTTTTCAGGAAGTGGTTGTCCCAAGTTAGGGTGTGTGTAATTTACAAAAATCATGGTCCATCACAGATTATTGGCCCGCTTCTCTCTGTGTTTATCCATTAGCCCCTTCAAAGTAAAGAAAACCTCCAGGGCCAGAATGCAAGAAGACATCCAGGAAGCCACAAACATTTAAGGTAACTGTACAGTAAAATATGCTGCTGCCCCCTGGTGGAGAAAACTCACACTTCCGATACGGCAAATTATCTTTTAAATTTCCGCCTTGATAAACACAGACCTGTCGTTAACAGGGGCATTAGGAACAGGGAAATATTTACAGTACAATTTTTCTCAGTCTTGTGTTTCTGAGACAATTTACACATTAACAAGAAAATGGAATCAACTCAAAGACAGGGTGTTCCAGGCCAGAGGACAGAGGAAGCCTTATGAAGGCTTCGAAAATGTGACAGAAGGTTTGGGATTGGAGATCCTGGAGATGTTCAAAGTGGTCTTCAAGGATGGGGTGAACCTCATGGTTCTTCATGTACTTCTTCTGAGATGTTGGGTTCGGGACGGTTGGTGGCAAGGTATTTAGCTCTCATGCTCGAGGTGTACTGCAGAGGGCAAGAGAGAGACAGAGCAGACAAGACAAAAATGAGAGCATATGATCAAAACAAGCAAGAAAAGTGACACTTTGCTCAATTTTTCCAGGCAAACCAAGCCAACAAAGAGCAGACCAATACTAATAAATAAAGTGTTCCTGTGATCAAAGATCAGCAAATTAACAACTAGCAGCAAGTTCTTTGGGCAGTAGCTTTCAAAACTTTTCCCTTTTATTCACAATTAGGAATGCCAAATTTTATTTTAAAATTGCACCAATCATGTCGTTAGCCAGTTTAAACTGTGCAAACTCTGCTAATGTCATTGAAGTAGAGCATTGCCAACACTGCATGTCTCCCCTCTGTAATTCAGCAGATGTGAGGTGCAATCTCCATACGGCAGAGTCTCAATGCTGGTGAAGGCATCAGGTGACCCAAAGGGGCCACTAAATTTTGGTGAGGCTTCCAGAAACCCCGTAAACTGAATCCCCCCTTTCATTTGAATACTATGGGGTCATTCCGTGTCAACTCAACCAAAGCCCCCCACATCAAAATTTTGATTTTGATAAAACTTTGTACATTTCAAGAAAAATATGTATTGGCAGTATTGAGGTCAAATATTTCAGGTCAATAATTGCTAGTTCCTGAAATTTAGCCTATTTTATGGAAGGGGGGGGGGTCAATTTAAACAAATTCGCCTTAATTTTGGAGCGATTTTGAGGGCCTCAGAAATGGATTTTCAGAGAAAACTGACCTATAAGTTTCATTTTGTCATCAGAACAGTTGCTGAACTTAAGCTTAAGCTACCTTTCTTTACTCAGTGTGTTTAGTTTATCTGAACTGTGGCCTGGAAAAAGCAAAAAACAACAATCATACAATTTTCTCAAAATTTAATGAAGCTATTATTCTGTAACTAATTAAGATAGAGCCCTGGTATGCAAACTGTCGGTCAACTCTCTGAAGATCACAAAAAATATCAAATATCAAAGTCACTATGGTTGTGTTAAATATTTGAATGCCCTTGGAAATTGTCGTCAGAATGAAAAGTGCGAATTTTGGGTCATTATAGTAGGCATATATCTCAAAAGGGACACAAGTTATCAATGTCATATTTTTAGTGCTTGAAGGCACGGGTCTTGGGTCTAACATTAAAAAACTGGAGATGTTTAACTCATCCTTCAGAGTGTACAGCATGCCAATCATATTAGGTGTCTAACTTAATTTTTAGGGCACCTTAGCCATGGAGTAAGTGAAAGGATGAATGTGACTCATACATTTGTTCACTTCCACCAAGGAGGTGTACGTTTTTGCCAGCCTTGGTTGGTTTGTTTGTTTGTTTGTCCGTCTGTTAGCAGGATATCTCAAAAAACGGCCGTATAGATTTTAACCAAACTTTGCTGGATGTTAGAATAGCACAAGAGGAACAAATTTGGGCATATCTAGGCCAAAGTACAGCTGAGATATAGGACCAAAGTTCAAATCCAGCTATGCTGGCAGAGATTCTCAAGTCTTTCCAATGGCCTGTGCTTTTGGGTTTTGCTGCCACCTGGCGGTGAAATGCAACAATGCCCTACATCAGCCAATGATAATCACCTAATATGGTTGGCATCCTTTACAGTCTAAGGAAGAGTTTTACATCTCCAGTTTTTTAATATGTTAGCCCAAGACCCGTGCCTTCAAGCACTAAATATATGACATTGATCACCAGTGTCCCCTTTGAGACATATACCCACTGTAATGATCCAAAATATGCACTTGCCATTCTGAAGCCAACTTCCAAGGTTATTAAAACATTTAATACAACCATTGTGACTGATATTTTTTGTGGTCTTCTGAAAGTTGACCTACAGTTTGCATACCAAGTCTCAGGGCTCTATCTTAATAAGTTACAGAACAATAAATGCATTATATTTGAAAAAAAATTGTATGAGTGGTGTTTTTTTTTGTTTTTTCCAGGCCACAGTACAGGTAAACTAAACAAACCGAGTGAAGAAAAGTAGCTTAAGCGAAGAGTTCAGCAACTATTCTGATGACAAAATGAAACTTATGAGTCTGTTTGCTCAACAAATGCATATCTCAGGCCCTCAAACTTACTCCAAAATTATGGTAATTTTCTTAAAACTGACGCCCCCTCCCTAAAAGAAGCTAAATGTCAGAAACTGGCAATAATTGAGCTTCATTATTTTACCATTTCACAGAAGACATATTAATCTTCCACTGTGGGGAATATGATAAAAATGATTTTTTTTTTGGAGGAGAATTTCCTAAAATTTGGTTGATTTGACATGGAATGGGCCATTGTTGGCCCCCTAAACATTAGTCTGTGGCACTGGGACTGACATGCATTTACCATTCAGTTCTGGACCAACTGCACAACTTTAAAATTTCCTAGTGCATAAACTGCTGCTAGATACAGCACCCAAGGTTTAGTCAGGTTTTCACAACAGAAATTGACATCAATGCAAAAAGGTCAGTCTGCATCCAGTTAACCGCAGTTGCAGCAGAAACAGTAACATGTGCAAACAGCTGTGGTGTGCTTTGTGTGAACCTTTGTCTACATGCAGGGCTCTGAGTTTTAAATAATACAAGCTGGCACGTCATACATTCATCTAGCATTAACACAGAGCAAAATCCTCCCAATGAGTTGCCATTTGTAACAACGACAAAAAAGATGAATTGCTGAGGGGTCTGGCAAAAGATGTACAAACTCAACAAATAACACAGACAAAAACACATATAAAACAGTCAGAGTCATTTGGACAGCCTGATATGAAAAAAAAAACAGAGAAATCCAGCAGAGATCAACGTTGAGGTCTTTTCACAAGTTTGGTTTCGTGACACGAACAAAGCTTTGAAAGTTGTAGCAAGATTCCTTTGACAGTGACTGGAGACGTCCACTTAATTCTAATGAGCCATGCAGCTCTAAAAGACACGGTAGACAAAAAGCATAATCAGCGTATTATGGAGCCAAAGAACCGACAGAAGAAGAGGAGGGGTATACACACTTTTGGAGTGTTACGTGGCGATTCCACCCACGTGCACACATTTCTGACCCACCAAGTGTGGCACAGGTGTAGGTCTCCCATGTAACTACAATAAGTTATTTGAACGGGACAGCAAACAGAAGAAAGGGCACAAATGGGAACTGATAAAGCGACAGGTAAAGTGGATTCCTCCTCTGCAAGTGTTTGCATTTGCCATCTAGAGCACCGTGACATGCTATCTGCACTTGCTGAACAATGGATACCTTAAAGTGTTACTGTATAAGTGAGAATTTTTGGGAAGACATGGGAATTCTATGCCTATAATGCAACGGGTTCTGCATCAATCCCATACACCCATGAATAAAATTTGGAACAAAATTCAATTTTTCCGCAACCAAATGGGTGCATCTGCCATGAGAGGAAGCAAATCACTTAGGTTGAAGGGATCTTATGCTGTCTTATCCTCAAAGAAAGTAGTTCAGACCACAACTTAATTATTAAATAAGCTCACGATTTATCATTCGCACTTCAGATCAATTCCCATGACCGATGCTTTTCAAAGCGTTCACCAGTCACTGAGCTCTTCATAGACTTCCTTACAAAATCGTGGCAGTGTGATCTAGCTTGGCAGAGGGAAAACCCAACGCCAATGTCAAGAGAGCATTTCGAACTCTTAAGGTAGCAATTATTCCTGAAGCTTTTTTCACTTGAATTCAATTAGTCTCGTCAAGACATGCTGTTCTCCTCAGTATGTGGTTGACAGTCCTCAAAAATCCTTACATTGCTGTAGATTGAGTGTCTTTTTTCCATTAAAAAACTGCAAGTGAGCATTCAGGTGCCAGAAGAGTTTGGGGAAATATTAAAAGCAAACAACATTCAGGCTAAGCGTTCCAGAACTCAGCCAATCACAAGAGAAGCTTTGGGCATGACTGCCAATCTAAATAACTTGCAATTTGTACTGCAGTCCTTCTGCTTGACTATGTGATACCATAATCCATATCATTTTATGAACTGTTCATTACCTTGACCGTTCTAACTCGCTATATGTAACCGAACACATACCTAGGCTAATAACAGTACAGTTTGCAGTCCCTCTGCAATATGTAAACAGTAAAGGGTTAGAATAATTGCAGTTGCCAGCACCTTCTAGATTCAACAGTTCAGAGTTCAGGAAAAGGACAGTGAACAGTGGATGAAGAATGACCAATCAAAGATACAATGCGTTAACAGCCGGTATGCTTCCTGCTAAGCAGAACACGACAGAAAGCAGCAAAATGGCCAAGGGTGAAGAAAGGCACAACAGCAGGAAGACGAGAACACAACGAGGAGGAAAAGATGCATTACAAAATCCGGACACAACTGACCCAATGACAAAAGCTGTTTACTTAACCATTGAACCATGAAATATGTGTCCGTTCTTCAATGTCTTAGCAGAACAATTCACACGTTTGGCCATTGACAAGCAACACATTAGTGGTAACGCACAGTTCTGAACTTAAGACCGCCTGCTCGCTTGCGTGCAGCTTCTACAGGATACCTAAGCGTCTATCATTATGAATGCAAATAACAATCCACAGAGATCTCGCAAGAAAAAAATCACAAGCTGTGACAAGACATCTTGCCACGAACCATCAACAATTTTGTGTTCCTGATCATGCCCTTATGGAAAGAGGAGTTAACTATGCAACTACAAATATCGGCACACTTGTTTCAGGGCTGATTTTCAATTTTCAAGCAAGACCGCTACATTCAACTGAGGGTTAATCTTCGTCCTACTACAAACATTTTATTGATTTATTTATACTTCATTTTATTGGGACAATTCATTTAATTTCATGACTAAACTCCGGAATATACCAGATTTTGGCTCATTTTCATGTTTGCATTCCCCAGTCAAATGGACATTGGCATCCTAAAGATATCCATGAAACTTTTCAACTAGATTAAAAAAACAAAAAAAAAACCACTGTTGAGGGGTTATAAAAGCATCCCGAGCATGTACACAGGACAAAAGGAAGTACAACTTGAAGTAACACATCTAAATAAACAGGAAATTAAGAGAAACTGTAGTTGTTAAGGGACATACATGCAGTTGTACAGTTTGTGCAAAGGGAGAAAGGAAAAAAAATTTATTGGTGATTCAGTGCCCAACAATTCTGGGAAGGGCCTCGCCTCTTTAGAAATGACATGCCTAAGGTGCATAATGAGGGCCATTCAGATACAGTGTTGCAGATAATAATAATAATAACAAAGAACTTCATTGGTCTACACAAGGCCCTTGATCTTCACCTCAGCCAACACCTTTGAGATCAACCAGAAAGCCAAAAGCGAGTCAAGGGCTTCATCGGTGCTTGACCTCTCCAATGAACTGGAGGCTGAATGAGAGAAAATCCTCAGCAGGATGTCCCAAAATCTGGTAAAAAAAAAAGCCCTCCTAGCAGAATGGAGGCTGCAATTGCAATGAAGGGAGGTCCAACTCCATATCAATGGACATACTTTTGGAGGAGATGTCGACAAACTTCTGGCCATGTAGTGTAGCTGAAAGACGCGTCAAAGGTGTGTCCAAGTTTTGGGGTGCGTCGGCCAAAGAAAATCATGAAACATGTAACCCTGAAGGGCAATACTCACGAAACTGACAAACAAACTGTAATAGCATTGGAATGCCAGGCTACTTGAATGCAGGATTTAAAAGACAACAACACCACAAGAATCTCGTCAACGTCCGCGAAGAGTCCTTCATATTAGCTTGCGGTCTGAGGCAAGCTAACGGAAGACAGCCACCTGATTCTCTAAAGACAATGAAAAGCATAGCAGCGCCTGGTTCGGCCAACATCAGAGAGACAGAGACAGAGAGGAACAGAAGAACAAACCCTACACCTCAAGTTCTGTCTGAAGGACCGTGTGTGCTGATGCTACCCAATGGCTAGAACATGGCAGCTCTGGGGTGAGAGTAGGCGAGACATTAGCCAGAGAATTTTGAGGAGGCAGGACACCAATTTAGCAAGGCAGTATGGACTCTGACAGCAGAACGGATGGGAAATAGGACGCGGGCATTTTCAATACCTGCAAGTATAGCAGACGTCGTTATCAATACGCTCTCGCGTTAGCCGAAGGCTTTGACTGACGGCTGTTACCATCCATGGCAGTCAAGCGCAACTGTGTGGGTTTGCAGAAAACAAAATGACAGAGGAATAGAGAATATCAGCACCGCAGCCTTGATACACAGACACAGAGCCCGGAAGAAGCACAAGGCCACTTTGAAAGGTACAGAATTAAGTCTTCAGCGAGCAATTTAATACAAGTCTAGACCCTGCTGCTACGCTATTTGGCACAATAAATATTAAGTGCGAATAAAAACGCAATCTGGAAAAAGTACTCTAAGCCTGCCTTGACGCTTTAAAAGTAAAAAGCAAACAAACGGCCTTCCGGATGTTCAACCTGGCAAAAAGCATCCCTGTACTTCCACCAATAAACTTTAAACATTGCAATAAATAGCGACAGTTTCAACCAGCAAAAGCAAAGACTGACTGTATTCTTATTCCTCTGTAAAGGGATCATACTGATAATGACATTATGATGACTCCCTACAGGAATTCTAAAGCTGAAGGCAGGCACTCTTAGAAATGGCGCAAAGCCCACAGGAGGATAGAGGATGGGGCAAGTGAGGACAAGCAGTCTCCAAATAGCATCTCTGCCGGCAACTCCGCAGACAGAAATGCATACCCTTCATCAGGATTAAAAGCGAATTACAATTCTACAGAAAATACAAACTCATAATGAAAAAAACTGGATTCGAGACTTAAGTATCTCTCTTCACCACAAGTCTGTTTTGAGCTCAAGATAATGGAAAAAAAAAATACTGAGGGAAAATGCGAGGATTTCTTTAGTTTCTTAAACCAAGGCTGCCAAAATGACACTGGGGGTAGAGTGCAGATCAGAGAGCGAGTGAAGGGTGGAGACTTACAGAGGGCGGAGGGGATTCTCTGCCAATCAGAGGGGTGTTCTCACACCGGGGATTCTGTAAGTTTGCGTTCTGGCTCCTGCGTCACAATATAGAAACGAGAAACTCCGTTACGCCAGCCAGACGAGGGCCGGCTGTGGCACCAGGCCCCAATGCTGCGCTACGCCACAAATGGACAACTTAAGAGGCCTTGCCTTCTGTATAGAGCCCGGCGAGCCCTACAGACCATGGAGACACAGCAGCTAGGATCTGGTAGAGCTCAAGAGAGGCAGCCCACATGCAGCTGGTATGCGTTCACTCTGGTATGGTAGAGATTAGCACCGGTTCCTGTAGTCCTAGTCTAGCATGCTGTGTCTACTGTCTTTAAAGTTGGCCTACATTCTCAATTTGAAGTGTGTATTCTAAAAGTGTGAGTTCACATATAACCATCAGCATAGAAAATGAGTGCATCTATCCACATTCCAAATCTAGGTGTACCGGCAAATATCTGGAACACAATCCACAATCTCCATCATGTGAGGGAACTGGCTACAGCATCTCCCTGCTTAAATGTATTCATTTACCAACTGATCCCTTAAACAAGGAGAATAAAGGGTCCATGCAAATGTAGTTTGCACACAGTAGATAATTATACTGAGTGTGCTTATTTTCTAACATGAATACATCCATAAAACATGCACTGACCTGATGTCGCCTTCGAAAATAACTCTTTTGAATAATTTAAAGTGACTATTATGATTATCAAAGTCCACTGCACAGTTATGTTGTCTAAATCCTTTCTAAAGGATCTGGCGAAGACAAACAACTGTGGTGGGGAGTGGCTTGTACTGCCTGCTCCTCTGGTGCCGGAATATGTGATGTCATGCATCTCTGACACGAGGCCAACTGATCCCCACCTAGAGAGCCATATCAACTCAGCATCACAACATAGTCACTATAAGCAGGTGCCTGTGCCTCTGAGCCGGATCAGTGCGCGCCGTGAGCAGTCTTCAGTCATGCAGGAATGCGAGCGAACGGCAGACTCCGTGTGGCTGACTCACATGTACTCTGTGACAGGGGCATTGCTGACAGTGTGTGCTGCCGCGGTGATGCTGGCCTCACTACCATAGCTGCTTCCACAGCTGTACAGACTAGGCATGTGAACGCGGTACAGGTTATCGTGTGTCTGCCGGCCGCCTTGTGCCACGGACTCCTCCTCTCCATCCTCCTCATTCCTTCAGGGCCAAAAAAAAAACAAAACAAAACAAAAAAAAAAAACAGCAGAGTGAAATACAGCCATCGCCACTAGAGCGCGCCCTTCTTCCCACAATGACAATATCAAATCATGCACAAACGAGTAACCCACTCAGGCGCAGGGTAAGGGGTTTTGTGAACATTGTACTCACCCTATGATTTCACGACTATAGAAAGTAAATGGAGAAAATCATGCATTTATGTTTTATTTCACGGTGCAGACAAGTCTTTCTACATATCTGTTTGCAAAGATTGCAGCTGTGCAGGGCCAAAGCAGTGTCTCGATAGGCAGAGAATCTGTGAGATTTATTTTCATATCTGCAGCCCTGTTGTACAGTTCCATGTGATATTCGTCAAATCATGCAGGAGAATACAGAAAAAAAATCCACAATTAGCAAAATTCTTCAAATATTTCAGCAAAAAAAAAAAAACATTCTTCATCCTTTTTTCCCGCTTACAAAAATTATCAAATTATCTTAATTATAAAAAAATGTTAATATATAACATATAGCAATGATAAAATATATAATATAAAATTATATTAGAAAAGAATTTATATAATTTTTTATATAATGCATCAAAAATCTAAATTAAAATGGATACAGCAGGAGATTAAGTAGTTGTGGATGTCATTCAATATCTACAGTACTGCAGTCACACATAGTCACATAGGACCTCTTCAGACCAAAAAAAAAAAAAATCATTTCCAAATGCCCTGTTTACACTTAGCCACTTCATGCATCTTCAGCTGATCGGATGGCAAAAGGTCAACTGTAAATGGATCCAAGGTGCATCTGGGCTCAATTTAAACTGGATTCGTAAACCACCATGGGAAGAGTCTTGAAACGCATTGTGGCAGCAGAGTGGTCAGGTGTAAATAAATGCGCCAACAGAGACCACGAACGTCAGCGCTATGCTCCGCCAAAAATATAAAATATGTCTCCAGCGAAGGAACAAAAATGCAGGTGGAAGAAAAACATTTCACTTATGACACACCATAGCAAGCAATTATCCCATATCTGGCACTGGTTTTCGCTTTTACGGATTCAACGTAGCACCAAAAGATTTATTTCCCCCACAATTTTCACACTAGGGCAATAATCCCTGTAATGCCCCCCTTTCCCCTAATAAACCGTTAATCAGCTGACAATTGCATTTCATGCTGAAAACTACAAATGGAAATTGTATCTTCATACGAAGGATGCTTTCATGTAAATGTTATGTGTATAAATCAAATCCAGATATTATCCAGATACAAAGCGCCATACAACTCAAGCCCATGTTTCTCTGTGTTTAGAAAAGCAAAAATCAGAGCAGGTTTTGTAAATCTTACTCTTTGCTTTGACTGGCCTTCACTGTCAGTTGCCTTTCAAATATGTAAACATGAGCTGTTGTTTACATACATGTCATACAGAGAGGTGAAAAGTCCAGAGGTAAAAGCACCTCAATTCAGCTGATTTCAGTCATTGGTTCTACCTCAAATTCAAGGAGTTTGACCAAAATATTGCGGGGGACTTTCCAATGGAACACGGATTCTTGATCTCCAGTAAGACATCCCTAACGTTCTTCCATTTTAGATAGTGACATTACACCGTAAAGTTTGCTCAGGGTGTCATGGAATTGAAGTCCTTTAAGGGAAATCAAGCATAAAATAAATCCAAAAAATGAATGACTATTTCAGAAGTTGCAGTGATCAGATTAGGCGGATTCGCATCGCAAAATCCGAATCAAATTTCAGCAGTTTTTACAAAATGCTAATCATCATAACAATCCCTTCGCAAAAAATGCGATTCAAAAAAATCCTTATAATATTTCATTGATCCCCACTCATTGGCCTGTGAACTTCCGAGTTACGGAGCCACACGGCAACAGGAGAAGTTTTCAAGGATATTTTGTATTGTTTTCGCGACTTCGCTTGGCTGGAAGATGATGTTTATTTGCATACCAACCAATCAGCTCCTGGTTCATGCGCTAAGGAGGCTGTCATAATGACGTAATGTCTTGACTGCAGTGTGAGTCATACCCAAAGTCATACCGTATTAAATTAAGTTGCTCTTTGGATATAGCCACCTAGTTCGCTAGTAAGCTAACTAACGTTAACTAATGAAAATCTTTATAATGGATCATCATATTAAGGTGATATGATTTGTTTCTTGCCCCAGCTTGACTAACTTTACCTGCTGTCATAGGCATGTACTTACTTGAGGTTTCGCAACAGTTTCGTCCGACCGAACTGAACATTTTTGGGTCATGAGCTGGTTTGGCGGGTAGTTCAAAAGCAATCGCTTGGGTACAGCGAGCTGGCTAGTGAATTTATGGAAACTATGATGCCTATGGGAGAAGTTTTTATAGCTCTGCGTGCGATGGCGTTTAAAGTGACACATCAGAGGATCTCTTTCAACATGGGTGACCCGCTTATTTTACCTAAAGACCAGACAGTTCGGGCCAGAGACGTGTTATTTCCTCGCTGGTTTTAGCTGCATTATCTTCCAATGCGTGCAATCGCGTATTACGTTACTCTTCAGATTATAAAGCAAGCCACATTCCTACCTAGCTGATGCTAGATACGGGGAATATTTGTCATCATTGCTATACTAAAGCGATGTGATTTTGTTTTTGCCCTTCTGGAAAAAAATTGCGTGTCTGACCTCCAATTTTTTCCGCATTAACTGTGAATCGTCTCCCGAAACATGCACCATGATCTCTAATCATTCAAGTACATGATGTTGAGATGTTAAAACGGGACTGAGTTGGAGATTGCCTTGTATAATGGATATGAATAATTTCACATCCATGATTAGGTGCTAAACAACATCATATGCTACAGTAAGGTATAGATAAGACAGCTGTACAGCAGGTTACAAGTAGTTTACTGAAATTTCACTGGGAAACGGAAGTGTGCTGCATTAAATGAAGATGGGGTGGTTCAGGGTAAAATTGATGCCTTTTGGAAATAATTTGTTTTTCTTTCAGAGTGGAGTTGTATTTCTCTGAAATCTGTCATCAGGAAAGGATATTAAAAAAAGCCCTTTCGTCATTGAAAATCTGATTAACTGTTTTTTAATTTTTGCTAATCATTATTCAAATGTGCTAATCTGTTGATATAATGATTAGCAAAAAAAGCTAATCAATTTTTTCCCCCCTTAATCTGATCACTGAGTGGGAGAATCCATGGCACACACCATGCCAGGCAGTTTGCACAATTGTTTCTTCAAGAATAATTTATCACGCATAAAATAAGTCCACAAATTATTACAGAGCAAAAATATGTATAAAATATTAAAAACATCGGGAAAGAGAGGTGCTTTCATTTACATTGCCAAATCCATAATGCAACACATAAAACTGAGAGGTTTTATCCCCTCCAGTCCGTCGGTTATAAATCTCTCATCTTTCTTCCTCCTGAAAATGCCGATCATCCAGGGAGCTACTATGGCAATGATTTATAACAGTTTCTTTAATGATTCATTTCCATTTATAAGCTTCAAACTATTTGAAAACAAACAGTAGAAAACTACATTTTTGGGTCGGCAGGGATGGCTGATGAAAACGCCATTTCATTACACAATTTATTATCTGGTAGCAGACCACATATTCATGAAGTACATTATATTAAAAACGTATTTCACAGAAATTCAGATTGTTGTTCGAGAAACCTGACTTTGCGTAACCCATTTGGAGCAATTAAACTTATAACACAACAGACTAAAAGTCTACCATCGATTTTATGCGCTCCGAAGAGCTATCGCCAAAAGCAGTGCAATCTTGAGCAAAAGCAGCGAAGTAATCACCAAATTAGTAACGCTCTAGTAACAACAGTAATATTCCAGCAGGGGGCAGTATGGCGTCTTATAAATTTTTGAATACTTGAAAGTCAAGAGCTGCTGAGAGCAAGAACGCTCACATAGCAAAGAGGAAAAAGAAAGAAACTCAGAATACACACACATAGGCACCAGAAGCGGAACCACAGCAGCCTCCTCCTTTTTGCATTTGAATGGAGGTTTGTGCGACTCTCAATGAAGCAGCAGTTCAGCAGTCTGTATGGAGCATTACATGTTCCCCATGTCATGGCATGGTTGCCTTGCACCCCTCTGTGTGGCAGAAGATGGCAGAGGTGGGACAGGCACAAGCAAAGTGCAGAAAGCCCACGCTGTGCCTCATGCCAGCTCCACTTGTACAGTGCAATAGCGCGAGGCAAGAGCTTTGAGCATGTAGCTGAACCCATGTCATGCTCACGAAAGGCTTCACCTTCAGAGTCAAAAGCAGAAATGCATATCACCAGAATGAATCACTGTGTAAAGAATCGCAACGTGCCAAACTGAATAGGTGCTGAATTTGCTCGGCTGTCCAAATTACTCAGAAAACATTTGGCCTAATCCCACCCAAAAAAACAGAACCCTGAATGATGCATTTTCTTAATCATCACAAAAGCCATACAGTTTAATTGAAGTGTTTGCATTTGTCGAGAGACAAAAATGAACTCAATCAGTCTGCATGTGAACGCGAGCCAGCACTCCATCAAATTGAAATATTAAATGAAACTACAACACTGTAGTTTCAAAATCTGATTCAAATACTTAACCAACCAAAACATACAAGCTACACTATAGACATCATAATGGAGGATCAATCTATCAGTAAACCCAGCCAAATAAAGTCATGCTACAGTATTTGGGCCAACGGAGAGTTCACTGAAAAAGTGACAAGATACATAATCCCACATAGGCCCACGTTGGCCTTTTGGTAAAGTAGCATGCACCACAGCATTCTCATGTATACAGCCCCCAGGTTTAAAATCCAAAAACAGCCAATAATTTGTACAGAACACGACTCGGCGAATATGTATGCAGCTTTTATCCAACTCCACAGCGGCGATCACGTCTTCTGGAGGTACAGCAAACATAAGAGCAGAAACCGTCCTCAAAAATATATCTTAACACCCATTGGGGAACAGCAGTCCACCTGAGGCTGGCTCAGAAACAGCAGAGATAATTAAAGTGTTACACGGGTGAGCTGACCATTACGAACAGGCATGAAGAGCAATAATGTCATAAAGAAATACAGGGACGTGGGAATATGGACTAATCAGTGAGAGCAGTGAGGCCGTAAGCCCGCCCCAGGAAGCCATCACTGGTTAACGGCTCGGCAGTTGGCAGAGGTGACTCAGCATTGAGCGAGCAGATGGTCAGACTTTTCTGAAAGCTGATACCCCTCAACAGCAGCTGCATCTGACCAGACAAGCCAGTTGCCTCCCTGACCAATCACAACTGAATTTGAGTGGATTGGGACTTCCAAATCAGGGAGAGTGTGGAAAAATTAAGCCACTAAAAAAACCAAGAAAAACAAATATGTCAAAAAAAAAGCAGAAGCCAGTGAAAGGGAGTGAGAGAGAGAGGTGCAGGGGACATTAGCAAGCCAGCGGCAGCGGTGCGCGGTCGGGGCAGCCCTTACCTCTTGCTCTGCCAGGTGTGGGGCACACTGCAGACTATGGAGCTGAACATGAGCGCCGTGACGAAAGAGAAGAGCACCAGGTAGATGAGTCCTTCCACCCCATCATAGCACAGGCCCGTCACAGCCTGCACATAGTCCTGTGGGAGACAGGGGGTTCAAGCCCAAGACACTCGGATACAAAGAACATTCTGGAAGTCTTTTCGGTAAATCCTCGTGCGTGCCGAGTCAGGTCGGCCTTGGAGAGAGATGCATAAAAAAGACTCCTGAAGAATCAGGAGGGTGAACTTCCAGACTTGATGCATGAATAAGGAACGGTATGGACGCAGGATTTGCAGCAGTCATATAATTGAGCAAAATTTCCCCTCATCACTTTCAGAGCATTTTAAAGTTTCCACGGTAAAGCATTGTGAAGTAATCGGTCGGCAAACAATTTTTCCCACTTCATATGCATTTCAAAACCCACGTTTTTACTGCATTTCCCTGCCCGTGCCTTTAAACAGACCTGTCATACCAGTGATGTCACCAGCCTCTCCAGTACTGCCTTGTCTGGCATTGTGCCTCGCAAGTGCATGGGGCTCATCTCCAGTGGGCTGTCTGACAGACTCATTACAGACGCACACCAGGCACCACCTGTGGCATCATTTCGGTAAGAGCGCAAACTATTGGTCTTGCCATTGTGAAGTGATGCTAAAGTGCATGGTTTCAACTGGCACACACTCGTTATCTCGGGACAACTGCTGAGCGTATCTCTGGAGTGGAGTTGCTGCCAAACAGTTTGCAATAGCAGTTGGCCATTTTTTATGAAAATTCCAATTAACTAAAGCCTCATAATAATTAATATTAATTTCCACTCAAATCAAACTGTTTTAATTATTTCAACATAATTTAACAGAAATCCCAACTGTGTGATAAAATTGCCACAACTCTTCGCATAAGATGTGAATGATGAAAGTATAACAGAAATGTGTCATATTTGCATAGAGATGGGTGAGAAATTGCAGGGGGGGGGAAAAAAAATAAAAAAATCGACATAAACGATCATTATTGGGCCTTAATATGTGTTTTGATGATGCTGATGGAGAGCGCTGGCCAGCACGTTCCAAAATCTCCAATAAGAGTTCAGCTGGTTTGAGATGTGGGGGCATATGCTAAGGATCGTTTTCATACTCATGACACCATTCATTGACCATCTGTGCTCTGCTGGACTTGAGCTCTCGTCACACTGAAAGAGACCCCTCCCATCATGATAGGAACGCTTCTTCATTGGATATAAAAGTGATCACACAGAATCACTCTGTACTGATTTGCAGAGACCCTTCCACCTTTAAGGGGATGAGTGGACTTCATACCATACCAGGAAAATTGAAAGAAGCGCCTGCTTTTGTTATGTTTCTCCAAAAAATTTATTCTGGTCTGTCCTTTAACTTGTCACCCATCTGTATATAAATAATGGCAACCTTTTAAGTCCAAACCTAGATTTCTCTAACATTAAGGTTGAGCTAAGGCTTCGGAAAACACTCACATTCCATTACTGAGAAACCGTAATTAGATGCCATCTGAAAAACAAACTGGAAATTAGCGACACCTCCTGGGACACACTACACACTTCTGGAGAATTCCAGAGAGAGAGATTGCATATATGGAGGACAAGATGGAAATCATTGCCTCACCATCCTTAATTTGTACAGCTGTACTGTTCTCATTCAGTTCATAAAAGGAATGTCAAGGGTAATACAGGCAAAAACCTTGAGGAGCCACTTTCATCAATCAATACAGTACATTTGCGGAATTTCTTATGCTTAACAGAATTTACCCTTTCTGCCTCCACAAACAAGGACATGGAGCACATCTTTTATTTAGCACTCACTGTTTGTACTGTAAATGGTGGAAAATTGGCCCTGCCAAAAGCAGACTGCATAGAGTCTTCCTTGAACAGTGAACTGAAACAGGAACAAATTGCATGACCTTGAGTGCGCTCATGTGCCACTTAAATATCTGGCTGAATAAACCTGACAGAGACAACAGATGATGTTGCCATGAGTACTGCACACCCACTACAACCAAACCGAAAGTCTGAAGAGCAGTGACACACAAAACTGGCCCTCAAGGCCAGTCATAACGGCTGGTTCTTTTTTCAACCCCATATTTAATTAAATAAGCAATTTAATTGAATTTCAATAGATTTAACTCACCCAAGTCAGTCAGAATTAGAAGGGAAGAATGAATACCAGTTGTATTACTGATCTTGTGGACCAGATGAGTACCTGTGCTTGAGAGTGCACAGGTACAGCATTAGCCCTTCAACAGCTACTAACGTCAGCAGGGTTCGAAAATTAGACCAGATGCTCTGGCTATGGTATCTGCAGAAGATTCCATGCAGGAAGAAGCTCATTGTGTTTTTTTTTTTGTTTGTTTAGTGTGGGTGGGCAGGGTACAGCAGTTGTTGGCTCATGGGGGTTGCCGGCCCTGGATTGAGTTACTAACTCTCAGTCAGGTGTGACACTGAAGGGCTGCAGGGAGCCATGCAGTGGGAGCAGGACAGCTGGCTCACTCCGCAAACACATGGTGTAAAGCAAGGCATGTGGGAGGCCGGTCATTAATTCATCCTCCCCCACTGTTATTTACACACACACCGAGACACACTCGCACACCTACACCTCTGAAGATCCTCTGAACTGAGGCACAGATTGTCAGTTCTGCCATCAGACTTGCATTCAAATTCAAATGAGAATTCCGCTACAAGGGTGCTTCTGTACCTTTTCTGTAATCAAAGGATTTTAGGAAAGTTAGGCTTGCAGCAATAAAAATACATTTTAAGTGATAATTTACAGTCATCTTTAATAAAGCCGTGTTTCTGTTGAAGCAAATGTCCAATAAACGGCCAATTAGACGTGGGGCACGGTCCGTCTCATTGGCAGCACACACGTGCAGCTACGGCCTAAAGCAGAAGGCGAGAAATGTCGGATCCGGGAAGAGAATTTCCAGTCACTCAAGCAAAAATCATATGCAGCAGAGACTCTCCAGAGAGTATTTAAGCGAGGATATCTCACAAGGAAGTATATCAAGCTGTAAAATTCAAACGAATAACCCATCCCCTTTGCCAAAAATGTTTTAAGGACGAGACCTTAAAGGACACGCCACTGAAAAGCAAAACACGACTCCTCAGCACATTAGCAAAGTCGAGTCATATCAAAATGAAAATGCATATGAAAATGGAGAAATAAAAAAAAAAATTTGTGGGCAGAGGCTCGCTTCACTCACCATGTGCAGGCTGCGGCAATCCACCAGGGCCGTTAGCTGGTGCAGGCCGATCTCTGTGGAGTTCAGCACCCCTTGGATCTCCTCCAGATTCTCCTGCGATGCATAACAGGACACATTCTAAACTCTGTAACTAATTAAAGCTCGATTTAAATAAGCATTTATAAAAAAAAAGAGAAAATAAAGCAGCAAGCATTACTAGCAACAACAAAAAATTTGCAGAAAGACCAATGCGTGTCAGCTGAAAGCGTGTTACTTTCAGTTCACTGCAGGCAACACTCCATGCCTTTCTCTCCTCTAAGGCAGTTTGTATACAATCCTTGTGAAGGGAAATGGGTAGAAACCGAAGGCTCTACCAGAGATAAACCGACGTGAGAATCAGAGAAGCTCACAAAAGTGCCACATGGGAACTTCCGATTTAAAATAATTGGGTTTGAAAGAGCAGAAACCTGCAAAGCCCGAGTTTCAGAAAGATGTGTAAATAAGGGCCAAGTTTCATGGCCTCCTTAACATAAATTGTGCTCTTGAGCAGTTTTGTTTGACGTGCCACTTTGTCCCTTTGGACACAACACTGGCAGATAGGGGCTGTCCATCCCAGTCCTTTTGGATAGAGGGTCTCATGCTATGTATTCATGAATGTTTTCAGAGACCAGCGGCCAGACAAAATCTCTATTCAACTCCTTAGGAAGCATGGATGCAAAGGGCCGTAGACAGCCTGTAAAAAAGCCCGATTGAACCCTATTTTAGCACAGGAAGCTGCTTTGGGTTCAGCAGGCTTTCATTTCCATAAGCGGGCTTCTCTCCTCATTAGCATTCTACTGGTAGTCAGTGGACAGTGTCAAGTACGTCAGTGATCGTGAACTGCAGTAATTCCCAGTGAAATGAACTAGAAGTGCAAAGAAGAGATGTATATATCTGATTTCAAGTTCATGTTTATTCAGACTTTTTAAAAAGGAAAATTCACCCAATAACTACGCAAATATGTATTTTTTATTAACAAGTAGTTTTATGAATCACACCACTGGGAGGAACAGTGCTTTTATTTAATAAATTTAGTATTTCACCAAACACCAGCCTCCGTGGATGTCTTTTTATAAAATGAAATTCACAAATAAGTCTTGAACTTGCACGTGCTGGTGCTTGTTAATCTACCAAGTCTGTATAACACATTTTAAAAGTTCATTTTTAGAAGCAGTGTATCGTTTGAGCATTTCCCTTGTCTGAAGCTCCAAAAGAGTTCACTGAAAAATCTATTATGTCTGCAAAAAAAATAGCAAAACGCTTAAATGAAACCTTGTATTGTGTCTCTGAGGAGCAAAATACAAAAACAACAAGGAAAACATGAAAGCAAATATCGGTCACACTTTAAGTGTTGCTCATAAAGGCTTTATACAGCATGTATAATGCCTTCATAAATGAGACAAAATGTCGTCATAAATCATACATAAGCAAATGTCATACTTTGTAAAGGTTGAAATAACACATCCTTCATCAACATGTGACGCCAGCTGTGATATAACTGACAGTGTCAATTAGATAGTGGCTAAATGTGATAAAGGGCGAATTATCAGTGAAGTGACATTGTCATTGTCACATCTGGCATCACATGTTGAAGAAGAATGTGTGATTCCACCCTTTACAAAGTAAAAGACATTTGCGTATGTATGATTTATAAAGACATTATGTCTCATTTATGAAGGCATTATACATGCTTTATAAAGCCTTTATGAGCAACACTTCAAATAAAGTGACCCAAATATCTGTAATTACATTAACAGAGCAAAAAAGCTCAAGTTTGGAATCCTCTTTGAATGACATCGTGTCGATCACATGCATTGTTTTGTGGAGAAAAGAACGTGTAGAGTTGAACTGTTGACGAGAGGTAATCGATCATCCAGGGCACCAGGAAAGAGCGATCGGAAGTAATAGTCCCGAGTAACACTCTTCATGCGCAAAACTCAGGGATGAAATACACACACATATATTGCACTTCCGCATGTTTTCGCCTTAAATTCCCCATGTAAATCAATAAATAAAACACAACAAAAACATGGACACAGATGGATATCTTCACAAATGGATAACAATGCGCATGCGTAGAGACCTTAGTCTGTGGATACTCTCGAACTGCCGAGCGCAGAAGTTCTGTCATGTCATCCTGCATCTCCACCAGGGCTTTGTGACTCCCTGACAGTTTCTGAAAGACGAGCGCACATTCATCAGTGACAGAGGGGGGCAGCCAAAACGACAGTGCAGAACATACAAAAAGCAACTGAATATGCCACCGCTCGATCCAAACGGTAAAAAAAAAAGGGGTAACTGAGTCCATGACTATAAAAGGTAAAGAACAAGTCCTTCCACTTAATATCAGAACTGCTCACACCAGAGTGGCTTTGGCTTCCTCACCCGGATGGACAGAAGCAATTGTTTGATCTCTACCCTAGAGAAGACATGCCAACATTCTGTAGCCTGGAGGGGAACGATGAATTATTCATTTAAAGACTGTATAAAAATGTTAAAGTAACAGTAGGCTTTGACTCCGTGCCATGCTCAGCCAAGCTGAAATAAACACTGTAGATGGGGGAAAGTCTACAGCCCATTGAAAGTTAGCTGCCCCAAAGTTGAATTATCTTAAAAACTCATAAATAACTTTGAAAACAAAGGAACTGTCCTTATAAAAATAAAGAACAGAAACCTACAGAAGGCTTCAGAGTTGGAGTATGCAGCAGCTAGGAAAATTAAGATTCCTGGATAAAAATCAATGACAAGTTGTGTACTGCTGTTATTTTTTCATCACTAACCAGACCAAAAAAGAAGACTAACTCTGACTCTACTAGTTCGCTAGAACATTACAACACAGTCAGCATTACAAAGTGATAATGTCATACTGTCGTACATTTAGATCTTATATGCAAAATTTACCCATAAAGAAACATCAGGAATTGATGGCACTTCCCATAGTGTAATTTCAGACCTGAAGTTAGTTGAACTTACGATTGAAAGCATGAACGGCGCTGAATGTTTTAAGTGCTGACCAAGATCGCCATTTACCACTTTAGGCAATTCAGAGTTAGCTACTGTTCCCTTCCGATTCATACATTCAAACATCCTATTTACACCACATGCTCTTGAATGACAGGCTAACAAGTACAAGCTTCCACATTTTGAATGAAAGAAGCCTGCAGCTAATTTTGTTCTTTTTCAAAGTGACAAAAAGCCCTCATTGTTGGGATAGACATTATTATTATCCCCATACTTGGAGAGAAAGGTTCCTTAATAAAGCATGTAACCAATACATGTAGGACTGCCCTCTATGACCTCTCTTTGATATCATCATGTACTGTCTAAAACTCCAATGCAATTACAACTCCAGTGGAAAAATTACTGTATTATGTTAGGGGCACTATTCACTTTTATTCAGTTCCAGCACTGGCAGCTAGAATTGTAAAATACACTTGCATAAAAGATGCATAGAACCTGGACTATGTAACATTAAACAAAAAAGTTACATTGACCAAATATTTGTAATATTGATTAACTTGTATGCACAGGTTTAAATACCGAGAACTGAGATATTAGTAGTTCTGTAGGTCACAGAACACACTCTGATTGGGGAAAAAAAACAACCTACCTGCTGGAAAGGGTTGACCTGTTCCATGCTGCACCTCAGGTAGTACTGCAGAATATCTGCGAAGCACAAACACTGATTAACCAGGGCTTTCTAAACTGAACTGAGCAATTAAACGTGCTTTTGAAAAGAGCTTACCTAAACCATTATGGAACAGTTTGGCAAATGTTGCCAGATAGGATTATTCCGTTTCGCCACTCGACTTCACCATCCTCATAATATTTTGTAATAAGCAGCCCAAAAAACCGCATGCTCTCATCACACTACATATTCAAACACCAACAACATCTGCCAGTACGTGCTGGTAGCTTGCTTTGAATTCTTAAACAATCATTCCCGTCTCCCACAGTTGGTTTAATGAATTCAGCAGGCAAAACAAATGTCAGAGCAGAGGGACCTCTCTGACAAAGACTTGGATCCTTGCCAGACTTAAAGTCTGTGGTATTTGTCCCATTCTTTCCGCCTTTCCCTGACAAATCAGCCAATAGAAACACACCCAAGAGAAGGGTATCCTGCTGAGCTGCATACACAATACACAGCATAACAGTCCTGGCTTCATTCTGCTACTTGAAGTTTTGAGATCTTGAAACCGTCCTTTGGCCATTACTCCTCCACAACTATGTGTTACAAGTATACCGTCCTAGGCAGCAGATCTGCTTTTAATCAGCAGCACGATTAAATATGCAATTATACAAGGATAAACAAACTACAAGAGATAATTAGACACGCCAGCGCAGAATCGTTTTAATTAAATGAAGCCGGTTTTTGTGGTCTTCGTGTGATCCTCTCAGGGAGTTTTCCAGCGATATTCGATCAGAGAAACCACCATTTTATTCCACTATGAATTCTCTTTGAAGGCCTTGCGACAAAGTACAGTAACATGACATAAAACTCATACAGAATACACCATCTGTGCACCAAGACCCACTGGAGAACATATGCTGTTATAACATCAGTCTATTTCCAAACTTCACCCTTGAAGACCTCAATTTAACCTCACTTGCACTGGAAGTGAGTTTTAACAGATGATCTGACCGAGGGCAAATAATTAATTAACCTCGGGGCTCTCCAACATCTGCCCAGGCTCTGTTCCCAGAAATCCAGAGCAGGGAGCCCTGCCCACCACACATAAGGCCCAGGATTTTGGGTTGCATAGGTAGAGCAATCTCTCCAAAGGAGGGCTTGATTCAGAGGTGTTCCACCAAGGTGACACCACTATCGATTTGCTGCTGCGCTACCGAGAGAGAATAATTATCATTAGAATTGATTGGTGCGTAATCAAAGAATGCTAATCAGCCAGCTCGATAACGTGCAAGCCTGCACTGACAATAAGAGAAGACTGTACACGGCCACAGAAAAACAAGAGATTGGTGTCAGAAAATCTCCTCCCAGCTAATGTGTAGGATAATATGACTGAGAAAAATCCCAACAGGCTGCTCAGCCTGGTCCCAACACACTAAACTCATATAGAATAGTAGGAGGGTATAAATGCGGTCGCAGAGAAATGCAAACTTACTGATGCCATGCTGTGCTACGCTACGCACGCACAAGCAATAAGACAACTGCATACGTGCTGACTTAAGACGTAACAGCACTGCCAGTGCTGGTAGACCTCCAGGGAAAAGGTATTCTGTTTAAAATGGCTGAAACTGATGGCATTCATCGTGCAGCACGCAGTACCCTCTCTGCAAGCTCATGCCAGGACTGCATAGCCTCAGCCGTGTGAGAGCAAAAACAGCAGCTGGCAGAACCCATTTATGGAGAACAATTCCCTCACGCCAACCCGGTTACAGAAGAGCTATTTTACATGCCCCCATTCCCCACATGCTCAATAAACGGAGTAATTAAGCCACCGGCGAGGGAAATGAACTGCCCATTCATTTACATCCCCGACCGCTTATATACAATGCGCCAGATCAGAGCTCATCATTTTATGGCTTGTATTATAGCTTTGCACATAACGCATGAAATGATAGGCTCATCATTTGCACTTGTGGGGACTAATTAGCGGCAGAATTCATGGGTTCTGTACATCTGTAATAAAAACAAAAGGCATGAGATTAGCTCTGGCAGAATCAGGGGAAATGAATAAATCCATAGCAGTTACGCGGGGGGACAATGACAAATGTTACGCCCTTGAGAGGCGATTATGATCGTGCCGGAGAACACGGCCATTTTTAGTAATTTACAGAGCAGAGCTTGTTGGGGAGCCGGCATGGTAAAGGAAGTGCAAAATATGCAAGCTTTGCCTTTTAGATTAAAGAAGGGGAAAAAAATGAGGATTGAATGAAAGTCCTTTCAGGATCAATAATCTCTAAGAAAACGGCCTGTCCTACCGCTCCTATCTGAGATTCACGGAGACGGTGGCACCGCCTGTCCTGATGGGAGAGCGGATGGAGATGGAGCCGACGAAGAGAAATGCAATAAAAGAGGTGACCTTTCGTAAGCTCTGGTGTGGAGATAGGGACCCGGCTCAAAGGCAAGGGAAGAAACAGCCCCGTGTCGTCTGGAGGATGCAGTACGAGCCCTTTTGTGGATGATGGCATTCGATTTTCAACACACTAATTCTATCAGGGGTTTCCCCATAAACACTGTATTCTAATCCCACATCCTGCTCAACCAAAGATACCACCTTTGAGCGTGATCTTCTGTAGTAGCATCATTTAATTCCATGCCACGCAAACAGACCAGTGAAAGGCTACAGAGCCAAAATCTGAGGAGGCAGGAATAAAGATCCCCTTTAGCAGAGTATTGCACTTACAAGTACGAAAGTACATTAAGTCAGAAAATCTGCAATACAATGAGGTGTATCCAGTTAGCTCACCAAATGCTTAATCTCAACTCAATATTGTGAACATTTAAATTAATATTATTAAATAAAATGCAAACTTGCAGCTACTCCTCGTATTTTTTTGTTTGTTTTAATTATAACAATCAAAGAGTTGATTAATGAGCTTGCATTGCCGGATGTGGCAAAAGCTTAAGCAAATGTAAGCAGAGGTATTTTTCTTTCTTTTTTTTTTTCTTTTTTTTTGTAGACCATACAATTTACTAAATTGAATTCAGGTTTAAACTCTCCAATACTGCCTAAATAAATAAGAACGTTTGCCTGCCAATGCTTATTCAAATCATTGAACAACTTGTTATTGAAGTAAAATGAGTGAAAACATTAGAACTGATTCAGTTGTTGTTTTGTTTTAAAGCTCAGCAGCTGCCACTGCTATAGTCCCAATAAGGAAGCCATTGTTCTTGTGTAATGGGCCACATGTCGATTACTCTTTTTGGATTACGGTCCAAAAAATAAACACCAAAGGAGCATATTGAATTAGCTACATGTTCTGGGCACAATGGAGAACATTAGCTACAATCTCAAGACAAACACACTAGTCATTCAGTGACGGCTCCAGCTCCTACTGCAGTCTGTCCTCCCACCAGAGAGAGTTCTGGAGCAGAGCACATATGCGCATATTGTGTAGGGGGGGCTGAACACTCGATGAAGATCTGAGAATGTTCACAGGTCATATGACTCATGCTTTTCGAAGTGCCTCTCCAAGGAAGAAAACCACGAAGGACCACCTCACTCACTACAGGCATCTCTTCAATGCTCTGGCAGTCTGCTGATGTTAAAGGTCTCGGAGATATTTCAAAATCACCCATCTGCTTACTAATCTATGTGAAATGCCAGGTTTTAGAGAACGACATTCTTCAGACAGACACTATTATACTGCGTAAGTCCATAGCTTTTTTGATACATTTTCTGAAAATTACATTTACAATGGGGATTTAATAGCCCTTTTTTCATGGAGTCACACTGAAAAAAATTAAGCAAAGAAAACAGATGATGAACTCAAGAAATCTTGTGAAACAGCTCAACTGTCTCCATTAATGCTCTAATTCCAATACTGAGCCACAAATTCACAAAGGACAAAAGAGGCAACCTAAACAATCAGGTAACTGAAAAGAAGACTAACAAATACGCATTAAAGCACAAGAAAACTTAGAAGTAGCACATAATAACTATTACTAACTACCACAATTATTAGAGGTGCTAGGTATTGGTTCCAGTCATTGAGTTAGGGTAAAGAACTGAACTGCATCAGAGAAAATTACCCATGTATGCAAGCGCCAAGATAAATTCCTGATGAAAGCAGGAAAAGCAAGGTCACAGGCTATAAGGCATCAGACCTTCACAATGGTATTGCTTAGTGACACAGTGAAGATTTAACATAATGCACAGGTCTCAGTGAGAATGGAGATGAAGTATTTTCTCCTTGGCAACTCTCACCAGAGAGGAAAGAAACTGCCACCCTTTCCCTGTGCTCAGCCCGACCCATGACCCAACCTCTGACCTCCATCTTGTCCAGGGGCTTTCCGTGCCTCAGGTTCTGCCCCCCTGGACTTACTCTTCCCTATTCATTGGGTCTGTCACAGGAGCAGACGGTACAGTTATCCCTGAGGCAAGGCAGGCCAAACTCTGGTGCCAAATAAACACAAACGCCAGCTCCGTTTCACCTCAGCAGCGGCAGCTGAAATTTATGGAGCCGAGACAGCAAGCAATAGCCTTGGACAATAATGAGGTGTCGCGTCTCGCAGTCAGTAAACAAAACGGCAGCCCCAAAGGGCCTCTCTTGGTCGATTTGTTCCTCTGTCTGAGGCCAACAGGAAAAGGGCACATAACAGCAAATTATTAAGACATAACACCCAGTAATTGTGGACTATTACCTGAAGCAAGAACTGTCCAGCCATTTTGAGAAAAGGGTGATCACTGCAATATTACAATAGTGCCTCATTAAGACATGTTTCCCAGTAATATTGGCCCTGTTTACACCAGGTTTTAACAGGCATTTTGGGTGATCGGATTACAAGTGGTCAGCGCTAAACGCAAGTGTAAACGAGCCCCAAGATGCATTGAGGTCTGATCACTCAAACTACTTGCAGAGGTGGTCTGGGACGCAATCTGACCACATACGTTTGGTAGTGTAAACGCTAATCCATCCTGACGCATCCCCGACATGGACGTAAACAGAAAAATGTCATCATCCTGCTCTTTGAGGACTAGTGGCTATCAAAGAAGCAGTGAAAGCGAGTACTTTCCGATGAAGTTTCCTCTTCCGAGCGGTCCAGCTTGCTCTTGCAAGTTGAAAATGCGCCTGTCCAGCTAATTTCAATAACTGATATAATCTGAGCATGTAAACGATGGGCAGAAACAATTTAGCTTGCCCAAAAAAACAACATGAAATGGGGCCAAAATCTTGGCTTCGTCTAGCGAGAACGGCTGCTATTGTCGTTACACGATGTATTAACTGCGTGCCAGCGCGTAGCTTCCTTCTTAGCAGAAGGTACGTAGTAAGCAACAAAATCCAATCACAAGTGGTCAGCTTAACACCAAGAGTGAACAGCAATTTGTCTCACCTGACCACTTGTGATCTCATCACCTAAAACGCGTTAAAGCCAAGTGCAGGCGTGCCCACGGATTGCTCTGCAAGAGACAGCATGCCCCACAAGCCAGGAAACGAAGCTTAAATAAATGCAATTCCATCCAATAGATACTTCTTTTTCAATTCTCCATGCCCTCAAGCAGACACCGCGCTTTGCACAGAATAGAAATAAACAAATGAATAAAGACATAAATCTAGGCAGCAGAGGACTGAACTTCTGTGGCTGTATGTGAAGTCTGCTCATGCCACGGGAACAATGCTAATCGTCTTCAGGACTTATTCTGGTCTTGCCTGTAAAGGCCTGCAATGCACGGAATACCCCTCAGCCTGATGTCTAAGTTTTTTGGAGACGCCCGCCCGACCGCACGAAGGATAGCAATACCCCGTCAGCCTTGAGGGCTGAGGGGTAATAAAAAACAGAAAAAGGCTTTTCATAGTCCATTCACATAGCTCAAACAATGAAAACACACTGCATGATAAGAACTTTAGAATCAACACAGGTGAACCAGCCAACGAGGGTATGATTTGAGATGCCCAAAGGCGAAGAGTCTTAGTCTTAAAGACTGTTGGTCGTCAATACTCTCCTATAGCTGGGGGTACTTCAGGAAATGGGTTCCTTACCTTTATTGATCACATTGTTCTCCTCTGCCACTTTGGAGATGTACATATCAGGGGACACACAGAAGTCACTGGCGGTCTGGAGGGAACACAAACGGAACAGCATTATCACAGTACAGAACTACCTGCATCCATAAATAAAAAATAAAAAAACAGCAGACTTTCTCAGAGAGGAATAACACTGCTGTGCAATGAGTCTGATCTGAGATTGGAGATAAAATCCAATGCTGACGATCAAGGTCGTCCGCAGGGTCGAAGTCGGCAGCTTTGGATGTGGCGGCAGGGGAGCAGGGGAGAGGACGTCCGTCAGGAATTCAGTCGTAAAGAACGAATAATGAAGTTTGACAGAGGAGGCAGTGGATTTACATAAACAAAAAGACAAAAAACACAGAAGAAGACGGCAAGAAACAATAACATGCCAAACAAACCTTTTACACCACCACAACATCATAAGTATCTGTCAAAGCCACGCACAGGGATGAAAAACTCAACTGAATGCTGAGGATAATTCCGAGCCAGCAGTATTTAAATCAAACTCTTCATGCAGGCAAAGTGCCAAGCGCCTCATTACGGAAGTTCTTACGTCAATCAGGCAGCTCTACTGGTAAATTAGTAACAAGATGCAGATGTAATGTAATCAAATTTGAGAGCACCAACCGAGGGTGCCTCTGGCTGGACTTGCGGTTCTCACACAGCCAAAATATCGCTACCGGTCCCCTCAGGACAGACCCCGTGGAACAAATCCAACCTTACAGTCAGCTGGTGCGGGCAGGGCGCTCATCCCAAAAGACCTTTCCACACCTAGTCTGAGTTATTGATCAGAGAAGAAGTTTCCATAGTTTATGGATCTAATCATTCCCAGAATCCCCTGCTGCTCTGTCCAGAACCACCATTTCTGTGACACAACATCTCGGCATGAACATAAAGGATCTACCTTTCAGAATACAAATGACCTCACTGACAACCAGGAAATGACTCTGAACACAGACTCTCAATACCAAGCGGTGTATACACTTGAGGGGGGAGCACCAGGAGAAGAGATTTATAGAGCCTGAGCTGGTTTGCTGGGGCATTTCATTTCAGTCAAGCAGGCCACGCAGCACTGGAGATTGGGCAGGTAGAGTCTGCTGCTGTACCAGTACACCAGTAAATCTTCCTCCAGGTTCTGGGGCCGTGACAGGAATGAATTGAGGGCTCCTTGCTCTGCTGCCCATTTGG
Source organism: Gymnothorax reevesii (assembly GCA_029721435.1). Taxonomy (NCBI): domain Eukaryota; kingdom Metazoa; phylum Chordata; class Actinopteri; order Anguilliformes; family Muraenidae; genus Gymnothorax; species Gymnothorax reevesii. Next base: position 15,982,596 of record CM056592.1, read on the forward strand.
CTCTATCGCAGCTGCCCGAGGCCTCACAAATCGGAACACCTGAGCGGCTTCCAGGGAAGTACAACTCGGCACCATAAATATCAGTCACGTACCGCTCTGCCTCTGCCTTCCCCAAGTTATCAGGGAAAACGACCACTTATTTATTCCTCAATAAATTCACGGCTACTGAGCAGAGATGTAGTGAGTCTGCTCCACAGCAAGTGATATTAAAGTACACATCTGCAAGGCCTATGTTTGACTCTAATAGCAGAGTCTTATCAATGCATCAGCATCAGAGGCCGAGGTAACAGGTCGTTTGGCTACTTTGGCTTTTCACAACTGCACACTGCACTTACACTACTATGTCAAAGTCCGTTCGCTACTATAGATAAATGCAAGTTAAGAACATAAATAATAAATAATAAAAGAATCAGTAGTAAAAGTTCATAAAAAACCATTAGCATTACAGATGTGTTACGATCAATTTATTTCAAAGAAACACTCAGCGATCTTTGATCTGATCTTTGTTTGATTATAGAAGTGCACGAACTTGGACACAGTAGCGAAAGAACAGTAGCGAAAAGCCAAAGAAGCAAAACCGCCCTAAACCGAGGCCAAACACACATGCGCACCACAGGATCCGGAGTAGGGAGGGTTTGTGGAGTTACAGTGGCATGAATCTCAGGAAATGCCTTTTGCTAAATATCTAGACAAAGAACAAAACAGATAAAAATGGTCTCGACAGCTCAAACACGTGATGATACTCACTGCGGCGACAGCAAGTTCCAGGCCCAGAGTCGCCCAGCTGAGGATGAGTGTGAAGACGCCCAGTAAACAGACACTGCAGAGCAGGAACACAGAGAGAGACCATCAGACATCAGTGGAAACTTCCGCTTACATGAGCAGGTGACAGCTGGGAAACCGCATGGTAGCAGGGGGGAAGAATTCAGTCAGAAAAGTCACTGATGAAAGAAAGGACTACACCATTACTTCAGACAGCAATTACAGCTCTTTGGCCCGCAGGCACCTGCAGTAAGCTTCTCTCTTAGCACAGGAAGCAGGATTTCTGGTGCTTAAATGAAAGCCTGTAAAGGCACCACTATTGAGCCTGCTGCTATGCGGGCTGTTAAGAGTCCCTGAAGGAAGCAAACAAAATTATCACGTAAGAAGTAAAACATTGTAAAATACAGCATATACTCAGAAATCCAGAGAGCCAATGCACTGAGACATGGATAGTTTAACACTAAAAAAGCAGTTTTTGTAATTTGAAGAATCATAGCGCTACAATAATGTATCTCCCTGGTAATGGTGAGCATTTCCCAGAACCAGTGTCTGACTGCAAGAGAATTATCGAAGCCAACATCAGTTATTCTTCAACAATGAGCTGTAAAGGTGGCAGAAGCGTAATAATATCAAAGTGACAGCTAAGCTTCTAAATTTTCTCCTAAAGAGAGCTTTGTAAATACAGAAAATGTACACATCTATTTCAGTTTTTACTTAATTGCTATTCACCACTTTCTCTGATATTAATCTAGCAGGAAGCAATGTATGTTTTCTACCTATACTAATCATGATTAATTATCAATAAATAGCTCTAATGCCAGTTAGAATTTCCTGTCTTTGTGAGTGCTAAAAATGTAATTTCACTCCTTTAAGAAATCGCAAATCATCTTTCCGAGCAAACATGGTTTTCTTAGTATGCGAACATCCATCATACACAGTTGAGTGCTCTAAAATATCACAGCTAAATCCTGTGCCGTTACTGCTTGGTATAACACGCTCGGTGCGTGTACAACACTGAAAGCACAGCAATTCATCAGCTTTTACCAATATCATATACCATATACCTTTGCTTTTATCATGCCTTTTATATATATATATATATATATATATATATGTGGCGGCTGGTGAAGTGGTGATAGTGGAGGCTCTAAACGATCCCTTAAAATTAATGATTGGTCACAACCTGTCAACATTATCAGGTGTGGCCAGTTTTTATTTATAACGTATACAGATTACGTCTCCGGACTTCTCACGTTTTTCCTTATTCAGGGATTGGAAGCAATACATGCGTTTCATGATCGTCTAAGTGAAATAAGATCATTTGAAACGTGTTTCTGCAATTCCATTGCTTCCAACCCCTCCAGTGCACAAGGACTCCAATTTCGCGCGAGAATCTCTTACATACGCGTTGATTAAATAACTGCTGACTACAGCAGTGGAACGTAAATATGCCACTTAAACTCATACCAAATGTGTGAGAGTTGACAGGTATGCGTTATAAATTAAAATTGGCCACACCTGATAATGTTGAGAGTTATCGGAGTTTCTGTAAGGGTAATTTAAATGAATGATTGAAAACAAGTCGCGACCAATCATTAATTTTAAGGGATTGTTTTGTCGCCAGTTCACCGGCCGCCTAGGACATGCATTACAGGCTCCGGCAGCTTCAGACATAATTTGTACGCGTCTGTATTTTATTTGTCACCCTTCGGATGGTTGATCATTTTCTGAGGACCAACGTATCTTTTCTTAATGTAACACAAAAATATGGGACCAAATAATGAAAGGAATTTATAAGATATCATCGAAGATGTCATCGCAGTCGAGAAAAATGCCCATACAAAATCCAGACATTTGCTGCGTGCTGTCAACTGTAAAAACACTCTCCAAGGCCACTGAGGAGCTTGCTTGGTGATTTTAAGCAATGCACCACTTGGCTGTACATGAATGAGAGGCTCTGGAATCTGGCTAGTGCGAGTACCAACTGCATCAGTCAGGCCTGCGGGGACAGTGCGCACACACCCCAGGGGCTCGGGGGAGGGATTGAGTCAGCAGCGATAGTGGAGTTTATCGCACAAGCAACCTCTGCTGCCCTGTCTTTATTTGTCCAAATGCCTCTCCTCTGCCGTTACGTTGTGTCCCTTGCAGCCTCAGAGAGAAAAGGGGCTGCACGCTAGTACTGCATGTTTTGGAGGAGAACTGTGAGTTGAAAATGGGTGGAACTAGAAGTGTTAAATTTAAAAGACTTGCAAGAAAAAAAATAATACCATGTATGCATTTCCAGGATCCATTCCCTCTCCTCCAGAGGAAAACTGCGCCACAATTCCAGGTATACTCAATCCTACTTTATTATCAAGCATGAATAAAGACTATTTGAATCATGGATTTGAAAAGATATCAGAATTTCCAGGTAATACTGGTGTAGGTTTATAGATACATAAAACATTACAGCGCACAAAGCTAGAAAGAGACTGTTTTTTCTTTGAGACCACCTGGCATCAAAATTTCTGAAAATTTCCAAACGATAGATAATAGGATCCAGGGGCAACTAGAAAGGTTTATGCCATTAAAAGCCTCACGTCGACAGCATGCAAAGGTGCATTGGAAAGGCAGCATGGAGCGGAAGAAAGAAACCATCTGCCAGGCACAGATCATGGAAACCTGTGCAGGTAAACTGAGGTACACATGTAATTGACCTTCGTGGGTGAGCAGAACCCGGACAGAATTTTTTGGCTTCGGGAAAAACAAAAATAAAGTGCCCTCTCCCAGACTCTACCCTGGCCAACTGGCTGTGTGTCTGCCCTTATCATTCTAAACTGAACAGCCGGGGGTCTAAAGGCCTCATCTCAAGGCTCATACAGCAAAGACTAAATGAGGTGTCGTGTTAACACCCACACCAATGCACCAAATGTTCTGCAAAACGGGATCAGACAAATATCCAATTCACAACAAACTTTGTGCTAAATGAGTCACCAAGTTCAGCTTCAGAGAATAATTCTCCCCATTTATCATCCATCTCTTTCAACCTACATCACCACAACACGGAACTGCGCGTGTATGGCAGGATTGAGAAAATGGAAGAAAATTGTTGACAATCTTCTGCTGCTCTGATATGCATCCAAACATCCACGCAAACACCCACACCAGAAGCGAGTGTGCACCTGCACTCCCGCCCACGCAAACCCACGCTTGCAAACGCAACAAAGCACTAATAATAGAGAGGTATGACCATGCCTGTGTGTGCATGCTCATTTTACACTCCTCAGGAACTGAGTTATTCAGAACAAGAATACATTAACTGGAATATATTCAACACATGCGGCAAAAACATTATACATAGGTTAATATTTATGGTCTACTGAATGATTCGATGTTTATGACCATGACGATATACTATATGGACAGCACCTTATCTACCCAATACCATAAAGAAGATGCAAAGACCTTCATCTTGCACTTATCAAACATCACTTAAGATAAAAACATATAGCATTTCTTTCAACATTGATCACTCAGAGTGATTCTCTAACCCTGAAACAAACTTGCAAGGAAATAAGAGTGAGTGAATTTGAATTCTATCACATTACTTCTAAAATATTGGTGCACATAATCCATTGGAGACTGAAGTCTGAAAACTGAAAACTGGGACAGTGCACTTCACAGCATACACTGTTTTTCGTTTATTAAACACCCTTTTTTCTGTCGTGTGTAGAAGACAATTAAAAAGGAAAAGCTTATTGTGACATAAAGACACTCATCAACTGGAGGCTGTTCAACTTCTGAAGAATAACAAGTGAACTTACCCGATGAGGGTTCCCCTTGAGTTGCGAATGAGGCCGAAAAGCACGAGAAGGCAGATGAGGACGTCGAACAGCAGGAGGGCCAAATACGCCAGCCATCTGTGGAGAAACATCAAAAAAGTTCGACGAGTTCTCAAACTCCACTCTTCAGCACCCATAATGAGTGCACTCCAACAAGTCAATATTTACGACTTACAAGCTTGATAGCGGATAACGCAAGCTTAAGAAATCTTAAACAAATTGTCATTAATTAAATCTTGTCTGCAATCTGTAACTACCAGCCTGTTTTTCATTGGCGAACAATGACACATGACCACATGATTAAACATACTTCAAGTTATAACCTAATTCAGTGGCAAAGCAATACTGCAACAATCACCCGGAAAGCACTTCCAGCGTTTAGCATTTACTTCAAATGTCAGACATTTCCATAGCCAAACAGGACTGCGGAACTGTGGAACCTTTGAGATAAAACATGTTTTGCATCTCGGAAGTTTAAATTATCCACTGGTAAGGCAATTCTGTAACTCTCATGATGGTAATCCTTCTCTAATGAGGTAGGAGAGAACGTCTGAATGATCTGGCCTCCAACACTATCTTGTGCATCTCACTTAGAAATTAGAAGTTGGACACTTTGAAATGAAAATTTTTGATGCAAGTAGAACATCCTGTTACTCTCAGCAGCAGTCTGTTGGCGATATCAAAGGCCTTCAGTGACCATACCTTTCAGTGTTTAAATACCTAAACTTGTCAGTGTTTGCTTTGCTTGGCCAACAACAGTTGCTATATTGATATGTCCTTTGAAAATTCTGAACTTGCGTAGCTCAGGAAACTGCACAGATTTGCATAAATTTGTTTGCAAGGCTAATTGAAGACTTTCGCCTGAAACTTTGGTACGGTTCACTGCACTTAAGATTTCCCCCTCTTCTGAAGTATCCCTTTGAATGCTTATAACACTCTGAAGAAATGAAGTGCAATCTTATGACTAATTATGCTGATGGAAAAAAAAGTAAAATAAGAGATGGAAGTCCATGAACATTTCACATTTTTACATTCATTCAAATTGCCATACTTACAATTGCACATCCATTGCATAAACAGCCAGTAAGCAATCACTTTGTCATTTTATTGTCTTATTTATTGGAGGCCGTTAATGGATCTTGATTATTCAGGAAATAAACCATTTGATTGTTATTCAGGCAAATCGTAATAAAACAGCTTAAGACCAATCATGCATCAAAAGCTGAAGTTATGGAAGGCCTTCTAAACCTCAGACAGCAGGCCACTGCTTCTCATACCACCATACTAGCCAGAAATTATACTCTTCCAAAAAAGAAACTATACCAATATTGAATTATTGATTACACTTTCTTTTCAACATGTTTTCCACATTTGTCAAAACATTTCATGAATAATAAATTGATGCTAACAACAATGTATAGTTTCTTTTTTGGAAGAGTGTATTTACACAGCATTAGATATTAACTTAGCCCTTTTGAATAATGGTTTTTCCTGGTTTTCATTGAATGAGGACTCAACTTTCCAGTTTCAAAAACTGAACATGTTTCAATTGAAGTGTGCCTGAATTAAACTATAATTCTGACCAGAGGAGGCAAGCTATCACTCCAAACCATCTCATATATAAGACATCCACACCAAGTTATAAGTATGAAATTACCACTTAATTTAAAGATGTATCCCAAATACCTGACCAGCATCGACCAGTCATTATTCCATATCAGGGGTATCAAACTATAGGCCTGAAGGACAGCACTGTTTGTTGCTTTTCAGCTAGCATCAGCACGAACGACTAATTCAAATAATTCATTAGCCCGTGCAGACTAGCACAGAAGACTCTGTGAAAATGGCTTCCAAAGTTTGAAGATCAGTGTTGTGGCCATCAAGAGCAGGTTAGACTCCCATGCCCCATACGACCACCACCAAAACAGTCACTAAAGACCAAATACACTCTATAGCACACTCATCCTCTAGAACTCCCCACCGCTGCCCAACTCCACAACACTACTGCCCATATCATGGACCTACTCCTCAACACTGCCCCCATAACAATGACTTACTCCTCCACATCAACTCACCTGTACCAGTCATAGAGCTCAGTCCTCACAGCCAAGCCTTCCATAGAGATGCCGCTGTTGCTCCAGAAGGGGATTTCTGCCATTTGGCGGACCAGTTCGTCCAGCTGACCCTGTAATTTCTGTACTATAGACAGGTAGTCCGTGTGCGTGGTGTACTGGCTCTCCAGCAGCAGCAGGCCATCCTCAACAGTCTGGTTCAATGACAAGGTGCTGTCTGATACCTGCATACAGACATTTCAGTGAGGCCACAGTTAACTGTAGACAGTCCAACATTATATAAATCACTAATTTACGACCCCCTATTTTCATGAATACAGACCGGATACAAATTAAAGGGAAAATTGACAGAGACTTAAGGTGTTGAGTTCTGCAAAACTAATGTAATATTCCTTTCCATGCAGTTATTGATGGACTGTTTAGCTGATATGGTCTGATCACGTCTTGCATTGACACATTCAGTCACCTCGGAGCTGCCTTTGTTTTCGATACTTATCACACTAATGCAGAAGCATCACCAAAGGCAAGCTGTCAAACACAATTTCCGACAGATTATTTACACATGCCGAAAAGCATGGCATAATGTTAATTGCTTAATCGTATCAAGCAAAATGTACTGCCAATCCTGTATCCAGGTCCTTTGTTTTTCACCAGCTGTATAATACAGCTTGCAGCACAGCCTAAAGCACCTCACAAGGAAGCACTCATTACAAACAGATAAAATATGACTGGAGAAATATATGATCAGTCTAATTTTGTCATTCTGCTGCATTTCAGTCAGGGTTTGTAAAAGTTATTCCGAAAGTAAGTGACTCAAGAAGAACTCCTGAATGGTTCTGACAGCAATTACGATGCAATTTTTCTTTACCAATTCCGCAAGTCCATTACTCAAGCTGTACACTGCTCAAGACAACAAAAAAACAATTTTATGCATCTGGATGTTGATTTAGGATTCATCTTTAGTGGAAGAACGATGAAAGAAGGATGCTTCAGTTTGGTTTGTTATCAGCGCACAGAGTAACTGAGCAATTATGGGAAGAACCTCTAATCCAGTGCTACTTCCACAAGTAATATAAAAACATGGCAATCCTTCTGCACTGGAAATAAACAACCTCTGCCGAGCATATTTTGAGGGCTTAGAGATTTAATGGGCAGGGCTTAAGGACAAAGTGGGACAGAACTTGAGGAAATTTTCAGAGTATCAAAAGGGCTTCCTTGAGCGAACTTGCTGTGTTTGTGCATGGGACGGTCTGTAGCCCTGGTCCTCAAATCATGGCCTTGAAGTCCAAGAACTGCTAGTTTTCCACCCTTCCATTACCTGGGAGTCAGGTGTAAAGACAGTCAGGCCAATCAGGGGCGCTAAATGTTCATTTACTTACCTGGGATAAACGAAAACCTGGACTGAATTTAGATTTGAGGTCCAAATTTGAAGATCCTTGGACAGCAGGATGGTTAAAAAAGGGGTTCATAGGGAAGGGCTGACTAGAGGGTAAAGAACGATGGTGCACAGGGCGTAAGGGAATCTCAGGGGTGGGGTCATTATTGACAGATGGGTTCAGAAGTGCTTGGGAAGCAGTTGTGGACGTTCTGGACACTCACCAGCTTCTCCACTCCAGCCACTGTGCGGTTGGCGTGCCGGAGAGAGTACGTGAGGCGGCCGACCCCATCGCATGTCTCGCCGTTTCCATAGAAACCCACAGCAATGCCAGCACTGGAGAAAAACACAGAGATAAATAGATGAGTTTGGAGCCTGAAGGAGACATTTTCCACAGTAAACTTCATATATTCAACCCAAAAACACACGAACGAACCATATTGGGAAGAAGAAGAAAAAAAAAAGGTCGGCCGGACAGATTAGACTAAACAGGGCTCCATTCAGTTCCACCGAAATAGTACTGTGGCAACCCCACGGACTGGGTCAGCAATGCTCAGAGCTTCACTCTGAAGTGCACAATAATGGCAGTGAGATGAGCAAATCCCCATCAGCGACAGGAAGCAGAGCTCATCGGACAGTGATCTAAGACATGTTTTCCATGGAGAAGGCATGAGGAACAGCGAGACATTCATTGTGGGCTATTCAGTGCTTCTGAATCCTGCACTGTGGTTAAACATGATGAATTCGATTTTCCATTTCCTAAATTGCTGATGTCAATACATACTCTCTCCTCGCAGTAGAAAAGGGTTGTGTGCTGCATATGTCTGTATGACCCCCCCTCTTAAATATTTCAAAGCATTAAAATGACATTATGCATCACAATTCAGCAAAAACAACACTGATTAGTTTGTTTGAGGACCCTTGACTACCATACATCTAAATTTCTTGAATGTCTTTATTACATCCAGGGGACGTCTTGTCTTCTCTTCTCTAGCAGGTATTTTGAGGGCAAAAGCAAGACTTTATTAACATTGAAGACCGTATGGCCACATCATTTGTTTTGGAGGACAACCCAGTGTCTCCAGTTAGAGATCTCTCTCATAATCCTCAAGACAAAAATGCTCAAAGCAAACTTTTACATTTGTGTACTTATTTTCTAGCATATCTATTTTAGGCGTAGTGTTTTCAATGGCCAGTTGCTATTCCATTGCCCGGATCATATTTGCAGGTCCACCCCCAATATCCCTAAAAAGTACTCCTCAGCTAAAGGAAATTGGTTATTCTAATTTTAATTAAGAACCATCAGCACCTATTCACCGTAAAAGGGTTTTGTTTCCATAACCTCCAAAGTCCCCAAATAAAAACATGGTGAGCAAATTGCACGCGAGCCAGGCACATGCTTTATTTTCTACCGGTAATATTTTGATTCATTTTGACATTAGTTACAAGGAAATTTAACTAAAATAATTAAGACACCTTGACATTTGCAGGCAGCAATCTTAGGAATGAAGATTTTATTCAGTCCTGGCCCACAGAAAATTTGTCTCTGAAAAAAGCACATAGGATTACAATAGACAAACAAGATAATTGGTTAAAGGTCATTTAAAATTTTCATATGAAATGTTTAAAAAGCAAATTAAATATTTTGATAATTTTGATTTCTGTCATTAAAGGGTTTTACCCCATACGGGCCCTCTCTTAGAAACAGCCAAGCTGAAACAAAAGTTTTTCAGAGGCCAACCTTTTTTAAAGAACCAGCATCACACAATTGAGAACTCAGTTGGTTTGTCTCTGGGTTTGTTGCAGGCTGTGTGATTTTTTTTGAGTTTGGTTCTGGTGAAAATGTATCAGCTTCGAAGTGTTGAAGAGCGAAGTTTTGCGGCTTTCGATTTTATGTAGCTAGTTATTTGAAAAGGAGGACATCTAGCGAACTTTTGTTACAGCTTGGCCGTTTTATTTAGTAGGCCTGCCATACTGTATGTTAGAGTTTGGCAGAATTAAGAAATCCTCTCAGCCCCACCATTACTCAGCCATTAAGTATCCTTATAAAAAGAACAACAGTATAAGTAATTCATCCATTAGAAAAAAAAAAAAAAAAAGCAAAAGAGGGGAAGAGACAGGAGCTCGGCAAGAGTCCAGTAGAACCATAACAGCTAAATTTTTTTGGCACCATCTTACAAAAGGGCAACCATAAGCTAGAGATTCAGAATGAGTGTCTATTTAATTCCACCGTTACGTTCCATCACCTACATTTGAGTTGCATAAACAGGAATACAGATACATGACAAAGGCTTCACCATGTCATAAGTAACTAAACCCCCATGCCAAACACAATAAAGTCTGCAGTTGAATCACAGTTGCAAAAAACAAAATAAATAAATACATAAATTTATGCTGAGCCTACAAAATATTTACACTGAAAATTCAAAGGTGGTTATTGTAGACTAAGCACCGCGCAGTGAAAAATTTGAGTAAAAAAACACAGTACACAAACACACGGTAAACTGTGCTTTCAATTCCTTGCCAACTGTCCTCAATCACTCTCCATAACCGAATTCTGACATTGTTCATTGAATTGGCACTTTAGAATCTCTAAATCTTATATTTGCAATTATGCCAATGGTTGGCATGTCGATCTGCAAGGTTTTAGCAAAGTTGGACACTTTCTCTGGTCAGGAAGCGCTTTTAGGCAGGACAGTGTTCATAATTCATAATTCAGGCAGATGCATTTATGTTTTCTCATGCTTGCAAGTTTCTCTGGGTAACAGCATTTGCCACGTGAATGAATCTTCCTGCAACTCAGGCACTGAAAAGGCGAGACGCCATTAAACTCCAGTGAAGCTGAGCAGGTACAAATGAGCTAACAACAGGGTGTGAAAACCTCAAACCACAGAAATACAACGTGAGGCTAAATTACAGACGACTGTTCCTGCCTGGGATAAAAGCACACATTTTCAGGCAAGAGAAATCCCATCCACCACCCGTGAAAAACGATTCAGTGAATAGGATCCTCCAATCAAGCTCATCAGGCTGCAGAACCTGAACCGGGTTCACAAAGTAACCCTGATGCACCTGCACTTTAAGGGGGCTGAGTTTACCGGACGTACCGTGCAGCACCGCAACCCACACGAGAAAAATAAACCACATAAGCATCATGCACCTGGAATCAAGCTCAGTATTTGAGGCTTATTTCCTGTTCATGTCAAGAGACATTGCTAAAAGTAGTAAGCCAAGTGTTGCTCATTTTTGCTAATATTTAAAATGAATTCCATGTGTAGTTAAACTTGTATAAATAAAAGTTCCACTCTAATCTTCCACTGTGCCCCTATTTGGACAACAGAAAAATACTGAGTGCACGAATCAGGATCACATTACACCACCGCATCTAATGGACCAAGTGAATATCTCAAACTGGGTGGCAATGCAGCCAAGACAGCGGTTCCAGGCTGTACAACGCAGCAGGGCCCAAAACTGTGCCTGTGTGCCAACATTCTTCTTGCCAAGGCTGAGGGAAGTCAATGGGATGAAAGCAGTGACTTGATCCATATTTTTTTTCCAACAGACAATGACAAGCATATGGTTTCATCACCATTAAGAAACATCTGTCTGAAAGACACAGTCCACATCATCAAACAGAAAGGGGTTTTCCCCACTAAGTCCTATGGACAGGAATAAATCTGCTTCCAATAGGTGTCACTGTGGCCCAACATCACTCTTTCTGCTCCAGGGAAGTCTGGCCATCCTGTATGCTTCACTACCCACCGACAATCACAGCATCCATCCCCTGCTGTTTAGTGTGTCCTGACTGGGCCTGTTCAGACAATGACGCATTCCCCAAACAATCCACAACTCACTCCTCCAGCTAATCTTTCGAGGTAGCCGGAACTCACTCCCAAGTCGAGGGGTGTGCGATGAGTGCGCACTTCCTAAAGTGATGATGAACCCATTTGTGACAGCTTGCCTGTATTCGTAGACGGAGACACAGGAATTGCAGACTTTACCACAGAGTTAAGTATTCCCGCTCTTTGCTGATTGAGGAAACTACCACATGGAGATGTTATTGCTGACGTGGCAAAAACGAACTGATCTCCATTGTTGACTCTTGATCTTCAATAAAAATGTTCCAAAGAACCTCCATGTTCTGCGCAGTAGTTAAACTGTGTCATTTGTACATTGCAAAGGTCACTGTAGTTGTTAGCAGTCTTTTAGAACCCGAAGGTAAATAAAGCACAAGAATCGTCAGCCATCATATGAAACAGTTCATTGCAGCCCCCCAGCATATAAGCCACCACTGAACTGAATGAATGAACGAACATGAATGGCGAGAACAGGCCGTTCACCCCAACTACGCTTGCCAGTTTAACTGGACTGGAGAGACGATTTCCAAATCAGCAAAAAAAATCTTTGTGCATTAATGACATACCCTTATACTCTTGCTTAAGTAATAGAGTGCTTTGTTTTCACCGTTCTAATCCCTGACAAAGGATTAGAGAATTTACAGGCCATCAGCTTAGTACGCTCTGTCAGACAGGCTGTGGTTAACAGTCCGAGGTCACCTACTGTCATATGCCGCAGACAACAGTCACATGACATGTGCAAGAGTTATCTGCCCTGACTAGAGGGGGATGGGGCTTCCTGTATGCCAGAAACACTTCAAGCTGCATTCCGGCCACAGATATCCCAGAATCTGGATAATCTGCGGGGACCTGGGGAGGCAGTGAGGGATTCCTCATGATGATCGGGTAGGTCTGAGTGAGCTCACTCCACCATTATTTGCGGGTTTATCATTGTGTTGACCGGCCTTTGTAATACATTCCAGCATTTGAGCCCAGTGACTCAGGGAGGGTGTCTGAGGCGCAGGCAGGAAAAAACCCAACCATAAGAACCACATGCTTAGTAAACAAGGAGTAAATCGCTAGCTGAGTCACAGCTGCAGCGAAAAATGATCATTATAATCTCAACAAGCCGGAGAACTGTCCTTCACAAGCTGACAAAAGAATAAAAAAGAAAAAGCTGTCCTTAGATGACCTTTATTTATTCAGGGAAAGGACTACTGACGACATCTTTCCCATTTACAAGGTCGACCTGAATGAAATGCCACAGAACAGACGCAGGCAGGGAGAGTAAGAAACAAAGGAAAGGCCCCAAGAGTGGATTTGTGGTTAAGACTCAAGATCTAGGGCCCAGCAGCAGGGATCTTCCTAACTACATCTCTCTAGAAGCAAGTTAAGATCCTATGCACCCCTGTGGGCTCATCACAGATACCGGTCAAACTACCTTCACGCTTTGAGCACGAAGGAGTAGAGACCTGGTTCTCAAGAAGAATACAGCTAAGATTAATCAGAAAACAGCATGTTTCAGTGGCACTGCATCCTTCAAACTGACGCGACAGATAAAATGCAGCAACACAGACAGATAGGCCTGGATAGTGAGGCTATGTCTCGCTTGAATGACAGCATTTGACTGGCAAGAATGACCAGACAAAAATATACTATGCCTGTCGATGGCTTATAAATTGCTACCCTATTGTTTACCACCAATAGAAATGAAGCATGGGTGGCAAAAACCAATAAAAAAGATCATTGGGAAATGTAACCAAGCAACAACGAGTACGGGGAAGGACTTCATATTTCCTTTATCATAAGAAAAGGCCCATTTGTGTTGGAAAGTGAAAACATTACGAAAGAACATTGCAGGGTTCAGCCATTTTGTCTTGAAAAAGCCGTATCTCTTCTTACTGACACCATTTCACCGGTCGAGGGACGCTGAGTAAAGCGGTGAGAGCGGGGCAAGAGGCTCGCAGGCACGCTGCTCTACATCTCAATTTTGGTTAGAAACGACACCTGAAATGGACCACTTTCTGCCATTTCATACGAAGTATCATTAGAAGGACATTTTGAGAACACTTTCCTCTTAATTTTCTGTGCTGCAACTGCGGCTGTATTATCTTTTGTTCTTCAGATTCTGTTTCCATGGAAACATTTCTAGGCCAAAGTTGAGGCTGCATGCGAGGCGTACTTCGAAAAAAACAGGTGCAGTATATTGCGGTCTTCTCAACAAGATAAGTGTCTCAAGCCATATTTTCAGTCGCAACAAAAACTACATAATGCCACATCAAAATGAAGATTTCAATGAAGCACAATGTAAATAATAATAATAATAATAAAAAAAGCAATTTCCCAAACATAAATCATACCAGCCAGAAGTATTCAGGTAATAGATCTAGACAGACTTATTATTGATTTTGCAGAGTCATTTTCACTTGTCCACTCGCATTTTTGTGCTCCCTGACTACAGGTGATGAATCATACCAGAAGTGTTATTATAAAGAGGACCATTTGACAGGTCCATTTTACACCTCTGCAGTGGGCAGTGCTGATCATGTCCAGTTTAGGTAATGACTGTCCTGTGAGACAGCAGGCTGAATATCCCCCTGACAGGGGACAGAAGTGTTCAGTATGCATCTAATGATCAAACAGAGGGTACAGATACTCTTTTCCCCTGGGTAATGGGTTAGTTTCCATAATAGGCATACGGTTATTCAGGAGAACTGGGTTTGAATCCAAACCTCTGCTAGGGACCATCAGTCTAATCAAAGTCTGCACAGTCTACCAGTCTGATGTAATGGAGATTATGCACCAAAAGTTGGATGCCAACCACGAGACAAAGAATCAAATACGACGAGACCGGAGGAGTCCAGGAATGCAGAAAGCTGTGCAGAAGTTTTGGGCACACAAAACACAATTCTGGGAGGCGAGGCTGCTTTGTAAATTCATTAGAGGTTCCTAAATATTGACAAGCATACTAAAATGTACTATAAAGAGCTGTAAACTGTAAACTCAAATCAATATTTAGTATCACTGCCTTTTGCCAAAAAAAAATTAAGACACTGTCCAGAAATTTTTTAAATAAGAAAAAGAAAAATCAAGGGTGCCTAAGAATTTTGTACAGTTCTGTTGCATCAGTTAAGATGGCAAGTTGTGCCGAGTGTCAGTTTAAACTACCACATGAATGGAAATTTCAGCTGAACGATGTTGCTCCACAAGAGTAGCATAAAGGGCTAAAAGACTCATGCACTGAGGAGGTAAGATCATGGCCTGTTCCCAGTAAGATATTATAAATTCCTCCAGATTCCTCCATGATGTGGGCACAACATTAACCCTTCAGCCTCTACACAGCTTACACTGCTAAAGAGGATGCACATCTCTTCCATTGCACCTTCACAGGTCAGCAAGGAGACAGGCTGTACAGCCGGACTGTATGAGCCGGGCTGGGGTATGGGCTCTGTCTCCAGGAGTGAGCTGCCCACTGCACACCCAGCATGTTCACGTGCCAGATTTATCAAACACCCACAGAAGCTACATCACCTGCAGGCATATATCGGAATTTGCTCGGCACAATCTGTGAAAAATTGCAGCGAGAGGGGGAGATAGAGAGAGAGAGCGAGAAAGTGGGCTGAATTGATTAAACATTAACCCCAGCAGAAAAATCCACTTCAGTTAGCGTGTGTCCGCATGCGCGTGTGGGTGTGCGCATTTAGGCATGCTAGTGCCTGTTTGTGCTTATGCATGGACGTGTGTGCGCAGTATGGAGCCGCACCAAACTGCCCATCCAGCGGCTGAATTAATCCCAGCACAGAGGTCTCCGCTTCGGCTGCGATGAAGCACATTCGGCTAAATGGCTGCGGGGTGTGAGCAGCCTGGGAGAGCTGATAATATTAAGCCTCAAAAAACTGATTCCAGGATGAGGTTAAAACTGAATTAGACAAAGCCAGTTGTGCTCCCCCATTTACAGCTGTATAAAGAATGATGTAGCTAAAACAGGGACATATTCCACTAAATCACAAATTCTAGGCCCTGCTGCACCCACTGGAACGTCTAGGGCCAAAAAAAAAAAAAAAAAACCTTGTCAGTCTGATGAAAGCCAGAAACCATTCATATCAATTACAGAGGAAACCACCAATGAAAACACCCGGCAATCTGGACGGCATTTATATTCTGCCGGCATTAATATTTGATAACACTTTCAAGGGGAAATCGCGGTGACCATTAAGATTCCATTTCATCTGAGAAGTGGAATATCAATATTCAACACCGCAGCTACAATTCACGTTTCTAGAGCAATAATTCATCTCACAGTACCAGTGTGGGAATGCAGGACAGCACACACTTTAAAGAAACATGTAAGGATGTGCTGAGAAACAAAACTTTAAAAGCTTGTCCACAAAGACCCATTAGAGGAGAGCCATTTTCTCAATGCAAGGACAGCAGGACAGGATTATTTTTAATGGTGGCCCAACAACACCAGCTAATGTCTCTTTTTGCCCTCTCCAGACATTGAGGGGAGGCCTTCATATATTGCATGTGCTCCGTCTCAGTTGGTAGCTGGTGGGTATTTTGCGCCAGAAGAGTAGGGTTATTATAAGACCCAAGGCCTTCACATTGCACGGAGCTTTTCCAACTCAATAAATTATTGCTCTGCAGGGATTTTCAGAACCCCTAAAACACTGTGGCAGAGAATTTCATTGTTCTAGAGAATTCTGCCACTCCCAGCTCCATCCATCCTAGTTTCCGTCTCCATTCAAAAGTCCAGTAAAGCCCGCTACACCAATGAAGTCCTAGCAGTCAGTAGTCTACAGCTGAGAATGTCGGGGTCTCTTCAGCACTGGTCATTAGCGATCTGCTTTAGCTCTCCGCTAACAGTTTCACACTGCCTCGGCGGTCACCTCCTCATTTGTAATCATTAGTGTTCCTTGCAAAACAACCTTTTTTGTGCTAGAAAGTCAGTAAACAAACTCATATAATCAACATTTAAGTAAATGTTAGCATGCACATTAGGAGGAAAAAAGTCTGAGCAGACTAACCAGTAAAAGTATGAAATAAAATGAAATTTTGAATGGAAGACTCCACCCTATCTTTACTTTTTGCCAAATATTTACGCTTAAAAATTTTTTATACAGTTTTTCTCACTCTATTAAGCAACAAATCAGCGACTCTAGACGAACTCGAGAAGCACAGAGAAGCATTCTGAATTGTGTCTGATTAAATTGCTTATTTAAGAGCAACTTGCAGGTTAAATTTTTCACAAAATGTATTCTTCACCTTGTCACGTTAATAACTTTGTTATAAAAGTTATTGCAGAATACACCATGTTACACAAGACATACAGGTACATATTGTGAGGAAAAAGTGGCTGTTTTCAGTAAAGCTCTTTAAAATGCATTTTTTACGAACATGACGACATGTTACATAACAAAAGGGAGATCGTCTCCTTGGCTATGCCTCAGCTCAATTCTCAATGAGCAGGTGGTAGTGAATCTGAGTGGTCGTGTATGAGGAGTTGGTCTTTTATGAATAAGTTTTTCATTGCAGTTCATGATTCATGATCTTGGAAAATTGTGTTTGTGCAGGTTGCACAAACTCCAGCCTGTCGGCACATCAAGTCTTCAACTGACGGTCGCATCTGTTAAGAAAAACGCAGTCGTGTGCGGTGCTTATTTTCCACTGAAGGATTATCTTCCCGGCGATATGATTGAGTTTAGGGTTGGATATTAAAGCCGGGCCGGGGTGAGACTCACAGCTGCTGCGGTTCCTTCAGCGCATGCAGCTGCTTCACCAGGCCACCTTCACTTCCCGTTTGGCTTTTTTAGGTACAGAAGTTGCATTTTCTTACAGAAATAATTCCAGAAGTCACTGAAGCCTGCTTCCAGGCGGCCTGTTCACTTAAGCAGAGGAGGCAGTGATTAATAAATAAAAAAATAAAAAATAAAAAAAAAACACAAAAGTGAAAAACAGCACGCATGAATTCAAACAATTAAAGATCCATTACCTCCCTGAGTTACTGCATACAAACAAACAGAGTATGGTAAGCTGTACAAACAAAAACCCTCATTGGCCAGATTTGAAATGACAAGCAAAGTACTATTTAATGGCTAGATTAATTTTGATGGGTAAAATATGTTTTTGTTAATAGTTAACTGACATTTTGTCCAAGGATTTGAAGCACGACTTTGCTGTTCACATACAGGTGATTAACAGCTGGCCTGACAAGTTGCAGTTACATTCTGTCAGTCCCCGAAGGGGTTGAATGATGTTGCTGGCAATGTGAGAGTTTACAAAAGAAAAAAGCAGCAACACTACTGCATAACTGAGTCATGTTGTGGGCTACGTATATATCTCCTTTGGTCGAGTTTTATTTATTTATTTTTCATTTAAGCACATTTTTTTCCCAAGATGGCTACCTTGATCAAGACACATTCACACAAATGGGTTATTAGTAGTTAGAAAGGGGGGGAGGGGGGGTAGGGGTATCGGATAGGCATCAGCATCAGTAGATTCACAAGGTTTTGATGTTGGTATTGATATCAAAGTTGAAAAACTGGCATTGTGCCTTGCCCACAATGTTTTGTTTGTGTCCCGATGGAGGCTACCGACTCCCTATGCAAAGGCCCAACTATGACGACACAAATAGTCTCGACAGACGGACTGAATATACTGCGCGGATAGAAAGCTTGATTTATGCCTGGCTAAACAGCCCGATGCACATACACACATTCTGCGGCGCAGTGTCTGTAGTCTAAGATGAGAGCTCAGTCTGTTGCAGAGCACCAGACCCAGGAGCTCTCTAACAAAAACTCCCCAGGATGAGAGCTTCCTGTTCGAGGCGGGACAACAGGAAGCAGCTGAGCCCCCACATGCATCGCCATGACAATGAAAGGAAGATTCAACAATACAAGCAGCCGTCAAATACTTTCCAGTTTAGATTTACAACAATAGTCACGGGGAGTCAATGAAAATGCGTAGCACCTTGATGAAAGCGCCCATCACAACTGCTAACCTGAACACTCCTCCATATGTTTTAAGTCCATGTTGCCTCATTTTTGCTTCCTGTGTTGTTGTCACCTTTGGAGCGATACTCGATAGATTAACCCCATAAAACCTGCCATGTATGGGTCCGTAAAATTCAGCCGCTGTATTCAAAACAGTGGAAATTCTAATCTAAATTCTAGTAGAGAGAACAAGGTCTTCAACGATTCAAACATGTCCTGCTGAATTGCAGGGAAATGTGTATTAAATATAAAAGACCTAGATATTTTCCATTTGATGTACTGCTGGAAATAAAACTTGGCGTTCTCAGTTTGAATATTTCTCTCAGAACGAGAGTGATGAGGTTTAATTAAAACCCTGCAACCAGCAGATACAGAATATGAATGTGACATTGACCTATAATATGAAGATATACAAAACACTTTGACTTTGAACCTATTTAAGAGAAACTTGTGAGAAATTACAGTTCAAGGCTTAATTATTAAAGTGCGAGTACTTTAATGGCAAAATCATCATGGCTTAAAAAAACGACACAACATTACATTCAGCACAATCTGTGATAGTTGTACACGAAAACACTTTAATATTCCGGATTCTGGAGCAACACATTCACTTGGACACTACTTTCACAAGAACAGCCAGGATTAATAAATGATGAAAATGCATTTTGGCAGAAGCCCTGCATCACAAGGGCTCACCTCAGCATTACTCTCAATCTCTTTTAAGTCTATTTTTAAGTTTTTTGCTTTGCATGTTGTGATCTCCTTGGGGAAAAAATATTATATTGTTGCTAAAATGTAAGCACTTTTAGGTAAATTTATAGGGACTTAAAAAGCAGATACAGGACATCTGTGAAATTCAATGACAGCTGAGCAATAAAACACTTTTCTGCAGTCTTGAGCGACACAGAAAAAGACTGAGGTTAATCCCTTGTATTCCCCAAAGGCAACTGACATTGGTAGGTAAAGCACAAGTCGTGCATCTCCCCAATCCCCAAATTTCGGACAAAATGGCCGCCGGCAGCCATATTGGAGGTCCAAAATTGAGCATTGTCAAATAACAATCTTCCCCTCTGCAAAATTTGAAAAAAAATTCCAGTAACAATTGTCGCTTCCAGAGCCCGGAACAGGACATCTCCATGGGTGCGGGGGCGGCGGCCCCGGAACCAAACCATAGTATCTTTCAACTATCGTCCTCGGGGAGATACAATTAAAATTCAAATAAACTTAATGTCGGGCGACAAATGAAATCAATTCAGTGTGGGGTTACTGCAACGGGAAGCACTGGCATTGGTCCACTATGTATTTTGAGCCAACAAGCATAAATGAAATATTTTTGTCTGGATTTGCATCTGCCAGTACAAAGAACAGGTGACAAATTAAAGGAAAACCAACATTAAGTGCCTTGGTAAGGAAATGGGCCACTATGAGATGGTGTAACGGCTTCAGTGAGCCTTGGCGTAGATGTCACAAGTCTCTGAAATACTGCCATCCCCATTTTCCACAGCTCTGGTTTTTGCATCACTGAACTCTCAAATATGCATTTGCCTTTGTAATGAAACATTCTGAGCCAACTGTGGTCTCCTGCTATTCCTTACAAACTACACTGCTGCAGAGGTATCACAGTCACTGAATGCGCACCTTCGACCACAAGAACCGCACATTTCTACACCAATCTTCCCATGGATCAAAATGCAATTTGTCCTTGTTTATAGATTTTTTTAAAATATTCTCAAATTCCAAATTTGCTTGTTGCACATTCCAAAAATGTTGGGACAGGGGTATGCAAAGACTAGAAAAGTAGCGTAATCTTCAGGTGCATGCTCATTTGGAACATTCCACAGGTTAACAGGTGAACAGGAAAAAGATGATTCAATTATGATTGGATATAAAATGAGCAGTCACTTAAAACACAGCCAACATATTTAGTTTGAAGTTTGCCACTTTGCAAATAGCTGCAGGAGCAAACTTCCAAAGAGTTTGAGAACAATATTTCTCAACCTGCGCCAGCATCTGCCATGGTCTTGGGCTGCATTAGTGCTAGCAGCATGAATCACAGAATGCGGGTACTAGACTGGCCTTCCTGCAGCCCAGACCCTTTCTTCTATTGAAAACGTCCGCTGAATTATGAAGCGTAAAATACGACAACAAAGACCATGGACTGTTGATCCACATAAGTCCTTTCTAAGCAAAAATTGGTAGCAAATTCCACAAACTCGAACAATAACTATCCCCAGTTCCAGAACGACTATGTTTAATTTACAAAGGAGCTGTTGTTACACAGTGGCCGAAATGCAATCTCAACTTTGTTGAGGAGTCACGTTTTGTAATCCTGTTCTTAAAAAAAAAAAATAAAGCTACTGGGTTTAAAAATGACTTATTTTGACTTTATACATTTTTCAAAGGAATACAGGCCAAAAAAGATTTGCAAATTACTGCCAGCTGTCTTTATTTACATTTCACACATTATAATAATTCTTCCAGAATTGAGACTGTACATCCATAAACACTGTAATTTGATGTCTCCAGCAGTGCAATTGCATGGAGGCAACAACATTCGTCATGTTTTCCACACATGAATTCAGGTTTTCCCATAATTTTTCCTTAATGACAGTTATGTCCTGTGTATGGCAGTTCCAGCAGACAAAGCAGAGAAAGACTATGGTCTCTTTGAAGCACAATTCCCTGCGGTGTCTGTGTAGATAACGGCAACATAACCTCCGGAGCTCAGGAAAATCGAAGAAACATGAGGAGATTTCGAGCAGGGGGCCCGTCTAGAGCTAAAATCTATGACTGGGGAAAAGAAAATCAAAATGAAGCGTGCCGTCGGGCTATCTCACGAGCACCAGTAATCCTCAGGATGAAAAGAATCAACATTATCAAGCATGTGGCAAGAAATAGAGTCAGCAAATGAAATTTTTCCAACTGCACTAATGTACCAGCAGCCAAACCACTACACAATCTGCTCTAGCCGCATGGCTAAAGTTAAGCAGGTGTGGGCTTGGTTAGTACTTGGATCGGAGCCCCCCTGAAAAAACCAAGCTGCGGCTGGAAAAGGTGTTGGTGGTTAGTAGGTTGTGATCTTCCCTCTGGTGGAATAATCCCCAATGCAGTGATGGGGACACTGTGCTGAAGGAGACGCCATCTTTTGGATGAGACTTTAAACGAAGGTCCTGACTCACTGTGGACATTTAAGATCCTATGACACTCTTCGAAAAGAGTAGAGGGGTTCCCCGGTGTCATGGCTAAAGTCCCAACCTGGCTCTTTCAACCTGCCACCTAATAATCCCCTGATTTAATTGGCTGTGCAACTTGTCCCTCTCCACTTCAGCCCTCAGGCCTCCCCTGAAAAAGGGATTTTAATCTCAGTGGGACTGCCCTGGTTAAATAAATATATAAATAAATGTATATGAATGAATACGTATTGAGGTGTACATTCATTCCATTCAGAATAATACTAATGTACTAAAATACTAAGTAAAACAAATACATTCTCGTTTTTATTTCCTACAATTCACCATTTAAGTTTTTATAATAAAATAGTAATAATTACTTTAATGACAAGCGATTCCACACTTTTGGGCGGTCGTGTAGTATTGGTACTCCTACAACCTACAATGTAAATCTCAAGCATTTCAACACACCAGTGTCCAAACACGATCACAGAGGATGCTGAATATCCCACAGACAATAGAGAAACAATGGAAAATATCGGTTAACAAACTCAAAATGTTTATTTCTGTTGGCAATGAAGTGTTCTGGGGAGCCAAGCGACTACAGCAGGGGTGTCAGTCAGTCTCTTTAAATACCCCTCAGTACTCATTAAAATCATCAGCCAGATACTCTGGAGTACAGATGGCTATGGGAGATGCCTCTGCATGGAACTAATGCAAAACACTACGCAGCTGTCCAACACCGATGGAATACAGTTCAGTTGTTGCAAGTCTCAGTCTATCTATGCAATAAACAGCTCAACTATGAGCATTACTGCATGGAAGCCTTAGCTTAAATGATGTTCAAAGTACCCTACTTTCAACAGGAAGCACAAGTCACACAGCCCATAGCCTAATTAAGGCAGAAATTAATTAATGTTTCCAAATATTGCCATACATCAAGTATGCTGCATTCATAACCTTTGCTAGAGAAGCATAATGATGAAATTGTGCAAAAACAAATATATTAGACATCTTATGGACTCTATGAACATGAAGACTTCATAAGACCGGTGGAGGCTACTGCCCATTCATGACCCTTTATAAGCAATTCAATTTACAGAGTGAAAGAAGGGCTAATGCTGCCCAGCACCTCTCATCTGTTTCATGGTCACGCACAAATTCCCTCTGCAGTTCCTGATGAAACAGTGCAGGCAGATTTGAGATGTTGAGACATGAAGCCAGAAGACAGGTATGATGTCAGACCCACAGCCCTCTCTCCTTTCCATAAAGGCTGAGAATCCAAGCAGTTGCTCCCTCTATTCCTCTTGGCTTAAGCAGATAGATGTTGTGTGTGCTGGATCGTCGGCTTGCATCAGAATCAAGCTACTATGGCTGGAAAAAGAACTTTTCTCTGAGGACACAACTTGATCTTTCAGCCACTCCTTAAGCAGTCTAGTCCGCTCCGTTTACATTATGCAGCCTCTGATTAAATGGAATAAATTTACATGAAAGAGCTCCACAAACCGACAGCAGCCGGGCCGGATGCTACAGCTCAGTGGGTGTGGGAAAATAACAATCAGCACTGAGATGTCAGAAAGGTCACAGTAATGTTCCAGATGCGATCTATTTATGCCGCCCATCACATCTCTGCATTTTCTCCGAGATTCCCTCCTTCAGTTTATTAATTGGGACCAACTAGTTTAAATTTCAAGTAGAAAAACTGCTCTGTATGCAAGCCATTAGTTATGCAAGCAAGACTTCCCACTCTTCAGAAAGGACTTCAGATTTATCTGCAAATTTTAGGGGTTTATCAGCAAGTACATCAAAGATTAAAGGCCTAACTTAAAAAGATATTTTCATAACTTTGAATATAGAGCTTAATGTGCACAAGACATTCTGCAATTGACTCAAAGATTCAATGCCTTTGTGACAAAGAGAAAGTGTTTACAGTTTACCTTCCCATTCACTTGCATTGCAAAAACTACAGACTCAAGACATTTCAAATCTGAAGTTTCAAACATTACATGATATTTATACATTCAGTCAGAGCCGTGGCAAGGGCTGTGCAAAGTGTGCGACCGCACAGGGCCTCGCGCCTTAAGGGGGGCCTCACGGCTGGTGTGTGATTTCTTTTTTTTTTTAAATAAATTAATAACCTACATATTTTGCATCACTGCACTTGACTCATCATGCTCCTTAAATGAAAATTCTCTGCGTCAGTTTCATTATTTACCATTTCATCTCGAAAAAAAAACAAAAAATCTGTGTATGCTTTTATGTCGTCATACGTAACATGCTCCGTCTCGCTGCTCACTCACCTTTCCTAACTGTGAGATTGCTCTCAGGGTCTTATTGACTATATCAATCATTGGCATCGAGGTAGCAAAGCTTTTCAAAGTTATTTTTAAAAAAAAAACTATTTTCAGACCTCCATGTCGCAAGAGAGACTATGCAGGCTCTCTCTTCTGTCTATCGAAAAAGATGTTGCATACAGGCTGGATTATAAGGATTTAATTGCTGAGTTTGCGGCCCAAAAGGCTAGAAAGGTGACCATCACCTAATCAATGAATGGTGAGTGGGAATCTGATGTTTTGAAGTTATACTGCAGTAGAGCGTTTGTGACTCACGAGTATGAGAAAATATACTGCATCATAATCAAATGTTATACTGTTGCGTTTGTCAGCGGATACTTCGCCTTTGTTAATCTGAGATTCTTCCATAGAAATGAGTCAAAATAAGCGATTGTCACAAGTGAGTGTGAGCCATTAGGTATTAGTGTTTGTTAAATTGTAATTTGTGACACACTGTCATACTTCAACACGCCAATACATAGTGAAAGCTGAGCTGATTTGATGATAAAAGCCAATCGTTGTGCAGTTGATTTTTCTACCTTTGAAAGTTATGATATCAAATAGAAATCATAGTTGAAATTATTGCCACAAAAATGTTGTTTTAGTCAAAAAACGCATGTCATTTCACCGGGTGTAACTAGAACAGCTATGTGCTTGCAGCCTGACATGATTAATGCGCGTGCACGTGAGCAGGGCCTCGCGCATCAAGTCGGCACAGGGCCTCGCAACCCCCGTGCGACGGCCCTGCATCCAGTAATACAGGGGTCTGTTTCTGGTTGTAATTTCTGGCTTGTTTTTTGTAGAATTACCATTTTAAAACCAGTTTAAACACCAGCTGATCAGGTCTTTCGGACAGGCAAGCCCTTCCACCTCAATGCACCACTAGACGTTAATTGGCCCAACCACCGATACTCCACAATAATTACTTTCTTACATACCAACAGGCGACTCCTAAGACCCCAGGATAACAAAAAAGAGACAACACTCTACTGTTGGTAATGAGCACATAGACTGACTTATTATTCAAGCTGTGCACACTTCTAAGACCAATTAAACTACCCCTTACTACCTACATCTTATCCCAGGCCAGTGTTCTAGCATACTCCCAGGTCTAAGACATCCAGCACTCCTTCACCCTTATCAACTCTCCACTCAGTGCAGGCCTCAGAGGGCATCCAATTACAAAAAAAATAAAGAATTTTTTTTTGGTTAACATCTTACCAGTCAGGGTCTATCACCAATAGTTTCCCAGTTCTCCAAACTCAGTTCCACTGGTCTTATCTCCTTCCCCGCCCCACATTTTGGGCATTTTCCTCACTGGCCCCGCCATGGTGGAATATTCTGGCTTCATTACTCATAACGGTTCAGACTGTGAACAACATGAGTTCAAGATGCATCAATGTACAGCTGTTTAAACTACACATACCCCTCAGTTCTGCTCTCAGCACAGCACGTCTACAACTGAACCCAAAACTGTATCCACATTCAGTACATCACTGCTTGCTGAGTCACAAGCGACATCTGTAAGTGCTCATCAGGATAAATAACCTTGGAAATGATCGTTCTCACAAAGGAGGAAACATCAATATTTTGGCTAAGCCCAGAGCGAAATGCTGACAAATTAGTTGGTCCTTCTCAATAACTGTACAACTGCACTCAAATTGAAACAATTCCTTTGCATGAATTGAATTGGCAGACGCTTCTTTCCAAAATTTGCGTACAAGAGCGGTAGTTCTGATGGAAGTAAATCCCATGGAAAGTCTGTGTGGTCTTACTGTGTTCAACCCCTCCCCCACAGCAGAGCAGTAAATGGTCTTCCCTGAAACGGAGTGGCACTCAGTTTCCAACAATAAGCATTTGAAACAAAAATGCACCGAGGAAAAAACAGAAAAGCGGTAAAATTATTTGCTTCGTAAGACCAATAAAGAAGACAACGAGCAAACTTGAATATAATGAATATCATGCAGACTATAATTACCTAAAAGTCTTTATTTTCCAAATCAACAATACCTTGAATCAAAAGCTTTGTTGCAAAAATCTAGATCATGAGTGACCGCTGAAAACAAGACTGTTATTCAGTTACAAGTTGTATAAGACCACAGCAGTCTTTATCAAAATACCGCAATTAAACAAAACAAACGCCAGGAGTTTACGGAGGCCATCTGGTGCGGTCTGTGGCGTTCAGTTTGTTTTTTCCCCTTGTTGACGCACATTTACCCCCCTGTCTTTCCTTCCGGAAACATCACCTCCACGACCCATAAAATCAGAATAATGGTTCACAGAGCGTTTAATGGCCAGATTGCCATCACATCATTACAGAAATTGCATATTGCCACAATGCGAAGGGTTTTGAAATAACAAAATGATATCAGTCAATAAAAACAGCCTGTGGTCGCAGGCCAGAATAATAAGCCACCGTATGCAATACCCTGATGTTTTTTCCTGGACATTTTTTAATATCAAAACCTAGAAAAACCCAGGATAAGACTAAGATTTATTACAGAGAAAGATGATCTTACTTGTGGGCAAATGCACACTATGCTGCTTGGCAGGATATTTGTGATAAAACAATCTGTCCCGAGTAAATTATTACTAAGAGTCTATGTGAGAAATACAGAGGGTCGAATATTAGAAATCCACGTACTCCATCTGGTTCAGGCACAGACCCAGCACAAGGCACTAAACTGCTTCACAATTTGTATTTTCTGTGGCCTCATTACACAGGATGCCAATATAGCTGAAGGACCCGAAATGAACCAACACAACGGCAGGGGGAATACGCAGCTATACTCCACATGGATGTAAAAACACACATGTAATCTTGGAAAACTGTCGTCCCATCAAAAAAAGCCCCGTTTTAACTGCTCCATTATACACCTTCAGATGTGATGCAACTACACAATTATCACCGGGGTGGCTAGTTGAAGAACAATGATCCCCGTCTAGTAGGAGTTAATGCAATAAACCGAGCTGCCAGTGCAACAGCTCCAATGAACCGAAAGGAGATTATTTCTAAAAATACCGTGCAACGCTGGATTCGCACCGAGGCTGAGGCGCTGGCTTGGTTTTCGATGATGTAACACGCAACAGAACCTCCTGAAACAACACACTGCAATCCTCCCGAAAAGAGCATTACATGCGAATTTGTAGTAAACCAAGTGCTGAAGATTTGTAAGGCTGAGAATGGAGATTAAAGTAAACAAACCAGTGAAAGATAAGTAAAGCTATTGTACGATCAGAACTGTTAAAATTTTTCCACCTCTGATCAGGTCCTGTCAGATTTTTTTCATAATTGAGAACAATCGCAATTTTGAGAAAAAAAAATTCTGCATTACAGTTGAAGGATTGTTGTCAGCCAGTTCCCTTTGAATCTAGCAGGAAAATAACAGCTGAAAATTCAGAAATCCCCACATCTAGTCTGAGAGTGAGAAAAGATAATGGAGCCACACTTCATCTCTACAACACTGGGACAGGCTTGACAGCTCATTACTAGCACTACGAGGGACCACCAGGGACAAAGCCAGTGTGTAAGGATGCCTGTCACTCCCTCTGCCACAGCTATCTGCAGAGAAGATTAACCGTTGCAGCTCCAAGTCTGGCTCCAACTGATCAGATTTACCTGAAAATGGCTAATGTCTCAGTAAAATGGACACGAATTTACCATACTAGAATCAGTCAAGTTATGGTCTAAACTTCCTTCGGCATCATCAGCCTCGCAATTCAGCAGCCAGTGTGTCAGCAAAATTTCAATACTTGTTACCGCAGTTCAACGATTGGCTGGATTTAATCCAACTCTGTCGACTACTGCAAGAATTCAAAGATTTGCCACCAACGGTCTAGAATGG
The DNA here is from genome assembly GCA_029721435.1 of Gymnothorax reevesii. Taxonomy (NCBI): domain Eukaryota; kingdom Metazoa; phylum Chordata; class Actinopteri; order Anguilliformes; family Muraenidae; genus Gymnothorax; species Gymnothorax reevesii. The sequence goes on from CM056592.1 coordinate 16,010,802, forward strand.
ACCTAATGATATTCTCGGCTGCCATTAGATCATGAGGCTTGGAACTCAACAAAATTCAAATGGATGTTACCAACAGTCAATGGCGTAATACTCTGCCCATAGGACTACAGACACCTGAAATATTTCTGCAATCATACACAGAAGGATCAGGAACAAGGACCAAGCAGAGACCTCACAGATCCCCCTTTCTGAGGTCAAGTAGAGTCCACACTTAATAACAGAGTCTTAGATTGGTATGATGAGCCCGGCGGAGGAATCTCCAGATTCAGCAGTTGACTCACCTGCAGACTAGTGTGGCCACAATGACGCACCAAGCCGTACAGCAGCAGTCAGCATTGGGTTGGTCGTCGTTCTTCCGGCGGCGACAGCAGAGCCAGAATGAGTAGAACAGCAGGAAAAGGAGGTCCAGGGCCAAGCAGGCCAGGGCAACGCCTCCCAGCAGCAGGATGGACTGGAGGAGAGGACAAGACAGGATATGACATCAAACAGACTGCACACACAAACCACGTAGAAAAGCCAACGATCGTACTCAGGCTTGAATCGTGTTTGCACGCGAGCGTCTATGTCTGTATCATGACATCAGCTTTGCAAACTTGAACAAAGCGAGAACGTCTCTTATTGAGGACTCAAAATATCAAAATGCCTAATATGAAAAAAGAAAGTTTAGACATCAGAATAATCCACAGAGAGCGTCCTCAGATAACCCTGATTTTTGACAAACTACCAGGAAGCACAGAATGCACACCCCCGGATGAATTAATGCAGCTGGCTTCCAAGCAGAGGGACACTGAGCCAAAGATAATTTTAAGATTATACTTTCAGGGTTCTCGTTAGTGCTGTGAATTGGTGGCCCACACATAATTTGCAAGATTAGAGATATCAAAACACCATGAGACCAGAAAACTGCTCATCAGAGAAACCCATGGTGAGATAAAAGCAAACAGAACTCCTGTCTTTGATTAAAGAAATAAGATGGCTTTAAAGCATGTGGACATATCTAGTATTAACAGAGGTGCAATAAAAGAAATTCAACTTCACGCTGTCCAATAGACAGTCTACAGTGCTGTGAGAAATTATTTTCCCAGCTCTCAATTTCCTCTATTTTTGCATTTTTCACACTTATTGTAAATGTTTCGGATCAAACGCATTTCAATATTAGTCAAAAATAAACTGAGTAAATAAAAAATGCAGTTTTAAAATGATGATTACATTTATTGAAAAAAAAAGCAGCTATCCAACACTATCTGGCCTTATGTGAAAAAGGAATTGCCCCAAAGTTACTAAATCAACCAATTAAACAAATTTAATTGATAATTTGGTTCATTTTCAATGCATACCCAGGCATGATTACCGCCATCACAGTTGAATCAACACAGAACTTAAATAGAACCTGTCTGCAAATATGAAGTAGGAAAAAAGCTGTGCATGTTCCCGTAGTTTAAAGAAACTTGAGAACAAGTGAGAAACAAACTACTATCAGTTGGGAAAAGATTACTAAACCATTTCTAAGGCTCTGGGCCTCATAAACCACGGTGAGAGCAATTATCCACAAATGAAAAAAACTTTGTACAGAGGTGAACCTTTGTAGGAGTGGCCGTCCTACCAAAATTCCTCCAAGTGCGCATCAACAACTTATCCAGGTCACAAAAGAGGCAGAGCCCAGGCAAACATCTTAAGACCTGCAGGCCTTACTTGTCTCAGTTAAGGTCAGTGTTCACATTCCACAAAATCACAGGCATGGAAGAGCTGCAAAGGTGAAGACCACAGCTGACCAAAAATATCAAAAAAACTCATCTCACATTACACAAAACATCATGATGACCCTCAAAACTTTTGGAATAATGTTCCGTGGACTGTGGAGTCAATATTGAAATGTTTTGGAAGACATAGTTGGGTCCCATAACATCTTGCATAAAGTGAACACAAAATTTCACAACAGGAAGATTACGCCAACAGTCAAGCATGGTGATAATGATCTGGGGCTGCTTCAGGACCTGGGAGACTTTCCATGACTGATAAGACCCTGGATTCTCCTCTCCACTAGAAAATCCCGAAGGAAAATGTCTGGCCATCAAGCATAGTTGGGTTATGCAGCAGGACAATAAGTGCCAAAAATGGGCTGATATCCACTGATGTGGAGTTCCGCTACTTCAGATTTTTGTCAACAAGTATTCCTACCTTCCCTATGGCAAGCCACTGCCAACAGCGCAGCAAATTCTGCCATTCGTTAAGGTAAGCCGGTGCCAGCAGCGTGGATGGCGATTCGCAGTCTGATGAAAACACGAAATCAGTGGACGATCACGGTCATGGGCCACCTGTACTTCAATATTTTATATTGTGTCATTTTTGGGAAAAGTATTCCGTACAAACGCAACAAATTTATATAAAAGTATTCCGTAGGGATGGAGTTAAACATCCGCTTAACTGGGTCTTTCTAAATATATAGCTAGTCTAACACGAAGATAACAACATGAAAAATGTCCTTTAAGTAAAACGGATAAAAACATAAAGAGGAAAAAAGACCAAGGTTCTTCACAAAATTCAATGCTGGACTTGTTCAGCGTTGAAAGACATCGTCTCTTATTCTAAAGCTACCAGAATCATTTAATTCATGCCATTGTAAACAGATCAACATCAAGAGAAAATGCTAGACTGAGAGTGCCCCTTTTTTATCATGGCAGATGTTTGAGATCGCAGACAAAAGCTGTCACTCAAAACTCTGGAGACAAGAGTCATGTCGATGAGTAAGGAGCCATTCAGGAATCTTTCTTGGGTTATTTTTGAGGAGCTGAGCAGAGTTGGAAAGCTCTTTGTTAGATTTCTTACGAAGTGAAATGGCATAATTAAATTTTGTTCGAAAACAAGTTAGTCAACCTTATCACAGTAGTACACTCATGGCCTCCAACCTCAAAGGTTTGCCAGTAACAATAGACAAAGTAGCAACAAGCGCTTTCCAGTCTGTAACTACATAGTAATATTGTACTTTTTTATGAAATTTTATTTGCACTTTGCGCTACTACTTTATTTGCATTATGACTACCCAACACATTCTATTGAATTGACACGTCTTGCTTTCAAAGTAGAATGAATTAAATTTCACACAATTTCATTGTTTCTTGCTTTCCAGTGTTTATCTCTCCTCTGCAAATTATGTCTTCCCTTAAGTATGCAATTATTAGTTTCATCTTCTTAATGTAATGTTGTGCACTGCCATTACTGATGATATAAATACTACTTAGCAAAACTCTGATGTACTTTTGCATATCATTTGACATGGTGAAGCTTTGTATAATATGATGGACCATGATTTGAATGCGTCCACAAAATCATGCGTTATTCACATTTTCTTTTCATTTAAAATGTAAAAAAATTATTATAACAATTATGCACAAATTTTGCTTCTCAATTTACGAGAGCCAAGTAGGATCTAATTTCATCTTCTTTGCGATTATGTGTAATTATAAGGGATTTCTTCCTTTTCCTGCTCAATTTCTTGAGCCAGCGACAGCCACTGCTATGAATACAAATAAACAAATGATGCTCATGTCATACAAGTGCTAGATTAGGGTACTGGCATTTCCTTTAATCCATTTCATTCACTGAGGACAGTGATTTAAATCTCCCAAGCAAGATCACCTCTGAATGGCTGGATTGGCTGGTCAAAGTTTTGCCATGAATCCGATTGAGATGCTAAACTATGCATGCTTGAAACCTCTCCAATGAAGCAGAATTAAAACAACTCGATGAAGAAGAGTGGGCCAAAATTCCTCTCCAACAATGGAAAAGTCATCGCCAGTTATCACAAACATTTGGTTGCAGTTGTTGCCGCCAAGGGTGGTGCATCAAAAGGGTGAAAAATACCAAGTCCTGCCAGCAGGGACAATGAATGAGAACTGGGTGGTTGCCGAACAGAGAGGCACGCATCAACACCAGTGGCTAGCTGCCAAATATGCCCATCTCAACATTCTCTGGGGCTTCCCCATGTACTTCAAACCAGGGAAATCTGATATCCCACCGTCACAGCTTGGCCTGCGAACATGTGCTAGGCTACCACTTTCCATTCAAGAATAACAACTTGGGATCAAAGGAGCCCTTTGTTCTACTTCACAGTACAGAAATCTCAAAAGGCAGAAATGTCTACCAAAGTAATGCCCCAATGGGCTGTCGAGCAGATTCATACTGTGGAGCACAGGGGGGTCTATTCAGCTTGGTAGCCTCCATCAGTGCTTTCAGTGGTGAGAAGACGGATTACGGCTGATCTTGGATCACTGCCCGTCCCCTAAAGTTCTAAATTAGGGGCAGCCCGATCAGACGTGGCAGTTTGTTTCAAATGGCAGAAAAAAAAAAACAAGTTCATAATTTGGACCCACAAACTAAGTGGTGGGAGATGATCACCAAATTTACGGTATTATGACACGTATTACGCCATGAGTAACTGCTAAAAAATGGTCTGTCGCCCTCAAGGACAAGGGCTTGTTTAAGCCCGCCACAGAACATCCTGTCACGGCCTCCCAACATCTGAGACATCTCCAGGGGTGGATGAAAGCAGACAAGTGAAAGTGAGGAGTTTAAAATCAATCAATGGGAGCCATTTGGCATAGATTCAACCAGTAACTACCAGGACTGCGTCAATGACTAACGGCATGTCTATACTGAATGCTAGTGAAATTAAATTGTCAGAACTTGCACTTTGGAGTGTCCATTTGATGGCCTGATGCATGCAAACCAATATTCTTGGCATGACTAAGCTCACCCTTAAAATGGGATCCCCGAAAAAAAGCTATAAAACTCCCATGAACATTTAAGAAGTCTCCCCCTGCAAAGCACATTCATATGAACTTAAACCAGACATCTGCATTACAGAAAAACTGAGGCAGCATTTTCAAACACCCAAAGACAAGCAAAATGTGTTGAGTGAGCATTTATCATCAGTTTTCCATGTGTCATTTCCTGCGGTCTCCTCTGGCCCTAACCCAGCAACAGCAGATGGGGACTTCATGAAGAAGAAAAGGGTGTGTGTGTGTGTGTGTCTGTGTGTGTGTGTGTGTGTGTGTGTGTGTGTGTGCGCGCGCGCGTGTGTCTGCGTGCGTCTTTTCTCCCACAAAGACACCTCTACAGCATTTACGATTGGTTTCAAATAGCATTTCACATTTATGAACTTGGAATAAGGGCTTCACTGCAACCATTTTGCTCGCTCTCTCCACCGTGCTGAATAACGACAGCTATTTCATGTTGGTGGGCCCATCATAAAAATTCTCAGCAGCGCTGGTGCTCATCACTTTCATAATCGACCCAATATGCAAAATAAATTACTTCCAAAACATTTAATGCCCATTTCTCTAACAAGGACCTACTTTCAAATAGGGCAAGGAAATCAAGAGTTCTGTCATTGTCATGGACATAGAAAGTCGATGCACTAGTTCCGGCAAAAAGAGCGGATGGTTATGAAATAACAAGTATCAGTATATTTACCACGGAGATGACAATGTGCACCACAGACGGCATCCACAACACCAAGTATAAATGCATCAAAGTCATCCAATACTTTCTTAAAACGTCTGTGAACCTCTAACAAGTAAAAAATGGCAGAAAATGAACAAGAACTGAAGCCAAAAATGGCATACTGGAGTACTGTCAGTGAAAAGCATGGTCGTAATTTACTAGAACCCCATTCCGAAATAGTTGTGACGAAGTGTAAATTGTGGATAAAATCAAAATGCAATGACTTTTAGATCACCTGAGGCTATGTGTTATTTACAATAGAAGATCAACATTTTAAATGCTGAAACAATCTGAGACATTTTACATTTTTATCCACAAAGTGAGCATATTTCAATTTTCTGGCTGCAACAGGTCTCAAAAAAGTTGGGACACAGGCAAAACGGGCTGAAAAAGCGATTAATATATAAGAGAATCAGCTGAAAGAACATTTAGCAAGTAATTAAGTTTATGGGCATCTGGAATGTAACATGATTGGCCATAAAAGGGACGTCTGAGAGGCTGAGTCTCCCAGAAGTAAAGATGGCCAGAGGCTCTCCAACCTGTGTAGGCTTGCATGGGGAAAAAAAAAATTTTTTAAATTGTGGAATACTTTAAAAACGATGTTCCTCAATAACAAATTGGAAAGACTTTGAAGGTCTCATCATCGACAGTGCATAATATCATCAAAAGATTCAGAGAAACTGGAAGATCTCTGTGTGTAAGGGACAAGGCCGAAGACCTTTACTGGATGCCCGTGATCTTCGGGCCCTCAGGCGCCACTGCATCACTCACCGGCATGATATTGACATTACTAAATGGGCCCAGGAATACTTCAAGAAACCACCGTTTGTAAAAACAGTCCACCAGGCAATCCATAGATGCCACCTAAAACTCTATCATGCAAAACAGAAGCCATTGTTGAGCCTGATCCAGAAGCACCGCCATGTTCTTTGGGCCAAGGCTCATTTAAAATGGATTGTAGCAAAGTAGCAAGGAGTCCTGTGGTCAAGCGAGTCCAAATTTGACATTCTTGCTGGAAATTATGGGCGTCATGTCCTCCAGGCTAAAGAGGAGAAAGACCACCCCTCCTGTTATCAGCGTTCAGTTCAAAAGCCAGCATCTCTGATGGTATGGGGATACATTAATGCATATGGTGTGGGACACTAGCATGCTTTAAAAAGCACTATGAATGCTGAAAGGTATATGAAGGTTTTAGAGCAGCATATGCTCTCCTCCAGATGACATCTATTCTAGGGATGGACTTGTGTATTTCAGCAGTACAATGCAAAACCACATACTGGAGGTATTTCAACAGCATGACTTCGTAGTAGAAGAGTCCATGTGCTGAACTGGCCTGCCTACAGTCCTGATCTTTTACCAATTGAGAACAGTTGGTGCATAATTCAACAAAAAGACAGTCAAAGGAGACCCAAAACTCTCCAGCAACTGGAAGCCTGTATTAAACAAGAGTGGGATCAAATTCCAATGGCTAAACTCAAGAAACTTGTCTCCTCAATGCCCAGACACCTCCACTCTGTGTTAAAAAGAAGAGGGGATGCTACACCATGGTAAACAGACACCTGTCCCAACTTGTTTGAGACCTGAAACAGCCATACAATTTGAAATGAGCTCATTTTGTGGATAACATAGTAAAATTTCTCAGTTTCAACATTTGCTATGTTATCTCTGTTCTATTGTGAATAAAATATTGGCTGGTGTGATTTGAAAGTCATTGCATTTTGATTTTATTCACAATTTACACTTTGTCCCAACTATTTCAGAACTGGGGTTGTAATTACTGGATAAGAAATGCTCCTACTTATGTGGATAAAGACAGCACTTATCAAACTAGGCCTACATGGCTTCTGCACCCTTTGTAACAGAGCCATTCACAAGGAAATTAAAAAAGAGCTAATTTCAACAAAATATTCAAGCTAAAACCTATACTGACCTTCGAAATTACCTCTGTACCTGCAAAGGGGGTAATACATTTGACAAGGATAATTTTTTAACAAAACTAAAGGCATCCCCCACAATTTACATAAGGTCTAAAAATAGCAGTTTGAAGTCAAAATCAAGATTTCAGGAAATTTTAACAGAGGTCTGACTCACTCTGCAGTTGTTCTCGCCAATTATAAAATATGCGTGGATAATTTTTTGAACAAAGCCAACCCTTTGAGAACAACAATTTACATAGGGTCTAAACATGGCAGTTTGAAATCAAAAACAAGATTTCAGGAAATTTTAACAAAGCAGACTGACTCACTCCCCAGTTGTTCTCCCCAATGACATATTTAAAATACGTAGTCTCTAGCAGCAAAAGACTCCTGACAAACCTCATTGACTATCTCAAGCTTTATGACTCCTGACAACTGAATGCCTTCTGTCAGCTATTCAGCGCTAGATTTGAGGATGTTCTGATTCTTTGAATAGTGAATGCTAACATTTCAAAGTTCATACTGATCATAACCTTCTAAAACAGACTGAATTTTAACTACCTTTTCAAATTAAATGTGGAGAGCTAGACAAATGAAGCAGAGTGCGCCCTGACTGACCAGCCAAGCCAGGATTCCCCATCGGTCCTTGTTTCACCTCCGCCAGAAGGCAATGTGTGTTTATCAACGTTTGCTTGTTTGCCTGTTCGTTAATTCTCCAGGTAACGGCATCTCTCAAAACATTATCAATGGATGTCAATTAAATTTTTGTGAGTCGATAGATAATGTGCAAAGGAGGAATTTGTTCAATTTTGGTGAAGAATTTCTATGCCCGTCAAAACGGCACTGTTGAGACTCTTTTTACTCTCACATTCAATCATAATGCACCTGCAGAGGTAACGCATTCACCAAGTGCCGTACATTTTCAGATAGAGATACCAAGGCTTATTCTCACCTCAATCGATTAATAATACTCACAGGTAAAATACCCATTACTTACAGACAAATATGCACAATTTGTAATGCTGCGAAGGAAAGAAGGCTTCTTATGTAAAACTTTCCAAGAGATAGTAAGGATTTCAAACAGAAACCACCTCATTCCCCATAGAGGAGTGTCCATGTAGAGGCATGAGGGACATTTAGAATTGAGCACAGAGGCGCTCCTGTTGTTCCGTTTCATCAGTTCGCTTGAGATCCGGGGATCGGAAATGCAGCTATCAGGAGGAAACACAGTCCAGACCCACCACATAGATCAGAGGAGCTCAAGGCGGTTAAGCCCCAGCAAACATATTCCAGGCTCAGACAGCGGCGTCTGAGAGAGGAGCTTCCCAGCAGTGAAGGACAGGCAGCGGAGGGCTCATCGGAAGCCCCGAGGTAAAACTGGACTTTTTCCAGCTTCCATTTTGACACAATTACTCTCTGTAGCTTTAATGACCTATTTTTTTAAGCAGACTGTTCTTTAAGTTTCCAACGAAGCGTGAATGACTGCTGAATGTCATGTCCAACAAAAACATGCAAAAAAGGCTGATGTCGTGCTGATGGATAATAGGCATCCTCGAAGTACCATGAAAAGAAACGAACCAGTCTCTGCTTAAACAAACAATTTTGTAGCTTAACCCTGACAATTACTGCAAATTGAGCACTGCAGAATTTATCAGCAGGGTTCATCTGGTGGATGTGGGGTCTATAGGTTAAGAGCATCTCAGTACTGTGCCCTTGCCCCCGAGTATTAGGCAGGAAGTCAGCCAGAGCAATCCAGATGCACTGAATTTAACCGACAGACAGTCAACTTCGTGGGATATAGACCATGAAAATCTATGAGTAAAAATCACACTCAGATTCCCATGCAGAGTGAGCAGCATAGGGCTACATGCTAGAGCAGGATTACCAGGGTGGGTCAGTGCTGCTCTTCAGTAGAGTAAGTAGAGCAGAGACCTAGTGCCATGGAGGACCAGCTGTCATTTCACACGACGGCACATAACAAATGTAGGTCACAGGGGGGGGGATCAAAACGCAAACAAACCAAACATCGCCGCTGAGGCACATTTAATGTCGGGATGAAGTCGAGGGGGGGCCTTTCCGTAGCAATTCAACAGATTTCAGTCAGGGTGCAGATTGCACAAAATTCCCCACCCTATTTAAGATAAATGAGATTGCCGTTGACCGAGAGGGCTGGGGCCCATTTCGAGATAATGCACTGTAATCGCTGCCCGATTACTTTAATGAGCTTGCCTCCGCGCATTTCTTGGCGGATACTGAAGCACTCCATAAAAATTCATGACCACTTCTGTCGTCGTTTCCAGGAGCGAAATGCAACCCCAATTAACACACTTCATCCCAGTTTTTACTCAAATGGCCATTCCCCAAGTTAACCTCCATGCTTTTGTATGCGAGTCGACTAATAGTTCTCCACTGATACTGACACATCCCCGCGGTACTGAAATGCAAAGGGCAAGGGGCAATTTTCAAGCGTCACCTTGTCTGCAGCTCTACTCGTGCATTTGGGGTGCAAAGAATGTCCATTAAGCCTTTCACAAACCAACACACTAATGAAAATGTACAGTTATCTGCAAAAACACAGAGAAAGATATTAACAAACTCTCACGGCTTCTAATTTATACCAGGAAAATTTTGCATTAGGTCTGTATGCTTTGAAAATACAAAGGCAATCATGACTTGAGCTACACAGAGCAAAGTAACGAAAAGTACTGTCCATTTCCATTTTACACGGATATGTATCCAATACAAGATATACCCCATCGTTTACCCAAGGACTAAACAGTGCAGCGATTCAGAAGAGAGGAGTAATTTTTTCTTTAGAAGCTATGATTTAGTTGAAAGCCATGAACTAAATAACCCTGCAGGGAAGACCATCCAGGAATATTCTAACAATATTTTAGAAGAATGCGTAGAGCGCCAGTCCTCACAGTCATTGCTTTTCCCCCCTAAACAAGAAGCCCGCTTGAAAGATCTGCGCATGGATGGCCAGGCATCTCAGAAATCAATGAGGAAATATGGACGCCAATGATTACAAAATCTAAAATTCTACAATTAATATTCAAGAAAGAGAGACTCTCAATTGTTAGATTAAACGCCTTGTTGCGCACGACATCACAGGAACAGCAGCTAATGCTAATAACAAAACTTCGAAAAAGATGTATTTAATACAAGCCTTCAGCATCCGGATCATTCCCTTGACCAGATGCACCCAAGCCATCTGAGGTCTGAGACTCATCTTCAGCCATTTTGTTTAATTTGCCCAAGTAAAGCATATACACTACCTGACAAAAGTATTAGGACACAACTATTTGTGTGTGTGATTTTCTTACAGTGCAGTGGAAAATACTGAATGTATCATGTTTGGAAATAGTTGTTTATTCAAATAAAAATACAGACCTCATTTTGGATAGGCCACCCTGAATTATTGCTTGTCTTCACCCCCCTTTTATAGAGATTTAAAATCACCCCATGTGTCACACCTGATCATAATGACTGGACCAACAGTAGCCATTGATCTTCCATTATGCCAAGGACACAATTTCAAACATGTAAATTTGAAAATTACCATCATGCAAGCACAATTTATGATAATATTTCTTACTGATGACAGACCAATATTGAGAGTTTTTCGCACAGAGAAAAAATATGTCAATATGTATATCTGTAGTTTCCCCAAATGTTCAATAATGTTCTGTGATGTTTACATGTATATTTTAGGACAAAAGTCCTACAATGCTCGCATATAATACAGTATAACACATGTACATCAAAAATTGAGTGTGAATGAGGAACGTCCTAATACTTTTGTCAGGTAGTGTATAAAGGCCAACAGGAGCAAAGTGGAAATCAGAGCAGACACAGGTTGTGTAGAATCACTACAGAATAACCAGGACATGCAGGACAGCGGCCGCTTGGGAGGAAAAGAACAGGCGAAGACATGCTGAGCGAATGGCTGTCGACTGCAGGACAACAGCATGTTGGGGCACGTCCATTCCACAGTAGGCTGGCATCCCAGCTCAGTCTTCCCAAACACCAGGTTGAAGAACCTGGAAGATAAAGTTCCCTGACCAAGTGTCAGCATAGATATAAGCCTCCATTTCAAAATGAAGGACATTGCTATACAGATATTTGGTTTGACTGAATACTTTACATTCAGTAATATATTAATGACTTAATTTTATGCACTGTAGGGTGGTATATAGTGAGCTTTTGACGCAGCCTGCATTCACAAAACTGTTATGTCTTTTAATTATCCATTTTATAAAGCTAAGTTAATTGAATATTATTTTTTGCGAGTGCAAGTTTTTTTTTGTTAATTCACAAAATAATAAGATGAACCCATATTATTACTGTGCATTTGAGCAGGGAAATATTAGGCCCACTCTGTGTCCGCATTCCTTTAAGTGCATTCCTTCTTTTCATTAAAAAAGATAACCCACTTATGAAAGATCCAGTCTCCACAACCTTATCTTAATACTAGCAGTTATCTCAGCCTGGGCAGAACTCTGTGTGAGTGCATCTCCGGGAGAGATGGACAGGCCAGCAAATTATATCCCCAGTGAAGACATGCAAACTGCTGCAAGTCGAGTGCAATGAAGAAAAGGCCGCCACATAAAAGCAACAGCAGGACCCTCAAGAAATTCTGATCATTACGTGTGACGTAAACCGTTCTTCCTTCAACGAGAGCAGCATTTACCAATATCTTAGACAGAAAATGCATCTCTGCACAAAAAACCCCGCCGCATATGCTCTGACCAATATCACAGTGATGCTGTTCTACAGTAATAAATGTTGTGCTTTGCAGCAAGCCTCAGACATGACTTTCGTCTTCAGGAACGAGTACATGACAAGCTGCTGTCATTCTGTGTAACTGACGGTGAGGAAACTGACATGGATCACCGACATCACTGCTCTCTTCGGTTTGAGGCTCCCTTGAACGTTCAGAAACGGTATGCAAGAGGAAGGAAAGAAAACCGACAGGTCTGCCAAGGCACTGCCAAGCTCCATTTTAGACTGGAGGTTCTCACGACTGTCAGCTCTGCATGCATGAGACAGCTGTGGATGCGTCACACCTCCCCCACACAGACTGCAGCGAGCTCAGGGCGCGAGCCAAAAAACGCAAAACACGACAAACTCGAGAAAAGCGTTTTTCTCATCCCCACGAATCACACGTCAAGCAACAGCTTGCTCATCCAATGGGATGGCGAGATCAACGTGTCCAGAAAACCACATGTCTCCAGGGCAACGTAGGCATACGAGCAGAGTGAACACGACAGCAATGTGCTTACTGCCATGAATTTATCAGCCCTCATGAGCGCTGGCCATATCTCCAAACGTTTAGCACCACACTTTTACCCTGAGCCAGCCCAGAGGTGGAGGTGGTTGAAGGAAGAGAATACGATGACCATACATTACGTAGACCCTATTGTGAGTGGCTCTGAACGCGTGAAGGGTTAGGAGCCAATGGATAAGGAGCCTTTAGCAAGCCACAGGGGGAGTGCCCTTTGGCCCCTACACATTCTAGCTACACCTTCACCCACCCTGTCAACGGCGCACCTTCAAGCCGTAGATCAAACCATTTCTTGGAACAGGAGCCACGGTAATGGGAAAGCACATCTGCTGCCACATTCATCCGCAGCGGGGAAGGCAGAGCTGCACCAAAGGGAGCCCTCGAACCTCACTCCTGGGGCACGTCTGATTTACTGAAGGTCATAGACGAGCTCAGAACGCAACATTTTTTGAGATGCCTCTTTTCAAACACAAGCGACCTTCGGTAGAAACACTGAGGCAACAGTTTCAACGTAATAAAGTTTTGGCTCATAAAACGCATCAAGAAAAAGTCGGACAATGCATAGCCACAGTGCAACTTAACCAGACTAACAAATGCTGAACTGTCAGCAATAAAGCTGCACAGCTAACGCGAATATTTCTTTTCACAATAAATGAAAACACAAATGTAGAAAGACTCCTAGACAATGAACTAAACTAACCATGCCAGTCCTTTCCATTAATAAAACATTACCAAGAGGGCAAGTTCACATTGCTCAAGTTAAACATAAAATTTCTACATATTGCGATCTGAAATACCATCACCGGTTTGAAAAACTATCACCTGAGTGAGGGACCATTCTGACTGTTGTGTGCATGTGCACGTGCTGGGCAGGGTGGGAGAAAAAACAGCTGTTAATCATGTCTGCACAGGGTCTCCTTGGTATTATGACTATCCGGTGTGTTACAGACCTCAGAAAGTCGTTAGCTACATTTCAGTAATATCAAGGGACCTCTTCACAAGCTTTATGGATTTCCAAAGCACCTCTTCTGCGAAACGCTAGGAGCACCCCCCCCCCCCACAAAATGAGACTGCAAGGAAGAGGCAGAGGCGCAAGAGCGATTCTGCTTGCCTTATACACCAAATCGCTTCCCATCTGCCAACACTGTTGTCGGAAGAAAGGCTGCATAACCCAAAAAAACCCAAAATGGATTTTGCATCTCTAAACAGCAATGACTCAAATGCCTATTCCGGAATCATTCATTGAGCCATGTGCAAATATTAAGTTGAAGATGACAGCAGTCGTCTGTCGCTGTGTTTTAGCAGCTCATCTATTTAGGACAACATTCGCTCAAAATGGAAACCACAAATTAAATTTTTTGGTTAGCCTGAGAGGACTTCTTGCTTGAATTTTAAAATGTCCATTATTTACACTGAGCGATTATACCAATCTCATTTTGAACTCCTATTTGTTGACTTCTGTTCATCAAGCAAGATTACACTACACCATTTTGTACGCGTGAAAGTGTCAACAAAACAAACCGTTTTCTGCCAACTATTCTTTTTGATTCTAACCCATTAAAATTAGCAGGGCAAAAATATAGTTTGAAATATTTCAGACTTTGAAGACAGTATATATTAATATCCAATGTCGTTTTAACTGCAGCCAATTGCTGGACTCACCCAATACCCTTGCGGTTAGTAACTTATTCGCAAACGTTGCGGTTTCAAAAATACAACATACCATCCCTGACAATCATCCTACGTAGGTCACTCTGCTGAAAAACAAAAAAAAAAAAAGCGATTCGGCATACTATCGTACTTTGTGGCGCTTATATATTTCAACAGTTCACCTCATCATTAATTTCAACTTTCTCCCCCCAGCCAGCTCGGATAGATCAATACCACAGAAAAGTTAAAAATTGACTGCTCTTTCAATAATTCTCACTCTTGTAACAAGATTTCTCCACTGTGTGATACAAAGATGATAAACGATTTTCTAGTTTAAGAGGACAGTTTTCTTCAGGACCGTTAAATCAATGATTATGAGAATGCTCTTTTAGATAGTAGCATTAGTTGTTGTGAGAGAGTGAGCAGGAAGAGGGAGAATGTGAGATACTGCTTCCCTGAGAGACACACTGAATAGATAATGATGAGCCAGCACTGCTGGAGAGAAAGGCATAAGTTCTCAAAAAGATAGCTGCTGTCAGGGGTGTCAAAGCTGCATTGAGGACACTGGTGTCTGAATTTTATCAATCCCATTCCAAGCATCCTGTGTTGTGTGATATGTGCCCTGGGAACTATACTGAATTCATAGCTGGCGTTCTTCATTATTGTGAAACTCGCCCAGCATATTTGGGTTCAGAACTGGGTGCTATGAAATGTCCCCTGATCCTGTTTCCATTTTGCTGACAAAATGAAATGGAACAGTTGGTAAAGCTCGCAGCTAAGAGTTTGGAGAGCGTCTCCTTTAGGGTTGCCATTTTATTTATTCCTTCTTTTAAGGGGATGGGGGGTGGAAGCAGGGCTGCCCACTTTATCGACTTCTATATCCAATTTTGTAACTATATTTCTCGTTTTAAACAAAGAACCTGTACAGACAAATACATACACATCTGCGTTAGCGACCAACTTGCTAAGGAAAATTACCAGAAAGCACAATGTTAAGACAACCACTTCCATCACACGCTAAGCTCCCCGTTATACTTGGTTTCTTGAGAATCCGCATTAAACCTACCAAGCTAACAGCAAAAAAATAGACGAATTTGCCCATTTAAGACGAATAATAGAATTTTTGCGTTTTTAGCCGGTGAAAAGCTCCGTAATGAGCCTCATGCCTAAACAGAAATTCCTTTGCAAATTAGCCAGCTGCCCGATGTCCCTAATGCTATGATGCAAAGTTCAATGGAGCCAAAAAAGGCAAGAGCTGCGCCACTGTCCACATACTTACTGACTACACTGTAATAGGACAACGGTAACTACCATAGAGGAAGTGCAGTCGAGCTGGCTGCCTCTGATGAGGGCAATGTGAGCAGCTGATACCCAGCCTGACTCTGCTGACCTAAGGTACGAGGCGGCCCCCCGCCCTCTGGACTTCATGTGAGGGGTGAGTATGAGGGGTAACAGTAAAGAGTCCAGCTGTAATCCACAGGATCACAGTGACCACACATTCCTAAAAGCGCTTCGACCGGTGCTATTGTTTGTGCCTCCATAATCCTGCCCCGCTCCCCCTCCCCCTCCCCCACCCCTGAGAGTCTGTGCTCAGGCCAGTTCCTCAGACTTTTCCATTTCCCGCCAGAAAACTGCCCATCTGCGACAAAAGCTTCATGAGAAAAGAGTGGTGAAATTGGATCACTGAGTTCAGAGAAACAGCCAAAGGCATTTAAGAAGGGGGGGGGGGGAATGACACAGTCACAAAAATAATTTGAAAAGGTTACCAGAGTTTAAGTCGACTGGTTTCTGCTATTAACACCATCACTTCCACTCAGGATGACTATGGCAGTCAAGTGCCGAGCAATCAACTGCAGGAGACACTTAATTCCCCCTGCAATTTGTCATGATGATCAAGTGCAGTCCATATGGGCAGCGCACGGACGAGCAGCAGCGCACGGACGAGCAGCAGCGGACGGACGAGCAGCAGCGGACGGACGAGCAGCAGCGGACGGACGAGCAGCAGCTCACGAAAGCTGGTCTAGTGCAGCTACTGATAAACATGGTGTGCTTGGGTGGAGCAGAAGGCAGCGGCACCAGTATAATACAGTGGGAAGTGTGAGGTGGGGGTGGTCAGGTGTGACTCACACACTGGTGTTACTTCCCAAGGCTTGGAGTGGAGGAGGGGCTTAGCAGACTGGGGGGGGGGGGGGCAGTAACTTCCAAAGGAAAAGGAAAAGAAATAGATGAAATAAAGAGAGAGAGAGAGAGAGAGAGAGAAAGCAAGTTCACGTTTCCCATACCCCAAACTGCATTTATTCAACATGTTTTCATGCAAATAAAAACATTCCAGTTGCTCCAAAATCACACTTCCTAAAGCTGCTATCACACCGGACGCGGAACGAATTTTTCACACGACAGATAACATTCAAAGTCAATGCAAAGACGCATTGCATTGACTTGTCTTTGCATTGATTTTGAATGTAATCTGTCGTGCGGAAAATTCGTTCCACGTCTGGTGTGAAAGCAGCTTAAAAAAAGTTTCCGATATATTATCCGATATTTTTATTGTATACAATTCCACAGATAAGTCCACCTGTTATGGTCCAACATCAGCAGGTTAATATCAGAGTGGCTGTGGAAAATTGTGCAATTCTGCACCCTTGAAGATATTTGAAAATCTGTTTTTGACACCAGTTCACTTGCATACCCAAACATTTTTTTCCATAATATGCAAACAAGGGCTGTGTGATTAGGGTGAGCAGATGTTGAATCATGATTTTTTTTTTTTTTAAACGTAATATGACCAACTGCCACCACGGAGTGTACCATTTATTTTTCTGAAACAGTCTTAAACGAACAGCAACCAAACAGCAGAGGGCAAGTGAAATGTTTGCGGGAAAAATTGAGGCTTTAGCTAATCAGCAGTGAGGATGTACAACTCACCTTTTAACACATGATAACCTACCACCCGTTTGCAGATGTACTTTGCCCGAATAATAATCAATTCATTTATTTACTGCAACAGTAAATCAAACTCAAATCGGTAAACTAAGTTGATTAGCAACCAAAAAACAGATCTGCCCAAGTAGGCTATGATGTGAGATTGCAAGTGGCAATAGTGTGACAGAAAAAAATGTTTCTAAATCTCCCATTGTGGCATTTTTTGTTTTTGCTTTGATATTTACCGAACTTTACTATTTTTTTTTTTTTTGCCCTTTGGATGATGTTTTTGGAGAGAGTTATAATTGGCTTCCAGACAATATAACACACGCAGAAATATAATCCATCATCTTAAGAATGCAACATCAACTTTTTTCCAACATAACGTTCATAATCTGCCTTCTCTACAGGCAATCTGCCAATGCTAGACACTGTAAATATGATTTATAAACAATAAAAAAATCTTGTCTGGGTCACTGACTGATGTAATCCTGGAAAAGACCAATAAATAAAAGTCATTTTTCTGAATGCAATATTTATTTTCACGTCATGCGTGAAAAAACATGACCTGTGCATCAATTATTTTCCCGTTAGATTTCTCTCTCTCTCAAGCAGTATGTGTAAGTAATGTGGGACGCAAATGCATGAATACACATATAAAAGAACACATCATCCTACTGCAAAATGAGGAGATCTGCCCATCTGACAGTCCATCATTTTGTCTGAATCTATTTTTCTCCTAAATAGATTGGGCAATTAATTTGAAACTCCCCATCAGTTTTGAGCATATGGGCAGAGACTGACAAAACAGTCTTTTCGATTTCACCTAACTTAAGCCGTTTCATGTATACAGGCATTTTTGGCAAGCCTGCATAGGCTAATAGTGCACACATCCCAGCATGTCGCAATGGCGTGTGCTTCCCCAGATTTGGACAAGTACCATGAAATGGCAATAACATAACAATGACAAGATGAGGCTACTCAGCCCTGTCATGCGTCCCATGTTCTCTACCACATTCATATGTGACTTTCATTTGGAAACATGTAACAAGGAAGAGGTCATAACAAAGCATTGACTTCCATGACTCCGCCTGCCACGGCTTCAAATGCACCAGAGGTTGAGCTACGATCCCCGCAAACAGCTGACCTTGTGTGAATTTGACCTTTGACCCAATGACCCCGAAGCCAAATCAGTCCATCTGCCCTCTGAGGGGAGTTACCAGATCTGATTCAGTCAAAATCCATCCGCAGACATCGTGCAAAGATGATGTGTGTGATGGACGGACTGACGATTAAACCGTATTCCTCCATCCCACTGTGTGTGTGTGTGTGTGTGTGTGCGCGTGCGTGTGTGTGTGGGGGGGGGGGGGGGTGGGCATATACAGCAGGATAACAGAACAGAGTTTCAGCAAGTGTGTGTTAAAGGACAAAATGTTACTAAGTGTAATCTTGAATTCACTAATGCATCAAACACTTTGCAGACCATGAATCAGTTCAGAAAACTTCCACGAGGAGCTTCACGATTCAAGAAGGCAGTGAAGTTCCCTTAAAGAAGGACATTGAAACAACTCTTCAGTTAGGAATCTAAAGAAAGCCGTGGAGAAAAAGCACTCTGAGGAGAAAAACTAAAGGTAAACCAAACCAAAAACGTAGCACATGCTGAATCACACGGCCACTGACACCAGATTTGAGAAAAATAAAAATACCAGCTGTTGGCTCAGACATTGAATTCCACAGCTTTGCCAAACACCCCCGCCCCCCAGTTCAGATTTATGTGGGGGGGAGGACCCTAAGTGACCAATTTTTTTGTCTGACTGGAGTCATACCCAACATGGGGGATCCAGGGGGTCATTAAAACAGACGCAATTTGGTGTAGTTGTCCACAATACCCTGAAAAAAAAAATGAGGTATGGGACTCATAGGCAATTTGCCGAATGAGACGGCCCCACAGGCCATTTGAAGGGCAGCAGGAAATTAGGTCAGACTGTCAAGAACAGTTGACTAACTGCAGGAAAATATCATTGTGATGTCAGTACTGCTCTCTGGTCATCTGCAGTGACAGATGTACAGTGGATGACTGAGAAAAGGCTTTGTGTCAGTCGAATACGCAGGGCTTACGGACAGGACCCATTCCCACATCCACTGGTTTTTCACGACGACACATGATGTGCGGCACAAGGGAATGCTAGCGTTTCTGAAGCATTTGCGGCACAGCTGGAGAAGAGAGAGCGAGATGTTGCCAATTTCTTGTAGTAAGGAAGGGGGAGGGGAATGGGTCACCGAGTATGACGGCCATTTTTTCAGTCGAAAATCCTGGGCTGATTTAAGGCAGAGGCCAAATCGTAGCCATTTCACTTAAATGCTTGAGCCCAGGCGTGAGGCGACCAGCTGCTACAGACACAGGGCATACAGCACCTCTATTGTCATAGACTGGGGGGTTTTCCCAAGACTGATACAGACAGCTTAATAGGGATCAAGTTCTACGAGAAGCTTAGTGGTATGGAAGTGCTGCATTAATAGTCAGCAGGGCTCAGCAATACTGAATCGTAAGAACTTTTTTTTTGCGTCATAAGGCTAACTGCCACCATGGGGCATATAGTTGCTCTTACGGATTTTATTTTCCTTGAACCATACCTTTGTACCAGCTGTGTTCTCAAACAAATAGTGCCATCCCAATGTCACAGGACACGTGAATTGCTTCTGGGATAACATCACTGGTTCTAATATCAATCAGTGACCATGCTGTTTGATGGTAATCAGTTAAGGTAGCTAGAATCCTCACCTTTCTGCAATTATTCTCAACTTGTTCCTATGTACACTGTCAGGCGGACAAAAAGAATCATATTTAGAATTTAAACAAGCAAATACCCAAGAGCTTATGATTGAATCAATACTACAATACTGAGCCAACGATAGCTCGCTAGATAGTTAGCTGACAAACTAATGTTACATATTGATTATGGAAAGGTACTGCATGCATGCTAGCTAGCTAGCAAAGCAATGTTAACTTAGTTATGAGAATGGCACTTGGCTAGCTTGCTACATCATTAAGCCATACAGATTTATCTAGTGTTTCACTCGGTCTTCAGTGAGGCTAAAGATGAACAGAAATTGGAAACCATTCGCTTCATCACCATGGGCAGGCAGTTTTTACCCATGGGCTATTGGAGGAACCACCGGCCACAGTATACCATGATGTAGGATGGAGCAATTTTCTTTACCCCCACGTTCGCGGCCAATTATTTACAAAATCAAACCGTTTTTTTTTTTTTTAAATGATCAGAGAGAATACTTCTTTGGTGAGGTTAAACCATCTGATAGCCTCAGCAACATCAAAGATAGCAATAGTCAAAACCCAGATTCTTCAGGTACCTTGACACAGAATAGTCTACCCCCTTAAGCTGAAGACCTGCACAAAGCAATTTGGTGTCACATATTTTCATAGCCCCAGAGCCAACACACTAACATAAAAGCCAATCCAGGGCAATGAATTCCCAGTTTAATACCACAGCACACATATGTTAGGTGAAATGTTCTCTCGGCAACAGCTAATCGATGATGGGGGATTGCGAAGAAGGACTGCCCGTCATGCACATTGAACCAGTGCTTTTTCTTCACCGGGAAAAATAAAAACACAATAGAGAGCAGACATGTCACACAATAAAAATAAAAGAAACAGGCAAACAGCAGGATGGGGGAAGACTTAATGGTCCTTGAAACGTGAGAGGCTCCACAGGTCTGCAGTTGGACGGATGTGTGACAGATTAAAAGGTTTCTTAGCCCTTATTGCTGGAATTGAACAGTTTTGGCAGGCTTTCTATACCATGTCCCAGCAGCATTTGTTGCCAAGGAGGCCTTGAGAATAATCGGTTTCTGTTTCTGTGCCTCTCGAGTCGTGACAGCGGAGTAAGCCCCCCACTGACAGGGCTCTCCAGTACAAGGCGCCAATGGCAAAGTGGGCGGGGTTTATCAGAGAGGCCGCCGCCTCCCGAGTAAGGAGGTGGACCACAGCTCTGTTACGCAGATCAGCAGGAACAAAGCACAAAACTGGAGCGTGTTCCCATGGGGGCGGATGGATGACAAGTCCGATAGATGGCGACAGTTGGATAAGTTTTCAAGAGAATAAAATTCAGCTCCGCTATCACTCTGCCTCCCATCACCTGCCCACATAAATGCTGTTTTTAGAAGCCTAAATACGCCCAATATTGCGCATGAAGGCGAGGAAAGCAGGGTTGATGTACAGTGAAAACAGAGCTTGCTTGGCAGTCGCATAGGAAGCATTGTAAACTTATGACAACAAAATGGCTGCTAAACACTAAAGAGGCTAAATCAGGACACTATCTCTGAATAGAAGCCAGGTTCTGTTAGCCACTCAAATCCATTCAGTGTTCAACAGTGTGCTTTCATCTGCTTTCAGAAAATACTCGTAGACCATAATGAAATCCATACGTATTTCCCGTTGTTTTCTGGCTCAAATCTTCCCATCGTTTCAGTTCGCTAATAATGGCAAACTTCCTTTTGAACTCTGCTCGCTAACAGCACAATCCTATGCAACCCGTAATGGCTCTTTAAAATGAAATACCATCCCCCCACAAAGCACATTCTACTTCCTCAATACCAATGCCATGACAGCTCCTCTGAATTTCGGTATCAAAAAAAAAAGAGCCGAGGCTTTGTCTGCATTCGTCTATCCCAGTCCCAGCAATATTCTCAGCATACAGATGAGCCATTCCAGTGGCCTTGCGCCAGACCAGAGTCCACAGTGTCACTCTCACGAATACACAAATGCATGAGAAGTGCAGCGACAGGCAGGAGATGAAATCCATGCTAAAGGCCTCTTCTGAATCCAGCATTCTTTCAGCTACAACAGACCACAATACCCCCAACCCCCTTTTGTCCCTGAAGCTCTGCCCCTCAGGCCTTCCCCTGACCTCGAACAACAGTGAAGCCAAAAAGCCTGAATGCATACTAGCCAGGGCACGTCAGGGAGCCCTGAAACGGCTTCTTTAATGCTTCGCCACAGTGGCGAATTCCACTGACATGGAAAAAAAATCCATTAGGGGCTCTGGCTCCGAAGGGTGAAGCTCAAAACATGTCGCCTTGCGATTTAAACTAAATTACAGCTCACTCCATGGGGCCATTCAGACAGCTTTACACAGCACTCCAATTCTGCTTTTCAGAAGCCACACAAGGACAAAGAGAGGAAAGGGCTGACATCAACAAGGAATTCCACCAATAAAACAGTCATAAAAAGTAATCAGCGATCCAAGAAAAATACTCCGATACCCTTAAGGCATGTATACACGCACCATATACACACACACACGCACCTAGCCCCCCCACACACAAAACACACAAACATACACACCTACTCCCAAAAAAAAAAAATTCAAGCACAAACGGCAAGTAAGCTGCCAGTTAATGGGTTCTGCAGCAGAATGGGCTTCACTGGTCAAGTTCTACCATTTTCATGAACCATTTCTTAGTAGTTTGCTTACTTTCCTTTTTGCAGCTGAAGTCCAGTTTTTATCACTGCAGGAGGAAGCGTGAATGACAGCAGCGAATGTGAAACTGTTGTGGTTTCAACACTGATGACACTAGAAGGATGTCTTTCAGTAGTAACGGAGTAGAGGTGGACATGCAGTCCACATCACAGTCTGATTTGGCAACAGCTGCATGTCACACATGCAGTGTCAGTTGACAAGCAGAGCTTTAGAAACCACAATTTCCCTGCAAGCATTACTCTAATCCTGAAAATGCACATTTGTGGAGAGAATTTTAGAGAAAACAATAATGACAGATACCTGCTCGTCACAGAGGAGTCAATTTTAGGGTAGATCTTTAATTGCCCAGGTGACCTTATGTCTGCTACCTGACATACCTGAAGTCAGAATGATGAAGTAATAACGAGGCCACATTCAGCTCCCTAAACACGGAACACATCAGAAATAACTGGTTGGCCAGTATCTCCGGCTGAATTCTAAAGAGGGTTCTATTGACTTGAACATGCAAATGTTTCAGTTCTGCTTATTTTAGAGTCATCTGCTTGATGGATAAGTTACATTTTGATAAAACTTCTACAAATAATTTATGCGGCCCCCTAGGCCAGGTCGCACTTGTAAACAACATTTTAAATCTCAATGAGACTTTGCAGGCTACATAGAGACTTAAAAGAAAAGAATGACTGCATCAAATATTTTATATGCATTGAAAATATCCCCAGAGATTTAAGTCTTTTAAGTAAAAAGGTTTTGTAATTATAACCAATTCAGAACATGCCTCAAAAGGGTTTGAAGCAACCTTTGCAACAGAATCACTCAAATATGCATGAAAACAATTTACTGGCAAAACAAAAGGGCCCAGCTCTAAATGACAGAATATTAAGTTCATAATGGTCTTAACAACAATTGTTGGTCAGAAAATTAGCAAAAATTTAACAAATAGATGAGGAGACCTAGTAAGGGATAGGTTTTCCCAACAATTTCTTTAAAATTGTGGACAGCTTTTCAAAGAAAGAATAATAATGTAGTTCCACTCAATACTGATGGCTTCAAACAGTTAATTAATGAGTAGCTAAGAAACATTTCCTGGTTAATTTGTGTAAAATGCAAGACCAAATAGGGTTCAGGTCATGACTCAAAAACCTCTTCCTCCAAGCTTAACCGTGGTAATGATGACCATTTGGCCCAGTTTTTAGACTCAGAGCGTCACAACAAAAGTAAACATGCTGACACAAATGTCTCATCTTTTTTGTTGACAAATCAGCCTAGTTCATTTTCGATGCAAGCAGTTAGCTGACAGCTCATTCAAAGCAGACATGATTTCTGTTCGTTACATTGCGAGGAGGCCTCAGTAAAATGATGATATCACCATACAATGATATTATTGTCAGGGGTATCGCATGGAAAAAAGCAAGGATAAACTCAGTTTATGTTCCTCAGACGACTCCAGCAAGGATTACACCTGGAAATGGGGAGTTAACAGCAGTGATAGCCATGATGTCACAAATACAGTACAATCCAAAACACAAGATAACAGTGATGGACTTCAATGGCTTCCGTAAAAGCCCAACCCCCTTCCTGCACAATATGTAATAATGATCCACCTGGCACAAAGGCAGATAGCCAGACAGCATTTAATTTAGCTTCCATTAGCAATGGGCAGAGACACCATCACACAACAATTTATCACCAACATGACAGCATGATCTGACACTGCGCGGCAAGTCTGGCGGCGGGGAACAGTCGATAATCACACTAACAGCATCAAAGACTCCCAGGGGGATGGACAGGAGAGATGGCCTAAATGGACAGAGTGCATGGGATTGATCGCCAAAAGGCCTCCCTGACTTTGTGCCTCTCGTGAGAAGGGACCACAAGCCTTCATAAAAGAGATTCAATTTGTACGCTAGCGATAAGGTCACACATGGAAAGGCCTCATAGTCCTTCACCTCTGCTGTCTGTGTTACAAGGATGTTCAGCTGCATTAGTAAGTTGGAAAAATTGTACGTGGAACATTATAAATGATACATGACATATACGTAGCTGCAAACAATAATACAAAGGTCTTTAGAAAGCTCGGTTCTTAGGAACATAAGGCATTAGTAGCATTAAAGTAATGTGCACCAAGCTGAAAAAATATGTCAGTTCCTAAATAATTGGGACGTATAAGTGTACTCCAACAATTGTCTACAAAGGAGCATTTAGGCCATCTTCTGTAAAACTAATTGTAAAACACAGATACAGAGAAAAGGAGCAATAAACAGACAAAAATCAATGTGCTTTAAGAAAAAAAAAACTCACTAAAAATTGAGCAAATAAAACTGGATTAGTTCTGAACTAAAAAGCCAATTTAAAGAAGCAAGTTAGGAAGAAGGTAGTGAAATTGGCCTGAGTTTCTGTTTCTTAATGTGGCAGATGGGACTTTAGATGTGTATTTGAACAGGATCTTAACTTGCGAAACACTGCATTAAGGTCAGAACCAGCTGTGGAAGTGGGCATGAGAGTGCTTCTGCAGGTCAGACTGACGCAGCGGGGCTGGACATTCATAATGCTGCAAGCCAAGCCTTTCTCTGCAGTAATCAGCACAATCCACAGATGAACTCTCCCCTGCTGGCTAGTTGGGCAATGCTCAGGACACAGCAAACTAAAGTAAACTTTAGAAATTTACAGACCTTATGCTCTGTAGTATTTGTGTTCCCCCTTTAGCCCCACAAAATGTGCCTTGAAATAAATCAAAACCTATTAGCCATGGCAGTACCCCACATGGACAAGAATCTATTATTAGCATGGTTTAAAGCAAAAGCATTTTGTTCTTGATGACCCAATAAGAGTTCAGATTACGAATGAAAAACAGTAAATTCATGAATGAAACCCTCAAGACCTTCATTAATAATCTTCATTAATTATCACATCAGTAACTGAAGAACCTTTTTTTCCCTATTTGATGGAAATTTTCAGCTATGAAAGCCCTTCTTTGCTTCTCCACAATATCTGAAGAAAGTCACCATCAAGGAACTTTCAAATGACAACGGCATAAACAGAGATGACCAAAACATAATCGTCTCCTGACAGATAATGTTCACTGATGAACTCAGGTGCAATGAAACAAAAAGACTACACAAATACATATTTTATCCGCTCATTTTCTAGCCGCTCAAGTTCAGGGTCAAAGGGCACGGGGAGATGCCATGAGGTTCCTAACCCCAACTTCTGCCAGCTCACCCCAGGGGAACCCAAGGTAATTCCAGGCCAGCTGGGACACACATCCTCCATCTTGCTCACCTCACAAGTGGACTTTCCTTTTTAAGGTCAGATCTGATCTCTCAAACTGCAATACCTGTATGAGGACTTCACAGATGTATTAGGTCCAAATATCACATCTCATCTCACCATGGCCCAAGTGATGCATAAGCATGTACAGACGTGTTTGGATGGTGAAGTCCCAAGGTTCTTTTGTTTACTGCATACTGATAATTTAGGCAGTTATCATCTCCAATTCTCAGATCGTGCAAAAAATAAAAAAAAACCCTTAGGTAAATTGTTACATTTGTCTTCCATTTAATTACGCGTTTAACAAAGCCCACTCACGTCACTGAAATAAAAGAAATAAAACAGATTGCAACAACATTTTCAAATACAAGAGCAATCTGGCAATGGCAGATCCCCCCGGCTGTAGGTTGTGTAAGAACCTTTAAAAGGCACATCTACACATCATGATTGACAAGTGTGTCAAGTTTGGTGAAGCTAGCACATATAGTTTCCGAGATATGGCCCGGACAAACTCATGTTTACGGACGGACAGACAGACGGACGGACAGAACGATAGCTATATCCCCCCGCATTATATGCCGGGGGGATGATAATGGGGAAATCACACACACACACACACACAAAAAAAAAAAATTAAATTCAGAAGCCTACAGCCACTTCCACAAATTCGAAGAGGCTAATCGCCCCGCAGCGGTTCATTATTGAAACATTAATAAAGATCAAAGAGCGGGGCGGCTTATGAAATGAAATCTCTTATTGGCCCAACTGCGGGGCAAATAGCAGAAGTGCTTCTCTTATCTGTCCAACCGCGGTGCAACTGCTTCTATCAGCCCCATAGCGGGGCAGATAGCCGATCTCTTTTCCTCCATTTCACCCCGCTGCGGAGCGAATAGCCACCTCCTTAAGGATTACTTTCAATCTCACCAGATCCAAAAACTAGAATAGTAGTAGTACTACAAATAATAATGTAGTAATGGAGATATGAAGAACATGTAAGAGACTACATTTTTACACAACGTCATACTGTGAAGATATCACATCAACCCATAGATCACTCACTGCAACAAAGCAGGGTATATTTTGCATTTAGCCGAAGCAAATGTATGCATAATGCCAATTCGAATGAAATGTTCATTACAGTAGGCTATATTAAGAACAGCCAATATAAATGTGCGGCTGTAGATCACAATAGGGTCCAGGCAATACATTTTGAGCGCACGTATGAACCCACCGAAGCATGAGTTACGACGCTGAGAGGCAAAAAACATTCAAGCGAGGAGCAGGCTATTCGCTCGACGTACCTTCTGATATTCGGAGTCATCTGGTCGAAAATCGCTGCTTATTTGTTCGAACTGTAGATTGAAGTGGGGTAGTCTATGGAGTAGGTTCACCCACCAAGGAGGCGAGTAATTTACCACCGCTGCCATTGTGAGATTTTTACGTCCCAATTTCAGAATCCAAAATAAAATGACACGGAACAATTATGGCAAAGATGCGTGCGAGGTCCAAATAAATCACTTGCAATCGACAGATCGGTCACACTTGGCAATCAGCTCGCAAAACTCTTCATGAAGTGTCCATCGAATCTTGGAATCTTTTCCGTAATTTGCGCTGATAAATCAATGATGACTCAGATGAGTCACAGTCGACAAAATTTTGTCCAGTCTTTAAATTTCAGAATAACGTCAGTAAGTAAACATGTAGCCTGACTGGCAAGTCGCAAGACCAGGCTTACAGTAACGTTACAACAGAGGCACACAGATGAAACGCTAATGTTGCCATTTCAAATTATATCCGATAATTAGCTGAAAAGCAAGAATATGACGCATAGATAGCTCCTTACTAACAGAATATACCGATATCGTTCTTTTATCTTTGGTATTTTCCATCAACAATCACCAACACAATGTAAACATCTTAAACGCTGCTTCAACTCCTATCTGTCTGGAGCCAAGATAGCCTGCGTCCCATTATCCAGAAAAGAAGGGGTTAAAAAGCTTTAAATCTGCCTTCCCTTTCATTCCCATCCGCAACATGGTGCCAATTTGTCATTGATGGGATACACAAAGGCACCGTTATTTTACGTAAACGCTTAAATTAAAAATTTTAAAAAGTAAAAAAAAACTAGCGGGCAAAGTTGCCGTAACAATTCTCTATTCAACAATCATCACATTAGCATTAGCAATCAACAAAGCCTTTCAAGTTCAAAATGTAACCTAGTTTGAGATCACCCAGCTACCTCGCAAGCTTGCTGGTCTATAAACATGTCCTATGGAGATTTAACGCTGGGAAACAACTCACAGGCTGAAACAACACAAAAACTAAGACCCTTCTCGGACAAAGTCGTAAGGACTTTTGACCAATAAGAGTTTCTCCAATAACTCCAGCCGTTTCGGATCTTTCCTGCAAATCAAACCATCCCTTGATCGTTGAAATGCGACTCGGTCTGAATTTTCGCACGCTTCCCTCTTGAGGACAACGTTCAGTTTCCCAAAAATCATGTAGCTAATTAGCCATTTTGAGAAGATTAAAAAGACTTCAATTGCCCTTTTTAGAATCCATTATTTTGCTTGGGTTGCCCACTCAAAGAGAGCTGCCAATGGTCAAACAAAAGAATACAGCGGACCGGAGCACCATTTCCGAAGCATAGTTAAGTGCAAAGACAACTTCAGACTCACTGCCGACGACGAGCGGTGTCATCTCCCTCAGTTTATTGAAAAATGTGATACCATCAGAATGGAATTCTAGTGAACACTGACACCTGGTGGCATAAAAAGCGAGTTACACACAATACCCTGGGAAAGTGGTATGACCATGGTTCAGTCTTCGTGGTGAGTGGACGGTAATCGATCAAGTCCTACAATGCTGAATTTTCTCCAAGACGGGACCTTCAGGTTCCAAGTGTCAGGATATTTTGGCTGACAATCTGGTTGCCTCCGCCAGAGGGATGGGATTTGGCTGTAGGTGCACTTTCCACCAGGTCAATGGTTCTGTGATAACAAAATCAACATTCCACAATGGCCGTCTCAGTCGCCAAACCTCAGTCCAATGGAGGAACTGTATGCTGAGTTCACGAGAGCACTTGCTAAATGCAAACCCAAGAATGTGAAGGATGTTGAATGGATCTGCTTAGAGGAAAGGTCCACAATCCCTCAAAACGTGTGCTTTAACCTTGTTAAAAACTACAGAAGGCTCCGTGCTGCTATCCTTGCTCGAGGTGGTTGCACCTAGTACAAGATGAAGGGTGCCAATAATTATTTAACCTTGATTTTGATTAAATTTATTTTGTATTAAATGATTGTTATGACTTTATTAATGTTTCAATGAAAACAACCAAAGTATTTCACACGTCTGTAAATTCCATTTCTCGATAATTATAATATGTATATATTTTTGTACTGTTTGTGCATTGTCAGTCAGGGGTAACAGTAATTTTGGAGCGCACTGTAGTTCAAATGCAGAGAACGGAGATGCCAATCACAGTTATGATCCAGACAAGGAACCAGATGGAGAATCAGGGTGCAACCCAATGAGGGCCTTTTTTGCGAGGAATACTGTTAAGATAAAGGGCCAAAGCCCAGAACAAGACTGCACAGTCCAGCTTTGGCAGCAAGCATAGTGAGGGCCATGGGTGTGTCTGCACCCGGCCACTGGCGTCTCTAGGCAGAAGACTGATGGAATCCACCCTCACCTGCAGCAGGACTGCCAGATGGCAGGACCAAAGCTTTTAACAGGAACACAATCCCAATCCTGGAGACCAATGAACACTTAGGAGGTCTTGCTAAAACACTGGGGAAAGAAACAAACTGGAGAGGCCGGTTAACAGGAACACGATCCCAATCCTGGAGACCGATCGCAAGGCTTAGGAGTTTGTTCCAATTAGTAAAGCTACGAAGAGTAATCACATCTTCCACTATCATAAAGGTCATTTTCAAGGACAATAAAACAATTCTTAGCTAGAGGGAATAAACTCACTGGTAGCTTCAGGAAATGAAGTGCTACATTCCAGCAACTCTGCTAAACAGTAATAAGCCTTACATACATCACAGGACCACAAGTGAGTAGGGCATTCAAATGGACAACACCTGGAAAGGGGAGGCATGCAAATCGCCAAACAAATTAAGGGAACAATGGTTCTAAAAGACTTGCAGGTTGCTGGAAAGTTAGAGACAATTAGTGAGACAGGAGGTTGTGACGCATTGCAAAATATTGATTCGGTGCCCCTGAAACAATTTCTTTGTTAAGCTTGATTTAGGTTTAGATCAGTGTCGTGCCGAGAGTTTCACGTACAGCCAAGTTTTAACCTCCTGGCAGGGGCAACCAGGTGTTCAGCTAAAATAACCTGGCACTCGGTGAAATTCATTATGCCATTGAGAAATTGTATATCACCATGAGTGCCGTAAGCAGTGGAGCTCTGAAGCTGTGATCCTTTGGTTTTCCTTTGCCACCTTGACTTTTCGCTCTGAAGTTCATGGGGCAGTGGCGGCTAGTGAGCTGAAAACAGTGCACGAAAAATAATGATTTGTCTTGACCCCTTTTTAGATCATTTCTCAAAATCAGCATTACACAACATTACTCCAAAAAAACTCAACACCATCAGGTGTGGCCAGTTCTCCTTGTTAAATAAAATGCGCCATTGCGAGGATACAAGGGTATCATCTGTCCCTGAGTTTCATTCTAACTTCAGCGCTTTCATTCGTCAAACGAATGTGTAATAATGTGAATGCTTGGGATGGATAATTTATCTCCCATCAACAAAATGAAACACTGTCGAGAACTGAGGTCAGTAAAAAGGAAGTATAAATACAGCGCCCTCCATAATTATTGCCACCCCTGGTTAAGATGTGTTCTTTCTCTTCTAATAAATTCATTTTTTTCTAAATAATATAGGACCACAATGAAAAAAAGAGGAAAATCCAACCTTTAATTCAAGTGCATTTATTCAGTGGGAAAAAAATCCCACATAAAGAAATAATTCTTTTACATCAAATCATGTGTGCCACAATTACTAGCACCCCTGATGTTAATACTTTGTACAACCCCCTTTTGCCAACAAAACAGCACCTAATCTTCCCCTATAATGTTTCACAAGATGGAAGAACACAGAAAGAGGGATCTTCAACCATTCCTCTTTGCACAATCTCCCTAAATCATCCAGTGACCTGGGTCCTCTCCTCTGCACTCTCCTCTTCAGCTCACTCCACAGGTTTTCAATGGGGTTGAGGTCTGGGGACTGAGAAGGCCATGGAAGGAGCTTGATTCTGTGTCTGGTGAACCATTTCTGTGTAGATTTGGCCACATGTTTAGGGTCATTATCTTGCTGAAAGACCCATTGACGACCCATCTTCAGTTTTCGGGCAGAGGCCACCAGATTTTGATTTAAAATGTCCGGGTATTTCAAAGCGTTCATGATGCCATGCACCCTAACAAAGTTCCCAGGGCCTCTGGAAGAGAAATAGGCCCACAGTATCACCGATCCTCCCCCATACTTCACAGTGGGCATGAGGTGCTTTTCTGCATACTCATCTTTTGTGTTCTGCCAGACCCACCTAGAGTGTTTATTGCCAGAATGCTCTGTCTTGGTCTCATGTGACCAAAGCACACGGTCCCAGTTGAAGTCCCAGTACTGCTTGGCAAACTCCAAATGTTTGCGATTATGATTGTAGGTGAGAAAAGGTTTTTTCCGTGCATGCCTCCCAAACAGCTTGTTGGCATGTAGATAGTGCCTGATGGTTGTTTTGGAGACTTTGTGACCCCAAGATGCTACCATTTGTTGCAATTCTTTAACAGTCAGCTTTGGAGAACTTTTTTATTTCTCTTACCATCCTCCTCACTGTGTGTGGTGGCAAAATAACCTTGTGTCCTCATCCAGGCTTGTTTACCACTGTTCCAGTTGTTTTAAACTTCTTAATGATTCCTCTGACAGTAGATATGGGCAGGTGCAGGAGAGTGGCTATTTTCTTGTAGCCATTGCCTGACTTGAGAAGGTCGACACACATCTGCCTTACTTGAATGGTGTGTTCCTTTGTCTTTCCCATGTAGAAGAGTGGATAAGAGTAATGGCCTCTGTGTCAAGTCATATTTATACCCCAGGGAAAAAGGAAGTGATGAATTACTAATTAAATGTTCCTTGATACTCTGATCAACTTTGTAAACTACTGTAGAAATGACGGAAATTCTTCAATTACATTTAATTCCTAGGAATTGTTAGGGGTGGCATTAATTGTGGGACAGGTGATTTTATGAAAAATAATTATTTCTTAGTCAGGAATTTTTTTCCCCTTAAAATTCACTTGAGTTGAAGGTTACATTTTTCAAGAATTTCCAGTGTGAGAGTAAGCTTCTGCTATAAAAATTTAATTTATTTTAAGGCTTTTAACACATCTTAACCAGGGGTGCCAATAATTATTGAGGGCTCTGCATATTTCAGTACAAAAACATGAATATTCTACTTTTACTAAAGGCAGTCACTCACAGAAACAAGATTCCACACATAAGTTGCATCTGTTTTATTACAAAAAAAATGATAAATACAATGAAAAAAAATTAAATAGAAGAATAAAAGCAGTTCTTCATATACAAGGCACCGCAGCAAACAGACAAGATTTTCTGGAGAGCCCGAATGAATCATTTTGACATTTGTTTAATTATAACTGGAGAATTTTGACCATTCTTTTTTTGGAGGGGGGCAGTAACATCAAATAATTAAAAATTAAATACTGTTTAGTAACCATTAATCATCGTCTGGGCAGATGTTAATTCAAATATTGCAGTGTCTCCGCAGTATTTCACCATACTGCAGAACAAGCCTCTTTTTAATAGACAGCATATTGAAGTAAAAAAAAAAATACTTTGTGTTGAAACTGAAATGTAAAGGTTATAAAGGAGTGCATCGTCACTGTGTACAGGATACCTTTAATACATTTAATAACCCTGTAATAATCCACAAACATGTAAATTTTGATTGTTATATAATTCTTCATTTTTTTAAACCAAATTCTTCTTTGAAGGAAGGCACTTCTTGTGGCATCTCAAGAAATACAGAGACCATTTAAACAAGTTAAATGCTAACAAAAACACAATATAAAATACTCAGATTTTTCATGATTATACAGTCTGTAGCAAATAAATTCATGCCGACGAACATTTTGTTATACTTTGCAAGAATTCTCTAAAAGATTTGACCACTACTGCATAATTTAGGGACACAATTTCCATGGTGTATTCTGATTCAACTCAAATTAATGCTGAGGCGAAGTAAAACTGATCGATCCATATTCCTCAGCCGGAATTAGAGCAATAAAAAATAATGTATGAAAGCATGCATATGACATGTTTATTTATTGATGGAGACAGACATTACATTAAGCACTTAATGAAAAGTGATTAATGTGAGAACTAGGGAGTCCTTTCACCTGACCATCTTCGATGGAGAGACAGTGATGTCATTGGTGTCATAAGATTTAGCAGCTACTGTGTCAGTGGCAGGTCGAATTGAGTCGATGGAGCTGCTGGGTGGGGAGGGGGGGGGTTGGGGAGAAAACGTAGCATAGTTAGAAACTGCGGCCAGCTTTAATTATTTGTGAACTATAAACTTTTTTCAACATCTAAAAGGGTTACTTTTTCAGTCAGGCTTTTGAAGAGGCTTGTGCACAAATAAATACCAAACTCAAAAATATTACCAAAATGTGACTCCAGATCATTGCATCTGGCCCACAAAATAGCCTGAAAGGCTTTATTTATCAAAAAACCACAAAACTGAAGATGCGTGCAAATTACACAAGCAATTTTCACTAACGTGACCGTGTCCCCCACCGCACGTACTAGGTGGTGCTAAATATGAGCAAAATTTGTCAACCGTTTCTTAAGACATTGCATAAACAAGGTTTACAAAGGCAAAACCTATGTAAATGCACTGTGACCTTGAAAATGATCTCAAGGTCACCAAAATCTACTGGGGTCGCAGGACCCATAGGTACTTGTAACTCATACCACTGGTTACTGAGATATCGCGATAACAAGGTTTTCAAAGGTAAAACCCATCTAATTGGGCAGTGCCTTGAAAATGACCTCAAGGTCACCAAAAATGACTGAGGTCACAATTAAGTTCCATTATATTCGAGAGAAGGTTGACATCTCTACGGTCGACATCTCCAAGACTCTGCAACTCACACTAAAACAGTCCAGATGGCTTAACAGGTAAGAGAAAAAAAATGAATAGTTGCTTTAAGAATTTAGATTATTCTTCATTTAATGTTCTTGGGTGCGTGTCCCAAAAGCATAGTAGCTAACCAACTGAGCAACTTACATAGTTCGTCCATTCAAAGTCAATGATTCCAATTTTGCATGTTAGCATCTGTGATTTCGGGAAAACGCACCCCTGGTTGACTGTAAGCATCTTTATTCAACGTCAATGATTTGCAGGTGTGCGCTCAAATTACTATTTCAGAGAATAACTGGGCACTGGTCAGACGCATCACACACCTGAGACTGTTTTCTGTCCGGTGGCGCTCTGCAGGCTGAAGTCTGTGCTATTAAAGTTTTCATTAGTGCCCAACTCCATCACATCAGGGAGGTCTTCCTCAATCTCCTCATCACTCCCCGCAGCATTCCTAACACCTATCACACACCCACCTCCGATTATTTCTTTAAATACCCGTAATGCCAATGAAGCGTTTACATTAAGCAGATGTGCTCATCCAAGGGGAGACAATTCAGCACTGGCTCAATTAAACATGTGCAGGCAGCCCTTCTCACAGTTGTAAATCGAGTACCCTAAGCACTGAGCTGTCGAGGAGACACCTCCATTACCTGGAGTGCTTGACTGGGTGGCAGAGAGGAGCCGTCTTGGCGCTGGTGTAGGTACTGAGTTCTCCTTCCTGGGAGCGGAGCTGAGCAACACGGGCACAGAGGAAGCACTGCATTTAGAAACAGAACAGCCAGTCATAAAAATCCACCTGAAGCTTGTTAATAGATAATCCAGCACTATCAAGATTTTTTCTCCAAATCTACCAAGACCTTTCCTAGGACAGACCGGTTGTTTCCTTCAATTTTATTCAGAGAGATAACCAGCAATCCAACCCCCAGATTGTGACAGTGTACCTCTGTATTTGGCTCAGGAAACTTAAGAACAGCCATTTATCTATACAGGAAAGGTTCACAGTCATCACGCCACGAGATAACTTTTCGCAGAAGGTGGCTGTCCCAGAGGGCAAACTGAAGCAGACGGATTCTGTTTGCTCAGTCATACACAGATTTTTGCCGTACGCACACTCCGTAATGCATTCTGTCAAGCCAAAATGATCTGACACAGCACGATCGCACAAACACAAAGATGCTCATCACCTCGAGGTAATGATGTGCTGCCGTGCCAGGTGGCCTCTGAGAGCAGCCTGGACGAGGATTACCGCGTCGTCATCTTCGCCTCCCTCAACAGCACCGCCCTCGGCGAACTCACTCTGCTGGCCCTAAACAGAGGGTATGAGGGAAGGCAGACACTCAGATATTCAATGGCAGGTAAACACCACCACTAGAATAGACAGTTTCAGAAGGAAATGATAATAATGCATTACACCTTCTGCCCTGGAATTATCACTCAAGGAAAAAACATCTTCATAGCCAAACATACAGACAGGCTCAAGGCAGGGTTGTGAATCACAACGTGCTCATTTACGCTCAGACACCAACAATTCTATCATACTCATAAAGCTGTTAGGTGTAATGTACGTTGTATATCTGTTGCTCAAAAGGCCACTTTGTATTTCATAGCTTTGAACATTAAAGTGAAAGACAACTTTCAAATGAAATGAACTGCAAACAAAAGACCTGCCTCTTAGGCTTTACAAATTTTTTTTTCAGACATTTTAAGGCAAAGCTGAACTGAACGATCTAGATCAAAGAACAGGTGGAATTTGCCGTTTTCACTTTGACAACAAGCTTGATAGATGTCAATATCCCACAGCTCTAAAATGGCAAAAAGTAAAAAAGGCTCTCACTGAAGACCCAAAGACTTTGCTTTCCCAAGTGTTCTGACACCCAACAGCCCAACAAGCCAGCAATTAAATGATCTGTGAAGAATTGTAATTGTGGATACTGGGAGGAAAAGTCAATGCGATACAGCCGATAGTGAACTGCTTCAGAATGAAGTCTACTTTGGGAGTATAGGGGCTTGCAAAGCACTTCAGTCGGGATACATGGTCACATGTACGAATAGATGAAGATAAGTAAAGTATGTGTGGTTTTCCTCAAGGAGGAAGTGAGAAAGGATATACCCAAGTGCACTACTGCACATGCATAGTAATCTAACAATTGTGACAGCTTAGCTAACCACATCAGCTAAAAAATAAAGTTGTACGCTAAACATGCTAGCAGTGTGTAATGATCAAGTCTGTGGCAACCTTCCCAGATACCAAAGCCTTAAAAGGAGGGAGATCGTCACTATGGTAACAGCAATACCTATGATAATGTAAATATCTGCTCAATAAAATAAGCAAAAAAAACAATGATAAGAAGGCATAAGCTCTGGACTCCATATGGGTAATCATTTTATTTAATGGCGGTTTTGTTTGTCTTTCAGTTTAAAACCACCAGCCAATCAAAGAACAAAATCCAACCTAAGACTATCAACTCGCAGAAACATAAATATGACATTTGTTCACCATAAGCATTAATTAGCCCGAGACGCGTCCACCATTTGAACATTATCTGTGGGAGGACAACCATGGCCATTACACAATGTAAAACACAACCTTTAAAGCCGCCATTACATGTTAAATTCCAACAAGAAACAAACCAAAAAACGCTTTACCTTCCAAAGTTTGTTCTGACATTTGTGCTCTTCAAAGTATGCCAACTGATTTCGCCGAGCCATATGTCCCCTTATTGCTGACTGAATTATAACCAAGTCCTAAAAAAGAGCACAAAAAATGAGTATGTAGCGGCTCACATGCATAAGAACACTGGTCATGTAAATCACAAACAAATGCTGCTGACAAGTGATCCTTTCAAATATACTGACCTCTGAATGTTCAACGTTTTCATTCTAAAAAGAGAAAAAGAAATAGCTTATAGTAGTTCTAAGTAGTTATCATCAGACATACAGATGAATGTATACTGATACAAAAGAGTACTTCCTCCTCCTGAAGTTCTTCAATTTTTTAATATTTGTCATTGTTTGAGATGTTACAACACTAAACCAGTAAAAGTTGGGATGTGATGTTGAAGAGATCATACTCCCATTTTCCAATTTAAAATGTTAATTTTTGTGGTCTATTTACAAACCTTGGCATGTTTTAATGGTGAAAGAGCACCTAGTTACAGCTGTGCAAATTGTATGTGCAGCACCTCAGGCTCACCCAGCCTGAAGAGGGCCATTTCGGCTAATCTCTCTGAAAAATGCATCTCTTGAAGCCAATTGGCCAACTGCTGTTCAGGAAGCAAAACTTTCAGCTATATTGCGTAGTCGCTGCTTATTTTAAACCGCTTCGGGTATGAAGGAAAGTTTCGCGGAGGGGGGAAAAAAAAAAAAAGGCACTCGACTGCCTACATGCCCGAGGCGGCATTTAGCATCATTACGCTTTGGGGGGGGAAAAATAAATAAATCCAATTCAACATTGCTACACCCCAGGCAGGTGTCACTTACACACCCATAGCTACAGGCAATTTAGAGATGCCAATTACCCTGACATGCATTACCTTGGACTGTGGGAGGAAATAGAGAACCCTTAGGGAAGCCGAACAAACACGGGGAGGACTTACAATCTCCGCACAGAAAGGCCCCAGGGCGGATTCAACCGCACGGCCTTACTGTTTTCAGGCAGCCGTACCCACTGCGCCACTGTGCTGCGTGAAATCAGGAGACAAATACCGTATGTGTATCATATAACATAAAGGTAATTACCCTGCTTTTATACTGATGCCAGTGCCTCTGAATGGTCCTCGCTGCCCAATCCTCCGTCTCACCATCTGCGCCGTGGTGGCGTTGCAGTGATGCAGGCGTGTGAGCTGAGCTTTCTTCAGTCTGCCCAACACAGTTCTGACACCGGGCTGAAACATTACCGGACGAGGCTGCTTCAAGAAGCTGGTGAAAATGTACATCACTCATTGGCGAGATGAGACTTTGTGCGCGTAAGACGAGGACAACAGGAGGAGAGCAGTCAAATGTACTATCAATTACAACCGACTTCACTTTCCAACTGAACTCCAAAAGAACACAAGAAAAGAAAATGATTTCATCATCTCCAATTAGAAAAATGGGATGACGAAATACACCAGAGGTACTGTCCTTTATAGCAGAGAAGTTAAATATACGTACTGTCCTACCATTGATTTACACAGAGATGCCCTTCTCGCAGAAGTCAGTCAAGTCAAATCACATTTAAAACAACAGAAGTTGACCCAAAGTGCTTTACAGCAGAGATGGATGCATAAAATAACAGACATAAGAACAGAAATAAAACAATAGGCTAAAAAACATAAAAAAATCAGGAGATAAATAAATAGAATTAAAGAAGACATGGCAGACTTAAAATACAAATGTAAGTAATAGTGATAAAAGTAGAACAGAACAAGTCGACATGGTCTACAATATCCCCCGCCAATCGTGCTCTTCTCATTTTCGAACTCAATCAAGGCCTTTATGGTCTGAAGCTACACACCAAATTTGGTTACTGTATCTGTAGTAGTTTCTGAGTAAAGCTGTCCCCTTTATCTCGGACGGACGGACGGACGCACACACGGACGGACGGACGGACGGACGGACGGACGGAGGTCAAACCTATATCCCCCTCCCACTTCGTGTTGGCGGGGGATAAAAATGGCAGATAATCATAAGAAAAAGTGAACTTGACAAAGAAACCAAGTGGCTGCCTCAAACTGAGCCGAAAGCAAGATTAAAAGATGGGTCTGTAGTGTTGATTTAAAAAGATCAAGTGAAGAACAGGTTCTAATGTGTAATGGAACATTATTCCAGAGACTGGGGGCAACCACTGAAAATGCACGATCACCTCTAGTTTTAAAGCGTGAATGCGGGACTGACAGGAGATTCTGAGTGGAAGACCTGAGTGAGCGGGGGCAGAATAAGGAGTTAGGAGGTCTGTGATGTATTGTGGAGCGAAACCATTAAGGGCTTTAAAAACAAACAGTAAAATCTTAAAATCGACTCAGTATTTTACAGGTTTGGCCAGGACTGGGGTAATATGCTCTCTTTTTTTAGTGCCATTTAAAAATAAGGCTGCTGCATTCTGAACCAACCGCAATCTCCACAGGGTGGAGTTTGTCAAACCAATGTATGGAGCATTACAGTAATCCAGGCGGCTAGTGATAAAGGCGTGGATTACTTTTTCCAGGTCTTTACAGGATAACACAGGTTTTAATCTGGCAATGGTTCTGACCTGAAAAAGGCTGCCCATCATAATGTTGCCGACTTGCTTATTAAAATTCAGTGAAGTGTCTAGCAAGACCCCCAGGTTTCTACCAAAGCTATGCAAATTCACAGTCAGGGGACCAAGAGCTTTACTCAAGCTGGAGACAGAGTTAGCAGGACAAAATTAAATGACTTCAGTCATTTCAGAAGCAGAAGTCAGTGGTCAGTTACCACCTAAAACAATCTCTCCCGAAAATACTGACTGATAAGTACCCCCTGCATAAAAAGTACTGCGTAAAAGCGCAACTGTAGTTCACGCATATAATATAATTTCTTGATAATTACCTGTTGATCGACAAGTGTTTCATCCAAGAGAGGACAGCATGAACTTTCCGGCAATAATTTAAAGGAATGAATCAGGACACAAGTTAAAAAGAATCAAATATTGTCTGATCAGGAAAGGGGGCTGAACTACACAATTTAACATGTAATTCTTTCCGAGTCCATCAACACAATCCCCGACACTCTAAGATGAACTATTCATAGTTATAAATCGAGGGCTGACTGCAATAAACAGTTATGTCCAGATGTTATATATTGGACATTGTACCAAAAATGTTTATTGCAGTCAGCTCTCGAAATTATCAAAGATCGTAACAACAAAGATCGTAATAGCTATCCTTAGGGAATGTCTTAAGTGCGAAGCCAGTTTAAAGGCTCCAACTAGAAAGTTGCAAGGTTTGATAAATGAATAGAGTTAAATGGAGGAAGGAGCCACCTGCAAGAACGTTTATCATACCTTTCCTCCCCCCACAAGGCTTCATCGGCCTCATCAGTTCTTTCCATTTTACCTGATATCGCTGCTCTATCTCTACCCGAAGACTTCTCTCCGCCTCCAGTTCCTTTTCCAAACTCATCACTTGTCCTGCCAGTTTCTCCATCTCCTGTCTACAAATATAGACAACGCTTCAGCTGACCAAACTGCACATCATTCGCGATCTGCCTCAGTGGCATTGTGGCAGGCTGCCATAATGTATCTCGGACAGCAGAGCAAGCGTAACAGCTAACAAAAATCATGATGTTGGATATTACAATATTCCAGCCAAAAACTAACCTGTAGTGAGCAGCATCCTGTTCACAAGCCTTCAATCTACTTGCTTCTTTATCGGCTTCAGCTTTCTCAGTTGATAAGGCATTTACCTCAGCACTGTGAGAGGGTGAATAAAACAGAAGTTGGTTAGGTTAGGACACTTCAAGGCAAATACCAGCACTATTAATATAGTTTAATAATAAGCCACCTTGGCAATTAACGTTCAGGCGAATCTTTGCCGAAAATTTGAGGCATTTTTTATTAGATAATTGAACGGGAGTAATTTAAAATAATGTAACTCATAGCACTTTATTTTATTTACTTTTGAGCATCTAAATAATCAACAGTGAAGGTGGAAAACATTTTGTTTAAGCGTATAGAACGTGACTTGTAAATTGTAAACAAATCTGAAAATCTTTCAATATAACGCGGTAGCCTGTTTAGGTCTGTCTGTTTCTACTTATCTCCTCTTAATCATTATAGGCCACATTTTGGTTTTGATTTGTCAGTTGGCTGAATAAATGGCTTGATTGCAAGTCAGGCAAAGTACATGGGAATTGATTTAAGGTTAGCTAATTATGCCAAGGCAATAGAGGCCGTCGAACCTCGCTGGTAATTAGCGGACTTCACATCACAGTTTTCTTCCCGGAAGCATTTCAAATGACCGCATTAGGCGAGTGTCATAGAAAAGGTAATAAGCAATCACGTCTGTCTGCCTCATAGTGGCAGTTACTTTTATTGCGCTTAAATTAAACGCAATTAATTAACGCGACAGCCCTAATTTTAAAATGACTGGCTGCACTATACGTGTATTTGTAAGACTCCTCCAGTTCAGCTCATAGTAATACAACTGTTCATGTAAAATACTAAGTTTCAAGCATAAGACAAGTTATAATTTTCATGACTTTGTCACGTTACGGTTTTCACTGGCACAATGAGGGAACATGGCACAAATATTAAAGGTCCGTCGGCAGGAACTATTTTGAGTGAGGTCATCAAAAGTTTTATTTCCTGCCAGAGACCCTATGTCTCTTTAATTCCAATATAACGTCTCATTGCCCAAGCAAGATTCCCATTAATTACAGGGTTTGGAAGAGGGAGTAGTTTCACACCATCGTTACCATCACAAAGCTTCAAAAGACCTTTGTTTCTCAAAACGGAGTTGCAGTACAGGTTTTATACAGGATTTTAGAGCTGATGCAGGCAGAAAAGGCTTTACGGAGGGAGGTCAGGTTTGGGGTGAGTTGTTTGAGCTGAAGAGTCTTACATCCTGTCAGCCAGTGACGCTTGTAGCCCAGCTCTCTCTTCTCTGAGCTTCTTAAGCAGGCCGCGCAGCCGAGCGCATTCCTGCAGGTCATTGGCTGAGGGGGTCGCCGAGACGCCCTGCACAGCTGGCTCCGAGCTCGTCACCACCGCGTTCACATGAGTGGCCCTGGGACCACCAGCCGAATTGGACCCTTTAGCTGCCTCAGCGCGGCCAGGATCCTCAATTTTCTGATGATGACAGAGAGACTTCAGTAGCGCCAAGAAGCAATAGGAATCAATAGCATGAGCTTGCAGTTGTAACGCATCTCCTAGATACAAACAAATACCTACGAATCCATTTCAAACCCAGACAAAGGAATACAAGTTTACCTTCTCCAGCTCAATGATTCGCCTCACCAGCCTTTGTCTGCTCCATTCACCGTAACCTGAACCAGAGAGCATATCAGCGCGCATAAGCAGCAGCACAGAGCAGACACAGTTCGCTATAAATCCTGTGCATGTCGATATCGAGGCATTTTCAAAGCACAGGTTTTGTACAAGCGGGCAAAGGGAAAACATTTCGGTAGGTTTACGAGTGACAGCATTAGAAGATTGACTCGGGTTAACCTCTGGCAGAGCTGGAGCGGTTTTCTGTCACTCTCTCCAGTTCCTCCCGGAGAGATTTATTCTCCTCCTGCAGCTGTTTGGTGTTGTTTGACAGTCTCAGGATGCTGGAGTTCAAGACTTTCTGCTGTTTCAGGGATTCTTTTCTCTCTGCTCTGGTGCTGTAAACAGACAGAGATATTTTTTGCGGCACCATTACAAGCCACCATGAAACAGTGGAGAGTTTCAGACGTTGTTCACACCTTCTCTCTGCAGTTTCTGCACTGGCTAGCAACACCTTTAGCCTCTGAATCTGCAAAAACACAAGAGCACATGCTAATTATTAAAGATTCAGTGGGTTTTATAAGATTCTCGTATTTAATATTGAGTTAATGTAGATATACTGTACATTGGACCACAGACAAAGGCAGCTTAGGCCAGTTTAAAGTTAGGAGATACATGTTCATTTCCACAGGCAATTATCCTGCTTGCTTGTCGGTTGTAACGAATTTCAATTTACACCAAAAGGTAGGGATGAAATGTCCGAACTACTGTAGCATTATTATGCTCATTGCTAAACTTCGAATTTTAGTGAACTTTGATCCACTGTTGCTTCAGTCAACATTGAAATATTAGAGATTCTCATAACCTCCTGAAATTAGCTTTAACCAAGCGTAATCACCTGTCCCAACCAAAATAAATCATATGAAAGACATTTGTTGAGAATTTTATATGCAAAATCGCAATCTTCCTGAGCCAGATTACTGTTGACAGGGCAGGCCACAAGGCAGGCAGTAACGAATCCACTCCTATGATGTGTCCTTATCAGTTATGCTCCCTCACATTTTATGAGCGACAGTGTGCAATAGCAAAGTTGACAGATAACGGAATGCTGTTGAGTAACAATATCTATTGGATGATCATACATTGCCTCAATGTGGACTCTCCTTTGCACATATTTTATGGATCCAGTTTGCACATTGGGGCATGGTGAAATGAACCCTTCAGCAAGGTATAGCAATTGCGCAAGCGAAAAATGTACACTTGCATAAATGGAATTCATCGGTAATTCAATTTGAGCAAGTTACTCGAGAGAGGTGATTGCTAAATGGGAAAATTGGCTAAGGCAGTTAAGTTTCATGAAAGGAAAATAAAGACCTCTGTTTCACATGAAAAATTGATTACTGTAGCATACTTCCTCAAAGTATGTCTCCACGGCAATTTTCATTTCCTCCATATTG
Source organism: Gymnothorax reevesii (assembly GCA_029721435.1). Classification (NCBI taxonomy): domain Eukaryota; kingdom Metazoa; phylum Chordata; class Actinopteri; order Anguilliformes; family Muraenidae; genus Gymnothorax; species Gymnothorax reevesii. The sequence goes on from CM056592.1 coordinate 16,054,392, forward strand.
GTGGTCTTCAAATCACTCTGTAGTTTGCTGAGGGGTAAAAAAAACTATACATTAAATAAGGATAATCATCAATATGTCCATAACATAGATTTTATATAATCCAAGAAATAGAACTTATCCTCATGCCAATATCTTTTGGTTCTGGGTGTTCATCACCTAAATGCCGAATTGCACTGCAAGTGATTAAAAGCAACTACTCTTACGTTAAAGTGCTGTCCTTATCTTTGCACTGCTGTTCCAGTTTTAGAATCTTTTGTTTCAGACCATTTACAACCTAGAGAGAGAGAGAGAGACACAGAAAGGTACATATTTTCAACATGAAATTTGCAACTGGTATACACCCAGAATGCTAGCTGGCCACAACTGCACCATGAAATTACCTTGTTTGGTAATTGCTTGGCTTCATGTGTGATAAAAATGAAACATGCTAAGTTATTACACTTTCTTGGCCTAAGTTCCAGTGCTTGGCTATAAGCTTCAGTCATTCTGAACAGATTATTCATGTGGGTCTCATACTCGAAATTCAAGGTTGTGTCAGGGCAACATGACAAAAAAAATCCATAGTAGAAATTGAAAATACTCACTGCACTGCCGTCATTCCTTTTATCAGCAAATGACCGCGTATATTCAGCGCCCTAAAGGTGCAACATTAAAATAAATGTGTCACGGTGAATCGACCACCAACGGCACGGTTTCGCATGAATTATAAGAAGCGCCAAGTTGAACGGTTTTCGGAACAACAACATAAACATCTCGGTGGCCTTAGTTCACCTTGGTGGGGTTCAGCAACTGCTCAATTTGCTTCTCCTTTTTGAGGTTATCTTCCTCCAGCTTCCGCAGTTTCGTCTTCATCAAATCGTTTTCCGATTTCTGTGACTGCAAAGACTGAAAAATAAGGTAAAAAGGTTGTAAAATTGCCCTCTTATCGCCACCATTCACTTCTTCTCACCCTCTTGTATGAGGATCTTGCTGCTCCTACATTTTTAATTAATATTTCCCTTCTTCAATTCAAGTCTAATCATACAGGTCCTTCTTCCTCTTTAAAGTCTGAAATTCCTGGAATGTAAATCGGGCAGGACGGACACCGCCTTAAGAAGCCTAAATTGGCACCACAGGAGCAGGCTTTCAGCATCTCCGCAGCTGCACTATTGCTTCACCTCCTCAGCATCGCTGAGAGGCACAGGAATGCTTCAGATTCTTCATACCAAATGCCACCTTCAGGCTTTCACCCATAGCTAATTGGTTGTTAAGTCTGGTATTTCAAGGGCAAACAGACAGCTCAAACTCGAACTCTTCAAATTTTCAATGCCGCATACTTGCTGGTCAGTCAAAAAACAGCATTTAAATGTCAGTTTGACTACCGTGGAAAAAATGTTCCAATATTTTAGAACACCGAAACCACTGAAAAGAGGATCAGACAAAGGCAGCTAAGTCACAGCTCCAAATTGAACTTCATATTAACACCATATACTTCTTATCACACTCTTGTATAGTGCCCTCGCAGGAATTTTACTTTTAAAAGGCATTTACCTTCTTCAATTCAAGTATCTCATCATACATGTCCTCTTTCTCTTTGAAGTCTGGGGTTCCTGGAATGTAACCTAGGAGGAAGGACAACGCATTAAGAAGTCTGAATTCGTACTACAAGCACAGGGGTTCAGTATCAATTTAGCTGGCCCGTCACTCTGGCTCCTTACCATTACTGGAGGTGCGAGAATGCTTTGGTTTCTTCATGCCGAAAGCCACCTTCAGGTACTCTGGAGTACTTGTGGAAGTGGACATCCTGGCAGACGTTGCATCATAATCCACTTTCAAAGGCTGGGACAAGGCTGCAGAAAGAAGTTAATCAACGTGACTTTACAGAACATCCAAGAGATCAACAATACAAGCAATTGCAAAGAAGACATCAGTGAATGCTCGGAAACCACAGACCAAGTCCACTTTTGATGGATGCCAGCCAAAACTCCCTAGGTGTACGTGCTGTGGGGTTCTCAGTGTGCATCATCCCAGTGCCTTTCAGAGAACGCCAAACCGCAGCCTTCTTTGTGCCCAGGTTTGCACTTGATAAATAAGGCGATTCTAAAAGGGCAAGTTTAAAAAAAAAAAGGAGATCATTTCAGGTTCAAAAAATAATAACAACAAATTCACGGGATAAAAATGTCTTACTCGGTGAGGACGGCGGTTTGCTTGATGTTTTCTTTTTTCTAGGTTGCTGAGAAAGAAAAAAAAACGGCAAACCAAACTGATCAATTAATCTGGTTGGAGTAATTGGTGAGACATTGTACCACTAATTATTTAAAATCCCATTTCATTACGCATATTTCAGCATGACTTGCATGTTGCATAATGCCTTCAGCTACAAGAATAGTTGCCCGCATAGTGTTTTTGACAAACAAATCCCTGAAATATGCTGAGCAGCACGCATCAGCATCATTTCAAATGATAAAACAAGCGAGAAAACATGCCTTCTCAGTTTCCGACATATAGGTGAAAACGGAAAGTCCATCTTCTCCCTTATGGACACAATTTGAAATCAGTATTAAGAAACTGCAGTGACAGCAAACCGCAAGGCACACAGAATTTGAAGTCATCAGGCTCACTAAATGATCACAAAGGTACATCAGATATTTGCACATTCGCATCTAAAATTCACCAGTGCAAAGGCAATATCAGACGATCTTACTACTCACCAAATCTTCCAACTCTTCGTCTGTCAGAAAATCACTGGCTGCGTCAACAGACATACTGTTTGCCAATTTACCCAACAGTGCATTAATTATAGCCTACAACGACCCAATACACACTTCCATTTGTCCATAGTGTTTTGCATGCAATCTTCAAATAAGTGCTTGCCTGAAGAATTTTACTCGATCTCATCTTGAGAGGCTTATATTTACAAGTTGGACAGGCTGCTTTCTAACGTGAACTTGGATCAACACCATGATTCATCAACAAGCTTGTAATTCAGCCACAATAGGTGACAGGCTTATAGATATGCATTAACAAGCCTTTTGATTCTGTAGTGTCAGACAACAAAGCAAGCTATGCCATTTGATAACTTTGCAACGAATTCTAATGGCTAAAAGTATCAACGAGAAATATTCTCCCAAGTTCTGATTACCAAAGCATTTTCACTAGCTAAAATGTTGAGGAACAAGTCTACAAAGAAGCTAGCGACAAAAAAAAAAAATAATAATAATAATTCTCCAGAAACATGAGAATGCTCTGGTTATCAAAGACAGGTCAACGTTACTGTTTTCTATGCAGCGAGCGACCGAAGGACTCAGCCACTTAAGGTTTGAACGGCTCTTTGTTACAACACTGCAAGAATGCTCTGTTTTTCCACACTGAATTATTTCCGTTAATCAAAAGTCTTGCTCCAGTTTATGGTCTGACATCGATCCGCACGACAGCTAAATCCACATTATCTTAATCTGCGCAGCTCTCGATCGCTCCCAACTCCAGTGAAGAACCATTGCTCCACTGCTGTAGTCTAGCAACCAGAAACAGTGCAGCTGCTGGCACTTTGAACCCTCGCGTGCGAACTCGGAGTTTTACTCCCAACGAGCCCGCGCACTATTTAAAATTTTAAATGAATAAACATACAAACGTGCACCTCAATGCAACGTTATGTGCAAAATGAAAATGAATACCAACAGTTAATTTTAATGCCTATTAGGCGAAAGTCTAACTGATCTGATCACAACAGGTCAATACAACTATTAGTTACAAAAAAATAAAAAAGAGTAAATAGGTTAAATTTAAAAATGATGTTAACGATACGAGTAAGGCCTATTACTGTTGTGATATAGCTATGGAAAATATAAAACGAATCTGTTATTCTCGGTGAAGTTTGCGTTCGAAGACGAACTTAAACAATCATTTCGTTGTTAGCTCACGGAAATGTCGTTCGGGCAATTCAACTCTGGACATATTTCTATTGGCCACCATTGCAACGAGGGTTTTTTTTTCTTTCTTGTTCTTTAGGAAATCACATGGAGGTGCTGTATCCCTCACATGACAACGTGAACTATGGAAGGAGACATCAATGAAGGTACGAGAGCCCGAATAATGTGCGTCAACTGACATTGCATGGCTTGATAGGTCTAATCACTTATTGCGTTTTGGTGAAATGTTTGGGTGCTTACATTCGTCATCTTAATTTCTGTCCAGTAGTTGATTCTGGCTACTTTTCAGCATATTTGTAATTTTCTTGCTTTGATTGAAATTTGAGGTTATAACACTAACATTCGGTTCTGTGTCAAAAATAGGCAATGCGATGACAAGTGTCAGCATAAAAATATTTTTTTGGTTTTAGTATTGTTGCTCAGGTTTGTCAGTTGATTCGTGTTACGTTTGGTTGCCTCAGCCATGGTTTACGCTGTCAAACGGACTCAAAAACGCAATAACCGCCAATGGAAATTCAGTCAAAACGAAATAATAATAATAATAATTATTATAATTATTATTATAATAATAGGACTCGTTTTATGTTTACACTTTGTTTATCGAAAGTGCATGTCATATCGCGCCAGTTATATCGCATTTTTTGAGGTACATCAGCGATACTGGCGAAAACATCCTGTCAAAGTAGCTAGTCTTTGCCCGGCCATGTGATTTGGAAGTGCATAAGGTACTGCGTAAGGATGGCAGTAATCCTGGTTACTCTTGCCGAGTAGTGTTTTGGTTGGTCTGTATGGGAAAGGCATAGCCTTCATGTAAACTATTACGTATGGGAATTCTGATGCCAGCTCGCATAATATTCGAGCACATGCTGTTACTCCAGTTAAATAAATTATATTGTGATGGTCGTAACGTCTGTACAACAATTATTTTGAAATGGAATGGGACACTTTGAAGAGAGAATACGTGAGGTGGTGCACGGAGGGCAACATGCCATCCCATTAGGGTGATTTGTCCATTAGCCGGTGTTGTGCCAAGGTAGTTATCCCCGATAGAAAGTGTTTCCTCTTCATTCAATAGCAAGACGTGCGCGCACCCGCGGACAGGGGAAACACTTTCTATCGGGGGCAACTACCTTGGCACGACACCTGATAAGCTTCTGTCAAGGTTTCCAAAGTTACCATGTACAGACCTCAGTGGTTTCGTTGTCCCGAGAGAAGTACCAAAGCAATCATTTTGTTTTCGCAAAAAAGTAGAGAAAAGGAGATAAAGAAGCTGGACAGTCGGTAGAAAAGACGCTCTAAAGGCTGCTTCTTCAAATTGCTAACAGAGGGTAGTACTCTGAATGCGTGGGAATTTTTCACGGTGCTTTGCGCATAATCCGTTGATTATATAGGCTACTGAAGCAATTCAGCGGATGCGCTTCACGCTGTTGCCGCAAAAGACATGCCTTTATAAATGACATGACCTTGAAATTAGATACTAGTGCTTATGCTTTACGGTTTTTAAAGCACTTATCTTTCTTCGCCGATTTTCTTTGTCCGTTTGAACTGAATAGCTAGAACCTAAACTCGGAACAAGTTGTGACGGCATAGAAAATGCACATAGAAACAGAAAGCAGTGACTTCTGAATTCAATGTCAAATGCATTTCATTGCGGACAGCATGAAGATGAGATAATAGTTTTTGTATGTTCATCTCTTTTTTATTCGTAAAAGTAAGCCGATTTCTGCCATTCAAGCCTGCCATGCATTCCAAAAATAGTTTGAACAGGGTCAAGTGAGGTCTGATAATAAGGTAAAAAAAATAAATAAATAAAAAAAAAAAATAATAATAATAATAATAATGTGATCTGAAACAACCGATGCCAGCCGGTGATTGCTTTATGATTTGGTTGAAGAACAGCATCTGAACAGCAACTGCGGTCCATCCAAGACGCTGGAAAACATTTTTTTTTTTAAAGATTTGAAATACTTAAAATCCAGATAAAATCTTCAAACTCTCTCAAAGCAAACATAAATACACATATTTTTTGGCAGTTTAACAATTTTTGTGTTTTGGACCTATTATCATGGAAATATATTAGATTGAAATGTGTGCATCTGACACGCTGAGTAGCAGTCAGCTGGAAGTACAATTAAGATTCAGAGTCTTCAATAGCCTATGAAAGTTAAATCTGTGTTTAAATTTGACATACATTCTTGTATAATTGCAATTTTATTAACTTTATTTTTAGGATTCATATGCCATGTTCTATTTTACTAAATATCAAACATTTAAATTTGATTATCAATCAAATAATCTGATGCTAATAATTGCACTTTTGTCCCGGGGGCCCCTTGATATTTTTACACCTTGGTAAATGGGTGGGAATAACAAGGTGTTCCATACAAAATGCAACAATCCCCTCAATAAAAGATAAATGTAGGTAACACCCATCCTGATCGCTCAACTGACTAACAGCTGACGAGCATATTTTAACGACTGATTTCTCACCTTGATGAGTGATTAGCTCAACATCAGAGGGTCTATCTCTAGCACCCCAGGTGTTAGCATTTTCACAGTCAATATTAGTTAAGTGTAAAAGACATCTCCTTGTCACTCAAGTCATTATAAGTCAAGTGACACTTTATATAACAGCACAATCTTATTCCAATGCCTTTATCTTCATCTGAGAGAAACCGTCTCGACAGAGAGAGGTTGAAGGCCAAGATTGGAGATGATGCCTACAAGGAAAGACATGCTAAGAGGATGCGTGATGCCAGGAAGAAGAATCCTGATGCAATCAGAGCTTCGGAAAGGCAGACTAAACGGAAATTCAGAGCCAAACAGAGATTTCCTTCCACTCCAGAGTGTTTTGAACCAAACAGTGCTCCTCAAGTTTAAGCCATGCTAAACATCGGGTAGAGAGAAATCTTCCAGCATCACTAAGAAAGCGAACCAAAATCCTCCTCTCCTTGGCTACTGAGCTCAATGTCAGCGTATAGAACAACAAGACAACATGGACACATCCCACCAAGATTCCTGATGATACCAGACAGAGAGTCCGTGACTTTTACAAATGCCAGGATATCTGCTGGACAGCGCCAGGCCACAGAGACTCCATCCTTGTCACCCATGATGATGGCACCAAGGTGAAGGACCAGAAGAGATTCCTCATCACTACCCTGAAGGAGACCTATGCCATGTGTGCCAAGGAGTGTCCAGAGGACAAGATCCATCGGTCATCCTTCAAAGCCATTTGTTCTGTGGAAGGACAAAATGCCACACAATGTCTGTGTATGTGTGTACCAATGAAATGTGAATCTCCTGCTGACCAGCCTCAAGGACTATCCAGGGGTACCCATCAACCATAGGGAACTTCTCCAGCTTTTGACCTGCAACACATTAGTTGACGAGTGCATGTTCGGGGACAGTCCAGTCTGCAGTGACAACATCACCACTGACCCCAGCTACTTAGATGAGAAGCAACTTTCAGGTCCTGTTACCTGGTATCAGTGGGTCAAGACTGAGGATGGCACAGACAAGGTAGAAAGATCTGGGACTGATCTTAGATGTTATCACCCTCCTGAGTGAGAAACTACCTGCCTTCAGACTTCACAGCTTTATAAAGAACCAGCAAGCTCAGTAATTCCAGATAGCTCTCATCTCCCAGAACAAACCATGTGGTTCTCAACATTGACTTTTCAAAGAATGTCACTCTGTTTCACCAGGATGAGACACAGAGTGGTCACTGGTCCCACACCCAAGCTGCACTATTCACTGCTGTTGCCTGGACCAAGGATGGCACCCACTCCTTTGTTATCATCTTGGATTACTTGAGCCATGATAAATATGCTGCAGCCATATTTATAGAGACTGTGATTGACACTTTACAGCTAAAGCTTCCCTTTCTTATAAGGGAGCTAGAAATCTTTTCTGATGGTGCTGCAATGCATTTCAAACAGAGATGCATGTTTGCCTTCATTACTAGCCTGCTTGAATCAATGAACATTCGTGTGAACTGGAACTTTTTTGGCACATCTCACAAAAAAGGTGCTGTAGATGGCGACGGCGGCACAGTGAAGAGGACCGTCTATAGTGCCATCAAGTCTTGTACGGCCCATATTGAGAATATCAAGGCCTATGCTGAGTGTGCTGCCAAGGTTAACTCAACCATCAACATCAGATATGCATCTGCTGAGGAGGTAAACCAGAAGTCACCTGCCCTCCACAACCTGTGGGATTCAGCTGTTCCAGTACCCGCCACCCAGAAGGTTCACTGTGTCAGAACTGTTGCTCCTGGTGGAATCTCCACATCCCCCCTACTCCCAGAAGGATGGTGTTGAGTTTGATGTCCTCCCCCAGGCTTCTACATCCACTTATACCATTTCAGCTTCTAAATGGTATGCCTGCTGCAGACCAAACAGCTCCAGGTGGTCTTTTGGACAAGCTCAAGAACCAGCTGATGCCAGTGCCTGGAGGTTCAACTTCTTGAGGCAAGTCGGACGTTCTAATCACTTCCATGTATGACCAGGATACCATCTCTGCAGACTGCAACTTTTATGAGATTGAGCCACCAGCAACAAACTCTTCTACCAGAACATCCATCCTTAAGCTTGATGCTAAGGACTGGAAAGTGATCCCAGGCCTTTTCAGAAAGCGCTGCTGACTATCTGACTTTATCTGAGCAATTCAGACTTAAAACCATGTGCAAATATGGTACAAAATGCAATAAACCTTACTCTGTATATACCCAAGATATATATATATATATATATATATATATATATATATATATATATATATATATATATATATATATATATATATATATATATATATATAATGTAAATATTATGTGATATAAATGTATTATATAGAAATAAATCTTAGAAAACTAAATCAATCTTGTCTTGTGCATCAGAGACTATTTTAGCTCAGTCCATCTGAGACACTGACATTTTCTAAAACTCTTGCAATCAAGGCATCAGACGCATTTGGCCGTCCCCTTCAAGAAGTGATCAGACTGTTTCCATAACAGACACTGACAGAGATGAACAGCGAGAATTTGGTCTCAAATTGTATTCTTAGACTCTTTTAATTATTCAATCTTGCCTGTTTTAAAATGATACTTCCATCACCATAATCTGATAGCATATTATTATCATTGTGGAAGATTATTTGCTGCTTGTTCTAAATAGAGGGCCATTTACCTAAGAACTTGTCAGAGCTTTATAAGAGTGTTGTTAAATCCCACTTCCACATACAGTACAGTTTGTTTAATTTTGTACATGAATTAACTCAAGTGACTGCAATATCTTGGATATCAGAAAGAATATTATTTATCTATAAAGCAAGAAGCGTCTGTCTGTGTGTGTGTCTGTGGCTCGCATATCTCTCTGACTGTTTGTCAAATTGCCCTAAGCTTTCGGATAAGGCTCACGCATGGCACGATGGTGTGCATCTTTCATTTTGAAGCTTTATCGATTAATTTTCAAAAAGTTACTATCCCATACGCCTGTGTAACCTATCTAGCCTGTCGTACTCTTGCTCTCAGCTATAGCCACGCCTCAGGAAAAAAAGTTTGCGCTCTGGCTCTCAGCTATAGCCACGCCTCAGGAAAAAAGTTAAAAGAATCCAATATGCTACTGCTATACCGCTCTTGCTCACTGCAAAGTTTGCATAGGCTTATGGGATTCTCATCTGTAAATAGGCTATTACTTCAGTTTCACCAGGCTGTTCTCATCTGCTCATCGTGCTTGCTGGTATGGCAAGAACATAGTCTGATTGACTAAAACATGGCCTAAAGTTCCCACACCAAAGCATGTTGTCAATATTTCATTTTCTTGTCCAGATCTTCTTTACGATTCGGAGTACTGCGTATGTGTACTCTTGAGTGATAGTCCCGAGTTTTTTATAGCATGCGCTTGTGGATAGGCTATTCATTGCCTTATCTCATTAATTTTGAGACCACTGTCCATTCTCTTCCTTGTGATTGCACTTGCTAGCGTTTCTAACCTATTGCTAGATACAGTTCAAAATGCTGCGTTAGCAGTTTATTTTGGCCCCGTTTTCCTCTGACAAATAAACGCTGGTCTCAGAGGCTAACACGGCCTCATTTGGCCATCGATGAAAAAGCTACTTGGGCTCCCACTTTTCTATAGGAATACATACTTTCTAGGGGCACTGCACTAGTAATGAAAAAATCAAAATTGGAGAGCAAAGTGAAGCAAATTGACATATACTGATTGCTTATGTTAATCCGTTTACTGTTGTAGCTCTGTATTGTAGCATAATGTACATTTAAAAAATGTTATGTTTTATTCATCTAACCTGGTGAGTTCATTGTGTCTTCCCACAAGACACTATTTGCCTCAATTCCCTTGCGTTTTTTTAAAAGGTAAGCGTTAAACATTGGCACAATTTAGGGCCTTTTATGATCTCAAATTCTTGGCCAAACTGCCCTGGGAATGCACCAAATTTGACCATTTTTCAAAAATTATCCAGGGGGGCAATCCTCAGAAGAAGTGTAAGAAGAGGGTGCAGGTAGAGGATTGAGCCTGCCTGTGGTCTAGACTTGTCACCAGGAGAGACCGTGTAGCAGACCTAATGCTGTTACAAACTTTTTTTGCCGGAAGAATGGGACAAAATTACACCTGAAACACTTAATCACTTGGTTTCCTCAGTCTCTGAACATTTATTGAGTGCTGTGAAAATTAATGGAGAGATTAAAAATTGGTAAATACTTTACTGTCCCAACTTTGTTTGAAATATGAGAAACACAATTTGTGTTTTTTTTTTTTTTTTAAATCAATAAAATTCATGCGGTGTAACATCACATGTTATACTACTTTATTGTTTTCAGTGTTGTGTAGGTCAAGCATAATTTACAAATCACAGCTTTCAGTTTTAATTTGAAGATACTGTACCAACCTTTTCTGCTCTGGGGTTCGGCATGCATTACAACTGGTAATGCAGGTATGGCCATGGCTTAATTAAGACCTGATCATGTCAAGGTTGAGTGAATTATTTTTTTTTTTTTAAATGTGTTGCTTAATGTGTTCATTTCCAAGTGAGATCAGTGGGGTCATTATGTTTTGAACCAGGCACCAACACATTCATGCATCAGCGTCGATAAGGTCTTTACAGTATTCTTCTATTTCTTTATCTAGGATCAGTTCCTCCCTACTACAGAGAGGTTTATGAAGCAGTATGCAGCAAAAAAGATGAGCGGGTGCAGTTGGAGGTTTTTCAAAGGTTGCTCAGCAGTACTGATCTTCCAAAGTCTATGCAGGACCAGGTAAGTTTTCCAGTGTCAATGATATTTCTTTTGGGTCTGTCTAATTCAAGCAAATGTATCAAACTTTCAATTTGAGAAAATGGATTGTATTTTTTCTTAGTCTGGTTGTTGGGTTGGTTTCAACTCTACTGAGAAAAGTCAAAAATAGGCTGTGTGTTACTTTTGAGCACATCCCAATAACTTTTAAGGTATTTAAGGTCAGGACTGTGGTGGCAAACTTGTGATGATTCCTCATACTTGTTTTTAACATTCATAGTTTTCCTTGCTAAATACAGGCCAATAAGTTGCCCGTTCTGAAATACTGTAACATCTTTTCCACCATCAAGGGATGTGTCTTCGGACATGATTTTTTAAGAAATGAGTAGCGACGCGTTTCATCAGTCAGGGTTAAAGTGATTATTGCCAGCTGAAACATATTAATAACCGCAATAATGATCCAATTATAGAATTTGTTCATTAATTTCCAAACGGTGACTTTTTTTTTGGCCGGGCAGTGTATCTTGGATACAAAGTGTGTTCCTTAATCAAGAGTCACGACACAGGAAATTCTCTCTATTAAAAAGAGAAACTAAACAACAGAGGATAATTCCCTGATTGAATAGGAACTGGAAAAATAAGTTTAAAAAACAGGTTGTACCCTGAACAAGCTGTAGGTTGTTGAAATTAAATGACTCATCTTGACTTCCAAAATAAATTACTTTTGTGACTGCATAAGAAAACTGGGATCCATTTTCTGCATTCTTCGTCATTTGAGATAAAAATTATATTGTTGTGCCATCTTTTCATACGTCTGTTTTAGCACTGTAAATAGGCTATTTGCACAATTTTTTTAAAAAAGAAAAATGTAAAAAAAAAAAAAAAAAATCACTTTTTGCTAAATTGTTTTTGTCTTGTCTGACCACTTTGCCACCAGTTGTCTTGTCACAGCCATGTTTATTATTAAAATAACCTTGTCGAGACATACACAAAAACTACTCAAAGGCAGCAGAGCATATATGCACGTATTATGCAATGCACACTCCCCATAATGAAATAAGCATGTTGCTGATGAAACCCACATGTCCTCTTTTGTGGAATGCACATTTCCTGATTGGCTAGTACGCGGTCATTCTTTGGCAGTACCCACAACATTACAGTGCTGTTACCCACAATACAATAGATTGGAACATTCATTACTGTCTTTAAATGGTACTGGTCTGAGCGCATTGCATATTATTTGAATGAAATAAGTCCTCATTTTATCAGTATATGTACATTGTTTTAGGTGCCCAAACCTTTCAGCATTTGTGTTTTGCCTGCCGGTTACCATTTCAGTCAGGATTGAGGTGGTGATATCGTAGTGCACAAAAGAAATGATCAAGTTAGCAATGAAACCTGAATCCAGTTCGTCCCTTGAAGCTGTGGATGATTTCCTGGCCGTTCAATGGAATCGTATTTGATTTGAGGTCATTTTAGTGAGTTATAAAACTAAAATGGAATGACTTGGAGATCCATGTGCCTTTGAATTTACTGCGTGAGTATAGATTTGCAAAGAAAATTTGTAATTGTATATATTCCTCTGTATGTAGATTGCAGAACAAGTTGAACACAAGGATGGGCTCCTCACGAAGTTATCCCTGTACAAAGCACTGGCACTGATTGCACTGGCTCAGCAGGGAAAGCAACTCAGCCCAAAGATTCTTGAGAACTGCATACAAGGTAACATACGCTGCACCTCAGCAGCTGCGTTTTCTTATTTTTATAAAACCATACAACAGTGCGTTCCTTAAGGATTTGGTCATTTTTAATGGATGCAATCTCATGTAATTCCATCGATGAGAGTTTGGTCATGAAAAATGCTCAGCATGAGTTGGACAACTTTATTATTATGTGATTTATTCATGTGTTTCTCTTGTTATTTAGTCGTATAAAGGGAAAGTTATTATCAAAACAGTAAAGACAGGAAGTACATTATTCCTCCACAGACTCCCTCTTTCCTGCTCTGTCTCCGAATAACCCCCTGTTTTTTATCCGGTCTCGGAAACAGTACCCTTTAAAAAAAAAAAAAAAAGAACGTTGGTCAGCGCATTTTCTGCTTGTCTTATGTTCTGACCTGGCCTTTTCACAGTGCACAGAATTACAAAAAAAGTTGAGCTTTTTCAATATTATTTGTTTTACTATTATTATTCTTAACAGCTGTTTGGGACCCTAAGCAACAGTTCTGTTTCCATCCATGCGCACCAATGTTCCTGAGACTTTTTAAAGAGTATAATGCATAAGTTTAATGGATATTATTACTCATAAATGGTACTGTAATTCTTAATCCACCTTTAGACATTTAAGTACAAATGCAGGTCATTTAAATGGATGGTTGCAAGACTGGCTTGAGGCAGGGCAGGAAATCCATGAATGTTAAGAGGGTAAAAGTCTGACTGTGCTGTTTTCAGGTTGGCTTGAGAAAGAACTCATGTTCCTTGCATTCCCATAACATTATCCAGGACCTGTGTTATTTCAGGTGCTTCTAATATGCCAGTCTCCTGTGCATTGCGAAACTTTCCCCGGCGTGTAGTTTTCAGCTTCGGACCTGTAACTGCTTTTAGTCGGAATGTCTTTTCCGTAAGAGAATTTCACAGAATCTCTTGTGGATCTTGAGGAATGTATTAGGAAGCCTGTATGAAACTAACATCATTCTGTTCCCTCCATTTTTGAACCTTGACCTTACCTCTTCAAATATAGGATTTATTCTTGTAAGTAATTTCTGTAAATTCTGTAAAATTGTCATGTTTACCGAAGAATGACAAGTCAAGAGGGGAATACCCAAAGGCGTCGGGCTTCCCATGGTCGGCCGATGATGTAGGGGATTTGTCGATACTAATTGAGATTAATGTTTTCCAACTCATTGACCATTTGTATCTTTTTGGAGTATTTGCCTCTTCAAGTCATCTTTTTAGGGCGGACACTAAAATTGCACTGGATAGGAAATGAACTGTAACAAAAAAATGTACATTTTTTAAATGGCTGTAAAATATTTCATAATTTCATCATTTGTTATGGGTCTTGAGCGTTTGCATTTTTGAAGCTGTAAAAAATACAGGTAGTTCGTTCCATATCAGAACAAAAAATCTTTCACTTCGTAGTTTGCTTCTGTTTCAGTCTCTAGGTTCTGATTCTATACCCCAACTCTTTATTGTATCTGAAAAACAAACTGTTTGATGGGTATGGTACAATCAGGTGCAATCAGAAGTAATTTCAGATATACTCTGCTTACCGGCAATATCAAAACCATTGATAGGCGAAGTGAATGACATGGTTACAATGGCTCCTCGTAAGGGATACGATATATTAGACACCGAGTGAAAGTTCAGTTCCTGAAATTAATGTGTTGGAGCCAGAAAAAATGGGCAGGTATACGGCCCGTGCAACCTTGACAAAGGTGAAATTTGATGGCTAGACAAAGTGTCTTGAAAATGGCTGGTCTTCTGGGGTGTCCCCAGTATGCAGTGGTTAGTACCTATCAATAGTGATCTAAGGAGGGCAAACCAGTGAACCCCTGACAGAGTCATGGCTGCGCGAGGCTAACTTATGAGTGAAGGCCAACCCATCTGTCCAAACCCACTGAAGAGCTACGTGCTGCAGCTTAAATTGCTGAAAAAAGTTCATGCTGGTGGTGATGGAAAGTTTGGCATCACACTTATGCATCACTGGTTGCTGCATATGTGGCTGCATAGCTGCACACCAGCCTCAGCGTCCATGCTGACCCCTGTTTAGTGCCAGGTGAGCATCAGAGCTGGGCAATGGGGCAATGGGAGAGAGTGACGTAAGGTTTACTTGGCCTCCAAATTCCTCCGATCTCAATTCCATCGAATATCTGTGGATTGTGCTGGAGAGATAAGTCCAATCCATCTCACTGAACTAAAAGAATCTGCTGCTAACATATTGGTGTGAGATACCTAAGGACACCCTCAGTGGTCTTCTGGAGTCTATCGTTCAACTGGTAGGCTGTTTTGGCGGTACAGGGGGGCTGCACTTTATTTATCAAGTGGTTTTAATGTTGTGGATGATTGGTGTACATTCGCATGATTCAGTAATGGCAATTGTGGTCAGGATAGAGAAACCGCTGGGAAGATGATGTCTGCAAAATATTTTTAGTTTTCTTCTCGACGGAAGACTGACTAAACTGAATACTTGACAAAACTGTAATAGATTTAACAGCGGTCTCAACTTTCATTCCTTGAAAACAATGATGAATTGGAGATGGAGACGACGACAGGTTTTATTACATTTTTTTTAACGTTCTACTTAGAGTTTTTACTCGTTTTATACTTTTCTCACGTCAGAAGCCAAATGTGCTTTCATAACTTTTCGCGTCGAGCATGAACAAAGTTGTTACCTCTGAAATTTTGCAATAAAAAAACCCCTTACTTTACATTTGTGGCCTCTATTCAAGGAAATCATTCTCAAAAGTTCAACTGTATGATCTGGATAGAATTAGGCTGAAAACTGAAACAAAACGTTTTGAAACTGCTGCTGTGGGATACCAGCCTCTTTGAATTCTGCACCACACCCTTTTCTCACCCTCATGACTCTACTGCCTTGCTACTTGAAGCGCAGACCTATGATTTTTTCTTTTTTAATCGGAGTCTTGAGAAAGCCCCAGTACTTTCTGTTTGAGTGAAATTGTGCTGGCGACAGGCACACACCAGGCAGAATATGCCTTTAAATGTTATTGTTCCGGTTACTGCTCGTTTTGCGTTATGGGAGGTGTGCGGGTCTGTTTTATGCTTAGGCTGGCTTGTGCATGGTTCTGGCTGGGACAGTCTAGCATGAGCTGGAGCTCTGGTCAAACAGCTTGTGTAATAGTCCGGCTCACAAGTGGGAAGTGACATCAGCTTCGGAGGGATCCATTCAGCACGCTGAGTTTACGGGACTCCTCTGGCAAGGCTGGCTCTGGAATCTTTTGAGCGAAGCTGAAAGCACACCAAGTGTGAGCACGGCCAGCGCTTTCAGTTATGTAAGCTCCACGTGCAGACTGTGGCACGCTGAATGCAAAACATATGCTCCAAGGACCCACCTGGGGTTCTCTCTCTCTTTTTCTGCTTTACGTCCTGTGGTAATGCTACTGTGTTCTTCGTTACTCTGTTAGTCTATTCTCTTAGTTCTTTAAATAAGTGCATAAGCTTTTTAGTCCAAGTCCAGGATCCAAATCCAGCGTGGCAATTTTGGCAATGAGAATCTCTTCCCGCCTGATGTTTTTGTTGGACATCAAGATTGACTGCATATCTGGGATTTGATTTTTACTTCGTGCACTTTTGGCCATTTTTGAAAGAGTTCCCGAAGCCCCAGCTTGGAGAGTTGAAGGACCTACAGGGGTTGAGAATGCAGCCTGCTCAGGAGAGCCCCCTAATGGTGAGGCAGACCTTGGCGCAGCTGCTGGAGCGGGATGCTGTGCAGGTGGAGCTTATCCCAGAGAAGAAAGGTCTCTTCCTGAAGCACGTGGAATACCAGATTACCAGTCAGGTGAGAGGCGCCGAGCTGCTCTGCAGGAGTGATGGCGTGCTTTGTATGGGCAACTGTAACGCAGGAGAGACCAAATGACAACTTGTAATACGCGTGTTTATTTTCTTTGTGTTCAAGGAAGATCGAAAAGAGAAGACATTTCAAAATGTGTCATAATGTGTGGGCGATAATCTACTGTATGTATATGTGTTGGCATGTACGCAGTAAATGGCGATATCGTCATCATCTGCGGCCTCATTTATAAACAGTGCGTAGGCACAAAAAAGATGCGTACGTCACTTTCTTTGCAGATTTCTGATTTATAAAAACACACTTGACATAAAAAAAGGGAAATTATTAAAATTATGCACAATGTCAATAAATTCCAAGTCCATCCTGATTAAATAAATGAAAATTCCATGCACTTTATTTTACTCATAGGTTTACGAATTAGGTTATTATCCACAAAATGTCATTTTTATTTTTTTGGGTGTACGTATTATTTAGGTATGAAATCCACACAATTTTTAATAACTAAGGCCCCTGAGCTGTTCAGCCTCCAACTTGACTGCCCCATTGGTGCCAAAACACTTTTATGTAAATACGCTTTCCTTTTAAAATCAATAGAATAGCAAGACTGTAAAACGAGCAGAGCATAGGCTTTTTGTGAGCCTGTACCAACAATGTGACACACATTTGTATAGAACGTGTCTGTTCTTCACATCCGCAACTTATACATAATTAACAGGAAGTGGCTGAACAAGAATGGGCTCTGTTGGAACCTACAGCAACGCCGATGGAAAATGGAGCCAGTAAACATAAAATCCCATAAGGCCTAGAATGCGATAAAGTGGCTTTCTCGAAGGAAGAAAGTTGACAGTTAGCCTGTACAAGGCCTTTAAATACGCAACCAAAAGAAGCCCAAAGTATTTGTATAGAAACTAGATTGGTTACTGTAGACATGTGACAACGCGGGTCAGCACTTATGGTGATTAACTTGAAAGTAACATTTCAAGGCGGATGTTAAAAATGCTACTAAATATGAGCCTCCCATAGCCTCCTTGTAATGAATGAAGTGCTACATCACAACATAATTTAGGATATTCTTTGGACCATTCACAAAGCAATTTTTCTAGGGCACTACTAGTGTTCTTCATTTCGCACCTAATAAATTTTTAAATGTTTCTTATATTGAAGCGGCTGCAATGTAAAGATGGTGTGCACAGAGGACAAATCAACTGCGTTTTGTAAAAAGCCTATTTTTAGCCTGACAAAGAGCAAAAAATTGTCTTACTCTTTCATTCTATCTACACTACTGATGGTTACGTAAACCTTACAATCTGCAAATAGTGCAGATGTCATGCAGTGAGGACAATTGGCTGAAAAAGTGAATAAAGATTTATATGTGGTTCATGTCTGCGTCATATCCCAGTCTTATCACCTTTCAGTGTTAATTCATCACTGGTATACACTCTATTTATTGTCACAATAATTCTTGCAGCCTGTCTTGTTTTATATATTGAAAGAAAAGATTGAGGTTGATTATGATTTGTGATTAGGTACCCTTTTTTTACCTACTGGAATAGATTTATCTTGCCTTATGTGCACTTGAATTATATTTGGGGTCTTTCAATTAGAAACCAGCAATGCTGCTTGAATTGCTCTTGTCTCTGGGGGCTGGTTATTGAGAGTGTTGTATTTGGAAATTAATGTGAGTTTTCCTACTTAAGGCCAGGGTAATAAACGAGGGAAACTTTTTTTTTTGTTATTTTATGTTTGTTAAGTCTATACTGTAGTAAATCAAAATGCATCCTCCTATTCCTCAGTGGATTGTGTTCAATTACGGCAGACCAATAATGGCAGTTAAATACAGCTGTGGTCATTTTTGCCTACTCTGCTCAGGAAACCACTGGTGGGGAATGGTATTTTTTTCAACAGTCAAGCAGTTTTTTATTTTCATTTCTTTATGTGGCCAGGAAATAAAAATCAACTTGAATATTTGCCAAGTCTGAAAAGCAAAAAAATTGTTTTGTTTCCTAGTTTTGTTTGTCGGGTAATTTTTCTGAGAAATCATGTCCATGCAATTTCCTCTGACTCATGCATTGTTTCTTCTTCTCTTTCTCCAGAGGTTCAAAATATCCGTCTATCGCAGATACAGCGATTTTGATGTCTTTCACGAGCTTCTGCTGCAGCGGTTTGCCTACCGGATGGTGCCTGCTCTCCCGCCAAAAAGAATGCTGAAAGGAGGTAAAAAAAAAAATAAAAAATTTATTGCATAGATGGTAGATGATTTTCAGATGGACTCCCAGCATGCATTTTGTCGTAGCTGTAGGCATTAAGGAATGAGCAGGGTCTTTCCTCCATACGGTGGGAGTTAGGTTGCGTGTACTGCATTTGAGCTTTTGAGGGGAGGTTAATTTTCTCCTTCAAGCCCCGT
Source organism: Gymnothorax reevesii (assembly GCA_029721435.1). Classification (NCBI taxonomy): domain Eukaryota; kingdom Metazoa; phylum Chordata; class Actinopteri; order Anguilliformes; family Muraenidae; genus Gymnothorax; species Gymnothorax reevesii. The sequence continues at coordinate 16,073,488 of CM056592.1, forward strand.
AGGTAAGCATGCCTTTCCTCTGTCGCACCCACAGTCTTGACCTCCACTTCAGAGCGAGAGTTTATCGAGGGGAGGAGGCGCGCACTGCGCAGGTTCATTAACCTGGTGGCGCGGCATCCCTTGTTTTCAGTGGACGAGCTGGTGAAGACTTTCCTGACCTTTAGCGGTTCGGTGAGTAGCCTGACCAATTAGGCGAAGGGCAGGCTCAACTTATAAACCTTGATTATAGGAGGTCACGGAATTCCACGGGGCTGATTTACTTTTTTTTTTAAATCAAAACTGTTGTTCTTTTGATCCAGGCTCTGAAAACTTGATGCATTTGTTCTTCACTGTTTTTGTTCTGTGTTTGTGGGCGCTTACTCTTGATTCCCTGCCACATCAGCCTTTTCTCTGCTGAATGTGCAATTTTATATTTGTCTTGCGTTTCCTGGAGGCATCAGACTACTGCTTTCGCTCTCTGCAGTCGCCATTTCTCCAGCATTAACTGCTCTTCTCGTAATCATTGTCTACCCATGTGATAATTATGGATCTGGTTTGGGATTGTGCCCTACCATAACTGGTGTTTTACAGGTCTTGCATATTTTTATGGAAGGTCTCTCACACAGACCTGTTACTTTGAAGAAATTCAAGCTAGAGAGAACGGTCTCTTGAAATGTGTGATCAGAGACTGTACAGCACTTTGTCTTCAGTGCTACATGTTAGTAGCTCCTAAGTTCCTGTTTAGCACTTGCCTCCATATTACAGGCCTTGCTTACTGCCACCAGTGTCTCATGTACAAACATCATCTAGATATTGCCATTATATTTTTACCATGCTACATCATACTGTATATCACTTGAGCTTCTCCCAGTTTGTTGAGCTTACTAAATCATTTACAACCCCAATGGGGAAAAATTAAAGAACAGTTGTGACTCAGGCCTCATGTTGGCATAGCACAAGTGTCTCATTGAATTGCTGGTCATTTGACCACAAGAACATGAATGCCTCCCTCGAAACAGGGTGCCAAGTATTCAATGGGTGATTCAAAAATATCAGTTGCTGAGTAACGGACTAATTACAAACTGCTTCATGTGACCACCTACTCATACCGAGAAAGCATACATACCAATGGTTTTAACAGTAACAACTGTAATCAGTTAGGGACCAAAGACGTTAGGGAAAAAAATTGTAATCTAGAACTGGAACATTGCTCAAGGGGGGTAGTTAAATTTTTGTGCATTTTTATTAAGATGTTGCGGGTTCATTAATGCTCTACAGTGGGATACTGGGCCGAAGGGCCGGGAGAGCAGCCAGCGGACATAATCAACAGAAGGGGGGTTGAGGGGGATGGGGGGGGGGTAATCAGGTCATATCCACACAGCGCTACACTCTCATTGGTTCTCCAGTTTCAGCAGTACTGTACATGATGAAGTTGCAAACGTACTGCCAACAGACAGGGTCTTCTGGAATGTTGTATTCCGTAATCGGTCTCCTTTTTTTTTTTTTTTTTTTTTTTCCCCTGTTCCCCGGCAACCATGGAGCTCAGTGCCGTATCCGTAGCTCTAGAGTCACTGCCCTCCTCGCTGTGCTTGCATGAAAGTGCTCGCTCGTGCTGCATGCAGATAAGTGGAGGTTTGTGCTCAGAATTATGGCTGCGCTCCCATTTGAATGTGTAGGTTTTTTTAGCCGGAGAGAATAGTGGCGTTTTCTTTGCTGGTGTGTCTGAAATGCCCCGCTGGTAATTGCACGTTTACATTCTTCGCTTCACAGGATGTTCAAAACAAACTGAGAGAGGCATTTAAGAAAATGGGAGATGAGTTTATCACATGCAAAATTGCCACACAAGCTAAGGTGAGCTACAATTTGAATTCTCCTTCTCAGAATCATTGTGCATTCTCCTCACCTTAATAAATGGTACCATTGAATAAATATGAAATTGAGTTAACTTTGTGTGCCACTCTGTATTGCTCTGGTTAAGGACGCAAGGATTTACTTCGGTTGTGTGTTATTTTGACTTGCGTTGTCACAGGAGTATCTCCCGGCGGATATCCAGGCACAGTTTGCCTCCAGCAGGGAACTGATCCGGAACATTTTTAATAGCTTCCAAAAACTGCGGGACAGAGCGGAGAAGATGGCGGAGCGCTCCAAAGAGAACGCCGCTGACCTCCTCATGTTTGGAAGGGAGCTGAGGCACGGTCTCACTATGGGCCACAGTTTGCTCTCAGATTGTTCGATTTTGTCAGCATGGCTTTTGTTTTTCTGCCAGTTCATAGTGCTTGAAGCGCAGCGTCTGGAGAACTGTTCATGCAACAGTCTGGCCTGTCTGGCAGTCCGCAAAACATTGTTTACGTGTATGCCGTGGCTCTTTATAGCTTTTTTTTCTTGGCTGGTTGGCTTTGAGAATTATGCTTACAGCCAGTTTGTTGAATGTGTCATTTGTTTTCTAACGTCCCTATGTTTTTAAGGCCAGCCTTCACAAAATATTTGGGCTATTATGTGCCTCTAATTTTGAATTGTATTGCAGAAATGATATTGCGAGTACAATCCAGTCTGCTTACAGAAGTGCTGATGTTTGTGTTGACGGCAGCACGGTGGGTTCGGACGCCTCGCCTCTCCCCGCACTGGCCTCCGCGAACTGTACGTGGGGAACGCTGCGGCAGTCTCTGAAGGGCCTCTCCGTGGAGTTTGCATTGCTGGCTGACAAGGCCGCTGAGCAGGTATGCAGCCCTGTGTTCCATCCCCCATCGAGCCACCTTTCATGTCATTTTGCTCATATAACTGATGGACCTTTTTATCATTTTTTGAAGGGGAGAAGAGAGGAAGACGACGTGGTGGAAAAACTGAATCTTTTCTTGGATCTACTGCAGTCTTACAAAGTAATTCTGTGGAGTGATGGTTTTTGTGCCTATATGTGTTGTATAACATGCATTTCATCTTGATAGAGGAGGTGGGGCCTGTCTGTGCTGTATGTAGAGGAGGTGGAGCCTGTCTATGATGAGTGTAGAGGAGGTGGAGCCTGTCTGTGATGAGTGTAGAGGAGGTGGAGCCTGTCTGTGATCAGTAAAGAGTAGGTGAGGCCTGTCTGTGATGAGTGTAGAGGAGGTGGAGCCTGTCTGTGATGAGTGTAGAGGAGGTGGAGCCTGTCTGTGATGAGTGTAGAGGAGGTGGAGCCTGTCTGTGATGAGTGTAGAGGAGGTGGAGCCTGTCTGTGATGAGTGTAGAGGAGGTGAGGCCTGTCTGTGATGGGTATAGAGGAGGTGGAGCCTGTCTGTGATGAGTGTAGAGGAGGTGGAGCCTGTCTGTGATGAGTGTAGAGGAGGTGGAGCCTGTCTGGGAAAACTGTCGAGGACCTGAGGTTGTCAGTGCTGAGTGTAGAGAAGGTGGATTTGTCAAGGCCGATTTTCGAGGTGGGACAGCTTGTGCTGACGTGACCCTGTGTGTGCCCTGAGCAGGACCTGTGTGAGCGTCATGAGAAGGGAGTTCTGCACGAGCACCAGCGAGCGCTGCAGAAGTACAGCGTGATGAAGAGGCAAATGATGAGCGCTACTGTTCAGCCTAAGGAACAGGTGTCTGTGGAGCAGCTGGAATCCCGCATAGTGCAGGTAACACACTCCTCATACAACATTGCCTGGGTAGCCCAATCCAGATGTTTCCAAAATCGTACCCCAAAGCCCAGCACGCATTTGCATGTGTCAGAAGCTGTGCAGTTCACTCTCTGATGTCACGCGGGCTGTCTTGCAGCAGGAGAATGCCATCCTGACCATGGAGCTACGCAACTATTTCTCCTTGTTCTGCCTGCATCAGGAGACTCAGATAATCTTCACTTACCTGCCAATCACGTCCCACATACTCGGCGCCTTTGTAAACTCCCAGGTCCAAGGACACAAAGAGGTATGCTGGCTCAATATTGTTCATCTGTTTTTGTACAATCCCAATTCAGAAAAAAATAGGAATATGAGGAATGCACATAAAACCAGAAAGGAGTGATTTCTGAATTTACTTTGACTCGTATTTAATTGTTGGCAGTACAAAGACAAGATGTTTTTTTTGGTCAGCTTCATTTACTTTGTAAACCTGCATTCGTTCCTGGCATTCAGGCCTGCAACACAGTCAAAAATAAAAAGTTGGGACTGGGGAAATTTAGGACTAGTCATGGTCCATAAGCAGCATCCAGGAAAGGACCAATCTTTCAGGTACAATGATAGGCCGAGGATCACCAATTTGCTGACAAATGCGAGAGAACATCATTGGAGGGTTTAAGAAGATTGGAAGGGATCTGGACCTTTTACCCTCAACAGCACATCATATAATTAAGATTAAAGGAATCTGGAGGAATTTTTGCAGGTAAAGGGCAAGCGTGCAAGCGCTAAGCTAAATACTGGTGATCGTCGATCAGTCAAGCGTCACTGTGTCAAAAACCATCATGTATCTTGGATAAGTAATATAACCACATGGGCTTAGGACTACATTGAAAAATGTCAAGCGCTTCAATATTGTTACATCCTCAATAGCCAGTTAAAACTTAAGTGCACCAAAAAGTAAGCCTTATGTTAACGTCCAGAAGCATGTTAGACTTCTATGGGTTTGAAGGTATCGGCCATGGACTATCACACAGTGGAAACGTGTATGGTTTCAGACAATTGCAGGTTTTTTTAATGGGAAGGAATGGATGCTGTGTGCTCTGAACCAAAGAAGAAAAAGACTATACAGGCTGTTACCTGCAACATGTCTAAAAGTTATGCTCTTTCATGTTACGGGGTTGTCAATGTCCTTGGCAAGGATAATGTGGATTTCTGTGAAGACATTATTAATGCTGAGAAGTACACTGAGATTTTGATGCAACACATGATGTCTTCAAGGTGACATCTTTTCTTTGGAAGCCCATGCATGTTTCAACAAAAAAAAAAAAACAAAACCACATTCTGCACACATTATAAAGGCATGGCTGTGTAGGAAGAGGGTGCTGGACCGTTCTGCCTGTAGTCCTGACCTGTCTTCAACCTGTCTTCAACAGTGAACATGTGACACATTTAAAAACGCAAAATGTGACAAGACCCTATAGTGTTGTGCACCTGGAGACTTGTTTGCAGGAAGAATGGGTCAAAAGTACACTTAAAACACTCAATGAATATTTAGGTATTGAAGAAACCTATTAAGTGTTGCGAAAAGGAATGGCAAAATTACCAAGTGGTGAATACTTCACTGTCCTCATTTTTTGAAATGTGTTGCAAGAATCAAAATTGAAATGAGATTTATTTTAAAAAATCAATGAAAGTCACGTAGTGAAACATCAAATGTGCACTTCAACAAGTCAAAGATCATTTCCAAATCACTGCTTTCTGCTTTATTTTTAATTAACATCCTGTCCCAGCTTTTTTTATTTTGGTTTGTTGTAGCTTACAGGGAAACCTTTGTTTTGACTTTAGTAAGAAAATGATTGCCTGCAGCCACCATTTCCCAAAGACATTATTTAAATGTCACCCTACTTTTGGAATGTATTAAACACATCGCTTAAAAAAATATTTTAAGTAATATGCTGAAACTTCCCTGCCTCCACTGAGGCAATAGTTCTTGCTTTTAGTGAAACTTTTCTCATTTGATACATCCTGAATTAATTGGTGCAAGCATCAGTAGTTTTTAAGTCTAGAGATCACCGTTTTGTAACGACATGTCATACCTGTTTTTACCTCTAGATGGGTGAAGTATGGAACGATCTTCGCCCAAAGCTGAGTTGTCTTTTTGGGAGCAAGAACGGTATACCATCTCCTCTTTTCACTCCTCAGACAGCTGTCACCTTTTCTCCTAATTAAGCGGATGAACATGAGTGGTGCAGAGAAATCCACGTGCATTGGGCTTGTGGTGTTCCATAACACTAATCTGTACTCTATTGAATGTGTGATGGGATATAGCTGTGAATACTGGAAATGCTCCGCTGTTTCAGTGCCAAGGGATATGAGGGCCAGTCGTGGTAACGTCGTGTGTTGCTCGGTGGGAGGATAGTGGAGATGATGCGGGAAGATGGATAGCCCACGGCCATATGTGACAGCTGCTCCACTAACAATGCCTTGTCCCTCTTGTTGAACATGATCAGTGTATGCTTTCTACCTAGAGTGTTCATTGAATACATCGTAAAATACATAAATGAACAGTTTTGCTAGTCTTTCCGGATATATTTGTTTGTCACAAATACTAAAGATGGGAAAAAAAGCACATGACATAGAATGTTTATGGACAGTTTTATCTTGTTCTTTTGATACATGCGCTTTAGTTATCTGAAGGCAGTCAAATGTATATAGCTCAATGGTATATCAAGGGTTTGCATAACCTTCGACTAATACGAAAACCTACATTAACTTTGTTATCTCACATTTTGAGTGTTTTGTGAAGAGTTATCTCATTGTCTTATGGTCTGGTGCACAATTATTGGCCTCCCTCGTGGAAATTAAGGGGAAAAGCAGCATGTAAGTGACAACACTGTTAGTAATCTGTGTGCCAATTCCAAATATAAGGGAAAACTATATGCTATTATTACATTTTTCTCCTGCTTCTTATAGTTAACCTGTTTAATCCCAAATTTTTCCTTGCAATGTCAGTGCAAGCATTTTACTCCTTAGACCTCCCTAACACTGTGTTTTTTTTACTTTGTGTTGGCTAAGTTGAAAGTTGCATTTTTTACCCAAAGCCAACAACAGAACTTTTAGAGCTTCTAGAAGAAAAAAAAAATCGGTCACAAGTGTGACCAGTGGGATTAAACAGGTTAAGTAATCCAATTTTTATGAAAACTACTGGTGTAAAAAGCATTGGCACCCTATTGGCACCAAAATTTAGAACATTTTTAAGCAAAGATGACCTTGCAAATCTTTTCCAAAGTATGTGAGCAGATTAGAGAACATGTTTGGAGAGATGTTTGACCACGTGTCCGTGCAGAGATTTTCCAGATTCCTGATCTTTTCAGCACTGGATATGAGGAATTCCATCTCAAGTTCTGATGGCAAATGGGATTTTAGCCTGGAGACTGAGATGACCGTTACAGAACAAGGATTTTGTTTTTACATAAGTATTTCTGCGTGGATTTTTCATTCATCCTTTGCCCATTTCTCCTGTTGCAAAAATCTCTTTTCTGCCAAGTTTTAGCCTAGTAGCAGCAATGAGCAGCCAGATTTACTGGCGAAATTCAACCTTGGACCATTCGCTGCGAAATATTTCAGAACAGCAATGGTCTACCCTCATATTTGACCGTCAGTGTGAGGCACTCTTCTTGTATGGAGTGGTATTTTGTCGGCAAACATGCAAATAGAGTGCATGGCCAAAATTTTTTAATTCTGTGGTGATTGAGGATAGCAGTCTCTTCCGATCATAGTTTGTGATTTTTTGCAAGCTCCACACGCTGCATTCGGTTTCTTTTACATAGTAATTGCTTTCTATTTGTCACAAGTGATTGAATTTGGTCCTTTTTGACTGAGAAATGTTTTGAAAGTACTGCCAACTTGACTTTGTTTGCCTTTATTTACCATAATTAAGTGCTGGGCCCGGGGGTGCCAATAATTTTCACACCTGGTATTTTTATTAAAAATACTGAAACATGAGAATACATGCATTGAGATGTGAGCGCATGGTTTTACATGGAAAAGGTTCACTCGGAAATTTGGTTCATTGTCTGTATGGTTGCTAATAAGCTTCCTTTTTTCTTACTTTTTAATCTACGGTACCAATAATTCTGTGCCTGACTGTAAATCCTAAAAATATAACTTGGGATTTGATGGGCATTATCAGTACCATATTCTGTAGGTATTTCCCGAAGCAGTTGTCAATTGTATTTCCTTCACTGTCGTACGGTTGCATATGCTGCCAGTGCACAAATCGTATTAACTTGGACAAGGTATAAATCTTGCCTTATTGTCATAAATTGCAGTATTAACATTATTGCTAGAGGAGTAGTTGAATTTGCTTTGAAGGGGTCTAGCTGAATCTATTGCCCATGCGTGACTATATTTGAGCATATCTCTAGATTAATTTGCTGTAGGGCTCCGTCAATGTTGTGGGTTAGTGGGGTGTGTGGGGGGGGGTAAGCCTTGGTCAACTGTACTGCATTTACATCCTGTGCACAAATCAAACTTTCACAACAGTCTAGTCCAATTCCTTTTGGGGAACTGAAAGAATTGTCGGTGGCCTGTCCTTTGATTTAAAATATACAAAAAGGGGACAGTGGATGGCATGGTTTTGCTGGAAAACTAATGCAAATCCTTCACTTTTTCAAAATCAGTTTGAAGTGTAAATCATTTTCAAATGACATTTTATTTTTTGTCTGTACATTACTAGTAAATACTCAATATATTTTTGTATATATAGTGTAGATTTGACATTATTTTCTCTAATAATTTCAACAAACTCCTCAAGGCAGAATGGCCCGTTTTGAAGTGCAATCTAAATTTTACTCTAATAATTGTGCATTACGTCTTGTACAGCTGTGATGTCCCCAGTTTTATTGTGATTGAGTGAAATGGAAATCAAATTGAATTCATTTTCAATGCCCTTTTTAATCAAATATATTTTCGGTTTGATTCTGAAGCTAAATAACTTTTTTGATGGGCTGAACCATTGGGATTGTTTTGATTTTTTAGGGGTTTCTTATCATTGTGTTGTTCTGATCTGCTTGCCTTTATACCTGTGAAAAGCCTCTTTATATTTTATGGTGATTTAATCATTCATATTACACTCAACTGACTAAAAACATTTTTTTAAAGTGAACATTTGAATTGTAAATTTTTCTCACATAATATTCCAGATTTTATGTTTTTGAAGCTGAAAAATCTTTGCATCATTCCTATCACTTTTGAGAAGAAAGTCAGCTGTGAAAATTCCGAAGAAACTTTACTTTTAAATTAAAATTTCAACAATAAGTCTTTTTTTATATTAATTTGGTGTCTCTAATCCCACCCGAATCCGGAATGTCCAACCAGTGAATTATGTACAGGCCCGCTCATGCCGGATTCATACGACAATCTCAGCAGAGCACAGTTTGCTTCAAACATGCATCTGTTAACCGCTGCTCTTCATTTCAAATCTTGCAAGCGCAGAACAAGGGTGGAGGAAACCCAGACCTGCTTGCTAAGAATGTTATTGATGAGTGCTTGGATGGCCAGCAGGTGGCGCTTGAACAACAGACAAATCAGAGTCGTATAATGAGATAAATAAATAATGAAATATATGTACAAATAATTGTATAATTGAGTAATTTATTGAATTTAATTACACACATTCAACACTTCACTACGGGGATCGCTGGATGAACATTGATTAATGGTAGCAAACATGGCGTCCATAAAACACGTGACCAGCTCAGAGGCAATCAGCGTAGCGGGATAGCTCAGACTTTCGAACCCCAAGTTTGCCAGACTCTCTCTATATACCGCTCTTAGACAAATGCTAACCCAAACCCACAGTCTCCCTCCCATATCCCTGAACAGCACAATGCCAGTTTTTTTGCTGCCCTATAAAGGCTGTTGGCAACAGTCAGCACTGGCACGGCTTGATTCAATCCAGTGCTGTGGTGGAGACTATTGCTGCGCAGTGTGGCACCCTTACAGAGTGAGCCATTCTAGCAGAAATCAGTAATCAACTGTAAGTCTAATAACAGTAAGTCAGGAGCAATTTACGTTTCAACGATTAGAGAATTATTCAAGGAAAAGATGCTTTGTTTGGAAATTAATTTTAGATTGTATTCATACACAATGGGACATTAACTAAATGAGCTGACAGTGCGCTGAAAGTTTGAATTTTACACACACACACATACACATACACAAACAAACACCTGTATGTGTACTTTTTTGTCCTACATTTCTCTTGTGATTCCGGTTTTGTTTGAAGAAGCTGTATAATTACATTCTGCATGTATTCCTCCTAATTTGGAAATGTGAAGGATGTGATTTTTTTTTTTTTTAATCAAGTATGTGCTGTTCTTGTTTTCAGGATTCTTATTCAGGATTCTTCTAGTATATCACTTTGATGGTTTATGTCAGATCTTTGCCTTATGAAGTTTTTCATAATATATTCTTGTGGTAACGCGTTGTTTAAATATTTTGTTTAAGCTTTGTAGAATTTAATTAGGTAATTGTGCCATTTTTATTAAGAGCATTTGCTGATAAAAAAAAATAGCGAGAATGCCACACTTAAGCTGTCCAGTTTTTCTCCTCAGCTCTGTAATGCCCTCTGTTGGTGTAACAAGCACAATGCACATGACTGTTTACCAACTGAATTATATCTCTACAATACACTTTTTAAACAAACATTGATGCTGATCAATTTCAGTTTAACTGTACTCAACCTTTTCAAAAATATAATGTAATTCTTTTTAATATATAAAATGGGTATTTTATTTTCTTGGGGAATGTGCCTTTGGAAGGTGAAATGGGGAGAGTTATTTAGTGACATGGAGCTGGTTTCACTCGACTGAATGCAATTTTTAAAAATTTAAGTCCTGAATTAAGCTTAAACTCTGTGTGCGCAGCCAGTCAAAAGTTTATTTGCACTCAGATGTATTCAAGGACCAACAGTGTTGAAACTGGTATGCACTTCGAAATGCATTTTACCATTGATATATGTGCCATGTGTCATGAAATCTATGCGTTATTTTTTGATTCATAATACTATATAAAGATTGACAATGGATGTCAATTTTTTCATTATAATAATCGATGGAACAATGCGCAATATATAATTGTATGGTTGAGTAAATTATGTACTGCAATTCTATCTTTGTGTTCCCACCTCTTGTAAAATGTCTTTAAAACTGCTTTTCATAAAATTTAAACCAATATTTGTATTAAAAATAAATGCATTTTATCTATCTTTTGGTTTTACTGTGTGTGACCTTTTGAAAGTTGCTCATTTTGTTCTTTTAAAATTTGAGTCTCCACAACTTTTTAACTAGAAATAAATAGCAGATCCCTTGACTCTCTGTGAGAGCAGCTTCTGAACCTAAATTGGTTGATTTTTTTTTTTGTGTGTGAAATTTCCATTTCTGCTGCATCTGTCTCAGAGATTGTGGACTGAGCATCCATTTCATTACTTGAGTAGGAGGGTGAAGGGATTCGTAAGAACCTGGATGTACAATAACAGACGAAAAGGGCAAATATGGAGAATTAAAGTGGTCATATTATGCTTTTTTTTGTTTTTTTCACCTTTCCTTAAATGAGTAATGTGTTTTTTTTTGTGTATATTACGTCTCTAAGTTTCAAAGCCCCAAAGGCCGTGCCCATGGGGCTGTGTCCCAGTACCAACCATAAGCCTTGTGGTCCTGCTCAAAGTGTGCACTTGTGTGGTGTAAATGAGGGTGCGGACTGAAAGTGTGAATCTCTAGTCTGCAACCTACTGGGGTCAATCACATTTTTACTTGCAGAATTGGGTCACAGTTGGGCCCTTTATCTATCCATTCCCTCTCCACTAGCACTTCACGACCGCGTGTCACTCCTTGAAAGGTCTCTGCAGCTGTGAAGGGCACTTTTCATCAAGGGGAGAGCATTAGCAGGCATAAGATATTTGGGAAGTCCTTGCTCTCTATCCACCTGGAAACGGAGAGAGTCGTTTCTATGGATACTGATAGGTATGTTTGAAAGATTTGTCGTTCTTTCAGCATGAGAGAGTGCTTTTGCAAAATCAGCGTCAATTCAGACTTGCTGCCAGTATATCGCACAGTCCACTCCCACTCTTCACTAACTGGATAGAGACAGACATCACCATGGTGGTCCCTCTGCGTGAACATGCTAATGGAGGGAGAATAGGTTGGGTGACATTGTTGTGGGTGAACTGATTTGATTTTATATGCCACTACTGCAAATTTTTCTTGGAAAGTGTCAGTTATCCTTGCCTCACCCCAACGATATTGCTGGAATCACATAAAACATCGCAGTAAAGCTGGATTTATGGGTAATCGTCTCCGGCAAAGTGCTGTCTGATGCAGACTTGCTGGGGTGGCGTATTGGGGGCAAGTGAGCACTCTGACGGACAACATTTGAGAAATAGGACACCCTGTGGTCTTCTGCACCTATGAGGGCATGCACACGAGGAACACAATGGTGTAAGTGATTGGGGTGAGAGGAAACATTTACCGTACTCTCTCTGACTGAAAACCCTGCTCCTGACTTACCTGAGACGCTTCATTCGCAATCCAGCCTTTTTCTCCATATCATATTTGTACGGCCAGAATAAGGTGCTTATTGACCATAAAAATCATGCAAATGTTTGGCATTGGACCACAAAAAATGTAAATATTAAACCAGGAAAGGTGCAGAAAATGACCCCTGTAAGTTTCAGCGTTTTTTAATCAGGGATGTGAAATGCCTGCAGAAACACTGAAAAACACATTTTTTTGAAAATTTATTTCCACGTCTAAAAAGTCACTTTCAGGTTCTTGTCAAAAAATAATTTATTTCACAAAACATTAAGTGCAAAATTGTCTGAATTCGAACAGGACATTGATGGCTCAAGGCAAGCTCCGAGCAGCAGTACTAGTGCATAAATGGACTGTGTGCGGATGTCCTGCTGTCAACAAAAAATTTGATCTGAGGTTTTTAATGATAGCATTAATCATACCTACCACTTAGTTGTTGTATATACCTAGTTTTGTGTACTTTATGGAAAGGTGAGCTACAAGTTGCGTGAGTGAATTGTGTTATGTGATCCCGACTTTAATCAAGATTGGAGAATATTGTACGAGACACTGACATTGAAATTTTTCTACCCCTTCCAGTGATTGCACATACTTATATTGTAAACAACCTGACAAGACTTGGTGATTTTCTGAGAATTAGGAGGTGTTGATATGATGTGAAAATGCACCGGATTGTGTGAAATGCTATCTCATTTTGAAGATATTTTCTGAGGAGGTTTGCCCTGTCCCCTTTAGTAATGCAAACACCCTCGGGTTTACATTGCAGCCCCTAGTGTTGCAACGACAGTTGCAATCAAAATTATTCATCCCCCTTTGAAAATTGGGTTTACTGGAAAAATTTAAAACTCTCAGCTGTTTGTAATGAACAGATTAAACAAGAACATTTTAAATAGCTCAATACAACTAATATTACAAGTGGTTTCTCCAAATTTAACTCACAATACCACTTTTAGTGACTACTGCAGACTCAAAATTATTCAACCCCCTGAATAGAATCCGCATAAGAGCGTATTTGCAATTCAGGTATTTTCTCCTGCACACCCAATGCAGTTAATCAAGAGCTTAATTAGTTGCATCTGGTTTGCTTGAGATAGAACACATCAAATACTTGCACTCACTAGGGGTTTGTTGACAGTGACATGTGATTGTATATCAGAAATGTGGCTGTCAAAAGAATTGTCCGAAAAGCTAAGAGAGGCGATTATTGCCTGGCACAAACAAGGAGAAGGATACAAAAAGGCAGCACAGGCACTGAATGTTTGTAGAGATAAAGTTGGAGGCATAGTTCCCAAGTTCAGAGTTAAAGGAAGAGTGGCTACAGTAACAGGATGTGGCAGAAAGAGGAAGCTATGAATGCCTGCCACCAGATTCCTCACGAGACAGGTGGTTAAAAACCCTAGGGTGACCACAGGAGTCCCGCAGCAAGGCTTGGAGGCAGGAGGCACTGAGGTTTCAGGTTGCACAGTAGGGCGCATACTAAACGTTGAAGGTCTCCAAGACATACACCACAACTGATCCAAAAGCACAAGCTCCAGTATGCTTGAGACCATATGAATAAGCCACAGAAGTTTTAGGATACTGTCCTGTGGAGTGATGAAACAAAACTGGAACTTTTTGGGCTTTTGAATCAGTGGTATGTCTGCAGGAGGAATTAAGAAGCATATGCTGAAAAGTACACCTGCCTACAGTGAAGAATTGTGGGGGCTGTTTGATGCTCTGCAGCTGCCTTGCTCCCTCTGGCACTTGAGACCTGCAAAGTGTGAAGAGCAAGATGGAGTCAGTCTAGAACTAGGATATCCAAGTCTGTACTGGAGCCGACGCTTTGGCATCATTGGACCTCCCAACTGGACAATGATCCTAAGCATACCTCAACATCCACCATGGCTTGGTTTCAGAAGAAGTCTGGGAAGATTCTAGAGTGCCCATCACATTCGCCTCGCTTGAACCCCATAAAAAATCTCTGCTGGGATTTGAAGAAGGCAGTTGCAGCACACAAACCCTAGAATATTAGTTAACTGGAGGCAATTGTCCATGAGGACTGGGCTATGATTCCTTGGGAATGCTGCCAGAAGCTGTTGTCTGCCTATGCATCTCATTTCCAGCAGGTCATAGTGGCAAAAGGGTGCTCTATTGAGTATCAAAGATGCTTGTTATGAAGGGGTTGAATAATTTTTAGCGTGCAGTAGTCATTAAAAGTGGCATTTGTGTTGAATTTGGAAAAGACACTTGTAATATTTGTTGTGTTGAGCTATTTAAATTGTTCTTGTTTGATCTGTTCATTGCAAACAGCTGAAAGTTTGTAAATTTTGCCAGTAAACCTAATTTGCAGCAGGCGGTTGACTAATTTTGATGCAACTGAATATTCTCCTCTTTTTTTTCCAAACCCTACCCACATCCACTGTTGTATGCAGTCAAAGCATACAGTCAACTAGGGCAGCATGGTGCAGCAGTGGTCAGCACTGCTGCCTCACAGCAAGAAAGTTGTAGGTTCAAATCTCAAATTGATGCCAGAACTGCATTCCAAAATAATTGGGAGAAGGGGATGGAAAGACTGGAAAAATTGTGGAGCCTTCAGAAAATCTTGTGTGGAACACAGATGTGCTGTCAGGGGAAGCAATGACTTTACCTTTCATCGCTGCATTTTGTCAATCTGTTTCCATGTCCTATGCCTGATTGACAATCAATTGTTACTTTTTTCACTGCACAATTGAGACCTAGCCTATATGTAGCCTGTAATGATCAAGAGATAATAATGACAAAAAGATTATTTTACATATACGCTTCGCTTCGAGACTGCAAGGATGGAAATCTTAATAATTAATTGGGAAAAAAATCTCAACTCTCTCGGTAATTCCGTTTATCGTTTTAACATTTTGTTTATTGGATGATGAAAGAAGCCTGAAAATAAACTCTCCTTTTTCTGAATAATTTTAAAAAGTATCCCAGATAGCAAAATTCTTCTGGTCCATATTCGGCCCACTCCTGACACGTTCATCCGGCCCACATACCGCATGGAATGATGGCACTTGGGTGCTCTGCTCCTGTTTGCCAGAATTTAGCCACAACTAAGCCATCACGATGCCAGATGTCAGGCGAAAACATATGATGCAGCAAATGTGGGTCAGTTTTGGTTTACTTACAGACTGACTATTGTCACTCTGCCAAATATTTGCCAATTGTGGGCCATATTTGTTTTGTAATATCCAGGCCAAATTCAGCATTTACCACATGGGCCACTTTAGGCTCACATCTATTTTGTCCAGGCCAAAAGAATGCCTAAAGTGCCGGATCTTTGCTTGATGTGGCTCACATCCGTATGCTATCTGGGATGCATTTAAGGGGGGAAACATTATCGTTAAAATATTGACCAAGAATAGAACGTGGCATAAGAAAGGTTTTAAGATTTGTTGATGGAATTGTGTTAACTTCCTGTTGTCTCGTGAGCATTTCAAGTTCGATGCACTGAGCAATAAACTGAGTGGAAACTGAAATTGGCCAGTGGCAGTCATTCTGCCGATAAGTTTTAGCAAATTAGTTAATCAATTCTCTGATTGCTAATCAAGCAAAGTAATAAAAAGTCATTTTTTGTTTAATTGTGAGGATTCTGCCTCACCTAACTTACCTCCGATGGAACTGCACTGGTATCAAACATTCCATGGGTCAATAGGCAAGCAACGATTCAGTTATGACTGGGTATAACATAAGCATTCACAAAAGAGAATGGCTGGATGATTAGAGTTTCACCACTTTGCAAAAAACTGCGAACAAAAAGTGAACAGTTTAAGACCAACATTTCTCAATACAATTTCAGGATTATACCTTAGGAATAAAAATATGAAGAAATCAACTATCGTCCAAAATGAGAGACATTTAGCTCAGTAATTTTATATTTAGGAGAATTATATATTACAGTATATACGGTAGATAATCATGAAATCCAAATCTCGCGGTAACTTCAAGACGAGTTTTGAGAAAAGAGGGAGATCCAAGTGGAGGACTTGAATTTGAAGTGCGAAGGTGAAATTTAACGCATTTTAGAGATAACGTTACTGCTGTCGCTTCAGAAATGTAGGAATATAGCCTGAGAAGAGCGATACCGACTGAAACGCTCTGTTAGGAGCGTCTGTCGGGCTTGTTTATGTTTTGTTTTCACTTCTTTAGCTCGCAAGCTAAGTGGCGTTAGCTATTTACGAATTAGCTAGCAGCGCTCGCGCAGGCGACGAAGCCGTCCTCTAATGTCGTGTCAAATTGCTTCCACTCCGGCCGCGAAGCGAAATGTTCGCACGACAGATTACATTCAGTGTGAATGCAAAGACGCGTCTTCGCATTGACTTTGAATGTAATCTGTCGCGCGAAAAATTCGTTTCGCGTACGGTGTGAAAGCGGCTTCAGCGAGTCGCTACAGGTGAAGTGATGCACGTTGGGAGCGAGACAGCGTTTAGTATCCGCTGTTGACGCGCGTTGTTGCTGACAGTGACCGTTTTATTTAGTTGATAATTTTCTTCCTCAGTGACTTGGCTGTCCTGCGCTTTCAAAACGGAATAGTGCGAACTTGGGTGATGTAGAGGTGGGGCGAAATGATCATCGCTCGCTTAGACTAGTTATTTCGGCAGTATCTCTGTGTTACAGTTACGTTACAGTTGAATGGTGGCCAAGACGGCTTAATGCAGTTTATTAAAAGTTACGTGAAACGGAATGAAACTTCTTTCATTTGAAGAACAGGTTGGCAGACGTTCAGGTTTCCACACAGTGAGTAGCTCAGCACCAGGGTCTTAAGGGTTTTTATTCCCTCTCTGGTTGCTGGGCAGGAACACTTGAGCTGTGGTTGCGAATTGCCGGTGTTCTGTCAATTTTTGCTATCTATCAAAATATGCTTCCTCGCGGTTCTGCGCTTGCGCACACCCAAAATCTTGGGCTGTGTTTCTTCGCTCACATGTGGATGTGGATGTGTGATGAGAGTGGGAGAGAATGTATGCGTTGACTTTGTTGTATACTTCATAGCCTTGCACTCTTGTTCCTTGTAAGCTTTTATTAGTGTATCCTGTTAATTTTTAAAACATTATGGCCATTATGTTTTTCATATCCTATTTTAATTATTTTAATATTGTATCTGCTCCCTCTTTACCTGC
The DNA here is from genome assembly GCA_029721435.1 of Gymnothorax reevesii. Lineage (NCBI taxonomy): Eukaryota > Metazoa > Chordata > Actinopteri > Anguilliformes > Muraenidae > Gymnothorax > Gymnothorax reevesii. The sequence continues at coordinate 16,090,768 of CM056592.1, forward strand.
CCAGGGACTACAGGCGGAAATTAGCAGTTGTGCTATAACCTGGCTCAGAGCATCTCTTCTTGTTTTACAAGATTAATGTTTTTCTTTTCTGTGCATTGTCCCTGTTTTAAATGAATAAATTCATTCATTCATTCACATCCTAAGTGACCTCAAAAATCATATTTTTTTCCCCCACAGCGCCTTTCGACCTGTTGGCGTATATAAGCTATTTGCATGCACCCGCTGGGGTTTTCCTGAAAATGCAGAAATTGGATGATAATGGCGTGCGCCAAATAGCTTTAAACAAATTTATCCAATTCATTATAACATCTGCTTATGTTATAATTAGCTAGCAAATAAAGTTACTACTGTAGTCTGATTCATATTGCAATATTAAGGCGAAAACGAATGCTTTACGCTTTGCATTACGGTAGCATTTTTTGACAAGACAGCACGAATTGTCAGAACACCGGTCATGTTCTGCTAGCGACTGCCAAGCCTCTCCGTCAAATTAGACAATCAAATTATCAAGTTTATGTTCTGACTGAGATGTTCATGTCGAAATGAGGCAGATAAGCTTTTTTCGGAACCGCTTTTCCCGTCAATATGGTCTGATTCGGTTGTTTGTGATTACAGAGGCCGACGTGCGCATCCAAAGGTGATATCGTTGGTGACAATGGAGGGCATGGACGACAGCACCGTTGTCTTTGAAACTTTGAAGTCATTCAGTCGCTTTATTTCTCAACCGGAGACATCGCAAAATCTCGCCGAGTCCAGCACCGCCAAGGCTGACCTTCAAAGGCAATATATGCATAGGATCGAGGTATGCCATCTGCCCCATGTTTCAATCTTTATCATTTTTGTTATGTATACTTTATACGTAGGTATCCCAAGATCCCCCCCCCCCCCCCCCTTTCCTCTCCATCTTTCTTCCCGGGAATGCCTGGTGGAAAAGGTTTTGACACCGCCCAGACGTGGAGCATGCAATCTCATGAATTCAAGAGAAGTGTGCAACAATATTCGAACGGTTATGATATTTCCCAATGATTCTCAATCTGATGTGTTTTCTGCAGCTTGAGGGTGCAGCGGAAAAGATCCACTCCAATACCAACCTCCTCCAAATGGCCCAGGAGAAGAAACTGATGGAGCTGAGTCACAAGCGTGCCCGTATTGAGCTTGAGAAGGCGGCTCATCTCAGTGCCCGAGATTTTGAGGTGAAAACTAGGAGAAATCAGAGCTGCAGGCCCAGAGTGGGCTTTGCTGGATGCTTTTTCTGCTTAAATCCTAAGCCAAGTGAGCCAGCCTGCCATCCAAGACAGGGTTCCCAGCGACTCTGGAAATCAGGGAAAACCTGGAAAATGACTTTCACATTTTCCCTAATAGGGAAAACTCAGGGAATTTGAGAAAAACAGCAAAAATCTGGGAAAACTCTGGGAATTTGAACACTGACTAAAAATGATCTTTCTGAGATTTTGACATTGACAAGTTTTAATGCTAGTAACGCTAATCTTGTGTCATTGAGTCCATGTCCTGCTTCTATAGTGCACATCCATGTATCCTTACTGATTGGCTATGGTGGCTTTTTAACATCTGATGTTACACAGTATATGGGAATGATTGCCGTATACACACATCTTTGACTGCAGTATACTGATTAAGTACTGTCATCTCTGAATGTGCCATCGGTTATAAATTCATTGACTCCGAATTTGTAACCCCCCTCCAAACCTTTGTTCATGTGATCAATCGCTCACTGCTACAGTAAATCCTGTGCCCGCCACCGAAGTTCTTAGCGTTTCGTGTGATTGAAATATCACTTGGAATTTCAGGATTTACTCAGGGAAAAAATCAGGTAAAACTCAGGAAATTTTGTTTTTACTAAATGCTGGGAACCCTGCAAGAAGCTGCTAATCGTCTTTGCTTGGGCAAAGGAACAGGGGACTTCAGTGCTTTTTTTCTGGAAAAAGGCTATGAAAGCAGTGTGGCCATATTTTAAGCATACAAATGATCTGCCTGGCTCTGTAACTCGGCCTCGGTCTAACCTGCACTTTGCCTTTCATGCTCAGCGTGAAGTGGACCGCAACCAAGACCTGCTGTCTCGCTTTAAAAAACTGGAGGAGCGGGAAGTCGAGACCGAAAAGGTTCTGAATGAGCAAATTGAAATGAACAAAGTTCTGAAAAAGAGCATCGAGACACAGAGCAAGAAGCTGGAAGAGAAGGACTCCAAGATATCCGCTGCCAATGAGGTACTTGTGTTACTTATGTGACTGAATGTTACAACCCCAACATGGGAAAGAGTTGGGACGGCTCATAAAATGCACTTACAACAGATTGTCATTGCTGGCTGTTAAGATATTTACTTTTCTGTTTGGTCAGCTTCATTTTATTTCTAAGTGTACACCCATTCAGACCTTCAAAGCTTTGCAGATAAGTTGGAACGCGGGCAGGTTAGGACTGGATATGGGGATTAAAATATTCATAATGATGTGATTCGAAATAGCTGATTTCAGCGGGTCATTATAATCATGGTTTGGTACAAATGCAACATCCTGGAAGTAATGTTTTTCCTGGGACTGGAAAGGCATAACCCGTCCCACTCAGCCTCTGATGGTCTTACTTTGATATCCTTACCCTGACCAATACTGATCTCACTCCTCATGCCCAAACCTAACAAAGGCAACAGTACTAGCTCGTCAAAGACTGAGTTGGATGGGTCCCGGGGGAGGGGAGGAAAACTTGTATCCAGGAAAGGCATTGTCCTTCACAAGTAAAGATGGGCCAAGGATTACCAATTTCCCCACCGATGTGATGGTCATTGAAAGATATACAAACAATGTTCCTCAAAGAAAGATGGGAAGGAATTTGGATATTTCACCCTCTGTAGTGCACAAATGCGTATGATTAAAACAATCAAGGAATCTGGAGGAGTTTCAAGGGCAAGGACAGAAGCCCCAGCTGAATGCCTGTGATGTCCAATCGCTCAGCCGGCATTCCATCTGGAATCGGTATAACCACAAGGCTCAAGATTACATTGGCAATCCTTTGTCTAGTATTGTAATGCACAGGTATTTCAGCAAATGCTAGCTTAAACTTTGTGCGGAAAGGAAGCCTTATGTTGAATGTCTAGGAATTTAAAATTCCTATGTTAAGTGTCCTGAAATTTTGACTTTGCTGGGTTCTGGTGCATCTGTGGTAGACCATTGCACTGTGGAAACGCGTATAGTAGTGGGACTAATCAAATATTTCAGGTTTTATCAGAGAAGTGGATGCTGTATGCACCAGACCAAAGTAAAGTACCATCCAGACTGTCGACAGCAACTAGCAACAAAAGCTATTCTCTTACATGGTATAGGGTTGTCAGTGCCCTTGGCAGGGGAAATTTGCACTTCTGTGAAGGCTTCTTTGATGCTGAAAAGTACACAGAGATTTTGGAGCAACATATGTTCGCTTCTAGATGACATTTTTCTGACGCCCATAGATATTTCAACAGCGCAACACGCAGTCATATTCTACAATGCATTACAAAGGCATGACTGTAGAAAGAGAGTGCAGGTGCTTGACTGGCCTGCCTGTAGCTCCAACTTGTCCGCTATAGATGATAGGAGGCACATTTTGCAATGCAAAATGTGTCAATGAAGTCGCTGGACTGTTGCGCTCCTCAAGTCTTGTTTACAAGAAGAATGGGACAAAATTACACCTGAAGCATTTAATCATTCGGCGTCTTCAGTTCTTCAACATTTTTTTAAGTTTTGTGAAAAGTAGTGGCAACATTAAAAAATGGCACATACTTTCCCAACTTTTTTGTAAAGTTTTGCTAGATTAAAAATTGAAATGCGATTTTTATGAAATTCAATTAAATTCACGTGGTGCAACATCAAATGTGCCATTGTATTATTTTCAGCGTAATACAGGTCAGATATGTATAAATCACTGCTTTCAGTTTTAAATCAACATGCTGTCCCAACAACTTCTGATTGCGGGTTGTCATTTGCATTTACTGGGCTGATTCTTTCATCAAGCGATGCACAGCAAGCGTACCCAGAAGGTCAATGGTACAGCTGCACATCAATTAACACAAGAGATGAATTGTACAAGCTGTGATTTATTTGCTGCAGCAGTAAACAAAGTCATGATCCGCAAAATGTAGATGAGTTTGGTACAAGTGACACCACCTACAGCTAAGTGATAGTATTTACTGCTGGACAACGGAGTAAGGGGTGACTAGAGTTAAAAAAAAAAACAACTGTGTTACAGGAAAAGATGAACGATCTCAGATGTGCATACATGTGGGAGTTGAATACCTGATGCTCAGCTTTTTTATCCTTGTGTTCTCCTTTAGTCTAATTGTCAGAAGATTTCATTGCAAGGAAATGTGTGTTTGTTGTTGAGAAAATAATTGGATTTTTTTTTTTTTTACATTTCATTAGTTTCTTGAGCAGTGAAGTTTGTTTGGTCTGTCCATTAAATCGTGTTTGAAATGTTTTTTTTTCAGTGAGTATTTTAATGGACAGGTGGATATAATGTATTTATTTCTTGCAATTTTGCTGATTTGTTTTCCCTTGAACTAGAAGAGCAGGCTGGCGTGGGAACTTAATTGCTGATGGTTATTTAGTTGTGCAATTAACTGTTTTATGGCTGAGAACAGTTCATTGCTACAGCATCTTTGGCTTCACAGTGGGGAAAATGTTAACCAAATGTACTAGTGAGGGGGGTGTAATTGAGATCATAGACGTGCTTTTAAAAGTTTCAAAAAATAAGGGAACTTTTTTTTTCTTCCCCCAAGCATGGCTTGATGAAATGGTGGAACTGCCTCGTCAAAAAAAAAAAAAAAAAAAAAAAACAGTTAATTGCTGTGTGAAAGCAGTCGAGTTTTGATCCCCTGAATCATGATTGAGAGTGTCTTCAGGAGAAAATGCACCGAGGCTGCCGCACTAAATTTTGTGTCGAGTGTATTGAACGTTTGGAAAAAAATAGATTAAGTCTCCTTGAAAAGAGTTGTTTATCTGGGTGCCCCTACGGGCGGAGGAATTCCATTACACAAATTTGGCGGATGTTCAGTGTGTGTTCGTGCGCTTTGCCTTCAATTTCCTTTCCCTAATTGGCGAGTAACAAGTGAGTAAGAAGTGGGTGTCGTCTTAATTCAATGCAGAAGCTCAGCGCTTTGCGAGATGAGATGCGGGAACTCAATCACAAGATTAAAAACCAGGAGATGCAGCTCGCCACCCAGACCACTGAGAACGAGGGTCTTCAGGAGCAGCTATTGGTCCAGCAGAGGTATGATTGGCCTTCCTGCCTCACCAGACCTGAATTTGAGTATGAGTTTTATATTGGTGTAATGGCCTATCCTGTCGCTGTTCTGCATTTTATTCCACACTCTGCTGGTATCCGGAAGGGTGGTAAAGGAGTGTAAATGATTGGGCTGTTCTTTGTGTCCCTTCAGGAAATATTTGGAGACCAGTCAGAAGTGTCTGTCTCTGCAGACTTCAGAGTGTCTGAACTCTGAAAAAGACCTCAAGATTAAGGTACCTGCTTTTCTGTTCTGCAGTGGGTTTTACTGGTTGTGAGTTGTGGGGCTGATTGACGTAGCTTTGCTGATGAGGCGCTTTGTAAAAAAACAACAAAAAGAAGACACAACAAACAAAAAATAAAACACTTTGATATTATGCCCCTGCCTTGCAGTGTGTGGGAGGCATACTGTTTTCCAGTTGTCTGTGCGTGCATGCATCAATCGCACCATTCATGTGTTTTACCTCCAACTTCTGTTTCGTTTTTCAGTATATCGATGCAAAACGACTTCGGTGTTGAATTTTCATGACGTTTCCTTTTGTTTGCGGCACTTTGTTTCAAAATTTACAAAATAGAAATAAGTTTTATTTCTGAATGATTCAAGTGTCTAGATTCCTTGTTGCATTTTTCCAGTCTCTGTGATGCTGTAATCCTGAGTAATAAAGCCTCAAAAAGAGGTCATGCGTGGTTGGCAAGACGGGCTTGGATTGGCACCAGCATAATGAGGTTAAAGACTAAATACTAAAGTGGGGGCCACGTATGTGGTTTTAAGGGGGCGGAGAGGGGCATCTAACACAGCTACAAATTTTGTCAGTCTTTCTGAGGGAATCCTGAAACTAGGTAGCTGAAAGTGTTGAAAGTCTTGCGAAGGTAGACTGTGAATGAACTGCGAGAGGGATTTTTTGTTTAGGTCATCAGAGATTCATCAGGTACAGGGACACTCATCCGTATTTAGGAAAGGCTGCCGTGTGCTTTAATTGTCCCCCGCCGTGCGGAACGCGCGAAGCGGCGGGACATAGTATTCACGTCCATCCGTCCGTCCGTCCGTCCGTCCTGAATCCTTGTCAGCGAGATATCTCTAGAACGATTTGACGGATTTTCTTCAAATTTTATGTCAACATGTATTAGGGTGATACCCCGGGCACAGTCGATTTTGGTGACCTTTGCGTCACTCTCAAGGTCACACCGAGAGATTGCTCATTTTGACACGATTTCACATTTTGTGGCGGGGGACTAAGACACGTTAGTGGCAAATACTTGTTTCAACCTAGCAGTAACTCATCTGATTTAACCAATCAAAGTGTTTAGCAAAGACTCTCGGGGTTGATTTCAATTACATTTAAAGTTTTGCATATAGGCAAGTATCATAAAGATGAAGAACTGATTCAATTTTGGACAATTTACAATTTCTAGATTGGCCACCAGGGGCCAAAAACTGATTTACGTGTTAACGCGATAACTTCAGTAATTTTTCAATGAGAAATTCCAAGTTTTGCATATAAGTAAGTATCATAAAAAGGAAGAGCTGATTTGATTTTGGACAATTTACAAGTTCTAGACTGGCCACCAGGGGCCAAAAACTGGAAAAATCACTGTTTTTATCATATCTCTGGAAATATTTGTCGGATTGACCTCAAATCAAGTGCAAATGAAAGGTCATGACCTGAGGATGTATCCCACGATGACATTATACCTGTTTGGTTCAAAATTTTGACACAAGGTAGAGCTTTGTCACATAAAATTCACCATTTTTGCCATATCTTTGGAACTATTTGTCCAGTTGACATGCAAGGTCATGACCTCACAACGTGTCACATGATGACATCATACCTGTATGGTTAAATATTTTGCCACCAGGTGGCGCTTTGTGATGGAGAATTACCATTTTGGCCATATCTTCAGAACCATTTGTCCGATTGACCTGAAATTAAGTTCAAATGAAAGTCTATTCAAGGATTGGGGAATTGGAGGATTGGGGGAGTTCGGGGATATACCCCCAGCCGTCGCCTCCGACGGCATAAGCCCAGTATATTTATTGGTTTATTATTACGAGGACAGTCCCCATCAATTAACTATCACAACAGTAAACAGGGCAGCTTTAGCCAACATGGCTAATTTTCAGCTGTTGGCCCTGGCCTGCTGACAATAAGGCACCCTTAAGAATAAAAAATAAAAAACACTGGGTAATGGGATAAATTGGAATGGGGAAAAAAGGGGAAAGAGACAATACAATGCAAAGCAAGGACAGGTGAGCACAAATGCAAACAAAATAAATGACTTGAAAACCAGCAGGCCACAAGCACAAATACAAGCAATGATGCAAAATATAAGAACATAATGCGTACAAACACAAACAGGGTAAGGGGTCAAAGCAGCGAACTTAGAGCAGAAACAGTAATGCAAGTCATGCAGTAAAAACAATTCTAGAAAACAGAGAATAAGAGGATATTCACCAGGGCTCGCGAAATCGCTGTTCTGAGCGCCCAGGACAAGTAAAAAATTTTGTCGTACGAGCAGAAATTAAGAGACGCTTACCTGACGGGCTGGCTGAAAATTTCACGCCACAAAGTAATTTATTTCCGATCTTAACGTTTTATTCACTGTACGTATGTGGCCACTAAATTCATTTGAAACAAAATCTGATTTGTTGCTGAAAACCTATGGCATATTTTAGGCGTGACTGTCACAAGTTTTAGCACAAATTACCGGCTGCAAAGTGCTGTAGCCAAATAGCGGGATTTTGATCCGCCGCGTTCTAGTATGGTTGGTGCAGGCGTAAGCAATGACTTGACTCCCAACCATCAAACGGGGGAATAAAGGCATACATGCGTACAGCCGGCGCTCGGAATCACGTTGGACGGCCCCTCTATTGAACGGTCTCTCACAAAATCACTTTCTCGGAACATGGTTATAATATTTGAGTGAGGGAAGCGAAACTTTTATCGACATTTGTCGTTGTTTTGGTGTGTTTTGTGTGGTGGTGGAGTTGTTTTAAAAAGGCCCACAGCAAAGTGAATATATTTAATTAATATTCAAGTCATTCATCTTAAGCCGTGTTCTAGACTCGCATCTTTCCGACATTGCGGTTCGTTTCAATCGCCTCAGAACCGAAATGACAGGTTTGTGGTTACACATGATGGGAAGAGAGGGATAATTAATACTTCACGACATGAGTCTGAGGATTTATTGGTGCTACCACTCACTCACCACTCATAAATATATCACCTAAATTGCTATAATCCAAGCGCTAAAACATATTTGATTTTGTTTTTAGATTTGTATACGTGCCCCTTATTCTCAGTCAAAAGGGATTATAAGCATCCATAATTGTTTTTTTTTTTTTTTTTTAACCTCGAGTCAAAGGACCGTAACATGTCCGCATCTCCTATGACCAAATTTAGAATGTATTTTAAATGCCATTTTAAGACAGAAACAAAATGGAAAGCCATAAGGTTATAAATGATTTTTCAAGAAGAACACGACCACTTTCAACCACTTACAAGATTTAATTACACAGCCTTCCAACAATTATTGAATATGTCGATCGTGTACCGTTGTAAAATGTCAACAGTTGATTTGGCCATCAGACGTTTGCAACGGGACGTCAGTACATAATCTATAGGCCTATGTTTTACCAATATTCTGATGACTCTGCTCGCACATCAATGATTATAATATCTTGTAGAACATACTGACGTCCATTAAATGGACAAAATATAACAGTAAATTATGCCCCATTTCCAGTACGTGGTACCGGCTCTAACCGCTTTTTTTCATTGTATAAGTTGCATAAAAGGGAGTAGAGAGAAGTCATTTAATGCTACATTTTATTTCGTGCATTACATGTAGGCCTATATATTATTATTTAAATTCTATTGAAATACATGTTCCGTGGTGTGAAGGAATGCATGGTAATAATGAACGTTTCTTTGTGTTGATGTTTTTATGGCCCTAATATGTTCTTACATTTACGACAGCTAGGGATGACAGACACAACTTTAAAAACTTCAACAGATTTAATGAAACAAACTAACAACAAACTACTCTACTGACCAAGATTGTTAAATACAAGTACAAAAATATTAACAGTTCTTTGGTTGGGTTGCTTGGTGATGTCCTGGGTGAGGAAAATGCTCCAACACAGGCAAAAAACCACTAAAAACTTCACAAGTCTTGAACAGAATGACAGGTCTGGTCACATGTATCCTTCTCCTTGCAATTTCTCCTTCTATTCCACTCCCTCAATTGTCCTCCTTATAAACTCTTTTGCAGACCTCTCCCACATTTAGACCTCTTTTTTTAATTCTCTGGGACTTGTCCCAGACATGCCCAAGACATGCCCAAACCTAGCTCCAGAAAAGACCCTCTAGAAAGACCCCCTTTTAAGTGCTATTGGCACATTGGCACAATTACTCTCAATGTACATGTAAATGTACATAAATTAACAGGGGAATGCAGAGAAGAAAGGCAGATATGGCAAACCACACAGAGATTTGCTCCAACTCTTTCTTTGCAATTATATAATTCCTGCCCATGCCACTCATGCTAGGAGCATCAACCAGCATGATATGCTTCAGTGGTACCCAACAAAGATTCTGCCTTAGTGGCCAAGAGAATCGTGGTGTAGGGCCATTTGGATGCATAAATACTTCTACTTCTACTGAATGCTAACATCCTCGTTTTCAAGGGATTGCTCTAAGATATTGGCCAACCAACACTGGCCATCATTTAAGCAGGCAACATATCGACCAATATTTAAGCTCCACAGGATCGTCCTGTGGTTGTGGAACCCCACATTCAAAGCCGACCGCTTCTGCACCAGATATACGCTTAACTAAAATGGTATTGCGCTTTGTGACCATGAAGCAGTTGTTATCCCTTGTACCTGCAATCTTTCTTGCATTTCCAAAGCGCTCAGTTTGTGAATCAACATGTGACTGGACATCTTGAGTTGAAATAAAAAAATTGTGTCAATGCCTTTGATGTTAGCATGAGCCCAGTGGAACAAATCAAGAGGAGTGAGAATGTGACCTCCGGATGTGGCCTGAATACTTTTTCTTGCTGCCTCCCGTTTGATAGTCCCGTCTATTCCATCACAAGGACTGTTCCCATATGAGGTTGCAAAGAAGTTCCACTCTGTCTTAAATCCTTGTGAAGTTTTTATAAGTCTTATATTGGGAAGCAGCACCGTCGCTGGAATGGAAAGCTTTTGTGATAGGCCATGGGACATGATTCTGGACAAGGCCAGTACTTTTTTGATGAAAAAAATGACCAGCAATCATGTCGTGTTGCAAATGGTCACTAATCCCACAAATGCTGTAACAACGCAGCCAATCGCCCTGTTTGTAGTAAACAGTGAAGGGATGCAGGATAGCTTGGGAATTATCCCAGTGATCCCCTTGTGCTGCATCCTGCACTTAGAAGGAGTAATTCTCTGCAAAGTCGAGCAAAAATTTACATTCTCTGGGATTAAGGCCTTCCTTGAGCTTCTCAAGATATGAAGTCTGATTTTTAGCAATAAAATGATGGGTTGTTAACTGGTCAACCATAACAAGCAGTTTTTCCGTGTATGCCTGCACATCTAAAACATGCTTCACAGGAGTGGTCCTGTCTGTTGTTTGCCACTGTTTGAAACGGATTTCATCACCTCCATATTGAGACAACAAGTCTTCTAGATGTAGTTGAAGGCTTTCTTTCCCTGGGCATTGATCACACCTGTGGAGCATGCAGGACTTTGATTCTGTCGAACACAACATGTGGCCCATGAGATAATGATGGGTTATAGGTGCCTCAGGGTGACTGCACGATACAGTACTAGCCAGCCGTAATTTCACATTTTGATGGATTGTGCAAACACACTCCGAATGAGAACCTCTTGCTCTTACTGTTATACACTGTTTTGGCCTCAACTCACAAAATTTAGAAAGCCCAATTTTCTGTTCAGGATGTTGTTCCTTGAATTTTATATAGAGTTCATTCAGATTCAACAGAAGCAAACGCTTTTGAACACTCGTCCTGATCCCCTCAGTCGGTTACACTCTCATTGCCTCTTGCACCTGGCAGCATTCTCAAAAGAAGATCTTTCTGGTAGAAGTCCTTGACAGTCTCTGTTGTTTCCTCAGAGACTTGTCAACTCCCAACTTTTTGAGAACGTCCGGGAGAATGCCCCTCTTGCTGCAAAACTTGATGGCAGTGCGGGCAACATAGTCTGTCTCTTTAAATTTGTCCACGATTATCCTTTTGGTCCATGAAGGTGGAGCACAGGTCAGCAGCTGTATTTTCACTTTGGTGGAGGCCATGGCCACTTTTTAACTGAGGTCACCCAAGAATGTTTCGTAATCCTCACACAGGCGTTTTTTTTTTTCGTCATCTGTGGACCTGTCTGCTTCCAATGGGAGATTCAGAGAACGTGATATTTTAGCTTGAACCGCTGTTTCAACCTCTTTGATCTTCCGCTTTCCATACCCCGACTTGTCTCCCGATCTGACTTTCAATTTCAGAGGGGAAACGCCCAAAGATTGAATACTGTTGTTGAGGATTGTGGATTAGTGCTGATGTCAGCAGCTATTTCTAGAAGTGCAAAACTGTATGGTGTTGCAATGGGGATATAATGGCCTAATATCAGAATCATCTTGGTAGAAGCCCTGCCAGGGTAGCAAATCCCATTCAGGACATTATTTGCAGTCAACTGTAGTTGACAGTGGCTTGAAATGTATGAAAAGTGCATAAAATGATAGATATTGCAAATCCGATTATTGAAAAAAAAAAAAAACTCTATTGTCAACTTGCAATAAAATCTGAATGGGATAGAATCCCATCCTAGAATTTTAATATGTTGTTTCGACACTTAAGATCTGTGTACAGGCCAAATTTGGTGATCCTAGGACCTGTCCCACATCTTCATTTTTGCCCCCAAAATTGTGCAAAAATGGCAAAATTTGAAGGGTCAATAATAGACAAAGTATGATAGTTACTTGCTCCATGAACTACAGAGTGGTAGTCAGGGTGTCTGACAATATATGGCAGCAATTTGAACTATGTAGGTAAAATATAACAGGCCAAAAGAGACCAACAAAATCGTTCTCGGAAAAAGTAAAAATGCCTTTTTTTCCATTTTGGTGCAGCCAAAATAACCATATTTATTTGATCAAACTGCCAAATTTTGGCCAGGTATTCTTTACAAAAATATCTGTGGGATTACCAAATTTCAGTCGTCTAAGTTGTATATCTTTCCAGTTACAGGCATTTGAAAACCTGTTCAGAATAAGGGGTGCGATTTTGCGCATGCACCCCCCTCTCATATTTATGGGGCTGAGGGTCACAATTTACATCAGAACCCTTAGAAAATTTGCAGATGTTCTCAAATATGGTCACTTCACAACTGGTTAAAATTTGAAGAAATTCTGAGACATCAACTTTTTCACTTTTGAGAAAATTAGTTGATTTGACATGGAATGACCCAAGCGCAATGCTTTTCTGATGGTTTGCTAGAGACGTGGCCTGATTGGCTGTGCTGCGGTCAGTCATTTGGACATTGTGTTGCAGTTGGGGGTTTGAAATTGAATAAATAAAAAGATCGGTCAGAAATTTACCATTTTCTTATTTTTATTCAGTCCTTAGCTGTCAGTATGGATCCTGGGTTCGGATGCCAACCAGGTACTGCTAGTTAAATACCACTTATGTAGTGTCCGTGTGATTGGCAAACTAGCTCTAGCTAGTTTTTATGCACATGCTGGCTGTGGACGTCTAATCTGATGGAGATTTGACAAAAGAGGTCACCATTTGATTCATTTATAAAAAGATGAAATAAAAAGTTCCCCTCATATTACACATGCTTTTTGGACCCAGAACAATCAAGAACAATCCCAATTTAACAACTAGAGGCACTCGTAGAGTGCAAACCGCCACCAAGGCAGCACAATCCAAATCTTCATGAGTGGGAGCAAAGTTCACTTGTCGTGTGTCATACGATTTCAAGATGGCTGCCATGGCGGCCATATTGTTTCACTGATTGTGGTGAAAATAACTAGGGTCCGTCCTTGATGTAATGGCAATCCACCCACAAAATCTATGCAGTACTTTTTGAGTTATGTTATTCACAAGCAGACTGACAAACTAACAAACAGGGGTGAAGACATAACCTCCGCCCCAACTTCGTTAGCGGAGGTAAGAATCTGCTTTTAAGTAGCTGAGTCAGACGGAGGTGAATAAACTGCTTTTTAGCTGGCAGCCAGAGCTGGGGGAACACCCCAATTAAGTTCCACCCTTCCTTGCAAACAAGTTTAGATCACATGGGGTTTGCCTCCTTACAGCTTTATTATATCTGCCCCCCTGGAGGGAGAGGGGCGACATATTTGTTTTCGGCACAGTTCTTGTTCGTGTTCGTGTTTGCGTTGGCGTCGCTGTTACTACTTCGTTTCCGGAGCGTAACTCAAAAACCATTTGCATGATCTAAAAAAAAATTTGCATACTTACTATTCAGGTCCTGAAGTGCTGCCTTTTGGTATGTGTGTGTCTGTCCGTTCGTCTGTCTGTCCATTCGATGTGATCAATTTCTGACCGGAGCATAGTTCCTAAACTGTTTGCATCATCTTAATGCATATTTACATACTTACTACTCAGGTCCTGCAGTGGTGCCTTTTGGTATGTGGCTGTATGTCCGTCCATCTGTCTGTCTGTCCGTCCAATGAGTTTGGCAGGGAAGGGGGCTGGGGTTAGACATACGTTTTTACAAGTAGAAACGCATTCTAGTTTTGCTTTGTATACCTTTAATGGTATTGTAATCTGGGCCTAATGGGGTCAATCCTTTGACTTTGTTTTATTATCCCCCCGGCATATAATGTGGGGGGATATAGCGATAGCCATGTCTGTCTGTCCGTCCGTCCGTACGTCCATAATCATTTTGTTTCCGGGGCAGAACTCAAAAACCGTGCAATATTTCTTCACGAAATTTGATGTGTAGATCTGATATATCATGGAGATGTGCCTTTTGGTATTTAGGAATTTCTTGAGCAGTTACTCCATGAATGCGGGGGGCTGGGGGGATACAACATTGCCAGATGGCTCTTGTTCCTTTCGGAAGCTGTGCCGCAGTTGACTTAGATGTGTGCTTTGGGACATTTTCATTTTGGAGAGTGGAACTTTTTCACTATGGCAGGTTTTTTTTTTTCTTCTGGAATAAATTAATTATTTGGAGATTTTCAGAATAACATCTCTTTTGATGAGAGCCCCTGTCCTGAGCGCAGAGATGAGATGCAGTCCTCACAGCGCAATTATACCGCCTACATGCTTCACTGTTGGAATGGAAGATGGATGATAAGCTCAGTGTAAGACAGTACAGCTAATCTTTTACATTTTAGGCCAAGAAGTATAATGCTTATTTCTTCAAACCATTGCCTATCTTTTCCACATTGGTTTGGCTTGACTTAATGTATTTTTGTGGCATAATTTACGATAGATATACATGGAAGTTCTTTTAGTGAGAACGGGATTTAGTCATGCTGTCCCACCCTATAGCCCTAATAGGTGTGGGATACTGATGTCACTTGCCTGGACTGACCTGTACCTGTTATAAATTCCTGTGGTTTTTTGGGTGACTGTTTCATGTTGCCTCTTGATGGTTATTTTTTTTCTCGTCATAGCATCAAATTTGGAGGTTCCTCTTTATCTTGGCAATGTTTCTGTGGTGCCACATTTCCTCCCCTTGTCGATAGTTTTGATAATGCTCCAAATTGAATGCCTTTGATAGTCTTTTACACTGCTCCCACTATCTAACTTTTAAAAATATCTTCCTTTTTTTAAATTATCTTTTGTGTGCTATAGCTCTGCAAGTAGGATTCAACGACCAGAGTTTCAAGCAAATTTGACTGTCACAGCTGACAATATTCTGTGTTTAATTCAAAACACTTTCACTGATGGTGGGTGTGTGCTTACATAACTATGGTTATAAACTGATTTGGTTTAGTTTGAACATAGATACAACCCCCTATATGAGAGGATGTGCGCAGTTGAGTTAATGGGATCTTGGAAAAGGTGTAAAATTTTACTTGTGGTTTTGCTTTTTTGAGCAATGAAAACTGCTTCTGTCAACCTTCACAATCCAGGTGTCCAATTGTCCAAATATTTGGCTGTCCATGTGGATAGAAATCTGTCCCATGCGGCCGTCCGTGTTATCGGAATGTGCTGTGCATGTAACGCTGCAGTTTAACCAGCATAGATTCATTGGCTGTGCATTGCATCATGATTGTTCTGCATATTGCGATGATATTAAAAAATAATGAGGGCAGCCTGGTTGCCATGCTTGATCCATCTTTCTGCTGCCTCTGGTTGCCCCCAGTTTGTTTCTAATGGCTGACTCGCGCACTGTTGACCAGCCACAGTCTGCTTTATGGATTGGGCAGCTGGGCTAACAGAAGACTCTTGGGTAAATGTCAGAAGGTTATCGGATTTAATGATGGAAACTTTCACGCAGCAAACCTGCTCCACTGCACTGCAGCGAGCCTTTAATGTGGCCACCCCGCAGTGCTTAAGAACATTAGTTAGGCCTGCTTTGATTTATTATGCTGGGGACATTTCTGTGGGTTTTCTTTTGGCGGGTTAAAGTACTGTTGTGACTGCAGTCCCTGGGCCTTTTTAATCTCTGCGGTTTTGACAGTCTGGTTGGCTGATGTGTTACCAGTCCTTAGTGCGGGGAGGGTGCTGTGTCACTGTTAATGGCTCATTACTTGTGCTGTATTTAACAGGGATCCCTCTCATCCTCTCTCTCTCTCTCTCTCTCTCTCTCTCTCTTTCTCTCCCCCCCCCCCTTCTGTCTGCTCCTCACTCCCCCCTTCCTCTCTCTTTCTCTCCCTCCTCTCTCCCTCTTTCCCTGCCTCCTCATTCCCTCTCTCTTTCTCTCCCTCCTCACTTTCTCTTTCCCTGCCTCCTCCCTCCCTCTCTCTTTCTCACCCTCCTCGCTCCCTCGTTCCCTGCCTCCTTACTCCCTCTCTCTTTCTCTCCCTCCTCACTCCCTCTTTCCCTGCCTCCTCCCTCCCTCTCTTTCTCTCCCTCCTCACTCCCTCTTTCCCTGCCTCCTCCCTCCCTCTCTCTTTCTCTCCCTCCTCACTCCCTCTTTCCCTGCCTTCTCACTCCCTCTCTCTTTCTCTCCCTCCTCACTCCCTCTTTCCCTGCCTCCTCCCTCCCTCTCTCTTTCTCTCCCTCCTCACTCCCTCTTTCCCTGCCTCCTCCCTCCCTCTCTTTCTCTCCCTCCTCACTCCCTCTTTCCCTGCCTTCTCACTCCCTCTCTCTTTCTCTCCCTCCTCACTCCCTCTTTCCCTGCCTCCTCCCTCCCTCTCTCTTTCTCTCCCTCCTCACTCCCTCTTTCCCTGCCTCCTCCCTCCCTCTCTTTCTCTCCCTCCTCACTCCCTTTTTCCCTGCCTTCTCACTCCCTCTCTCTTTCTCTCCCTCCTCACTCCCTCTTTCCCTGCCTCCTCCCTCCCTCTCTCTTTCTCACCCTCCTCGCTCCCTCGTTCCCTGCCTCCTCACTCCCTCTCTCTTTCTCTCCCTCCTCACTCCCTCTTTCCCTGCCTCCTCCCTCCCTCTCTCTTTCTCTCCCTCCTCACTCCCTCTTTCCCTGCCTCCTCCCTCCCTCTCTCTTTCTCACCCTCCTCACTCCCTCTTTCCCTGCCTCCTCCCTCCCTCTCTCTTTCTCACCCTCCTCACTCCCTCTTTCCCTGCCTCCTCCCTCCCTCTCTTTCTCTCCCTCCTCACTCCCTCTTTCCCTGCCTTCTCACTCCCTCTCTCTTTCTCTCCCTCCTCACTCCCTCTTTCCCTGCCTCCTCCCTCCCTCTCTCTTTCTCACCCTCCTCACTCCCTCTTTCCCTGCCTCCTCCCTCCCTCTCTCTTTCTCTCCCTCCTCACTCCCTCTTTCCCTGCCTCCTCCCTCCCTCTCTCTTTCTCACCCTCCTCACTCCCTCTTTCCCTGCCTCCTCCCTCCCTCTCTCTTTCTCACCCTCCTCACTCCCTCTTTCCCTGCCTCCTCCCTCCCTCTCTCTTTCTCACCCTCCTCACTCCCTCGTTCCCTGTCTCCTCCCTCCCTCTCTTTCTCACCCTACTTACTCCCTCTTTCCCTGCCTACTCCCTCCCCCTCTCTTTCTCTCCCTCCTCACTCCCTCTTTCCCTGCCTAATCCCTCAATCTCTTTCCCATCTTTCTCTGTCCCTCTGTCTCTCCCCCTCTTTCCCCAACTCATCCCTCCCTTTCTCTTTTCCTCCCTCCATTCCTCTGTTATATCTCTCACTCCTCCCTTCCTCCCTCCTTTTTCCCCTTCAACCCCTGCTCATTACCGCCCCCTTGTGTGCAGGAGCTGGAGCGGCGGTTGGCTCTGCAGGAGCAGGACTCGGCGATGGTGCGGAACATGAGGGCGGAGCTCGAGCGCGTGCCTCAAGTGGAGAGGGAGCTGAAACGCCTGCGTGAGGAGAACAGCTATCTCAGGTACGGGAGTCTGCCGTCTCTCAGCAGAGAATCTGCAGCTGGGCCATTGCCCTCGGAGATTAGCCTTCTCCTAAAAAGCAGTGTTTTTCCAGCAGTGTGCAGATATACTTGCTGAAGATCAAAAATGATAAAAATGAACAGTTTGTAAATGTGTAACAAATTGCACTGCCTCAGATTTGTTGCCAGTTAATGGGCTGTGTGAATTCTGTAACCATTTCCAGCAATCAGTTTAGTGCATTTCATTCTTATTGTTTTCCATTTGTGAACATGGGTGAGCATCCCTGTGGATGTGGTTTTTGTGTCGCCTGCGAAGCTTAGCGGCACATAGGGATCACCTTGTCCGGCGTCTGTCTGTCCGTCCGTCTGTCTGTCCGGTAGTCACACTTTCAGTTGGTAGTCACACTTTCACATGGCATTTCAAACTAAAGCTTCGCAGGCCACACGTGTTCACCTGAACACTCTAGTTTAGTAGGTACTGCTCGTATATCTCTTTGTTTGAAAACTGTCCTCCTGAAATAATGTTTTCAGTCTGGTGTCTCCTGTTTCACATTTGTTTTAAGGTCACCTTTTTTTCTCTTCTAGAAGCACGTAATTCTGTCTAGTTTGACTTGTTGTCATAGTTGTATTGGATATTTTAGAAGATCCCATTTATGGATTTTTTATTAACAATATAAGATCATTCTATAGTGTCTGTAAAACAAAATTTTAAGGCTTTCCCCCTTCAGTAATTTGGTGCCATTTTGAGAAGGTATTGATTCGGTGAAAATGAAGCACGTCTATTGGCCTCATTCAAAACAGAATTACAGACGTCAGGTAACTGACTATTTTGTAAACGAATTTGCCTTTTTTTTTTTTTTTGCCGATTTGCTTGGTCAGTTTAACATCAATTCTTAAAGTGAAAACATTACAGAGAGTGTAGTGTGTGGTGGAAAAGGTTGTCTTTCACATTTTGCTTTCTTTTCATTTTGCTTAGCAAATTAGCCACAAACAGTTCCCTCTCCGTTCGGAAATCAAGTTAGAAAAAAATTATATCCGGAAGTGAGTAAAGTGGGCGGGGCTGTTTAAGGTCAACATTGGGCTAAACTATGCTAGTGACTCCCTTTGTGATGTCGCAAGGAGTGGAAAAAAGGTTGTTCAACTGTACAGTTTCTTAGAAGGAGGCTGCCGCAGCAACACTGAACCAATCTCGTTCTGTCAGATGTTTGGTAAGGCAGGACCGAAGCGCATGGAAGAGTGTGATTTTAGGAATAGCAGGCCGTTAAAGGCAAATATTTTCACCCCCTTGGATCATCGGCAGATGGGAAAGAGTTTGTTTCTTATCCAGCAGCATACAAAAAAGTCCTTGATTTTGAGATGCACCATTTGAGCCTTAAGACCAAATAGAAACTCGGAGCTGAGAACGAAGTAATAATGAAAGTCCTTCTGGATTTACTTCTGAAGCTCATTTCTGTCTCTGATCCTGCTTATCGAAGGGAAACGAAGGAGAATAGCAGCTTGCTGAAGGAGCAGGTGGAAGGGCTCCGGAGGAAGCTGGAGCGTCAGGCGAAGATGAAGGAGGACATGGTGGGTTTGGAGCTGGAGAAGGAGGTGAGGGCTGCCAGGCTGGACCTCTTCCTGCACCACTCTTCCTCAGACGCAACACTCTTCATTAGTGCTGTAATGCGTCCACAGTGAGTGGTCTGTTGCCCATATTTCATTTGAATTCCCTGTTATTGCTCTTTGACCCTGCGTATCACTTTGCTCGCAGAGGATCTAAAGATATAAATTGGAAGGCAGTTGGAGCCTGGTTTTTGCTCGTCTCTCGAGCAGAACTGCTCTTGCGTGTCGCCCTGTCCAAAAGGCTGCTGGCTGGTAGCGCACCTAATTGGATTTCATATTGAGATAATTCACTGCCCAGCCAAAAAAGTCACCTCTTTGATTTAAATAAGCAAATACTCAAGTGCCTGTGATTGGATCATCATTGTAGTCATTATATTTCAGCTGCAACAATTTTATTTAACCCTGACTGATGCAGTGTGGAGCCTCTCATTTCTTAAAATGATCATGTTGGAAGATGTGTCCCATGGTAGTGAAAAAGGTGATGCTTTGTTTCAGTGAGAAGGGGCAAATTATTGGCCCGCTTCAAGCATAGAAAACAGCTATGGAGATTGCAGAAAATCAGTGGAATTGGGTTAAGAACTGTCTAACACATTACAAAGCCAGTGATGGTCTTTGGGATGTGTTGGAGATCCCTTAATGAGGGGGTTGCCTCCCAGCGTCCATGCAAGATCTCAATCAAAAAGTGGGTTAATTCTACTCCACAGAGAAACTGGACAGTTTGGTCCGCTGTGACCGCATGGATGTAGCCCCTGATAGCCCGCTTCTCCCCTTTGTTGCACATCATTCGGCTAATACTTTCGACATGGCAGCCAAAATCGATAGCTGTCATAAGTATAAGACATGTCCATACCAAATATGAAAGTAATCGATTGAATGATAGCCTGACGCGCATCCACAAGGCCGTGTCAAGGGATGCAGACCTGGTGGTGGAGATGACAAGCATGAATCCATAGTAGCGGCCCGACATCGTCTAAGTGCTACAACAAATGTAACATTGCGTAAGATTGTCAAAACTATGCCATGATGAATGTGCGCCATGATCAAAGCTATTAAAGCTAAACTAATATTTGAGAGACCATTTTTTTTGGCCAGGCATTGTACAGGAGTAGGCTCCCAAAAATGCTGCATCAAGGCTATAATTTGTTCAGTTTCTTCTGTGAGCCGGCGTCATGTCGCACCAGCCGCCCTCTCACCTGTTGCCTGCCTGTGCTGATGCCGAACATGATGTCACTGCTGCTTTCTGGTACAAACGGCGGAGGAAGAGTAGGACTAGTGCTTTTTTTGAGGGATTTTGCATCTTAGAATGAAGAAATGAGGTAAGCCTTCTGTCAGACTGTTTACAGGTCTCTGGGAGCGGTGACAGAATTCTCCTCATTAACTTTCATTTCGGGCAGAGAAAGAGAGAGAAACGGAGGGAAGAAATGAGTCCCTTATAATCTATTCAGCTTTTTAATTAGTTCTCGTGCTCGAACCAGGCTTAGCCTAAACCAGAAAAATGAGTTAATTAGCAAAATATAATGATCTGGGGCAAATGGAATGGCAGTAAGTGTTAATGAGGGCACATTTGAAATGAGCAAATATATTTTTTATGGAAGCTATTTGTTCACAAATGCTGCTGGATATTATGATTGATTTGAAAATAACATTTGAATAAAAGCTTTTGTTTTTTGTAAAGGCATTTTTGTACAGTTGATGGTTAGAGATAAAGTAATATTTACATATTTACTTCCTCACTGCTTCACTGGGACACAGCACAGTTGTGGAGCTGTCCTCCTCTGTGTGTGGCCTTGTTTAATGATCACAAATTGCACTGTACGATTTCTATTGCACTTCTGATCTTGCCATAATGGATGAATATAGGTGAAATGACCTTACGTGCTCTGCTTTGGTGTCTCAAATGGACCTTCTGCAAATGATGGCACACGTAGAGGAAAGTTGATTTGAGTAACACATACTCGCTGGTGGTGTACAATTTCCTCATAGTCTTTCCTTTTACAGAAACTGGCTGCAAAGCTCCAAGGCTGGGAGAATATAAGTCAGGTGACTGGACTAAACATCAGGTACGAGGGATGGGGTTTGGGCAATAAACAGGACAACCGTAGGCTATTAAAGTAATTGCTTCATTGCATGAGCATGTATTTATTTTAATATTGAACCATGATCCAACCTTACTGGAGTTTATAACATTCATAGCTGACATACAGTACTATGCATTCATCATAACTCAAAAATGGTTGCAGATAGACAAATGTTTACCGTTATGAGCATATAGGAACTCCTTAACGGGCTTTTATTTACAAATTTGACCTTTGACCTTTTGATGACCTGTGACCTTGTGGCCTTGAAAGGTCAAACTCAATGTCACAGATTTTCAAAGGACTGTAAGTTGAAGCTCTTGATGATGGACAGATATTTACCATTACCAACATGTAGGAAGTCCCATATGCGCTTTCAGTTGACATCATGACTTTTGACCTTGCGTGACCCTGAAAGATTAAACTGAAGATAATGGATTTTCAGAGGGCAAGCGAGTTTTGTTTAGCCTGGTAACACTTTTTATCCCCCGCCAAAAAGTGGATCGGGGGACATTGGAATGATGTGCGTCCGACCGTCCGTTCGTCCATGTGTGTTCAATGGGGACAAGTTTCCTTGGAGTTATGGCCCTTGACTCTGTGGACTTAAGTGTATGGGTGTTGCAATGGGGACAAGTTCTCTCGGCAACTATTGCACCTACGTAGATGAAATTTTGTGGGTGACCAGTACTAATGACCCTATTGAATGAGTTGGACAGTTGATTCAGAGAAATGTATTTTTACGGAGTTCTGGTCCTTGTTTCTGTTCATCGACTTGGTGTATGGGATTTGCAATGGGGACAAGTTTTCTCGGCAACTATTGCACCTTCATGGGTGAAATTTTGTGTGTGGCCAGTACTAATGACCCTATTGAATGAGTTCGACAACTGATTTCGAGACATTTATTTTTACGGAGTTGTGACCCTTCACACTGAACTTTGTGTATGGGTGTTTAATGGGGACAAGTTTTCTCGGCAACATGATGAAATTTTGTGGGTGGCCAGTACAGATGACCCTATTGAATGAGTTCGACAAATGATTCTGAGACATTTATTTTTACGGAGTTATGGCCCTTCACTCTGAACTTGGTGTATAGGTGTTGCAATGGGAATATGAAATCTCCCGTAACCATTCTTACTGTGGAGGGGGATATTGGTGACAATGTTGCCTTTGGAACTATTGGTGTTTTTTAGCTGGGCCAGTGAACGTTAGGGAAGCAATTAAGGCTGACCCGATTACCATATTTTGAGAGTCGATGCTTCGCGGACATAAAATTGATCATAATCGAAGCTTCGCCGGTTGTCGGGGCGGTAGTATGGCTGAAAAAAAAAAAAAATAAGGAAGAAAGAATAAAACTCATGAGAAGACAAAATGGCCACTTCAGCGCAACAGATCATACCTCTCACATTGTTGTTTGAGAACCATGGTCAGCTCTTTTACCTGACAGCTAATTGAATCAGTAGTGCATACACATCACCATATATTTACGGACGGATTGACTTGAGTGCAGGCTGGAAGCAATTAATCAAAAGAAATAAGATTTATCCACCACATCATACGCAAACTTTTATAACTTGAAAATGTACTAAAAATAAGGCAGAAACGAAAAAATAAGGATCTCGTTTAAACTCAGAATGTATTCAGAGAAATAACAGCTTAGAAGAATAATATAAGATAAGAAAAGACTGTGAATCATCCAAATGAAGCAAGCCGGTGTGTCGCCAGTGGTGGTTCGTTGGCTGTAACAAACCTCGTCCTTTAAAGCTTAATGGCTTAAACCTTTCGCAGTTTACTTTTTGTGTCGCCTGCGAAGCATAGCGGCACACAGGGATCACATTGTCCGGCGTCTGTCCGTCCGTCCGTCCGTCCG
This sequence comes from Gymnothorax reevesii, assembly GCA_029721435.1. Taxonomy (NCBI): domain Eukaryota; kingdom Metazoa; phylum Chordata; class Actinopteri; order Anguilliformes; family Muraenidae; genus Gymnothorax; species Gymnothorax reevesii. The sequence goes on from CM056592.1 coordinate 16,114,044, forward strand.
TCCGTCTGTCCCGTAGTCACATTTTCAGTTGGTAGTCACACTTTCACATAAGCTTTGCAGGCGACACGTGTTCACCTGAACACTCTAGTCTTGATCAGCAGTTGCTCATACGAATTGGTAGAAAGACAGTCAAATTTATTTTCTGCAGCATTGATATACATTGCACCACGAAATTATGAGGGGTTTTCATTCACTTAAAATTACGACGTAAATTACCGTAGACCTACGTCTTTATAAATTCGCGCTCAAGTAGCTTGTGAAACGGCATAGATTCACAAATTGATTAGTGAGACTCATTAAGCAATAAGTTGTGCAACATCGAATTCTTTACTTCTATATTAAGATTGCAGAAAACTGATTCTCTTGGCTTCTTGCGAAAGACGCCTCGCAAACTAATTTATGAAGACGTATTGATAATTTGAGTCGTCATTTGCTATAGAAAATACATTTCACTGTCCTACCAATTCGTATGAGCAACTGCTGATCAAGAAAAGTAAACTGCGAAAGGTTTAAAGGGGACCTATGATGCTGATCCTTCTTTTAATACATGTTAGTAATGTTATAATGTTAGTTGTCCATACTCAACCTCTGAAAAGTTTCTAAACATAACTCCTGTATCTTGTTTTTGCCGTAATCCAAGAACGTGATTTTGCGAACGTGATTTCCTCTCTGAACAGCTACTCCCGAGATCTTCCCGAGGTCTGGGCAAAACCTGACGTCAGGTTGTGCCGTCCAATTGGTGCAGACCTAGCCAGAGCCAATCACTGCGCTGGACCTGCCCACACCAGAAACTATTCGGCAGATCATACTATGCCTAAGTAGCGTCGACATTTTTGGAAATACAAAAGAAGAACCGCAGATCATTTGAGGTGCAGTTTTGTCAGTGTCTCTCTCAAAGCTGCTTGTCCGTTTACTTTTGGACTCGAAGAAAAAAACTTATTTTTCTCCCAAAAGAGAATGCCAGAAATCAGTGGGTAGCTTTTTTTGTTTGCTGGCAGCAAACAGCCATGGCCAAAGGGAACGTTAGCTGTTTGCGCTCAGCATTTCAGCAAAGACAGCTTTATCAATAAAGGATAATTTGACACAGGATAAGCGTTTCAGCTGCTTCTCATACCTGAAGCAGCTTCATCGATCAAGCGCTCGGATCCACAAGCTGTAAGTAACCATATAACAGCAAATAATGTAAGTGAAGCTAACGTGTTATGGGTGGCTAGCAGGACCGGGAGTGATAGTTAGCACTAACAACTGGCCTCAATCGCAGGCTTTGTAAAAAATCTTAAGATAAAGCCTGTATCGGTCGCGACTGTCTGTGATTCACAGACACAGAAGCTGTAAGTTGCTTTTACTGCATAAGCCAACCTGACGTGATAGCTAGTTGATAATGGCTGTAGCACAGCGGCTAATGTAGCCCAGTTACTGTTGCTAATGTTTGTGTCCTAAATATGCAAGAGTGATATCAAGGGAAATTCTTCGGATGTGTGAGCATAAACCTCATTTGAAGCTCACTTTTAATACTTGTTTGTAATTTGGATGCTTGGTACAACTGTTCACAGTCTGTAAAACCTGTATTGCAAGGGTTTGTCTGTGGTTATGTTTGTTTGCGTGCCATGCTTATTAAAAATGCCCCTGGTTTACTAATATGCAGTATTTCTGATCGGTATGCTTGTGTTACTTCAGTAAGCATCAATGTCGCAGTTTCATCTTAACTTTGCCCGATTGTAGCCACTACACTTATTGATTGCTTCACTTATCCATGACCGGGATCAGCCGGATACTTCTCAAATGTCTGCGCAAGCTCTCTGGTGCTACGTGAAAGCAATGCAAAACGCAGAAGCTCTACTGTTTTCCAAATGATTTCTCTGCTCTACCTTGACATAATTTCATCCCCTTTTAGAAATTGTTGTGGTTAATAAAAAGCTGAAAAAGGCGGAGATTAAATAAGTAATTATTTCCTGTACAAGTGATCGATTTGCTAGCTCCACATAAGCAACTTGTCCGGGCTAACGGAACTTACAGTCTGCAAAACCTGTAGGCAGTTGCTACGGGTACGGCAGTTTTCCACTGCATTTCAATGTAGAGAGGTACGGCAGTCCCAATTGAAAACCCTGCCCTAACCTTACACTGACCCTAACTCTAACCCTAACCATAATCCCGAATCCTTATTCTAATCCCTTCAAATCGATTGCCATACCAATAAAAACTGCCATATATCTAGACACTGTGAAACCTGTATTGTGTTCATAACATAACCAAGCTCTCTCTAGCTGTCGCATACTATCCATAAAGCTGCTTTCACATCGGACATGAAACCAATTGTTTGGGCGACAGATTAGCTACATTCAAAGTCAATGCAAAGACGCGAATACTGGCATTATGGGCGCATTAAGCAGCTTTCACACCGGTCGCGAAACAAATTTTTTGCGCGACAGATTACATTCTAAGTCATGACCGCTTATCAGCTACTGCATGTTAGTTTGCGGCAGTACATTCGAAGTTAATGCAAAGATGCGAATACACGCTTTATGGGCACGTTAAGCAGCTTTCACACCGGATGGCAAACGAAATTTTCATGCGACAGGTTACATTCAAAATCGATGCAAAGACACGAATACACGCGTTGCTGTGTGTTAGGCTACATGCTGTGTAGCCTGTGCCGACATAACACCTGGCCTTGAGACAGACCAGTAGCCTAACTCACAATGCTGGCTTCTTTTTTCAGGAAAAAAAAACTGACTTTGGACTTCTTTCGCCCTTTTTTGCGAAGCAACAACTGCTTCAAAATGTGCAATATCAAATAAATTACACGGTTCTAAAGAAAATATCAAAGAAAATATTAACATTGAATAAAACCAGAATAAAATAGGCCACATATAAAACTGGAAGATGAAATCAGATTCCTCCTCCCTCAAACTAAATATATTACAGCCTTGGCTATTGAAAACACAAGTCGAGATGTAGCTGTTGAGGGGAAAAGAAATAAACATGTTGGCCATGCCACCTGTAGCCTTTAGCTATTTTTTTATGGGCCGCTGCGGCCTGCTGCCCGGTCGCGCGCACCAAAAAAAAAAAAGAAGAAAAAAATCGATCACTTGATGGTCGATTACCATGGCAACGACTGAAGCTTTGATTTTTTTGGGTCAGGCCTAGAAGCAATCAGAAGGCGGGCAGGTGAAGAAAGCATCAGAGATGAAGGGCAGCCTGGGCTTTGCTAAAATCAAATGGTTTTAACACCATTGGGAAGAGTGTGCTGGTTAGTGCTGTGACTGAAAAGGATCTGGTAGACCAAGAAATGACCTCAACTGTTAAAGACAGTATTTCATGGCAATGAATGATAACCCCAATACATTTGTCCGAATGATGAGGAAAAACCTCTTAAGGCAGGCACGAATCTGTTCATCACTGCTGTCTGCAGAAGGCTGTGGAGATGAGCCTGTTAGATGAAAGCCAGTTGTTGGCAGCACAACGGGGAGGCCAGGTTACAGTCAGCAAAAGGATACACTTTAAAGCCCGGAGAGCGCCAACTAAAGAGTTCAGTGACAGTACCGGAAAGGAGTGAGAAGAGAAGAGTGGAGGTCAGATGGAGCTGCCGGAGATTCAGAGCGCTTCTGCCTTCTCTGGGACGTGGAGGTGAAGAGATTTGGGCATGTATGGCTGTCACAGGCCCTGGCTTTGCCCGTCTTTGCTGATGAGAAAGCCGCTGAGAGCAGCAGTCTGAGGAATTTCGATGCAGACAGAAGCATCTCCTCTTAACCGGGTCGAGCACGTGCCTCCAGTGTTTACCCTTATCCCAGACAGTGATGCCAAGCGCACTGTTAAGGCAACAAAGGAGTTTTGAAAAGGGAAGTTCTCGGTTGGCTGGGCCATTATACTGGTCTGAAGCCGATTGAACATGCATTTTATATGCTGAAGAGGGAACCTTAGTCATCCTGCCTGCAAACTGAGCTTGAATTGGAGATGATTGATGGGCAGGCCTGTCAGAATTTAATCTGAGTAGATGGTCTGCTCTTGCTGAGGTCTTGGCTGTAGATTTGAGCTGTCATTGTTTAGAACAGATCCGTTATACTGTATTAAATGTACGATAGTTGGGAGAGCATTCCAGGCCACACACCCCCCCCACCCACCCACCTAGGGTTTGGCCCCTTATATTGATAAATGTTAATTTACACCCCTGAGGCACATGCGAGAAATCCAATGTGTGAAATACTGAGCACCATAAAAACAAATGCTTAGCTATCTTTTCCCCCAAACATTATAGAGCTTAATACATTTGTATATTAGTGTATGATTGAAGTGTTTTTTTTTAATTTTATTACATAAAATGACTTGTCACTTGTGACAGTGAGGCAGCTTTAAAAGATTGATACATTTTTCTCGACAACATGCATGCAGCAGTGCACATTTTTTATTTTCAGATTACCAGATTTACTCTCGTATGCAAGAAATGTGCACACCTTTAATGAGAGTTTAATTTGCATGAATTAATTTAGCGTTCGGCCCAAAGTTCTCTTGCGTAAAGCAATTTCATGAGACGGTAGTTCCACACCTGTACTTAGACATCAGTAGTTGCGGCTTCAGCTCAGGAGTAGTGGGGACGCATACCTAATGATGAAAGAATCACGGCGCACAGCAGAATTGTTCTGCACTAGATGGAGCTCTTGAGTTTTGAAGGGTCCCCATAGAGTCTGATTGCCACAAGCATCGCAAATGCTTCTGTTCTCCCTGCTGAAGTACATCTTTTCCAGACTTGAAAATGCGTCTGTGTATCACCTGCGCTTGGCATGTTCTCATTACACATCCTCTTTGTTTTTAGAATGGAGAAAACTTTGACACATTTATATCATGTTAACTTTTTTGTGGTCATTGAAGTCTGGAATGAGACGAATTTCTTTTTTTTTTTTTTTTTTTTTTGTTGGTGTCTGATAGTGCTGGAAGTGTGAAGAGTACTTGTTATGTCTTTGATCTGCTTTGCTGCTTGTGTGGAAATGTGCAATCAATCTCTCATTAAGAGTTCATAAAAGGAAAACTGGGTGGATAATCCAGCCATGGGCTGAATGATTAATGAGAACTTGTGAGGCTCCTGAAGCGTTAGATACGGAATATGCGATACCTTCCTTTTGATTGCTTGTTCTCTTGTTTGAATGAAAACTGTGAAATGGAACTTGTTCCCGATAGGACATGCCTCTTGGATGTCAAATTTTCTCCAAAGCAGAGGTAGCTGATATTTAAATTAGTTTCATTCCTCGATTTTCCTCGCCGAGGACACAAACAAGAACTTGAGAAATCATTAAAAACTTTCTGGGCAAAGTTGTTTTTCCCCAGTCACTCACAAATCCTTCTCCTTGCATTAGTAAGATGGACACTTACTACCGTTACGCTTGGAGTGATGACTCTCAGGCAATCTTCACATTACATTTGGAACAGAAAACAGCCTTTCACTTGACGTACCCATTCCAGCCGTTCGGTCTCAACACAGGGCTCATGACAGAGCCTGAAATATACAGATGCATTTCTCGCAGTTCATTTTCCTGTTAGTGCAGCTCCCTTCCTGTTACTGTCATTGCTGCCAACTTTTTTCTGTTTAAGATGCTGCTGCTTCTCTTGTCCCCTTTTTTGGATTTTGGATAAATCAATCATTCGCAAGATATCGTAATTTGGCACCTATGAGCCGAAGGCTTTGTTTGTCGCACGAAACTACTCTGGCTCAAAGACTGTTATGTATTTTATTTTGTTCTAACATTAAGCCACATCTTATTGGATTGGCAGGCAATGTGCTCGTGCTATATTAAAGGTCGTCTTCTATACATGTCACTGGAGTGGCGCCAATTATTAGCTTCTGTTTAATATGCATGAAGTGCAAAATGTACTACTTATAGGTTGATTAATTAATGGTGCGGCTGAGGTATTGAAACCTAAAAAAATAGCATCAGTGTAGAACTTTTAAAAGTGTTAGTTGTTGACGCTTCTGTGCTGACAGGTCATTTTACCCTGGTTTTTGAGAGAAATCCTCATTTTAAGCCGAATAGGAGCTGAAATGAACTGGCGATGGTTTTTCACGTGGCTGTTACGCCAGACCTTTGCGTGTCGACTCTCAATAGCCCCCTTATAATCCCATATCAGGCAAATTACTGCCTCAACTCTCGTGTCCCTGCCTTTGTATCGGTTGTGTCGTTAGCTGTTTATTCGCTTTGCAAATGAGTTTCTGTTGCTGATTCAACAAACCCAGCAGTTGCGTGAGCAGCATGTAACTACTTTGCCAATTTTCTGTTGAGCTGAGGGTTCAGTGTTTGAGCCAAGGATTCACTTGCAGGTGTTTGGATTGTTGCTTACCAGCACCAGACTGAACTCCAAACCTTCACTGTGCTGAGAATTTTGGGGCAGGTTATGATTGATTCAGTATCCATTTTTGCCTTTTTCCCCACTTTGGGGTTAGCATCTGACAGCTTATGCTTCTTCTTGGAAGCAGAAAAGTGAGCATTTGTGTACTTTATTCTAATGTGCGGGTGGGAAGAAATTGTGCCAAGCACTAAGACCAGCCTGGCATAAAGAAGTCTAGTGCGACCTGACTCATAGGCCTGTATTGCCATACAGATAGACACTGATAAGCCTTTTATCTGTGTGCTTTGTTTGGGCATTATGTTTTTAATGTGTTTTTGCCACTTAGCTTCCCGTGTTAAATGAGGCCTTGGGATGTGCACATGGGTAGTTTATCATTGAGATGATTTCAAATATATCAGAAGAACAATGTCTTTGTATCAGACTACAGATGTTTTAATGTTTGAATTGAAGCGCATAAATATACTGCATCTTGGGTAATGTGGTAAATGGCTTGCAGTATTCATTTAAAAGTAGAAAGCGTTTCTGTACTTGGTGGGGAAGTGAAACTCTAATGGTTCAAACCATCAGACCGTTAACGGTGACTCATTGGTTTGAGTATTCAGCAATTTGCTGTTGAGAGTGATTTTGGTTTTTTCCTTCATTTCCCAGAGGAGTAATTGCCTAACTCATCTGTACTCGTATATCATCACTGTAGTATTCTCAAGAATATTTTGTGATTGAGTGGATCCTAAGCTATTATTTAGCTCTTCAGCTTAAAGGAAGAAGCCGAGTGCCAAGCATTGTCCACTTGCTCAGAATCCATTTTTGTACATCAATGTTCCTAAAGGTATTTTCACAACAAGGACTAAATGGGTGGGGGAAAAGAAAATGTGGGATGCTCGTTGATGGAGAAATGATAATGGTTCTTATCCGGTGTGGATAAGCTCATCGATGGATGGGTTTGAATTTTTTAATTGACATTTTCATTTTGGTTTTCGGGTTTGTCTTTGGTGTGCGAAAGCCTTAAAGAGGGTTGTCAGGAATATTTCAGAGGCCTCTTAGTCGGATTTCAGCTCTATTGGTCGACAGATGCATGGGCTCTGTTTGAGCCTTCCCTCAGTCATCCAATCAGGTGTGCCTTTGTGATTGAGCCGCTGGCCCATTCACCTCCCCGTCTATGGGTACGTTAGAGGACCCAAAAGCTAAACCCACACACTCCACATCGGAGCTGAATTATGGGCCACAACTAAATGAAAGCATTACCCACCAGTGACCCCAAATAAATTGAGTTGAATGGAGTCATCTGAAAACTTGATAGAATGCCTCTGTTGTTCATTAGAGGTGCAGGCAGTGTAATGGGAATAGGGGCGGGAGGGATTTGGTGAATTGAGTATTTGGATATGTACTTATAAGTGATTAAGTCTGGCAATTCATTAATTACTGTTTGGCTGCTCCAGTCCCCCCTTTTTCTCCATAAGTGGCTCTCTCTGTCATGTTCCTCTCCTCAGGGTAGGTAGCACGACTGACAAAATGCAGAAAGCACTTTCGGTAGCATTATACACCCTCTGCTTTGCCTTCAGGGCTCTTTAACCTGATGAAACTGCGTATAGATTAGAGTTGGTTACTCTGTAAAGTTTTGCATTAATTGTGCTTTTGTTTCCACCAGTACAGAGAGATGTTCATTTGTAACTAGGTGCGGATATGAGAGTTTATTGAAAAATGCAGCTTAATTGAAAACCACTTTGCCTCATCAGGCTTATGAAATTATGCTCGCCTTTCATCTTCATATTCATCACTTTGTCTCGCTGCATTATTGATGACTGTTAATCTCGCCGCCAATTATGTAGAAGAGTAATCACTTGGTTTTCATAGTCCTCACTGCCTTAAAACTCAGAATGCTAGTCTCTCTGAAATTTAAATTCTCTGAGCATTTGTAGGGCATTCAAAAGAAATTGTGCTGCCAAGACTTGTGTCCCACATACAGAGCATGACAGTTCTCTGCCCTTACCTTTGCACATATTGAGTTGAATGTTGACGGAAGGGTCTGGTAGGTCAGGCACTTGCATGAAAAGGGAACCTATGTTCTGGCCTCTCCATTTGTAGTAACTGCCAGACCAGTTTCTCTTTAGGCCCTTCACACAGTCAGGTCCATAAATATCTGAATAAAGATATTGCAGATGAAGTGGAGTAATCAATGTTAACTCATGGTGTAGACTATTAGCTTTAGTTTTTGGGCATGCAGTAGTTGAATTTTTACACTTTTAATATGTAGTCTAGAGTTAATTACATGTTGCATTTGGATTTGGATCTTCTGGCTTGTACTCACAGTATGAAGCTGTTACTGTTACTGTCAGCAAAGCAAGTCATCATGAAGCTGAAAAATTATGAAGAAACCAGTAAGAGAAATGGCCAAAGCCTGATAGAGCATTCTTTCTTCTTAAGAAGGAAAGCAGTAGAGGGCTTAGTATTAACCCAATTCCCAAAGGTCATGCATATCAGCTATAGTTCCCTCCACAACAGGTAACAAGCAAGACTGCCCTCCAGCAGGTTGACATATGTGCCAGTGACAACGATTTAGAGAAGACTTCACCGGATTAAATAGTGTTTTCCATAAGACCGCTGGTAACCATCTGAAACGGGAAATTTGTCAAGAAACCTCTGAAGCATGGCTCTCCAAATCCAGCCCTCGAATCCAAATACAGTCCTGGTTTTCTCTCCTTCTAGGAAATTAAGTGAACACTTAATGCTGCCGTTTGGCCAGATTGTCATCTCACCTGACTCCCAGGTAAAGGGAGGGTGGAAAACCAGCAGTTCTCTGCCCTCGAGGACCCAGATTTGAGAAGCCCTGCTCTAAAGTCTGTTCAGTGGTGGAACAACATTCTATGGACAGATGAGATGCAGATCGGCTTGCGTCGGAATGATTGGAAGAGAACAGCAAGAAGAAGAGAAAGAACTGCTCATGATCCAAAGTAGTCCACCTCATCTCTGAAATGTGATGTGTAGGCATTCACAGTTCTGTACAAATGTTTGGGAAAAATCCATGCACCAATGAGTATGTAAATGACAGAGCACTGGAATGATGTTTAAACCATGTATCAAATAAGATGTAGTTCGACTGAATTTTAACAAACATTCCTTTCCATTTTATCTACTAAACATGATTGGAAGGGCAAATAAAGGAACAAGCTCTGTGAAAAAGTACTGTCTATAAGCGTTTTGTTATCCGTCTTTTGCCAACAATTGCAGTTTGTGAACTCTTCCTGCAGCCTCCCATGAGGCGTCTGATGCCTGATGGTGGGATTCTTGCCCTCTCAACCTCACAATATTCCTCTAGTTAGGATTTCTTTGGGGGTACTTACTTACATGGACAGCCTTTTAGGGACTGTTTAGGCCTTTCCAAGAGCTGAATACATTTCTACTTTTGGTATTTCACAGTTCATTTCAATCACTCTTCAGTGAATGTCCTCCTTTTCTGAGTTGTGTGTTGTACTGTTGATTAGTGAACGTGTACACACGTGCCCTGTGCGATATTCTGGAGCCATTTTGCACTAATGTGTGGGTAATTTTTTTTGCATATCTCACTAATCTATGGGCCAGCTGAACCGGAACCTTCTTTGGTTTCCCTGATTTCAGCTTGACTGCTACTGATCAATTTTTCCTCCATTTTGTGATGAAGTAACTCATTGCGCAAAGGGGTTCATTCATACATTTTGAGATTTTTTTTTTTTATCCCTGGCTTTCTTCTTGCTGGTAAAACTAGATTATCTTACTTTTGCTATCCTTGAAGATCTGGCCAGAGGATCACATGCTTGCGGATTTCATAGGGGCTCCAACTACATTCTGATGGTTCAAATGGCACCAGTTTGACACCAGAGTAATTTCTCTCACCTGACATGGAAAGCCTAGCAAGCAAATGCCTTGAACCTGTTACTTCCTAATCGTCTTCGAAAATTTGTGAGTGGATTTTGTCAAGGTTTCACTGACTTCAGTGTAGGGCTTTTTTCCCCTCTTTCTGTAATTGATGAACCAAATGACATTAAAATTAAATTTGTCTGAAGTTTGAACCATGCAGGTGTGACGATCCTGACGAGCGGTAGTCATGCGTGGCTGACCTGGCTGTGGGCGATCTGTTATGGTCCCAGTGGCATTATATCTCTACTGAAGACACACTATGGTGGAATGGCTGACATTCATTTCTTCTAGCAACTTCTCATCAGCTTTGACCAGCCTGAGGCAAACCAATGGCTTGGCTCCTGTGTGGATCGCTCAGTTGAGGCTTTGTGCAGACTTGTCCGAACCAATTGAATTTGTTGTGTTTTTATAACCATAGACCTTGTCATTTTTGGAGTGGTCAAAATCTGGCTCAACTCACTTTAGGAAGGACTACTGCTCAACCTAGGAGGATAAAACAGATTTGTTATGTTACGAATCACTGAAGCGGAATGAGAGGAATTATCACCAATTTTCAATATCATGTGTTCAGTGTACAAGTGTAACTTTTGTTCTTGGAAGTATGTAATCAGATTTCTTAAATTGTGAGGAAAATGGGTGGTGCGTTTGCATTTTTAAATTCCTTGAATTTAGTTACATTGTTGCAGTATTTTGGCCAGAGGTTCCCAAACTATTGCATGAGACTGTATGGCTGTGAGTGATATTTGCTCACTTGTATTTATTGATTTCACAAGATGTCATTTACACTGCCAATACAGTGGCATACAAGCATGAGAGAGAAAAATTACCATTTGATCCAGTTTTGATTCAAGAGGACTGCAATGAACAGCAGTAAAATTGCTTAATAACTGCAATGATGATTTGATCATAAGCTTCTGAGCATTTGATTGTTTAAATCAAAACTGCGACTTTTTTGGCCTTGCTGTGTATGCAATTATGTTGTCTATTATGTGGTGTGAAATTAGAATAGTACAACCATCAGGCTATCTACTCACGAGGCAATTTTGTTTCTAAAACAAAAGCCTTTGATCACTGCTACACTGTAGTTGGATTTATTGTTGCACTCAAGAAACACGTAGGCTACTAGTCCTACGCAAAGCATCTAGAGCTGATGAGCTGTTTCAGAACGGCCAGAAACCTAATTCTGATGGCCTTTACCTTTTATTTTGCATGTTTATTGACATGAAACCCTCTAGAACTATTTGTGTGCACTTAGGATTTACACTGATCAGCCGTAGCATTATGACTCCTCACAGGTGAAGTGAATAACATTGATTATCTCATTAAAATAACACCCGTCAGTGGGTTTATTTAATTCCCACATGGTTCATACAATATGTTTGAAAACCTTCAATTAAAGTTGGAAGTCTACCTTTTATGCACATCTTAATTTTCATTGACAGTTGAGTATTGTAGTAGACGGAGTCAGAGATCTCGCTGTCCAAATACATACGTCAAGGTATTCAGTAGTATCTGCAGTAAACAAGGAAGTAGACATACTTTGTAATAAGTTAATGTTGTCAGTCGCTTGGGTTTATGGTGTTGGAACACAATTTAATTTTATAAAGTTAATTATCTCCTGAGGCTCATTAGTTAGAATATTCCTTTTGAAAATTCTGTTCACTGCCTGACTGAATGGCTGTCTCAGAGTGTGCGTTTCCATTGCATTAATATCCGTATTTGATCTGATTAGAGCACAAGCGTTTTGTTTTTACCTTGATTATTGCATGAAATGAAATTTATGAACTTAATTGTGGGTGGATTTAAATAAATTTATTGCTCTGCTGGGGGGAAAAAAATACAATGCGTGTGTCTGTAAGGATCCTTTATGATTTCCTTGGGGACGACGGATAATTAACGTGGCAACGTCAGTGTGGCGTGGTCTTCTTCCTCAAATAAGTGCTCAAGTATTTTCTTTGGAAGCTCAGCTGACCCATTTTCCCCAATTTGTACCTGTTGAGCATCCTCTGCATTTATATTTAGAGTACATCACTGCGATTCCCATAATGCACTCTTGCTGATGAATACATTACAGAGCAGAGTGAGTATGTCCCACATGGGACCAATCCTGTCGCGTATCTGCTTTCCTCTGCTGGTTTGACGTGTCCTCTTGCATGCGGCCACCCGGCTCTTTGAATGGGCCTAAAACGCTTGCTCCTTGATCGTTGAAAAGCTCTAAGTAGATCTGTCTGTCTCGTCCCTGCTGCTTGGTGACCCCGTCCTACTTTTGGGGAGCTATTTAGCGTACTTTTCACAATCAAGCATTTCGTGCCATTTAAAGAGGAACTGGGTTTATTTGAATTTACAGGATGAAATTGGGTAAAATTAAATGGGTCTGTGTACAAATGCTTATTTTTGCTTAAATGCTGTTAATGGATGGATTACCTGCTCCCTCCATAGTGGAATGAATGAGCTAATCTTGGCTAAATGTCTGGAGGCAGGAGATTAGCGAGTCCTCTCGCCGTGGTTAAGTCAGCATTGAGTGTGAATGGGGACTAATACAGAGTGACGTTCGCCGTTCTCTCTCTTGACTGACATTTTATGGATTATACTCGGACTGGGGGAAATAAGAAAGATTATTACCTGAAAATTGTGTTTATTGAGCATGACATACATTTTTGTGTAACCAATTTTAAATTGATGGCGGCCTGCATTTCCTGTCTGGGTTCCGCAGTTTGGACTGTTGACTCGTAGAGGCTTGCACACCTCGCGGTCTAAACACACGCAAAATTAACAGAATTCTTCCAAGTTGACGTGCAGTTTTATGCTTTTCCCCCCTCTTCGGTGAAAGGGCCTGAAAGCGTTGTTTATTGACTTTGCTGGGAACCCATCGAATGTGTGCTGTGATGATTCAGCAGTGACGGTTATTTGTATAACAGCTGGTGGTTGTTCGCAGCGGTTAGCCTCTCTGTGACTCTCTCTCTAAATGAGACATTACAGGGAAATTGGACCATGGTTGAAGTTCAAGCACACGACACTTTTCAGGCTAAATTTATTTACTGTGCACCACTCTGTCGTATTTATGCACTGAAAGCCTCAATGAACTTTAAAAGACGGCTTCACCAAGTGTTCCAGGCAGCATCTTTTAGGCTGTGCTATTGGGCGCTTAGCAATTATTTATTTTTTCTGGGCCTGCTAGATGTTTTATCATACCAATTAAAATAAACCTGTCTCTGCAGGCAAAGCCAAAATGATATGCTGCTGTGTGTTGCCTCCTTTAAGAAAGCAAAATGACTGTAATTCCTACAGTTTAGTATGTGATCGGTGAACACGTAACCATGTCCCATAAATTGCAAGCGTATTTTCCTTGGAGCTCTTGCAAAGCCGATTGCTGCCTAATGTGATGCTTGATGCTTATATGATTAAAAAGGTAGAGACTCTGTGGACTGAAATGCCAATGTGGGTATAATCCAAAACCACAAATCTTTAGTGTCTTTTTTCGCTGTTTATCCTGCAACATGACACGAGTTGGAGCAGGGGATATTGCAATGGAGCTCATCCGTCTGTCCATCCATCCTTCCATCCACCTGGATAGGTGGGGACAAGTCTTCTCAGAAAATACTTTACACAAGTGGAATTTTGTGTGTGGTACTAGTCGTGACCTTAATTGGGATTAAAAACGGGATTCCATGGTGATGGGGATATGATAGTTTTGCCTTGTTTTTTGTGTAGCAGGCAAAATGAGATGCGAAAAGGGGAGTTCCATTGCAAAACAGCATTAAACCAGTTTAAAGATTAGGGCTGAATTGATTCTCTCTTTGACCTGGTAGTGATCTCTGAAAAAATATTGTGGCAGCTTGGTGAGAATTTAGTAGGGTTATAGTGTACTTGACTATCCCTTTTTATGTTTGACCTGGTGCAACTGGGGGTAGTTTTTCTTTGAGAAAGGAGGGTCGTCCAGCTGGTTTCTGTCTTTAGTCCTCTTAAATGAGAAGTGTAACGGGTTGATTGCACATGTGTTTACAAAGCAGTGAAAATTGGCAGTGCAAGAATATGAGACGAGCTTGATATATATATATTTTTTTCAGATTTATTCAAATCTATTCGTATACATGTGGAGAATATCTGTATAAACTCTCCTGTGGGAAAATGTCAACAGTATCAGTTGTGCATTTTTCTGTGCATGGCTTAACGCTTTCTTTTTCCACACTTCAGGGAGGCAGTTTTGATTTTATTAGAACTTGAGGAAGAAGGTTAGCTGTGCACAGAAACTTCTATTTTCCTCAGTGGTTCTTGCATAGTGGGTAGCATTGCCCTCTCTCAAACAGCTTTTACGCCAAGTTGGAACATCAAGCCCATACATTTTGATTCAGTCGGCATAGTAACCGGAGAATGGTGATTTTGGTTTCCCACCCGCAGGCTCTTAGCCCCGGGGCATTGTCGTAGTTGAGCAGGTGCCTAGAGCGAGCACAGAAGTGTGGGAGTGCATCCCTTCACTCAGAATGGGTTGAGAGTTTGCTTAGTCCTAATTTTGTTCAGGAGGATAGCTGCTACTCCGGATTACTCCAGGTACTCCAGCGTGACTTACTTGATTGGTTGGCAACACTTTGCCCTCATGTCAACAAAAGCCAATGACAGACTCCAAGTCATCATACGGTAACCTCTTGTATTCTTGCACTGTGCAAACGGTGGTTAAGATGATGGCTCAAACATTATGATCCCTGAATGAGAGTGACTGTGTATTAAACGCGCTGTCATTTCTACAATTTGAAGTGAAAATGTATGAAAACTCCCTTGAATTAAAGCAATGATTCTGCATTTTTGACAGGTGCAAAATTTGCAATCCTGGAATGCTTGGGCTCAATCAAAAACCAATGTATTTGTTCCAGACATTGAAAAAATAAATCTTAGACTAGGGACCATCATGCATTGGAATCACGCATTGTGGATTGTGGAATTTGTGGTCTGTGATGGGGTTGTTGCCATGTTTTCACAGTTTGACCTCGACTTGTAAAATGCGGAGGATTCGCAGTATTATTCAGCAGTCATTGTAGGTCGTTGGAACCCTTTCAGGGAAAATGAGAAAAAAAAAAGCTGTTTTTCTAATTTTTTACTTTAATTGCATCATTTACTGTGACCTGCAAGCCTGTCAGGGGAACTTCGATTGTAGAGTACTGACAGTGAAATTGTACCTCGTTTTAAACGTTTCTCTTGACATCCCCGAAGATATTTTCGTGTGCCGAACAATGTTCGCTCAGTGACTGCTTTGAGGTGCAGCTGCATGTTAACAGGAATGGCCTGTTCCTGCAAACAGGAACTGCTGTCAGTGCTGCTAGATTTATACAGCAGACATGACGAAGTGGATTAATATTTTGTTTGAATGAACGTAGATGGGGCAGGATGCATGAACAGCGGTACTTTGGCTTCCATATGATTGTTTGTGCTGGACGTGATTGTTTTAGCACCTGAGATGCAGCTTTTCTTCAGGGATTTTTATGCCCTACTGCCTCTAGATTTCATGGAGAAAGGTGTTATAAACAAAAAAAAAGAAAAAATAACTGAGTGAATGGCATTTCTGTGCCCAAAAAAGCCCCAATATTGACAGAGGTCACACTAAGGTTGGTACAGTTGTGTAAGATGCAGGAAGGGCCACAAATGCTCAAGAAAATACTGTTTATGCCAGTGATATTTGGGACAAAGAAATGTTTCAAGTTTTGAAGCATCAGGCTCAGGATTTAATGTAAATGGCATGAATTTGTGTGTGCACCCTGCTCGGTGTAAAACGTTTTGGTGGTGTAGTGGTGTGAGGATGGCTTTTTGAGGCCAAATTAAAGTCCTGAATATGTGGCTGTGAAATGTGCGCTAACTGGGTGATGCTATCGAGTTAGCATGGGCCAAAGTGCAACCCCAATTCCGAAAATAGTTGGGACAAAGTGTAAATTGTGAATGCAATGATTCTCAGATCACATGAGCTACTATATTATTCACCATAGAACATAGATAACATTTCAAATGTTGAAACTAAGACATTTTACATTTTTATCCACAAAATGAGCTCGTTTTAAATTTTCTGGCTACAACAGGTCTCAAAAAAGGCAAAGAAGGGCTGAAAAAGCAATTGATATAATAGTGAATCAGCTGAAAGAACATTGAGCAAGTAATTAAGTTAACTGGCATCAGGTGTGTGACATAATTGGCTATAAAAGGGATGTCTTAGAGAGGCTGAGTCTCAGAAGTAAAGATGGCCAGAGGCTCCCCAACCCGTGAAGGCTTGCATAAAAAAAAAATTGTTTTTAAAGTATTCCACAATGTTCCTCAATGTCAAATTGCAAATGCTTTGAAGGTCTCATCATCGACAGTGCATAACATCAACAAAAGATTCAGAGAAACTGGAAACATCTCTGTGTGTAAGGGACAAGGCCGAAGACCTTTACTGGATTCCTGTGATCCTCGGGCCCTCAGACGCCACTGCATCACTCACCGGCATGATTCTGCCATTGACATTACTAAATGGGCTCAGGAATACTTCAAGAAACCACTGTCTGTAAGCACAGTCCGCCATCCCATCCACAGATGCCACCTAAAACTATCATGCAAAAAGGAAGCCGTTGTTGAGCATGATCCAGAAGCGCCACCGTGTTCTATGGGCCAAGGCTCATTTAAAATGGACTGTAGCAAAGTGTCCCGTGGTCAGACGAGTCCAAATTTGATATTCTTTTTGGAAATCATAGGCATCGTGTCCTCCGGGCTAAAGAGGAGAAAGATCAACCCTCCTGTTATCAGCGTTCAGTACAAAAGCCAGCATCTCTAATGGTATGGGGATGCATTAGTGCATATGGTGTTGACCCTTGCATGTTATAAAAAGCACCATGAATGCTAAAAGGTATATAAAGGTTTTAGAGCAATATATGCTCCCCTCCTGATGACATTTATTCCAGGGAAGGCCTTGTTTATTTCAGCAGGACAATGCAAAACTTTAGGTTATTTACATAACCCCGGTTCTCTGAGTAATATGAGTGAGATGTCTCACTATGGGATGCACGCCTCGCTGCAGCCTCAGAAGCATTAATCTCATTACGCCTATCCTGATTGGCTGGTGAATGTGTCCGTCCGCCTCAGGTGGTACACTCACCTTAAATAGTTCATGCGGACGGCACTACGTCATTCAAGATAAGGACCTCTTCTCACTCGCCCCAGCAAGAAGGGTTGTCTGGTGAGACATCTCACTCATATTACTCAGAGAACCGGGGTTATGTAAATAACCTAAAGTTCTCTTTCATAATATTTCGCTCGATGTCTCACTATGGGATGTAGTAGCTCCCGTATTGTCAGACAAGCTTATCCAGCATCCACCAACCCACAGAGAAGCACCCTGTTCCAGTCAGGACAGCAGAACCGTGGGTGCCACGCACGGAGCGGAAACGTTCAGCCTATAGAAGTGGACAAACGTGAGAGGCGAGGACGAACTCGCCGCCGCACAGATGTCCTGAACAGAAACTCCCCTGAATAAGGCCCAGGATGCGGCCAACCCCCGAGTCGAGTGTGCCATCAGGCCCACAGGCGGCTGCAAACCCTGACACGTATAGGCTAAAGCAATCGCCTCCACCACCCAGTGGGATAGGCGCTGCTTAGTGATAGGTTTCCCTTTATGAGAATTAGCCCAGGAGACGAACAGCTGATCGCTCCTCCTGAAACCCCTGGTCCTGTCCATGTACATGCGCACCGCACGGACTGGACATAACGCATGCGACTGCTGCTTTTCTGTTGAGGCAGCAAAGGCCAGAAGGTCAATAGGAGAACATGAGCCCACCACCTTGGGCACAAAAGCCGGGTTGGGCCTCAAAATCAACCTTGCATCCCCCTGGAAGAGCTGAGCGCATGACGGATGCACTGAAAGCGCATGGATGTCACTAACTCGCTTAGCTGAAGCCAGAGCCAGCAACAACACAGCCTTGAGAGACACGTGCTTCAAGTCTGCCCCCTCCTGTGGCTCAAAAGGGGGGCCCTTAAGCCCCTCCAGAACCACAGCCAGATCCCACGGTGGCACCAGTGGTCTGGACACGGGGAGAAGCCTGCGCGCTCCCTTCATAAAACGGTAAACCAGTGGGTGCTGACTCGCCGTTCGCTTCCCAAACGCCACGTGACAGGCGGCGATCGCTGCCAAGAACACCTTAATCGTGGAGAAGGCCTTCCCTCTGTTAATCAGGTCGTGCAAGAATGACAATATAGCACTCACCGGACACTGAAAAGAAACGTGGCCGTTCCTGTGACACTACCCCTCAAACACCCTCCACTTGCAGTCATACAAAGACCTAGTGGAGGAGGCCCTAGCGTTTTGTATAGTGGAAATCACACGCTGTGACAATCCCACAGCCGAGAGACTGAGCCACTCAGGGGCCAAGCCCACTACGCCAGGCATTCCGGGTGCGGGTGGAAGCTCGCCCCCCCCCCCCCCCCCCCCCCCTTGCGATAGCAGGTCCCTGCGCAGCGGGAGCAGCCAAGGCTGAGCGCACAGTAACTGATATATCTCCGTTAGCCAATGCATCGCCGGCCAATGCGGAGCAATCAAAATCAAGGCCAGGAGAGGAAATGCGTAAAGAAGCTTGTGCGGCCAGGTGTGCGCTAGTGCGTCTACGCCGAGGGGAGCATCCATGCCGCGCAGAGAGTAAAACAGTGTGCACTGCGCGTTTTCCCTCGCCGCGAACAGATCCACTGCGGCCCGACCGTACCGGGCCCATATCTGTCCCACAATCTCCGGGTGCAGAGTCCACTCCCCGTAAACCGGCGCGCCCCTGGACAACAGGTCCGCGCCTGTGTTCAAGACACCCGGGACGTGCGTCGCCCTCAAGGAGAGGAGACTGCCGCAGCTCCACAGGATCAGTTTGCGTGCCAGCATGTGCAACTGACGGGAGTGAAACCCCCCCCTGACAGTTGATGTATCCCACCGTCGTCATACTGTCCGTCCTCACCAGGACATGATGACCCATGAGAGATGGAAGGAAATGTTTCAGGGAGAGGAACACCGCTGAAAGTTCCAGAAAATTTATGTGAGACTGCTGTGGTGCCATGGTGAGGTGTCGAGGACAGTGCTGGCCAAGCCGTGGAGGGCGGGAGAGCACTGAGTCCGGTCTGGTGTGACCGACGAAGCGATAAAAGTATCCAAGGCTAGTAGCGCCCGGCGACAGAAGCTAATTAAGATCTGTCTGTGGACAGTTAAGCTAGCCAGCCTGGGACGTGAGATATGCTCCGAGTGAAAAGAGGTGTTTTAATGACTTGGTGCCATCCGCATGAACTATTTAAGGTGGGTGTACCACCTGAGGCGGACGGACACGTTCACCAGCCAATCAGGATTGGCGTAATGAGATTAATGCTTCTGAGGCTGCAGCGAGGCGTGCATCCCATAGTGAGGCATCGAGCGAAATATTATGAAAGAGAACCACATACTGCAGCTATTACAACAGCATGGCTTCATAGTAGAAAAGTCTGTGTGCTGAACTGGCCTGCCTGCAGTCCTGATCTTTCACCCATTGAGAACATTTGGTGCATAATTAAACGAAAGGCTCATCAAAGGAGACCCAAAACTCTCCAGCAGCTGGAAGCCTGTATTAAGCAAGAGTATGATCATATTCCAATTGCTGAACTCAAGAAACTTGTCTCCTCAACGGCCAGACGCCTCCACTTGGGGTTAAAAAGAAGATGGGATGCTACACCATGGTAAACAGGCCCTTATTCCAACTTTTGTGAGACCTATAGCTCACATCAAATTTCAAATGAGTTCATTTTGTGGATAAAATTGTAAAATTTCTGTTTCAACATTTGCTATGTTATCTCTGTTCTATTGTGAATAAAATACTGCCTGGTATGATTTGAAAGTTATTGCGTTTTGATTTTATTCACAATTAACTTTGTCCCAACTATTTCGGAATTGGGGTTATACCTAAGGAACATCTCCAAAACTTCATTGAATCCATTTAGTGACAAACTGTGTCTGATCTGGAGAAAGTAGGAGGTCCTATCCAGCATTGCATTGGTATATAAAGTAGTCAGTGAGTGTAGATTTGAAATATTCATTGAATTGCTGCTCTGAGTCTGTCTGAGGGGTTTGTTTGAATACTGCTACTATAAATCAATAAGTGTTTTCTTGACTGATTTTGCAAGGGAGCTAAATGTTTCATGGGAGAACTCAAAATCTGTATTGCAAGAATTTCCCCTGTCTGCTGTCTAATGTCATCCTGTAGTAAATACTCAGAATACTAAATTATTGTCTCCTTTTCTCTGAATTGGGCTCACGGAGTATACTCCTGCTTTTGTTTTTTTTAAGTTTTGGGAAGGGTAACTTTCCCAGGAATTATGCCACTTGTCCCATCATTTGCCATCTTATGTATTTTCCTATGTTCCTCTCTGAAATTATTTATTATTTCAGAGCATTCCCCATGCGATATCTTAATTGTAGCCTCCTGGACGAAGTTTAGTTGGCTAGTTAACTTGCTAGCTACAGAACTTTGCTTCGTATATTTTGCGCTTTGCATGACTATAGAACTGATTAGCACTTTATGAGTTAAGATTCATTTCCTCTGTGGTGGTTCTTTGCCAAAAGTTGATTGTGCACTATTATTATTTGAGAGCAGCATTCTTCCTGATTGCACGAAGCTTAAATGTTCTTTTTCTGAAAACTTCCTGCATACTCAATTTTGGCCTCTACTTGCGCAGATTAACTTTTATTGCTCGCAGAACTGTGCGGATGCCGATTTCCCCTGCTTCCTGGTCTCAACATGTGATCCTTTTGCGCACTCATGCCGAGAAGATCTTGTAATCATCAGAAAGTTCTCTACTGGAGCAATAAATGCTGAGTGTGTGTTGTGAATGTTTGTGAAATGCATGAAAATGTATTTTTCTTTGGAAAACAAAGAAATTTGCCAGTGATCCCAAACTTTTGAGCAGAAGTGTATGACCTTAATGCCATGTTAGTGAATTGTCATAAAATTTCCCCAATTTTATTTTTGTTTTTTTTTTTTATTATTTAATTTAAATTTTTTTTTTATTAACCCCCTCCCATCCTCAGAATTTGTCTGTTGGATAATATCAATCTAATTGTGCATTTGTCTCTCTCGGAGTTTTGTAAAAAGACTGTGTTCATTATCATACTAATAACTTTGTCCTTGGTTGTCATAATGTCCTTTTATGATCACAGCCACTATCAAATTGCTGTGGAATGTGTCGAATGCAGTATTCAGCAATAAGCATTCCTCTAACAAAGACTGAAATATAATTTAGAAAAGAAATGGAATAAAGTGTTTTCACTGTATGACTGGTTTTTGCCTCCAGTGTTTGTTGTAGAATTGCTCTGACCTCTAGCAGTGGGATCTGATAGACGAGTCCAATTCCCATGGTTTCCCTGTGCCCTATGCCTTGTTACCTTCATATTTGTAATTGGCTTAGTTGTTCTGGGGTCCCTTTTTTTTGTATTTTCTTTCATCTGAAATGGGTTCAGTTTATTGGAACTCAATGTGTTTATGGTTCCTCTCATTTACGAACATCTCTGAATTGGGCACATTTTCACGCTACATTTCTTAATGCATTATTGTCAAGTTTATTGTAGCGGTCTGTCTTCTGAAACATGTCTTCACATCTCATCTGTTGTGTCTGACCAGAGAGGGCTCTTAAAGGGGACCTAACCTGCTTATCCTTCTTTTAATACATATTAGTAATATTATAATGTTGGTTGTCCATGATCAACCTCTGAAAAGTTTCTTAACATAAGATACAGGGATTTTTCCGTAATCCAAGAACCGGATTTCGTGAGCGTGATTTCCTCTCTGAGCAGCTCCTCTCGAGATCTTCACGAGATTTCGGCAAAACCTGACGTCAGGTTGTGCCGTCCAATTAGTACAGATCTAGCCAGAGCCAACCACTGCGCTGGACCTGCCCACACCGGAAACTATTCTAGCAGGCACTAACAACGGCAGATCACGCTATGCCTTAGTAGCGTCTATACTTTTGGAAATGCAAAAGAAGAACCGCAGATCATTTGAGGTGCAATTTTGTCATTATCTCTCTCAAAGGTACTTGTCCGTTTACTTTTGGACACAAAAAAAACCCAAAAAAACAAATATTTCTCTTCCAAAAGCCGATGCCACCAGAAATCAGTGGGTAGCTTTTTTGTTTGCTGGCAGCAAACAGCCATGGCCAAAGGGAGCGTTAGCTTATTGTGCTCAGAATTTCACCAAAGACAGCTTTGTCAATAAAGGATAATTCGACACAGGATAAGCCTTTTCAGCCAGTTGATTGCGGCTGTAGCATAGTGGTGAATGTAGAATGTAGTTACTGTTGCTAGTGTTTGTGTCCTAAATATGCAAGAGTCATATCGGGGGAAATTCTACAGAAGGTGTGTGAACATAAACCTCATTTGAAGCTAACTTTTAATACTTGTTTGTAATTTGGATGCTTGGCAAAACTGAACAGTAACAGAACTCGCTGTCTGTAAAACCTTTATTACAAGGGTTTGTGGTTGTTATGACCGCTCGGTTACCAGCTATTGCATGTTAGTTTGCGTGTCGTGCTAATTAAAAATGCTCCGGGTTAACTTATATGCAGTAATTCTGATCGGTATGCTTGTGTTAATTCAGTAAGCATCAATGTGGCAGTTTCATCATAACGTTGCCTGATTGTAGCCACTACAGTTAGTGATCGCTTCACTTATCCATGACCGGGATCAGCCGGATACTTCACAAATGTCTGAACAAGCTCTCTGGTGCTGCCATCATAGCAGTGCGAAGCGCAGAAGCTCTACCGGTTTACAAATGATTTCTCTGCACTACCTTGACATAATTTCATCCCCCCTTTAGAAATTGTTGTGGCTAATAAAAAGCCGAAAAAGGCAGAGATTAAATAGGTATTTCTTTCCTGTAGAAGTGATCGATTAGCTAGCTTCACATAAGTGACTTCTCCGCGCTAAAGGAACTTACATCTGTAATACCTGTATTATGTTCATAACATAACCGAGCTCTTTCTAGCTCCCGGGTGCTATCCTTAAAGCTGCTTTCACATCAGACACGAAACAAATTTTTTGCAGGACAGATTAGCCTACATTCAAAGTCAATGCAAAGACGCAAATGTAGGCGTTATGGACGCGTTAAGCAGCTTTCACACCGGACGCGAAACGAATGTTTCGCATGTCAGATTACATTCAAAGTCATGACTGCTTATCAGCAACGGCATGTTACTTCGCGTGTTCTGCAAATTAAAAATGCTCCTGGTTAACTTATGTGCAGCAATTATGATCGGTATGCTTGTGTTGCGGTAAGCATCAATGTGGCAGTTTCATGATAACATTGTAGCCACTACAGTTGAAGCTAAACTGATGGTCCTGTATGTGTCTGCCGAGTTGGGCTGCAGTTAGAGTAGACGTAGATTTTGCAGAGCATCGGGTGCGTTTTTGGGTGCTGATGAAACAATCGCTTTACTTATCCATGACCAGGGTCAGCCTGATGGATCTCCAATGTCTGGTGTGATCGATTCGCTTGCTCCACATAAGCAACGGTTCACGTAGGCTGAACTTACGGTTTGCAAAACCTGTATTATGTTCAAACCGGAGCTCTGTCTAGCTCTCGCACGCTATCCATAATGCGCCCATTTTCCGCGAGGAAAAGGTGGTCATTCCGAAGCAATAAGTAAACCACTACCACGCTCAATTTCCGAAAAGGCCGTTTAGCTTGGAGCTTTCGCCCCTCTGTTATATACCAGCGCGGAAGCTGTTCGTTTCTCCATGCTAACAACACACCACAGATATGCACACGAACCAGCAGGTCCTATTACACACCGAAGCAGTCCATAAGCTGTTGGTCCACTTTTAGCTGTTCCTCACTGTCAAATGCTTCACTGTAAACCCAGACCCACCGGATTTCTACGGTCTCCAGTCTTCACTTGGGCATGTCGACCCGTTCTACAAATGTGTCTATATGGGGTGGAGTCTAGCTTTCCCTGCATCCGAGCTGCAGAGCAGTAAAACCGCTGTACTCACCAACTGTTGCCGTAGCCAACTGTAGCCGATAGCAAATTCTTGTTTGAGCTGCCAGACTTTCGCACTGTGTCCTCCACCTTTGCCGTTGTGTTTATTAGAATAAGTTAATTTCTTTAGATCTATATACATGTACTGTGTTAGATTGCAGAATATGCCTGTCGAGTCCTTCGGTTGACGCTTCAGTTTTACTCTGGAGCTGAAAAACTGCATTCTGCTGCCTCGTCCCGCCTAGATCTGCCGTCTCCAGAGCTGGCCAGTCAGAAGAAAGTGGGCACACGGGGAGTGGGGGCCATAGCGGAAGAGCCACCCCAATGAGGCGTTTCAGGCAGAGACTACTATGGACTACAAATGGGTTTTTTTGAGGATGGCAGTATGAGCGAAATCAGTACCCTTTTTTACTTTGCGCGATCAGGAGTACTCTAGGGGAGCCAATGACCAAAATATAAACTCGGAAAAATAGCATATTAGGTCCCCTTTAAGAGCAGCTGACTGAGAAAATCAGCTAGGGGGCCTCAAAACATGGAAAGTGACATCTCACCGATTTTGATGAAACTTGGTGTCTGAACAGTACTTGGCTAGTCAACAACTTTCCCAAATATTTCAGCATAGCATTTAGTAGTTGCCATGGAAACCAGTCTTCTATTTTTAGTTCAAATGTGCCTGTCAGCCAGCAATAAATAAGAGCAAATTTGGCTTTTTTGAGGGCAGAACAATTGTCATGAAAGTGCAGTTCAAAAAAGTTTTTTCTACTTAAGCATAAAGCAGCACAACTCCCCTTCCTGGCAACGTTCAAATTTTAGTGTTCGTCAATATTTTTTTTTTAATTCCGAATTTTTTTGAAAAACCTAAAATGGCTTCGCGAAAGTAATGAAAAAACAAGCTCCACTAACATACAAATTGTGAGTGAGCAGACTGGATCTGTGAGCTAATATTCACACTGTACCAAGAAACATTGTATCTTGCTATACCTGTCGTAAAATTTGCTCGCATCGCATGTATAATGTGCCTGGAAGAGCTCAAACTGAATTTCGACCATTACCAGCCTGCTCAGCAGGTGATTATCCCATGCAAACGGTTTTAACATCGTTTTATTTGTGCGCGTTTTGAAGCTCTTGTGAAGTCTTGGCGGTCAACAATCTGGAGACAGACTTCACCACAGAGCTGCCAAACCAACTACTAGTTAAAAACAATACAGAGTGAGTTGAGAAATCTGAAATGGAACACAAGGTTCCTAAATTGCCAAATTGGAGAAGTCACCTAGACATTCCTCTCTCATTTTGCTCTGATTTACCTGATCAGAATAAACTTTGGCACAGAAAATAATGAGATTCTGAGCTTTAATTTTCTAGAGGTTCCAGACTGCAACTCAACAAATTTACTAGGGATTGAAGTAAAACTTGGTTTGGTGCAAAATGAGATCTTTCATTTATACTGTGTTCCTTCTCCATTTACTCTGACTCAGTGACACATATAGTGATTTTTACAGTCGCAGAGTCATCATATTGGGCTTGTCATTTTCGAAAAAGAGGCTCAGGGCTTATGGGGTTAAACGATCATTATGCACAGGTTTTGACGACTTGCTTAGGATGTGACAAAATTTAAGGTGGAAAATCCACTGTGGTTTTTTTCATGAAAAGTTTCCTATTAAGGCATGGGAATTAAACATTTTATAGAATTTATTATTCCCCTGAACTACTTGAGTATGGAGTAGCTGGAAGTGCATTTTTTCCTCATCTTCAAATTTTTTTTTCCACCTGGTTTCACTGACTTATTTCTATGTGCTACACCAAAGCAGAGTTTCCTCACAGAAATGATCCATTGACATGTCAACCAAAATTAATATTGTTGAAACAACTGCTGTATTTGCCATTTTTCATCATAATTAGCACGTATGAAAAGTTTCATAAAGATCTGCCGACCCCGACTTTCCACCCCATTGCTGATTCAGTCTGCTGCTCTTAAAATGTGAAAATGTGAAGTTTATTCATTTGAGTCAAAATTTATTCGGCTTTAATTTAGCATGATCTTTGTCAAGTAATACATCAGCAGGTAACACAAATTCTTTTTTTTTTTGTCATGTGTTTAATGATTGATTTCTTCTATACAGTCCAGCAAGTCAATTCATTTGATTTGCTGAATGGGAGAATGAAGTTCAGTAAAAGTGAGGTTCATTTAAGTAATACTGAGTTATTGCTGAGACTTTGATATGGTGACACAAGCATTTTGCATATATTGAAAAATAGTGTTTTGCTTCCCTGATGTGCTGTGTGCACTACTAGATCAGCACGACCTCTGGTAGATGACATGCCAAAATGGGGATGTTACCGTAAACAGTTCTCAGCACCCTGTCAGCAAAGCTATTTTGTATTTTTAGAGACATCTTCCTGATGTATGCCTTGAATTTTTTGCTTTGTTACGTTCGTATGTGGTATTAAATGGATACTTTTGAAATCCTTGCGACTTAAAAAAATCTTATGTGTTGTGCATCCTTTCAGAATATGCTGCATTGAATTGTCAAGGTAACATGTTCATTACTATTCATCAGTGTTCTCTGGCTTCTTTGAATTTGCCTTGATTGCAAAATGCTGAAAAGAAGTTGGGTTTATACAAATGAACTTGGTGCATAAAGGCCCCTTTGAAGAAATATACAATCTAACCAGAAAGCTTTAGTTTCGATACTTGGGCTCATTTACTGTAATCACCTGGCCATTTATCTCATCTCCGTGTAGTCAACACAAAGCTCATGTATGTTAGCTTTCAGTCTTTTGCTAACAGGACTCTCGCGCATCAGGTTTCATTTTCCTTCATGCTTATGATTTTTCCTAGCAACAGGAGGGAGAAACCTGTCTGGTTTCTCAGACGAATGGACCAGTAGGTGTTGACCGAATAACCAAATTGCATGGAGTCTTCCGGTTTCAATATGACCAGTTTTGACCACATGCAACAGCGCATAAAGCAGTTTAATCATGTCTGCTGTCAGAATGTTTCATTACTTGATGGGTGCGGTTTCCGCGGTACTTTTAAAGATCTTGTACTGATGAGTATTTTATTTATCCGAGTGCCTGGAAAAATTATGCCCGAAGCAATAAGTCATTGTTCTTTTCCAGTGCATGGATAGCATGATTAATCACCCTGTCGTCATGTGAGCATATCTTACATGTGCTACTTCATAACTTTGTGTGGCTTTAGTATGATGAGATGACTTGTGCTGAATCCTGGGGTAACTTTAGCTGTGTCTTGGGAGTTGTCTGGGCTAAAGGCAGTGCTCTTGCACAGTTTACGCTGTTTGTGACTGTGATATGAAGGGCTTAGAACCAGGGTGGTCTAACCCACAGAACACTGTTCTTAGATGCAGTTAATGATATTCAGTAAATATGCCATAAAAAAAAAAAAAAAAGTGGTTAGACCATTCTGGTTCTCAGCCCTTCATATATATATATACATACAGTATATATATGAAGAGTTTGGTTCCAAAATGCAATATATCCATTTTAGTCATTTTGAGTACATCAGCTTTTTCTATGTTGGCGCCTATTGCAGTTTATAGAAGAAGACAAACTTTGACCATGAAAAAATACACCATATAGTATGCATTTCTATTGACGGGTTTTTGCACCTTGTGTAAGAAGCGCAGGACTATTGCTCTATGGTTTTATCGCAATTTTTGTTATTTTGGCACTTATAGCGTTTTGGAACCAAACTCTTCATATATATATATATATATATACACACACTTGTTTCTGCTGAGGTGTGCATATTCTTGCATATCAAGGCTTAGTAACTTATTTCAGTTTCGGTTGAATGAAAAACTTTTTTTGCCGCAAATTAATTTAACCTCTCGAGATTGCGGAAAGCAAGTTGCGAATCTTGCCCCCACAAGGCCACAGCTACCTCGAGCAACAACTTGCATTTCTATTCATGGCTGACTGTAAGGAATTGCTTGTATCAGCAGCAGAAGGTAATTCTGCCCCCAACCCCTACAACTTCATATGCATATATCTCAGTATAAATCCCTGTGTGTACCTGCGTCCCCTCGCTATTTAAGTGTCAGGGCTGATAAATCAGGAATTTTATTTATTTGTGATGTTTGTTACTTTTGTGATTGACGGTTATATCTTTCGAATTTTGCTGGTCGGGGAGTGCACCTCCCGGCTTCTATTTTTAGCAATGGCAATTTATTTTGTTTTACTCCGGTGGCGAAGTGATTTGAGAGCCCCACCCCTCGGAGTGATGGTTACATTGAAGCTGTGCCCACCCTCGCGTGCGGAGCCCTGTGCCGCGCTGCAAGCTCGGAATATTAAGCACTGCAGTTCCATTAAGGGTTCACAGCCATCGACTTCTTCTGATGAATAGAAACGCTGCAGAGGCTGCTGCATATGCTGATGGTGTTGTTTACTCAGAGGGAAGAGAAGCTATTCATTGAAAGCAATTTTTTTTTCCTCAGTCAAACAAATGTATTGCAGAGGCATTGCGTGCATCTACATCTGCTCAGAAGGATAAATATGGGCCGTCCACCTGCTGCATTCTGAATGCCTCCTTTGGTAAATTTATTAACCTTGGAGATGAGCGGATAATGCCTTACTCGTTGTAATTTTAAGTATTTAGTTGGCCCCTCCCCTTTACCTTGGAGCTTGTTTTTTCCTTTGGTTTTCGTTGTAGCTTTCCTCCAGGTGCCATTCTCTCAGCCGTCTCTAAGCAGGCCAGCCGAGCCCACAATGGCTCCCCAGTCTCTCAGATTTATTTTCACGTGTGGAGGGACGGGCGTTCGATTTGTCTCCTCTCTAGAGGCCTGTAGGCCGTGCCTCTGTCGCTCTGAACAAAAACCCGAGATGGCGGCGGTTTAACGAAGAGGCCGAGACAGATGGCGCAGCAGCTTAACTCTTTCTTTATTAAACCCAGCACCTGTACGCCTTCAGAAATGATGTGCAACCTGCAAAAGGGGGAAAATGGCAGAAATTGGGGGGGGGGTTCTGCATTTGGGAAAGCCTATCATATCACCCCTGTGGATGCTGTATTGGTTCTTTTTGCTGCCATTGGGAGAGAACCAGCCTCTACTCTTCCAAAAAGTTCCGCACCTGTCCTTAAAATGAACCCTTTATGGATGGCCTTCCTCCTGCCACTTGTTTGACATGGCCCTTTCCCAGGAGACTGGCGAGTAGTAGCTCTGTGTACATTTTTGGCATGAGAGAAACTTATGCTTTGGGCATGGCTGGAAGGAAGAAAAGTGATTTTTCAGTCTTACTTAGTTTTTTACCAGTATCACACGCAGGGGTTGGGCGTGAGGCATGTCACTGTTCCGAACTGTGTTTTGTTCTGGAGTTGGCAGCTGGGTGGCAGTCAGTGTTAAAGGAAGGGGTTTCGTAACAATTTGCCAGTCATGTCTTTGTCTGAAAAGATTAAAGTCAATAACATCCCTTACATCTTTACAAGTGAATTAAACTTCTCCTCTCTTTATGTCATGAAATAAGTCCCCCCCCCCCAAAATCTTATCTTGAATTTGACACCATTTCAGTGGGGGAAAAAAAAAAAAAAAAAGACTGTTAGCCTTGACAAGAGACCCAAATTTTTTGGTTGAAGCCGGAGACTGAAAGTGGCTAAAGCCACTTCTTGAGCGTGAGCTGTTTGTTGGCCTCCGTGAAATGAAGAATTGCTCCTCGAATTTAGTCCTCTTGCAATCTAAATTGCGCTTCCCAGAGACAATGAATGGGTCAGGGTGGCTGGTGCGATATTCCCCGTGGAGGCTGGGCTTGCCTCATAACGGCTGGCCGTGCCTTACCACACACTCCCTTCATTAGAGCGCTCTCCCTGCTCGCGCTGGCTGTGAGCAGGGCCACTCAGGTCCACCACCCACTTTGGGTTTCGCTTTTAATTAATTCTTGGGATGTACACTGTGGAAGATGCAAACTTTAATGGTTCTGCAAACACTGGGTGGAAAGGGTTTATTTCTTTAGTCTCTGTGGTCTTTAATAGGCTTGCTCTAATCTTTAATGGCCTCACACCAAGGTGTAATAATATTGCTCTTCATGGCTTTGTGCCCCGTTTTAAGGTTTTTTTTTTTTTTTTTTGTGTTGCACAATTTTTAACTGACCATGACCACACAGGCTATGTAGTGCATTCAGCATCAGAATTGAAAGTTCCTGTTTTTTCATGTATTTATTTGTGTATCAGTAATGATCTATTTTTAATTAATATTTTCTCTCTCCTTGTACTGAACCTGCTGTAATCCCTTTGGTGTTTTTGAATGTTGTTTTTTTTTTTGCCACTTGGCCAAGTCTCTCACAAACACAGCTTGATGCATGAAATGGGCGCTTCATTTTGCTCTCCCTGTGGAAGATCCTGGCAGCAATGTTCAGCGTCCAACTGTTTCTCTCCGGCAGGAAACCGGAAGACTTGTCACGGGAGATCATTCAGATTCAGCAGCGAGAGATCGACCTGAAGCAGCAGAACGGCTCCATCACCAGCAGGTAGGGGGCGCCGGATGGCCACGTCCTGTGATCTTTCAGAAGAGCAGGTGTGCACACGCCGAGCGAGCCTCTGGTCTCCCAGCGCACCCGAGGGTTCTTTTGTGGAAAAAACACAAGGACAAACTCCGAAGCATTGCTTTAGAAATAGCTCTCATTTACTGTTCATTTAGATTTGAGATAAGGCTAGCAGTTTCCCATTTTAGTCCAAGGCGGCTGGTATTGCACTGGGAGCACAGTCTCGCCCTGTCTCCCCAAACAATTTTTTTTTTTTGGTCGGTTTGAAAATTATTTTCATCTGAAATCTTCTGTGCGGCCTACAGTATTTTTTTATCTTTTTTTTTTTTTTTTTTCATTTTCTTCTTGTTAACTTGGTCGACGATTAAAAGGCAAGCGTATCCATGCAAGGCTCATTGCTGTTCTACTGTTAAACTATAAATGTCTTCCAGTATTATTATTTCTTCCCGCAATAACTCTATAAGCGCATTTTTTGGCGCTTCCTCCTCTTGTTTTTGCAAAGGCTAAAACGGGTCAAATGATTATTATGGATTACAAACTATTGACGACACAATTCAAATCCTAGGGGAAAGAGTGGTTCATATAGTGAGCAGTGAGTACTGGATAGTGACACATTTATTTTGGTTCTGTCCCCTGCTGCTTTGAGTTAGAAAGAATACCCTGACAATGAGTTTGAAGTGCAGACTGTCAGCTTTAATTGAAGGTTGTTTTCATCCTTATTGGATGAACCCTTTTAAAATGACAGCTCCTTTTGTATATAGTCCTTGCCCCCTTTTTTGGAGCACATTAAAAATATTGGATGCTTTGGCATCAGGTAGAATGATCATTTTTAACATTTGGTTTCATCTCTTGCATGCAATGACTGCTTGGAATCGGAGATGCATCACCAGACACTGGTTATCTTCTCCAGTGATGCTCTGCCGGTGCTGTACTGTGACCATCTTTAGTTTCTGCTTGTTGCAATCTTTTGCCCTCTGTTTCCTCCTCTGTTTTTGAAATGGATATTTTGGTTGGATTCATGTCTGGTGAATGACTTGGTCAACAGAACCAAAATAACATGGTACTGTATCTTTTGCCCATATGGTTTCCATCAGCAAAATGGCTACTGACAGTTTCCTATTAGCCTTGCAAAGGCTGTTCTTTGCCCTGAATGAATATGTTTGATCTCTCGCCAAGACCCATCGAATGCTATCAAGTGTATTTTCCTTGCAGCCTGCGTTGTTATGAAGATTATCATCTTTAGATGTACCGCAAACCGAATATTTGACTGTTTGACTTGCATCCTAACGTTGTTTTTGTGGCTGTTTTGGAGTTTTTGTTATACGAGCTCATACAGTGTTTCATTAACCTGTCCCTGTGTCGTGCCATTTTAAATATTAGGCCAGCGAGGATAGCCATTTTGGGCCTGGCCATTTAAATGTTTACAACAGGATAAACGATTGAGAAAGTTGGTATTCTTTTTAACTCAAAAATGTCATTTTTGTCAAAGATACAGTTCATTATTCATACTGTGATTGCCACAAGGAATTAAAATGAATCAGTGAAATGATGCAATTTAGTTTTTCTGAGCTGTAGTTGTTCTGACTTGTCACGTAAAGCCTATAAACAAGATGTCTTTTGTTCTCTGTTTGTTTACATTATTTCCTTAATGTAAAGATTGAATGAACTGGAAATGCAGGTCAACCTCTTATATAATGAGCATATGAAATGTAGTCCTCTTTTGGCCTTGGTACATCATTTGTGGTGGTCTGTTTTATATTCCCTCTTAAACTAAAAGGGGAAATGTATCAATGGTATCATAGTATAACATAGATGTGCTGTTGGAAATATGTTATGGTTAGTTGAGAGTTATCCTACATTCAGAATTGAAGTCCCTGCCTATCTTGATGTCACATCTCTGTAGTATAAGGAGTAAATATTCTTTCTCAGGAAACAAGGCGCTGTGGGTTTCCACGGTCTACTGCAGCCTAATACCTGAATTGGAGAGAAGAACTTTTTTCTGCGGCATTGTATCATTTAAGTTTGTGCATTGCATTAGCATTGACCTACTCGATTTGATTTACCTGTCCGATCTGTGGTCGGGCTGTTTGTTCTTGGTTGAAAGACTTCCTTCCCTAGTGGATAACGCCATCCCGTAGACTGGGTTAATTGGACTGTGGGTTATTAATTATTGTCAATGTTGGAATTGGCTGTCTGTGGGAATATTGTGGTACACCGGTTAAACGTGGAAGTTGGGACAGTATGGAACATGCGCATGAAACCAGAATGCAGTGATTTCTAAGTTTACTTTGACTTGTATTTCATTTGAGGCAGCATGAAGACAAGATATTTAATGTTTCGTGTGTTGAAGTTAATTCTGTTTGTAAATGCACATCCATTCCTGTTATTCAAGCCTGCAAAGCATTTCGAAAAGTTTGGACGGGGGCGACTCAGGACTTGCGATCCGGGGGGGTGGGGGCGGAGAGAATGTTGATTTGAAACCGCTGATGTCAGCAGGTGATTGTAATCACAATTTTTGTACAGAGGCAACGTCCAGCAAAGGCTTGCCAATTTGCCCACAAGTGCGTGAGAAAATCATTGAAAGGTTTAAAAACAACATTCCTCAAAGGAAGAGGGGATTTGGAAGGGTAGAGATTTTTTATTTCTCCTTCTGAAAATGCATGAAGATTGAAAGATTGAAGGAATCTGGAGGAATTTTTGCAGCCAAAGGGCAAGGGTGCAAACTTGAGCTGAATACCTGTTATTTCTGATCACTCATATCACTGCATTAAGAACTGTCAGTTATTGGTGATGTAACCACATTGCTCAGCATTACTTTGGAAAGCCTTTTTTTAAAATATTTCAGAACAGAGATAACATCCGCAAATGTCTGTTTTGCGCTAAAAAAAAAAACTTTTTTGTCAGGTGTCAAAAAATGCAGTCAACTCCTCGGGGCTCAGGGGCATCTGTGATGGACCATTACAGAAGTAGAAACATGAATTGAGATCAGACAGATCATTATTTCAGGATTTTGGGTATTTTTCTGAAGAACTGGCTGCCGTGTACTCCTGACCAAAGGAAGAAAGAACCATCCAGACCATCACCAGCAACAAGTCCAAAGCCATACACTGTCATGGTATGGGGTTGTGTCCATGTGCTTTGCAAGGGAAACTGAAAACTACACTGATTTTGGGAAAAAATGCTGCCTTCATGGTGACATCTTCACCTGGGATCTTCACAAGGCAATGCAAGACTGCTCTCGCATGCATTAGAGAAGCATTGCTGCATTGAAAGAGGGTGTGGGTGCAGGACTTGCCTGTCTGCAGTCCTGACTTGACCCCAAGAGAGAATGTGCAGCCCATTTTGAAATGCAAAATGCAACGATGGAGATCCCGTTCTGTTGAAAACCTCAAGTTTATAGGAATAATGGGACGAAATTGCACCTGCATAAATGATAATAACTTCATGTCTTCAGTCCCTGAACATTTGAGTCTTGTGATAAGACATGGCAACATAACTCAGCGGTGGATACTTAATTATCTGGACTTTTTTTATTACCTTGACAGAATCAAAATTAAAATGAGTTCATTTAGAAAAATCAATAAAATGCATGCGGTGAAACATCAAATAATGTGCTGTCGTATTGTTTTGAACATAATACAGATCAAATATAATTTACAGATCATTGCTTTCAATTTCACGCACAGTCCCAAGTTTTTCTGATTTGGGTTTATATGTGGACTGACGTTGTACACATGCTAATAGTTGTCGTCTTACTTGCAAGATCCTTTACTTCTCAGAACAAAGTCATGCATTTTGAGCAGAAGCAATTGAAACTCTGTTGTTTGAACATTTTGTCCTGGGCAGGGTCCACTCCCAGCTTCTCTAATACTTTGTGAAGCAGAACTATGCTGATGATGTACAATGGGGAAAGTTACCCAGCATCGGTAGCACCTGCTGTGTGGGATTGGATAAACTGTGGCATTTGAAATGAAACTGCTAGAGGATGCGGCTAATGAAGTTTGGCTGTATTGATAGCTGTGAAAAGAAATTTGCCCCCCACCTATTGTTGTGGAATGGGCTGTTAATCAAAAGTGGGTGGTGTTTCATATTATCTAGTGGCTTATTATTTTGTGGGTTTGTCGCATACTGTGGATCAAATGCTGCAACAGTAGCCTTGTAACGGTGGGCATTAACAAAAAACGGTGCCGTTCAGCAACCTTTCTTCCCTCCCATTTGTGTGTCTCCTCACTGCAATGCATTATTTGGAACTGTGTATTGACGTCAGGTCCACCATTAAAAGGAAAATAGTGGGTTTCTTGGGTAAAATAAATATAAATGAAGAAAGGGAAGGAAAAAAGGTGTAGCATAACCACTAAACATGGTGCCAGGAACAAAAAAAGCATGGGTTTGACTGGGAAGTCTGAAAAGCTTGGCAGTTCATTGGAGTTTGCCCCTACACAATTTTAGTTTTTTCTCTCTGGTGAACAGCCTTGGCTTGCTGAGGTAATGTTACATTTTGTGACAGTGCTCTGCCCAAAGGCTCCTACAGCCCATCGCATAATCTCCTGCATTATGTGGACCGTGCTTTTGTTTACCTTTTTACGACCCGAACGCCGGGTCCTCAACTGCAGTCTTTAAAGTTGTGTGGATTCTCGCAGTTACCTAGTTTTTTTTGGTACTTGTGTTTATTTTTTATCCACGCTGTGGTACCATTTCTGTTGAGAAACCCTCGATGCGGTGCAAAAAAACAAGAACCCTGGGAAGTCCCAGTTCTGCCTGCTGGATGCGTTCGTATCCGGGGAGATTAAATTCCATACGGCGTAATGCTCGCTAGATCCCTGCCATTGGATTAGGACGTTGCGGCGGCCTGCTGAGCGCTTTGTGATCCTCCGATGTAGTTCTCCCGGGGAAAGCTAATGTTTGGCCAAGCTCATCCTCGATGCCTCCGTTGTTTATGCAGTCACTTTACATTTCATAGTTTGCACTTTTGCTTTAGAAACGGCGAGATGGGTACAATGTTTTGATTTGTTTGTAGGAGTCACAGTTGGAATTACATGACAGGTGGTTTAATCAGCTGGGCTTTAATTGTCTGTTTTGGCCCTTTTCTTTGGCTTTGAATTACTTTTGTAGCATGCTGGGATACCTGGTGTATCCAGTTTCCTGGATTGCAGTATTTCTTTTTAAGTTGTGTTTCATTCAAAACATTGGCAGGTCTGACTGGAATCGGTGATGTGGAAGGATGTTTATGAAACATTGGGGGGTTGGGGGGGTGGAACTCGCCCAGAATGAGTGGCAGCACAGGGGCTCAGTTTGTTACGAACCTGTGACTTAAGCAGCTGAGGCTTGTGGGCTGTCTGACCTCTCTATTCTCTCGCTTTCAGAATCGCAGGCTCTGCAGCGCCCGAGGCAGACGTTGACTCATGGATGTAGACCGTTCCACTGGGTGTGCTTGTAATCGCACCAGCCTCTGCCCCAAAGAGTTTTTTTTTGGGTTTTTTCTTCCTTTTCTTATTCCGTGGTAAAGCAGATTGTAGAACATGGCACAAGCCCGTCGATGAGCAGTGGTCTGCAGGGTGGTCTGGTAGCGTAGCGGTAAATTGCTTGACTAGAAACTGTGGTGTTGCTGGTTCAAGGCCCCCCTGGTCGGGCTTTGAATTTTGCCTTGTTGTGGAGTGATGAAGTTGGGAAGAATTCTGTTTTTGGGGCCCTTGAGCAAGGCCCTTAACTGCCAAAAATTGCTTGGAGCTTAACCCCTTTTCTTCTCAATCCCTTCTCACTTGCAACTGTTTTATCTGGCGTTGATCCCAGGGCATCCTTAAGAAAGAGAAACATGTCCTCAATGGAAATTATATATAGTATAAAGGTTAAAAAAAGAAAAAAGATTAAGCCTGTTTGGTTTTTTTGAGTTTGTTGGTTGTTGGTGTCCTCGATGCAGTGATGAAACCAGTGACGATTTAAAGATGCACCAGTGCCAGCGGCAGCAAGCCTTATAATTCTGCTTTATGCTCAGTGCTTCGTTTTTCAGCCTTTTTAGGTCACAGACAGGAGCTGAATTTTGGTTTATTAATGGGAGCTCTGCAATGAATCCTGTTTCATAGATGTTAAGAAGAAAAAATTGGCTGTTACTGGCATGTTCAGTTAATGGAAGAGAAGACATTTTGAGCTGTATTTTTAATTCTATTTGTTTGTTTTTTTTTTTTTTTAATTAATTTGTTTTTTTTTCTTCTTCTTTTTGAACCCCGGAGATATGAAAGATGTATTTTTGAATCGCTGAAACATACAAATGCCTGTAGTGGGCCAGTAGGAGATGATGCTGTGATTTAAATGGGATCAGATACTGAAATGTTCAGTGCACTGCATTCAGTCTTCTGAAACAACTTGGAGACATTCTCATTAATTTTCAGCTTCAGAGATGAATCAGCTCAGTGTGGATGATCAGTCATAAGTATGGCTGCTCCTGCCTGCTAAGTGCAGGGTATTTCAACATTGTCTGGCTCTATCCCATTTCCACAGCCCGTATGTTTCACTTGTATGTTGTAGTTTGGCCTGACCCTCTGCTAATAAGAGCGCTTTGAACACAGATCGAGTCAGGGGGTGGAACCAGAGACCGTATCTTGATATTCCTGCTCTGCTCAACTGCAGGTGCTCTGAGGCCACTCCACACAGACAGCATCAACACAGCGGCTTAAAACCGAAGACTGGTGCATTTCTGGCCTTCACACAGACCAGTCAGCTGTAGAGCTCGTGAATTCTGAAGTATCTTACGCATTCCCAGTCATAGCATTATATCCTATAGCTAGTGTGTTCATTTCACAATTTTTGTATGCAGTTTCTTTGGTTGTAGCTTCCTGTTGGTTCCGGAAAATTCTATATTTAGAGGCATTAGTAATAAGGCAATTTTTAGACATACCAATAACATTTCTTTCGTTCATTCAAACTAAATTTTTTTTTTTTTCTTGTTCCTACATCATATGGTAGCATGCAGCCGCAGTCGTTTGCTGTTGCAGAGAGCAGGGACGAGAGCGCACGCTCTTCTCTGAAGGGCAAAGTCGGCTTCTGCCTTTTGACCTGCAGCCTGTCTGCCCAGCTCATGCAGACCTGAGACAGAGGAAGAGGCTTAATGCGCTGCCTCAAAGCTGAATCCTTCCTGACAGGTTGACCAGAGGGGGTCGGTAGAGAGCAGCGAGAGGTGAACCTGGGCTCTCAGAGCGACACTACCACCCATTACACAGGGCAGCCAGCTGTATTCCAGCTATGTTTACATCTGGATTTGGTTCAAGACGATATGGGGGCCAGTGCCTTGAAAAATGAGTCGGCCAATACTGCCCTGAATCCAGGCTTTGCGTAAATTTTATTTCCTTGCCACAGGAATGCAGCCTTTTTTTTTTAAATATAAATTTGGCATCTCCAATCCCACCCGAATCTGGAATGCCCAGTTGGTTCACTATGTACAAATCTTGCTTGTTTGCGACTCCCTGCTGCCAACTCAGGACAGCGAAGACGGTTCATGGCTCTCCTCCGAAGCGCGCGCCTGTCAGCCACTGCTTCTTATGCACCTATGGTCGAATTTTGCGAGTTCAGAACGAGGGAGGAGGATACCCGGACATGAACAGACTTAGAATCTTCCTGACGAGCGCCCGTCTGGCCAACAGGAGGCGCTTGAGCAACAAACAAGGCTATTTATATATTTCCCTATTCCTGGCAGTCCCTTCCCAATTTGAAACCCTGTAGCGCGATGGCCAATTGTGCGCTACTCTGAAAAAGCTGCCGACCACTGCCGGTTGGTACGACCGGGGCTCGAACCCGCGACGTGATAGTCACTTCTGCTATCCGGCAGTGGATTGCTGCTTTTTTAAATTCCTTCTCCCTCAAAGCAGATTTTTATTTATTCCTTTTTTGGGGGGGATTCGCTTTTACTCCTGCACTTTAGCCTTAGTCCACCTCATGTTTGTGTTGGATTTAAAGAAGAAAACTGCACTGTAGTGCATTTTTGATTTTCCCCCTCACTGTTTTTGCCCACAGTGACATCCCCTCAGACTGATATTTAATTTGCTCCCTGCTCATCTTTTATTCGCATGTTTTCCACTGTTAATTTTCTCAAGCTTCCGCAGATAAATTGCTTTTTCATGCTTGAGCTCTTTTTAAGTTTGCATCTGCAAAGCAGGCGCAAACCTCATTAATTCTTTTTAATGTGTATATTGCAGATATATTGAGCCTTGTTCATAGTACAAGCATAATGTTTGCTCGCTATGCAAAAGCGTGATTTCCTATTTTCCCCTCTTGGTAAATTGGTTTTTCCGTTGTACCAATACCCGCTAAGCTAACCCACGTTTTGTTTTCCCTTCCGAGCCATTTTAAACAGACCTTAGCAATGGCATTTCTTTTTGATAAATTGCTAAATTTTATGAAGTTCCTTTATGTATCGAGTGCAGGCAGCCGACTGTAGCTAGATGTTTTGCGCTGAGGTCGGGCGCGTCCCGCTGTCGGAAAATCAACCTCTGTTGGGACTGACTGCTTCAGCAGCACACTGGCCGTGAAGCGCTAATGTGGACTGCTGGCCCAGGGAGTGCCGTAAAATTAACTTCACCTGGATAGGCCGAGTTTGGAAAAGTGTGCTCTGCTCCCTCAAACTTTTTGACCCATTCAATCTTCCACGGTCTCCGCTCTTCCATTGCCATCATTGTTTTATTTAAAATGTGCGGCTCTGCATCACAACGACCTGCTTGTGCAGTGCGGGAATAGCAATGCACACATTACCATGTATGGTTTGGAATTGTAGTTTATTATGTACGGCTCACTCTGTTAGGAATAAAGCCCTTCTCTCAATTCCACTGCTGCTTCTACCGTGTGATGAATCCTAACCTGATTGTCTCCCAAGGGCTAACGATCAACTGGTGTTTAATAATGCTTTGTTCCCATAGGGTATTTATATCTGATATAGCAACCTCTGCAGGAGCTAACAAATTAGGAGCTTCTCATTTGGCTTTGATTTTAGTTTTGTGTTTTTAATTTTTGTAAAAATTGCATCATACTTTTGGAAGAGCTTTGTTTTTTATTTACTAATTATGAGAAATGCCAGTTAATTAGCCCCTCTGGTTTAACTCCTGAGTTGAATGAAATGAAAATTGAGATGTAGACCTCATTGCTTTGAGATTGTTGAAAGGTCCTAAATTAATGATTGTTTTCATGCCATGCTACTTTGATGCATGACTACTCATATAATTGATAGTTGAGATGAGGTCTTCTCCCCTGTTTGAAATTGACCTCATATTTTGAATGTAATATGAATAGGCAGCCCTAGATAGATTGTCTGTTATGACTGGTTCCGTGAATGAAGTTCCTTTTTTGAATTATCTTGAAGCCGGTGATTTGAAGCCAGAAATGACTGAACTTGCTAAGTTAACTGTAGCACTATTTTGCTGTGTGTCAACAGTTGGTATTAACAGATAGAAATGAAAAAGTAAAATAAACGAACAGGAAAAGCGAATAACGCTTAGCCCATAGGAGAGCAGAGGAAAGGACACTGTAATGATTCACAGTATATTGTGCTAGTGAGTGCGATCAAGTACTCTTAAGTTATCACAACATAATTTGTGTCCTTGTCGGACAGTGTACATATACTTTCACATAATGTGTTTTTTCAACAAATGAAATGGCATGGAAGGGGTAACCGTCTCACTTGAGACCAATCGGCTTCATTACCACCCTCTGCTCCCCTCCTCTCCAGCTTTAGTGAAAATCTGACGTATTGGTGATCTGAACATGGCATCGTTATAGTCTTTATTGCCTAATGTTAATCTTACATATGACCTTACCTGTTCAAAGTCCATTTTGACATTGGCAGGTTTGTAACTGTGACTGCGGTATCCATGCTGTGTAATTGATGGTGGTATGGAGGGTAATGGGGTTGTTCTTGAATCCTCCACCCATCTTGATTCATCATTTTGCTTTAATCTGTTAGAGCTCCAAATCCAATGGGTTGGACGTCGGCACTGGTTGAATTTAACCTGGGGCAAGAAATTGTACGCAGGTTTTCCGAAGGTATTTTATATTTTAGAAACAATCTGTTATTAATGTGCTTGAGTATTGCCATAGCAAAGCACCTTGTCAAAAACAATGAATTGGCTTCAGTATCTACTGAACAGGATGTTTTTTTAATAATTGCTTCTCGTACTGCACGTTCCCATTTCCCTCCTATATATGCACAGTATGTACATGCATGTATTTATTTCTATTTATAGTTTCTGCAGTTGGATGAACCCAGGGGGTACAATTACTGTCTGTGTTTTTCAGCTGTGGAGCTTCTGCCGTGAGTTATTCATTGTGAGAGGTGTCTGTTGGGAAGCTTCCCCTGATAAAGCTAGTTCTTCAACTCCGGTAATTGGAGTTTTTTTTTTTCCTTCAAGAAACTGCTGTCAGCTACCTTGCTTTTTGTATTTCCTTTGCCTTTTTTCTTTCAAGTGGAGTTGGTGATCAGAGCGATTTCTAATTGTGGGACAGCAATCAGGTCCCACCTCTGTGATTTGAGCTGAGGTGCGCAGCAAAATGCGAGATTTCTTGAGAAGCCATCTCCCTTTCAAACGCAGATCTTCGCGCCGATGCCTTCAGTTGACAAGCTTTTTCTGCTGAGAATTTTGTGACATGCTAATTATAAAATATGATGCAAGTTCTTTTCTGAAGTGCCTGATCCTGGATAATGAGTAGTATTTTATAAGACTTTCGTTATCGTGGTTACCTAACCATGTTGAAAGGGGGGGAAAAATTGCCTTTCAACTTGTCATGTTTTCTTTCTTGCGTGTCCTCTTTACAGCAAACCTCAGCATTCCAGCTGAAAGCCACCATTTGCATCAGTCTCAATGCTTACTTTACATTTGAATGGAGCAGCAGCTCTGTTGATTTATTTATAATTTCATCCAGTTGTCATGTCATTATCTTTAAAATAGTTTAATTGGTGTACATGTGTTGCCATGCAGAATATCAATTCTGAATGATTAAATGTAGTCATACCCCGGGTCTGTTGAACACTGAATTGGGATGGGTTGATGGACATTCTAAGGGTGTGCATTATTTTCGTATAAATGCACACCTGTGAAGTTGTTCCAAATGTGTCATTGGTTTGACTTTTTTAAATACAGTTTGCCATGATAGATTTGATTGCAAAATTCAACTGCCACTTTGTGTTTTGATGTAGCAAATGTTGGAAGTATTGCCTCGAAATGGACTGAAAACTGTTTCAAGATTTCCGATATGAGTGTTGATATCTTTCATCAGGATGCTGATTATGACCAATGAGAGAAAGCACAATGCAACGGTTACTGTCCTCGTAACTATGACACTATGGAAATGTTAAACTTTGCTGTTGTATAGCAATGAAATAAAATTACTGCACGTGGCAGCAGTAGTTTAATCTGTATCGAAGCATCCTGTTAAAATAGACCAATGGTAAGAGTTCATATATGAATGCAGTCTTGGGAGTTAAGATGCTAAAATGATGCCTTCAGTTAAATATATGTATGGTATCCTTGGTATAAGTGCACTTCATAACTCCATGCTGGTAATTATGCAAAATAATTACCCCTAAGTGGTTAAGTATTACACCAATTGATTGTGCAGTTATTTTGGTATAATGACCGACATGGACTTGTATATTACGTATATGTTCTTTTAGTGCGTTTTTTGTACAGTCTGTGCTGTTGTCTGTTAAGGAGTGTGTTTGTGCGTGTGCGCGAGTGTCGGCGATTAAAATGGAAGGGGAAAGTGTGGTAAAGTTATTGATCAGCGGTTAATGAACTTGCTCAGTTTTGAGATGTCCTGTTATTGCAGTTGTAGAACTGATGGAAGCTCAATGACTCATATCTTCCTGCACGAAGTACAGCATTGGTTCTCCGCTCCCTGCTTCCCTCTCAGTGACAAAGTGGAAAACGGCGCGGAGGGGACCCCTTGGCGTTTATCGCAAATGCTGATGAAAGATGGGACTCGGTCCAGCCGCAGCGACCGAAGTCATTGCTCCGCAAATTGCAGAATGTGTCATTTAAATTCCCAGCCGCGTAATGTTTCGGCTGACTGTTTCACACTGCGTGTCACATATTACTTTTTCAGTGAAAAGAATTGATCACGTTTAATGTCTCCCCAATGCCAGCTTTCTGCTCGTCAGTTTAATTGGAATATTCTGTTGCATAATTTCTTTCAATGTGCAGTGAATGTTGCCCATACTTTTTAGATGAGCTTTTTTTTTTGTTGGAAGAACTGCAATTATCGGCATTTGAGTTCTGGTAATTTAGTTTGGGCAAATTGGATTACTGTTTTCAAACTGTGAAACATTAATTTAACGGGCTGGTTTTGCTTTTTTTCCTGTCGACTGTGGCCATGAGATTGCTGGACTAATAAGCACAGTTTATTTTTCTGCTGCCAGGGTCATATCTGCTGTAAGGTTGGGCCAATACATCGGGATGTACAAATACCCTAGTGGCATTATTTTGGCGCAGATAAAGCCTTGAATGCTCGTTATTATGTGCAGTTGTGCCCTTTTTTCTTTTTAATGTAACTTTGTATCTTGCTTGAGCCCATAGAGAAATTTAGCGCCTGATGATGCCACTTGCTACAGAATTAGTATTAACGAGCACTGTGCTTTTGGCAGCGTTAGCGGAAATGTCGCTCTTTGTTTTCCTCGGTCTGTAAGGATGGCGAGCTCCTGATTTTCAGTTGGCTGAGCAAAAGCTGACAGATTGGCAGTGAAAATTATTTGGTAAACAAAAGGGAGCAGAAATGTTTCATGCTTGCTTCCGGCAAGTCGTTTTCCCTCTCCCTCCCTGTAAGCCTGACACCTCTGAGAGAAGGTTCCAGATGGGCCAAGGAGAGCCATCCTTCTCAGCTACCTGTAGACAGTGGGCTTGTGAGAAAACGACACCGCCACAGGTCCTGTGGAACTGACATTTGAGCCAGTGAGTTTCCACCAGTCAGTTTGGGTCGGTGCACCATCATCTCCTTTGCACATTTTCTTTGCCAAGTGTTGTCTATTTGCCTTTGAGCTAATGGAGAAAGAATAGTAATGTATGAGTTGAATTAAAAGGTTGGAGTTGAAATGAGTTGAATTTGAGCTCAGATCCAAATATTTACATTTCACTTATTGCCCGGGAGAAAGGTATGCCTTATCAGAAGATGGTGTCGCGTCTTTGGGAGCTGAATTATATTTGTTGTTTCTGACATGCATGCACTAATGATACTGAGATATACATTTTACAGCTTTGCACGTCTTTCTCCATATATTTCGCTGCTTGTCAATCTTTATTTGGAGGGATTCCCATCTCTCAAGAAAATGGCAAGCGGTCCTTGTTTACTGCCATAAGTCTGTTTTGCTCTTTTAAAATGTAAAT
The DNA here is from genome assembly GCA_029721435.1 of Gymnothorax reevesii. Taxonomy (NCBI): domain Eukaryota; kingdom Metazoa; phylum Chordata; class Actinopteri; order Anguilliformes; family Muraenidae; genus Gymnothorax; species Gymnothorax reevesii. The sequence continues at coordinate 16,158,104 of CM056592.1, forward strand.
ATAATACTCTGAAGAGAAGCAAGAACGAAGCCGTTGAGTCATGGTGCATGATACGCATGCTTCTTGCTAAGCATCCCAACAAAACACCTATGACTGACGAGTAGCCGCACAATGCTAATCGGAGACGATGGTGGCAGAGAAAGTGTTCACGTCCGGATGTTTTCCCAGTATTTTGTTTATTTGTTTTGTAAACGGATATAAAGCATACAGAGCAATGGACAGAAAAAGCACTCGAGGATGGGCTGTGCCACACAAGTGGAAGCACAATGCCTTGAGTTGACTCTTCAATGACGACATGATTTGGATTGGGTCGCCGAATTGTATCTTCAGTGTTGTCTACGCTCTAAAAGCCCCTTTGAATTGGAGAGACCACAGAGATACATGCTCTCAGATCAAAGCACTTCAAAGCACTTGGTGCTCATTAGTCTATGAGTTATGCTTGGAATTCACTGAAGAAAAGAGAGTGCTGAGTTCTGTTGACAGTCCTGTTGAGTAAATCATGCCCTGATTAACTCTTTGCGCAGTTTATGCTCATCTCTGGTCAACTCTGTGGTCGGTTTTGGCTTATTCTTGGTCAATTCTATGGACGGTTTTAGCTTATCAGTTGTCTGCTCTATGGTCAGTTCAGACTTATCCCTGGTCAGGTTTATAGTCAGCAAATGTTTTCTGGGTCAGAACCAGCTTCATTAGACCTGGTCATGGTAGGAATAATATGATCCATTTTTAAAAGTGGCCAGAATATTCGTATTTATGGTACCTTGCTATTGTGAAGCTGAGTTAGCTCCGTATTCAGTGCAACGAGAAATCTGTGGAATTTCTAGGAATATGCACTTTATATTGAGCATTTACACAGTATGAAAACAATTAAACCAAATGTACTAGTATACGTATTAAATCTTTTAGATTCAAGGAGTTCCTCTGTGCTAAATGTGTTACATTATTTTATGATTACAGGATCAAATCATAATGAACATTTATTGTTTTCAGTGCATCAGGGGTCATCAAAGGCCTTAGTTATTATAAAACTGCAAGGACTATTTCTAACCAGAGTGACAAAACTTATGAGTGGGGGAAAGAAAGGCGAAGGTTGTGGAAACGTGCTAAAGGAGGGAGATTTTCTCTAAAGTGGAATTGCACTATTGTGTGTTCCATTTTGTCAGTGACGAGGAAAACATTTTTTCCTTCTTAAAGATGGAACAGGGCATAGTTAACAAGCTCAAAATCCAATTCAGATAATTATTATTCTGTAAACTACCTGAAGTGTTATCGGGGCCATACAGTACCATTGAGGGTTACCAGGCGTCCTGAAGAAATGGGGACAGAGCCATTTCCTGCTAGTTCAAGTATTAATTCTGCTTGTTATGTTGTGAATATTATGTAGCTTCATGAAAGCTAGCTAGCTCGCTACATCTGTCGCATATTGTGGAACCAATTTTTATGAAGTTTTTCACCTGTCCGCATTTTAACATGGCTATAACTTTTGATCGGCTCACGATAGGACATTGATACTTGGCATATGCATTGCTTGTGAGAAGGCATTTCAGACTTCGGGGGCATATGGTCTTTCACCTGTCTGTCTGTCCGCACCTTAACATGGCTATAACTTTTGATCGGCTCATGATAGGACTTTGATACTTGGCATATGCATTGCTTGTGATAAGGCATTTCTGATGGGGTCATGACTTTTGACCTTGTGACCTTGAGGCATGACGCTTGGTGACAAAAACTTTAACATGGGCCATGGGGTCATCAGTGTTTCACAAACACACCTTGTTTGAGTGGTGTTGCAAAAATCAGAGTAATCTAGTTTGTATTTTAAAGTGCATAGAGTTTAAATGTAGTTATTAACATAACAGCTACATTTCGCTCCTTGCAGCTTTGCTAATTAACTAAAACTTCTACTTATCCTAAATATACAAATGCAGATTTGGCAAGATAACAGAATTCCCTGCACTGAATCACAGAAGTAATTCTTAAAATATTTACAATAAAAAAACAGTCAAGTGATTGGTTTACTGCTATTCATGGAGGCCCATGTCAGAGAAGACCAGACGACCGTGAAAGTCGAGCCATACATTCATGCTTTATTAGATATCTAAATGTGGAAGCAGGCTGGTTGAGGAAATCAAGGCAGGTTTTTATGATAGGAAATCATGTTACCAGAATTCCTTGTAGCTTGAATTGTGCGTGACCCTGATTCAGCCAAGGGCTGGATTAGCAAGGGTTTTGGTCCCTGCAGAATTGATTCCAACAGATTTTTACGGTCAAGCGAGGCCGTTTGAGTAAGATGGAATGACAGTCACATTTGTGGAACCAACCTGATGTGTGATTCATGAAATGGCACATTATGATGAACTAAAGGAAAAGTCGGGAGGTAGATTCCCCTCTCTGTGTGACAAGTGATTGATAGTGGAGGTGTGATAGCATCACAGGGTTATATTACAGCCTACACAAAGATTAGTAGGGACTCTTACATCAGCTAAACGCTGCCTGTTCAGCTATAGATAAATTAAGTGCATGTTATCTGATTGAAAGTTTAAAGATTGTTTTTTTCCCCCCCTTGTTTTGGTTGGTTGCAAGAGTCTTGTTCTCTTGCATAAACAGTCTTTCTATAATTCACTGGCAATTTTTTTTTCTTCATTTGGAACCTCATGAAAATTTATAATGGTCTCCAAAGTATACACTCACCAGCTATTTTGTTACGTACACCAAATACTGAGGAAGAAACCTTCCCCTTCTATTTAGCTGTGCAATTTTTGAAGCAATTTTACTCCGATCTGTGGCTCATAGTTGGATAACTGCTGGTGAAATGCATTCGGAAAGCCCATAGTCCCAGGGATTGACTGTGCATTACTCTTTTCCGTTTAGATGCAATTCAAAGGAGTAATACTAATTAAAGCAATAACAATAATTCTCAGTTTGAGACTTTTTCCAAAATTTTGTAATTTTACTGCATATTTTACCCCATTATTTGAGCTTATCAGGCCTTCAAATTATTGAATGATTTCTAAAGTTAAAGCTTTTATTGCCCGCTAAGCAGACAGAAATTTAATTTCAGTCAACATTTCACTTATTTGGACATTACAATTATACTCTGTTATTCAAATCCCATGGTCGCAGGGATTCACTGTTCATTACTTTTTCCATTTAAGTACTATAAAAAATAATAAAAGAAGAAATAATTGTGCACACAGGACTCGTTAAAAATTTAGCATTTTTACTATTTGGTTTATTATTTGTTTTTTGAGAGTTCTTTTTTAAATGACTGATTTCCATAATTTAAACTAAAAAAAAAATGCTCTAAAAGAGCGGTAAAATTCAAATAGTCAAGTGAAACCTGTTAAGCGTGAGGGGGAAGAAAAAACCAAAAAACTAATGTGTTCAGCATCGTACAATACACACTGTTTTAATGCTGTTGGCTACAAGGCTAAGGGAAGAGCACTATTATTAAGACTCATATTCATTCATTAAGCGAATTCGAACATTGCACCTGGTATTCCTTTAAGCAAACTGTTAATCCTGAATGTATTTTAGCATTTTTGCGCATTGCATTGTAATATGGTTCTTCTTCCACTGAGCCTTGTTTGTTCATTGTTTTTTTTTTGTCTCCGCCACAAAGAAGGACTTTATGAAAGCCTCCATTTATTTTCTTTGGTTTCTGATTTGTGGACTTTCAGTTATAATTCTGGATTCTCACAAAAAATTTGTTTCAATGGAAATTTCTTGGAAATTATTTTTTGTTCCTTAACGCACATCAATGAAAGGATGAATGGTTTTGGTGTACAGATCTAAAGCAGTTTTGGCAGTTTATGTGAATTGTAAGCAAATGCTCTTTATTTGCAATCATGATGGTTAGAAAATCTGAGTCGAGCAAGGCCTGGAAGTTCTGCTCTCCAGGGAAAAACCTCTCAACTGCAAATTTGTACAAAAATTGTGGTAATTGATCTATTGAAATTAAATATACTCAGCAACAAAATTTTCTGTGACACCAATATTGTTAATTATTTTTCATAACGCAATTATGAAATTGTCATACATGGTGATATCAGACTGAAACAGTACACGTAAACACAACATTGAAATGGAAATCATGAAAATGCGAGAAAATGACTTTGCACGTGAAAATGTGCGTAAATCATGCTTGTGGATGGCAATAAAAGAGGAGAATTTTTGGAATGTTCACATTGTGCCTGATGAACGACGGAAGCATCACTTATCGAAAACACAGCCATTTCGGATCAGGAACTCTACCCTCTAAATGCCAAGACTGTCTGAAAATGATCGGTGGAGGGCCATTGGGATGATTGAATCCGGAACCTCGCAGAGGGAAGTTGCTCATCGCCTGAATGTCCACCGAAACACCATTTGGAACTTATGGCAGCGTCATCAGCAGACAAGACATGTCAGAGACCGTCCTCGCAGTGACAGTCCACGAGTAACCACTCCCAGACAGGACAACTGGATTCGAACAACCCATCTCCGAAATCGAATCCAACCTGCAACCATAACTGCAAGAACGATACCTGGTTTGAGGCGACTGTCTGCACAGACAATCCGTCGCCGTCTCCGTCATTTTGGCATTGTCCCACGTCGGCCAGCAAGACGTCCAATACTCACAGTACAACACCGACGACTGCGTCTACAGTGGGCACAACAACATCGACGGTGGATCCAACGTCAGTGGGATCTTGTACTCTTCACTGATGAATCAAGATTCATGCTTAACCGATGTGATGGTCGTTTACGTGTATACCGTCGATGTGGAGAACGTTATGCCAACAACTGTGTTCAGGAATTTGATCGTTTTGGAGGTGGTAGTGTCATGATTTGGGGAGGGATCACGGCTAGAAACAGAACAGATTTGCTTGTTATTGATGGAAATCTGACAGGTCAAAGATATCGCGATGAAGTGCTACGGCCATTGGTGGTACCGTTTTTGATGCTACATGGTCCCGGAATAACGCTGCAACATGATAACGCCAGACCACACGTTGCAAGGATTGTACAGCAGTATCTGATGCAACAACATGTCAATGTCCTGCCATGGCCAGCCAGATCCCCAGACATGTCCCCAATCGAGCATCTTTGGGACGAGATGGATCGACGTTTGCGGCGGTTGGATAACCCGCCAGCTACACTCCAGGAATTGCGACAACGTCTACGTCAGATTTGGAATGACATCCCACAGCAATTTCTGGCACATCTGATTCGGTCCATGCGCCGGAGATGCGTTGCTTGCATCATGGCACGAGGAAGTCACACCCGGTATTGAAGTGTGAAGGTCACAATTGGTTAGACGTCAGACAAGTGCTTCATGACGCATGAAAATGACATTTTTCGTTTTGAGTGACGTTGGCACTGAAAAGTCAGTGTTTCTCCTGTTAAATAAACATATTGATTGCATTGAGATCTTTGCGTGTCATTTATAACATACACATAAATGGTGTCACAGAAACTTTTGTTGCTCAGTATATATTTTTGCATATTTTTCTTAGAAAAACAGGTCAAGGGACTTTTATTCAGGCACTTTAGGAATTATTTAAGAACTGCTGAAGCATACCACGCAGCAAACTCACCACTTCTCTGCATAAAGTTAGGATTTTTAGCCATCTAGATATGGCATCGTAGGGGCGGCTATGCAATAATTTGATTTAGACCTGGGACCTTTCTGTGTTGAGGTTGCATGTTCTCGTTGTGTGTCTGTTTATACCTGGTAATCTGTTATAGATTTAGAGACGCTACATTGCCCAGTCTGGTAAGAATGTAAGTGGACGGTGTGTGATCCTTGCAGTGCCAAGAGTACAAAAACTGGCATGATATCACCTTTAAGTGTTAAAAATGCAGTTAAAACAATCATTTATGTTATCACAGGAACTGAAGCCTTGTTCTGTGAAATGAATTCATCCTTTTTGACCTAATTAACATGCCTCATGTCAAGTACCTGTTGTTGCATAAGCACAATATTTGACACTTGTACTGGCATTTAATAGATAGATAATTAATAACCTCTGCACTACTGAGAGCAGCATGCACATTAGCTTGATTGGTACAATCCAAAAAGATCTCGCTCAGCCGTTTTTGATTGCCACCCAAGTATATTTTGTATGGAACTTGACCAAAATAAAACCAATGAGCAGAACAAGGTAATTAACTGAATTAGGAAGTAAATAAGCTTTAAGTATCCCCACTTGGTTTGCTCAAAGATATGTGAAGTATGCAAGCGTGTAATAAGATGCTGCTGAGAGTCGAAATGACAGCCGCTGATATTTGTTCAAATGCATGCAAATGTGCTTATGTAATGCTCGGTGCCGGGCTCTCAAATCCTCTGCTGTATGGAGTTATGCCCTCCAGTTCTACCTGTGCTGCTGTTTACACAAATGACTATCTTCAAGCTGGTTCCTTATGTAATTATCGAAAATCAGAATGCCACTTATATTCATTAATTTGATATCTGCTTTGAGAGCATGAAGATGGGTATTTTGGAGCCAGGCAAGAGTGATGCCTTTCCAGTCAATGTGTCAAATTCTCTTCAGACGAAATTGAGCTTATGCCTACTGTCTCCTGGTTATGGACAAAAATGTGGCTCTTTCTTTCATCCTGTGATGATGTTGCCGGCTTCTTTCTTTATACACTCATTCATTTAGACTGGCTGAAATTCATGCATCGGTAATTCATGGGAATAATTCTGGCTACATAACAACTGTTTGGTGAGAAATTGAAATGTGGTTTTAACAGTATTGTGGTGAAACTGGTTAGTTTGTTTTTGAAGGAGGTTGATCATTGTCCTGTGTGCTAGAGTAGTTTCAGTCAGTTTTTTGAGCTGCTATTTTTCTATGTGGTAAGATGTAGAAAAACTGATCCGATCTAAAGTTGATGAGACTTCTTGAAATTCCCCAGGGTAAGAACAGCACTATGACTGCTGCCTTGTGAGTGTTTATATTTTTCAATTAAAAAGTATCTTCGCTCTTCCATAAAGTCAGACCTCTCTTAACAACCATATGGTGCAAAATATACTTTGTAGACACTGCTGTGAGTCAGGGATGTGATTTTTGTGCGGATTTGCAAATTTCTGCTTTTACAAAGGGTGACGGGTCATTCTCGTGATTCATCCAGATCTAATGAAACGTGCGTCTCACCCACGGGTATCATAGGTGTTGCAACACCGGCACATTCGCAGAAACATGATTCCATCCCCCTCACTTTCTTCCTGAGGTGGTCCTTAATCAGATGAAACTGGAATCAGTAAAAAGGGGGAAAAAAGTACTTTGACATGAGTTCCCGTATGTGGAAAAACTTGCAGTCATGTTGGATTGATTGAATGGCCATTCCGCCAATCAAAGCCACAGGGTTTACCCACCCAGCCAATGAACAGTAAGCCATTGAAGTCAGCCGTTACTTGCGAGGCTGTGAGCATTCAGTCATGCAGCTTCAGTCACTCTCTTGGCGGTGACAGCAGATCAGAGATAAAAAATGTTTTTTTGCTTTGTTGGTGACGGAGCAAACATTTTCTTATATAAATTTGTCTTGTTGTGTGATGTTCTGGAGCTCACTGTGGTTTTAGGCTTTTTTTTATGATGTATGTGTACCATGATGAATTGCCTAAAATGACAGTGTGGTCCAGAACTCAAATTTGGCATCTCCAATCCCACCCGAATCTGGAATGCCCAATTGGTGAACTATGTACAAAGCTTGCTTGTATGTGACCCCTTGCTGCCAACTCAGGATAGTGAAGACAGTTCACGGCTCTCCTCCGAAGCACATGCCCATCAGCCACTGCTTCTTATACACTCATTGGTTGTATCTTCGCAAGTTCAGAATGAGGGCGGAGGATAACCAGACATTAACAGACTTACAATCTTCCTGACGAGCGCCTGTCTGGCCAACAGGAGGCGCTTGAGCAACGAACAAAGCTGTTTATTTATTTCCCTTACCCGCAAGTCCCTTCCCAATTTGAAACTCTATAGCGCGATGGCCAATTGTGCACCATTTCTGAAAAAGCTGCCGACCACTGCCGGTTGGTACAACCGGGGCTCGAACCCGCGACGTGATACACTTCTGCACTGCAACGCAGTGCCTTAACCGAGTGAGCGGTTTTTTTTTTTGTCAAATATTTTTATTGATTTTACCATTTATGAGATGGGTACATCTACAAAAATCAATCTCCTTTGATTTTTGATCATTTATCCCTTTTCCTGAGGGGCACCATTTAGGCAATAGTTTGGCAGCTGAGGAATGGATTTTCCCCAGGCTTATACTGTTATATGTGTCCGCTAACATTCCTCAGCTCGCATAACGTGAAATTTGCTTCAATTGTTCCAAATGCAAGCTAGGTGGCAAACAAATTTACTCTGAGCTAATGGTAGCTGGTCTTATTTAACTAGCAGGATAGCATTCTGTGAGATAATCAAGTTAGAGTTTGAATGCCTCCCTCTTTTTGGAAGCAGACCCCCAGTTTACAATGTGTCTTGTGTCAACAAATTAGTGGGCCCTCAGCAGGTCGCAGGCCAATGTTGGCTAGCTTGGTGTAATGTGTGTAGGTGATAGTTCGCTAGCAACATTCAGTGAGTTTCATATTGGCTATATTTACATGCAGAACATCATCCGTTAAAGGTTTATCTGGAATTTGTGGATGTCACTGCATATTGTAGTACATGATGATAATTCGCCAAAATAATTCTGAAACCCATGTGGTTAATCATACTTCGATAGATAAATGACAGTTCTTTATGTAGTACTGGTTAGGGTTGGGCAATCATCTCCATTTTCATATCGTCCGATTGTGGTCACTGGAGATCGCCGATAGGTGATCCATTCGCCAGAAGGGGTGGGCGGAGTTACATCACAGCAGGCAGATCTGTATAGTTACTTGTCAGCAAAAAAGAACGCTTTAATCTGCTATTTGGGCTTATTATGGGTTTTACCCTGATACCAGCGGTGAGCCTGAAGACACCTCACAGCCATTATTTTAGCCTTATCTTGAATCCTTTATCCTTATCTTGAATATCAATAAATTATGCCCTTAACATTACACCACTTATGGCGCACAGAGAAAAGTGTTTGGTGAGCAAGCAAGCATACGAGTAACAGAGAAGATCTGTAAAAAAGAGACAGCAACAGGGTTTGTAATTAAGGATTTAATATTTACTCGTCAGCTGCGCAGATTAAGGAGCTCCGCGTAGAGTTCTTCTCCGGTCTGGTGAGCCCCGAAAACACGAGGCCACATGTAAGTGCAGAATTCATCTTCTGCCACTTGTGATGGTCCTGCCCTGCAGTCCCTCCCCCTGCTGCATTCTTCACCTACACCTTGACGGGCAGCAGGTGTGGCTCGTTAAGGTGTAGGTGAAGGTTTGCTATTTAAGAGATGGCTGTGCCACACCTGGTGCAGCAGTATTTTGTTCCTGGATCCCTGCAATGTGTTTATATGCTGTTGTTCCCCTCCTGGTTATGTTATTATCCCTCGCCAACACGAAGTGGGAGGGGGATATAGGTTTGACCTCCGTCTGTGCGTGCGTCCGTCTGTCCATCCGTCCGAGAGAAAGGGGACAACTTTTCTCAGAAACTATTACTGATAGGACAACCAAATTTGGTGTGTAGCTTCAGACCATAAAGGCCTCGATGGAGTTTGAAAATAAGAAGCACACGATTGGCGGGGGATGTTGTAGACCATGTCGACTTGTTTAAATTAAAGATTTTTTTATATTTATACTCAGCCTGAGCATTTGGGTCCTCTGTCTTGTTTTTGGGTACATGGTCCCAGTGCCAGCCGGCTTCATTTCTTCTGCCGGCGGGGGGCAAAACCATGACACCACTAGATGGTCGGGATTAATGTTTCTCCCGAAAATGAGACATTTTCTATCCCGGGAAAAGAAGCACATTTTCCCGGGAATCCCGGGAAATTAACTTGTTTTTAAGGTATAATTTTGGCTACCGTTCTATAACATTGGCCATACTTAGCAAAGAGACATGTGGGTCCCAAACATGACTAATTTAATGTATTATCTGGTGGTATATATATATATATAGGCTAATTACTGAGGCACTAAAACGTAATTTCAACATTAATCAATATTATTATGATATAAATTGCGCAAGCCGCATGCAGCTTGACGTTTGCTGCCGATGAGAGGGAGAAAACGCCTGTGATCTGTCGCTGTCTGACTGAACAGCCTCATGGAAATTATATTTTATAATTCTTCATATTATAAACTAACGAAATTCATTAAGGTAAGTAGTTCGGTTTTTTCATAGTCATGGTTTTGAGCTCAGAGAGATTCCATAATCCGCTCGCATTCAGACGCTGCGAGTGGCCGGCACGGTGTGTGCCGCGGTGTCAGACTTTCGGCTAAATAAAGTCATCGATCACTCAAAGTTAAAAGTCAAAGTTATAAAACAAATCCACTCACTGGGTCTGAGGTTTCAGATGCATTCGGGAGATTTTTCTTTATTCACCTAGAGCCCCATTTCACCAAAGCCTGCTGCATCTCTGTCTGAAGTATTTTGCATAAAGTATGAGTCCAGTGTACTTTTGAGCTTTCACCTGGAGTTTTGTCTGAGATTTTAAATGTTGCAGTGGCCGACTGTTGAACCTCAGTCTTGGGCATTTGATCCCTCCCTCAGATAGCGCAGCGCGTCCTCATTATCTAATATTTTGAATAAGGCTGTTATGAAGTATTTGCACTCACAGCTGATGTCAAAAGTCATTTTGTGTTGGTCTAATTCAGATTATAGAGCCATAAGTTACTTAACTAACTGTGTTAACGGTCAGAAGTGTTTGAATTCAGGGCGTTTTGTGATTGTTAATCATAAGGCCGATGTTATTCGCACTTATATGTGTGGCCAATTACAGATGCACCGATCCGATACCCGGATCTGATATCGGCTCCGATGTTGACTAATTAGCCGGATCGGATATCGGGTGAATGAGGCCGATCCAGCATTCCGATCCAGTCATTTCTTTTGCATTAATATCATACCTAGCAATACAGTTACAGCGATCTAGTCACTTCAATTCTATGTTTGCAATGCCGGTTACGCCATCACGCAGGGCACGCACAGCAGCTGGTGATGCGCAAATACAGAGCCAGTGCTGAATTTTTTTCTTGGCCACACTTATTCGCTGCGCCAGTTGACGACCATTCCAGTTTCGCCTAACGTATCGCTTAAAATAAGTTTGGCCAAGAAAAAAAAATAGTCTTTGGACACACTTAGAATAACTGTGGGCATGGGAGCAATGTGCATATTGGCCACACTTATAAGTGCGTCTAATGCGAATTTCGATTCTATTTTTGTGCTTGGACGCACTTAAATCAGAGGGAATAGTCAGTTTACGCACAACTGTTCCCCGCGTGCACACGCAGCTGTTGAATATGTTTTAAGAAAGTAACATAGGCCTACATATTTTCTAAATGCACTCCATTATCTGATAAATGTTTTTTTTCCCGGTTTCCTGTTTTTCTATTTCTGGGGAATGGGGAAATGGTTTGGAGGTCAAATCCCGGGAATCCTCATCCTGCCAGTCGACTCAGGTCAACTTCCATAACCTGCCAGTGTCGACCTGAGTCGACATGCAGAGGCGGCTCATGTGCAGTTGTTATATTAAAAGTAGAGGACAGTACGCACTACTGTACATGCTTGCCTACATGAATATAGTTACTTTCGCTTTCAGGTAACGTGAAATCCTGCCCGATTGAAGCCGCGTGATCTCATTTTGATGTAAAGACTGTCAATTAGCCCCATGAGATATGAGTTTATTAGTGTAAATGATGGGTTAGATATTGGAGTTTTGAAATATAGTGTTGATTTATAAAATGTATAATATCATATAGAAATTAATGAATTTATTGAGACAACGTATATTTTCTTCCGAGAAATGCCAATAGTTCTTTTTGGCAACAAGACTCGTTTCAATTGGCTTTTAGTTTACCTTCGGCTGAATAAACGCCCGATAGTGTGGTTGTTAGGGTTTAGGAATGTCTTTTCTACCATTGATGATGAATGAATCAAAAATATGAAATATCGAAATATCACCATCATAAAGAAGGTGAAGCGCAGAGACATGAAACTGCTGGCGAGTTGGGGAGTGTCTGCATGTCAGGTTAAAAATATCGCTTTATGAAAAAGCCAATCACGATCATCCCTCCGATTGACGATATGCGTTCTGATGGAAAATCGCCCCATCCCTAGTACTGTTTCAGTGATCTCAGATCACCGGTGTTCAGCTTAGGCCTGTGCCCTTGCCCTTTCCTTTTAAAATTCGTCCAGATTCCTTGGATATTTTAACTGTTATGCAGATAGGAGGGAATTTGTATAATTCATCCTCTTATCTTTCTTAGAGGAACACCGTTTTTAAACCTCTCAATGATTTTTTTCATCCAAACTGTGGGTAGATTGGCAATCCTCGGCCCGTCTCTCCTCCCGATGGACTAGGCTCCTCACTGGATGCTGCTTCTGTGCCAAATTATGATAACAATCACCTGCTAACTTCAGCTGTTTCAAATTACTTGTTTAAATTTTTTTTTTTTTTTTACCTCATTACAATCCTGAAATTGCCCCATCACTATTTATTTATTTATTTTTTTGATTGCATTTCTGGCCAGTATGGCTGGAATGGATGTATATTTACAAACAAAATTAAGTTGAACAGACATAACATTGAATATCTTCTCTTCATACTCCTGGCATTGAAATAAGTCAGAGCACAGTTGAAAATCACTGCTCTCTGTTTTTATGTGCATTCTCAATGCCTTCCCAATTTTACCTGAGTTGGAGCCTTTGATTGGCTGGATGAAAGCAGTGTTCTAGGTTTGGTGATAAACTCCTCTGAGGCATTGTTTGCTAGCCTGTGTTCTCACTCGTTTGTAGTGAATATAGCTGCATTGAATAAGGTACAGGAATACATTATATAAAATTGAAATTCACTTATGACACAATTTATAAAGTGAAAACACGATTCGATCTGTGATTAAATCGCGCAACAGTTACAAGCTCAGCTGTGGGTCTGAAGAGTTGAGTCTTCGGACTGCACTTGAAGGCAGTCGGGGTCTCCACTGTTCTGACCTCTGTGGGAAGGTCATTTCACCTCGAGGGAGCTGGAACAGAGAAGAGATGTGACCGGGCTGTATCGGACCGGAGCAGGAGAAGCACCGGTCGACCGGCAGTGGCAGAACCGAGCGGCCTGGCGGGCGTGTAGGGTCTAATGATCCTCTGAAAATAGGCTGGAGTTGTCCCCCTTGTCACCTGGTATTCTATCAGCAATGTTTTAAACTTGACACGAGCCATGACAGGCAACCAGTGGAGGGCGATGAGAGGGGGAGTGACGTGGGAGTGCCTGGGGAGATCGTCCATCAGACTAGCCGCTGCTTTCTGGATCGGCTGCAGGAGTGGCCGGAAGGCCAGATAAGAGTGAGTTATAGTGCAGGCGGGACGGGACCAGTGCAGAAACCAGAAGCTGGGTCGAGCACAATTGTGCATTCTACAGTGGGAGCAGCTCCTCGTCTGCATTTCCCCTGAGTCTTTACGATTGCCTTCCTGAAAAAAAATGTAATGAAGTTGTCGTTGAATAGTCTTGGGGTTTAAGTAGAATCGTGAGAAGTTTTCAACATTTTCTTTGTCATTAAGGACTGCTGAGTATATTGGAGTTGCGCAGATCTGAGCCTTTGTGTTTATGAAAGGTGCTGATTCAGTTACAGGTGTGTAGCTGCTGGATTTGCAGTTTCTTGCTGTTCATTAGTGTTGCATTTAATCGAACATTAAATCCCCTCACTTCACTGCAAGAGCTAGATGAGGGAAAACTTTGCTGTGTGTTCTGCAGGTGCTCTGTCATGCACTCTTGAGTTTTCATGCTTTTTTGATCTCAAGGCCAGTTCTACATGTGGGCAGGAATCTGCCGGACACTTGGCCTACAGTGCCTGTGAGTGAGATACTGAGTCGTATACAAGCAGGCAAAAAGTGTCAAAACGCTGTAAATGAAGTTGATCATCCTGAGTGCTGATACGAACATCAGCCAGCTCTTCAAGACTTTGATGTACTGTCATTGACGGGGCTTTTGTTAAAATTAGATGCATATCATTGAGACTATCGCAATGTACTTACAACTACATTCAAATGAAGGACCTATCAGTTGGGCACTGCAGTTCCATTTCTATATCGTGGTTAAAATACTGTGATAAAAAATAGGATGATTGATAGAGATGTGGTTGTGCTGACTCTCCTCGATGGGAGAGGAATTGTTGTAGTAGTCAGTCTCATTTGCCAGTATCATAAGTTGAATTTGAAATAACCATTACAAGCTTCAGTATTCAATATTAAACATTCAGAGTATGAGAGAACCAGTGATTCGGAGAGAAAAATATGGCCTACTTTCAGGGAGATGCAGTTTATTACAGGCTACTGGAATTTACCATCTGGCCCGGTTTAATTTATTTGAATCTGAATGCACACAAGGCCATGTTTACACGTAGTCGACACATTCAGTAGGAATTGCATTCGCTGTTAGATGGTGGCTGACTAGGCTATACTGTGTTGGTGAGAGTAAGTATGTGAGGCCAGCAGGATGTGAGTTATGTCACATTTCTCTGAAGACTGGATTTTATGGAGTACTGAACTAACTACATCACACCGGTACCGGATGTAAAAACTTCCCATTCATTTCACCCATAGACATTTTTAAAATTTCACTCATGAAGTATCGGTAGTTGAATGAGGCATGAATGAGATGCTTGGATTTTTGTTTTCTTTTTATCCCTCGGCCAAATTTTGGCCAGAGGAGTATTGTCGTCACCCTCTAATCTGTCTGTCGTCTGTCCATGACTTTGTCCGGGTCAGTACTCAGCAACTAATGATTGCAGCTTCACCAAATTTGGTATGGTAACTCACTGTGACCCATTGATGTGCAACATCAGGTTCTTGGCTGAATTTGACCTTTGACCTTAGCGCTGTGACCTTGATGCAGAAACTCTTGTCCACACCAGCACTCCGTAACTATTGATCATAGCTTCACCAGATTTGGGATGGTAACTCGCTATGACCCATATGTACAATGCAAGGGTTTTGCCTGGATTTGACCTTTGACCTTAGCGCTGCAACCTTGATACAGGAAATCTTGTCCAGACCAGCACTCAGTAACTATTGATCATAGCTTCACCATATTTGGTATGGTAACTCACTATGACCCATAGATATGCAATGCCAGGGTTTTGGCTCGATTTGGCCTTTGACCTTAGCACTGTGATCTTCACCGTGGAAATCTTGTCCAGCCCAGTACGCAGCAACTATTGATGGCAGCTTCATCAATTTTGGTATGGTCACTCTCTGTGACCCATAGATGTGCACAGGCTGAGGGGTATTTAGCAATGCGTTGTTTTATTTCTGCCGTCAGTCTTTCTCTTGCAAGTTAGTCATAAATGTTTGCTGAAACTGAGGTGACCGATTAGGCCAGGAGTGAATCACATGCTGTTCACACCTGTCTGTAGTGGATACACAGTTTGCAAAAATTGACTAAAAACGGTTCTTCAGATGTGATATCTTAACCTTATCAGCACTAAACTATCAATGCGGAGTGCTCAACACATCCATATACCCTACTGATAAATCTCAGAACGTACTGGCTCATCATTTGAGCTTTTGCAACAAGTGTCCAAACTCTGTGATAAGCTCCAATTAGGATTTTACTTTCAACACTTGTAGCGAACTAGCAATGTCGTGACCACCTCAGTACTATATAGCCGACCAAAACCTCAGTTTGTCATGAAGATGTTGGTTGCGCCATTATTATTGAAAATGTTTGCTAAATATGGAACTTACAAATGACAAAGACAATACTGTACCCAGCATTTACAGGATTGGTTTACTACATCTCTTTTTTTTTTTTTTTATCCCCCCGGCATATAATGAGGGGGGATATAGCTATCGCTCTGTCAGTCCGTTCGTCCGTCCGTCCGTCCATCTGTAAACACTCTTTTGTGCGGAGCATAACTTGAAAACCGTTCAGTATTTCTTCATGAAATTTGGCATGTAGGTCAGGTGTCATATGTAGATGTGCCTTTTGGTATTCAGGAATTTCTTGAGCAGTTAATCCATGAATGTGGGGGGTCGGGGGAATACGCCATTGCTAGATGGCTCTTGTACCCCTTGTTTTGAGCAGTCCAAACGTAGGATCCCCGGCAAAATCTGTAGGCTGCCATTCAGGCAATGTTTGTGGTTCAGGATTGGTCATTTTACATTGGACAGCTGGGACATATCCAAGTGGGACAGCTCTGAATGTACTACTTTCTGCAAATAGGACATTATGTGAAGAAAAGTAGGTTGGCATTCACTGGAGCAAAAAGGTTCACTGTATGTTGACTTGCATTTCTTTCCCTAAGCTGCCGTACTGTTTTCAGACTTGTGCTCCATACCTTCTTCTCGTGTTTGAAAAGACGGCATAATGAGAGTTCAGCTTTAAGCTAATTATGTTTGTAGGTGTTGGCTAAACTTGATTAAATGCGTAATCCGTGTCACTTGAAATGGGTTAACCACATGCATTTCTAACCCTTCCGAAAGCCCCTGTCAGCTTTGCTTCTGGGAAAAGACGGGAGAGGATGAAAATGGTAATTATCCCTGACAAACATTCAAGTAAAGAAACCTGCGTGCGTACGCCAAATTAAATTTTATAGTTGTCTAATTGCTGTGCCTTGTAGAGGGTAAGGTCGGGGTCTGCTGGGTCGTAATGCTGAGTTAATTAGCACCTCATCCCGGGTCTTGTCTGAGCTCAGCTTGTCACTGAGGTGAACTACAGTGTGCTTCATTACTGTGCCTTACTAGAACAGTCCTGGGGTTGGGACTGGACTTATTTCTTCCTGTGATGTTCTCCATTGGGGAGGGTTTGTTTTTATGATGCAGAGAGACTGTAGACATCGAGAGTCATTGGATGGCATTGCTTTAATATGCTGTTGCCATGCGATTCCTGGATTCAAGTATCCATGCTTTGGTAAAATACAGCTTTCATATGAAGGGGAAACTTTGAGGAAGGATTTCCCATAATTTTTGTGAATACGGTGTTCTTTTTTTTTTTTTTTTTTTTTACTGTTGAAAACAGAATATTTCTCAGCCAACTTGAATGGAAGCTGAGATATGCTATAACTTTGATTGATCGCAGTGTTGCGGTTAGGCTTCCCTCATGGCACATTTAGTTTATTCTTTGGCATTACTCGGCTGTGCTAATATTGTGAAGGTGAAAAATGTTGAAAATATCTGTAGTGTTTGATCAGTATTATGCACCATTCATTGTATTGTTGGAATTTGGTATCCACTAGTACGCTCGTGATCCAGATCTGATCCCTTCTGATACTACGACACCTCGAATGGATATTCATTCTTGTCTCCAGCCGAGCTTCACCTGTCTGCAGGGTATGGTCTATTTAAGTCAGTTGATGGAATGAGCCTGTTGTCGCTCCCTTGAAAGTGCACTCAGTTCGCCACCATGAACGATGTTGCTGGTTTTGAAACTGGTTTTTGTGTGTGACAATATCTGCTATGATGAACATTCAGAAATTTGAACTGGAAAATAAGTCTTTGGCTACTTTCAACGCCAGTGTTTCAAGCCGGACATTAGCTTAAAGTGCCGTGAAAACGTACTTTCCCCATTCCTGATTTCTTCTATTTTTGCATATTTGGCGCACTTAGGTATTTCAGATGATTGAACTTATTTTAATACCAGGCAAAGATCACCCAAGTGAACACAAAGTGCGGAGTAAACGCATAGTGCAGTTTTCAAGTGGCGATTTCAATCAAGGAAAAAACTATCCAACCCTACCTTGCTTATAGGAAGAAGTAAATGTCCTCATAGATGAATCAACCAGTTAAACGAATTTAATTGATAATCGCATGCAGTTTCGCTTTATAAACCAAGACATGATTAATGGCAGCCCTGTTAAATCTAAACTTCACTGAAATCGGGCAGTCTGAAGGACGCAGAAAGAAGCACATGATGCTCTGGTCTAAAAAATTCAAGAACAGATGAGAGATAGTGGTGGACACCTCTCAGTCTGGAAAGGGTTACAGAGCCATTATTAAGGCTTTTAGACTCCAGTGAACCACAGTGAGAGCTAGGTTAGAGCTACCACCTGCAAATGGAGAAAATTGGAACAGAGGTGAATCTACCTAGGAGTGGTCAGTTGACCAAAATTCCTCCAAGTATGCATTAACTCATCCAGCTGGTCACAAAAGAATCCAGACTGACGTTGTGCAACTGCTGATCTCCCTTGCCTCAGTTAAGGTCTGTGTTTATGGTTCCATCTCCAGAAAGAGGCTGGGCAAAAATGGAATCCGTAGGTTAGAGCTGAACCCTAAGACTTATCGGATAATATTCTGTGGGCTGATGAGTTAAAAGTGGAATTTTATTTGGGATACATGGGTCCCCTTACAAAGCTAATACAGCATTCTATAAACAGACCATCACACCAACAGTCAAACATAATAGTGGTAGTGTGATCTGGGGTTGCTTTGTGGCTTTAGGACCTGGGCGGCTTGCCGTAATTGATTAAACCATGAATTCTGCTCTCTATCTAAAAATTCTGAAGGAGACTGTTCAGCCTTCAGTTTATGACCTAAAGTTCAACTCGGGTTGTACAACAGGTCAAAGATCCAAAGCGCTCAAGCAAGTCCAGCTCTGAATGGGTCTTAAGAATTGAAATGAAAGTTTTGGGGTGGTCAAGGTTGACTTGAATCTGTGATGCTGCATCATGACCTTAAACGGCAGTTCATACACAACAGCGCTCCAGTCTAGCTGAATTAAAACAATTCTGCTGAGAAGAATGGGCTAAAATGCTCCACAGCAACGTAGAAGACTCATTACCAGTTATTTCAAACTTTTGATTGCACTTGTTGCAGCCAAATGTGGCCCAACCAGTTATTTTTTCACATGGGTGATATAGGTTTTGAATAGCGCTTAAGCTTCAATAACTGAAATAATCATTTAAAAGCTGCATTTTTGTGTTTACTCACGTTGCAGTTTTATAGTAATATTATTTGGATGATCTGAAAAATTAAAAATGTGATGAAGTGAAAATAGCAGAAATCGTTCAGGGGGAAATGGTTTTTCACTGCATTGTATAATTTGCATTACTTTTTGAAAAGAATATATTTTATTTAGTATTTTGCAAGTTTGATTTTGATGTTTCTACACCACTCCTACATGAGGCAGGGTCTCAAAGGTTTAGCCGGACACCGGTCTACCTTCCAATTAGATGTGTAACTTGAACTCGCCCCTGTTCAAGTCAGTCGAAATTATAAAATGTCCCAAATAAAGACAGGTTGATCAGTGTCTGCCTAAACCCTTTGGCAGAGTGGCACAGCTTACCGTATGTTTTAGGCTGGCAGCTGCATTAATTCAGCGGCAGAAACGCCACAAATAGATACCACTGTGTATGTAATTAAATCTCACATCCAAAGCTGAACTCTTAACTAAATTACCTTTCTGCTTGCCTCCATGTGGACAGTGTTTTTCTCCCGTAATATTGCCTGTGTTTTCTCCCACATTGATATTTCCAGATATGATCATTGTTTATAAATGAAGACCTGGCTATACCTGTGTGCTTCCAAATATGCAGCTGATTACATGAATAAATTACAGTGAATTTTTGGAAAATGAAATACAATTAGGGGTTGTTAAGCCGCTGATTAATCTGATCTTGACTGCTGAGATTTGTGACAGGCTAAATAGTTGCCAGACTGGAAATGCGTTGTATTCTTCCCCTGCCGGCCCATCTTTGAGAGACAATGTGGTGGAAGCATAAATCATCATCAGCGCAAATCTCATTTCTCTAAGTGCTCAGGAGGCAGAGGGATGTGGCCCGTCTGCAGCACAGCAGCCAGGAGGGAAGCCATCTTGGCTCTAACGTATTGTGTCAGTTCTCATTGGTCCCTTTCATCGTCCACAAAAAAAGCTCATTTTCGTTTGTCTGCTGTTCCGCAGCAAAATGCTCTCACTTTGTCTGTTTGAAAAAAAAGGTCAAGTGCGCCAAGCTTTTAAAACCACGGTTCCTGCGGGTGCTGAAAACCCTTTAAATGCGGTGTTCTCAAGGGCTGAAAAATGTTTGGATTTAGAATAAAGTGCTTGAAACTGCTTGAATGTATTTTGTTAATTCCATTACTTTCGTAATGAGTTGCTATCCAAGTGGTTTTATTTGTAATCTACTTCAGCTGTAAGGTGCTGGAAAAGCTTGAAAAAGCACCAAAAAAGTACCTGTGAAGTGCTTGATTTTAAGTTTGGAGAATGTGTATGTAAGAAAAAAAAGAAGGGACAGTTCCAGTCTTCGAATGAAAAATGGTGTTTATTCCCTGGGAAAACGGCAGTGAACAGAAATACGGGTAACGTACTCTGGGTTCAGCGGAGTGAAAGTGAACACCGAACAGTCGAAAGGCTTTACCATTTCTACCATACAACATGCATATGTATATCATGTAAATGGGTTTGTTCTGGCCTTCTATGTATTATGGTGATGTGTATCATGATCAAGTTAAATGGTCAGAAGACCATTGTTTACTCTGCAGTATATCCGTGTGGGTGCTAATTGCGTATGGATGGTCTCTGATTGGCTTAGGATGCTCACAGTATGTCTCCTCTGACAGTTTATGGCTTCGTTAGCTTTTCCTGTCTCCAGGTGTTACCATGAGGCGAGGGTGTGGGCCTTCTCATTGTTATAGTGACAAGCTTACCATTTCAGAGCATGTGGCTTTTCCATGCTTGTTGATTGCCGGGGCTAGCTAAATTATGAGTCTCTCGCTTTCCAGCAGAATGATTCACAATTCCTTACAGTAGGAACCCTGTAAAACTCTTAAGATTCTGGAGTGGTGCGTCTGTGTATTGCGCGAGCAGTGGTGTGCTCATGGTACTGAATGTCACGATCAAAGTGCTTTTCATGTTTTGAGTGTTGGCCAAGATGAAGGCGTAAAATCCTTTAGCTTCTCTGAAAATCGTGGTATTGAAGACATGCATGCAGAGCGCAAAAGCATAGGTTTTGGAATTTGTTACTCTGGAAGAACGACTACATGAGGTTGAGTTAAACATTGTATGAGGAAGTGCAGGAATTATTTGATGTGCTTTCATGCGCTCTTGGCCGTGTTCGAGTTTAATTCACAGCGATTTGCCTCCATTTGCCACCCCTTCAGTACAGCATTTTCAAATGACATATGGACAATATCTATAAGAAGGCGTTAATAAACAGCGAATGTTGCACATTGATAATTGTATACCCCCACTGAATATTGAAAAGCATTTTCGATTTGTCAGGTTTTCAAAAATCAAATTTGGTATCATAACTTCAATTGTAATAATAATAACTGATTAATCTTCAAAATATGGCGTTTTCTTATTTTACAGCTGTATTTTTGATTGCAATATGAGCGCAAAAAATAAATCTCAATGTTTCAGTTGTATTCTTGTTGGATGAGAAAGATTGAATATATGCATTTGTATAGTTTCATTGTAAGGACATACCATGCAAGTTATTTTCATCACTGTACAGGAAGTGTTATTATGCATCTAAGTGTCTTGAATAAATTGTGTTGATAAAGCCTAAATTCACACATAGATTTGCAAAAAATACACTCCTTAGTCCCTGGTGAGCTATTGATATTGAGCTGTAAAAAGCGTAGACAAAATGGCTTATTTTTCCAGCCCTGCAGTAAACAAAATAAATGGTGAAACTCACTGGAATGAGCTGCATCCACAAGTTGGTTACAATATAGTCAGTGTTGTCAGCCAGCAACTGACTCAAAATCCTAACCACTCTGGATTAAGGACTTAATTCATTTCAATTTGCTGTGTATTGCACTGAAATTAACAATAAATCAAAAACACAAAATATGTTCACAGACAATACAGCTGTACTGAATGAGAAATGTGAACTGTCTTTGCCTTATCTATTTTAACACCTGCTGTGTTGTAAGGACAAGAATAGTCAATGTAGGACTTGTGTGGGGATCAACTGTAAATTGACTTGCCCATTATTAGCAGAGATTATTTCCTTCTGGGGATTTGTGTGGTGAATTGTCATTTTTGACAACATTCAACATCAGTGACTAAACCAAAAGAGGGATTACCTTGTGCGCTTGGAGAGAGAGGCCTGTCAGAGTTTTCAATTTCTGTATTTATGAAATAATTATTTTCATTTTTAATGCCAGTTTTGCATCTTGAGGTCAGTGTATGTTTAGTTTGTGTCGATGTGCTCATTGAGAGTTGCATGTTTACTGGCACATTTGGTCCAGGTGCACTGGATGTCTAATTCTGGAGAGGGAAAAAAATGGAGTATAAATACTGCATTTGTCAAATCCCCATTCAGGGTTTCCTCCGTTTTGATACACATCACTCTTGGACAGATCAGTTCATCTTAAAGGGATGGTTCACTTTTTTGAAGTGGGGTTGTATGAGCTACAAATTGCCACTACTTACATTAGTTGCTGTAGAAAGCTCTCTGATCTCCTCCAGGTAGCCGCACCAGGGCATAGTGCAGGGTGGATATTTTGGCGATACACAGTTGTGAACGGAAACACAGAAACGGCGTATTTTCGCGGCCTAAAAGAGGTCCTTCCTGAAAATAATACACCATTTCAATTGTATGATATATTTAAAAAAAATTACAGCACTTTAGCTGCTCGGAAAAAGACACAGTTGCTCTTGAACTAACCAACTGAGGTATTCCTGCGCGAGGTGCATGGCAGTTCACTACGCGCTGTACTATGATGTTTGATTAGTTTGAACGGCAGTTCTTCCTGTCCTGAGCTCTTGTCGTGATGGTTTTGTACCTCAGATTTGAAGATTGAGACAATGTGCCGAATATGATGATATGACTTATGAGTATGACTTATTTACTGGTTTTAAGAGTTGTACATTAGTCAGCATTCAATTTACATGTAACAGCTGCAGTAGCCTCAGAAATGTCTTAGCAGGTGCTCATAGTTAATCTTCCTGCTCCCTTTAGTTCTTGTTTATACAATTGTTGACTTGGGCTGAAATGCAACAATTATGACAGTAATCTGTAATATGGAATGAAATGCCACAAGCAATCAGGATCATGAGAGGAGGAGCGAGGTTTAATTTATGCGGAACACTGCTTGCATTCTGTGCATGCACACGGTCAAATAACCTCCCTGTCATTTAGTGAAGGCTGATTTCAAAATGATCAGGGAAAATGGTTTTATTATTTTTTAATACACAATTATTTTTATAGGTCTGATCATATCTTATCTTATCATTTTGTCATGAGCCTTGATTAATAGGACTGAAATGGTGGACGCAGTTATAGTTAAGATAAATGCTGCATTTCAACGCATTACACACCTGTCAAGTGGACTATGAGGTCAGGAATTAACTCTGCGATTGTAATATTATGCTCGTACAAACTCTGCTACTATTATAGCTACTGGATTTGTCTGTGGTGGACATGAATAAACAAAATTATGATGTAAAGCTGTGTACAGCCACTGAAACCACTGTGTTAGCATTCTGCCCTTTGCTGGTTACATCGCAGTTTTATATCGCATTGAATTCTCTGTTGCAAATAACCTGACAGTAAATGTCCTTTTTAATGGCCGATTTTTATAAGCAGCGTTAAATTAAAGTGTCTCATTCTTGAGAGTCTTACCCCGGCGGTATGAAGCTGTAAACTGAAATAAAAGGCACATTTTGCAGTCTTTTCTGGGGCCCTGTCTAACCGGATGGAAGAGAAAAGCGAGGTATGTAGGTGAACAATTTGGTGATTTTGAGAATTCTTTCAAGTAAACATCACACATCAATTATAATTATGATCATTCATTGGATATTATTTATCATTCAGCTTCTATCTTCTATTACCTCAGTATGTTGCAAACACTGTCCAAATGTTGCACCACTGAGATCCCTCACTTTTTTGGTAAATTCGCTGCAAAAGACCAATAACACCACCTTTAAATGGTGTTGATCGCCGCTTCTTTTATTATTCACCTTATTTGGACATCCATTGGGAAATTCTAGTGTGAAGCATCGTTTGGGCCATTGTGGCTACTTCTGTGCGTTAGGGAAAGGCTAGCGGCCGTTTCCTTGCAGATTTATGCGTGTTTGAATGCAGCCATTGTCGACATGAGGCTGATGAAAGAGTAAATTAATCTTGCAAGGGCCCGATTCCTATTATTATTTTTATTTTTCCTCCGCCTCCTCCCTAGCCCCACTCGTTTCTCAGCATCGAATTGAATTTCTGCTGCAAGTAATCTCGTTCTCACTTCCCAAGGTCAAGTGGTAGACAATTCTCCTAAGTCAGTATCTATTTATCTCCGAATGCAAATAGAATGGACTGATTTGCATTGATGGGTGCAGAATAACCAGGCTTTACTCTCAAGGATATGCAAGGAGAATCTCATTGTCTATCAGGACAGGGGTTTGTTTAAAAGGACTACGATGTAATCATATAATCACAGGGGATTCATGGTTTAATTCAATGGGAATTTTTATCCACGCAAACCATATGGAAGGTGTCTTGAATATAGAGGTACTTAAACGATGATACAAGCTTTGACGTGGGCGCTGTCTGTCAGCACGCTAGATTTGAAAGTTTAAATCTTGGACTATCAACCTTAATATAAGGATGTTTATGTCCTTCATGCATACCAAGTCCCAGGCCTCAACACATTCCTGTTTTGGATGTTTGGTTCTTCACAGCCAGACTGTGACATTCACTTAAATACATTAACTATCTTATGCAATGTATTTTGACCTTCATCTGGCTTCTATCATTAATAAATGTCACTAATATAAAGAATATGTAAAAAAAACTCTCTAAAATTTCATGATCAATAAAGCAAAAAAAAAAAAAGACATTTTATCGCTAATCAGGACCCCTGGATTTCTTCAGAAACTCCAAATTGGATTTCTAATATCGTTGCCGGAGTTTCTTGCACTATTCAAAACTGATTCAATACATGGAAAAATGTGTGGAATATAGATGTGACTTCAGGCGTTGTTATGGCAACCTAACTTGAAACATGGCTGCCGTGGCGGCCATATTGCAAAAATTACTTTCGCCTGTTTATCACCTATTATTCCTTTAAATTGGGTAAGTTGCCGGGTCTGTTCATTAATACATGCTCAGTGCCAAATCTTGCAGATTTTACTGTATTGTTAATAACTGGCCTTGACTGAATCTTGACATGCTGTCCACTGATTAATCCAAGTTTCCAGGGGAGCTGGTGCTGTGGCTCGATTTTTTTAAATTTATTTTTTATTTCTTGTAATCTTTTGCAGATGGAAGCCTGCACTAATTAATGCAAAGCCGGCTCTCCGAGTTGCCATATTGAAAGAGTTTTAGATACTTGGTGTTGAGTCCATTATCTTTTTTTATGTTTTTCACTTAGTCAAAATGACTGCTCTTAAAAACAAACGTAACGTATAATCCTTCATTTCTCTCAGTCAGTCTTGACTTTAATTGCCTTTCTTGGCAATTTAAGCTGAGCATAAACCAGTTTGCAGGACCTCAGCGCATGCGGATGTGCGGCCCAGCCCCTCTCACCTCGGTGCGTTTCACCCCCCCACAGGGCCCTCAGCTTTGAGACTGCCCGAACTCAACTGCAGAATGAGCTGCTTCAGCTGCGCACGAAGGGCCTAGAAGACCAGAAGAAGAGGGAGCAGCAGGAATCCCTGGTCCGACGCCTTCATAAGAGGGTCTTGCTGCTGACCAAGGTAAGCCATTTTGCTTTCGACTTAAAACACACCCCTGGGCGCATCCCCATGTGACCTGCTTCCTCCAACCAGGAGGACAATTTTTTTTTTTCAAAATCATCCCAAAACAGGACAGCTGTCCTGAAACTGGCTGTACTGAGTAAGGAAAACCGCCTTTGTTTGAACATTGAGGTCACATTTATATTTGAGAAATCAGTGCAGTCGATGTCTATTATACTGGTTGCTTACACTGTTTTTCCTCCAAGAACTAACAAGGAGATGACTGTTGTAGTCTCTAACAGTGCCTGTGCATCTGTGTGTCCATATTGTGGAAAAAAAACAGTTGAAATTGTTTTGTGTTTTTTAAGTGTGCTTTCCTCTTCTGCTAGTACTGAAATTAACTTTTTGCTAAACAGTCATGTTGCTCGTGGCTTTGCCAATTTCTGTGGTTAATGCTGATATGCTCGCTACAAGCAGTTTGACTACGACCTGTGTTCTCATGAGTGATCAAAGGAACTTAATTTACTTTTTGACCAAAATATTTGTGCTCGCGTAGCTGCTGTCATGGATGACTAGTGTGGCGGATGCCCGACGATATTAATAAATGGCATTTCTTCAGTGCTTGAGATCAACTTCTCAGTAAAGGGATAAGTGGCCCTAAGATGGGAATTAAATTATTCACCCCCATGGGGATATTTGGCTTGGGCAATACTGCTAAATACAGCTGCAATCAACTTGTATACAATATGTAGCAATAAGACACTGCAGTGTTGCACCCAAGACAATAATACATTTCCAACTATAAAGATAAAAAGTTATGTACAATATTGCACATGCCTTGTGAAATTAAAGCAATAAATAAGGCTTATGTAGAAATTATAAAAATGAAGAAAGAAATGATAAAAACTATAAGTCATAATTCATCGAGCTTAGAAATCAATCCAACACTGCTTCCTTGTTTATTAGTGTGAAGGGTCCTTCAGAATTCTGTGGGCGTGTCTGATAACAGTTCTGTCCTAGATAGTGTGAAGGGTCCTTCAGAATTCTGTGGGCGTGTCTGATAACAGTTCTGTCATAGATAGTGTGAAGGGTCCTTCAGAATTCTGTGGGCGTGTCTGATAACAGTTCTGTCATAGATAGTGTGAAGGGTCCCTCAGAATTCTGTGGGCGTGTCTGATAACAGTTCTGTCATAGATAGTGTGAAGGGTCCTTCAGAATTCTGTGGGCGTGTCTGATAACAGTTCTGTCATTGATAGTGTGAAGGGTCCTTCAGAATTCTGTGGGGGTGTCTGATAACAGTTCTGTCCTAGATAGTGTGAAGGGTCCTTCAGAATTCTGTGGGCGTGTCTGATAACAGTTCTGTCATTGATAGTGTGAAGGGTCCTTCAGAATTCTGTGGGCGTGTCTGATAACAGTTCTGTCATAGATAGTGTGAAGGGTCCTTCAGAATTCTGTGGGCGTGTCTGATAACAGTTCTGTCATAGATAGTGTGAAGGGTCCATCAGAATTCTGTGGGCGTGTGACAGCAGTTCAGTCATAGATAGTGTGAAGGGTCCATCAGAATTCTGTGGGCGTGTCTGACAACAGTTCTGTCATAGATAGTGTGAAGGGTCCTTCCGAATTCTGTGGGCGTGTCTGATAACAGTTCTGTCATAGATGGTGTGAAGGGTCCATCAGAATTCTGTGGGCGTGTCTGACAGCAGTTCTGTCATAGATAGTGTGAAGGGTCCATCAGAATTCTGTGGGCATGTCTGATAACAGTTCTGTCATAGATGGTGTGAAGGGTCCATCAGAATTCTGTGGGCGTGTCTGAAAGCAGTTCTGTCATAGATAGTGTGAAGGGTCCATCAGAATTCTGTGGGCGTGTCTGATAACAGTTCTGTCATAGATAGTGTGAAGGGTCCATCAGAATTCTGTGGGCGTGTCTCACAGCAGTTCTGTCATAGTGTAAAGGGTCCATCAGAATTCTGTGGGCGTGTCTGACAGCAGTTCAGTCATAGTGTGAAGGGTCCATCAGAATTCTGTGGGCATGTCTGATAACAGTTCTGTCATAGATAGTGTGAAGGGTCCATCAGAATTCTGTGGGCGTGTCTGATAACAGTTCTGTCATAGATGGTGTGAAGGGTCCATCAGAATTCTGTGGGCGTGTCTGATAACAGTTCTGTCATAGATGGTGTGAAGGGTCCATCAGAATTCTGTGGGCATGTCTGACAGCAGTTCTGTCATAGATAGTGTGAAGGGTCCATCAGAATTCTGTGGGCGTGTCTGATAACAGTTCTGTCATAGATAGTGTAAATGGTCCATCAGAATTCTGTGGGCGTGTCTCACAGCAGTTCTGTCATAGTGTGAAGGGTCCATCAGAATTCTGTGGGCGTGTCTGACAGCAGTTCTGTCATAGTGTGAAGGGTCCATCAGAATTCTGTGGGCATGTCTGATAACAGTTCTGTCATAGATAGTGTGAATGGTCCATCAGAATTCTGTAGGCGTGTCTGATAACAGTTCTGTCATAGATAGTGTGAAGGGTCCATCAGAATTCTGTGGGCGTGTCTGACAGCAGTTCTGTCATAGATGGTGTGAAGAGTCCATCAGAATTCTGTGGGCATGTCTGACAGCAGTTCTGTCATCCTTCAAAATTCTGTGGGCGTGTCCGACAGCAGTTCTGTCATCCTTCAAAATTCTGTGGGCGTGTCCGACAGCAGTTCTGTCATCCTTCAAAATTCTGTGGGCGTGTCCGACAGCAGTTCTGTCATAGTGTGAAGGGACAGGTGTTCTTCCTTCCCTGTCTCTTTCATTGCTGTTTTCACCTTCTTGTCAATTCTTGATTTTAAATGGACTGTAAGGGTACTGTGCCATGATGCCGTACCAAATCAAATGATTCTTTCCTGCTCGGCATTGTTGAATGTTGACATGATCTTGGCTCCCAAGCAATTAAAGATCTATGAGGAAAAAGTGAGGTCTCTGAGCCACCCTGGTACTAAGATACTCAGCATGTACACTCCATTTTGATTTATTGTCCATTTGTATGCCCAAGCACTTTAAAGTCCTCAGCAGAGTCACGGACTCTCACCTCCCTGGGTGAGAATACAATGTCTTTGGTTATCTTTACATTGAAAGTGTGATCTTGGCTATCAGTCCCGTTCTAAAGGTGGCAATCCCCCTGTGATGCACTAAAGGGCGGTAGTCACCACGCAGCAGGCTGTATGATCTGTATGACTGTATGATCTTAGGATTTAAGGATGTAAACATTCAGCTGTCTGCTTCTGCATGCATTTTTGTAGATTGTGAAGAGGTGAGGCTTATTCAGCCTTCAGGTACAACTACTACAGTGTTTGACCTTAGAGAGAGAGGAAGCCATTGATTATTTATTTTAAATCCTGTCATGACTTGTTTGATTAAAAAAAGTATGAATGGACTCCTAAATCACTTAAGTTCTAGTTTCATTGAAAGGTGAACTAAAATCAGCTAATTAAAACACATACATGTGCCTTGGGCTCCTCTAAATGCTTAATGACTCAGTGATGCACTGATGACGGCATCCTCTGTACTCTGCCTTAACCTGTAGGCAAACTGCACAGGGTCCAGACATGAAACCACGGCTGTCTAAAGCATGTTACTCTCACCCCCACTGCAGTCTTTACCTCACATGCGAAAGCTACCAGACTGAAGTCATTGCTTGCAGGTGGACATAATATTTCTTGGATAGGAATAATTATGAACTTTTTCCTGAAAGCTGGAGCAATGTGACTGCCTCAGGACAGTAAATGGATTCTTCTTAAGAGAAAGCATAAATGGACTAAGCATACTTACGAATGTCTGCAAATTTGGCTGGTAGCCTACGAATTGTGTTGGGCTCATTAATCACACAATTTAATGCACTGCTTTAGCATTTGCCAGACAAAAATGCCTCTTCTTCAAGATCAGACACTGATGATGCAACTAAAAACATCTTCCTCCACTGCCATTAGCGGGCACAGCTACACAAACTTCACAGATATAAGTTTGTACCTCTGTGGCTCAGATCGTCTTCCTCACTTTATTTTTCCTGTTTAGTCCTCCAAACATTCAAATTCAAATAAGCTCCAGTACCACTCCTGAGAACAATGGGAAGTCTTTTTACAGCCACTGGTCCAAACTTTCAGATGCAGCTGCATCGAGAGATGTCAGAGTGGAGTATTCGCTAATGGGAAAATCAGCTTTTAATTTACCAGAGTCGCAGAACGATGAAGGCATATTCAAAAGTAGGAGTAGAATGAGAAAGCGGAGGGGGGGGTGTGTGTGTGTGTGTGTGTGTGTATGTGTATATATATATATATATATATATATATAAAAAGCATTAAGAACAGATGAAGCACTATTTAAATTTATCTATAACACATTGCTTCCTTTCAATTTTATGCTTTCAGTGTATGCAAACCTTAAAAAAGCCATTTTCCCTGGACTTCCAGTTGCAGAATAAGCTATTCTTTTATTAAAAAAAAAAAAAAAAAAAAAGGCTGAAAGGTGGAACTCTGTCTGTGTTTGTTTGTGTTGTTTGTGTGTGTGCGTGTGTGAGCGCTCATGTGCACAAGTGCCTGCGTGAGTGAGTGCATGCATACCTGCTTGTGTGTTAGACCAGCAGTGTTGTCAGTGAGCATGTGTCGACTGTGCTACCGCACTGTGCGATCTGTTCTTGCAAAAAGGCCTCTCTGCCTCTATGCGGTAACTTCCCCTTTGGCACTGTCGTCTGATGACACAGCACCATGAAGAGATCTGTCCTTGATGATTAAACATCTCGTTTGACGGACACGCTCCCCAGTCAGATTTGCTGTGTGTTGATGGCTTATAAGCCGAGCGCGCAATAGGAGCTTCTCTTAATGAACACAAAAATGAACTCAACAAAGATTCAGTTCTAATGAAAAAAGTAAAATACCATGAACTATGTTAACCTTATTAATGGTTTAATTATTTCTTGCTACAGAATAGGTTGCTCAAAAAAGTGTGAATTCTACTGAATAAAGTAAAATTGCACGAACCATGTTGACCTATTGTCCCAAAATGCACAATGTGCTTTTGTGTTGCATAACACCATTAATTCAAATGACACGGGCTGCCAATTAAATTTTTCACATTCAAACTTTGTTGTCGGCTAGTTCCAAGAGTGTCATACTTAAATAGATTGCATACATCATTGATCTTGACCTAATTATTGGTGGTAACTTTTTACCATCTATTTTTTTGGTGTGAAAAATCAGCAGGATACATGTCTGAAAATGTCCCTTCCCTCCAGAGTCATAAATCTGGGTTTAATCATGTGAGTACAACGACCTGAACAAGACTGAGTGGGGGAAATGTGAATAGTGCAAGCTATCCTAAGCAGTGTTTGAGCCACAGCAGTGCTCAGCCATGCTTGTTCTGCTTGTTTACCTTGTTTGCTCTAAGTTCTACTAGTTGAGGAGATGTTTGTTTCCGTGGCAATCTGTTTGCCTAAATAAAGGATGTGTTCACGGAAGTTTTTCAGTCTAATTGTGGAACTATTATGGTACCCACTTGGTCCGCTGTTTCCACAACCTGCCCCAATTTGTTCCAATTGGCTGATTTGAATAATTTATTGTATAGGCTCCGTTTGCATAAATTGCAGATGGGGAAAGTGGTTGTCCAATAGTTCCGCACGGGCTAGCTACAGCTGGCACATCTAGTATCGTGCTTTGTGCAGTATATCTAAACACTTGCTGTTTTCGGATGGCATGTAGCTCAAAATATGCCATACAGACTGTTATTGCTGAGTTACCCTAAATTGATCAATTTACATTCTGAGAGGACATCACAAACTATGTTCTAAGTATAGAATATTGACTGCGAGCACCTCGCGTGGCCGCTGTGCTTTATCATTGCGCTGACTGCTCCCTGCCATTGACACTGTAGATGGTCACAATCATCAGTCATTCATTGCCTCATTTTAAACTTTCATCTATTCAAGTTGAGAGGCGCAAGCCTAGTGTAGTTAACATTTCATCTCGCCATGCCGAGTCGACTAGAAAATCACGAAGAAAACTCATTAAAGTGCAGGTATCATGGTTTTCATTAATGTAATGTTGTTGCAAAGTTTTGCAGAAATGTGGCATGTTTTTGATTTTGTGTTGCTGGTTATTTGGAAAAGGCAGACATCTGACAAACTTTTGTTGCAGCTTGGCCATTTTCTTTGGTTGGCCTGTGTGTACGGTCTGGAAATATAGTTGTGGCAAAGAGCATAGATGTTTGTCTGCAGTTTCTGCATTCACATTGTATGTTTATTTCCAAAGATGGATGCAGAATCGCTGGAGTCTGTGGTTCTCTGCCGATAGCAGGGCCATGATGAAAACTGTAACATTCTAATCTGAGAGGGAGAGCTCTTTGCTTCTTGATATATTTTTGGCTGTACCTGCTGAAAGCGGGTTCGAGCCGCTGCTCCCTCAGAAAAAGAGGACGCAGCACGGTTTTCGGAAGTGTGGGCGGAAGTCCGAATGGCGGAGAAGGAGCCGACAGTCGCAGCGTGCCTCGGATTGAAAATTTGCGCTTCTGCCATGAGCAGCAGTTCTGGCCTCTGGTGTCCGAGCCTCACTGCCAACAACACCTCCTACTCAATGTTGTTCCACAACACCTTTCTCTGGTCACAGATCCTCAAACACGGGGCTTTATTTTTATTTTTTTATCCATGTGGGTTGGAAAGAAGCCACTCTCCGTTACAAGCCTGAGGCTCAGAGACCATATCTTGTGGAATTACTGCACCTGATTAGAACTAATCTGAGTCTGGTCTTAGAAGTAGCAGCCATTTTTGTTTTGTTTTCGTTTTTTTTTTTATTATTTTTCATCTTTTAGGCCTTCACCTCTGCCATCCTCGCCTCACTGTTGTTCTGTGGTACTACAACGGCCGCTGGCCCGCGAAATGGAGATTTTGATATGACTTGGTTTCGCCTTCACGGTGTTGCTGGTAACCCCTTCTGAGGACACCTCCAAATCTATATGGCAGTCGTGAAAGCTATGTATGGATTTGGCTTTATTGAAAGCAGGCTGATTTTAGTGTCAGGATTGATATATATTATATTTTAAGGTTTTCAAATGCAAACATTTCACTTAATCCTTAGGTTTTTC
Source organism: Gymnothorax reevesii (assembly GCA_029721435.1). NCBI lineage: Eukaryota > Metazoa > Chordata > Actinopteri > Anguilliformes > Muraenidae > Gymnothorax > Gymnothorax reevesii. The sequence goes on from CM056592.1 coordinate 16,190,877, forward strand.
TTTCAATGCATATGATTTATGCAGCCTAAAATGGTTAGTGTGCAATATTCTGCCCTCCCACCGGTCTATGGTGCTTATAGTTTGTCATTGGTGAATACATCAATGTAGTAGTAGATTCTTTGACACATTGAAAGTTCACGTCATCAAAAATGCTTATTTTTGCTCTTAACTTTAATGCTATTGATCGTTATAGATTATTTAGGTGCGAGCTGTCAAGTTCTGGAGAATTTAGCTGTAGAGATGTCTGCCCGAATGTGTTTTGGTGGCACTTTTCTTGTCTTGCTTGATGTGGCGAAAAATACATGTGAATTACTCAAGAGCAATGTCCCTTTCCAGAAATCATAACCCAGTGACTGAAGGTAATCCACAGACCTTGTTGTAGGCAGTTTCATGAAGGAACTATATTCTTTCGACCGTACTACACCTGACCTGCCAGCCGTGTCGCTGTGCAGAAAGATGTGTACATCTGCGCCTGTACACCTCTGGCTGTGCAGTGATACGCTGGGTGCAAAAAGGCAGAGAGCATAGGGTGGGTGACATCCGTTTCCCCCCCCCCCTGCTGCTTTTGATATCTCCTCCTCTGGTCATTAATTTTGATTGATGGTGGATATAAGTTTAATCTCCGCTTCTGATGAAGCAGAATTAAATAAATGCATTTCCTGTACCCAACAGTAGATGGTATGGTGTAGCTTGCCAAGATCGTTGATATCAGGAAGATGTTACGGATTGTCCCAAGAGGAGCGAATCACGAAACGCTTGTAACCATTTATCGAACTGTCACTGTAAGCCTCGGCGACAGCTCGATAACAGCGACTCGCACTTTGAGTGACAAGCTGCGATTAATCCACGTCCATGGTTTTGTCCCTATCATTATCAAGTGCTTTTCACAAAAGAAGTAGGCATCCAGTTACTCTGGCTAGCTCGCACCCTCAAATGAGAAACGGACAACAAAGCATCATTTCATCATATGTTGCCTTGCAAAATGAACCCCAAAAGCCCAGATATGAGAGCAAGATCACAAGCAGTGAGCATCTTGTTTTGCATTGCCCAGTCAATTTGAACTTGCGAATGCAGATCCAACAGGGGTGCAAACAGATGTCAAAACTGAAGTGTCTGAACTATCCTGCCCCAGCCTGTGGAAAGAGGGGTGAAATCCTTGACTATTAATGAGGATTATTGAACTTGCTATATAATTCTCCCAAGAGTTAAATTTTGTTGCAACTTCAACTGCAATGTTACGGTTTGTTTTCAAAGGCAAAATGAACCTGAAAATGAAAGTGATTAGCTACAGGAACAAATTCCCCTTGATCAGTTTTCAACGGGCTAATTGGCTCGAAGAATCTCACAGAACCATTATTTTAAATTTGTTTTTCCTTGATTAATGTGCTAGGGAACATTTTTGCATCTTTTAAGACCATGGTTTGCTTCAACAGATTTCCGTTTTTCAGGATAGAAGTTTCTGCTGTTCCTTAAGAGATCTGCTCAAAATTCTTCGTGAGACAATCACCTCATTCCATTTTTTGTTAATTTTCCTTTAACAATTCACACACTGAGGACTGGTTTCGTCTGGCAGTAAGAAAATGGCTCATGCCTGAAACTGCAAACAACAAGGCCTGTGCCAGCAACAGTCGGCATGTAGGGTGACATCAGGATTTGCAGGTATACAGTACGTCTTCAGCCCTTTATAGAGTTGTCTTCCCTCTCTGTGAGTGTACGTTACTCTCAATATCAGCATTCCACCGGTGGACACGCTCAGTGCAGGGAGCCTGCTGGCAGCGCTGTGCAGCAGTATGGTGTGGGAGTGGAACATCTTGGTTTTTATTTGAACATCTTGCATTGCGGTCCATGGGAAAGCGCCACCGGGGAACATGCTGAAAATTTTCCGTGTGTGTGTGTGTGTGTGTGTGGGTGTGTGTGTGTGTGTGTACGTCTCGAGCTGTGTTAGAAACGAATCTGTAATTTTAACATGAAGTGTTGAGCTTTATGGTCAGTGGGAATGAATAATGTTTTGGCTTTTGTTTCATTCCTTTTTTGTTATTCCAGTCTGTGATAGGGCTCCGCGCTGAGCCGCTTCACCTGTTCTTCTCTCCAAATCAATTTCACTGTCAGGAGTCTGAGCCGCAGTCAGTCATCTGACTTCAGGGAGAATTTTATTCCCCATTCTGTGCCTGAGCTGTCTGGCATTCCGCAGCGCCAATCGCCCTTTCTGGTGTCAACCAGTCAACCAAATGGAGCCCTTGTGGGGGGAGGCTGTGACTATCACTCAAGGTCTGAAGTTCTCTGTTCAGTGAGAGTTCTTAGTTTCTGAGGCTTGCTTTCTCTAAATAATTTTATTTACTTTTTTTTTTTTTTGAAGCCGAAGATCTATCGAGACTCTAAATTAGATTTTACGCTTCTTTTTAGCTCTTTTTTTTTTTACGTTTTTCAGTCCTGAGGTCTCCTAGAAATAGCGAGGCGCAATAGTATGTCAATTTAAGAGCGTCTCCATTGAAAAACCTGTGACGGTGTTATGCAGACATCCACCCCTGTGATTCGAGTCCATTCACCTCCAATCAAACGTGTTCATTAAAAAAAAAAAAAAAAGTATAATGAATAAAATTGGACTCGCTCTGGGGGACGCCGTGCTGGATGTTTTGGAGGCTGCAATCTCTCAGGCCTCAGAAATGATTGCCCTGTGCCATGGGGGCTGCTGAGTCCCCGCGGCTTTGACCCGGGCGTCTGGATTAATTGGCTGCACATTTCTCCAAGCAGGAGCTGCTGATGACCAGAGCGGAGGCGTGGGCTCGTGGGCTGGCGCTGTAATGGCGGGTTAAAAGCACCGAGGAGGCGAAGTGCAGGCCCAAGATTGATTTCCTTCTGCTGGGTTTCGAGCGCGGCAGAAAAAAAAAAAAACAGCTCAGTTCATGGGGTTCAGAATTATCCACCTGTTTTTACAGACATTTTTTTTCACCTTTGGGATTTCCTGCTGCTTTTATGGACTGAAACTGATTTATTGAAATACATTTAACCTGACAGTTAAAAATGGTCAAAATGCATTAAGTACAATGCGAAAGTCTCGGTCACATTTAAACCAATTCTGTATGGTTAAGATGCTTCTAGAACTAAAGAAATGAAGAATGTCTAAGTAGGGATGTCACAAGAACCGATACTTGCGATACCATTAAATTCTTAAATGAAAAAACACCGACAATGCCTATTATTTTGAGGCACCGTAAGTACCGAGGCATGGTAAGTTTCGGTGATGTGACTATTCCGGAACTAATGGGGGCAGTATACGCTTCCGAGTGTTCCAGTTGCAACTTGCATTCAGAAAGAGGTCACGAAAAAGTAGACGTTTTCTTCAGCGTTCATGTAGTTCGCTGCGAACTGTAGCAAGTAGTCACGTGACAACACGTGCTCACAGGCCAGAGCTGCGTCTGTTTTGTTTTTGTTATTTTTTTTTTTTTTGCGCAAATGAATGTTCCTAACTCCTATAAAATAATCCGCAAAATATTACGTGACAACCATGATAAGTGCCTTCAAATTCTTGAAATGTTGAGGAAAGGAGTCTCAGTGCTTCCTAATTTACGTCCTTTAACATAGGGTGCACAAAGCATTCTTTTCGAAAAGAAAGGAGATCACGCTATTCCACAATTCAGCGCAGCAGCAGCATTTAAAGCGGTGACCATCTATCCGTCTAATCGCGTAAAGAAATGTATGAGATGGGCAGCAGACTCGATCACTTTGCCTGCTTTAAGTGCATTCAGATTTTCCAATTGGCACAGTCGTCTTCCTAAGCGGTGGGAATTCCCTTTTAAGCCTTTCCTTTATCTTCAGACATTTTCTACATAGGTTAAAGACAAGTGGTTTGGAATTGGTGTATAGGACGTAATTATTAGACAGTTCGGACAAAGCCCAGGATGGCTTGTGGGTGTAATGTCATCAGACCCCATACAATTAAAGGAGAGGTAGTAATGTTCACTGGCACACACACATTTATTTAGTAGAATAAATCCCGACTCGCAGCCTTTTTTGCTGTTATGCAATTGCGCAGGTTGAAATTGCTATTGCATTTAGATTTATCGTGCAGCACTAGCTCTAAGCCTAAAGAAATGTTAGAAATTAAGATGTTAAAAGCTTAATACTTTCTGAGTTTCCAGAGTTGTGCTTATTCACTGCACAGATAAGTCAGCATACACGTATGTGATATGGTTGCAGTTAGATGCTGTATATTATCTTCTTGAATATGTACACCAAAATGACATGTTTCAAACTTGAACTGGTGAAGACAGGGTTAAAGTAGCCATTACAAATGATACCTCTGGAAGGTATGAATATTAAGCTCTCTTAAGTGATTGTACTGTATTCTGTTATGTTCTGTATGTCTGTTCATTGAAATTGCATTTTAATATTTAGCAAATTTTGTAATAGAGATGTTCATGTTTAAGTAAATGAGATCTTAGAAAGTCCTTCCTTCCTTTTTTTACCGTGGTATCGAATTGGCGTCGAGAATCGTGTAATTTTTTTTACTGGTATTGGAACCGACTACTGAATTTTTGGTATCATGATATCCCTATCGCTATTCATTGAAAAATGTAATATAAAAAAGGTATAAACTGTTAAAAACTAAATCCAATAAATTTTGTGTTATTAACCATTGCCTAAAATGAAGTATATTGCCAGTCTCTGGAGATAATTGGCTGTTTGGTTCATCTATGCAAATTTGAGAACTTTTCATGGCTCTCCTGTACAGGGTCTTGCATTTGTGTCTGTAGGTAATCACTGACAGCCTTGATGTTGATCAGAGATCTGTCAGGGCTGTACTATTTGTGTCTACTTTCTTTAAAAAAAACATTGATTTATGAAATTAGTTTTTAAATTAATGTCGCGTTTTAAATGTGTTTATCTTTGGCTACACTAATGAAGAAAACTGAAAATAGACAAATTCGTTTTTTTCTCATTTTTCAGGATTGTACTCGTTAGTGAAAGCTTTCATTTAAAAATTCATAATTGATATTGCTGCTTTCAAAATGCGGAATTGAATGAAGCTGCTGAAATCATTGGCCACATTTTGATTAGCCAGAACAAAAAAGGATCAAGGAGTATGTCAGTGTGAAGAGTTAGGGACAGGCTCACATGATGGTCATTTGACCTGCTAGATCTTACTAGGCAGATTGAAGCTGTCATAAAACCCTTCCAGTTAAAGGGCATGTTAATCTGGTTGTAGGCTGTCATGTGATCATCAAGCGTGAACATTTCTTTCCACTCGATTTCTGGTGGACTGAACTAAACATTTGTCTACCCTCTCATTTTGCCCATATCGATTTCTTCTTTGGTCTCACTGCGCCTTATTGCTAAGTAGGCAAACCTGTAGTCAACATAATGGACTGTGGACTGAAGGCTCATGCAATTCATTGATAAATATTTATCTATAAAATAAAAGGTTATTGGATTTAACATTTATGAAACAATTCATTTTCTGTTTACTTGTACAAGCATTGACAAATTGCATGTCAATGATGCTCATTTTTCCCACGCTTGGAATAGCCACAAAAACAGTACCGTCGAAAAATGCGTCTGCTGCTGTTGATTTGCATTCTAAGGTAATGCATCTCGTCATGAGCTGGCGTTCTACTTCTCAATGCATATTTAAATAGGCGTGAATATTTGGCCCCTAGCAGTGTTGCACTGGATAATATTATGTCCTCAAATAGTCAGCAAAAACAAGACATGGCAGTGTTTAAACTTGTCGCACAGGCAACCAGCACTTTTTTCTTTCTTTCTTTTTGTGCGAGGCAGCGTGGAGTTCACCTGATAGAAAAACCATTATCGTCCAAAGACACGGAGAAATTGCCCTCTAAGCAGTTTCGTGGAGAAATATTGGAAACAAAATGAAACTTTTATCTGACGTAAATTCTAAGATTCTTATTAAGATAACCTTGCTCTAAAATTCATCCATGATTACCTGGCTCATGAAAAAGACTTTACATCGTGGAAAAAATAGACACATTCTCACACTTTTGAAGTGGAATCTTGCTGGACATCAACCAACATTCCTGGAAAGCATTTGTTGTTAGCAAGTTTATTAAGGGGCTTGGGTGTAATTGGGAGGCTGTTATGGCACAGAAAGTTAATTTATTAATATGCATTTATTTGTTATTTGTTGTTTTGTGAAGATCTCTTTAAACAGGCTAGGCATTGTTTTCATATTTTGGATACGGTGGATGCCCTGCAGCTAACTGTTTCTATCAATATGTGCATTAGATCAGGGTGGCGACTATGCTGAAGGTTATTTCCAAACCAAACAGAACTTGCCTTATTCGGCAGATTGAAATCTGCTCTAGCTGCAAATTAAAGTAGGTCCTGATAAGATGTTCCCTTCAGATGGTTGATCATTAGGAACTTGGTTGGGAAGAGTTGCATGGTGGCCCGGGCCTTTAGCATTCCAATATGTGTTTGAGAGATTTATCAGCGTTAAACTTTAGCCTCATGGAGTAAGACAGTATTCTGCCCTACAAAGTCTAAGTGCAGTAACTACATATTGGGTAAAATGTAAGTTACACAGTTTTGGGCCTGAAAGTGTTTTGAGGTCAGGATTTATTATATCCCCGAATGCCGAATGGCGTTTCGGGGATATTATGCTTTTGGTTCGACCGCCGTCGCCCTACGTGTTAACGCGATAACTTCAGTAATATTTCAATTAGAAATTTCATGTTTTGCATATAAGTATCATAAAGAGGAAGAACTGATTCGATTTTGGACAATTTACAATTTCTAGATTGGCCACCAGGGGCCAAAAACGGAAAAATCACTGTTTTTATCATACCTCTGGAGATATTTGTCTGATTGACCTCAAATCAAGTGCAAATGAAAGGTCATGACCTGACGATGTGTCTCACGATGACAACATTATACCTGTTTGGTTCAAAATTTTGACACAAGGTGGACCTTTGTCACATAAAATTCACTTTTGCCATATCTTTGGAACCATTTGTCCAATTGGCATGAAACTATGTGCAACTGCAAGGTCATGACCTCACAAAGTGTTACATGATGACATCATACCTGTATGGTTCAATATTTTGCCACTAGGTGGCGCTTTCTGATTGAAAATTACCATTTTGGCTATATCTTCAAAACTATTTGTCCGTTTGACCTGAAAATAAGTTCAAATGAAAGTCTATTCAAGGTCTATTCAAGGATTGGGAAATTAGAGGATTGGGGGCGTTCGGGGATATACCCCAAGCCGTCGCCCCCGACGGCATAAGCCTAGTTTGGACAGAAATTATACCATGGTGAGTCAGTTAATAATAATCTATCATAGAAGAACCAGCAGCAGGATGTTGGGTGGCGCTGGCTCATGGATGCACAATGTTATCCCGTCTGGCCCAAACCTACAGAGGGGCTACTGTGACGCAAATCACAGAGAATTTTAATAATGCTTAAGTGATGAATATGTCCCAACACCAGGGCATCACACGTCAATTTTTAGCTGCAGACCAGTCCGATCACCGATTTTAAACTCGTCCTCCACCGAAAGTGCCTAAAATGGGCACATGGGTGTTGAAACTGGATTTGGTGCAGTTGAAGGTTGTCTGGTCCAGTGGGTCCCATCCTTTTTTCCATTCATTTGCATTGGCTGGGTTCATGTGTTCCGTTTATCTGGGAAAGAGATGGCATCAGGACTCGCTGTGAGATGACGACGAGCTGATGGAGGGAGTGTGATGCTCTAGGAAATATTTTGCTGGAAAACCCTGAGTCTGGGGAACTGCAGGGATTTAATGAAGCTGCTGGCATGAGGGGAATCTAGGCAGTATGAGACAGGTGGTTTTAATGTTGAACCTGATTGGTGTATTTGGCCTATTTTACTATTGTGAATTCTTAGGTTTTTAGTTGGCAGATGCTAACTAAACCTCTTAAGCTGACAATAAATACTCTAGATATGAATCTGAATCAGCCATAGTGCTTCCTGAGTTGCAGTAAATGCTGCATGTTGTTTAAAGTATGTATCACACATTGTGGTCAATTTTGGAGATTGCGATGTTGAGCAAGCTATTTAATACTGAAATTTTAAGTATGCTGATAGCTGTTGAGTGTTCCTGTTTGATTGCACAGGTATTCAGTTTGACCAACCCTCACTCCCCATTATAACCCCCCCGTTACACTTCCACTATTCATACTCTGTTCCACTGACCCTTCTCTCGTCTTTGAAGCCGCTCGAAGCTGACTGCGAGAGCAGATTGCATTGCAGGTTAAAAGCGGATTAGAGTTAATTAAGGGGGATGTACCTCCCTGTCAGACCCTTGGATCCATTCGCTATTTACATACTAATGCGACGGCGTCATGAGACTAGATGAGGAGGGTGACAGCTCCCGTGTATTGTAATAATGGAAACCCGCACACAGTAATAAGATGAGCTATTTGAAAATGTATCAAACTGAACATGCACACATTCACAGTGTTTCTCAATAATGCCCCCCCCAATCTGTGTGATAAAACGCAAGTTATGTCAGCTCTCGGTTGGCCATAGGTTAGCCTTGTACAATATGGCTTTATACGCAGTTCACGCATGTACTTGAAATTTTAAATTTGCTACTGTGCTTTGCATATTCTACACAGCTGATAATTTTTTTTGTGCTCTTTGCAAGCGAAACAAAACCACTTTAAATGTTAAGATTTTTTTTTGTTGGTATTGCTGAATTTATCACTTACTCTGGTAGAAAATGGAAGTGATGTGCTGCCGATTATTTAGAAATCGTGGCCCAATGTCCTGTTTAGTTTGGCTCTAATGTTTTTGCAATTTAAAGACTTTGAACACTTCAAACTTTCAGAAAAGGTGGGCAATGGTCCATTGATCACCTGAGTAAATGTTGGGGGTGATGGGGTAAAGGTCCGTCATCTGTCGTTCGGAACATTTTTATTATATGCCGGTCTTAAGACGGGACGTATTATGTCATCACCCCCGTCCCTCCGTCTGTCTGTTGTCTGTTAGCAATTTCTTGTCCGGGGCATAACTCCTGAGCCGCTTGAGTTAAATTCATGATACTTCACATACACGTGCACCATCACTAGGCGCTGTGTCGCGCACCATGATTTCGTTCACCCGGTCAAGGTCACTGGCAAAGGTCAAAGGTCACATGGGGCCCAGATGGGGCTTGTCCGGAGCATAACTTCTCAACTGCTTCAGATGCATCCATGATATTTCACACACACGTGTACCATCACTGAGCGGAGTGTCGCGTACCATGTTTACGGCCCTCCCTCCAAGGTCAAGGTCACGGACAAAGGTCAAAGCTCACATGGGGCTGTTGTCTGTTGGATATTGGTATCATGTTGTCTGTCCACTTCCTGATCCATGTTCATGACGGGCGTATTATGCACCGTTGGCGGTGCTGCTCTTGTTTATCCTTTTTTAGCCCAAAGAATTTTTGAGTAAATTTGCAATAACATACTACTAGACTATATCTCCCGACATTTTCTCTCGGATTTTTGAATGAATCATTTTCGTTCGTTTTATGGGCCCTTGAAATTTTGGACTGAGAAATTAAAAAAATATATATTTTTCAAAAACTGCTTGATAAATATTTTCTAAATCAGGCAGTCAACTTACCTTGGTACTGTCAATGTACAGTGCAAGCGCCATTTTGATTGAATTGACAGAAGTGGGTCTATTGGGGGCGCTGTACTTGATGAATATGCAAGATGGCCAGTGGGGGCCAAATGGTTGCAGAAAGAGATTAGGTTTGTATTATCGACACAGAGGAAGTCATATATGACCTATAATTTGGCAATATTAAATTTGACCACAGATGACTTTGAAAGGTTAAACTCGAGGTCAGGGAATTTTAAAAGATATGACTTGAGATTTCAAGAAATTATTTCTCAAAAACTGTCAGATAATTTCTTTTCTAAATCTGGTGATCAACTCAAGTTGATAGACTTTATGTACAGTGCGAGTGTCATTTTGATTGAATCGACAGAGGTGGGTTTAGTGGGGGTGCTGTATTTTAACATTGGGTCTTATGGAGAATGGGCCAAATTACCTGTGGAAGCTAAATGGTTGCAGATAAGTTGAAGTTTGTATTACTTACAAAATATAGGAAGTAAAATATGAACTATATTTTGTCTGTGTTAAAGTTGACCTCAGATGACCTTGAAAGGTCAAACTTGAGGTCAAGCAAAATGTTACGATTTTCAAAGGTTTCTAGGCTTGTAAATATTGAAGATTGGGAGCATATGTGCATTGAACACTTGTAGGAAGTCATGTACGAACTTTTTTTGGTGGCCTTGAACTTGACCTTCGGCGACCTTCGAAGGTCAGACTTCACATAGTGAAATTTCAATGACTTCTATCACCAAAAGTATTGCAGATCGAGCTTAGGTTTGTATTGCAGGAATATAGGAAGTCGTGTATGAAGTTTCATTTGGTGACATTGAACTTGACCTTCAGTGACCTTGAATGCCCAAACTTCGTAGTGAAATTTCAATGACTTATATCAGAAAAATGGTTACAGATAGTTTTGGTTTGTATTGGAAACGTACAGGAAGTCATACATGAACTGTCATTTGGTGGCCTTGTACTTGACCTTTCAGTGACCTTTGAAGGTCAAACTTCACATAGTGAAATTTCAATGACTTCTATTGCCAAAACAATTACAGATAGAGCTTTGTATTGTGGCCACATAGGAAGTCATGTAGGAAGTTAATTGGGTGACCTTGAACTTGACCTTCAGTGACCTTCAACGGCCAAACCATACAGTGCAATTTCAATGACTTCTTTCAGCAAAATCGTTACAGATTGAGTGTAGGTTTGTATAGGAAGCCATGTATGAACTTTAATATGGCGACCTTCATTTTGATTTTGAATAACCTTCTACCGCTTTTATTTGCCATGAGATAGCCTTATTCTTTCTTTCTTAAAAACAGGTATTTTTCTCAACCGTAAATCTTATGTGGCTAGTTGGCTAGTTTCACTGTTCCTATTCCTTACATGTTACGGGCTTCTTGTAAAAGTTCTGAGTCAAATGATTGCATAATTGACATAAAATTAACCATAATACAAACAAAATAATTGTCACTGAACGTGAATAACTGCATTTAAAGGGGTCCTAGTGTCACGCAGATATACAATGCCTGGAATGGAACGGAATGCATTTAAAGAGGAGAGTGAGTTGTGTTACACAATTCCTATTCTTTGTTAATTTTTTTCCCCGTTTTCTCTCTTTTTCTCATATCCTAACATTTCCCCTTATTATGGTTTTAATTACTATTCCTTGCTGGTTTTTTGGTTTTCTTTTGAAATTATTACGTATTCCTTTCCGAGTAAAAAATCCAAAATTTTCTATTGTATACAAAGGCTCGGTTTTTTGCGATGGAGAGAAATGGCTCCTATTCTTGAGTTATCACAACTCTCTTCATTCCAGGCACTCCATGATGGGTCTGTCTGAATCTACTGCTCACCATCACTCACAGGTCATAATTTGGCCGTATTCCAAAAGCTAGTGTTGTTCACTTCAAAGTGCACAAAATGAGCGCCATGCCTACCGAAGCGATATTGAAGGGCATTCTAATTGCCCAATCCCTTCAAAGGGCCCTACAAAACGGCCGTTTCCGAAGTGAGCAGGCGATGGTCACTTTGCTCCCGCAATACTGTGCGACGATCCGAGCCTAGTGTGATTCAACGTCATTCAAGAAAATGAAAACAAGGGTAGCTAATTGCTAACTAGCGTGCAGAAAGCTGTTGAACCTAGCTTCACGGCTTCCTGCAGTTGACTGACTTATGCAAGTTATTTAGTTTTTTTTTGTTTTTTTTTGGGGGGGGGTTTTGGCAGTGGCTATTTGTCACATTTCGAAAGCTGTTTGGTGAGGTATAAAGCTACTGTGAAACCGATAAGTGGCCACTGAATGTGGCAGCTGCAAAATATGTCGAAGGACATTCCAGATGACTGTTACTTCAAAACCCTACTCCCTACTGGCCTTCAGTGTTTTCTCTATGAAGGGAAATCATTTCACAGGGTGTAGGGTGTAGGGGTTGGCCCTATGGAATGAAATACAGGCCAAGTTGCACCTCATATTACGATAGTGGCCTGTTAGAATTGAAATTAACCAAGCAACAGTGTTACTTGCTGGCAGCAGAACCATTTCTTCAGGCACAATTTCTATGCATTTTCACAATTCAATGCAGCCTGATTTCATTATAAGCCTGAAAACAGGATTGTTTCCACTGGGGAAATAAAATGGGCATTTGTTAGAGCTTCATTGGGATTTATGTTGATCAGTACCCTTTTCTTTGCTAACTGTTCCCCATTTCCTTATGAAAAGAATGAATAAAAACGAGCAAATCATAAAAATGTGTGCTGTGTAATTTCAGGGTTTTCTCTGCTGATGAAACTGGTAATGTCTGAAGAAGACTATATGCCTCTGCCTCATGCAGTTAGTGGGAGACAGAGTGCTTACCGGTCGTTTGTATGTACGTCACGCCGTCCACTCAGTATATACCTTGTGTGCCCGTTATCTCCTGAAGGAGTGGATAAATTTGTTCCCAAACTTGGTTTTTGAGGTCATCGGGTCGTAGGTCACTTCAGGGTCAGCTGCATGCAGGAACTGAAGATCAACATTTACATGGGGTGTATGAGGATATGGCAGATGGAAGCATAGCCATCAGTATTTGTACTGATGTTTACATCGTTTATTCAAATGTTCTTTTTGTCATTAATGATGCGCCAATAATAATTTTGTAGCTGTTTAGCTTACGCTTTCAGAGATGGTTCACCAAATTGTTCTCATGATATCTGCGGAGCATGGGGCATTTCACCACACAAAATAAAACTGACTTGTTATTGGATCCTTCATTAGATACCTCATGAGCGTCTACTGCCTTAGATATTGCCACAGTTGCCTCAGGGATGTAATCTTTTGATGGAAATCCAGTTGCCTTTAAATATGTCTCCCTATATTCTGGGCCTCTAGCAGCCTGTTGCCGTAGTGTGCCTCCAGTGTCAGCTCGACTATAGTGTCAGTGAAGAGCTGCCATTTGCACAGGTATACAGAGCTGGACATGATGCAGAATGAGGCTAATTGATTAATTTCGCTTCACAAATTGAATATGCAAATATTTTCATTACCTTTCACCGGAGGGACAGTGCGATGGAAGGACCCCCCCGTGAGAGAACAGTTATTCTGGATTGATCCGGCTCCCTTTGGGAATTTTCACTAATGGTGTCATGAGGAAAGCAATAATCCTCTCTGACGTGTGCAGTGTGTGTGGGGGGTGGGAACGGCTCCTAATTAAAATGATCATGATATTGAAAATGTGAAAATGCTGTGGGTTCATCCCAATAGATCATTAATGATCGTGATACTACAGCATTGTCGTCATGCATTGGCTTGTATGATAGTTCTGTCTCCAAGGTTCAAAACGTTCAAACGCACAAATTAAAACTGGGCCTCTTATTTGGGTTGTGGAATTTGAGCGCACTGTTTGTGTTTTCCATCAGGGTGGGCTGAGGAGGGGTGGGTTCGGGTGATGCGTTTGGCTCTGATGTCTTAGAATTTGTGTGAAGAATTAAGTTTGTCACACGAAGGAACTGCCTGCCCAACTTCGGTGATCGAGCTTCTTTGTGCTGTTGTTTGCACCTCGCGGACTTCAAAATGAAACATCTTTGGATCCCTGGTGCTTTTTTGGGGAACATTTGAATTTTGTCAAGTCCAACAGATTTCAGAGATCTGCGTGTGGTGTAGCATATGTGCAGCTGATCCACTGAGCATCCTTAAGCTTGAGTTTCATCCTCTCTTGCTGAGGGCAGCCCTGCTTGGAGCTGTTCTAACATTTAGTGGTGAAAGTCTGGGCTGTCATGTGTTTCTTGCATAATGGCAACAGCAATTTGTGTTCTTTGTAGCTGTAAAGCTTTTTTTTGCTTTAAATGACGGCAAATCCTAGTATGGCCCCTAGAAACCTCAGTCTCGGTTTTAAAGAGTAATATCAGTCGCAGTATTGGTCATTTCCATTATGGAAGCTATTCGGTCATATTTATTTTCTCCTTTTATTGCCATGAGTCCTCTGATTGCAACCTCACTGCTTGAGTAGGAGTGTTTGCATTGTCCTCATGCCACTGGGAAATAAGGCTGCCCTCGCTTTTTAGGTTTTCAATGCCCTTTAATCAGACCAGAAAACTTTGAATATAATGGGCTGTGGAGTTTATTTCATTGCTACCCGTGGTATGTTTTTCTTTACATGGCTTTGAATAGCCAGTTTCTGGGCTGTGCCTTAAGGGACAGCGTGTGCTTGGGACTGGGTTAATAACAAAAGGTGCGAAAAAAAAGCTCAAATGTGCTAATGGCATTTCGGAAGGCTCGTTATCCATCAGGGTTGAGCGCTCAGCCCATTTTCAGTGGATGGACATTCCTTTTCATTGGGCTTTTATGTCCATCACTTAGCGCTCAGTCTGCAGCATTGCTACATAATGCTTTTTTTTTTATCTGCTCTGGCCAACGCAGTGAAAAGACGGAAGGTGTTCCTAATGGGTCATTAAAAGACATCCTACTGTAGCAGGGAACGAAAGAAGCAGTTTCTGCCAAACGGAGAGGCGTGTGGTTAATAGCTGCTGAGTTAGGCCAGCACAGGAATGGTGGTAAATTGAAGTGTTTTGCTGAATTTTGATGTGGTCCACTCTGTATTTTGCCCTGTGTGGCAAGACATTTGTATCCTTTCTCTGCACTTCTGTTACTGCGGTTGGATGTAATTGGTAAAATAAAGCTAACAGAAGACTGAAGTAAGCAGCTTTGAACGTGGCCCACTTTATGGATGGAAGATGAATTATGGATGGAAAAAAAAATCCTAGTGCTTTTGCATGGACTCTTTGTCCTTTACTCTCTTTTTTTGCACTTGTGCTATATATGTCTTTGTAGATTTGTTTTATTTACCGATTACAGGGCTTCATAACTGGAAATTAACAATTAAAAGGTACATTTGTGAACAAATATTTGCATGGCTTAGGGCCTTTCAAGAGGTATTGTTATAGGTTCTCTGGCACAAGGATGCGTCTGATGCTTTTTATTTGCCCCTCCTTCCAGGAAATTGCAAAAATGGCTGTTTTTTTCCCTTTCTTTGTGCTGTTAGTAACAGCTGTAGAAATTGGCTGTTAATGCTTTATCAGTCCTTACATGGCAAACGTTTTTATGCTGAAACTGTTCAGTTACTCGATCTTGCCCGGTACACCAGTTATCACGAGCATAACGTCAGAAAGAAACTGGTTTCCTCAATGCAAAACAGAAGCTTACATTGATAAACTGGTAGCAAAATGTTTTTCTGGCCCAAAAGTTCACGGTCTGTTGTTTATTGGGAAAGCAGAGAACAGATTTTTACTGTAACAATGGTAAAACGTTAACATGGTCTCCCAACCTACAGTACTCATTACATGTGAGATCTGTAGCTCATCTGCTTTTTTCCAAATATAATTAAAGGTTGCCTTGGTATAGCGACTTCATGATATGTTGCCATAGAAAACTTGGTAGTGATCATGCGGTCTCTCTCGTATCTCATTTTTCAATATTAATAAAAAGACGAAACGCATCCAGACACTTGCACATCTTTGAGAACTACATCCCTTCATACCGATCAAGGTATGTCCTGTTTTACTGTAAAATAACTTTAATGCAAAATACCTGTCAGCCTAAATGTTAAACTTGGGTTGTGCATTCAGACCAAGATTGATGTTCACATAGCCTTAAGACTTCATGAACAGCTATTTAGTTAAGACATTTCACGGTTAGGTTTTATCCACAACTCAGGGCACCTACTATTAAGGGATCTGAAGTAAAAATATATGCTGTGTGGACAAGTTGATTTCTTAGATGTTTTTCTTTGAAAAGTGTGAAAATGCAACAGAGTGTAAATGTGTCATGAATCAAGGAAAAGCATTTTTGAATCTGTCTGAATCATATTTTTGTTGTTCGCAATGTATTATTCCAGTAACATTTTCAAACATGCTGGGCCTTGTGAACTGCGAAACTGCGAAAAAATCAGTATTTTAATTCACTGTATAGACCTAGTTTCACCAATAGGCTGCAAAAAATTATCACTTGTGTCTGTTGCTAAATTTTAATCAGTCACCTGGTTTGCAGGACCAAGTGAGTTGTTCATAATTTTAAGTCATGTGACTGCTTCTTACCCCCGGAGGAGAAAACACCTTTTCATTATTGAGGTTAATACAGCCCCTGCCACCACACATGGAGGATGTTTGTCCAGCTTTTGTACCTCATAGAAAATAAACAATTCAAACACAGATATGACACAAAACAAGTTTAATGTATTAGCACAACATTCAGGTTTCATGCTGCACACCTCAAACACATTAGATAAAAATATGCCACTAATTAAAATATTTGATTCATAATCAAGTTGAGCAAAAAATATGGAATCACTCAACGTTGAGGAGAAAAATGTGAAGCCTCCTTTAATTCATTTCTAAATGAAACACCAGCACATATCTGAATATGCAAATTAGTCTGCAGTTAAAAGAGAGCAGTTGCACACCTTAACGAGGCTGGAGTTGGAAACAAAATTTCCTGAACTATCTCTTTTATTTGTTCAGCAGGATGTACAGTTTGATGTAAAGTCTTTTTTTTTTTTTTTTTTAAATGAAGGTACGGCAATCTTATCCCTCCTAATTTCTTTTTTTTTAATGGGAAAGGGAAATGTTCAGTTTCATAATTTTTCTTCCTTTTTATTATTTTTTAATAATTCATTTTCATAAGCTCATGTACAACTTTTTCTTTTCACTCAATGCAAGGTTGGTTTTATCCCCATGTCTTTGCAGGACATATTGTTTGTGTAATGAAGGCTCTGTCAAACCAAAAGCCCATCTGCTTTCATTCCCTTTAGGGACTTTGTAAAAGAAAAATAATACTTGTGTATTGAAATTGTGTTTACCATCATACCATCATATTTTCTCTGATTATCATTCCGTGAAAATCCAGCACCATTGCATCGTTAGTACCCACAATTTCAGCTTTCTCCGTCTCTCTTACTGGTTCATGAACTTGTGGACGAGTAGTTCAAACGGATTGATTAAAATTGATTTCATGATTTGTGCTGTGGTTAAGAATGAAGTCCCTCAAAATTGTTCTCTTGGATCATTAGACTTCAATCAGTAACTGATTCTTATCTTTTATTTCTGTGCTGTCAAGATAATGCTCCTGAAATCTATATTGATCTGCTCATTTTGAAATGGGGTGGATAAAACTTTTTGGTCAGATTCATTTAAAATTAGATTTAGCTTCTGCCGGTGATTATTTTAATGTCTTCATGTTGATAAAGCAAGATGTTAAAAAAAAAGTTAAGAATGCATTTTTTTCCCCCTTGTAAGTGTGTATTTGCACACTCGCGGACAGTTTCAAAAGCACATAAAACTCAAATTCCTTTTTAGGTCAACCTTTTTTAAATGGAAGGTAGTTTTATTCATTTAATGAATACTTTTGTCGACACTTGAAATAACTTGGTGCTCCTAAAATTTGATGTGGTGCCATTTTGGCAAAATGTCTCGCATCATCTGAATTTCTTTCGGAACCTTGTTTGTTCACTTTTTTAATCCCAAAATCATTAGAAAAAATTTGCTTGGATCACATTTTGTAAATCAAATTGGTGATGTACAAAAATGAGGCGGCCACGAGAGAGGGACATGTGGATGGAGCTGATGGCATTGCATTGGATGTAATTTGAGGTCTTTGTGAGTGTTTGGCATTGTGTTTGGAACTGCTGTTGTGATTGCAGTGTGATGTTTGGTGTTTCCCCAAGATGAAGAGTATACAGGACTTTCTCCGTTTGCTGCTGTTCATGAATTTTGTGTTGCAGTGTGGGAGAGAGGGGGAGAAAATATTGGAGATCACATTTTCGCTAAGCGGAGCAGACAGTTGTGGACAAATCAACAAGTCTTTTTGTTTTGCTTCAAATTAATAATTGTGCTTCAAAGGAACATGTAGGCTTATAACCTTGAATGTTCTGATGTGCGGATAAAACGGCTGCATTAAAACATAGCGCTGGCACATTCTCCTTTTAATTTTTTTTGATGACCTTTCCTCAGATAAATCATACGTTTGGTGGAGACGAGTAATTCACTGAAGTTATGCGAAAACTGTGTACGGATTTGAAACTGATCCAGAGTCTTGAAGCTTTTAAAAAGCTTGCGTACACAGGAATCCTTCTGCACCAGCGCGAGTGGTGTCATGGTACATTTTCTCGTTTATCATATGGTGACTTTGTAAAGTTGGTTTTGTTCAAAAAGTGAATTTTCTGGCACAGTCGCCTTTCGTTATATCCCTGATCCAGTGCTTTGGGCGATATCATGAATTTGCCTTGAATACGGCCAGAGCAGATCATTTATACTGGCGCACAATCTAGAGTGGTTTTTATGGGAATCGCATGACACTTCCTGCATTCATTCTTGCGTTCATTGTGTATAAAGAACGACCCTATTGTTTTGTGTGACCCTAAATCCTTTCCTGCAGGGCATCCACCAGGTCAAGCTTTATTTGTATCTAGGCTGAGAGGCCCTTGCCCCTTTTCCCTGTGATTCCTGAAAGAGCCCTGCTGTACCCTGTCCTGTGGCGCCACCACTAGGCCACACAATTATTATTTTTACTATGGGGAGGATGCTCTAATTTCTGAGATATATCCTGTGTTTATTACCTGGCCCCTTCCCTAGGGGGCCAAGTTAAGCAATGATTGTGTGTGTGTGTGTGTGTGTGTGTGTGTGTGTGTGTGTGTGTCTCTGTCTGTCTGTCTGTCTGTCTGGGGCCAGGTCTGCTATCTCTGATTGCCTTGTTTACTGAAGGCATTTGTCTCGTTTATAATGAAAATGTAAAAGGTTTATAGGGGCCCATAATGTGTTATTGAACAAAACAAGGTGCATGAATACAAAGCAATCTGGGGGAATTGGAGTTTTTAATTTATTTCCCACAAATGCAGAAGATGTTTTTGAAAATCCTTATCGACCTTTCTATGTCGGGTTGTGTCCGTGTTTGATTAATTGATGGAAAATCAATAGTATCAGTTGATTTATATGCAGGTAGAATGCACAATATAAAAAAATCTCTAAAGGGTGAATGGGATCTGGCTGTACTAGATGCACATCATAGGTAATGTTATAGTAATAGTGTTGACTGCACTCACTGCATCTGTCATACTGGGTGGCATACTGAGGCTAGCGCTCCTTCCCCCTGATTGCCCTTTCTCTCCTCAGGAGCGGGACGGCATGAGGGCCATCCTGAAGTCGTACGATAGTGAGTTGGCCTCCAGCGAGTACTCCCCCCAGCTGATGCAGCGCGTGCAGGAGGCCGAGGATACGCTCCAGAAGGCGCAGGCGCTCAACTCCGAGATGGAGGTAAGCACAGCCCCCTACTTGTGCGAGGACGCGCAGCATTCAGGAGCTCGCCCATATCGCGGCTTCATAACTAGTGTGACTCATCCAAAAAGCTGATTACATTAGGGACTGCATCATCTTGCCTGCTGGTGAACAAATAAGCAAAAAGCCGGGCAGCCCCTGGCTGCGTTTTTCGTTAGTGACCGACAAGGTAACAAGAAAACTAGGGCCAAACAAGACCCTTTTTGCGACATGGCAGCTTGGATATCATTAGGCCTCTTGCTTGCTTGGAAAGTTGGGACAAAACTGAGCATGTGGACAGGTTCCGCAAGAATAATTCGTATACAGATGCAACTGTAGAACCACTGGGCTAATTACCAGCCACCCTCGGCAGCGATCGCCTTTAGTTTAGGCTTTGCTGTCCATGTAACTGAAGGTCTTCCCACTTTTGGGAGCAACAAGCCAATTAAGGGATACCAGGGCGCTCTGCCTCACCAGACTGCTGCATAGATGTTGTGTACTGAGGCACATGTTTTCTGGCTGACCAAGTCTATGCTGACTATATTCCAGATTGCACTTTCCCTTCCGGGCCCAGTTAATGAGTCTCTCTTTTGGCATTGTATGACTCAGCCAGGTTGTGGAGAAGGCCTTAACACATTGACTTTGTCCTGATCAGAATGTCGTGAGCACTGTATAGAGTATGTGTATGGCAGGTTGAGACAGGCATACCTTGGTCTCAGGCTTGAAGGCAGGGTCAACAATGAACTTTTTCCTCCAGTAGAGTTCCAAATTCTACTGGCTGCCCAAATCTTTATTTCATCACCTCTGTTTTGTTCAACACAGCAGTATGTAAATTATCCATTCTTGTTAATAAGTTTAAATTTCTCTCTCTCTCTCACCCCCCTCACTATAGTCACATTCTACTTAGTCTCTAGGTTTATAAAGCTTTGTACTGTAGTCAGATTCAAATATTATTAATTTTACAGGCTTGATGTAGCAGGTACATTGCATTAGATTCTTTGCAGTTGCATTTTAATGAAGACAATCGCACCTCTAGTCTAAGTGATTGAGAGGCATGTGGTCATCATTTTATTACAACATAGGTGTTGTTTGTACTATATACAATAGAACCCAAGAAAATGACTAGGAAACTCAGGCCAGGCAAGCATGCTTTTGGTGAGAGAAATTCTTTCCTTCTCTGCCAAGGGCCCTAGATGAATTGATTCCGTGGAATATTGTAAATGTGCAAAGGTGTTACACAGTTTCGGCTGATTCTTGGGAATATGCAGTAATCACTATTCACCATCTTTGTACTCAATGTATGAAAATGGGAGACAAATCTGGAAAATATTTTTCTTTATTTTGTCAACATATGAAGAGACTTGCTGTCACTCATACTTACTTACCGAGAACACTTCATTCTTCCACTGCACACGGTATTCTTGATTTCACCTCTCAACAAGCGTTACTTGCGTTGGCAACCTAATGTCATATCATGTCTGAATATTTCTTTCCTAACTTTGTTAGATACATTGATTGGCTGCTTAACTGGTGCCTTTAGGCATTTTGGGGTTTTTTGGGGGTGGGCGGGGGACATTTCTGTTTTGAGAAACACTCCAGATTAACAGATATCAGATGTTGAACAGCGGAAACATATCGCGATGCGCTGCAGTTGCTCCATATTTGCGTGTCAAAGTTTGTGATATGTTTGGCTATGCAATCAAATCGGAAATATTTAGACGGTGGAACATTGTTGGGTTTGTGCTCCTGTAGATTGATTTCAAGTCTTGGTTGATGTGTGTTTATATTTATCATTATTGGCTTCATGCTGTAATTTTCACAGTATCACTGTCCAGATATTAAATTCATTCCAATTCAGCAGATAGTGTCTGATCTTATATTATTGAATTTGAAACCTTGCCTCTAACTATGCTGCACCTATAGGTTTAAAAATCTGGCTTTAAGTCTGTTCGTTTTCATAAATTCTACACAAGTACATCTTTCACCAATTGCATCTCTCATCTTTTGTAATTTTGCTTTCCACAGATTTTATTTCCTCCCAAGTTCTGTCTCATGATGAGTTTTATGGAAGTAAACCAACTGACACTGTCCCCTTCGAGTTTCCTCAAAATTGTAGTACACACACCAATGATCTGAAACACAGTGATTCCTCCCAGGTGAAACGAGTGATGTTGTTTCTTGTGTAGGCTGCCGGTATCCAGGTATGGGAGATATTAGGCAGTCTGCGAAGAGTCCTTTCTCATATTTGACTTGCTTGTTGTAAGAGAAATGAACAGGTGTGAAGACCTGAGGGGCTCTGACAAGGGCCAAATCGTTATGGCCGGATGGTACTTATCTGAAACGAGGCTTGTGGGATGCCTGCAGTCAGCAGTGTTTAGCACCTGCCCACAGACAGACAAATCACTAATTGGCACCAGAGTGTTGGGCACTCAAGGCTCATTGCCGAACGGTGACTACAATCCTATCCGGTCCAAACTGACAAAAGAGTTAGTGTGGCAAGAGTCGCTGAAAATTTTAATGATGGCCGCGAGAGGAGTGTGGCATAACACACTGTTCATCGCACC
Source organism: Gymnothorax reevesii (assembly GCA_029721435.1). NCBI lineage: Eukaryota > Metazoa > Chordata > Actinopteri > Anguilliformes > Muraenidae > Gymnothorax > Gymnothorax reevesii. The sequence goes on from CM056592.1 coordinate 16,212,799, forward strand.
CTGCTGCATATATCGCTTTGTAGTGCTCGCTCTAACCCCTGTGCACCTGTGAAAGTGGCCACAATAGGCACGCGAGTGTCACACTGGCCTTGGAGCAATGGAGGAATTTGCCGGGTGCAATGAGTCCCACTTGCTTTTGGACGCCCGCCTTGCAACTTTTGCGACTTGAAGGACCTGCTTCTTCCATCTGGGCTCCAGACACCTCAGGCCAACTTCAGTTCTCTCGCATAGCCTATGGCTTGGTGTTTCAAAGCCATTTTGGAGGCATGTGGAGGACCAACAGAATATTAACCTGGCGGTCATTACCCCCCCCCCCCCCCCCCCCGCAATCAGTGCGACGCAAGTGATATAGCATTGGGCTCCGTCCGTCCGTACGTACATCCATACGGACACATAAAATTGAGCCGTCGGGGATATTGCCTTATTGGTGGCAAACACTTGTTTAAGCATATGTCCGCTAATCAGGTGCTTTCACCTTTCTACTTTTTTTGCCTGATCTCATACGTTCTTTCTGTCCATTGTAATTTTAATTTGGCCATGTCCTTGGAACCCTGAGAAACATCTACTTTGCACCAAAGAAAACTCTCTCTCTCTCTCTATACATATATTTTTTTAATGGAACATGCCAACTATCGAGCAATATTCTGCTTCTTTCTGGATATCTATGTACTACCTTCCGGTTAGAAATAAAGGACATATGCAATACAAAGCCAAAACTATGTTGACACTTTACTGAAACCTGATTGACTTGCACAGAAAACAGACATTTTGAAACTCTGAATGTCATAAATTTCAGTTCAATTTAGAATGAATTGGTCAGTACGGGCTGATGGGGCAGCTTTAATTTAAAGGGGATTATTATGCTATTATGCTAATCCTTCTTTTCATACATATTAGTAATGTTATAATGTTGGTTGTCCATTCTCAACCTCTGAAAATTCTCCAAAAATAAGATACTGGGGTTTTGCCGTAATCCAAGAAAATGATTTTGTGAGCGTGATTTCCTCTCTGAACAGTTCCAAGATCTTTACGAGATCTGGGAAAAACCTGACATCAGGTTGTGCCATCCAATTAGTACAGACCTAGCCAGAGCCAATCACTCCACTGGACCTGCCCACATTGGAAACTATTCTAGCTGGCAATAACATGGTAGATCATACTATGCCTTAAAGAAGAACCACAGATCATTTGAGGTGCACTTTTGTCAGTACCTCTCCCAAAGCTGCTTGACTGTTTACTTTTGGATGCAAAGAAAAACAAATATTTCTCTTACAAAGGACGATGCCACCAGAAATCAGTGCGTAGCTTTTTTTGTTTGCTAGCAGCAAGCAGCCATGGCCAAAGGGAACGTTAGCTGATTGTGCTCAGCATTTCACCAAAGACAGCTTTGTTAAGAAAGGATAATTTTGAGAAGCGTTTCTCTCTCTTTAGTGTGCCATGCCCGATACGGGCCTCGACGAACTACGTGGCATTTGAACTTGAACGGAGCACGCCGAGGTCTTTCCGTTGGCATGCTGTGTCAATGATGGTTCTGGCGTTGTATTGCTTCAGAAATTGTAGTCTTTGTCCTCCTCTGGCTTTCTTCCTGGGGATTTTCCCGTTGAGGCAGAGATCTTTTATGGCTTCCTGGAGTCCAGAGAGAGAGAAGGCTCCTCCAACTGATAGAACGTGGCCAGAACAAGTTCTTGGGGCACATCATCCGCAAGGAAGCCATGGAGAAGCGTTTCAGCTGCTTCTCAAACCTGAAGCAGTTGCATCCACCAAGCGCTTTGAGCCACAAGCTGTAAGTAACAATATAACGGCAAATAATGTAAGTGAAGGTAACGTGTTACAGGTGGCTAGCAGGACCGCTAGCGATAGTTAGCACTAACAACTGGCCTCAAACGCAGGTTTTGTAAAATATCTGAAGATAAGCCTGTATCGGTCGCGACTGTCCGTGACTCACTGACACAAAAGCTGTAACTTGCTTTTACTGCATAAGCCAACCTGACGTGATAGCCAGTTGATTGTGGCTGTAGCACTGCGGCTAACGTGGCCAAGCAATTGTTGCTAATGTTTGTGTCCTAAATATGCAAGAGTGATATCAGGGGAAACTCTACAGAAGATGTGTAAACATGAACCTCAGTTGATGCTAACTTTTAATACTTGTTAGGTCACCTGAACCGAAGGCGTGGCCTGTTGCGATCCCCTTTTGTCCGTCGTCATGCATCGTCCTTCGTGCGTTGTTCGTCGTCCGTAAACTTTTCCTTGTGAACAAAATAACTTAAGTATTTATGAACCAATTTTGATGAGACTTTGTATGCAGGCTTATCTCCATAAGATCTTGGACGAGTTCGAAAACCAGATTGATTCGATCATATTTGATGGAGTTATTGCCCTTTGTTGTATTATTATCATAAGCAACCTTGTGAACACAATAATTTTAGTAAATATTGGTCAATTTTCATGAAACTTTGCATGCTGGCTTATATCTATAAGATCTCAAAGAAGTTCGAAAACCAGACCGATTCAATCAAATTTGATGGAGTTATTGCCCTTTGTTATATTGTCATCATAAGTAACTTAAGTAAGGGTCATTTAAGGATGTGTCATGTTTAGGTTTTGGAGGAAACTGGAGTATACCTGGAGAAAACCAACAACCTGTGGTTGGTACTTGGCAACTGCCTGTACAGTTTGAGGGGAAAATGCCCCGCGGGATGCGGTTTTACCTCAGATGTAGAAAAGTAACGTGACACATGTTAATGAAGGTATTATTCCTTCCTTTCACTGAAGCGTTTTTTGTTTAAACGCAAAATGAAGTTTTTATGAGCATATTCACAGACCGCACCGACCAAACCTATGTATTGTCAACTCTGTTAGTGCAAGCCTATTGTCTTGCATTTACTTTTTTATACCTAGATATGCTGGAAACCAGTTATCTTTATAGATGGAAGTGTCTTGAGGTGCTTTATAAAAATTGGGAATTTCATGACCCCTAGGCTCCATGTTTGCCCCTGGGGAGGGGGTCAAGTGTACTATAGTTTATATAGGAAAATGATACTTTTGGGTATATTCTGTTTAATTTCTACTGGAAATCATTCACACTTGATTGACATTACAACAATGAGATGATATCATGACAGTTTCCCTTACCCAGGGGCTAAGGGGCAGGGCCTAAGGGTCAAAATGGCTTGAGAAATCTTCTTTGCTTAAAGAAAATAGCCACAAGTTATATACTTACAATTTAGAATACTCTATTGCTTATGATACTGGTTTCCATTAATCTGATCCCTGTGGTCAAAATTAGGGCCACGCCTAATGGCCAAGGTTTAACATTGGATACACTATACTCAGGTGACCGTTAAGGCCCATGGGCCTCTTGTTTGTAATTTGGATGCTTGGTACAACTGTTCACAGTAACAGAACTTGCTGTCTGTAAAACCTGTATTGCAAGGGTTTGTCTCTGTCGTAATGACCGCTCTGTTATCAGCTACTGCATATTAGTTTGCATGCTGTGCTAATTAAAAATGCTCCAGGTTAACTTGTATGCAGTAATTCTGATCGGTATGCTTGTGTTACTTCTGTAAGCATCAATGTAGCAGTTTCATCATTACGTTGCCGGATTGTAGCCACTACAGTTAGTGATCGCTTCACTTATCCATGTCCGGGAACAGCCGAATTCTTCACAAATGTCTGAGCAAGCTCTCTGGTGCTACCATGAAAGCAATGCGAAACGCAGAAGCTCTACCGGTTTACAAATGATTTCTCTGCACTACCTTGACATAATTTAATCCCCCTTTGGAAATTGTTATGGCTAATAAAAAGCTGAAAAAGGTGGAGATTAAATAGGTAAGTCTGTCCTGTAGTCGTGATCTATTCGCTAGCTCCACATAAGCAACTTGTGCGCTAACGGAAATTACGGTCTGCAAAACCTGTATTATGTTCATAACATAACCGAGCTCTCTCTAGTTGTCGCGTACTATCCATAAAGCTGCTTTCACATTGGACACGAAACAAATTTTTTGTAGGACAGATTAGCCTACATTCAAAGTCAATGCAAAACTGCAGTACAGGCGTTATGGGCACGTTAAGTAGATTTCACACCGGACGTGAAACAAATGTTTCGCGCGACAGATTACATTCAAAGTCATGACCGCTTATCAGCTACTGCATGTTAGTTTGCGTGCTCTGCTAATTAAAAATGCTGTTGGTTAACTTATATGCAGCAGTTATGATCGATATGCTTGTATTACTTCGATAAGCATCAATGTGACCTTTTCATCATAACGTTGCCATCATAACATCACGACAGTTGAAGCTAACCGGAGAGGTGCTGTATGTGTCTGCCGAGTTGGGCTGCCGTTAGACCAGATGTAGGTTTTTCAGAGCTTGGGGTGCGTTTTTGGGTGCTTTTACTTATCCATGACTGAGGTCAGCCTGATACATCTCCAATGTCTGGGCAAGCTCTCTGATGCAACCGGTGAAAGCAATAGGGAAGCGCACAGGCTATAACGTGTGTGGTATAACAAACGATTTCTCTGCATTGCCATCGATTGAATATTAAATTCCTTCCTGTAAAAGTGATCGATCCGCTAGCTCCACATAAGCAACGGTTCACGCAGATGGAACTTACGGTCTGTAAAACCTCTGTTATGTGTGTTATGATAAAAACCTTTATCTCGCTCTCGCACGCTATCTATAATTTAGGATACAGCAGACGTTTAACGAATGAACGAATGATAAGGGACATAGAACGTTTGTTGTTTGTATATGTCGCGGATTTACATCGTACACGGCGGAAAGTTCATCTGTTCTAAAAGTTTTGTGCAGCTCAATGGATGGCAAGATTTTTTTCCGTTTTACATCCTCTTTGCATCCGTAAGTGCAGTGGGACCGGGCCTTAAGATTTGGATATTGTCGACCTGTCTGTACGTCTCGCCCCCCCCCCCGCCCTTCACAGCTCCAGTCAGTTTCAATGGAGTCAATGGAGGGGCCGAGGAGGTACACAAAGGGCGACAAAATCGTAATAATAAAATGGATTTGAATTGCATTACCCTCAAATGGAAGCTCGATGTCTGTGTTATCTGGACCTACTGACCAACTTATTACCAATTCACTTAAAACATATTTAGAACTTAAATAGGTCAATTTTGTTTTACGTCCAAGAGGTTTCAGTGGAGTGTCCACACACTTTTGGCTCTTGTACTAAAGCCTCGACCGACCGTGGAGCCCATCCTGAATTGAGACTTTCACTGATGGAGGTACATTTTGAGGTGGTGAGCTGCTAATTGACTCCGCTGATTTCTATACATCTGTAACAATTTCTCCCCATTTCTGCTCATTTGTATAAGGTGTATAATTATTTCTGCTCATTTGTAACAATGTGTCTGTAATTTTGGTTCCAAAAGTAGAACTATAAAATGTGGAAGAGAATATGAAATATTCATGCGAGCCATTCGATGTAATAATTGCCGCATAATTGATTGTGCCCATTATTTAATGCCTGCAGAAAGCAGGCGGAGCTGCATTTAAGTGCTGTGAAATGGCTGCTGGCTTCATGGCTAGGATAGGAAGCACCGTGCTGCTCCTTCAATTGCTGCTGCTGCTGCAAAAAAGTTTGGAAATCTAAAAAGAATGGTTATTACAAAATATTTTTCCCCACCAGTGTCTCATTGAAGAATCACTCGCAATGAATATAGCTAGTATATTGCTTTTTTTTTTTATATTCTGCGACATGTACTTAAGGTAATGGCACGTTAAATACCCACTGACTTTACTGTAAAAGGAGCTTTCATCGCTTTTTTGTTTTGATGGTAACGCAGCCTTTCTTCTTAGTTTTGGTCCAACTATTGTTAGCCTCTTGGACCTCCACTTGCTCATTAGAAAACATATGTTTAAATTGTTAAATTGTGTTCTACTTGTGTATTCCAAGCATCCCTTAGACATGGTTGCTATAAATACTGTTCATGGGACAGTTCAAGGGGCATTAGTACTCTGAAGTCCCTCGACCAAACTGGTGTTACCTCGCCTAGATGAGACGTAAGCTTCATTTGGCCCACTTAGGACTTAGAAACAGAAGTTGACTCTTTATCAGTGCGTACATTGCCTCAGAAATGCAGATACTGTGTTGACTTAGTTCGCTGGGCTTTGGTGGTTGTTTGTCGAGGAACAAGAAGAGTAGTAATTAGGAAGCAAAATTAAGTCCCTTTTGAGGAAGCCTTCAAAGCCTTCTCAAAGCTCAAAGCTTAACAGATGAACAGCAAGCATTGAGAAGGACACAATTAATTTTGTAGAAATGTTTGGCCATCTAAGACCGTTTTGGCTGCGCGAAGGATGGTGTTGATGTAGTGTTAGATCTTTGCCTGCAGGCAGAGGATCACATCAATCAATTCTCTCAACTGAGGATGCCTTTCGCCTGCACTGAAAACATCCTGATTTCAAAGCAGGCCAGTGCATGCAGTTGGCAAAATCTGCGTACGTTGTTACATCTGAATCCTGCTCATTATTTGAGGAAAAAAAAAAAAAAAACCTCAAGAAAATGTATTTGATAAAAACTCAGCCTGCTACAGAGAGCTGCTTAGATGCATTGAAATTGAAGGTGGAAAACTGAATACTACCGAGGCTTCAGATGCAATCACCCATGACTCCAGCACTGTGCGTCCTGCAGCTGTATTTGATTCAGCATGCGTTTCATTTACTGAAGCCAAAACACATCAGGAACAAACAGAAACTGAAAATTGCTGTTGTTGAAGGCCTGGCAGAGCATCACGAGGAAGGAAACCCCGAGTGATGCCTATGAGTTTCGGGCTTCTGACAGTCATGGACTGTGAAAACGTTATATGAAAATGGCTACGTGAAAAAGTAAAGTAGTCCATACCTGGTTCAATATTTTGAGAGAACCCCACACATTAAAGCTGTGAAGGCTTTCACTTCTTGAGCATCAGTATTGTTTTGTTTCAAGTCCAATATGGTGGCATGGAAAACAATGATTGAAAGTGTGTCACTGTTCTTGTAACTATATGCATAGACTGTCTATTTGTTCTTTGAATACACTGGCATCAATGCACCATATAAAGCAACATCTCAGATTTTCCATCATTTGCAGTGGCAAAACCCATCGCACTAGTCATTACTCTAAATGTCATTCAAAAGAGGCTCGTATAATGCAGTTTGTCATAAAACAGACATTAGCGAATGCTGCGGAGTGTCCTGAAGTGATCCTCTCATTTTTGAAATTCACTGCGTTGCTCGTACTAACTGATTCATCTTCATTATATTCCTTTGTCACCAAGAATGCAGTGCATGCCGCACCTCCCTATATGAATCCCACATCTTACCGGTTGTCAGTTATTAAGTGATATAAGAAGACTGTATAGGCTCTCATTTAATGAGCTGGGGACTGGAGTAAACTGACTTGGAGCAACACATTCTGCTTGCCTCTGTATATTGAATGTTTTCAAAATGTTCCACTTGTCATATTTTCGAGGCAGCTTTCATGCTGTCGAAGTCTTGAGCATTGCAATTTTTACGTTACCCTTGTGAAAATGGGCCTTAAATTGTTTGCTTTGTGCGGATGCAAATGAGTGCTGTCACTTAAGACAAATTGAAGTGTTCTTTTTCCAAGAGTGGCTCTAGGGTATTGTTGTACATTTACATTTCAAGCAGTGCTGCCTGTATATTAAATGTCATATGCCTATTTATATAAAACATTCACATTCTAACGATGTGCGTTCGTATTCACTGCAACATCAGAAATGTCACATGAAGATTACTGTATGTTATTGCGACCTCACATGGAGTAAAATGCGTTAAACGAAGATGGAGGCTGTTGGGCGTTATAAACATCCAATGTCAAATGTAAACAGTACATAACATGAGTAAAATTATGATCAGCTGAGCTGTTATTAGCTAACCTGTTGTGCATTTCTCAATGCAGGAGTACTGCAGTATCAATGGCTCTGAAACAGACAAGGCCACAAGTACTGTACATATTCAGAAAAAAATGAGATGGCTCTTTAAATATGAGAGGACGACGACTTCTGAAGGGGAGTAAAATTGTACTCAGCTGCCCGAATCGGTGGAGGTGCCTCTCCCCACCGTGTGGCTCAGTTCAGACTCTCAGGCTTCAGTTCTGCTTCAAACACCTGCTTTCTCTTTCATCCCGCGCTTCTATCCCTCTGCTCACAAATGCAGAACGGATGCTTCATGTGTAGGATAAATGTGGCACGCGGAAAAAAAAAGGTTTCTACAATCCCAGAAATGATGCGGATAATAGCGTTGATTATGAATGGCAGTGATTCCACTATAAAGTGTCCTGAACAGTAAGACTTAACAATTTTCCCGGCTCCGTGACTCCAATTAATCGTTTAATCCGTAAATTGAAGCCTCAGTGAAGCCTCAAGATATGGCAACAACGTAAATATAATCGATAACATGAGAATGACAACTGCATGTAGAGAAAAAAAAAAAAATCCTCTGAAGTTGAGGTCTGCATTCTGGCGGCACCTGATGCAAAAAGTGCGTGTCAGCACAGATGTGTTGACCGAAGTGGGAGGAAAGGACAACTTGTGGGAATCCCCCAAAAATTATTTCTTTATTTTAAAATCATTTGCTACCGGAATTTCTTTCATTTTGTCAACAAGTTGTACTCATTTTGGAATGGGAGCAACAAGTTGAATTACTCATATTTTCACTGATAATCGGTTTTGTGGGTTCATTCTGTCCCATAGGATGTACAAGCTAAGACATGGAGGTGAGACATGAGGTGGATCTTGAACATTTTGCATATGTTAGCCTGTGATGCCAATTAAGGAGACGGTGGGCGCTCACAAAATGAATGGAGGTCATTGGAGTTTTCCTATAACAGTTCACCAACCGTGGTATTTCTAAAAGATAAACTGAAAAAGACACATTATGCTAAAGTTACGCATGCTTAAGTTGTGTGGAATTGATACAATAGGAGAAAATCCCAAATGATTTCAAATATCTGACAGAAATCAGTGCAGTGCAGGCGTAATGTTAAGACGGCGTAATGTTAAGCCGTCCTGAGTCGCATGTGTGCACCACAGAGCCTCTTGATTTTCATTTCGATGCCCAATGCTTTGGGGTTAGAGCAGCCACACAGTTCAGCTGAGCTGCGCCGCTCAGACATGGCTGGAGCCGCTGTGCAGCAAAGTGTCATATAATTTTGGCATTAAGCCCATTTTCTTTGCATGAGATGCCCTGTTCTTTGCAAAAGATCAGAGAAAATGAATTATTTTGTGACTTATTTAGGAAATGCAAATGGACAGGTACCCTAATTGAACTATTTGAAGTTATTCACTTTGGATGAACAAAAGCGGAAAATTAATGAATAATTGCATGTTGCCCTAGGCAGCCTGTATTTTCATGATCAACATGCTGTTTTCTTGGTATTTTTTAATTGAATAACTAAAGGAGCCTACTCATCCATTCATAAGGGGAAAAAATCTCCAGCTTCAAACAATAAACATTATTTTGGCAAAGCCAAATACTCAATGCTGAAAGATCAGGCTGGCAGTAACTGCTGCTAGACGCTACGCACTTGTGAGTGCAGCAATTCAGCAAGGTAGTTGTCATACAGAGGTAAAGCTAGGAAGGTGGCATTGCCTGTGCTTGGCATTAATTTAAGCAGCAAAGCTACATTATGCATCATTGTCTGTTAAGCAAGATTTGGTTCACCTCAGTTAGCTAGGTAGTTGTAACTAGCATTAAAGCATATGAAAAGTCATTAATTTGTCAACAATTATTTTGACGTCTGGCTTTTATAGGATAGTTTTATTGATATTTACCCTAAATTCAGACTGTTTAATTTTCTTTTTTTTTTTTTTTATAGGTCTATGCAACATGTTTTACTTTGTTTTATGTAGCCGGGATATTATTGGTCCCTATTTGTGAAAGAATCCACTGTTTTCATTTTCAAGTGGGCAACAAATCAAGGCGGCCTCAACAAAACATATGATTTGCTTTTTTCTGGACAGGATAGAAACAAAAAAGTAATACGGGTGAGAGTTGGACAAAATGTTGTTATTTATGTATTTATTTTTGGATTGGCGGTCGCAGGATAGGTCCCAGGAGCGGGTCTGAGAAAACTGTCCTGCACAGACCTCTAATTTGAAGCTGGAATTTTTATAAACCGCTCTCAACCATTTTCCCCCACAATCAGCTTTGGCGGTGAAAAATGAATCAGCAGCACAAACTAAATCACAGTGGGTAGCTGTTTTTCCCGCCCAACATCCAACTTTCGCGAAGTGTCCTCCCTCCTCGTAACTTTTTTCTAATGAGGGATTTGGACAAAAGCCTCAGCACTTGCCTGTCACCTCATCGATACTGAAAAATACATCATCTGACGGAGTTTTGGTTTGCTTTTGGTATTGTGGCCAGCTGTGAAATATGAATATGCATAACGTGGAAATGTATATAAGCCTCCACTCAAATTATTGAAGCTAGAATACGAATTGAAGGATCCATGTAGGTCGCAAGTATCAAATTTCATTCCATGGTCGCTCTCGCAGGCACCTCTGTACTGCCTCAGAATTGCAATATTCAGATAATTACAACAGACCCTGACATCCATTATAAACCAATTCCTGCCCGCAGTATGCTGGCAAATGGCTTTTATTGCATTACTTACCGTCGAAGCGGGGAAGAAAGTCGGCCTGTATTGACGTCTCAGGGAGACCGTTTGAACCTGGAGTGACCCAATGTACTGATCACTATGTGCTGAGTACAATGAAATCTGGTTCACTGTTGTATTTTCAAAAGTGTTGAAAAGTGCAGCCGCGACCCAGGTCAAGTCGGAGCACTGTTCCAATGCGCCCTCGTCTGTTCCACTTGGTTTTTTCACTTAACAAAACTCATACTCGCCGAAAAGTTGGTTTTTCTGTTGAGCACTGAAGATGTGTTGTTTTTCTAGTACTGGCCCGTTTGGCTGCATGAAATTTACCTGTTCTCAAGCAGCTCTTACAGCTTAAGCCTCATATTGACCTAGTAAGGGTCATGCTGGGGGTTGTTGGCGGAGGTTTAATGGCACTGCATGCATTGCAAATGAGCATATTTTTATGGAAGAACAGCTTCTTGATGCAAAATGGCATTGGCTTTCCCATGTAAACGCGAGCCAAGAAAACCCCCAAATGTGCGATTGGTGAGACTGAAATAACCGCTACTGCAGAGATGTGTTTCAGCTCCTCAGGTTTAGTAGCAACTGATGTCTTGAAGTCTGAAGTTTTCCTCTTTTAAACACTTGTAACATGTTTACCATGCCATCTTACAGTGCCTGTCAAAAGTTTGGAAACACCTGCATTTTTAGTATAATGCATGCTAAATTAAGAAATAAGCAGCCGTTATTTTGCAAAAATAAGAGAGATCTAATTCTTAAATCCATCAAACTAACCACCATTCGTTGTCATATTTGCGGAGCATTCTCACTTTTTTTTTTTTTTTCTTTTTAAAACAAGGGCAGTCAAATGACTATAATGAATTTGCAGCTGAATGGCTGTCTAACTTCCCAAAGACGTGCTACACTTGAGGTTTGCTTTTCATCAAGAGGCTCCTAGAACAAGCTTATTTGTCTGTTTACCTTGCAAACTATGGCTTTTTTGAGAATTCCAAAATTTCAGACACTATTCAAACAAGTAAATTATTTTCTTTTCACTCAGTCCAGACTGTTTACCTTTTACAAGATTCCATTTGAGATCATATAAAGAAGTTAGGCTGTTTAAATTTCTTTAAAAAAAGAGTGCTTTGTCCAAACTTTTGACAGGTACTGTATGTGCTGAGAGATGCCATGTGCGGACAAAACACGCAGTACCATGATGTGATAGATTTGTTTAACTGCACACTCACTGACCACTATATTGACTCCACCTAATACTGAACCTCAGTGGGACTCCTCTCTTTGCCACTAGAGCTACCTGAATTCTGTAGACATTTAATCAAGGTGCTGGAAACATACCTTTGAAATTCAGGTTCATGCTAAAATGTTTCTATCAGTTACCATCTGCAGTTGCTGCTGATGTATTAGCTGTGGACGCTCATGCTCCAATTCTCCTGGTCCAATTCATCCTAAAGGTGCTTTCCTGCAGTGAGATCTGGTGACTGACCTGGGTGGCCATTGGAGTACACTTAACTCATTGTGAAGTTTGTGGAACCAGCTTGAGATGACATGCACTTGCATGGTTCATTTTCACTCTTGAAGTAGTCGTAGGACGGGTAAATTATGACCATAAGGAGTTGCACGTGGTCAGGAAGGATGCTCGAGCAGTGACCTTCCAGCAATGATGTAATGGTATTACGGGCTCGAAATGTGCCACCAGTGCCTTCTGTGTACTATTACCTCACAGCCACCGGCTTAACTGTTGACACAGAGTGGGTTGGTCCATGGATTCCAGCTGGCCATGCCAAATTATGATCCTGACACTTACCTGTTGCAGCAGTAATCAAGGTTGTCTGTCCTGGGGACATATTTCCGATCATCCAGTGCCCAGATTTGCATGTGCCGACTACAGCCTGTTCTTGGCTGACAGAGCTCTGTATCTGTATTTGCACATATATATGATCATTTTGTTTATTGGAGAAAAGGGTTATCCTGCACCTCGTGGCCCTGAGTTTTAAGTAATTATATTCTCAGTTTCTTATTTAGCCAGTTAATTAAAATTGATAATTGGAATGAACAAGTGGTGCCATGTACAACAAACCCCACCCCTCGCACATACTTCGACCTACTTTTCCTAAATTCAATAGGCGTCTATTCTGGGTCAGTGGCAATACCTAAACCCAATTTGGGGTGAATCTAGCCATTAGTTTTGCTGCTTAAGTGCTAACAAACAAAGAAACAAACACACAAACAGACCAACAAAGAAACAAACACACAAACAGACCGAACCAAAAACAATACCCCTTGCCCTTCCCCTCGGCTGGGGCAGGGTGAAAATTGGCACGGTGGTGAATATTCTCAGGAGTGGCCAGCCTGCTAAAAATCCCGTAAGAATACCTCAACGACTCACCCCAGAGGTCACAGAAGAACCAAGGCGAACAACTAAAGAACAGCAGGCCTCAATTGCCTCACATAAGCTCATCATTAAACCAGTAGAAAGAGACTGAGGAAAAATTTGATCCACTGGAGAGTTAAGGCAAAAAAAAACAAAAAAAAAACACCGCTAACCCAATGGGAGTATGACCACTCTTCCCTTTATTGCCAAAAACTCCTTGATGACTCCCTAGCCTTTTGGGAGCTGAAAGTGAAACTTTTTTTGAAGACACGGGGCCCATTGGACCTGTTGTAAAGATAAAATAGCATTCCACGAGAAGAAGCCATTACCAGCAGTCAAACATAATGATTGTGTGGGGACGCTGTGTTTTTCAGGGCCTGGGTGACTTGCCAAAATTAACAGAACCATGCATTTTCCGAACAAGGAGAATGTCTGGTCATTAGTCTGTGTTCTGAAGCTCAGCCAAAATTGGGTTATGCAGACGGACAACGATGCAAAACGAGAGCAGTGCCAAGTCTGAATGGCTCACGGTTAATAACCTGAAGGTTAGAGCTGTTTGAACCCCGAAGCCCAGTCTTGTTTACTTGTATGGCAGTTGCAAGGAGCATCTGAACATGCTACGGTAGGCTTGCCTTTAGTGGAATGCACCAGTGACATGCATATAACTGACGTGCTCGGATGTATTGGCTCATGTCTGTAAAATGCTTAAAATAATACAGGCCTAGATACATAATGCAGCATTGTTCAGGCCTACTTACATGGTCTGTGCTCACTAATGTGATTATATTAGTGCAGTTCTTTAAACAGAAATGTTTCTGCTTATTCTGTCTCAAGGTCCTTTTAACGGAGTTTCACTCTCCTGCTTCATCAGAACTGCATTTCCTGATTTTGTCAAGCAAGGGGCTACACCCGGGTTTCTCCCCAATTTGATTCAGGATCGTTTTGCGTAACTCGGAAAAGTGTTGTCCATGACTATTTTATACGCATGTACATTCATTCATGCATGCATGCATTCATACCAGCACTGTAAAAAAACCAGTTGTCTCCACTGAAAAAAGTTAGTGTCCAGGCTGACTTAGAATTTTAAGCTCATTGAACTTGAGATGACAAGTAGAAGGTGTATTCAACTTATAATATTAAATTCAGTTAACTTGAAATTTCAAGGCAGCCTGGAAACTAACTTTTTTCAGTGGAGACAACTTTGGTTTTTTTACAGTGAAGATGCTCTCTGGAATGACTCAAAATATTGAAATATTTGCAATAAAGGGCCGTAAGCCGTTGAAAAATCGCTGTTGTTTGTAGCCACTCATTGCAGTGAAACCTACATCACTTTTCTTTGGACCATTACCCTAAAACATTTACCTAAAATGGCAGGCATGTTTTCCAGTGCCAGAGATGATGCCAAAGACTTCCGCATGGTACAGTATAAATGTTCCTCAGAAAAAGGAAAGACCAAGTGAGTGAAGAATCACTCCAAATGCAAATGATCCCTCATCGGTGTACTTTATAATACAGCTGAGCTCTTAATGTCCATTGTCGCTATAGCATCTTTAATAATACTGAGCTGACTTGGTGACAGGAGGCACTGGTCTTTAGAGATGTGTGGACAGATGATATGGCCAGATGAGTCATCCTTCACTAACAAGTGTGGGGGTGATTGTGTGTCCTTAGTAAACGCTGTATAGGATTGAATGTTTACAGTCCAGGGGCTCCGGTGGCTCTGTTCTGCTGTGGGGGCGGCCTTTCCCTGGCACGGTATGGGTCCAACTTTTGCCTTAGAAGACATGGTCTGTAGATTAATTTCAGTTTTTTTTTTCCCTTCCCCCAATTGATCACCTTTACTATATTAAAACATTTCTGTCTCGAGTTTTTATTACCTCCTTTCCCTCTGCAAGGTCTTGCTCTATGCTTGCATTTTTCGGGCCTGGTTTTTTCAGCTTTATCAGAAACGATATTGCGATGAGACAGGAAGATCTAGGAGAGGGGAAACGAGAATAAAGTTTGAGTGGCTGTAAAAGAACCATTGGCGTAACGGCTTCTATTTTGCTATCGGACAGCGCTCAGCAGGCTACCGAAATGGGTTTTATAGAGATGGAGACACACTCACTTCCATTAGTCTCCACAGACTGTTCACATTGTATTACCGACCAAAACTCATCCATCCTGTGAGCTGTTCTTTCAGGCTCACTTCAACAGTTAGTTCTGCTAGTGCTGCTAACTGTAGCTCCAGCGCTCCGGGATTAAGAGGAAATCTAAAGGAAAGAACACCCTGTTCACCGTTGAAGTATTTTTTTTAATCTCGCCGTCTGATCACATTTGCATGTTTTGGTAATTTTCTGTTTATTTACTGGAGAGTGCTCATTTAAGAGATGTGCTTAGTTTTTGTTTATTTGTAGGCTCAGCTCTCGAAGGCCCAGGAGGAGGCGGGCTCCTTTAAGCTCCAGGCTCAAACGGTACGTGCCGACCGACCGCCCCCATCATGTCTGTGACTGATCTTTTCTTTTGGCCTTTAACTTCCTGCCCTGCTCACCCCCCCCCCCCTTTTTTTTTTTATCCAGCCTCCTACTTGTGGATTTTGTTTTGATATATATGTATATTTTTTGCTAATTTTATTCCAGTATTTCTAAACTCCGTCATAATTTTTTTAAATGTATATTGTGTGTTTGTTTGTGTGTATGTGTGTGTGTACATATATATATACAGTGCCCTCCATAATTATTGGTACCCCTGGTTAAGATGTGTTAAAAGCCTTAAAATAAATTCAAATTTTTTTGCAAAAGCATACTCTCGCACTGAAATTTGTAGAAAAATGTAACCTTCAACTCAAGTGAATTTTAAGGGAAAAAAAATCCCTGACTAAGAAATGATCATTTTTCATAAAATCACCTGTTCCATAATTATTGCCACCCCTAAGAATTCCTAGGAAATAAATGTAATTGAAGTATTTCTGTCATTTCTACAGTAGTTTACAAAGTCTCGGTCATGATCCCGTACGATCTGATGGTCCTGACGTGCCGTTGTCACACGTTGTTGACCCGGTCGAAAACGGTCCTGAGTGCTCCCCATTTGCAGAAACCTTTGATGGAGTCTTGCGATTGTTGTGTGTGCGCAGTGTAGTCATCTGGCAATTTCCCTGGTGCTGGTGCCAAAATGCCTATGGCACGTTCCCGTTCAGGGGCTGTAAGTCGCGGCATAGTGTCGACGTTTCACAAGTGTCAGTGAAGAAGTGAAATTTTATTCGGATTCACATGCTTTTAAAGGCAATGTGTGCACAAATTCGGAGTGAAATTCATTTTTCCCGTGGTGTGCGTGCAAGATGTTGCGTTTTTGCAAAAAATTGCCTAGCGTTACAGTTAACTTGAAATTCTCGCATTTCTTGCACCTGGCATGTCGGGTGACGTCACTGTAGTGTTGTTGTGGTTCATTTGAACTTAAATATTGACTTTTTTCAAGTGGTGCGTTTTCATTTGTACTCAGTAGATATATATATATATGCACATACACACACTCACAAGTGACAAATTTGACAAATGAAAAAAAGAATGTATAAACAATGTATATAAGAATATGATATTGGAGTGTGTATAATTTTCTTATCTGCATTAATACTTAAAACACTACAGATCAGAGTTCCGTCAGTCTTGAGTCTGTTATTCATAGCATCATATTTTCAGCAGTTAGAGGAAGTCCTTGGGTACTGTACCATAAATGATGATCTGTGTCTACTTCTCCATTCCTTTGGGATGCCTGCCGCTTTTTAATAATATCATTTGAATAATAATAGTCTTAGAGCGAGCTGTAGGCCTTCAGTGGAGAATGCCCAGCCAGTATGGAATGGCGTCGCTGAAGAGCACTGCTACCTGTGGCTGCGCGCCGTTCATGCTTCAGCTCCGTTCTTAAATTGAAAACTGTGTCCCTTATGTTCAATCTGTTACAGAAGTCGCTCAGTTGTAAAACAGCCAAGTGCCTGTAAGATATGAGCCCTCTCAAAAACAATGGCTTCACACAGTGAATTGTGAATTACCAAAGAAAAGTGATTGAGTTTAATCGATGCCTCGTCTCAACTGTGAGAACAAGCAATGATACTGTGAAGTGCTCCCTCAATGCTGGATGCAGAAGTACTTGTGTTTGCGCTCTTTAATTATGGAAGGACTTTGCCGTGGGGAGCATAGGTGTCAGCCTCAGTTGTACTTCCGCAAACAGAGCTCGTGTCCCGGGCCAGATCTGCGAAGACCTTGTGCCTGAGCAAAAACTTCCAGCAGATGCAAAACCCATAACATGGCCAGTGATTGGTGATCAATAAATAACCTGGCCAACCATTGGCCATGTTGTTGGTTTTACTTGGTTTGAAAGGTTCTGGTATATCAGATCCCCTGTGCTTTTACCTTGAAGTTAGGAAGAGTCTTACCCTGTTAAGCTTAACCCTCCATTAACCAAACCCATTTCCAATTGGGTAAAAATCATTTCCCTAGGCAAATATGTTGATTATGGGCCAATATTATTAATTATTATTATTTTTTTTTATTTAAAATGTAAATTTATTTATTATTATTATTATCCCCCGCCAACACGAAGTGGGAGGGGGATATAGGTTTGACCTCCGTCCGTCCGTCCGTCCGTCCGTGCGTGCGTGCGTGCGTCCGTCCGTCCGTCCGTCCTTCCGAGATAAAGGGGACAGCTTTACTCAGAAACTACTACAGATACAGTAACCAAATTTGGTGTGTAGCTTCAGACCATAAAGGCCTTGATCGAGTTCGAAAATGAGAAGCGCACGATTGGCGGGGGATGTTGTAGACCATGTCGACTTGTTATTTTTATTTTTATTTTTTTTGTAATTTTAAAATTTTAACTTGACTGACCATTCAGGTTATTCTCATGTTTATATGGCAATAAGAAACAAAACCAGCAGGGTGTCCAGGCTGTTAACCCTTTCACTTTATGTAGCAGATATGCAACGGTGGTTAATACCCTTGTGTTTTATTGACTCTGGATATTTTCTTTTTTTTTTTTTTTTTCATGTAGCCATACCTATCCAACACCTCTGTCTTTACACTGCTAAAAATAACAAAAGCATTAAAAAAAATCTCATTTCCTCAATGTGACAATGCTCAAATCTCAGTCTCTCTTGCCAACTGCGGCTCTAAAATGGCAACTCTCGCACGTTTTTGTTGTAGTTCTTTTTTTGTTCCTTTTCCTGTTTCCTGAGCCAAGTGTTTTGAAGTGTTCGCAAACAGAAGGTGTGCACCAGACTGCACAGTCCTGCCTGTGATTCTGCAGCCCTCCGCTTCTGCTAAAATGGGATGATTTGAATATTTTTTAATGTCAGACAATGGTTGGAGCGGCTTAATTATTAGTCTTAAAGGAAAGATGAAACC
Organism: Gymnothorax reevesii; assembly: GCA_029721435.1. Taxonomy (NCBI): domain Eukaryota; kingdom Metazoa; phylum Chordata; class Actinopteri; order Anguilliformes; family Muraenidae; genus Gymnothorax; species Gymnothorax reevesii. The sequence goes on from CM056592.1 coordinate 16,231,160, forward strand.
TCGTTAGTTAATTACTGAAGAGAACGGCTGAGCCGCGCTTTGACGATCCTGCATTAATTGGCCGAATCGGGACCGTTGGGCCCATTTCTCTGCTGTGGCCCTGAGTCTCTCTCCGAAACGTAATTAGTTCCCAGCCAAAGAGGCAGCGCTGATCGTTGCCACCACCCCATTAAAAACTTTTCCCATAATTACAATGGGGGGGCTTTTTTGATTGTCGCGGTGAAGACAATCGCTTCTTGCGAGTAAAACGCAACAAATGAACTGTTCATATTTGGCAGGCATTGTTTATGTGCCTCTCCAGGGCCAACTGATTATGCGGTCTGACAGTTTCAAAGCACTCCAATATTAAAATATCTGCGTTACCGCAGTTGTTCCCCAATGAGTCTACCCCGTTAGTCACAGATCTGGTTTAAAAGCAACTCGTATCAATTACTTCACCCCAAAGCCAATTGCATCCAGATCCTCATTATTGGGCTGTATGCAGGGAGATGAGTTTTTTTTTTGGCATTTAGAATACATTGCTCTTATGGCTGCTGGCGAGGCATTTTAGTGCTATTAATCTCAATATGCAGAGAAAAATCTCCTCCGGTCTTAAGGGAAATCATAATGTATTCCTCAAGTTTTACGCAGTCCTGCTTTTAACTCTTCCTTTGTTTCTTAACCCTTAATTTGAGTTATTATCCCCCGCTGACACAAAGTGGGAGGGGGATATAGGTTTGACCTCCGTCCGTCTTTCCATCCGTCCGTCCGAGATAAAGAGGACAGCTTTACTCAGAAACTACTACAGATACAGTAACCAAATTTGGTGTGTTGCTGCAGACCATAAAGGCCTTGATCGAGTTCGAAAATAAGAAGCGCACGATTGGCGGGGGATGTTGTAGACCATGTCGACTTGTTTTATCTAGAAATCCTGTGATCCTGTGGCCCGTGCCTCGTAAAGGGGCAATCCTTCATTGCAGCCAACATTATTTATTCAGGGGGCATCCTAACTGCGAAGAACTGGGGAATGGAGTCTTCAGTGTCATGTTCTTGGGATTAGCTGCCTCTAGCTATATATCTGCCTGTCCATCTGTCTGTATCTCTCTATCTATCCCTCTATCTCTCTGTCCATCTCTGTATCTCTCTATGTCGCATGTCTTGTGGAAGTCAGATTTAATTTGATGTTGGTGTTTGTTTTTTGTTCGTTAGTTGCATGTTCTCATCAGGTTCTGAACGAAATGGATGTGCATTAGTTTTTTTTTTTTTTTGCTGGGGTGTCCGACTTTTACTTTTAATGTTTATTTTTCTGTAAGGTGAATATACGCATTGCAGGAGATTTTTAAAAGAATCGGGAGACTCATTTTGTTGGAATAAAAATCCACTTTTACCGTAGTAAGTCAATAGAGCATTAAATAACCCGTTTGGATGTAATTAATTCACCAGCTTGCCGACGGGCTTCTCGTCTGTGAGAGAGAAGCCGGTTGTCCTGCTGAAGTTTTTTGTCTCCCATGTTACAGCGGTTTGCAGATTAATACATTCACTGGTATGCAGCACCTGGGCTGTGAGATGCTTGAGAATCTGAGCATTAGTTTTTAAGGGAAAGCGCCTTGCAGTGAGTGTCGGCTTGAGCCTTTCGGTTTATATTAGAAACAGTGAATGCTTTCTGATTCTGGAGTTCAGACACTTGCGTAAAAGTTGCTCAGAACAGAAAATGGGGCCGTATGGATGCAGATGCTGTCATCGTGCTTTTGAGGTCTGCGGTGAGGGAACGCCAGGCGTTTTAAAACCGAAACCACACTCGTTGATGTGCTACCTAAGAGTAGTTCTGGGGCGAGATGCGATCTGGCCATTGAAGAAACTGCGATGAGTTTCTGTACAGAATAGTAAAATGTATCACAAACACAGTAAGGTATTCTGTCTTTGATACAATAACTGTAGCATCATGCCTTACACCGTTAACCGTGATGCTAGTCGCAACTGTAGTACAGGTACACCACTCCGAAATAAAACAGAATCCACAGGGTCTCCTTTTTTTGCGGAAAGTTCAGTTTCTGCTTTGACATTTACCTTAAACCAAAAAAATATCAGTCTGTCCATTTGAATTTTCAGAAATGGGCAGTTTTGCAATTCTTGCTAAAAGTCATGAATGGAAAGCAAAGATTTGAAATGAATTTTCTCTCTCTTATTTGTCTATTTTGTCACATGTGACTATTGAATTGATGAAGATTCACCTGACGTTGAGATGAAGGGAAGGAGAGACTGGTGTCTAATTGACGCATGACTACAATGCTGGTTCAGTTATTCACTTTAGAAATGCCTCCTCAAATTCAAGGAGAAGAACACGCCTACACGCTCACTGCAAAGTGAAGTACTCTCTCATTTCTTTTAATTTCCTCTGTGCGCAGTCAAGGTCTTGAAGCTTGTCAAAGCTGAAATACTAAACGCGCCTTGGTATAACGGCTGCCAAGGCATAACTAGAGTGTCCTTCAAGGCTGGAGCCTGCTGGGTCGGGCTTTCACCGTCCACTGGGTCCACAGTAATTATCCCTCCTGCTTCAGGAGATTGAGAGACCAGTGCATGTATAAATCCAGGGGAACAAGGCTGTTGTGCCACTATTAAGTTCTCTCTGACTCCATTTACTGTGTTTTGCTGTATTGTTGAGGGACTTTATATACAGCAGGATGCTGTAATATTTTCCAAAAAAAACCTCATCTGTGTGGGCGTGGAAGGCTCGACGGGGTGGACTTGGAGCCCTGGTGAAGAGGAGTTGGCGGAGAGGCGAATGTGAATAAACGAAAGAGCCCATTGAGTACTGATGAGCGTAAGAGGATGACTCTGCTCTGTCATTGTGTTCCTCTGGCCTCTCGTTTACCGTACGACAGGCCTTTACCGTAGTCCCGTGTTTTATTTGTGGGTTTTCAGTGCATTTTGCGCCGTTTGCTGAATGGAAACCGATTCTGCTCTTTGGTAGCCATCGAAGGCGTCGTATAAGAATGTGTCTGTGATCACCGCGCACAGGCCGGCGCACCGTCTCATTCTCCCTGCTCCCTCACCTTGTAGTCTCTTCTACCCCGCAGCCCTCTCTCTAATATTGTTTTGATGAAATGTGACGCGCTGTGAAATTCCACCGTCTCCCGGGCTCCGCGCCTCCTTCGCCGTTGCTGGCGGTTGAAAGAAATGGCCGAAAGAGAGAACAGATGAGCGCATCTTTTTCAGCGTGACCCGTGAATTGTCTGAAGACGCTCGCTCCTCCGATATTTTCTTTTAGGCCTTGCCGCGTGACAGTCACCAGTACATAACAGGCAGGATTCGTTCCAGCTGGCTGGATAATGAGCTGAGCTTTTCCCTCACGATTTGCGGAGACTGCCTTGAGATTTTCTTGAGATTTTTTTTTGGGATTCCTTCATCTCCTTTCCATTTTCTCTTATAGCGAAAGTGGTCAGTTGGGTTTATTGCAAGATGGCTACGTGATGTTTCTCCTACTCATCTTTTGCAGGGCATTAGTCTTCCTATTAAGCCTTGGACAGGTTGGCTCTCTGTCAGTATATACAGGTCTATTGATTTGAAATGCCAGGAGTGCTCAATCCATCAGCATTCTGGTCCCATTTGTTTAAGGGTTAATGCATCTATCTTTATGCACCTTTTCCCTGCATCTCCTTAAATAGTAAGGAAAGGTCTGCTGAAGATGGCACACAGGTGCTCCAACGAGATCTCTACTTTGTGCTTTGCTGGGTCTCAGCCGCGTCACGTCAGTTGACGAGGCGGCTGCTTGCATCCGAATATGCGCCCACCCACATTGTGCCCACCCCCCCCCCCCGCCCATATAACGCCTAGTCCTGACGAAGCCTTTGATCACAAGGCCACTTGGTTCCATCGCTGTTCCACGGATTCCCTGCATGGCTTCAAACAAATTCCGCAGTTAATGGGACTCATCACCACAGAAATGAACCCTGATGTTATCTCTGTAATTGAATCTCTATGTGCTCTCTCTTTGGTGCATTTAATAATCACGATGGAGAGGATTTTTAAGGGACTTTGCTGTTTAAATTGATATTGGTCCAGAGTTTTGTACCGTGTTCGGACTCTGCTGTGAGGCAGTTTTCTTCCTTGTTCCTTTAGAGTGGGACCACAGTTTTAGCGGCTCATTTTGAAGTTTGAAGCCTTGAGCTCCCTCAGTGGTGCATTCATTGGTTCAAACATCTCACTCAAACTCAGATTCCTGAAGATCTCTCACCTTAAGTGAATGTCGATGAAATTTCAGGTGGTGTGACTGAGCAATTAACTTCCAGACTTTCTGAGTTTGCTGGTCTCCCAGATGGAAATATTCTTTACTATAACATGCTTTTCAACATATACTAATTATACTTTCATTTAATTTGAACATTTCATTGATCTCACTAATTGTAATTAGGGCTGAAAATTTGTTGAGTGCTTCAACTTAAAAGGACTAATTTGTAACACTTTGCAAACTTAAATTATATTAACTAAGTTCCAAGGGTGAAGTGAATGTGGGTATGCAAGTACATTTTTGAATTTCTTTTTATCCATCTTGTAATTTAATAGTTGTGTAGGATAGAGTTTGGCACAGCTTCATGTTTTGAATAAGAGGGCTATACTGGGAAAGTTGACTTGACTCATTTGATCTGGGCTAATTTCAACCACTGCTGGCGAATCTGCTCAAAACTCCTTAGATTCAGTTTCTGTTGTGTAGATGATCCAGCCAATGATGAGCTCGCAGTGGGAAAGGACAAGAAGACTATTTATTTGATCAGGGTGGTAACTTGTGCGTCTAACCTAACAACCCCATTGATCGTCCACTGGCTTAGCTGGTCATTAGCTTCCGAGGCTGGTAACCAGCATGCTGAGGCTTGCAATCCACAAGGATCATTGCAGTCATTTGTAGCTTTTGTGGCCTGCAACATGTCTCTCCCCAGATGAGAAGGCAGCAACTTTGTCAGCTAGCTTCTTACATCATTAGGAAAATGATGGAAAATAACGCTGTTTAACAAGTTGTACTGTCTTCTGGATGCAGTCTGATGAGGTATACAACACAAATCCAGAAGATGTTAATTTAATCGTCTAACTATTTAGTAACTATGTTTAGTCATTTAATAAGTGAGTCTTATTATTTCATTTATTTATTAATTAGGTCATTATTTTTGATTTTTGGCAGTTTTGATCCTCCCCAAGAATGCTCATGCTGGCTTAATCTATGAATGGACTTTGCAGGGCACGCTGTGGTACAATTATTTGTCACCTTCTTTGAAGATGTTAGACTTTCCAAATGTCAAGTGTTTATGTGGTAGCACTGTATCTCTGCTGCTACAGCGCCATATAGTTAATAAGCTTACTTTACTTGTATTCCTGCTTATTCCTTGCAGAAAGGTAATTTCATGAAAACATGATGCATTATCTGTGCCTTTATTTACCTTCATGTGAATAGAATATTAAGTCAGTTTGTGAAAAGTGAGTTGTTGGGGTCCCTGAATCCTGATGCGGCTTTTATTCTTTCCTCTTGCGGTAAAGAGTTAGTTTTCAGTCTCTGCACGGTGAAGCCTGGGGGGGCATTCGAGGGGAATCAAAAAATAGGAAACTTCAGTCGGTTTTGAGCTATGAGTCTGATCCGACAGGTTATGCGCAGCTGTGATAACAGACCATCTGCGTGCTTGCGGTCCTCTATGTGTGGTGACATTTACTTGGTATTGGCTCTTCCACTCCTCTGTATCGTGAGGCAACACGGCCTTCTTTTCAATAACGGTGTATGAAACTGCTAGTTTTCCTCCTCCCCCAGGCACCAGTTGTGGCGGGAAGTTTTTAATTTTCTTTAATTGCGTTTGCGTTTCAGGCGGAAATGGAGCTGGACGTCCTGAAGAAGCAGGCGAGCAAAGGCGAGAAGGGCTCCTCGGTGGTGGGGGAGGAGATCAGCTCTCTTAGGTGAGCCAGTGCGGCGCGGTGAGCCCATGAGCCTCAGTGCAGCCCACACTCATGCTGTGGCTCCAACCCTGTGCAGGTGTGGAGCCGCGCTGCCCATGATGGGTCTTAAGTGGTCCCATGATTTCATTCTGAATGGTTAGAAGTTGGGAAAGGACTGGGGTGAATTTACTTTCACCTCCTCAACCCTGATTTTTGTTTAAATTTTGTCTGACTTTTGTTTGAATTTCCCCAAAAGTAGGATTAAAGTCCATTTTGTAGGACAGTGTCATAAATATTCATCTGCAAGTTGCAGCTCTTCACTGCTACATCGCGCTGATATTCAGAGAAATGTTACAACTGAGGACTCCATGCTTTCATTGCTGCAGAATTACATCAATTAGAAAATATCTAAATCTTGTGCATCATTTTGTAAACATTTTCCTGTAATTCAGCAGGACATATTTGAGATCTTTGGAAACCTTTGGATATCCACTTTAACATAAAATACTCCTGAAATTCCATAGGTTTCAATAAAGCAGCTGCATTTGAAGAACCCATTTGTGGGTCCATTGATTTTTTATGGGGAGAAACACTGGGGAACTCGACTTTCTTCTTGTCCCTCAGCAATAAGAATGGGACATTATTGAATGCATCTGGGCCCTCTTAACAACTGAAGGGACTCACAGCCTGGCTGTTAAAGCCCCATTAGGTTTGGCTGCAGAGTTGAGCTAGAAGGTAAATTGTCATCGCGCTTTTAGTCTGACGTTCTTGACGGTCTGCAGATGATGTGCCATCACAGGTTTCACTTTACCTCGCATTTTCGGTATAATTCCGAAGTTGCTCAGCCAGCTCCCATAGCTGTTAAGCTCTGTTTGTCCAAAACAGTACACACCTTGCAGTTGAGCACGTAGAGCTTTTTTTTTTTTTTAACCGTAGGATACCTCGGAAGAAAGTGAGATGCTAATTGTTGCGTTAGCATAGGGAAAGGGGATAAGCAGGTTTGCGCAGAGCGAGTCTCTCCGATGAGATTGTAATTATGCTGCACACTCAGCCGAGTCCTTTGTTTGCCTTCGCTTTTTTGTCTGCTACAATGTTTGATTGTGCAGAAAGGCTCTTGCGGGGTGCAGGCAGGGCTGTTCGGAGCAGTGCAGCGCATGGAGCTCCGATACATCACCAAGAATGAGTCTTGTGAATTCCAAAATGCCAGTGATTCGCTGGATGACAGTCCAGACCTGCATTTTTGGGCACCATTGAAATGTGGCTCAAACCCAAGCCACTGGAATACAGAAACGTGTAAGTGTTGCAGTATTTCATCCAACATGCTGTGTCCTTTACTTTGCGGCAGTTAAGCTGCTCGCAAATGGATTTATCTCCAAATTCCTTGATACTTCATTTCTTCCATTGTTCTATCCATTTGCATTCTCTTTCTATAACTTGAGTGTTATGCAATATTTATGTATTTTATTTTGTCGCATCTCCAGTGTTTGCATATGAAAGAACCATCGTTTCCCTTCTTGAATAAACTCCTGAGGCGACGCCTTTCAGCAACTATTTATGAAAGCAGTAAATTTAATCTAATCTCTTTCACTGGGCAAAAAAAAAAAAGAATCCATTGAAAACATGTTGATGTTTTCACTTAAATGCATGTGTAGGTGGGCATTCTCTCTAGCTTCAAGGCCTCTGAGAAGCGAAGCAATTAACAGATTCAACAGCTCTTTACCCTTTCCTTTCCCCGTTTTCCTGGGAAACTTATTTCCTAATCGCAAAGAATTGAGCAGAATGCTTCTGGGTTAAGTTTAAAGCAGTGATAAGCACATGTATTTTAGATCCTGGATCGTTTTAAGCTTTCAAAATGTAGGTCACCTGCCCAACCAGTCTGTAACTATGGTAACATAATGTCATGTCTGTCATGAAGAATATCATGTCCTGTGTATCAAAAAAAGGTTGTCTGAAGTGGGTCTCTAGAGGGATAGGGCGGAGAGTGACAATAGCGTGCTGCTGTGCCGTGTGACAGTCTTATAACTCATCCTCCTCAGGAACGCTCTCACAAATAAAGGCACTGACGCATTCTGATGTTTTAAAGAAAATAATTCTTTGTATGTTCTTCGATGTATGCAAAACAGTTGCTTGGATGCTAAAAAGTACCATTTATGAGCAACAATGATCGAATTATAAATTGAACTTATGAATAGGGGTTTTAATTTTTTGTTATTGATTGTACATTATAGGCATGTTTGTAGACACTCTTACAAAGCGCATTGAGCAGGACCACAAGTGCTGAAACCCTCTGAGGGAAGGGAAGTTTTGTACAATCCAAATGCAAGAGGTGTCCACATACAGTCTAGACCTTGCAAATGTTTAAGAGAAAAAAAAAGTGAAGTAATCCCAAAAGAACAATTTGTAAAGTTACTGGCTGTTGCAAAATGATGTGTGGGGAGAGGAATTTGCCTGAAGGTGCGGGTCTTCAGAAGACTCTTGAAGGAGGACAGTATGGGTTCTGACCTCTGTGGGTGGGTCACGCCACCAGGAGGGGGGTTGAAACGGAAAACAGACATGTGACAGACACTGGGACGTACCTTTTGGGTGCTGTGATGGGGGATGTAATCTCATTGGCACACCTGAACACAAACACACTCCCACACACTTGTGTTTTGTTTTTTTTTTTCATCTTTGGCACCTGCAGCCTATGTCAGTTTGTAGCCAACGGTTGCTCAAATCGAAACTACCTGTCATTGCTTGACAATGGGGTGACTGGTGCTCAATGGTGTGGATGGAATAATGTGGTATATTGATTGGATATGTTTGGCGGCTGGGTGGGTGGTAATACTGTAACTGTACTATACTACTTGCACTGCATCTCAGGTATCGGGACCTGCTTTACCTCTAAGGGTGAAGTGCACTGCTAACAGTGCCTGTATTTTCTTCTTCAGTGAATTTATCAAAAATGACAAAGCATAGAGGTATTTTCTGGTATGATTATGGCCTTTTTCAGTACTTAGTGCCTCTCTGACTAGGTCACACACACAATGCACAAAGTATTATTGAGTTAATCATAACAAGTCTCAGTTTGATGAGTATCAAACAAGCCTGCCGGGTTTTTTTTTCTTTTTTTCCACGCAGTTGCCGCTGCGATTGACGTGAGTAATTACCTGATTGGAGGCTGATATTGTCCGCTGGACCGGCTCCCACCACGCAGCGTTTTCTATTTGCTTGAGATGCTTACCTGATTACTGCGACTCGAATGATTCAGACAGGCCTCCTTGAAGCGCGCTCAGCCGCTCAGACCGTTCATTGATTGGCTTTTCGGCGAAGCTTAGTTGTTAAATCAGGTAAAAAAAAAAAAAAAAATCAACTCTTCAGATCCTGTTACCCTTTCTTCTCCCGGGGCTTTCGGCTGAATGAGGAGCGCCCGTGAGATTGAGGTTAATGCTGGGGCGAGTCTGGGCCTCCATAGCTGAGGTGTTTCTCTCTAGCATGAAACGAGGCTGAATCGAGCAGCTTCCCTAAAAATCTGCACGGAGTTGTGCCAGCCTGCTAGCACGAGTAATCACGTAAGAGCGCTACACCGTATTTGACGTGTTCGTGTTTATAAAACTGCTTGTGTGGAAATGCGAGGAGGCGGCGGAAAAAATCCACACAGTTGTCTCTTGCTGAGTGTTATGAGCGCCTCACATTATCGGGCATGGCAGCTGTACGCTCCTTCAGAAAAATTGATTGAGGCCCTCCGTAATGGGTCTGATGTTCTCTCATAATTATCTTAGAAGTGACGCTTCTCCTTAACTGTGAACGACTTTCTTGTTTCTCTCGTTAATTAACAACATTAGATTAATTGCGCAATGGTGGAGTTTTTTGTAATTGAATAAATTGAATGCTCGTATTGTTTGACATCTCAAGTCATTAATTGACAGTTCATTTGGGACTTAGAAGTCAAGCAGGAATAATGTGCCATTGAGAGCATTTTAATTGAAGGAGCTGCATTTAATGAGGTGTAATAAATTTAATGAAACGGGCCGATAAAATGTTTGTGACCATTTTAAAAAACAAATGATTCCAGTAATGGACATATAATTAAGTTGCAGTATGTAATATGCAGGCTTCTTCACATTGTGAAACGTAGTTAATGTGTAAATGGTTGAAAGAAATATTAAGCCACATGATGCAGTTTGTGCAGTAGGAACAGAGTACTACTTGTCCATGTGGGGCATCTGGGGGAATACGGAAATTTGTGTTTTCCAGTCATGTTCAAACGCATGGCTTGTCTGATATTTTTACCGCATTGATGGAGGCCTTGAGAGCGGAATTTGGTGCTCCCCCCCGCTTTATCATCTGTGTTTCTCAGCAGCGAGTTCTCCATCGGGGGGGGCAAGGGCTCCTCGTCACACCATAATGCGTCTCCAGTCTCACCGATGCTGATATGCGTGGTGTTTGGAATAGTCCTCAGCTGTGCCGCCTGGCCATTCCTGCAGAGCAAGGAGTATTGTTTCTTATTTTAACTGGGATGAATTTAAAAACAAATGATATTCTCTCACTGGTTGGAAGTTGATACTAAATGCCACATTTCTGATTGTCGTTTGAATGTTTTTGTGTTAGGATGTCTGATGCTGATTGCACGTAGAAGGAAAATGGTCCTCTTTGGATGACTGGTGAAATTCGCGGCTGTCGGAACGCTAACCAAACAGGGCCTCTGCCCTGGATGGCGTTACCATCAGACGCTGCCTTTTGTTACTGTTCCTTATGAATTTGTGATTTCTGCTGCTGTTTGGCTGGGCCTCACCTCACAAGCCTACAAAGGCGAGGCGAAGCGCCAAGAATCGTAACTGCTGGAGCGTCGTCTCCTCAATTGTGCCTTTTCCGCCCAACAGCTCCACAGCATCTTCTGCAGTCGCCTGAAACACTGACTCGTCTTGCTAGGCTGATCCACACAAAGCCATCCTATGCGCTGTTCAATGCATGCAGATGTTGATGCACCCCTCCAGGGGAATTGTCCACTAGGGGGCGCGTAGGCAGAAATGGAAACAGAAGGCTTGATTCACGGCTGCCCTCCCTTCACAGGCAGAAGATCGAGGAGCTGGAGGCGGAGCGCAGCAGTCTGGAAGAGAAGAACAACGTGCTGGAGATGAGACTGGAGCGGCACAACCTGCAGGTACTCTGTGTGCGCGGGCTAATTGGTGAACCCCCAACGCCTCAATTTCTGTTGTCTATTTCTGCACATTACACAAATGGGACATTAGGAACCTGTCCAGAATCCACTCAATAAGTTTAATTTCTTGGAGTTCCATTTATATCTCGCCCTCTCCCGCTGCTGTGCAATGAGCTTTCAACCGTGCTTCTAATGTGAAATTGTAATTTATGGCATAATATTTTGCCTTTTTGCATTTTATATGAAAATACATTTTCTCATTTGTACAAATTTGTTTTCATGTATCCTTGTTACTATAACTTGTCCAACTTGCAGTGTTCTAATGTAGAGACTGTAGCATCTGCATTGAGGCCACATCTGCTTCCATTATGGACTATGAAGCCTGGCCCTGTATTTATTACCTTATAATCTTGATTGGCTGTGATCTTCAGGCCCGGATTGAATAGGGGTGCATTACTACACATTTCATGGATACTTTGCGCACCTGTGAAGACGCCATTAATGCTGAATGATATGCACAGATTTTGGTGTAACACATGCTGCCATCTAGACAAGGCCTTGCTTTAGGAAAAGCCCTGCTTATTTCAGCAAGACAATGCCAAACCACATTCTGCATATATAACATGACTCCATAGAAAGAGTCTGGGTGCTAAACTGGTCTGCCTGCAATCAAGACTTGTCACTTACCAAAAACATTTGGTGCATTATGAAAAAAAAAAAATATGATCAATGAGGCTGCAAAAAAAAAAAAAAAAAATGTTATGAGCAATTGAAATCCAACATCGAGCAAGATTTGGAAAACATTTTGCTTTCAAAAACACCATAATAGTGTTGTTTGAAGAAGAGATGATGCAACACAGTGGTAAACATGCCCCTGTCCCAGTGTTTTTGAAATATATCACTGGCATGAAATTCAAAGTGAGCCAATATTTTTATTAAAACAACAATATTTCTCAGTTTCAGCATCTGATATGTTGTCTTTGTACCATTTTCAGCTAAATAAAGAGTTTAAATGAGATGCAAATGATTGCATCCTGTTTTTACTAACATTTTACACATTATCCCAACTTTTCTGGGGTTGTAGTCATCCTGAAGAATAATTACCACTTATACTCGAAAGTGTGCATCCACAGTTGGGCCAATTCTATTTTAATTTGTACTTGTTTGTGGAACTTCAGATTCCAGTAAGTTCACGTCTCCCTTTTTCTTTTTTTAATGCTCATTGAACCAGCATTGATTAGACGGCCTTGTTTAGACACTTACTTACAGAGCATCAAATGAGTTCTTAATACATTGTGTCAGGAATGCCGAAACTGACAAGCATGATAAACTGTGTTCAGGAGCTATTTAGCACCTCTGCTTCTCTTTTTACCATCAGATATGTCACAGACCTTTTCTAATTGGGCCCTGACTGTGAGGAAAATGGGAGCTTTGGGGATGTTATTGGGAAGGTTCATCTTTGTGCCTCAGAGCTAGTTTCCTCATTAAGCTGATAAACAATAAGTATTTGCATCTTGTTGCGTTCTTCCTGAGATATTGAGATCAACCAGTTTTACTTTATTATAATTTGAAGAAACAGGGGTTGTACAGAAGCAGTAGAATCAGCCCTGAAAAATGAAGTATTTTATTGCACCTGCGCTGGTCATTGCTTTTCATTTGAAAGCTAATTGGCAGCATATATCTGTCCTAAGAATTCTGACCGGCCGCATTTTGCTAGATACTGTAAGTCTTCATTGTTAGATGAAGATGCTAACCGCTCTGAGGGGGTGAAATAGCTTTTACCATAATACAGGTATGTCAGCAACTTTATTCCAGGTGGCATGGGAAACTGCTTTGAAAAATTATGACCCCATATGCCAAATATCAAAAAACGGTAGCGACAAAAAAGAATCGTGGCCAGAAGTCGAGGCGTCCTGACAGATCGGCAGACACTAGGTAGGATAGTTGCAGATAAACTAGGAACTGCAGCTGTGGGAAATCACCACAGAATTTAAGCAGTCCATATCTGAACAACTGTTTATGCACAGTGCTGCTGGCTATTAATGAAAATGTTTCTAATTATTTGACCACCGCCTGTACATCGCTATTAATATCAGAACATTTTCCTTAAATGGAGTGGCCGAGCATTAGGAATGGTTCTTTAAAACAATGTAAAAACATACACCTCACAGGAAAGGTGTATCCAGCTTATGTTCTGAGGTTTTCTCCATCTTGTCCGCATCCTAAGACTGTGTGAGAGGGAAGTGGGAGTCGCTGTTGAACAGTATTTTTTTTTTTTTTTTTAATTTGACAGTAACAAGGAATGTTGACCACCACTTGTGTTGAGTGAGAATGACTGGAACTCAGAGGCCATTCAGCTTGATAACTTCATTGGAAAGAGCTCTTAGAGCCTTCTTCGGATATTTTTCACCTTCTTTTCTTCAGTATATTGAAAAATCAAAGTACAGTGGCCTGCAGCAGTAACACAATGCTAACTTTTTGATGCTTCTGGCTGCAACTGAAGAGCCTTTAGAAAAGGTGAGAGGATATAAATTTGTTCTATCCTCTGGTGAGGTTATCTGTATTGTGGCATTTGAAAGAGACAGGCTGTCTCAAAAATATATTCCAAATGTCTTTTTAGTTCAAGCAATTGGGTATCTTGATCTTATCATCCATACTATTATACCCCTGTGTACTGGCCGACTTGGACAGCTCTCTTGTGATTGGGTATTTTCAACTCCTGTCTTATAGGAAGCGCCATACCCTAAATTTCATGGAGTTACTATCGTGGTCATTCAGAAATGGTGAGGCATAAGGCATTACATTGCAGAATAAGGAGATATATCATCTGGAGATGGATTAAAAGCAGTTATTAGCTTTATAACTGCAGCTTCTGAATTGGTTACTGCCCTGACCGGTTTGTGAACAAAAATATCATCCTCTGAGCAGAACTTTTTAGTTGGTCTGTTTCCTTCAGCTGCTCCTCACCTTAATTAGATTTTTTTTTTTTGAATATTAGTGACTCTGGCTGGATTATAGCATCGCTGGTATAATTTCTATTAGGACCTAATTATTCACGCTTCATGGAAGCATGAACTTGTTTAAAATCCCACTTTATTTTGGAATTTATTTTGGTGCCCAACTTTCAAATTGTCATTCTGTTGCCGACTCTGCGTTTACACTGTGTGGGGATCATTAGCCTCCGTTCCTCAAACCTCTCCGGCTTGCCGATTCGAGGGAAGTTGTAATTCTTACGTCTGCAGACAGTTTAATGAAGTCCTCTGCCATCTTGAACAATAGACACCCAGAGAGCAGATGTGCTCCACGCATAAACTGCCATCAGCTAGAGTGGTAATTTAGGACTGATAAAATTGTGTTTAGAGCAGATAATGGCGTTTATAGAATGTATTCCATTTTATTTTCTGCAAGGCCACAACTGAACGGAAAGGTCTATTTGAGAGCCTATTTTAAGAATACTGCTGGCATCTAACATGATTTTAGGCACATGTTTCCACGTGATGTCTCTCTCACCTGTGAAGTAGCCTCATTGTCTGACTGACAGTTCATTTGTAATTGGGTTCCTGATGCCAGTAGATGAATGAGCTGGAACAGTATAGCCTGTTTAATCAGATGCTGTCATAATATTTTCTTTCTGCGGACAGGTTTGCCTTGGAGCTGCGGAAACCATATTTTAAGGGCACTATCATAGATTCTTGCTCATCATACAGCAGTTGCACTGTCGAATTACCTTTTCGTCGGTTTAACTTTTTGATCATTTTGCTCTGACAACTGTGTACAACGACCGCCCTGCTCATTCAGTGTTGTATGTGTGAATTAGGAGAGGTTATTATGACAAGCCGTTCGAGACATTATTCATACTAACTCATGCGTGCTCGTAAAATGCTCACATTCACTCATTCTGTCCTCTTATGTTCTCTTAAATGAATAGTTCCCCCAAAAATGAAATCGAGTCATTATCGACTTACCCTCATGCTGATGAAAAGTCCGCTGTTGTTTTTCATTCCTTGAACTGCAGCCGGAGACTGGGGGGGGGGGGGGTTTCCTCCTGCACCGCAAATCCATATTACGAGTGTCTTTGGTTACCGAAAAGAAAAGGTCCATAAAACTACGCAAAAACTTTGTAATATTCCTCTATACTGCTCGTCTGCTGCAATCCAAGTGTCCTGAAGGGGTAACATCCAGAGTTTACCCGAATAATGTTTTACCGAAGAGGAAAAAAAAAAATTGCAGGTCTCATTGCATAATAAGGCAAAAATTGTTAATGACATAATGCATTGTGACATGCACTCAGATCGTCAAAAGAAATGATATCCTTACGTCTAATTTATAACCACTTTTTACTTGACTCAAATACTATAATATGGTAGTCAGAGCTTTTTTTATGAAACTGGCGTGTGCCTCAAACAACCAGTTTTTTTTTTTTTTTTTAATTTCACGAGCTTCAACAAATAACATCGTTTGAGAGGACAGGGTAGAGAGTATTGAGGCATTCATGTCCGTGTTCTAGCAGTGTGTTCCACAAATTTTAGCCAGTGATTTGAAATGAGTAACCAGCGGCTCAAGAAACGCATAGCATAATGGCGTCGGCATAGCTAGGGGGTCTGGTGGCATGTCCCCCGAGAAAAATTTTGAATTTTCTTTGCCACTTCAACTTAACCTATATTTGACAGGGACTGCTGCATTTTTTTGTACACTGCCAGATTTTTCTGGCAGTAACTGGTTTTATTAAGTAGCACACGGATTGTCATTGTAAATTTAAAACATGACCTGCCGTGTACGTCCCCAGTATTAGAGGAAGTGAAAGGCTTGTGTTGAGTGTGACAGCAACAGTAATGCACAAAACGCTAATTTTTTTTGCCCATAAATTTCAAACAAAAAATCAATTCAAAAACAATCATTGTTCAAAAAGTTTTATTGATACATTAACCAGGAAATGAATAAAAGTTATAATTGGCAAGAAGGCATTAAATTTAGGTCTCCAAAGGTGGATGGTGTCAGCGTACCCGTTTTTTTTTTTTTTTTATTGTTGGTTTTCATGTTGATACTAAAGATTCTTTTTCAGAATCCTGCAACCTGCTCTCTTCTTGATGAAGGCTAGCATTGATTTTTGGCCCTTGCTTGGCTCAAGTTGCCTTTTAGGCGCTGGCATATCAATTTTTTTTTTTTTTCCCAAAACTGTCTTCTTCAACCAAGTAGCAGCATCCCCAGTCGGTTTCCCGCCGGAAAACCGGCCTAGTCCTTAAAATGAATAATGAAATTACCTTTAGTACCCTTAGTAGAACTGTAGTTATCTGTTTGCTGACGAGTGGAACCTTATTGTTAACCATGTCAACCATGAGTCTTTAGTTTAAAGATTTTCTCTTTCGCGATCGTACTCATTAGTTCAGTTATACGATTATGAATACCATGTTATGCGCAAGTTGCTTGTTTTGAATTGTGCTGAAAAACTTTTATAGCTCTTGGTTTTGTCTTCGCGTCTAATCAAACGAGCGGTCCACTGCGAGCTTCACCTCTGCCATCAACGGAATCACTAGCTGTGTTTCCATATCCCTGTTTTAATGCGCATTTTGAAGTTTCACATCAAAAAAGGTAAAGGAAACACCATCATTCAAAAAAAATCTGATTCGCAAAAGAAGGTTTTACGCTCGCCAGAGGAGGATTTTGACTAATGCGAAAAAGATTTTTACTGCGCATAATCTGAAATGGAAACTCATTTTTCGAATAAGCTCTTATGTAGCTAGGGTTGGGACCGATAAAGAGCACACACATGACTCCTTGACGTTATTCAAGTTATTCTGAATATCAAGTTGCCATGTGCTTTCTCCGACCAGGTAACTCTGTCCATAGTCAACTTCTGCATATACTTCACTTTGCGTAAAGTGCCTTTTTTGATATTATCCAAGATCAGTAGCACAATCGAGGGGTACAGTCATGAACAGTAGGCAATGCCGGACTGAAAACAGTCTGACCGTTCTGACATACACACGCACGCACGTCACATAGTGCATAGTGATTTACTCTGAACCGCTTGCGGGAAACGTATGGAAACGCACTTAATTCGCATTTAGTTTTTTGTGAATTTTCAAAAGATTTGCCTCAAATATAAATGAAAACATAGCTACCGTTACCCCTCCGTGGCAGTTCGTTTGAGAAAAGAAGCCTTAGCTGCTGTTAGCGGGACTTTGTGGCTCACAAGCTGCTCTGACTCTGTGAGAGTCAGTTGCTGCGGCGTGGGCGTGTGCAATCTCACGATATTTCGTCTTTCATATGTCCAGATCCGGTACCCTGTCAACGAGTTACTGGCAGATTCGCCGGGCGCCGGCTTTTGTGGAACACGTTCACGTAGCCTATTACAGCGTTATTAAGCCATTGAGTAGACAAATTGGTGCCAGGGAGGAGCGATTATCCATTTTTGTCCCTTGATGGCTGCAGCCCGGGCAGACCCTGCATAATGTGGGCTAAATTTAACATGACTTGCTCTGATAGATCTGCCTCCTGAAGTCTGCCATTACTGCACTGGAAGCCCACAATGCATCACTGCAGCTCAGCTCTCAGAATGCTGAGTAAGATGATGTGGTCACTTGCAGGTGCCATTTTGTTGCTGTGCATGTGAATGTAGTTTACTTCCTGAGCAAATTTTCAAAAGAGGATGTTGTAAGAGTTGTTGTTTTATTTATATATTTATTTGCCAAGAAGACATCAGTTACTCTTTTTATGACATTAACTGTTTAGGAATCTCCACCCTGCAAGGAGTCTTGTGCAGCTTATTTATAGTCATGTGAAACTGGAGAGGAGTGTGGGTCTTCTGCCAGCTTATGAAAAGCCAAACTAAGTATTCTCAAGGAGAAGTAACTTCATAATGATGTCCCTCTACTGTATGCCTCGTCTAGAATAGCAATTAAGCTAATGATTGCAGGCCAACTTTGTGATCCCCCGAGCTCTGTACCGTTTCTTCAGAGCGATAAAGCGGAGATCTTATCCACCCCGTGTCATTTCAGTCAGTTCAGACTCCACTGACCCAAAATAAATAAATGAAGTCACATAATAGAGAATTTCTGAGGTGGATCTAATAAAAAAGGCATTTGTTAATCTCTCCCAAATTGGCTGTTGGGGAAAAAAAAAGTCGACTGGGGTTTAAAGAGGCATCTGTGCGCTCAGTGGCCGTGAAGGGCTCCTCAGAGCCTCAGTCAGGGTCTGCTGGGAAGGTGAGCGCCCCCCCCCCAAATGAACCCACACCCCTCCCGAGGGAGCTCAGCCGAGAGCCTTCTTCACTTCGGCCTCCGTTAATCCCCTCAGAAGGCATCCAGGCGAGGCAGGAGAGAGGAGCCACCTCCCCTGGGAAGCCCGCCCACACCCCAACACTCTCTGGTCATCCGTTATGGGGAGTTGCTTGTCAGAAAATAGCCCCGCACACCTCAAACTTTCAAAGCACAGCCATCTTAACCCCTTTGCGCTGAATACTAATTTCACAAATTTTTCCTGTCGTGCTTGAGCCTATTTGAGGCTTCTTTTAAGTCCGTATTTGTGTCATAGAGAATTTGGAAAATTATTCCAGTGAAGCAAGACGTTTGAAACTTTAATTTCAGGATAATTTAGCAATTAAATTTCTGAATTTCATGGACGCCGGTGTCTAAATCTGCACGGAGGGGTTAATGTGTGCTGTGCTGTTGCTTATCATTAGAAGGACGCCTGCATTCGTCAGCATCGGAGGCCAGTGTCCTTATAGAAACTGGAAGAAGAGATTCACTGCTGCTCCCCTGCTCTGACAGCGGGGCTCTAATTTGTGTCCCTTGAATGGCCGTAGAAGATGAATACAGTGCAGGTTTCGTTCGCCTCTTGAGCAGGAACATCTTTTGCTGGGAGATCACTGCAGGGTGTCGGTGGGAACCCGCGGTGGAAATTTACCTCGGAAGTGCTGTTGCTTTTTTTTTTTTTTGTTGAGAAGTGTTCTGGTCTAAAGGTTGCTCGTACTCCAGTGCAGATGGCGCTTGGCTTTGTCTGCAGATACATCCTTTTCATGAATCATTTCATCCTTTCTCGCAACCCACAGCATCAAACCAAGTACCAGTGTGATTGTGCTTAGTTGAGTTAAACCCAGTGCTGTTTAATTGCTCTGGGTAGAACATGAGAGTTAACTAGGTCTTCTGCCCAACATGTGTTTCTGTATTTGATGTTTTTCTGTGCACCCATAATGTATGAGAGGGAATATTTTTTTTTTCTTTTCTCCAATTACCTTGGAATAAACAACTCAACCCCAGATCACGTTCACTACAGAATTCATTACATTCCTCAGCAATATGAAGTGCAGTTCGTAGGGTGTTTTCCTGGCTGATAAGCTCTGGAGATGACACAGCCCACCCCGAGCCCCCGCCATCACACCGCCCCTCTCCCCTTCAACGCACATGCGTGCTCACAAAGGGGAGGGGGGAGGGGGGTTAATAGAAGAAAAAACTAGGAGCTGTGAGAGCAGTGTCAGCTGCCAACCTGTGGGAGGGGTAAAATGCACTTGGCATTTTGGATTGTTCTGGCAAGTATTCTGGTGTTTTTGGTGCACTGTGCAGATCATGCCTGCAGAAGAATGGCAGAAAGTTTTAGCAATCTTATCTTTTTACTTAAAGTTGGTCTCAAAGGAAAGCATTCATTTTAAGGACTTGGCCAGAAGTATTAATATGGCGGCCAGTGGCTTCACTTTGGGTTTTGTACGTATGACGTCATCAGCAATCTGATGTTTTGGCTCCATTTATCTTTGCTTCATACGTGAAATTGTGAGGGTTTTGATATGCTTACTTGCAGTTGGTACTCTCGTTCAGGATATCGTGACTAATAGAGAATAACAGACCAGTCCTCATTTGTGTGCGACTTTGTCAACGTTTTTTCAATTTTTGGTTCCATCACTCCCGTCACTATGTGTAAAATTATTTCGAAATTGGCGAAAATAAACTCCATTCAGTAAAATTTCCTCTCGAGATATGTTTTGTTCAGTAAGATAATATACTCATTTCTTTATAACCACGTGAAAATGAAAAACTTTGCGTCCATAAAATGTAAGAAAGGCTAACGATGCGCCATCATGAACTGTAATTGAACTACAAGCATGCTCACTGTTTGAACAAGCTCATGAGCTTAGGCCTGTGGGTGATGTAGATCCGTATTCCTTAAACGGCTGTAAATAGATTGTAACATAAAAGTCCTCTAGGGTTTCAAACCCTGCCATTTTTGAAAAGGTTTGGAGTATTCAACCACAGTGTCACAATAAACAAAACAGTAATACTGTCAAAGTGTTATCATAAATCTTGGACCTTATATTCGCTGATTTTTAAAGAAAAAATTTTGTGGAAACACTGGACCAGTGGAAAAGAAATTAAAATGGCGCTAATGAAGCCGCATGCTAATTCACGTTGCACTGTGATTCTTTATAGCCAATACAGCACAAATGAAAGGTCCTCCTTTTTTCTTTGCTTAAGCCTTACTGTAAGACTGTTGCCACTAAATGGTTTTCCCTCTGAGAAAGAGCTGCTGTTCAGTGTAAGCTGAATCAGAAGGATAAAGAAGGTGCCTTTTTCAGAGCACCACACAAAAAAGTGAACAGGTAGCTGCAATGCTGGAAGCCTCTGCTTTTAACTTCTGAGAGCAAGAGGTGGAATCATATTGTTCTTGACACTCTGCCGTTGTGCAGATTTAATCGGTTTTTAAACTGACTCTCTGTTGAGAATTTGATTTGGAACCACAATGAGGTTAAGCCTTTTCTCCTTTTTTTGAATTCAAGTTAAACTAAAGGCCTCTTGAATTTCTTAAATGGGAGATGGGTGCACTCACCCTACTCAGGGATTTGCCATGTACGTATAATCCCACTTTAATGGCCTGCAAGTGCTATTAACTGCTTAATTTGGTTTATCAAATGCTTAGTCACTCTGCTGAGCAATGTCCAGTTTTCACTTTCTGAAGCAGGTAATGTCATGAAATTCTCATTAATGTGCTCTATATTGCATTGAAGTGTACCAGTTCTGGTTCCTTCCTTTTACAAAGCCACGGTGCTCCTCGGGTTATTGTTGAATTGGCATAAGCAGCATTGTGGCACCATTCTAAATCACTGCTTGACTTTAAATTATTTGCTGCCCTTCTGCCAAAGGTTGTATTTTTTCACAGGCAGTAGGTGGCCTATTATAGACTGTAATAAAAAGGCTGAGAATGAGAGTGCGACAGCATTCATGCTACACAAGGTTGCAGTGGTTGAGTGTGCAAAAATTCATCATTAATGTTTGCTTTATACCAGTGACTTGATAAAAAATTAACCCTATGCCTGGAACACTATTTGGCAATTTGATTGGCTTTACATATTGAACCATGACTTCACAACCAAGGTTCAAACCAAAATGTGATTTTTATTTTTTTGGCGTACTGGTACACCCCTAATTAACTGAGGCATGCCATATGACACCTGGAAACATCTCCATACTGTCAGGTTAGCTTCAAAAATGAGAGTTCACGAAACCTGACTTTTGTCTTTTTCCTCAGAGATGACTCTGTTATCTTCAGGTACAGAATTTTGAGTCATCTGACGAGGCAATGCAATTTTGTTAATATTCAGACTGATTTAAGGTCTTGAAGTATCACTCGCTGTGAGTGACTCTTTGACATTCTCCTTTCATATTTGATGCTGTTTGCAAATAGCTATGCACGTCCTAGTAATTTTGTGTTAGATTAATTTGCGATATATATCCACACATTGAAATATATGGACAGTTGAGATCAGGGTTGGGTTCAATTACTTTTTTCAGGTAGAATTACAGTAATTGTAATCAATGACTTTCATGATTGTAATTGAATTTTAACCGAATTTTTTCCCAGAAGTAATTGTAATTGAATAGTCTATCTAGAAAGTAATTGCAATTGTAATTACAATTACAATCAATTGTAATTGAAAAAAGTAATTGAGCCCAACCTTGGTTGAGATATATCAGTCACTAGCTCAAATTGGTATTGCTTAATGATAAAGTTTCCTCTTCCCGAATTTGTGCAGTGATATGTATTATATTGTATGAGTGCGTATTTCTTTGAATGTGTACAAAGCACCATCCATCGGCTCATTAAAACCGATCCCCCTCTATTTTTACAGGAAGCGTCATGCTAATTTATCATGCGGAACAGGAAATTATATCTTCTGGAGCAATCAAAACCTTTACTGCACTGTCATTACCTGATTACCTTAAGGCTGCTCGGCTTTAGATTGCTGCCTCATTAGCAATCTAATTTTTTCACGGCACAAATCAAGTTTTGGAAATAACTTTTCCCTCCCACACCTGCATTGCTTCCTAAAATCCAAAAATGCTCAAAAGCAGTGGGAATATGATGTGTTTCAGGTTGAAAATGCACTTTCAGTTTCTATTAAAAGTTTTTTTTTTTTTCTTTCTTTTTTCCCCCCATGCAAAGTCTCCCCATTAAGCCAAGCTTGGTAATAGGATAAATGCAGTATTTTTTTGGCAGTAACTTAAGATGTTTTTAAATGGAACATCAAAATGAAGAAGCAATTTGCATTTCTTTTCAGTAATAATCATTTCACCAATGTCTTTCCACTATTTGTCTGCGGAAAAGTTTTAAGGCAAAAAGTAATAGAAAAAAAATCTGTTGCTTAAGAAGGAGTTACTTGTCATTCTTACTCACGGTCTATAAAATGACTAGAATATGGTTTTCAGACAAAAAATGGCTTTGAGAAATAACAAGGGAAAGGGCGAAGTTGTCAGTTTTTATAGTTCTTAACTTCTTTAAGGTCATTGTTTCTTCATAGTACTTGTGCTCTACACATAATGCTATTACATTTAAAAACTGTGGCTCTGTTCTGGGCAGATATTTTCAAAGAATTTCTGCGATTTGTTGTCCGTGTCTTGCAAGTTTGTGCTCGGGTCATGCTGTCGAATCCTGGCTTTGCCATGTGGCCCATCACGATATACAGCTTAACTGCTGAAGGGAGCCTCTTAGTAGCAGGTGATGTGTGCCTCAGTCACCCAAGGCAAATCAACAGGTCTCTGATGGTTTACATAAGTATACTAAAGTTTTTTTTTTTTTTTTTTGTCAAACTTTGCAAACCCTCTGCGACTTGTGAAAAGAATGAGGTCACATTGCTTTTATAAGTTCTCAGTCACTGTTTCCATCTAAGCTGTGGATTTCTCTGGTCTTGTCTTTCTTCTATAATCACAAAACTTGAAGGTTGCCTATCATGTTACGAGGTGATCAGCCAATTATTCATTACAAGCCATATTAAAGTCTGCTTGTTTGTGACATGGTTAAGTGACCACCCAGAGGCAAGATGGATTGATCAACTTCAGCCAAACAGTTTATCAGTTCCTTCTTTATTCTGGGTGATCCCTCCCCCTCGTGATGTCGCAAAAGACAGGTGGGAAATGGATCCTAATGGCTAATTACCTGTGCTCCTGGTAATATGATTGGGGACCTTTTGAAATTCAATGTGATGTTTAGTAAAAAATAGTCCCACAGGATTGTGTCATGTATAGCTAGGTAATGTAGCCTTTCATGTAGATGAAACTTCAGCTATGCTGCCACAAATAAATGTCTAATTCAGTTTTACTTTGGCCATCTTGACATAACTCATGCATTCATTAAAAATAGTCCTTCTGCCAAACTGCA
Source organism: Gymnothorax reevesii (assembly GCA_029721435.1). Lineage (NCBI taxonomy): Eukaryota > Metazoa > Chordata > Actinopteri > Anguilliformes > Muraenidae > Gymnothorax > Gymnothorax reevesii. The sequence continues at coordinate 16,254,834 of CM056592.1, forward strand.
TCCCAGCTTTCAAGTCATTCAGTATTGATGTTTCAAAGCATAATGGATGTTGCATGCATCGTTTATGCCATGATAAACTGAAACTGATGGTCGGTAAATATGTTTTTTTAATGGTATTTTGCCATTTTTTAACTCCCCTGATCATTGACAAGCTATTAAGATGTAAACTCCATTGTCCGTTGTCCATCTATCGTCCATAGACAGTTTGATCCGTAACCTCCAGTGGTTTCAATTACTAATGTAGTTGGGCAAACCTTGGCATTTAACATCTTTAGCACAAGAACGACTTTGGTATTACAGCCCCACACTCCCAAAAGTAGGCATGGCAGGGAAGTCATGTTGAAGAACTGAAGTTGACAATTTTAACCCTTTCTAATGTAGATGGAGATGCGAAACTTGGTAGGTAAGCATTATTCAGCATGTCTCAACATGTCAATGATGAGTTTTGACAATACAGAGGCTTGACTGTAACGTATACTATTCATAAGATTCAAAAACAGGAAACTTGCCTAAAAAATAAAAATCCTGTATTGATCTGGAACAATATCCTATAGACAAGCGAGACCACTTAAACCAGAAAGATTGGGAGGACGGATATGGAGAAGTGCAGGAACTGCTCATGATCTGAGGCATACCACCTCATTGGTGAGGAGTGGTTATGTGTGGGCGTGTGCGACTGGTAATTGAGCTGGTCTCCTTGTATCTACTGGTAATGAGGATGAATTTTGAATTGTGTAAGGCTGTAATCTAGGCTTAGATTCAGCCAAATGCATCAGAACTCATTGGGAAATTATTTAAGTGTTGATTGATGGTGACTTGGGACCATACTGCAAAATGAATCCAAGATTTTTTTGTAAGGCAAAGAAGTACGCTTCTTTATAATAGACAAGTCAATCATTTGGCCTCAATCCAAATGAGCATATGTTTCATTGCTGAAGGCAAAACACCCCAACGACAAGGCAGGAACTGAACACCGCTACACTGAGAGATGGGCAAAGCATTGCCAGGCAAGAAACCGGGGCAATGGTAATGTCATGGGGTTCCATACTTCACACAGTCATTGACTGCATAGGGTTTGTCAACAAGTCTTAAAAATGACAATTTGATTATTGATTTTCAGTACTTTCTAGCCCCTACAACTGAGTGGAGCCATGCGTAAAATGGCCGTAATTCATACATAGAGAATATTTTTGAAAAGAATAACGTGTGAATCAAAGCTGGAACTGTGTACTTCATGCACATCTTGATTGTTTCTTTTTAAGTCCTTCGTGGAGGCATGCAAAATTAAACAATTAAAATTGTCTCTATTTATGGACCTAACTGTGTATACATGTATATAATGTATGATTTATTATTTCTTCAGTTTAAACAAATGTAGTAATGTTTTTCCGATAATCGTTTTGATGTTATTGCGTATCACAAGCCCTGTTTTCTGATATTTTGTATTCGCCTTCATATTGCATCGAGTCATTCTGTGATTGACTTCCATATCCAATGTCCTATTAAGGGGCTTTAACAGTCTCGGATTTTTTTTCATTTGCCTCTTGTTTATGGATTATGTGTGCGTTCGATAATGTGAAATTGTTCACCGTGGTATGTCCCTGAGTCACTATTTTATTTTAAAACCATATATTGACTTTCTGTGTGTGATATACAATGAATACCAGGCTTCTAGCTGTATTGCTGTGTTGCCCCGCATTAGGAAATTGCTCTTTTATCAAGAGTTTCGTCTTCCATTATCGATTTTCTGCTTAGTCCTCTCTGTCTTCCAACTTTCCTCTGTCATTTTCATATTGTGGGTTTGGGCTGCCAGTAATCTAATGTGGTGTATAATCGGGACCCAATAACCCAAACTGCAGCCATTTCCTTTTTGCGCACACGACTTAATTAACAGGGAGGAAGATATAATGTGGCTTGACGACTAAATGCGTTGGCCATAAACATTTTATTTCATAACAGCCAATAGTAGAAGGATTACCTGGAGTATTGCAGCTCAGCAATTAGGAGAGTAATTTCCTCTTGCAAGTGTTGAGCTTTGAGAGGAGGTTCAGATTTATATTTTGCCTGCATTAAGCACTACTTTTACCCCGGGAAACATTTTCCAATCACCAGAAGCACAAAGAAAAGCACTTAATAGTAAAGCTCTAAAAATGTAATCGGTCAAACATCAGAATAATGTCCAAGGCGATGATCAGCAATGCGCATACTTGAATGTATATTATTAGAGCACTTGCAATCATGAGAAATTTTGCTGTCGTATCTCTTGAGGAAAGTAGCAGCGGAGACACAATCGATTGCCACCTTTGCGGTGTTGTAAAGGCCGCAATCAGGCACCTCTCCGCACACCATGTACCGGTTGTGTAAATCTGTAATCACCACCTCTGGCTCTTAAATTCAGACCCTCTTTCTGATACTCAAAAAGCAAACACTGCAAACTGTAGATGTTCAGTAGCTTTGTGAATGCAGACATTTGGAGATGGCGATAGTGGCAAGAAACCTCAAAAAAAAAAAGAGAGAGAAAAAGGGGGAAAAATACTTTTTAAAATCTCATTATTATGAACTTCGAGCTGTTTAGGATGACATTCTATGGTTTGAATGAAGACTGGGCATCTCTGATGTTGGTTTTGAATTTTCAAACGGCAGAATGATCTTTGCTTTCGTCTGCTGTAATGCCAAATTTGTAAAGACTGATCCATTTTGTGTTGATACAAAAAGGGTGAACACTGATTCTGATGAATGTGACCAGAAGGTCACTAGCTGTCTTGAAAACACTGGTTCTGCACAGACTCTGTTTTCTTTGTGCTAGCCTGGGCATGTTCTGCACCAAGGTGTTTTTCCTGTAAGTGCGCACCGTCGGTCATGTCTGACCTCAGGTCTCTGTGCCCGTGCTTTATCCTTCTCAGGGCGAGTACGACCCGGCCAAGACCAAGGTGATGCACCTCCGGATGAACCCCACCAGCCTCGCCAAGCAGGAGCGGCAGGACGAGGCCGACAAGCTGCACAAGGAGTGCCAGCGGCTCAGGGAACTGGTCCGCTCGCTGCAGGCAGGGGGCGCTGTGGCAGCTGAAGAAGGAGCGCTCGACCTCCCGCCCTCTCAGGAAGTCCTAGGTACATTACAGCTGTGTGCCTTCATAATCGGCCTCCCAACAATGCATTGTGGATCCTGGATGAGCGGGTTTCAGCTGTGTACTCCTTTGGCAATCATCTGGTTACATCTATAAATGAGTTTACTTAGAATTAAATAGCGTGCTGTTGTTTTCCGTGTCATTATCTCAACATTTAGCCAATAATGGGTGCTAATGTTTATGCGCTTATATCGTAACGTGATGTTACCTCGTGCTGGGTCCCTATACTGGAGCGTATCCTCTGGCACTGATTGTCAATCCTCCGGTTTGTACAGTCAGGTGATTTTCCTGCAGCTGCTGCCGTTCGGCGAGCCTCTTGCCTAATTGGAATGGTTAACTGCGGCAGCTCTTGGGACCAGATGGTCTGTTAGGGCTATTCTGTCATATAGCCTGGATCTAAAAGCCTCTGTTAAAGTGTAGTAGAGCCTTATCCAATCAGTGATGTAAGAAAATTGTAGATTACAAGCCATACACTCATGCTGAAATTGATTAATGTATTGTATGAAAGGTTGAGTTTCTGAATTTGATGCAGATTGACTGGACTTACTTAATGCCATTATCGGTTGATCCCTGCATTTTAATGATTGATTTAACAACAAGATAAGCGTTTCAGAGACAGTTAGTAGGACAGGGTTAGAAAGACGCTCGTAAAGGTTTAGCCTCAACCTTTTTTTTTGGATCAACTCTGTTCCCCTGGTTTAATGATTGTGCACTCTGAGTGCTGTAAACTTGAATCTGAGTCAGAGGTGAGCATAGTGAGTTCCTGTTCCAGTTCTGAGGCACTGATGTCTTTAATGTGAGAGGTGTGACTGTAGCTCTCTCTGACACATCACAATATACTTCCCTGTATTCTCCAGCTTTAGTTCCCTCTAAGTAAGTCAAATCTGAGCCACACGAACAATGTCCTATTTCTGCCGCTTCTTCTCCTCAACTTTATGGTGACTCGGTATCTGTCTGCTTCAGTCTCACGTCACACGTTTTTACCCGGATCCCTTTCTCATGAAAGGGAAATTATGGGGGATTTATATGTAAGACGGACCAGAGGACCACATGGTCCCACATTTCTGAAAAAAAGGTTTGTGACACCTGTGTTGCGATGGGTTCTTATGAGTAAATGATTACATGTTTGACCAAAATGGAGTTATATAAACTTTTCAGCCAAAAAACAAAAAAACTCTATACAAATTTGTAAGTTCTTGGCGATTCCCTGCATTTCATTTTTCAGGTTTGTGAGATCTTGAAGGGCTGTTGGACGGAGCAGGGCACAGAGACTGAGCTAATGAGTATAAAGCCGAGTTCCCACCAAATGAGAAGTGAAATTTCTCCTCGCTTTATTTGTGGGATCATTTTTATGAAACTGTGATCCATAGGTTATTTGAAAGAGCTAGCTCCCCACCAAGCAAGCTAGGTAGCTAGCATTTCCATTATCTCAAGCAGTGCTGCTAACTGTGGTTTTAATAAGAAGTTAGGAAGCCTAGCTTGCCAGTGTTGCTGCTAGTAGCAATGACGCTGTTCAGAATACTGCTCTACTCGTGTGAATTTTCACAAGAATATTTTGAAGGGAGCGAAATGCAAATTTTATGCATTCAGGCCATTCATGTCGCGCCACATCTCCTGCGTGATTCGCGTCACTCAGCGCGGACCAGTGTCTTTTCGCGTGGTGTAATCTGGCGATACAAAAAATTTGTTTTGCGTTCAGTGGAAATGCGGCATGAGTCTGTTTTTGCATTGAAGACAAGAAATTTCAAACTGAGTTTTACTAAATACTGAAGTGGTGAAGTGTAGTCTGACCAGTAAACTTCTCTAAACTGTTAGATGCAATGGAGGCCACTGTACTGGTGGACTGAAATGGGAAGAAGTATTTTTATTAATATGACAGCTATAATAAAGTTATTTCATCCTGTTCAAATTTGGTTTTCGGTCCTGGTTTCATTTCATCACAATACACAAATAGTCATAAGGAAGCCATTTGGTGCAATGTAAAAATACTGAAAGAAATTTAATGTAGCGACTTGGATATGGATTAATGGTACCATATCATTAGTTCTCCACATGCCAGCGTTAATAGCATTGGGGCCTCTAGCGGTTTCAACTAGTTTGGAATCCATCCTCTTATTTCACACGCATAAACCTAATACAAACAGCAAGACTGAAGACTAAATATTTAATCAGAAGTGGTGCGAGTTACACATTTTTTTAAGGAGTCATTTATCATCTTCAGTTTTGTGAATATTTGCCGCGACAGGTCGATGTCTCATTAACAGGGGCGGGCTGTGAATAAACAAACAAAAGCTCTCTGAATGTAATTGGCAGTCTCTTTCTCTGTTAGATTTTTTATTTCCCTGTAACGGTCAGGACTGTCAGGACTAAACTGATGTGAACGCTGGTGTTCCTCTCGGCATTAGCTTCAACATGGGGATTTAGTGGGAAGAGTCGAGGATCTTTCATTGTCTTGTTACCCAGGTGTCACTCGCAGATTTGCGCACCCATTTTTTTGACGTGGTAAAAGGTGAGACATTGAGGGTTATTATTCATCATGCATTTTCATCACGCTTGCAGCTTATTGGGGGGCATTATTGAGACATTACTTGCTAATTATAGTGGAGGAGATCATGAGCTTTTGAAACTAATTGACTTGTTGCTTTGCTGTCAGTGTTGGATTTATTCGTAGTCACCTGTTCGCTCCCCGCTCGTCTGTCTCCGCTTTTATCTTTTTTTCTCTGCAACCACCGTTGCAGGCAATGCATTTTTTTTTTTTTTTGGTGACCGTTTTAATCAAGTACTTTAAATATGTTCAAAATCCACACATCATAAATCCATGTACTATTTTGGCCGTCGTCGTTTTTCACTTGTGAAAGTGCAGTTTACTCCTGTGTTTTGTCTGTAATTCTGCCTCTTGGCAGCTGCACAAAGACTTTCCCCACAGCACGCAGCCCTCTTGTATGCACTGAGCATTTTCACTGACAGGAGTTGCTGCTTTTTTCTGGGCCAAGTGCACAGGAACAAAGGCCCATAACATCAACAGTGGGCCAGTTCTAATGCGTCCTGTTAATCGCCAGCGTAACAAACCCAGGCAGTGTTCCTATTGGAGACACTGTACTTTTAATGCCTCGCTCCTTGACTCGCCAAGAATGAAGAAAACGTGAGCCATGATATCCTTCAGTAGACAGGCCTGCCGAAAGCAGAATAGAAAATCAATAATTCAGTGTTGCCTTGTATAATAGTGGGCCATCTTTTATTCTTTTTTCTGCCTTTATGATGACTGGAGAACACTCTGGGTCATTTGCTCGCTGCCTTTTCTGTGTCTGTTTTGCGACTGATCAGATTAGGTCAGCTTTAATTGAAAGAGTTTACTGCATTGTAAAGGCACTGCTCACAAGAAAGAAGCTTCCTTAGATCTCCGGATTGATGATTATACAAAAATGCAGACAGGTCTCAAATTTCTCTTTGCTCAGTTGCCTGTTCAAGATTAAATTGGCACATTTGAAATATATACTTTGTCCTAGCCATATTCTCTCTTTCCTTTCATCAGCACATTGCTTTTACTGGTATTCTGACAAGTTTTTTAAAGTTGCGTTTATTGTTTGTGACATGAAGCTGTCTGTCTGCCTCAAACTCTTCTCTCCAAAGACAGTCTAGCACTGTAAATATTACCAGGTTATATTTTGAAGCATCGCACCAGTATCCATCTTTGTTCCTGCATTTGGAATCCTGTGCGACCACTTAAATTTTCTCCTCACTTTTATTTCTAGGAACCACTATTTGGCTGCTGTTCAAGTCACTATTTTATAGCAGATGTCCTACGGAGTTTTTTGTGTATTATGTCGTTGTGTAATCGTTAAGAGTGACTTCTGACAGCATAGCTTGTCTCCGCACAATGTGACAGATGTGTTACGATGATACTTTCATCACAAAGCAACAGAGGGATGCAGGGGACATTTCTGACAGAAATTGACAATTCTATTCTTGTGAGATTTCTTGTGAATTCCCCTTCTGCTGGTGCAGTTTGGATTGGCATAAATGTCATTGTGGCCCTATTTGTTCTATTACACTTACAGGAAATGTTATGACGTGTGTCTTCGTCAAACTTAGCGTTGAGGACATTAGCTGTCAAAATGTTTCCATTGCACCTTCTGTATTCCCTCTGGTTTTGACAGGCTGTATTTTCAGGAAAATTGGAATTTGTCATTTTCTTTTTATCTGCTAAATTTTTTCAAGCTTTTCCGTCATTTTTTTTATTTCATTTGACAGAAGAGGGCAGACAATTTGTCTTAAAGTAATGAGAACTGTTAATGAATGTACAGAGCTTCAAAAAAGTGATTTTTCGCTAGCGCTCAGAGATCGAGACATTACCTTGAGGGCGAGTTGTGGTGGATATTTGTGCCACTTTCCATCATGCACCATAGAAATTTTTGGACGGAGAGTATTGTTGTTTTGTCGGAAGGAATGCAAAGATAACATTTTTAAGGCCAGAATCAATTAATTTGCATTTCTACTGGCCAATGGAATACTATATGAATTTTGGCCTAAATGCTCATGCTATTTTAGTTGAGCTGTTCAGACATCTTGAGACAGCAAGTAGTGTTTTGGGGAGTTGCAACACTCTTTGTAAAAATAGGACGATATAATTATGATCTAAAGGAAAAACTAACACATTCTATTATTGTTTTTTTTTTTTTTTTTTAAATCAGTTCAGTTACAGTGCTGGGTAGAGTGAGACAATTACTTCAGTCACTGTGTGAAATTTGACTGCAAATCTGTTGGTAGCACATGGAAAAAGTGGTAAATTCAAAAAAGGTGTTTATCTAAAAAGAAAAGTACATAGAAAGTGTGAATCAGTTGGCAAGTTCAGACATTTTTCGTATGAAATTTGGTTTGAGCGGGCATCCCCACGAGGAAGCTCGGCTTCGATCGCTCGCGAACAGAAGTACCAGCTCCTTAAGTGTTTCAACTGATGGGGAGGAATATATCACAATCCGCAGGTTACACTTGCCACAGTCCCTAAATTAATTCAGACTGATTGTATGGTGAACGATATGAAGTATGGCAAGGTACTACAGGCTAAGCAGCTGCAAGGATGGTACGTTGGCCTACACTCGCTGCTACGGGCGATGTGTCGTATCTTCTTGGACGATGTCCTTCAGCATTATCTTTTTTACAAATAACTCCTAGTTGAAAAGAAAATTTACATGTAGTGTATTGTTGTCTTAAGCAGTTGGTAGAGAAGTAGACTTGTTTGACTGCTTGCAATAAACATGCGGCAGGTTTAGCAGTAGCCTTTACCGGATGTGGTATAAACAATGAACATCCAATTTTCCAAGGTTTTATATTCTTGGATGTATATTTTTAGGTGTTACTACACCATGTTATATTTTGATAGCAATGCATTTTTTTAGTTGTTGCAGTAGAGCAGGAGCCGCCAATAAAAAAAATCTCAAACAGTCTTATAAGATGGTGCACCTAGTTTGTCAAATTAGGTTGATGAATGCAGCATTTACAGAACGATGTTTTAATGCCATGCATTGGTTGGGCCATTGCTATTTCATACATGAGCTTGCGGTTGTGGCATGCTGACTCATTACACCATTTTGGCCTGAAGTTTGATTACACTGTCAGTTTCCCATCAGAGACTACTTAGTCTCATGAGAATTCACTTTGGTCCTAATGAAAAAATGGAATGGAAAAAATTGCACATGCGCTATATAATTATTGTAACCTGAGATCCCAACTGGGTTTTACAATTCCAATACCTCGTCTGGATATTAACCTGCAACTGGCAAATATCACATCTTGTTCCATAACAACGCATTTTTCAAATTTCTCTGAGTTTTGTTGGAACTTCATTTCCAATGGTATAGAATACTCCTTAGCCTGGAGCTCCATTTCATTGTTTGAGCACAGGCTATTAGTTATAAAGGAGAACCATTCAGGAATATTCCTGGTAAATTTGTTGGTCTCCAGCACACTCCAGAGATATGATCTCTCTCTCTCTTGTGTTTAAAGCCCCCCATGCACAGGAAGACATTGTCAAGATCCTTGTACAAGAACTGGACTGACTCAAACTGATCAAACACCATTGAGATCAGCTAGTAAGCTGACTTTGAGCCGGGCCTAATCACCAGATATCGCTGCCGGTCCTCACTGATGTGCATCTGGCCGGAAAAGATTCACGTTCCTGCTGTTATTATGTAGCTCAGATACTTCCTTGAAATAAGGGGGTAACAACTTCATATGGAAGCCCATGATTTTTGAAAGTGGCGTTGAATGTACATTTCTCCTACATTTTACTGAGCAGTGCATCTTGTGCTGTTTTTGAGATGTGTGCTACTTTTTCTTCAAGCAATTCATGCATGGGCATCATAATCATTACAGAGGGAGACAAATATGTCCTCAAAGTCCGACCATCAGTCATCTCAGTGCCCTCTATCTGCATCCTGATTCCATGAGCAGTCGGGGTATTATCGTCTGCTGACAGCAATGACTCTCATCTCAGATTTTAATTATTCTGGGCCTAATCGTAGGGCATTTTTCTATATGAATCTTGGTTTTTTTTCCACTGTTTGCGGTTTATGGCTCTGTAGTGGGCAATAAGAATAAATAATGTACTAAATGAAGTATTTGCAGCCATTGTTTTACGGATTTAATTATTCATTTGCTTTTCCCTTACGGAGCCCGAGAGGAAAGACGACTGCACACCTTCTGAAAGCTAAATGGCTTATTTATATTTTTCGGAAAGAACATCCAAGTTTTAATGAGCAGAACTGTCAGGTTGAACTTTTCAAACCGATGAAAAGGGAGCTCTCCTGAGCATGAAGGAATGCATATACATTTGCCCCGATAAATAAATCAAGGATTGAGTGGCAATTGAGCATAATTTTGCGTTTGCTTTGAAAACAGTGGCATCTGTTAACGTGGATTAATTGTTGGTCTTAGCCAGGAAAATTTACCTTCTGCAGCAAAGAACATGATCTTGGAACAAATCAGCTTGTGATGCATCTTGGTTGGTTTGTCTAGTTTTCTCAGGCTCCTATTACAGGCTGTTGACTTTCCTTGAGGTCAATTGTGAATTGCGAAGAAAAAACACTGCAGCGTCCCTCGGAGTGTGATTTTGTATTTCCTTATAATATATTATGATTATTATAATATATTATTATTATATGATTATGAAGGTATTATAGACATTATATAATACAGTATATAGCATATCCAAAAACATGTCGCTGGAAATTTTTATGAACTGACTCTGACCTTCCTTTGGACAATTGCATCTGGCTTTTAGGGCTGTGATTCGCGAAAAAAAAAAAAGTGATCTGATGCTATAAAAGTTCTCTGGTCTGTTGTAATCTGGCTTGATAATTAAATGAACTTGTTATCCTGTCTCATAGGTGGATGCTGCCACTCACAGGGCCATTACCTTTGTCACGTCAGATAAAATAATGTACATCGATGAGCCGAAACATTAAAATCAACAGCCTTGTATGCTGTTGGTCCTCCACCTGCCATCAAAACGGCTCCATCAAATTGGCCTCCCCATGAATGCTCAGACCGCGGTGTATCCAAGCAAAACAATCTCCAGCGCGTCACACTTCCTCCGTCAGGTTGTCTCCCTCCCATCATGCATTATGGTGCCGTCTCTTCCTTAGATAATGCACCCGGCCAATGTACATTATATAAAATGGTGGGTGGAGGGGGGGGCGTGGTTTACTGATTGAAGTTTATCAGGATAATTGTCTGTTGTCAACAAACCAAGGTCACAAGAAGTCGTGACTGCCATCTTTTTTTAATGTGATGTTTGATTTTCTTTAAGCTTTTTTCGTTGTTATTGAATGGCAAAAAACTGCTATAAGATTTTTTTTTACCCTCATTTTGCAGCAACTTGTCTAAACAGGAAATGGATATCCTTAATGCTTTGTTTGATTGCAAGGAAAGCTGAGATTAACCATGGCACAGAATTTTTTTTACTGCCTTCAATTTTGTGCCCTCATACATTTGTCTCAGCACAACAATTGCTCAGGTGCTCTTGTGCTTGATGTTGCATTAATGTTGCATTGTTGGAAAGCACCAAGCCCACCTATTAACCATCAGCCGACAAGTAGAGATTCATCAGAAGTGTTCCTCTTTCTTTTAAACTACTCTGGAACCCTTTGTCTTAAGTCACATGCTGAAACAAAACCAAATATATTTCTGATTGTGGGTGCACACTGTGTTTCCTGCTGTTCGTTAAGGACTCTGCGATGTCCTCACGTGTGTATATCATGATCAAGAAGTCCACAACGAGAAGTGTTCGCTTTCCTTCTCATACTGTACTTACGCATGTGGCCGACTATTTCAATATTGCTGCTCCTCTAGGAATGCAGATGTTTTCTCGGCACCTTTCATGTTATTTTGGTCAGCCCCAACCATGTGATTGGCTGAGGTCAAAGACCGCATAAATACAATAGCAGAAAAACCTCTCCTACACCTGTCTTATTTGGCCAGACTTCATGTCCATGACTCTGTAGAAATTGCGCTTGGCTGAGGCTTACAGTTTCTGATTCTTTAAAGACTCCTCATTAATAGCACCATGACACCCTCTCTCACCCCACCCCATGGTCAATGACATGCTTAATTTGCTCCTATGACGGCCCAGTTCCGCTAGGCACCCGTATTTTCTGCTTTCTGTTATGTTTCCGAACAAAATTGCTTTCAAAGCTTCCCTTCAAGGCATTTGTTTCAGTGGAAGCATTAAACCGCCCGTTCATATTAGGAGCGGCATTACCTTATCGTACAAATGCAGAGGTGTTTAACGGTCAATTAAGTTGGCAAGCTATTTTACTTGCTCAGTGGTGTATTTAAACTAGGAGTCGTTTTGAACATCAACAGGAAGGAATGTTGTTTTTTCGCCGTCCAGCAATGGAATGGAATGATTGTGTTGAATTGATGAACAGTAATTTTTAAAAGAAATTTCATACGTTATTGATAAATTGTCTAACATCGATGTACAATGTTATTTTTATCTCGCCCCTGAGGATCAGGGGTGGTATTGTTTTTCCTTGAATTGTTATTTGATTGTTACCAACTTATCAGAGAAATCATTTCCAAACTAAGTGGACCATGATCCAGAATACAAGCCATTTAATTTTTCAGAAAGTAGACCAATGTTTCACACAGATATTGCCCTTTTCTCTACCTTAAATTCTCTTGTAATCATTGGATTGAGTTCAAACCAAACTCAAAAGGTACAGGCTTCAATTCTACTTCCTCATATACATACAGTATGTAACACTGTCATTGGGGTCTACCTCCCCTTAGCAGTAGTGGAGTAAATGCCACCGGAGGTTGGGTAAAAAAAAAAGTCCAAATGTCCATAAAATCATCAATATTCATTCAATTATGTTTAAATTTGATGTATGGGATTTCGGTAGAAATGTATTTTAGTTCCTCAAATGCAGACAGAGTAATTCAGTTATGTTTGTTGGAACTGCGTCACCACAAGTACTGGGGGGGAGGCGCGTTGCTCCTGGCACTGCTTGTTCCGAACTCAATCTATATCACTCTGGTCAGTGGTCATTTATAAAATCATCTATTTCTTCTAAATCAGTTGAACTCAATCTGGCTCCATTTTGTGTTTAATGAAGAAATGATAAAAATACATGAATGTTAAAAAAATATGGCAGCGTTTTATTTTCATGGAAGATATCTTGACAGTCGGTATATTAGAAACATCATTTAGTTTCTGTACATTTCCTGTCTATTTGCCTGAATTAATTTTTCTTATCTGAACAATTTGCAGGAAATGGTACTGAATAATTTAACTGCATCCGTAGAAGTCCGCAGCCGTTTGTCAGTTATCCCCCCCCCCTAAAAAAAAAGTAATTAATTGGGTGCAGCACTTATTTGTAATTTATTTCAGTCTAATTAAAAAACTTTCTCATTTCTCTGTCCTTGAACACCATTTTGGGACGTCCATCGGGATTTAAATTGTGAAACTGGAGGGTCGTTCCTCTTGTGTAAGTTTACTTTCAGGGGCTGTCAATCAGACCAAAGTTTAAATTAATTTATCCCCTTTAAAGCTCATGCAGAATTTGAAGAATAAAAAAATATATTTTTTTTTTTTTTTTTTTTTTTTTTTTTTTTCTGGGGGGATGGGTGGGTGGGTGAGCTCTACGTCTCAGAAATAAATATCATCTAAACCTGTGTAATCACCTGAAGAGTCGAATGAGATTGAGCACATTTAGAATGCGTGTTCTCTGATGTTTTTGACTAATTTAACTGTATGTACAACTGCAAATATTTCAAATGGATTTAACTTCTTTTTTAAGTATAAGAGTATGTTTTCATTTTTGTGTCACTAAACATTAATGACTTGTTGACTGAGCAGCTATTCCTGTTCTTGCAGATTCTGTTCATTCCTAATGGTTTGTCATCAACGTTGGTGCTAATTTTCCTAAGCCAGGAGTTACTTTATCAATGTCTCCACTTTCAATCTGTGATGACACTGGCTTAAAATCTATATAAGAACTTTGATTTTTCACTGTCTATCTCCCATTCATAAATGCTGAGCTCACTATGAATGATTATGGTAGAGGATGCCAATGCTCTGAAAAACTTGCATTAATATCATTGACTATTGTTGCCATCAGAATGAACAGGATTTTGAATTCATGCAACATATGATTGCGAAAGCCGGTATGCTCAGTGGATAAAATTTGTAGGGTATCAAATGTCTAAGTTGTGAAAATAAGAGCTCACTAGACCACCTAAGCAGATTGGTTTGGATTCTTATCCCAAAGACAAGAGAATTACCAGGTGCTCCGAGTCAGTCATCTGCTTGAAGACAGTTCAGTCAGATGTTGATGGTTAAGTGCATTTTGCTGTTTACTAGCGTGCATGAACATTTGATGCAAGAATTGTCCAGCCGTCCCTCAATCTGCAACATCCTCACTAAGCGATTTTAATGGCATTGCCATCCATTAATTTAGCTTGAGCTTGTCTTGTTTGTTTGTTTTTTTTTTCTCTGTGGTACGCATTTTAGCAAAAGATCTACAGAGTGTATTACTCTGATTATTTGGTGGCAATAGGTTGGATGGTGTGGAAAGAGTTTGTGGGCATAAATGTAGTAATAATTATAATAATAAAGCAAGCATACAATTAAAACTCTATTTGCCAACTTTGAATGTCAGTGGTTTGTAGACTGCAGATTTGACAACATAAATTAATTCCTAGACGTTTCAGTGTCTGAGACGTGACACTTCTCTTCCTGCTCATCAAACGGGGAAAAATGATCATTCAGCATGTTTTCATTTCTGTCCCCAAGTGATGACCGCATTTCTCAGATTATATTCTACATAATTTACTGAAAGACTGTGACTGAGGTTATAGTGCTTCTGTGTTTAAATACGAGCCAAATTGCAGCAGCACTTTTGGGAGCTGTTACGTTTCAACAGTATTGGTTTTACTTGGTGGGGCACGATTGAGATTTTCATACATATTCAAGTGTTACCGAGCTTAACTCCCATTACCTTCTAACCATGCGACTTAACTCCCAGTGCCTTGCTAATCAAACTAATTTGCATGATTAAAGAAGGTAGGGGAAGGGGCTGTCAATCACAGTTCGATGGGCACTGGTTTGTAGCAGCAGGTTTTAAATGAGAAACTGTTTTCTTTTTTTTCTTTCCCCCCCCTTCCACTGCTTTAAGGACTTGTGGATATACTTATATAAAGCCTATCCCATGAGACGCCTCAGAATATGAATTGGGTTATACCATCCGTATTGGCAGGGACACATTTATTCAAGAATTTGGTTTTATTGGGGGATTTCACCTGGAAAACGGTTGGACTTTGAGGAGGGCTCACCAGCCCAGAGATGCTATGTAATTAGGGCATGATTTGTCACTAGCCCTAACAAGCTGGTACCCTAACTCATATTAGGTACTTTTATTTCTTCTAAAGCAAGTCCTGTTGAAAAAAGAAAGTACATATTGTGACATGTATTATCATAATCTCAAATTTTGAATTAATTTTGGTATAAAAATTGGCCCATATCACGCAGCCCTAGCTGCGTAGTAATGAACAAAATATTTAAATCTACCCATCGCCGTGTGTTTTTCATCGACTTGATTGCAGTTGATCATAAATGGATTAAGAGAAATGGCTGGGGGAAAAGCCACAACGATTGCAGCCAATCTCGAGTTTGAATGGGGATTTTTGCCAAATGCTAGTGATAGTGTTGCAGCTGGAGTTTTCGGGAATATTATGGATTCATCTTGGAACTGCAGGATCTGGGCAGATCCTTTGTGTCACTGCGATACCGAGGACATTTTTTATAGGAACCGCGTGAAACTTAACCTTCAAAGTCCAACTGTTCTAATGGGAATCAGATAAACTTTAATGTGAATGTCTCTGTGCATAAAAGTTCTGCTGACACTGACAGTTACTTTTGCACCACCAAACTGAGGCTAAATTTAACTATTTCAAAAATGACATGAGTCAAATCGTTCTGTTTAGAATCGGGTGGCAATTTGGTGTAAACATCCCAGGAGGCTAGAGTTGTTCCGCTGCTGATTTTCTGGACCCTTTCTTGTTGGACCATCACTTGGCCAAATTATTGATTTTACCATCTGGGAGAGTGCAGGAGTTTTGGGAAAATACCTCGCTGTCATCTGCGACCAGTTTTGTCCAGTTTTATTCGGGGATGTGAGTTACTCTTTGGGATATGATAAACCCCCTTCTGTACGTCTTTGTCTAAGCATATAATGCCCAGTGCTACTGATGCATCCGCATATTCTATACTAGGGCTTCTCAGAGTCTGGACTCCGGTCCGCATCCTGACCGCCTGGCAAGTCAGTGCGGACCCAGAACGCATCTTGTTTTATGAATGCAAAACACGACGACATCTTTTTTTTTTTTTTACTGCTGTTAGAAAAGTTAAATGCACGTTGATTCAGCGAAGATGAACCACATTAACTTTACTGTAGGCTCATTGTCTCTCCGCTCCTCTTCTGCGTTTCAGCGGGGGCGCACTGCTGAGACACAGGGGTGTGCCTCACTGATGAGCAGAGAGCTGAGCGCTACCATGAATGACGGCAACTAGTAGCCAACTGGTACACACTAACACGGTGTCATTAGCGTTAGAACCAATCAGAGGCAGAGTAGGGCGGGACGAACACTCCATCATTCAACCCCCTCACAGTCCTCAAAAAGTCCGTTCTGCAGTAATTGGGCATAATACAAATCTCCCGACTTCCGGCATGTGATTTGTTTTTCTAATTTAAATTTTGAGCTTCGCATTCATTTATATTTAAAAATAATTATTTTGTGGAACAACTTCTTGCATTTTCAGTTGTTTTGCCCTCATGGCTTTTTACTGGACAAGGCAAATATTAATATGAACTGTCCTAAATCTACAACATTCTCCTTCTATAATCATTTCATAACCAACGAGTTTCATATTTAGTTACCGCCATCATCCGACTGCCAGCCCCACTCAGTACATTAACATTAGCAGACAATAAAAAGGTGAGAAATTATGATTATGGATTATGATGAGAAATTAGCTCATGGATTCGACGATCAGAGAAGCCGTCATTTCAATGAAGCAAGAAAACGCATTTATAATATTCTGTCAAGGACACAAACTGCTGGGGTTATCATTCAGAAAATATAGCTATGTTCCAACATCGCAGAGCCTCTTGCAGAAAGCTAACGTCAGTTTTTGGCAAGCAGCGATTACTGAAGCTTGCCGTAATGCTGACGTATCTTATAAATTCAGTCAATGACGGTAACACTCTTGAAAATGGATAACTTGGTCACTTGCCTGTATTGCTTTCGTATGGCATTACATTCTATAAATCTAATTTTGTAAAATTGCGGCGGTCAAAGTAACAACATAACTTGCTACCTATAACAAGCATCACGTCAGTCAGTCTCGTATGCGAGCATCAGAATGCTCACTCATTTCAATTAATGGCCTGAAAGTAGCCAAAGTAGCAATCACACCCTTTGTGCCAAGGTTCAAGCAATTGATCGCAGACAAACGGTGCCATTTCCCCCACTAGGCTTGGAAGTATTTTGACAGTGTTGATTGTTATGACATTTGAATGTTGCTTAAAAGTAATAAATGAGTTGGAAAAAAGTAAAATGTGAGTAAAGAAGTTAGTGGCCAGAAAGTGTTGTGCTGACCATGTTCAGTTCTCCATTTTCCACAATTAATATGTTGAAGAGCTCATACCACAGCAGTTTGACCAAGGAACATTTATTTTGTATGTTGCTTAGATGTGTATGTTTGTGTGTTGCTTAAATGTGAAAAACGAGATGGAAAAAAGTTTTAGTCTTATTATGTTCCGGACTTCTGACCTTAAACGATCATAAAATATAGACCTTTGAGAAATAAGTTTGAGAACCCTTGTTCTATATGCTTTTCATGCATAAAGGTGCTGTTTGAATTATTTTGTAGTGTGTTTGTACATGCTGCTAGTTTTATATGGGATGTAATAATTCTTGATAGAAATCATACGCAACAGGTATGAAATTTAAAATTGAATTTTAAAAGACATTATTCACAAATGAAGAATAACATTATTATAATTGTTGCCAATTTATCACATAATATGCCCTGACTCAAATACAAAGTTTACCAAGGAAAGCAAATAATGCCAGATTATTATTCCTTGTAAGCCCGTTAAATCTATTTGACACAGGGGATCCAAACACGAAACCTTAGTGTTTTTTTCCTTCTGGTATTTATATGGGACACAGGTAGTGCAGCTGCCGTATCACTGAAATAACTGTTCTGTTTTTATTATTGCTGCCATTTTTGTTATTTATTTCTTCCTGGGAAAGCACTCTTTCTTCAAATTGTCTGGTGAAATATCTGACATTTTGTGGTTTGCATCACCCCAAAGATTACATAAACGCGCATTTGATTTCGTGGCTGTACTCATAATTTAGTCAGTTTAAATTTCAGTAAAGAAACGAGATCTGTGGAGATGTTTTAACTTAAAACATACCAACTGGCAGTAGAAGCCAGCTTCAGTAATTAATAATAAAAAAATCACTTTCTGTGCTCTTACCTGCTCTCTATCTCTTGCCCTCGCTTAGATTTGCGCAGACAGATGGAGAGTGTGGAGTTGAAGAACCAGCGTCTGAAAGAGGTCTTTCAGAAGAAGATCCAGGAATTTCGCACAGTGTGCTATGTGCTGACAGGCTACCAGATCGACATGACAACAGAGAACCAGTATCGCCTCACTTCTGTGTACGCTGAACACATGGAAGATTCTCTGCTCTTTAAGGTAAGACATGTTTTTGCAGTGTCGTACCACGAAACTGGAGCATAAGGCCTCAGTCTTGAGTGTAACAGGGACTGATATTCTTTGTGCCAAGTCATGTTTCGTGTCAAGTATGGCATCACTTCTGTTTTTGTCAAGCTATTCATAGAATCTTGTATGGAATAAATTGAACCTGCATTTTCACTGGATGTGGCAGTTTTGAGTTGTTTAATAACCTATTAGCATGTGTATTCAGACTTAGAGAATTTTGCTTGGAACTTTTTGCTTTAAAAGTCTAACATGAGGTATTTGCTGTGGTCAACATAGTCTTAAACAACAACCCCTAAATGTACTTTAACTGGAGTAGAGAAAGTTGAAATATAGACGGCTAATAGTGGTCTGCTTCATTGAGCTTTTTTAGAGCTTGTCTGATTTTGGCCATCCATAATTACAAAAGACCAATGTCAAGCTCCATCGTGCTTCGAGTGCCACCACAATCCTGAAGGAGGACCGAAAGAGCTTCTGGCTTTGCTCAAGATTTTTTGATCACCAGTATCTCTCTCTCGTGAAAACAAAATTTAGCAGTGAGAACTGAATTTGAAAGAATATTAAATGTGAGTTTTTAACTGGTATCTTTGTAGCGCCACCCATCTTCTTCGTGGGGCATTATTTAATCCCCAAAATGCAAGTTTCGGGGATATCATGGTTTCGCCCCACCAGCCGCCACGTCCTCAGATTTTAGCCTTTAACACGACAACTCACAAAATACTTTACATTGCCTTTACATTCTCATTTTTAGCTTATGGGTAGATTTGGAAGAGAGGATGAACTGATTAGATTTTGGGCAAGTATGTGCTACTAGTCTTGCCACCTGGTGGCGCTATATATTGAAAAAAAATCCCTTTTTGACCATATCTCTGGAACAATTACTTACTCAGACCTCAAATTTGCCTGATATTGTAGGTCTAGTAAAGGGGAATCTATTAAAGGGCGTTTTGAGTATTGGGGATTTTCGGGGATATGCCCCTTGCTGTTGGCCTCCGACAGTGTAGGCCTAGTTTAAGAGGATTGCAGATCATATTGCATTTAACACTTCTTTGAAATATGTTTTCCATACCATCTCCTGAGTCTGCTGTGTTGTGGGCTTTGGACCATATTCCTTAATTCATGTTTAAGTCTTCAGAATACATTTATTTCAGTCGTGCCAAACAGTTCATGCTTTGCATTTAAAATATCCACACTCGATTGCTGAAGTTGTAGGTTTTTGAAACGTGCAGGAATAACATTAATATCAGGATTTGTTCGTCTTAAATATGACCTTCCAATTCAAAAAAAATCAAGAAGGAAAAAATAAGCCCTCATTATCCCAAGCCTAACTTCTTTTGCTAATGCTGTTTAATGGTAAATGATTATTGCTTACCATGTTTCACTTGCTATCTCTTCTGTCCCTTTAAAGTTTGACTTATTCATATCCCTCTTTTGTTATACTGAGAACAATGATGCCTAGTCAATAGAAATCCTGAATGTTCCATCAGTTCAAATGCTCAAGCCATAGTGAATCAATTAATAGGGGGAAAAAATGTCAGCCATCCTGCATCGAGGCTTAATTTCTGATCTCACTTAAAACTAATGCTTTTCCGAGGGTTAATGCCTGTGCACCCATGTCGTCCTACTTTGGTGTTTTGGTCGTTCCTGCCTTTTTAATGAGTGTTTCAGTTTGGTTCTTCTGTCGGCAAAAAGGAAAGTAGAATTGGCCTTTTATGTCTTAGCACATAGCCATTTCATTTTTCATGTACTGCATCATTGGCTCTGGCTGCACATGATCTTTGATAACCCATAGCTTCAGTGCCATTAGCATAACTTGTCCATTGCCCTCCAGCCATTCCCATGGGTCTTGTTTGGAGAATAAGGGGCCTTGCTTAGGTATAGCTTTTGTGCAATTGATTCTACTACTCTTGTCCCATACATTGGTGTTCTCTGCATAATAATCCCAAATGGCTTATATCCAGTAACTAGGAAATACCTCCTCACTATGGTTGACCAGTCTGCATTATACATTGCAGTATCCATATTTATTTGAAACTGGAAGTTTTAGGTCTAGAAGACTTTCTCTCCTAATCTGTGCTATACTTAAAATTACTGAATTAGCTTGCATATTTAAAGGTTTGTGGAATTGCTGATCATTTCCAACCATTGTTCATTAGAATGTGTATCTTTCTCACAGGCAATGTAAAGATGGAAAGTTTAATTTGGCTTTATTCTGCCTGTCTGCCCGATTGCACAGGAGCCGATCTGTACAGTCGGTTGCCTTCAGTTTCCTCATCTCGGCTCAAATGACGGTGCAGCTCAACCGCTCTGTGCTTTCCTGGAGGGAAGACGTATCTTACAGTGGTGCGACAGGCCAGCTAATATGATTTGACATTCCAGATTGGGAGAAAATGTCAAAAAATGGTGGGCGTAAATTATGTTCTGAGTAAGGCATAGCCAATATCTGAAGCGGCATACATTTACTTCAGTTATGTGCTTTCCTGCATCAGTTCTACCATGACGATCCGAGTTGTATTGACAGTGACTGGGCGTCAGACTGTCATGTACAATTGTTTCTTAACAAGCAGGGAAACTGTAGAGGATTATTGCAGCCTTTGGTAAGATTGGAAGTTGGAATGTTTTATTTAAGCGTCTTCAAAGGAGAAGTCAGTCATTTAGAACTGTCAGTTTCTGCCACCATTTTACTTAGTCCTTAGAGATCACAGTTGTCATGTGAGCCTTGCCTTGGAGATGTGAGTACAGATACATTTCCTATCACCTGTTTTTCTTCCCATGTTTGTGCGCATGGTTTTTGTGAAAAATTGGGCAGATATAACTTTATAACTAGCCTCAAGTTTTCCAGGAAAGATATGAAAAAATGATGCTTTATTGTGCATGATCGTGTCTAAATTTTGACGTAAAGGTCCACCAAGTAATTTCTTGACAAAAAATGATAAAAATCAATAATTACTTCAACAAATTATTAAGATTATGTCCACTCACATGAGAAGAGGAGTCAAACTGTTTTATATGATGAAAATAAATAATTTTATTCTCCAAGGTGCAGGTCAAACTATTTTAAATCTACAATGTTTAAAGAACCATCGAATTCTATGAAAACTTTTAACTGACGTGAAAATTTGCAGAAGATAAGCTTTGGGATCCAATACAATCTGTTTCATGAATCTCAATTAGAACATTTGATGGCAAAATAGTCACAACTTAATTGCTCACATTTTTAGCAATTTCTTTTGATTGTCAGAGAAATAAAGATTATAATTAACAAAGCATTGAGGCAAAATATTGGGCTTGGGCTTGTTGTGTACAATAACGTCAAATAATAAATGCTTACTGAAAGTAAGTGGTGTCGGCAGTGGTCACTTAAATGACAGCTGCATCCATGCTTGTTGTTTTCAAAGATAGTTATACAAAAAAAAAAATACTCGGGCAACAAAAACTTATGTCTGAATTCTGACATCACTTGCATGAGAACAACAGTGATTGAATCATTTCAACGTTGCCATGAAATGGCCCTCCAGGACTCGCAGGTGCAACGAGGCGGTGCAATCATGCCTTTTTCATCCACATCAGAATTGAGATCAAGGGCAAGGTGCTTGTTAATGCCACAAAAACTTGTGGACTTAAAATTAAAATGAATATTTGGCTAGATATTTAAACTAGATTCCCTCCAACAAGTGAGGTATAATTATGTGACTTTGGAACAAATTAGACAGGATAATCATGATGAATTGGTATAACAGCACGACCATGGAAACTTCTGTCATGTTGAAAGTGAACTTAAAGAATCGCATAACCATCATGAATATGCAGTGATTATGGCAAAAGGTGGATATATTGATGAATTTAAGACAAATGTTTGTTTTAAGAAAAATGTCCCTATTCTTTTTCTTCTTTTTGAATCTCCAGTGAGTTGAGTATTGTGGTTTTACTCAGAAGACTTGACTGGTAGTGTTTCTGTTGTGCTTTGAATAATCACCCCTTTTTATACGCCCGTCTTAAGACGGGACGTATTATGTCATCACCCCCGTCCGTCCGTCTGTTGTCTGTTAGCAATTTCTTGTCCGGGGCATAACTCCTGAGCCGCTTGAGCTACATTCGTGATACTTCACATACACGTGCACCATCACTAGGCGCTGTGTCACGCACCATGATTTCGTTCACCCGGTCAAGGTCAAGGTCAAGGTCACTGGCAAAGGTCAAAGGTCACATGGGGCCCAGATGGGGCTTGTCCGGAGCATAACTTCTCAACCGCTTCAGATACATCCATGATATTTCACACACTCGTGTACCATCACTGAGCGGAGTGTCGCGTACCATGTTTACGGCCCTCCCTCCAAGGTCAAGGTCACGGACAAAGGTCAAAGCTCACATGGGGCTGTTGTCTGTTGGATATTGGTATCATGTTGTCTGTCCACTTCCTGATCCATGTTCATGACGGGCGTATTATGCACCGTTGGCGGTGCTCTTCTTGTTATACTGGCTGGTGGTGTCTGATTGCCTGCATTAAGGAGGTGACATAGTGGTCTTTGTATCTCACAGACATATCAGTCTCTACCTGATTGTCAAAAGATTCGCTGTTGACATTCATCCTCCCAGAAGGAAAAGATGTAACTGATTTAGTGACCCCATGACCTTTCCTCTTCTGCCTCGACCAGACCAAACACTTTTTCAAAAAGTAACAACTTGGTAGGTTGAGTGATCAATTATGTCTTGGCAGAGATCTTCATTCCTAAGGTGCATTATTGATAGTATGGCTGTATTTTCCATTACCATTTTCAAGACTACACGGTGAGGACGTTCAATATGATAAGCTTGAAGTCATCATGTTGAATTTAAATAATTTAGCTTTTTACGCAAATTCTAACATGGAAGTTCACAACTTTATGTAAACAAACTCCGTGCTCTCTCTCTTCCCACTGCATATTTTTTGAAGTGTTCTGTCAAAATGAATCATGCTTAGAAGTGCTGTCAGCTCATACATTTTTATTAGGTTGGATGACATTTAAAAACGGCCCCGTTTGATGTGTATACATACCGAATATATTCTGTAATGTATTTAAGAAAATCTGTAAGCAAGCCGATAATTCAGGAGATTTAGGAATCAGGCTATGCATTGAAATGTTAATGTATTCATTAACATGATAGTAATTTTTCAGCTAAAGTTGTCTGGCTTGGCCATCTAGTTATGCGGTATTATCCGCTTACTATAATTTGTGTTTACTCTTGCTGGTTTGACCGCCGTATGTTTTATTTGAGAAATAATTTCTTATAGTAATACCTTTTTGTTATTTTCTTCGGTCTGCTAATTTGGATGCCATGTAAAGCCACCAAGAAAAAAGCTTTTTCTGTAATGTAGCAGCAGAGCTCAACTCGAGACATGTTAGACACAAGTAATATTGGATATCATTTGTGATTATAAATCACGAATAGGCCACAATACTGCTGAAGTTATAATACAATAAGATTGTATTATAATTCAAATTTTATTTTGAACATCATAGCTGATTGAACACTCAAGATCTTACAGTTCTGGATCTCACTTGGTAACAGCGAAAGACTGTGAAAAGCCTCAGATTTATTCTATTCTCTTACAGTTCAGCACATCGAATTAAGTTACTAATTTAATAATTAACGAAAAGTGCACAGTCAGCCGAAATGTAAATGTTCAGACCCAGCGGCAGTTTCCTCTGGAAGGCTTGGGCTGAAACGATCCCGACTCACAAAATTACTAAAATTACCTACTCAGTCAAACTAATCTACTGAGTAAGTTTGACTGAATGAAGTTATCAAATACCGCTACCCCACCAAAATATACAGTCGGTATTATTCAGTGTGTCTAAGTATTTTGGGGAAGTGTAAAGGCTCTCACCAACATGACATGGGGGTCAAGTCATGCTGTAGACGCACTGTTGTGGAGTCAAAGATGTGATGAGACTGTCCTCCTAAAATATTCACTCACTTGTGGTTCTTTCGTTTAGACTGAGGTATCACAAAATATTTTCCTTAATGTTGAACACCAACCTTTTAAGGGATAAAACCTCAAGAACTTTTGCTAGAGCTAAACTTCTGTTACAGAGAACGGTTTATGCTGATGTAAAATGAGTCTTGTGTTATGCATGCCGTAACAAAGCACGCTATCATTTTTTTTAGCGGATATGCGGCATGAATTTTATTGATTTGTGACAGGATTTCAGATTTGGACCAGCTTAAAACTTTGTCCCTAAATGTAAGGAATGAATGCAGATAAACCCAGCCCTCGAATACCGCTGACTTCATTACTGAGCGTCTGAAATGGTAGAGCTGAGATGCACGTCAGTGCCTTACTTTTGATGGTGCATCACTTATTCATTCAAAGATTCAGAGAGTCAGCCACTCTCCAACAGATGAAAAGCCGCGCACATTGAGTCTCTGTTTGTAACCTTATCAACTTCCACTCTCTTGAGTGTACTTTCTGTTTGCCCTTTCGCATGCACCATTTTAGTCTGGCAATAAAAATTCCCCGGTTACTGTGCGTGACTTGGATTTGACTTTTAAAATTTCCCTTTCACTCCTTCATTGGATGATAATTGAGGGTTTCTTCCTGCATAATTTCTCATTAATTTTGAAGTGGCTGAACGGTTTATGGGCTTCTCTTCCTCTCTCCTCTGTATATCACATTTGTATTCACTTCGCTCGAAACTTAGTTTGTCTAACCTCAAAGGTGAATGTGTGCACGTTCCCTGTGGAGTGCATGCTGTAGGACTCTCCTTTAAGCTACTGCTGAACCCAGGCAGTCCGGTGACATCTCCGTTTTCTTCACGAATGTTGATTGGACGGACACGTCATGGGCCTCGTCACGTTTGTAGATGCCTATTCACCCTTTCTCTATTCAGCACATTTAAGAAACAGCTCTGTCTGCTCTGCCTCATGCAGACAGCTCTCTGTAGTTTTCGAGTACAACAGGCTGATGGTAGCACTCCTTTAATTACATTCAGGTCGTGTTCCTCTCTGCCTGAGCACATGGGTTGAGCTGCCAGGCTGGGATTGATGGATGCGCGGGACTGGAGGCGCGTATTGACTGGCGAGCGCGTAGACCAGCATTGTGCGGGCTGCACTCTTTCATTTGAGCAGGCCGCAGATTGCCTTTGATCTGATGGGGAGGGAAAAGTAATTAGAATGTTAGTGGAGGTCTGCGCTGTTGCCACAATTCCCTGGTGGGCTCAGCTTCGAGCACAGGTCTTTGATGGACGTGGTGTATACCTTCCACATAAAAATAGTTCCCCACAATTGTGGTTGTCTTAATTGCCTGTCCTTTGTGGATTTCAATTTGTGTACGCTACCTGCTTTATTAATGTACAAGGATGGATTTTTTTTTCTCTCTGCAAATATCAAGTGGAAATTGCTTGCTACAACATGACTTTATGAGGATCTGTTTGTGCTTATGTATGTTATAGGAGTCATTTTGTGCTTTTTCTATTATTCCCTTTTCTTTAGTGCATTATATAGTTTTTTGTGTGTCTGAAATGTCTGTTGAGTTATAAAGCCCAAAGTCCACGGCAAAGGCAAAGATAATGCTGCTCATGAACTGCCTGAAATGCCTTTTTTGTAGTCCTGCCTTTTCTTCCAGATTTATGTCACAATGGAACACATTTGCAAAATGCCCAACTAGTAGTTAGTGTGAAGTCATCCTTGTACTATAATGGCTGAAGACATTAAGATTCTTCAGTCTGTCCTCATAGCTTGAACCCTCCTATTATGTTCAGATTAATAAGCCATTTTTGGTTCAGGTCAGTATGAGACCCGCAATGGAAAAATTATATAAGATGTTTGTAACTGAAAGTTTTACCCAATCTCCTCTCAGCTCATTTATGCCCTTCTACTGACCATTTCAATAACCAAGTAAATAAAACATGACTCCCCCCATCCTCCCCTTATACATCAATCATCGATTTTTACATGATCGTAGCAAAATGAATGGGACCAAATGTGAAATGAATGAGAAATTAATTTGAGCATGCCCTCAATCTCAGGCAACACTACAAAAACGAGATCAAAATTATGGTTTTATGTAATAATTGATCCTGGGGTCAAAATGACCCAAACAACACCGATGCTTACGAAATGTGTTCAGAATATGAAATATTTTTTTCAGTGGAATTCATGGTCTACCTGTAAAGTTAGGGGGGGAAAAACTTGCAGCAAAAAAGCGTGTTAATCATGTTTTTAGAGACGTTGAACATTAAATTGGGTCAAATTGACCCAGAACATAATAGGAGGGGTAATCTTTTATACCAGTAATTGACTTTGTGGCTCCTCTTTGAACCTTTTCTGAAGCCTCTGCATGTTTTTATTGGTATGGCTTTCAGAATCGCTCATAATACCCCAAGTGTGGTTTGACGACATGTAGAAATTCACGTTTAGCTGTGTTGAATTTCATTCCACTTCTGGATTATTTCTGAATCATCCCGAATCACCTCAGCAGGCTCTAAACTGTTTGCCAAACATCCCAATTTAGTGTCCTCTGCAAAGACTATTTATTTACTTTTTCAGTGTTCCTGTCAAGCTTATACAAGTAGATGCTCTGCCAAGCTCTGATGAGATCCGGCAGGCCACTGCTTTTTGTGTTCTGTCCAGTTACCAGTTTCCAATCCATTCCAGAATACCTCCCTTAATTCCTTTGGTCCCATTTTAACAATCTCTGATGTGGTACCTAATCAAAATGCTTTCTGAAAATCCAATGTGACATCATAGGCCCTGCTGTGGTCATACTGGCATCTTCATACTGGCATCTTTAGTGACAGATCCCAATGCAAGTTAAACTGATGGGCCTGTAGTTTACTGGCTCAGTGCGATCCCCTTTCTGATATACCGGTGTTATATTGCCCTGCTTGTAATGGCGATAATCATACTGTGTACTATCATTTCTGTCAAATTTTAATATATGACTTATAAGTATCTATACCAAGAGAGGAAAAAATATCATAGTTTTTACGACTGGTGCCCCTTGAGCAGTAAAACTTCAAATTCACCAAAAAAACAGCATTTTTCAGTTCCGAGCCCATATTCAAGGCATAGTATAGCCCATGATACTCCTTACATACAAAAGTGGTCCTGGTAGACAAAGGGTCTCAAAGGGGTTCATTAAAGGGCCAAGGGGCTACAGATTTTCATTCAAACCATGCTGAAGCTCACCTGATACAACTTGTCAACTGTGCAGGCTGAGATCAGTTGATTTAAATAGTTGCATTAGGTGCGCATCTGCTGAGTTTAGTTGAAAACCTGCAGCCCTTTGGCCCTTGTATGGACCAGTGACCCCATGGTAGGCCTAAGGTAAAAATGTTACTTTATGACAGCTAAGATGAAAAGAATCATAACTCACTGAAATATTGAATTTTGAAAAGTAAAGATTTTTGATGCTCCAAAAAAAAACCCAAAAAAAACACATTTTGCAATAATTCACCGTGTAAAAGCGGCTTGGTAACCATCAATATGCCAAATACCATACAAAAACCTTCCTCTGGGTACTAAGGCTCGCAATAAAAATATAGATTTATTAAAATCAGATAAAATTAGCAAAAAATGTTGGTCAAAATTCAAATAAATTGTGATTTAAAATATGTTTGGAGTGCAACTAATGAGGGTTCGTTCCTCAAGGGATAGTACAGTATCTGCATGAATGTTTTTTTGGAAAAACCATGACCTGGACTTGGAGGCCCTGGGTAAGTAGGTATGGAATAACCCCACTGTGATAGAAATTGTGTGTATGCTTAAGTATTTAGTAGTTTGTGTCCGTGTAAATAAAACAAGTGAAAATGATATAAAAAGATACTCTCAAATGATGAGTCAAATATTGGCAACGTTGACAGATTGGGGACTTGAATGGAGTAACCTGATTGGATGTTGTATTTTGGTGACCAGACCTATTTGACAGTGAGGACCTGACATGCATGGTGCACAGCAAACTTTAGCGTTTTGCCCGTCTCCCGATGTGCTAACGGCATAATGGCAGCATGACATCTGTTTGTTTGCATTGTGTGAAATCAGTTTTTTCCCCTGCCTTACATCTCACTCCCTGTAAGAGCCGCAACTGCATTCACTGTTACATTGTGGGCTGGTTTCACAGACACAGATTAAGCCTAATCCTAGACTAAATTCAATTTTCAATAGAGGATCTCTATACAAAACTCTGCTTAGTCCAGGACTACGCATAAGCCATGTCTGTGAAACTGGCCCATTGTGTGAAATAAGGTGTTTGGTTTGTCCTGAATTGTGAGCATCAGTCTTTACGGGTTTACCGGTTGTTTCTGTTTTTTTTTTTTTTTTTAACTTGAAAGCTTGTGTCTGTTTAAAATTTAATGGCATGCCACACAACTCAAACTGACAGCTAAGGTGACGAGTATGATGATATCATTGTCATGTCACCTCTGTGCAATCACCTAATTTTTTTGAATTGATGGCTCAGCTTTTTGATATAGCTCCATTCACTATTATCATTGCATCAATATTTTTTGACTTCCCTGGAAAATTTT
Organism: Gymnothorax reevesii; assembly: GCA_029721435.1. Taxonomy (NCBI): domain Eukaryota; kingdom Metazoa; phylum Chordata; class Actinopteri; order Anguilliformes; family Muraenidae; genus Gymnothorax; species Gymnothorax reevesii. The sequence continues at coordinate 16,283,760 of CM056592.1, forward strand.
CTCAGCTTGATCTGTGACTATCAAGACCTTCCCTGAAATTATTTTGCTCCGCGGCAAGAGCTGATACCCTTTTTTCTCCGCATAAATACAGCTCAGTTGTCTTATCTGTACAATACCAATGCCACGCTCCACTTACGGATGCTAAATCATGTTGAACCACAGTCAGGTTTTTCACATACTACATAAATATGTGAATATGGCAGTCTCGCATTGAGGGAAATAATTGGCTAATCAATTCATGTTGCTGAACTGTGCTTACTGAGTGTAAACTCAGTGACCTTCTCAAAACATTTGTGTTAAGTTTGTTATAAAGAACTTCTGAAGTGGCGTTTTTCACAGATTCTCTTGGTATTTATTTTGTTGACTTGACCTCTTTTTGACTGTGGTCTATAAGTGGATTACAAATGATCTGTATTTGCACAAAAGTATTTAAAATGCTGATGAGTGTCCCATGTTTTCTGCTGCCGCGCTAAATTGCTCTTTTCAGGTTGCGTGACAAGTCTGATGACAATTTAATAAAGACCCCCATATGCTGCCTTTTTTTTTTTTTTTTTTTTTTTTTAACAATTTAATGTAGTACCATCGTGCCTGTAAAATGCTTTGCACCTTGAAGGGAAAGAATAACACAAATTTGTTATTTGCAGCCGGTCTGCCAGCTCATTTTATCCCCTTTGGGGTGTCGTGCTGTTTTTCAACGGGCAGCGTGTTTGATAAAATCATGCTTTGCACTGATAGGCTGCCTCATAGTCGCTTGTAATAAACAACAGCTGCCAAAACCAAAACATGTCCGTTCTAGGCTATGTTACATCGAAAGGGGCAGAGAATCAGAACAGATTGTGAACTGGGACTAGATTTTTATGAAGGGCAATACAACAACAACAGTGAGTCAATCTGGTTTTATTTTATGTGCTGTGTTAGGTAGAGCGAGGACCTAATTATATGAAGGAGAATGGAAAAACATGATTTTTATAATCGGGGACCTGCAAGCGTAATAAGAGTAATCGCCACCAGGAGACACATATACTGTGTGATCTGTTTTCTTTTCCTCAGCGTTTCATTTTTCATATATATGTATATATATATATACACAGTACAGGCCAAAAGTTTGGACACACCTTTCTTATTCAATGCGTTTCCTTTATTTTCACAACTATTTACATTGTAGATTCTCACTGAAGGCATCAAAACTATGAATGAACACGTGGAATTATGTACTTAACAAAAAAGTGTGAACTACCTGTAACTGAAAACATGTCTTATTTTCTTGTTTCTTCAAAGTAGCCACCCTTTGCTCTGATTACTGCTTTGCACACTCTTGGCCTTCTCTTGATGAGCTTCAAGAGGTAGTCACCTGAAATGGTTTTCACTTCACAGGTGTCCCTTGTCAGGGTTAATTAGTGGAATTTATTGCCTTATCAATGGGGTTGGGACCATCAGTTGTCTTGAGCAGAAGTCAGGTTGATACACAGCCGACAGCCCGATTGGACAACTGTTAGATACATACATAATTCCATGTGTTCATTCATAGTTTTGATGCCTTCAGTGAGAATCTACACTGCAAATAGTCATGAAAATACAGGAAACGCATTGAATGAGAAGGTGTGTCCAAACTTTTGGCCTGTACTGTATATATATATCAGTGGCGGATGGTGAACTGGCGTTAGGGGAGGCTCAAAACAATCCCTTAAATTAATGATTGGTCATGACCTGTTTTCAATCATTCATTTAAATTACCATTACAGAAACTTTGATAACTCTCAACATTATCAGATGCGGCCAGATTTCATTTATAACGCATACCAATTACAACTTTGGACTTCTCACGTTTTTCCTTATTCAGGGATTGGAAGCAATGCATGTGTTTCGCGATCGTTTAAATAAAATTAGATCTGTAATGTGAATATAGGCCACTAGATGGCAGTATTTATCTTTTTTTTGTTTAGCTCAGACTGGAGTCATGTATAGACATGTCCTGGACATGTCTGGGGCAAGTCTCAGAAAGTTAAAAAAAAGAGGTCTAAATGTGGGTGGGGTCTGCAAAAGAGTATATAAGGAAAAGAATTGAGACAGTAAAGTAGTAGGAGAAATTGCAAGAAGATGACCAGACCTGCCATTCTGTTCAAGACCTGTGACGTTTCTTTTGTGGATTTCTTTGACTGTGTTTGAGCATTTTCTTCATCCAGGACATCACCAAGCCACCCCACTAAAAAGGGACTGTAATTATTTCTGTTTTTTCTTATTTATCAATCTTGGTCTTTAGTTGTAGGTTGTTATTAGTCTTTGTCTTCGTTAAAAATTAAATGTGTTTTAGTTGTTAAAACTGTGTTTGTCATCCCTTGCTGTTGCTGTTGTGTTATAAATGTAATAACAAATTGGGGCCATAACAAATTGGGGGCTCAAGGTCCGGGATAGACCATTGTGTGAGTAATTTATTGAAAATCTAACATTCCAAATTGTGAAATTGTTTTTGTGAATTTTCCTAGATATATATTGACAACAGCAATGGATGATTTCTTGGCATCACCAACCGTAGGGGTTTTGAAGTCTTTTAAAAAGACAGAACTGCTAGAAATTTGCAGACAGTTGGAGCTGACAGAGGTAAAACCAGCCATGCGAAAAGCAAGACTGGCTAGAGAGATAGTTGAATATTACATTGATGAAAATGTGTTTGCACCAGGAGATCTGGAACAGTTTCCAGTGGAAAATCCAAATATAGAAATGGAACTTAAATTAAAAATGCTAGAGATTGAAAGGGAGGAAAGAGAAAAAGAAAGGGAGGAAAAAGAGAAAGAAAGGGAAGAAAGAGAAAAAGAAAGGGAGGAAAAAGAAAAACAAAGAGAATTTGAGAGGGAAGAAAAAGAAAAACAAAGGCAGTTTGAGTTAGAAAAATTAGCAAGAGAAGAAAAACAAAGAGAATTTGAGTTAGAAAAATTTGCAAGACAGAGAGATTTTGAATTAGAGAAATTCGATAGAGAAGAAAGACTCCAAATGGAGCAACTAAAAATAAAAATTGCAACTGAAAATAAATTTCGGGCTAGCCAGGAGGTAAAACTGGTGCCTCCATTTTCGGAAAAGGATGTTGACAACTATTTCCAATGTTTTGAAAAGGTAGCAAAGAGTTGCCAGTGGCCAAAGGAACACTGGCCTCTGATGTTGCAAACTGTCCTCAAGGGTAAAGCTCAACAAGCCTATTCGGCTTTGTCTGCAGATGATTCCTCTGATTATGAGGTTGTCAAAAAGGTTATTTTGAGAGCTTATGAGTTGGTTCCAGAGGCTTACCGACAGAAATTCAGAGGTCTGAAGAAATCTGAAAATCAGACTTATGTTGAATTTGCTAATGAGAAGCAGGTTTGCTTTGAGCGCTGGTGTACTTCTATGGAGGTCAAGGATGATTTCAACTCACTAAAAGAGATGGTGTTAGTTGAAGAATTCAAGAACTGTGTTAAGGATGATGTTAAGACCTACCTTAATGAGAAGCAAGCACTGAACTTGCAATCAGCTGCCAAATTTGCAGATGAATATGTTCTCACTCATAAGTCCAAATTTCAGTCTAGCAGTAACAATAAATGGTCCCAATTTCAGAAAAAGGGTTACGGTGATACCCAAGATTCCTCACCCAAAGACAAAGACAAATCTGGTGATGGTGCTCAGAAATCCAGTAATAGGTCTGATCAAAGTGTGAAAGCTGACAGTGACAAAAGTGGTCTAGTTTGCAGTTATTGCAAGAAATCTGGTCATGTTACAACTAACTGTTGGTTCCTTAAAGCTAAGAAAGAAAAAGAAAAGGATACCAAACCAAATGCCTTTGTGAAAACAAGGTTAGAAACCCCTGTAGTAGATAACCAATCTGCTAAATTACCTGCTTCTTGTGGGGCTAAAAAGCCTGATACAGCTGACTTTGTGAGGGAGGAATTTCTTCCATTTGTGTCAGAGGGATTTGTGGCTCTGAATGAGCATACTACTCCTGTCCCCATATATATCCTAAGGGATACCGGAGCTTCTCAGTCACTTTTGTTGATGGACTCCTTGGAGTTACGTGATGAGACCGCTTCAGGGGATTTCATACTTGTACAAGGTATTGAAGGGAGGACTGTATCTGTACCCCTGCGCTCTATATTCTTGAAGTCAGATTTAGTTACAGGACAGGTAAAGGTGGGACTTATGTCAAGTCTACCTATAAAGGGTGTTTCTCTGTTGCTAGGCAATGACCTGGCTGGGGGCAAAGTAGTTCCCCCTGTACATCTTACTTCACAGCCGAGCACTGAAAATGGGGATGAGGACCCATCTCTGTATCCTTCTTGCGCAGTGACTCGTGCTATGGCCAAGAAGGCTAAAGAAGATGATGTTGTGGTGCCGTCCAGTACATTGAATAGTCAGGACTCAGGTGGTTCGCCTCATGACTCTGATTGGCCTACTATGGTTTCTCCGTTTGAGGACTTATCAGATACTTTTATCAGTTCTCTATTCAGCCAGCCGGATGGGTCTGGTGATTCTGATGTGTCTGGAGACTTGTCTCTGTCCAGAAAGCGGTTGATTGAGGAGCAAACTAATGATCCTGAAATTGGTGTACTAAAGAGGAGAGCCCTTCCTGAAAAAGAAATAGATGCAGTTCCAGTTGGGTATTATCTCAAGGATGGTGTGTTGATGCGGAAGTGGCGCCCTCCTGATATCCCTGCCAATGCAGATTGGGCAGTGGTCAGGCAAATTGTTGTTCCGAAGGTCTATAGGAATGAGATCTTAACAATGGCTCATAGTTTACCTTTAGGAGGTCATCTTGGTGTTAACAAGACTGTTGATAAGATCATGAAACACTTCTTTTGGCCTGGGCTTCGGAAAGACGTTTCCAACTTTTGCAAAACCTGTCACACTTGTCAGGTAGTTGGAAAACACCAGTTAGACCCACCTGTAGCTCCATTGCAGCCTATCCCAGCATTTGGGGAGCCATTCTCTAGGGTCATTGTTGATTGCGTTGGTCCATTACCCAAGACTAGATCTGGAAATCAGTACTTGTTGACAATCATGTGTGCATCTACCAGATTCCCCGAAGCCATACCTCAGTAACATCAAGGCAACTGCAATCTCGAAGGCTTTGATAAAGTTCTTCACGTTGTTTGGCCTTCCCAGGGAAATTCAGTCAGACCAAGGTAGCAATTTCACTTCAGGATTGTTTCAGCAGGTTGTGTATGAACTAGGTGCAAAACAGATTCTTTCTAGTGCCTATCATCCAGAAAGTCAGGGTGCCTTAGAGCGGTTTCATTCCACTCTCAAGACAATGATGAGGACTTATTGTTATGACCATGAGAAAGACTGGGATGAAGGGGTTCATTTGCTGTTGTTTGCAGCTAGAGAAGCAGTGCAGGAGTCTACTGGATTCAGTCCATTTGAGCTAGTGTTTGGTCATGAAGTGAGAGGACCTTTGCTATTATTGAGTGAACAATGGCAAGAGGAAGAGCCGCAAATCAGTCTGTTAGACTATGTTAGCAAGTTCAAGGAAAGATTGCGTGCAGCTTGTGACCTTGCCAAAGAGAACTTGAAATCAAGTCAGGGAAAAATGAAAACTTGGTATGATCATAAGGCTAGAAGCCGTGAGTTTAAACCAGGAGACAAGGTCCTTGTGTTGTTTCCCTTGCAGTCCAATCCATTGCAGGCTAGATTTCATGGTCCTTATGAAATTCTGACAAAACTCAATGATCTCAATTACATTGTGAAGACTCCAGATAGGAGAAAACCAAAACAATTGTGTCATATTAACATGCTAAAGCCTTATCATGACAGAAATGCTAGGGTTGCAGCTGTCACTTCAGATTCTCCAATGGTCGAAACGTGTGAAGATGAGGGGGAGTTTCAAGATGATGAACCAAGAATTAAAGCTGAAGTTCTTTCATGTAAATAGTCAAACACTGAAGTGTTGCAAAATCTTGATGTAAAACTCCAGCACTTAGAACCCTCACAGAGAGATCAGTTTGAAAGGTTGATCAAGAAATATGAGGATTTGTTTCCTGATGTTCCAAAGAGAGTTACTATAGCCTCTCATGATGTAGATGTTGGTGATGCCAAACCAATAAAACAGCATCCATACCGGATGAATCCTGAAAAGAGAAAGATTGCTGAGAAAGAGGTTGAGTACATGTTAAAACATGATATTATCAGACCCTCCAACTCCGATTGGAGTTCACCCTGTGTGCTAGTTCCAAAACCTGATGGAAGTACTAGATTCTGTACAGATTATCGCAAAGTCAATGCTGTAACTAGAACTGATGTGTTTCCAATACCTAGGATTGATGATTGTATTGATAGTGTAGGGCAAGCAAAGTTTCTGACCAAGATTGATTTATTGAAGGGTTATTGGTGTGTGCCTTTAACTGAGAGGGCCAAGAGCATCTCTGCTTTTGCCACACCATCTGGATTGTACCAGTATGAAGTCCTACCCTTTGGCATGAAAAATGCCCCAGCCACGTTCCAAAGGATGATACAGTCTACAATCGCCGGATTGCCACACACGGGTGCGTACATCGATGACCTGATCACATGGAGTGACTCCTGGGAAGAACATCTAAAAGATGTAGAGACGTTGTTCCAGCGCCTGACCCAGGCTAACCTGACTGTTAACCTGAGCAAGAGTGACTTTGGTTGTGCTACTGTCACCTATCTTGGCTACGTCATAGGCCAGGGTAAGGTGGCACCCATAAATGCTAAAGTCCAAGCCATCATGGACTTTCCAGTTCCTGACAACAAAAAAGCTTTGCGCCGCTTCCTTGGAATGATCGGGTACTACCGCAAGTTCTGCAAGAACTTTGCTGAGATTGCTCTCAGTCTAACTAACCAACTGAAGAAAGGCGTAAAGTTCACCTGGGATGATGCATGCCAGAGAGCCTTCGATCACCTGAAGTCTCTGCTGTGTCACTTCCCCGTGCTCAAATCTCCTGACTTCAACAAACCGTTCTCCATCGCGGTCGATGCTAGCGACCAAGCTTGTGGATCTGTGCTCCTACAGAGAAGTGACTCTGATGACATTGAGCATCCCGTGGCATACTTCTCCAGGAAGTTCAATCGCCACCAAAGGAACTATTCCACAATAGAGAAGGAACTGTTGGCTCTGGTCCTTTCTTTACAACACTTTGAGGTTTATGTTTGTACAGGACAAAAGCCAATGATTGTGTACACTGACCACAATCCGTTAACGTTTTTGAGTAAGATGAAAAACAAGAATCGGAGATTGTTGAATTGGAGTTTGATTTTACAGGAGTTTGACTTGGAAATTAAGCATGTGAAGGGTACAGACAATGTAATTGCTGATTGCTTATCCCGTGTTTGAATGTGTATATATATATCATGTGTTTGAATATTGTATGATATGTATATATAGACAAGTGTTCACTTAACCATTTTGTATTGAAAAGAAAAATTTTGCCTTTGTGAGTCAAAATTTTTCCCTTTTGGAATGGAGGTGTAATGTGAATATAGGCCACTAGATGGCAGTATTTATCTTTTTTTTGTTTAGCTCAGACTGGAGTCATGTATAGACATGTCCTGGACATGTCTGGGGCAAGTCTCAGAAAGTTAAAAAAAAGAGGTCTAAATGTGGGTGGGGTCTGCAAAAGAGTATATAAGGAAAAGAATTGAGACAGTAAAGTAGTAGGAGAAATTGCAAGAAGATGACCAGACCTGCCATTCTGTTCAAGACCTGTGACGTTTCTTTTGTGGATTTCTTTGACTGTGTTTGAGCATTTTCTTCATCCAGGACATCACCAAGCCACCCCACTAAAAAGGGACTGTAATTATTTCTGTTTTTTCTTATTTATCAATCTTGGTCTTTAGTTGTAGGTTGTTATTAGTCTTTGTCTTCGTTAAAAATTAAATGTGTTTTAGTTGTTAAAACTGTGTTTGTCATCCCTTGCTGTTGCTGTTGTGTTATAAATGTAATAACAAATTGGGGCCATAACAGATCATTTGAAAAGTCTTTCTGCAATTCCATTGTTTCCAACCCCTCCAATGCCCAAGGACTTCAATTTTGCGTGAGAATCTCTTACATACGCGTTGATTTAATAATTGCTGACTACTGCAGCGGAACGTAAATATGCCACTTAAACTCACACCGAATGCGTGAGAGTTGACAGGTATGCGTTATTAGAAAATTGGCCACACCTGATAATGTTGAGAGTTATCGGAGTTTCTGTAATGGTAATTTAAATAAACGATTGAAAACAGGTCATGACCAATCATTAATTTTAAGGGATTATTTTGAGCTTCCCCTATCGCCAGTTCACCGGCCAACACTGATATAATATTTATTTATTTATTTATTTGCGGTATTATTTGAGTCATCATATGAAATGATTTTAGAAGGAAAAATTCATCACTGTTTTCAGTTCGGTACTAACTAACTAGCCAATCATTAGCAAGGCCTTGCAGCTTCCCATGTGATTGAAAAACCAAATGGAAATATCTAGAATATACTCACTCTCTCTGCTGATTGGCGACCTTATCAAATGTCGCTAGCTTGTTGGCACAATAAATGTTATCATGCAGGACTGAAGGTCCATACAGATTGATTTTTAGCTTTGATTAAAGGGACAGATATTTAACCCACTTTGATTCTGCACTTTGCAATCTGTGACTGGAGTGAGTTGCCAGGTTTTAATTTTAAGTTTTATTTTTTAATTTCCTTACCCGTTTGCGACCCCGGTGGCTCGCTCTGAGTTTCCCACCTGCAGTTCTGCTGTTTAATTACAGTCTTCTGACACTGCTGCTCTGACGCCTTTTGTTGTGGAATGGAGGGAACTTTTTAAAATGATGTGCTGAATGATGCAAACTTGTAATTAAGCTTATAAATATGATGAATGCGCTCATCATTTAAAATCGGTCCTGGTTTTTTTTATCAGAATCCGCAGTTGGAGGCAATTTGGCACTTTTATTGCATTATTAGACATCCACCAAACCCGCTGAGCTTGTCAGTTGGAGATTGTGTATACATTTCTCCCACCCAGAAAATTAATCAATCAATGAGATGGTATGGATCAAATACTCATTTACATTTTTGTCATGAGTTTTTTTCCAATCTTACTTGAACTTGTTTAAAACATATGTTCTCAAATTACGGCAACAGGCCCCCCGTTCCTCTTGCAAATGGTACATTTAAAATGCTATGTACACAGAACATTCTTGTGTCAGCTCTTCCAAGCGAGAGTTTTACTTTACATGTTAATTTTTGCCATGGACGTGTGTCTGAATTATAGTGATGCGTTTGAGTGACAGAACAGGGCGTTTGGCTCTTGGAAAACCTCAACATAAATGAGCTTCTGCAAGAGGAGATCACAGTATGAGGTAAAATGAATGCAGGAGGAATGGACACACTCACCCGGAAGCCTAATACAGACTTTCAAGCAGTGCATAATTAGGGCCCTTTTCAATACAAGAGCGCAGTGCATACGGACTTTGAGTGCTTCCCTCTGCTTGATTTCCTATTAGCATGTACCGGGCATGTCCTACTTATGTAATTCTATTAGAATGCAAATGCGCTGGGGGCAGTGTAATGTTTGAAATGGGATTTTTGAGCCGGAAGACCTCAGATCACAGAGCGCAGGCCGCTCTGCATCTTATTCTCCTCCGTCAAGCCTGCGGCCTCTGCTTGCCCCCCTCTTTCCACCTCCACCCCACCTCCCCCACCTCCCAATAGTGTAATTGGATTATATGTTCCGCACACTTTGAATAGTTGTATTTTATTTTCAGGTCCTCCTGGCTGCTTAATTAGAGTTGGGACATGGAGAATTGCCTTTGCTACTTTCTTTCTTTTGTTATTGCGTTTCTGAAGATTATCTACTCCACAAAACTGATTAAAAAACGATTATCAGAGCAATGTCTGGTGAGGATGTGGGGGGGGGGGTTGGGGTTGGTGGGGAACCTGAAAATTATTTCGCTTTATCTTGGCTGTTGCGAGCACAAATAATCGTCTGCCATGTAGACGGTTCAGAGCGTGCGAGAGCACAGCTCGAAGTCGCAAGAACGCATTTCGCAAGATTGAAATGGTGATTTTTAACGGCCGCCGAGTGAAAACTTCATAAGATTTCAAAAGATTCATAAGGAACGCTTTCCTCGTGTTACACAAAGAGAACAGTGTGCGTTTATTTCTCAATATGTTGTAATATGTTTAAAGCGCTATTTTTGGAGCTCCGCATATTGCACGCATATTTTTCCCGCCCTTCACATTTGTTTTTCCTTTTGTCTAAATACATTTGAAGTTTCCCATGCGATAGTACGAGAGTGTGTGGTTTTATCAAAGAATGTGTGCTTTGTGCCTGTTCTCTTTGAGTGCAGTAGATGCCGTCGCAAACACCTTTAGTGCTCTATTGCGCTTTGGGGATAGTTTAGTGTTCATTAATTTATTAGGGCGCCAAGCACTGGAACCTTGATGTTTTTGCCTGGATTTTCATTTCCTTAAGGGGGCCCCCTACTGCAGGTGTGTTGACACCCTGTTGTAATTGTTATCACCTATTTTTATCTCACTGTTCAGCTCCAAAGGTGATCCAACCCCATTTTACTTGAACACATTTTTTATTATGCAGCAGAACATGGTGCTGGAATCCCTTTGTTCTGTAGAAGTTGCTGTAGCAGCGGCTGTATTGTATTTTTATCTTGGTGGGGGGAAAAAAATCTGCCTGTATTTAAAAGAGAATACAATGATGATGAAACTCTGCTGGCTTTTTTTGGACGAGTGGGTGGATTCTTCACACAGCTTAAGTATGGTGCTAATGGGCTTGTCAAAAGATTTACAAGTACTACCTGTCAGCTTGAAGGTCATGGGTTCGAATCCAGGCCTGCATCCTCTCTGTTTGGAGTTTGTATTTTCTCCTTTGTGTGGGTTTCCTCCAGGAAGTCCGCTTTCTTCCCACGGTCAAAACATGTATGCTAGGCTAATTGGAGGCTCTAAATTGCTTACTGCTATGATTGAAGGGCTTGTGCTTTGATTTCCTACAGAACAGTACAGCAGGTGATGTGAGATTGCTGAAAAATTGCTCGAAGTGTCATTAAACAAAAAAGAAACAAGCTCACTGCACTCCGCCATGATTATTCTGCCTTTTACTGTAGTGCAGTAACTTGCTCTCATTGGTGAAATAATAAAGGAATAAGTCCCGAGAAGCCGTGGGTTACAGTGATTTTATAATGGCGGAAGGGCGTTCTAAGGCACAACGCGCAGTGGAGTGCCTTACTGCCCCTCCGCCATTATAAAATCACTGTAACCCACTGCTTCAAGGGGCTTATTTCTTTTTTAAAACAGTTACCCTACATATAACCCATTAAATGAAAACACCTGAAAAATAATCTATTTATTTGTGATAATGCCGCAGTAAAACTGAGAACTATTCGTTCTTCCACCAAGCAAGATAGAGTGGACAGATTCCTTGTGCTCAACTCATGCCGATCATCCCTATCATTACAACCAACTGTGAGAGTAGGGAACAAGATTGACTTTTGTCCTCCACACTTGCCGGTGTCCAGGAAAATTATGTTGAATTGTGCATTAGTTGGCTAGCCAGCTTGTCAACTTGCTAGCTTTCACTACAATGGATGTGGTCACCCTACACATTGCCCATAAAATAAACACACAACAAAAAAATAATCAATTTTTCGCTAATATTGAAACAGCAAGCTAGTTAGCAACGTAGCTAGCAAGCTAAAATGATATCAAACTGTAATGCCATAGCTAGCTACATAGATAGCCAATTGGTTAGCGGGTTAAAACAGTGTTCCCCAACCCTCTCCTGGAGGCCCACCTGTCCTGCATGTTTTAGATCTCTCCCTGCTCCAGCATAGATGATTCAAATAATCAGGTTGTCATCAATCAGCTTTAGGGGGTGATTAACGAGCTGATCATTTGAATCACCTGTGTTGAAGCTGGGAGAAATCTAAAGCATGCAGGACAGGAGGGCCTCCAGGAGAGGGTTGGGTAACACTGGGTTAAAAGGCTGAACTTCGCTAACACTGTAGCGAAGCGAATAGCGAATGTAGCGAATAGCAAGCTAAAAGTCTTGAAAGATACGTAACCTAACGAATCAGTTCAGCACCGAATAGGTGGTTGGGCAGGGACATTTTGTGCTGTGGTCTGCCTCAGAATACAGTGGGTTACAGTGATTTTATACCAGCATGGAACGCGGCTCAGTCAATCACATTTAAGGATGGGAAGCACCCGTTTTATAAAGTACATTAACCAATGTGCAGCTATATTGAATTGACTACCAGGTAAAGGATTATTTATTTATTTATTTTTGGACTTCGGTTTACTCGACTTCATTACACTTACTTATACTGGTCATTTACTTACCTTCATTGTTGAACGGGTGTATTTGGTTTAAATGTATAAAAATTAGTTTTTTTTGCGTGAAATCTTGGTATTTTTGGCTGTCTGGTATAAGGGCTATTTTGATGCCAGTAGTGATACTATTGTTAAGAATGTGATGTGAAATTCTAACTATGTCTTGCAACTGCTAGCATGTGTCCAAGAGCGTTTATTTCCATAGATATGAGCTGTGCTTACATTCAGTGTCTTTGACCATCTTGGGAATTCGACTTGGATGTGATGACACCTTTTTTCACACTTTTGGATCAAATCTACTAACAAAATATATTTTATTATCTGTATCTGCGGCTCACTAAGACAAAGACTGAAAACTGCTCCTCGCTAGATGAGAAAGGAAATGGATGAATGAAGAACAGTTCATCTCTCTTTCCTAGAGGGGAGAACAAACTGCGCTCTGTGACTCGGTAGCTATGTAGACTCCAGGTAAATGAAAGATGAATCCTCTGATTTAAGTTCTTAATGTGAGTGCCTTCACGGCACTTTGTAATTTATTAATGCTTGGAGGATTAGGAGACACCCTTCTGTGGGCTGCAGGAATTCATATGTGGTATAATTTCTCATTGGTTTGACTGGAGTAGAGCAAATTGTTATCATTTGTTTTGACTGTTTGTTTTGACCCTTCCGGTGGAGGGACTGAAGAGGACTGTGGCAAAGATTATGGGAAATGTTAAAACTATCGGGCAGAAAAACTGGGAATGTAGCCAAACTGTGCCTCAGTTTTACACTAGCTGTCATGTGAATGTGAAATTGTATAATGTGCCCCTACACTTCCTATTAATAATATAAATCTCTTCCAAGGTTGAATAAGCACTTACAAAAAAGTGCACCCAATCTTTTATTCAGGAAAATGGTTATCTCTGTTTAATTTGCTAAAGAAGCACTAGGTTTAATATTACGACCATTCTGTATATTACACAGTGGACGCATGCATTTTTGAAAGTTACTGTTTTTAATTATGGCTGATTTCCCCTCCCATTTGGCAATGTCACTCCCAGATTTGTTCGAAAGGTCTCATATTTAATAAGGAAATTGTGCATTGGAAGGCATTATAATGTGTTTGGTGTTTTGGGATTGTACTTTTTTGTATTTGTTTCTAGTGTTTTATCTTTTGTTTAATTTTGTGTGTGATTACAGCATCATTACTATCAGCCCCAGGCACATGAAAAAGTTTTTGCCTGATTTATTTATTTTTTTTTAATGACTTTGGCATCTTCAACCCCACCGAAACCTTGAGTACTCAATCAGCAGACAATGCTCGCACAGGGCTATTGCTGCCATCTTGAGAGAGCGCAGACAGTTCACAGTACTCTTCCTTAAAATTTGACTTCTAGCAGGTGTTTCTAGTCATACACGGCAAGTCCAAGCTTGCACAGAGTGAAGGCGGAAGAAACCGTTGCATGTGCTTACTCAGAATGCAACTGACAAGCACCTAGATGACCAGCTGGAGGCGCTTGAGGAACGAACTATGCTTACCCAAACTGACTGGATCCCTCCTATATGCCTGAGCAGCGCAAAGCTAATTATCCGCATCTTTGGAGGCTGCTGGTACTGGTATGACTGGATTCGAGCCAGAGGTGGTCTTTCCACAGTGGAACCTTTGACTAGTGAGCGAGCCCAGAGGCCAGACTTGTAGTTTTTTTTTCATAATTATCACACCTAATTGTTTTACTTCTTCAAACATCATTCAGTGTTTGGCAAATCATGTATGCCACCTCTGTTGCACATTAAACCAGTCTCTCAAATGTTGTTGAATGCTCTCAGCCTCCAAGGACCACATCCAACCAAAAATAATCAGTAAATAAATGAAATGAATAAAAATTGAAATTTATTTTTTTTTTTGTTTTTGTTGTTAACTGTCAGGGATGGGATCGAGTGAGTACAAAAAGGACCCAGGCCAAATTTAGGGAAAGAAACAGGAAGAAGGAAGGAATTGCCTTTTATGGCATGAATGACAGGGAATACCTTTGTAGATTGAGGTTGCGTACTTTGGCAATGATTCGCAAAACAGAAATTTGTCGAAATTGTGCATGCACATAACACACAGTTTCATCTAATTTTTCTTTTTTGTTTTTGCGAGGCAAAATATTTTGGTTTGCTCCCCCTCTCCAAAACCTGACTCTAAGCTGCCATGTCTTGGATTTGCAGTGAGACAGCATGATTGGACAGGGGGTTTGACTGGCCTTGGCCACAGCAGCTGGATCCAACACTACTAAATCCCCACATCTGAAGGCATCACTCACTTTTCGCCTATCATGAATATACCTAAATATGTTTTGAGCCAAAAGATGTTTTGACTAATTTTTTTGTCCTCAGATAGCTTAGTTTGCACAACGTAAGTCTGATTTGTCCTTTCATCTTTCTTTCTTTAAAAAAAATTAGTCCTCAGGTTTATACTTGAGATGTGAGTGCTTTGTCTCCAAATGTCTGCGCATTTTTGACTGCCTCATTACCTGCTTTGAATGCAGTCCATGTTCATCACTGGGATGTACTTGACCTATGACCCATAACTGTTTTGCTGGCTAGCTGCCATTTGATAAGTCACGTTGTATGTATGCGTGGTATTCACTTTTTTGATACAGGTATGTCGCAAGGTTTTTGTTGCATCATTGCTGATGGCTTCTGTTATTTTAAAAAAATAAATGTCCAGATATTATTGCTTGGAGCCGGCCTTGGCTAACGTAAAAGCTAACTAAATTCATTTACTAACGGACGCAGAGACGGTCGGTCTTTCAGAGTTAGTGATTGTCATGACAATACAGATTGTTTACTGCAACTGGTGCTGTCTCCTGGCTTATATTGTCTTTCGCACCGGTACAATCAGTGGTCCAGTGCTGGAAATTGAAATTCTCAATAGTAATTAAAATATGTAGATTTGCAGCACATTTATTTTATGGAAATGGGCTTGCGGCCCTTCATCGTTTCTTCTACAGTCAGATGCCAATCTGTGGCCCATAGTTTGAGAACCGCGCTGATATAACAGTCACGTAAATAGAACCTTTCCAGCGATGTTAGGTGGGCTAAAAGATCGAAGTTAAGCATCTCACTATGACGTAATCAAGATAAATTCTGGAAGAAATGGAAAAGTAAGGTCGATCTTGAATGGGTTAAAAAGACAGTAACATGCCTCTGGGACTCCAGAAAACCTGACCGAGAGACGATGGTAATAATGTGCTGAATTCTGTCATGGCAGGATGGCCTGGCCAATTTCTTCTAAAACCACATGGACAACTCATCTGGGAATTAAATACAGATCATGTTAGGAACTGCTGACCCCACTCACCTTAGCTAAGTTTTTTATTCAGCTTTAATGCGTTAGAAAGAGACTTAGCAGAAGTCTCTCTTCGTGGGACAGTCGTAAAACAAAAACTGGTGCTTACCAAGAGGAGCTTAATGGCAGGTCTTGTACTCGTCGTAAAACATCTTGAATGCCCCCTGGCTTTACTCTGTGTTATTCTGTGCATTGATGAGAGAAGGTGGAACGTTTTTTTTGAGAGCAATGTTACATCTGCCTTAAAGCCAGCTCAGCATTACATAGTAAGAACATCATACCAACAGTCGAACATGGTGATGGTGTTGTGGAATTGTAGGGATACGTGCTGCTTCGGGTTTTGGGTGCCATAACTGTTGGAGTCCTGGATTCTGCTCTCGAGCAGAACATTCAGAAGGAGAATACGTTTGGGTTATGCAGCAGGACAAAGATCTGAAGCGCTTAAGCAAGTCCTCCTCTGAATTGCTTACAAAAGCAATTTGGTCTCTTTAGATAGAGCAGCAGGCTCTTAAACCGAAAGTTCATGCTCGAAAAACGGACTAGTTTGCCAGAGATTTCAGGGATTCCTCCAGGATTTTTTTGAAGAACTGGCGGATGACTCCAGCGTTGGGTCAAAACTCAGCATTACCAGGTGTGACCAGTTTTCTTTAAAGTCGAGCTGAAATGAAAAACGCTTTTTTAACCCTTTTAGATCACATTCCCGGTCATAATGTGTGTCTATTTAACAATAAATGACAAAAACGTCATTCTATTCTTATATCTCAGTATCCAATCACGTTTTCTTCATGTAAAACAAAATATGCCTTGTGCTTACGTAAGCTAGAACCAACCAATTTCAACCAATAATATCACGACATCCACTGTCAAGCAATCTTAAACTTTTAGCGGCACAGAGCTAAGATTCATTCATTAGCTAGCTAGCATGGCACGTCGGTGTGTCTTTGGGTGTTCGCCACCACAAAATTTGTTTCTTTTCCCCAAAAAACTGTGGTTACGGAACCGCTGGCTAGAATTTATTCACTTTGAGGAAAGTAGTATCTGTGACAGCTCCAGATTATGCATAAGGCATTTTAGAGTGGACTGCTTCAGCAACTATATAGCGCATCGGATGGGCTTCGCCTCTCTCTCCCTGATATATACTGCTGTCCCGTCGGTGTACACCCACTTTTCAACGGTCCAGTCAAATGTTGCCCAACGTTATGTCCCGCCTGACTGTGCTGTTTTGCTCGGAAATACGTCACGATATGGAAGTTAGAATGAAATAATCATGAAGATACAACAGGAGAGCAGGATGTGCTCACAGCAAACACAGAAGTTAACATCGTAGTTTATCGTTTTGCAAAGTGAACACAATATTTTTTCTCTAATCACATTGCATTAAGAAGGAAGCAGGGCATTTCACTGTTGATGGCTAATTTTTATTCATTGGAAAACGTGTTCATCTGCTGGTCAAGAATTATTGGCGCTCATTTTAACTTAACAAGGAGAACTGGCAACACCTGATTGTCCTTCTAGTTTATGTAAAGTCAGTATACATAGGCATGGCGACTTTTATTTTGCCGTGCGCTACGATCATTTACATGTAGAGGAAACACTGGATTATCCGCAATGCTGACCTCCATTTATTGAAATCGTTGAGTTGCTGTTTCTTTTTTTTTTTTTTTACTTTAACCCTTATTTAACCAGGGAAGTCCCGTTGAGATTAAAATCTTTTTTTCAAGGGAGCTCTGGGGGTTGAGGTGGGGAGGGAGAGGGCAATTTGCACAGCCAATTAGATCAGGGGATGATTAGGTGGCAGGTCGAAAGAGCCAGGTTGGGACTTAAGCCATGACACCGGGGAACCCCTCTACTCTTAGCGATCTTCAGTGATCACAGTGAGTCAAGCCCTTGGTTTAACGTCTCATCTGAAAGACGGCATCTCCTTCAGTACAGTGTCCCCATCACTGCACTGGGGCATTGGGGATTGTTCCACCAGGGGAAAGATCGCACCCTAATAGCTCATCAACACCTCTTCCAGCAGCAACTTGGTTTCTTCCATCCAAGCACTGACCAAGCCCACACCTGCTTAGCTTCACACGCGGCTGGTGCAGGTTGAATATTGGTATGGTTGCTGTTGTTACTGTTAAAGGTGGCACAATTAGGTATTAAGTGGGGAAATTTTTCCATTTCACCATATCATGATGATATGCCCATAGTAAGTGAAATGATCACTTTAAGAACATATTGTTCCCTCCTTATACTACATTTTGAATTTTGGGCTGAAACCATTAAGTGTGACATGCAAAAAAAAAAAGGGAATCGGGAGCTGGGCTAATTTTTTTGGGCAATGGAAAAAACAATTTGTTAAACTCTTCAATGGAAAACTGAGTGTTTTTTACCCTGAACTGTTTTTGCATTGTATTTAAATTAGATAAGTATTTTAAGTTTCGAGGAGACGTTGTGCTTTCCAAAAGACCGGCTGTATGAAAAAATCTTGTTAAAATATCACGGCTAATTTTACCCTTGCAGTAAACAGGTTGTTTGTTCCCCATTCTGGAAAGTTTTGCGAGTGCTTACCGTAATGGCATTTTTGCAACTCCAGTCGAGTCGCTGGCTTGGCTCTGCCTTCCTTTAAAACCGATGAATATTTCACCGGCCTCTCTCTCTCTCTCCCTCTCCCCCTCTCTCTCGCTCTCCAGTCCTGACATGTACATTTTTCTCCCATTATTATCCTAATGATTCTTTTCTGCACAAGCATATCAGTCCCTCAAGCTGTTGCTGATTGATTAAAGTATATTTGGAGTCTTCGCACCCCCACCCCTCACACATCCTTGAGACGGTCCCTTTCATCATTTCAAGGTTGCATTTCCTGTGTACTGCAGTCTGTTTTGAATCTCACTTGATTGCTGAAGGAGGTTTTCCTGCATGTCAATTTCTTACTTATTTTATGGACTTGGACCCTAAACATGCTGAAGATGTTGGTTTCCTAGTTTTCCAAGTGCCTCGTCTTTCATGGAAGAAATTGATGTTGCTTTCAAGCATGGACCAAATTCTTCGACATTCAGTTTGGTGTGAAGGGATTTTTTTTTTTAAGATGATTTAATTTAATCTGCAAAAGGCTTATAGTCCGGTTGGGCAATGAGGTTCCTGATGACGCTACACTTTCTATGGGGGTGCAGTTTCCACATCAATCTGTGGTAGCGGCGCATGGTCTTCGTGTTAAACAGGCTGTTTTTCATACAATGACACATGGAAAATGGCATTTTAAGGGGTGTTTCCAGAAAGGAATCCTTTTGCACAATCAGCACAGAAAGGCACAAATCTAGACCTTTCACATTGTGTTTCCACAGGCGAGAGCAGACCTGAGACCATACACATCAAAGTGCTGAGTGAGCCATGGGGTGCCTGTGATCGCTGTTACATTTTTTACCGTAACGCATGATAGGTGCCCACTCAGTACCATCTCATCTACAAACGGCAGGGTGTTTTTCCGTATCCGTATTTATGCCTTAAGTGCTATGCCTGAAACTAGAATAATGGAATTAAATGTATGATTTTATCCTTAATTTGGCCTAAATATTAGGTAGTACTCACCTGGAAGCCAAGTTGACCGAATAGAATATTTTAAGGCTGATCATTTTATTCTGAATGGATGGCGGACTAGTATTGAGTAGTAAGCCAGGGAACTTATGATTCCATATCTCTGAGATTCATATCTCAAGTGCTTCGTGATAAGAAGATGGTAATGATGGGGGATTATTGAAACTGCAGAGTGGGAGGCAAATTTCCTTTTAGCAACCAATGAAACTTGGGGTGAACTGAAACATTTTTACAATTTCGGGAACTTGTGTATAATTTCATGAATGCTTTTCCACCTTTTTCATCCCCCTAGTATTGCAGTATGGTTATCAGTTATCCTTACTCAAAATGTGATGGACGTGGTTTAATTCTGATAATGTGATCAAATTTGACATGTCTTGATAGTGATGTGAATGATGCAAATTCATGGGAAATACTGGTCAGATCTGCAGCATGCTTCTCTGAAACTTCTGCAAGCCGTATCTGTGAAGTTCAAAACACATTGAGAAGTACTGTAGAAAACCTTCATTAAAGATATTGTGCTTAGGTTATTGGGCACTGAAAAAACGATATACCGAGGGAACAAAGCAAACTCCGAGTGTTATCATGCTGTCGGTGCAGTAGCTTTGTTTGGCTTCCTAAGTTGAGCCTTCACTGGTGCAGTGCGCTAATTACAATACACTTTCACATTCACGTCACAAATCATCAGATGCGATGCAACGTTTAATCTCAGGTGAAATCAGAATCAGCATTTGCTTCAGAATTTCTTTGCAGGAAAAACCCTGTTCCTGATAATTGGACTCTGCAAGAGAAGTTGAGCTTTACCCGAGGGCCTCAAAATCTAACTCATTGGTATTCATTCAGGTACTTCATTTGCAGGTATTTCTGGGGGGGGGTGGAAATGATTTCCTTTTGAGTTAAATGCTTTTGATTTCTCCAGAGCAAAATTATTAAGTGTAGTTTTTGTTCATCACCAGTCATCTTTGGTCAAGTGTGTACCCAGTGGTGAACTGTGCATACTTTTAACGGTAGATTTTATCCAATGGATGTACAGTATAATATCAAATATTTGTAATCACTATGGAATTATGTTTTTGAAATGACAAGATTTATTAAGTTTCAGGGTTTCCTCCAGGATTTTTTGAAACTGTGGCGGAGGGCTTCAGCGTCAGGTAAAAACTCTGCATTATCGGATGTGGCCAGTTTTCATTAATCAGCACATAGGCGATGTAATAATTGAAGTGTATGTGCACAGAGGTTTAGCAGTTTCACATGCATCACGATGGATTTCATATATAATATGAAAACCGATTATGACTCCGGAATTGAATTAAATAATCATGAAGATACAACTAGGTAGAGCAGGATGTGCTCACGGCAAACACAGAAGTTAACATCGTAGTTTATCGTTTTGCGAAGTGAACAAAGTATTTTTTCTCAAATCGTTGCACACTTTGCATTAAGAAGAAAGCAGCGTGTGTTACTGCCGATGGCTACATTTTATTCATTGGGAAACGTGCTCTTCAAGCAAAATGATTGACAACAGATCAAGAATTATTAGTGCTTATTTTAACTTAACTGGTGAGACCTGATTGTCCTTAGGATTTTTGGAGTTTATGTAAAGTCATTTTACATAGGCGTGGCAGTGCGCCACAATCAATTACATGTAGCGGAAACCCTGAGTTTATTTACTGAGATGGCACTGAGCTGCTGCGCATCCTTTGGTTGGTTAGTGGCTGGGGGGATAGCATGAAAGGTCCTGTGTTCATTCCTGGTGCAGACAGGAGAAACTGTCTTGTTCCGTGTGACCCGTCTTGGCACCACCAGATCAAACTTTATATTTCCAAGCGCAATAACTCAGAGTTTTAATGTTTTGATGGGAGTTATGTTACACTTCATGAGATTGTTCCTGATGCAGACAGGAGGGCTTTTTGTGATGTTCATGTCACCTTTAGACCTTTGCTGTTGGGCCATTACCAAACCAAACTTCCCATCTTAAAAAAAATTGCAATTACTCAACAATATTTTGTGGGAATAATGTAAAAGCTCCTTTCAACATCCCTAATGCATTGTGGGAGGAAATTATTGATTGAGGCGGGTCTGTCCTGTTTCCACCTGTGCCGCCTAAACACAGCAAAACTTAACGTTCCCAAATACTTAGTTTCGATGGGAATCTTCTCAAACCTTCTCTACTTGTTCATGGTGTATTAGGAGATGTTGATTGTATGACCCTCCCTAACCACCACCAGGCTAGACTTTTCGTTTTTATAAATGAAATTGTCTGAACAGTTTTGATTGAAATTCTGTCAAATCAGCGGGGAACATCCCCGGTGCACAGAGGAGGAACCTTAGTGTTTTTTTTTTATGGCTCTATCACTTTTAATGTAGCGCCACCATTAGATGAAATTACATCTCCAAATGTAATAAGTCAGGCTGTTTTAATGGGAATACGATGAACTTTACTTTGCTTGGTCCATAAAAGAGCTTTGCTATTGCTCTGGTAATGCTGGCAGTTCCCGTCGCGCCACTTTTTTATTTATTAATTTTTTTGCCAAACTTAACTTTAAAAAAAAAAAAAAATGCATGAAATTTGATCGTTCTTACGAGATTTGGGAAAAATTTAATTTGCCCTTTCTAGGAGCTTGAAGTAGTTCCTGCGTTGGTCTTTCTGAACCCTGTTATCGTTCCTGTAGAGCCACCACTGAGACAAACTATGAACTTTGCCCATGGAGAGAATGCTTTAAGTTTGGGGGTGTACCAGCTGTCATCCACAAGCTGCATTTGTCAAGTTTTTCAAAACATACTGTTGTTCTGCAATGTATCTTTACGCATGAAATGGCCTTTTTTCCCCTCAAAACAACCCCTGAACACTCTCTTCCCTATTTTTTCCCCCATTTCAAACCAAAGTCTAATTTTATTTATTGTATTGGTCTAATTAATACAGCATTATTTTGAAATGTGATTATGATGTCTACTATCATCAATAACTTGGCTGCGATTTTTAATCAATTATATGCTGTCTCCTTGAAGAAAATTTAGTCTTTTTAAAGCATCACAATTTCTCTGTGCTTCACGACTTTTTAAGATTACCCAATGCTCAGCTATCAGCAAGATTATACACGTTCAGTTGTTCCTCCATTTTGAAAATATCACCCGTCCTTCAGAATCCTTCTTTGATAACCGGATAGTCTGTTTGACTTGATGGAGAGAGCACTACTCGCCGAGGACAATCGCTCGTAATTAATACAGCTTTATATCGTGCCGCGGTAGTTAAGCGAGGTGTAGCAGCAGCAGCAGCGCGGGGCTTGGAACAATAACGCGGAAGTGAAGCACGCTTATGGGAAATTAAGTTCCGTCTGAAATTAAACTTGTGCAAAGTTCCTGCCGTCGTAGCCCTGGCTCTCGAGTCTTTTTACCACCCCGACCTTATGGAAAAAAAAAAGGAAGAGAGAGAGAAAAAGAGGGGCTGTCATTTTAACGAGATATACAGGGTTAGAACGCTTGAACAGTCATTGGCACTAATTAGAAGTCTCCCTCTAATGTTGCGATTTAAATGTCTGCAGTGAGAAGACGTGCCAGGCTGCGCTTACCCTCCTCAGCCCCCTCATTAGGATTTTACCAGACTTCTTAAAACCGCATATCAAATGAAAGCATAATTTGTCAGCAGTGGCTGGCTTTTCACATTTATAACAATGTCTACGCCACAATGAAGGAGTCCCACCCCTCCTTTTGTCTCACTATACATATTCAGACGGCAGCTCTCTCCTCGCTGGGCGCTTTAATTGTATATTGGTCACTGTCATCCAGCGCATGGTCTGAAAGATAAGTGGAGTTATTATAAAGGCGTCCCCACCACAAACATTTGCACTTCTAAAGAGAGGAGACAGCTCTAGTGCGTTGAGCATTCGCCGCCAGTTTGTGGAGGAATGCTTTTCGAAAGATGCCTGTGGCGTTTGTGTATAAAAACGGGAACAAATTCATTATGAATATTGAACCGCTTGTGGGAATTGGTGTTTTGTTCTGAATACTTTTGGCTCCGTATCAGCACTAAGCTTCAATCCCCTCCAGGTTTTTGTTTTAAGAGAAAGATCCCTGAAAAAATGAATTTCCAAAATGTAGCTTCATGGAATCAGCTAACAGCAGGTTTTTTTAATGGTTCAGAGTGTCTTGATAGATTCCCAATATATGTGTGTTCGTGTTGTATTCATGCGTGGATGTGACTGCAGCATAGCTATGGAAGGGAATCCCTCTCAGTCCATTTACACAACTTTCTATACACTGGTTTTGTCATAACTTTTTTCCTTAAAGTTTACATGGGCTCAGTTTGCCCCAAAGTGAACACATGGCTATTTATTGTAATCTTGCAGGCATCAGTGCTGTCTTCATAATGCAGTATAAGCGTGCCATTAGGCTTTGCCATCGACATGCTCGGCCAGTCCTAGTCTTTTGCAAAAGTTTATCTGCAATTTATCCTTTGTCATGTTTATAGATCCTGCTGCTGTGTATCCCGCCAATTTAAAATGCTGGGGTCCATTAAAGGTACATTATTGACCGTTGCACAGTCTCTGAGCTGACACCTAATCATTACTTGTTTATTATACATGGCTTGGTAAATATCTCTCATCTCTGCCTTTAATAAATACCCTGCTGACCCCTTAATAGTTTATTTGCAAGTTTAGTTGATATTCTTTCAGAGTCCTAGCGCTTCTCCACGTCTGGTTCTATGAAATTTAATCCAAGCTATAGATCGAGTTGGGCCTAGTCAGCTTACCATGTTTAATGGATTTTTATGTAAATTATGATTTTTGTGTCTACTGCGCATGCGCAAATAGACACCTTGCTATTGAGTCGTGATTCATTTAGTAAGCAAAACTTCCGAGCCTGAAGTAAGCTACCAATCCGCGGTAGACACGTACTGATCGAATACCTATTTCTGTGAAACTGACCCGGTATTTACTGTTATAGCAAAGGCAATTATGGGCAGTTATTTTAGTTTTGCCATTATTATTGCCTTGACAGGAAGTGGAGCAGGAGATATTACAGCGGAGCTCATCCGTTTGTCCTTCCGTTCGTCAGTCCTCTGTCCGTCTGTTTGGATATGTGGGAAAAGTTTTCTCAGAAACTACTTCACCTAGACAAATGAAAATTTGTGTGCGTGTGTGCTGCTAATCACAAGCTTGATTGGGTTTCAAAAACGGGATTCCGCCGTGGCGGAGGATGCGCGTCATTGCATGTGTGGGATCGAACAGCAGATGGGAGCGCAGTGCAGGCACCTCGTGAGTCACAAGTTCCGGGTTGTTCCGACCAGTCTGCGATGATTGATTCAGAAGGGGAGTGACTCTGATGAACGGGTTTCTTGAATGCTCATCGAATTTCAATGACCCATTTTCGAGGCATGGATGTAAATGTAACATCCCCCTTAATGCTCATATTTGAAGGCAGCTGCAGTGCCATTAGCCATCAGTAAGGGTAGACGGAGGATGCTCCTTTTAATACAGATTTAATTTTCATGGAAATGAAATGCGATTTCACAAAATGGAAATGTCCCACTTCCTTCTCTCAGAACACGTCCAAACTCAGTTGAAATGTAAATGACATTCCTTCACAAAATAAGCACACTCCTTCAAAAGTTATTAGTGTCCCTTTCATTCTGCCAGCAATCATAATCAGTCAGAATGGGGGTTTTCAATTGTTCTTCAGATTGGGTAATTGAGTAATGTCCTTGATTCCTGGTAGAGTAATCCCATGGGAAAGGAGCTATTAGAATGCATTTAGCCCTCAAGGATTCAGTATTAGACTTTATGCAAGCACTGGCTTCATAATATTTAATTTCTGTGCCTGTTCAAAAGCCTGTAAGGCAGTTCAGTGAAACAGAGTGCATTTCAGCAGTTGCAGTGTGGAACTAGTAAAGTGAACTGCTGGATCAAAAATTCCTAGCACTGAACGCAGGCAGTAGGTGTGACATTTGCTTAAAAAAAGGCAATTGAAATCAGACTGAATGGTCTAAGGTTGAAATGCTACTCATATAATCAATCAATCTGCACATTAGTCTACTCCATCAGCAGTGCCTATTAATGCAGTATCAGATTAATACAGTAAAAAAAAACATACTATTTGAACAAAAAGCAGTACCGCTCTCACCACCGCGTGAGACACAGCCCTGTGAAGAAAGTAGCTGAGCCTGCTGTGCCCAACTCTAAAATAATTATATCCCAGAACGCCGAAAATTTAATATTTAATGAATATATTATGTTTTTGGTCTGGCCGCCACCGCCGCCGCCTCACTACGTGTTAACGCGATAACTTCAGTAATATTTAAATTACAAATCCCAAGTTTTGCGTATAAGTAAATATCATAAAGAGGAAGAACTGATTCATTTTCGACAATTTGCGATGTCTAGATTGGCCACCAGGGGCCAAAAACTGATTTCACTGTTAACGCGATAACTGCAGTAATATTTCAATTAGAAATTCCAAGTTTTGCATATGAGTAAGTATCATAAAGAGGAAGAACTGATTCGATTTTGGACTATTTACAATTTCTAGATTGGCCACCAGGGGCCAAAAACTGAAAAAAAATCACTGTTTTTATCATATCTCTGGAAATATTTGTCCGATTGACCTCAAACCAAGTGCAAATGAAAGGTCATGACCTGAGGATATTATACCTGTTTGGTTCAACATTTTGACTCGAGGTGGAGCTTTGTCATATAAAATTCACCATTTTTGCTTATCTTTGGAACTATTTCTCCTATTTGCATGAAACTATGTGCAACTGCAAGGTCATGACCTCACAACGTGTCACGTGATGACATCATACCTGTATGGTTCAATATTTTGCCACCAGGTGGCGCTTTGTGATGAAAAATTTGCATTTTGGCCATATCTTCAGAACCATTTGACTGATTGACCAGAAATTAAGTTCAAATTAAAGTCTATTCAAGGTCTATTCAATGATTGGGGAATTGGAGGATTCGGGGCATTCGGGGATATACCCCCAGCCGTCGCCTCCGACGGCATAAGCCTAGTTTTTTTAGGTAGAATTTGCGATATTTGATGGCTAATGCCCTCGCATAGCTTGACAAGCTATTATATTTTGCCATACTTCCGTTGCCAAGATACTCGTGCAGCCCGTTTTGTTTGCAAGCAGTAAATGGGTCTACTGAGAGAAAATGGTCCAATCAGAATTAATCTTACTGAGCATGACCCATATCACTATCACCATAGCATGCACTTCTGCGAACGTAATGACAACGTATTTACATCTAGATTTCTTTCGTTTCAAGATTAAATAAAATGACAAGTAAGTAATTCATGAATAGAACCGAAACTAATGCTGGACGATTCGAACCGCATTACTTACGATCCGATTTTGATGAACCGAATCATGACACCCCTAGAAGAAAGTACATGAATGAATACCGTTCAACTGCCTGCTCCCTTTTGGTCAAGCACAGTTTGAGTCGCTGTATTAAACTGAGAGATGTGTTGAACTTGGCCTGATGAAGCCTTCTCTAATAATCATTTGCAGTCAGTAATGCTGAAAAAAAATCTGGTCTGTGAAGTTCAACACATCTTTCAATTAGAAGTAGTGACTCAAAATGTTCTCTGCCAAGAGGTTGGGCAGGCAGCTAGCGGGTTAACATGTTCTTGGAGCAAACGGGCGCATAGTCCATTAATAGTTGGTCCTGCAGTGGAGAATGCCCTCTTCACAGGCACAGGGGTGGCACTTCTCCCCTTATATTCTTGGCCCAACAATCTGCTTTTTAAATTGCTGCTCAGTCATTTCCCACAACTGCCAGGAATCTTGCTTGGGTGGGATGCGAGGCTCACTGAAACATAACTTCATTGGCTCGTTGGCACTGTTGTGAGTGGAACAGTCATCTCCGGAGGGACTGCTGATTGTCCTTGTTGGGAGCACTAGCGGCTTTGTTGGCACCCTTGCCTCCCGATTGAATGCAGCCAGACTCTGTCACCCTGTCGAGGTCCGACGCCTTCTTCCAGACCATGTGGCGGACTGCAGTCTCCACGAAAAGTTGCTGTTTGTTCCTGGGATCGATCAAAGAGGCAGCAAATCCAGCCTATATTGAAAAGTTTTAAAGAATAGTGTATACGAATAAACAAGAATCTGAGATTCGCAAAGTCAGTTGTGAATTGGCAAACTGTGTATTTGAAGCCGATTGAAATGTGGGAACGAATGAGTAAATTAATAAATCTGTACAAACTTACCTGCACCTGGTTTGCGGGGCAAGTGCAGTGTTTCGTAAAGTGTGATGTCTTTTTTTTTTTTTTTTTTAAACACACTTCATCCGCAGGCCTCAGGTGGCTGTATTGGAGGCCCTTTGTGATCTGCTGAATGACTGAAATGCGTACAAGGGTATTCTGCTGGGCTGTCATAGCTGAATTGAGGTATTTCAAGGCAGTCTTCACAAAGGACAGCTTTTTCGCGGAGTACGGCCGTCTCTGCTCATGGCCACTCGTTCAGCTGTGCCAGCGTTTGGTGAATTGAGTTCCATCTTGTAGAACGGTAATGGATGAGGATATGTGTTGATATATCTTGTTGCTTTGGTTTTTTTTAAAGCGTTTTTCGCAAAGCTACTGTGGTGAAAGTGGACCACCAAACTGCTGCCGGCAAAGTCACGTACTGAAAAGTCTGTGACTGCTTTGGTTCAGAAATCTGATTGGTCAAGGGGTGTTAGATGAGCGTGTATGTAGAGTATTCACAGCACTCTAGAAGTTTCACTCCTGGGCACTCGGACAAAAGTATTCTCAGTTGTAAGGCTTGATCCTATTTATGTAAGATGAAGATGCATTTTAATGTGTAATTAACTCTGTTTTCATGCATAGTAATGTGGAAAAAAGAATATTTAAATCTGAAAAATGGATTAGCACAAACACTTGCATCCATCTCTAATAATAAATGCAGTAGCCATTGTGTTAATTACATTAATGAGTAGAACTCGATCTGATCCACGCTGAGGTGTTCCCAATAATTGAACTGTACGTATCTAAGTATTCTGAAAGAAAGGTGAATATTATGACAATATGGTTTTCAATAGTGCTGACAGTATATTTATTGGCTCTTTGGCATTAATTTTTCCCTTCATAAGTATTTGTTTTACATTAATTTATTTGGTTTATGTATTTATTAACAAAATCACTTTTCTACATTTCCCCCGATTATTACATTAGTAGTCAGAGGCATTGTGTTATTACACTTTATTTTTCTTCAAAATCACTTTTTAATTACAATGTGTGGAAATGCCAAAATCAATCTATTTGCATTGGTCCTGTGTTATTTTTTTAAATTAAGCAAAATAAAATTATGTTCTGCTCAGTTTATTTGGACAAAAGTTGGCATGCTGTTTTCCAGTTGGCAGTCTGTGCTTGCATCCGCACTTCCTGTCACAAATATCTTGTCAGCGGTACATACTGAAGGAGTGATGGGATTTTCAACAAAATAGACATGGTCACTCTGCATACAGGCTTGCCGAATTGATTAGGTTTCTGAGGTCATCGGGTCAAAGGTCGATCAAGTTTTAGGGCGTAGCTATTGCAGGCAGAGGCAAAGCATTAAACTCTGTAATCAGAATTGGCCCTACCTACGATCTATTGGCACAGCTTCTACATGGCTTATTACTGTTTTTACCCCTCGGCCAAATTTTGGCCAGAGGATTATTGTCGTCACTTGCGTGTCTGTCGTCTGTCCATGACTTTGTCTGGGTCAGTCCTCAGCAACTAATGATCGCTGCTTCACCAGATTTGGAATGGTAATTCACTATGACTCATATATGTGCAGCGTCAAGTTTTTTGCTGGATTTGACCTTTGACCTTAGCGCTGTGACCTTCATCGTGGAAATCTTGTCTGGCCTAGTACTCAGTAACTATTGATGGCAGCTTCGTAAATTTTGGTTTGGTAACTCTCTGTAACCCATAAATGTGCACAGGCTGAGGGGTAATAATAATAATAATAATAATGCATCAATTTTATATAGCGCTTTTCTGCTTTCTGGGCACTCAAAGACTCTTCATAAGGATACATTATTCATTCACTCACACATTCATGCTCTGATGGTAGTAAACTACGTTTTTGTAGCCACAGCTGCCCTGGGGCAGACTGACGGAAGCGTGGCTGCCAGTATGCGCCAACGGCCCCTCCGACCACCACCAAACATTCACACACAGCCATACAGTATTCCTATATATTGCATGTTTTGTGGGTGGGGGAAACCGGAGTACCCGGAGTATTCAGCAACGCGTCATGTTTCTTTTTCGCATCAGAATAAGGGAGACCTCGATCCAATGTGTTCATGGACAGTGTGAGCTGTGGAGATCTTTGGGAAGATTAGTACAATTTTGGTTTTTCTGTGGTCACCAGCCCTGCTTCTGTAGATCTACCACCCTGTGGGTTTTCTCTCCAGCCCTGATAAAGCTCACCTCATCCTACAGTAGGAGTCGAGACCTCACTAAGCTCCTAATTAGCAGAATGGAGAATACAGACCCATAGGATGGTAGATCTCTAGCAATAGGGTCGATGGCTAACGCAGTGGGCAATGTGGTCAAAATTTTAACATGAATTTTAACATTTTAAAAAAATACCTCTTTTGTCTAGCATGATGAACTGTTACGGAAATGCTTTGCTGATGTGTATTTATATGCAAGAGTTGAAATGTGTGTGTTCACATAAGTAGCACAAGCTTCAGCTCTTGAAGGAAATTGCCATTTGCTCAAAGAATGTGGTTTATAAAAAAACTTATTGACATGTGGCACATGCATTAACTAGGCCAGACTTAATTCAGGCAAATCCTTTGGTTTTTGGTGATAAGTAAAGTTTGTAGGAAATGGAGTTGATTTTAATGTGGCGCCATGATTAGTAATCGACTGACGCTCGGTTTGACTGTGGCGTAATGTGCAACGTTGCTCTTTATAATTGTTAATTGGCACTGCGCGTACTTTGCCTAGCGTGGGCAATTTCCTGTGCAGTCATTAAGATTGCATCGTGACTAACAGCTCAACAGTGATATTGGTACTGTTAATGACTCCATTAGGCTTCAGTTACTTTTATCTTGAAATCTTTCTTTCCAGAAAGCAACAGATGCAGACATTATCAGTTGATGTAAAGAATAAAGAAATGCCCTACCCTCCCCTCTTAGGGTCTATGTGACTTGTCTCACATATCACTGAGCAATTAATTGCTTAGTTGTGCTTTGATCAGATGGTTAGATTTCAACCTTTGCATACATCAGTATCACTCACAGACCTTGTGAATGTTTATTGTTGGATACAGGGAAGTGCCATTGAAATCCAGTTCTATTTTCCTGTCTCAGAAACTAGGCTTTGGGTGTCGAAGTAAAATCATTCTGCTCCTTTTTGTATCATGCAGCACAGTCAGGACGGGGTTAAAAAGCAGTCCTTTGTTCTGCAGGCTTAGTTTCATTGATACTATAAAAAATAAGGCCCATATTCAGGAAAGTGTGCAGCAAAATGGGGAGGAAGATTGGGCAGAATGCGAAAGTCAATTTTTTGGACAAAAGTAAAACCTATTCATCCGCTTCTTTCTTCATTTCTCTCCCGTTGCGATTAAATGACGTCTCAGTCGGCTGTAACCTCAAGTCAGACATTATTCGTCTAGCAGACAGGCGTGCATGTGGGGCTTTCTTTAAGCTGCTTCCAATCAGAGGATATTGTCTGTGGAAATGCAGCTATCGCCGTGTAGGAAACTGCCTGGGAACACTCGCGTAACTGATACCGAGGGGCGCACTTCAAACGCGGAAACACTCGAGCAGATGAGCAAATGGCTCCGGCGTTATGATTTACTGCAAAATGGATTTGAATGC
This sequence comes from Gymnothorax reevesii, assembly GCA_029721435.1. NCBI lineage: Eukaryota > Metazoa > Chordata > Actinopteri > Anguilliformes > Muraenidae > Gymnothorax > Gymnothorax reevesii. The sequence continues at coordinate 16,314,778 of CM056592.1, forward strand.
GGAGTGCGAGAAGATTGAGGCCGTCGCTGCTCAGAGATTAGATATAGCTGGATTTTTTTTTTTCTTTATGAATTTTAATGGGCCACAATTTCACAAACATACTGAGATTATCAAAGTCACAACGACCCCGCTATGCGTCGGGTCATGAACATTTTCAGCTAAACTGTGCGTGTGTGTTTGTGTGTGTGTGTGTGTGTGTGTGTGTGTGTGTGTGTATAATTGAAGTGAATTGCCGTATCGCCATCTCCTGTGTTTATGAACTAAGCTGAAATAGCGGGGGTGGCTCTGCGTTGTGGAGGTTAAGGTGAACACCCTGGAGCCGACAGATTCTGAGTTTGATTCCCAGATGGACTGCGGCGCATATCCGCTTCAGCATGGCTCTTAACCTGCTTAGTTTTACTAAATTTCTCCAGGCGAAATGCTCATTTTTACTATAAAGTTTTCAGATTCTGAGCCTATTCGGATGGCAGGGAGTACATTTTGACCCACAAATGCACCTGGCAGTCATGGAGAAATATTACCCTTTCTTGTCTTTGCAAAAACCCTTGGTTTATGGTGATCTTACACACTACCCAACTCAAAATACTGCTTCGAACACGGGTCTCAACCTGGTCCACCAGAAGGTTTTCATTTCAGCAAGCAGAAGCTCTCCTGATTCAACTAATCAACTGTGCAGAATGAAATCAGTTGATGAAATCAACAATTAAAAGTTGTATCAGATTTGCCTCTGCTTGAGTGGATTGAAAATCTTTAGCCCCATGGCCCTTCCATGGGCCAATTTGACACCCCTGCCTTAGAATCATGTTGTCTCAGTAGTGACTAACATTCTACAAACGGACCTCTTATTTCACCTGATAAAATAATATATCATAATAAATAATAATAATAAATATTCCTGTTACAAAATAAAAATACATTTAACAGCATACTTTAGATGAATTATGCAGAGCGCCAAGCGTCGTGCTCAAACCATTCACAGTGTATGGGAGAATGTTGGTCAGTCTCGGCATCTTCCTCGTTTGAAGGTCCCATGTTCTACTAAACAAAATTCCCTTTCACTAAGCCTGCTCACATTACCTTCCCATACTTCAGTACTCTGTCACTTAGGGATAGTGTCTCGTTTTAGGCTGGAGATCTTGATGTATTTGTCGCCATCATGTGACGCACCTTGGCGGGGTCAGTAGCTGTGTTCACCGGCCAATCAGAGCTGAGCTCATTTCATAGTTGTCACGCCCACTCATAACTCACTCGGCTGCAGTGAGGAGAGAATGACTGGCAGCAGGTGGCCCAGAAGTTATGGTTTTTGATTTTTTTTTAATTTCTGAAAATTTTACAAACCTCTGTTTGATACAGCCAAGAATATAATAACTTGGAAGAAGTTAGCACATTTTTATGGTCATTCATCTATTTGACATCCTTCTTCTGGAAGCTTGGAGATTCGTTGAGCTCCCTGAAGCCGTGTGTGACTGCAGGCCTGTCTCTCCCAGCTGACGCCTCTCTTTTGTTTCTCGCGCCATTTTTGATTTCCTCATTGTGTGACTCATCAACAGAACACAGCCGCTCAATACGTGAACAGAAAAAAGACACCTCTCAATAGCTAACAATCATTATGGCAAGCTGGAGATTGCACACCTAGCCTCGCTAGTCATTCACAATGAATAGATTGTAAGATACCCTTGTTAGATATTTAAGTGCATCTCTGATGGCCTTATATTGACCGCCTTTGTTGTTCGTTATTGCAGCTAATTGTATGGTATCCCCCACTGGATAAGCTGAGGAATGGTAAATGCATGACTCTGCATTCAGAACATGGTTTGCTCTGTGAAGAGTTTAATCAAATCCTGCTGATGGAATAATTTAATGTTTGGACGTGGTACAGGACAGCAAATCCAGTGTGATGACTGTAGATGTGCCTGGCATTTTGTTTTGAGAGTGATGTCTATTTGGTCATGGGGAAAACCCTGTGCGCCACTGATGTTTGACTGCTAGACTGTATGGAGAAAGCCACCACACCTCCGTCTCATGTGCTGATGGCTGAGGATTGGAGACTGCTGTCAGGTAACCCATGTGTATTGCATCTGATGTGTTCCTTCGTAACTTGCTCTTTTTTGTAAACTCTGTGGGATGAACAAACAAACAAGTAAATAAAGGGTGGCAATGGTGGTGCAGTGTGTAGCACTGCCGCCTCATCAAGAAGGTTGTGGGTTCGAGTCCAAAGGCATGCACATCAGGCTAATGCAAGATGCTAAATTGCCCATGGGTATGAATGTTGGAGTAAATGGTGTGTGAATGGTGTGCACTTCCTTGCACTGGATTGGCGGGCTGTCCTGCCTCTTACCTGTAGTGAATAGTATTATGGATGATAATCTTTGACACGTCAACCTGTTGCCCTGTGTGGTGATTACTGAGGTCAGCTGTAAAGAGTGACTCGACTCTAATATGCGTTTTTGAGCCATGATCTTCTGTATAATACTGTGCACTAATCATGTGGGTCCTGTTTTCAGTATTTGAGCACAGATGTACCGGTACTGGATTTCACATCGCAAAGTCAAGCTCAACTTGCCTTTTTTTTTTTTTTGGTCGTAAAAAGCATCACTAACCTCAGTGCTGTCTCGCCGGTGAGCTCGTGGACTATAAAGACTGGATGCTTTTCTTTAATGACACTTCGTTGGCACAAAATTACTCTTTAAAGTGCTCCTGATTCTTACTGGTCTCTTGGGTTTGCCGGAGTGAACTTGATAAGTCTCTCTGAAAACCTAGAAGGCTTTGTGACAAAATGAATTACAATTACCAGAATTATATCTTTTTCAACGCACCCAGTTTTCCATAATTAACCTCAGAAGCGTGGCGAAATGGACTTGCCCTCACTTTATGGCACATTCACATTCATGGCTTGAGCTGACACGCAGTGGACATCCTAGACGTGCTGATAAGAGAGCAAACTGGTGGCCACCTTTCGACTACAAAGCAGGAACATTTGAAGCGTGTGAAGCACTGACTTGGCCCAAGCTGTCAAACAAGAAAAAACTGTGTAGCACAAATCTGACTCTCGAACAGTCAAGGCTCGGGCCTGTGTGCTTAAAAATGAAGTGTTTTGAGGTAGTTGAAAGGCAGTGCTGACTGAGAGCTTTTACCGTACTCCTACAGCTGGATAGGCTCTTGCTTTTGAAGGTTGTTCAGTGGACCAAGTGGCGTGTGCTTAACAGTCATATTCTGGAACCTGTGCAAATTTTAGCCATTTTTTTTAATCTCAGCTCTTTGTTACCAATTTACCTGGTCAGCTTTAGCTCAATTTGTCTCCGGTACATTTTACTTAATCCTCCTGGGATTCCCATTGCCTTGCATGACTATTTTATATTGAAAAGGAAGAGTACTTCCTTAATTTTCTTAAAATTTTTTCCAACACCGTAGGTGCTGTGCATTTTGAGGGTAATGCAGTATGTTGGGCTGCGTAGTTGAATTTTTTTTTTAATGAAACTGGAGACAAAAACAGTATTATAATAATGAATTATTCAGCATTGCTGAACCATAATTGCATTCAGTAATAAAGACGTTTACTGCAATTAAATTCGGTCTCAATGCAGGTAAAATGAACAATTTCAACGCATCATTCAACTGTGAAATTTAATCCAGTTGTGTTACACCAAGTTGTGAATAATACTGAATGTGTGCAGTATGTAACACATTAGTATTCCAAGTGTTATTGCAAATGTCTGCGTATTTGAAGTAAGTCAATGAAGTACAGGGCACCATTCTACAGATTCTGCTGTTATTTGCATCTGTATTAGACTGTTTTGGCACGGCTTATCATTAATTACCATACGTGTCTGTGTTTATGCCTGCATGCATGTGTGTGTAAGTGTGTCTGTAGCTCCAGAACACATTATGGTATTTGTTAATGGTTTAATTTGGTTGTGAGTCATTGTTATTATAATGCACTCACACAGTTTGACTTGACGTCCAAAATCCGATTACAAATGTAATTTAATATTTGGCTGAAACAATAGTGGGGACACAGTTTTGAATAGATTATTGGACTGGCGTTAATATTTAATGTGAAAAGGGAATTTTTTAACTGAAGTCGGGGCCCGAACGCCAGTCTAGAAACCTCATTTCCATGATGAGCACATCTCCCCTCAAGTAGCCTTGATGAAATTCAGAAATCTGTTGTATCTGGGTAAGTCTCAGTTCTAAAAACTAGCGTCAGCCCAAATTATGGACAGCATTCATATTGAGTAACATTTGGCAAATGCCGCTGATAAACTGAATATTTTGAGTTCCTCTTTTTTTTTTCTTTTTTTTTACGTTTTGTTAGAAAAGTTGCCACTCAGACAATGTAAAGGCTTTTTTTGGGCAACATAACGGTAAATATAAATAAAGATTAGAAATGTGCCTGAAGAAATTCAACAAAAGTCATAGGTAGGGTGCACAGTTGTTGTTTGGTCAGATTTAGGGGTGTGGATTTGACCGGCTCTCATGAAGATGCACATTATCTCTCTCACTCCTGGAGCATGGGATAGATCCCTCTGCCTGTCCCCTTGTATCAGACCCGTTGTTTGGGAAATACATTTTCACAGCCAAAGGAAGACGAAACTAAACCCTGTTGGGCTGAAAATCCCTAAATCCAGTAGTGTGTAGCCCCCCAAGTCTAGAGTGTAGCAACTCGTTTCATGGTTGTAAAATTTGATGGACAGATTGTCAGCCTTCACTTAGCCACCGTTACGGGGTTTAGGCTGGCGCTTTAGAAAAATATTAAGTGGATATTTCTGCTGCAGATAAACTTCAGACTTGTGTTATGCCTGGGTCTGTTCTAATAAAATTCTCTCATGCCTCTGAGAATCCTGTGTGTTCTCTCTCATATTTCTACTGTATAAGGAAACTTTTTGCAGCAACTTAATGAAAAACTATTCTGATGTTCATACTGTCTTGATATTATATTTCAGGGAGAACCGATTGATTTTTATGACCTGTGTAATTATTCTCTGACTCGGTTTCTATGTTAGTTGTTACCTACCCAATGCCCTTGTGGAGCTGTTGTGAGGCCAGCAGTCACTGGCCGTTCCTCAGCCGTGACTCATGACTATTGCTAAATATGAAGCCGCAGAGAAGACAGAACACCTACCTTAGCAACTCTGAAGTAGTTTGGGAACATTCAATTCCTTGGGAGAGCTGACATTGTGTTCTGTTTAATTATATGGGAGGAATAAACAGAGGTTCTCGTTTTACCTGGTCGATGACTGCATGCTGTTTAAAAAGGGCAGACTTGTTTCACAGGATTATAGGTATTTGTATGTCCTTTGCATCAGTAAAGACCTTTTTCATGCTGCTGATAAACTGAGTACAGAGGCATGTACTGCAGTATTTACTACATACTACTCAGAGGTCCTCCATGTCTGAAACCTGCTCAAGTTCAGTGGAGAGGATGCAATTCTCCGTAACCTTGTTATACTAGTTGTAGTGCATCTTTACAGCACTAGTGCACCCTTGTCTTTTGCGTATTGTGTTTCATCAGTCGCTGCACTGCAATTTGACATGACCGTGTTAATTACGATCGTACGATGATTGCTCTTACTAGCCATGGATTTTCTGACCACTGAAGAGTTTCTCGAGTCCAATGCAATCACACAATCTATGACCTGATTGATTGTGATTTTGGAAGTTACCCAAGATCTTAAATAGTCAGTTACACCTCTTCTGACTGTTCGGGCTCCCGCGAATCACGTCTGTTCAGTTTAGAGGTCAATCTCGTGCAACCTACATGAGGCATTGGGCAGAAACGTTATATGTGCCAATTTTATAGAAATCAAGATATGTATAGATTTGAATATTGCTTTACTTTATTTATGCAACAATAATGCATGTGCTCTACAGTGTCATCCTGACCAGTACACAACAGTGGTACATGGTGAAAGTATATTCTGTGTAACATCATAAAACGCGACATTGGCATTTATCAAGTTATTGCACTGAACACTTCAATTTACTGGGAACCAAATAAGGCTCATGCTTTATTTAAATTGGAATTTTCTATTTGGCTGTTATGATCTCTTCTTTTCTCTAACTAGGTTTTTATCGGTAGGTCTGAATTTAACAGGAACTTAAGTTAAACAGAAGGCCCTCTTCGGCTGTCAATTCAGGCTTATTGTTGTGCTGTTCCAACCCTCCACCTCGCTAAATGTATTTTGAGTTGACCTCACCACTGAATCTTACCTCCAGAGGACTATTCATTGATATGTAGTAAGACTAGACGTTGTTTAGATGACTGTCATCATGATACTTCAATTATCCCAACTAGAGGATTTTTTACCATAGTTAGAATGAGCTTTTTGCTGGAGCTACTATTCAAAATTCTTTTGAGTCATGGTTCAGTGGGCTTGCGGATGAAAAACCTTCATTTTTTTTCCAGTTTAGCTCTAAGGGTGCTAGTTTTAATTTTTTTTTCTTCTTTTAATCTCTTGAACTGAAATGTTTCACTGAAGTTTTTCCTTAAATTGCCTCAAAATCTGAGAAAAAGCATTTTTTTTTTCCATATTGTGGGAGAACGTCACAAGCATATTCTGTATCTGCTGGTTGTCACATTTTGCTGAAGCTACATCACACACATTTATAGAAATATTTTGGCCTTGGATGCAGTGTTTTTATGGCTGCAGCATTACATCAAATTGAAAATATCTAGATCTTGTTCAACATGTAAAACACATTTCACTGTAATTCAACAGGACAAATTTGAGATCGTTGGAAATGCTGGGATCTCCGCTAGAATTTCAAAGAACCTTAAGTGCCACTGGCCTGAATATAGCAGCTGCATTTTACGGGTCCATATATGGGTCCATAGGACTTATTAGGCTGAAATCTTTTTCATGTTTGTTTTTGTAACTACTCAAATATTGCTTATCAGTCAGCCTCAACTGTGGAGCTGTGAGCAAAGAATGGAGGATTAAAAATGAGAATGAAGGATATTTCCTGCGTATCTTAATTGTCCTCTTTCAAAATTGTTTATTTTTTATGCAATTTTTTTTTCCCCAATGGCTGAGGGTTTTTTTTTTTTTTTAATACAAGCTCAGTGGAATCCTGTAGCCACTTTTGGTCCATGTATTCATTGTCAAGCAAGTCTAACTCTGAATAAGCATTGAATTTTTCTCTGTATCAGGGAGCGGGTGTTAATGGTCTCTAATTTGCATTGTCTCAGTGTTTTCAGACACTGCTTTGTGCTGGATAATAGATGTGTCTTGGCTGTTTCCTGTGTTGCTTAATGTATCTGAATGTAGAGATTAATGGCTTTTAACATGGAACTGAATGGAGCAGTGTCAACATTCCTGACGCTTTGACTTCATTGCTGAAGTTTGTGTCATTGTCAGTTTTCTTATCATTTTTCCATGTTTTTAATTGATATTTTTTATTTAAAAATGGCCAATTGCATAAATTTGATACTCCTGGGAATTTGGCGCAATATGTCATTTCACAACATGGAATGTGTGGTTTTCATTCATCAGCAAACCTACACATAAATATATATTCATGAGCTGAATTTTAGATTTTCGACTAGGATTGTAATCCTGTCCATAATGGTATGTGCTATCAGCTGTCATCAAAAATATGTTTAACTTCAGTTGCCATGGTTATCATATCTATAAAAAAATCACTCTTAAAATGCAAGGAAACGCCACACAATATTAGAAGTGTCCTCGATTTGGTAAGGAATCGCAGAACTGGCGACCATGTTTGAATAAAATTCATTAGGACACAACTGTTGCATACACTCTTTGTTTATAGTAATTTTATGTGGTAATATATCTCTTTGTGAAAGTACCTATTGGCTCCTGATTAAAAATGATAAAGCCAGTTTTATGATGTTCGTCATGTGTGAATAAAACTGTGATGTGGGACTTGGAAGGCAGTGGCTAGCATTCTACAAATGAGATTATTAACCTTGCTAAATTTTTTAATGCACTGGAAGGGCTGTTTGTGCAAATTGATACTTTATGCATTTAAGATTTTCACTATGCTGTTTTTTTTTGTTTGTTTAAGTGCTTCAAATTTGCGGTTGTGAAAGCGAAAGAAATTTTCTGTATGTGTGCCAAAATAAACCTGTGTGTGTGTGTGTGTGTGTGTGTGTTTGTGCGCGTCCACGCCTCTTTTGTGGAATGTGAATAATAGCATTTGGGCTTTTTCAAAATGGCTCGCAGGGCTTAATAATATACAGGAGGTGCTCATGCATTATTTATGGCTCTTCTCTGAAAGTAAAGATAAGGTGCTGAGAGAACTTTAGCCATTGACTTTTCCTCTTGGCATTCGAGAGGAGGTTTTGTTTTGTTGTTATTTTGAAGTGGTTCTGTAGATGTTGCATGCGAACAACTTATGTAGGCATTAAAATTTGCTTTACACATCAAGGTGTGTCCTCCTGTGTGAGCGAGAAGCTTTGATTCAGAAGGGAGAAGGAAATCTGCATGTATTCTGCACATTAAATTATTTTTCCTCGAGTAATAAAATTTACTGCTTTTGATGTTCCTGTTCATTAATCTTGTTTTTCCACTGGTAGCAGTCTGTTGTGGAAAATCTTAGTTTTCCATTTCAGCTTCAAGGCAACCAACTTTTTTTGCTTTTGTACTTTTATGAAATACTAAGAAATGAGTTATAAACTGCTGTTTCTGCTTTTATCAATTGCTAACTCGCAAGTAATCAACCACTGTTTGTTGTAATGGCAGATGATTTGGATCAACTGAGGATACAACAAAATCGTGCTTTGAAGTTATATCAGTTCAGCTTTCTTCGAAAGGCAGCTATCTATTAACCCTTAAAGGTGCTAAATGCAGCTATTGTTGCTCAGTCATGTAAGAAATAAAAATCAAAGCCGTTGAAAACCTATCATATGGTGACTTGTTTAAAAGAGCTCCCCTGCGGGAACATGATGGGTTTTCAACAGCGAGGGATAATTAAATGTATAGTTTTAAAAAATGTATTTCAGCGCTCTAAGGGTTAATATTTTGTATTAGCACATTCATAAAACACCTCTTTCAGTCCATATGCACCAGATTCGATTGTAAATGTAACTCGGCCTGCTTTCAGTTGAATAGGCCAAAGAGGACATGATAATGTGCATTTAGGTGCCCATCGTTTCTTTGTTGCAGAGACCTGCTGCTGGCGGCTGTTGACAGCATCAGAATGGGCCTTTGCTTCTCCCGCTGAGATCACGATTTTCATGAACATGGCAGAGACTACCCACTGCTAAAAATTAATTGATTTTTTTAGCCTATTGGGTCTGTTGACTAAGCCAGTTATGATTTCTCTCGGACCCGTCACCACTTTGGGTTTTAAGCTGCTGTGCAGACCTCTCAATCTGCAGGACAACCCTTTGTTTTTACCCATCCCGTGTCGTTCTGCCTTCGGTCTGTGGGGCTCCCCCAGTGTGGCGACGCTCGTAAAGTTTCAACCGTCATCGCCCAGCGCGTGTAGAGCTCTTTAATTCATCTCGCCAATTGTCCGTTCCACTCTTGGGTTTCTGCTGCAGGAGATTTTAACTGGCTGTTTAGTTTCAATTTGGCTTTGTCAAAACTCTTGACAAATGAACGATTCGTGGCGGGAGGTGTGCAGAAGTACAGTCGGCCTACTGCGGGACGCGCTGGAACAAGCGGTGGCGGTAATGGACTCCCCCCATCGTTCATCCCGCGAAAAATCCGCCGCGAGCGCGAAAGACCGTTAGAAAAACTTGAGCGCCTCTCGCCCTCGCTGTTTTTCAGCCAGCGGAGACAGCTTGATGGGAGACAACACAAAAGCACGAGAGTCATTCTGAACCAGGGCCTTCGACAGGAAAATGGAGAACAGTTTGCTGTGCCGCGGGCCGTGATGGAGTTTGTCCCCCTCTTCAGTCAAACTATCCATGAAAATCTGCCCCCCTCGATTTTTTTTTCCATTTATTGCACGAACAAACTGATGATACTCGCTGATTATGGAGGTAGATTAATTACATTATCCATCAAATGACGGTTGAATTAATGCCATTACAGAGGACGGGGTGCAATTGAATGAAGCTCAGTCATTTCTTCAATGATTTATTCAATTACTCATGAGTAAAGTACAGTTTCCTCAGGCCGTTGAAAAAGAGGTTCAATTTACCGAGGACGTTAATTACGCCACTCCTGGATTCTCGTCTTCACTGTTTCGGATCACGTTTCAGCAGTTTCATGTTGCACCTCAGCTGGTGCAGTGAATTTTTCACAGGAGCGTTGTTAGAAAGGTCCGCAAATGTTAAAACCGCTGCGTTATCGTAAAGATTAACTGGTGCACTGGATGGGAGAAAAGTTGCTTTGAAATGCCCTACAAAGTTCCATAACTGATGCAGCTGGTGAATGATCGTGTTGTCTTTTATTTCGCTAAAGCATGAAACAAAAAAAGATTATTCAATGAAAAACCTTTTTGATTACAGTTATACAATATTTTGCAGACTTCTGAATTATTCAGATTGGACAAAATCTGAATAGAATGGAAAAATGTCCATCTCAGTGGTCTCCACCCTTGTTCCTGGAGAGTCTTCACTGTAAGCAAACCAAAGCAGACCTCAGTTCCCAGTTACAGATATTCATGAGCTGCTAACTGGCCAAATCAGGAGTACAGAATCTGAGTAAGACTAGATCATCAACAGTGGATGAGGAAGGAGGAGGGGGGTTTCTTCTGACAGTCTGAGAAGAACAGTTGATTTGGAAATTGTCAGTAATCTGTCTTAAGTGGTATCATTGTGAATGACAGATTGGGTTTATTTAAGAAAGCAGACTTTACGGGGTCAGGTCTCTGGGTCAAAGCAGTATACTTGTGTTCCCACAGCAGTGGGCCTTCTTATAAGACCGCTGGATAAAGATTAGAATTTTGGGTACAACAATTTTTGTTGTAAAAACAAACTTAATTTCAGTCTGAAATCCTGACGTGTCCTTCAGGTTGGTTACAGAACCGCTGACCATGATCTGGCTCCATATGGAGGCCAATGTCCTGCCGTTCAATGTCTCCAGCACTGTATGGTCTAGAGTCGTGGTCCAGCCTGAGACTCGTTTGGGTAACCCTGTATCAGTTGCTTGTAAAATCAATGCTTGTCTTTTGAATCTTTCATACATTCATATATTCAAAGCATAGTTTGCTTTGGTAATCTAGTGTGTTTAGTACTATGTTTGATGATGCAAAGGTCTCAGTGAGCTTGATCTACTTACCAGTAAATATGGCAGTTTTATTCTCCAGCTGTTGATTATTCTTACTTTATCCTTGATCTCCAGACTCTGCAGCCCATTACGGTCTTTTGCATTTCTACTAATTTTTGAGAACTATAAATATTGTAGACATTTTTTTGTTCCCTGAAATGTTTTGTTGAGAGTATTCCCGCCCCATGCAACTACCAGATCTATTTCCTGAAAAAAAGAAAGAAATCCCTCCCTGTTTCATGTAATCTCTTTTTTTTCGTATTGTGTATATTTCTATGGAAAAAAAATCAGAATGAGACCTGCAGCTATCTTCGTTGCTCTCTGGAAGAGTGTGCGTGATGCGAAATGGGTCCTCTTGTTTTTTCCCTGGTCGGCTCTTCGCACTCGAGAGGCCGCGCGGCTCTGTAAATAGCACTCTCCCGGCCGCCCGCCCGTGTTTGGCAGCTCCAGTGTGTCAAATCTGGCCCGGGGAGTCCACCTGCGACCCTGCCAGATAGATAATTCACTGTCAATATTTATTAACCCGGGGGCCCTTCCCGCGAACGCGTCGGCGGGTTTCACGCGCGCCTCTCTCCCGCCGGGGATCGAGTTCTGCCCGAGGCGTCCTCACGTTTCATTTCAGACGCGATATTAGACAATCGGCAGCAGCTGATCCTCGGAACGCTGGCTCTCCATTCGCTCTCTCCTCTCGCCCCGAGCTGAGAGAACATGAATATTGGCCATTAGGGCAGATTTTTTTCCGATGGAGCAGGCTGTCGTCGGAGCACGCGGCTTCGTGCGCTGGTATATTTTGCATGTTTATCGAGGAAAGCGCGGAGCGGGTGAGTGTTAATGCTCCTTAATGGAGCGGACGACGGGAGTTTGGCGTTCTTATATCAGGCAGCCCATGTTTTTTATGCCTGGAGAGCGAGGAGGCCGTGGGCTTCAGGAAGACCGGGAGTCGGATGCATTCATTCCGTGGCTTTTCAAAGCAAACCCATACAGCTCGTTTTTAATGAGGGCCCATTTAGCCTCACCTTCCTGAACAGTAAAAGAAGATTTGGTCCTCATGATGTTCAGTACTAAAAAAAGTCTTTGCTTGTGGAGGGAATCTGAGTAATGTTGCATAAACCACTGCTTTTTAATGCTTATAGTTGAATTGTGAAAGATTAAATGCAAGGTGGACTGATCGACTTCAGCCAACCAGTTAATCCATGACTTCATGACTCAGAGCGGGCTCTGTCTCTTTTGATGTTACAAAAGGACAAATTTTGAAACTGCTGATGAGTAATTGACTGTGTACATGGTGACATGATGGTGCACCTCCCAACGATGATTACTTATTTATTTATTTATTTACTTATAGCTTCTAGTGTCAGGATTTCAACCACTCTGTTGTCGTGTCTGATTAAGGACAGATGACCTTCATTTGATCTTTTAATATGTAAAACCATCCGTCATTGAAGAGCCGAGCTGGAAAAAATGTACGTCGAAAGGGCAAAGGTCTCTTTATGAATGTGTGTGGTTAATGAGAAGGATGTGTCGATTAGTCAAGAGCACACATGACCTCACTGGTGAGGTCTGAACATTTAACCTCATGGTCATATAAATGTCAGCTTTGATTAAGCCCAAATTAAAATGGAGTATGTTGCATTGCCGGCTTCAGTGAACAGGATTTTCTTTGTGCATTCATGTGTTCTATTCACTGTCAAGTCTGTTCACACGTGTCATGACGGTTTCAGGTAAATAAGGCATGATAGTATGTCTGTTTTTTTTTTTTTCCTCTTTCCCCCCCAAGCAGTGAAAGTCCCACCAACATGACATAGTTGAGGGGGTGATGTTTTCGCAATAAATTGTTGCCAATATAACTCTGTTGTTTGTTCCCAAAGATTTGCAGTGGAAGCATGGTTTATCAGGTAAAATTCTGTATGTGAAAATATTTCTGTTGTCTGAATAAAGTAACTTTGTCATGTCTGCCATTCATATTTGGTGCAAGCCTGCTGGCTGCCGTAGTCAAGCAAAATAAACTGGAAGAGCATGACTTAGATCCATACCACTTTTGCTCATCACTTTTGTAAGGATATTTATACACCAGTGAACACCATATCAAGCAAGGACCGTCTGACTGTTTATTCAAATTCTTAAAATAAATATTCTCAATTCCCTCAGAAAATCTCACAAAGTAATTCCCCTGGTTATGTCACACATTGCAAAATATGTCAAGTGGATTTAGGGTATTTATTTGAGATATTTTTCCAGAAACAAAAGGTCCTGCCTAAAATCTAGGGCTTTTGCTTATTCTGCTTGCGCTAGAGCTGTATTTTAAGATTTATGTAAATGCATTTGGTCGTAACCTGACGAATTGGAGGAGGGTTATGCAAAGAAAATCAACCTCTGCTCAATGGCTTCAACACACAAACTTGCTGGAACATTTTTACGTTGAGACGGCTAAAAAATATCAACTTTGGCGTCACCTATCACATTATTTTCTGGTCGTATACTTCCATTTATGCTTGGCAAACTGCAGATGTTTGGCTTTATTTTTTGTGCTCAGGGATGGCTTTCTTTCTGAAACCTTTCAAGAACGTTTATGGCTGTGGAAGTGGTGTTATGGTCATTTTTGAGGCTACATGATCCCCAGAGGCAAACCATGCTTAAACCATAATGCCTGGTTTCTTTGTTTCCTCCCCTACCATCCCCCTCACTGGCTGTGGAGACAACATGCAGTTGCATGAATCTGCATTTTCTGGCCAGTGTCCGTCATTCAACATGTATTTATTACTGCTTTTACAGTGAATTTGTAATATTTTTATTCATGTATTTTTTGGTACCCACAACCTCACCTGTGAAGGTCATTTGCCATTTTTCTCCTGAATTGAGATTTTTTCTTCTCTATTTAAAGTATAACACAAATACACAAACAGACAATCATCAGCACACGTGCGTACACGCACACACACACATGCACGTACACAGACAGCTCCCACTTATCTGTAGCACAAGATGCTTATATAAAACAGGATAAAATGGTAAAACACAAATGGACAGTTTTGACAATATTGATACTAAGCCTCAAAATAAGGAAGAGGGAATAAATGTGCTCGGTCCCAACTTAATAAAAAATGGTTCATTAAACCCTCCGCTTAATTCTATAATCCATCCATGCATTATTAAACCTCTGTTTTTTATACATTCAGAACAGAATGCCTACCATTTTTCTAGCAATTTATTCTAACAATGATAAACCATGAAAGACATGGATAAGAGTAATAACATGTCAATTACACATGGAGAAAAGAAAAGGGGGGGGGGTAAATTTCATACTAATAGATATAATGTATTCATAAGAAATAATAAATATTACCCTCATTTCTTGAGGTTTTTCCCGTAATGAGGAGGCAATGTCAGCTAAATTCTGCAATATTTATGTCTTGGCCCCCTTGTTGATCCTAGCAGTTGTGCATTCTAATCATGCAATATTCTGCTTGCACATCTGATACCTGTCAAAGTGAAGAGTTGACTGAAACTAAAGCTTTAAGATAGATTTGTTTATTTATTTATCCTTTTTTTTTTTTTTTTTTGCTGTGAAACCGGCCAGAAGGAGTCAACATCGATTCATAGTTAGGAATAAGGAAGAGACATCATTGAGCAAAGACAGAGGATAGGCATCATGCCGATTCCCAACAGTGCCAATAGCACAGATATTACAAAACATTTCTGTACAGTATTTTTTTTTTTTAAGTCAATGAAATAACTCACCGAGATTAAATCAACGGGGAAAATTAGATTACTGACTGCACTTTTAATCGGGTATTAAGTAATGGACTGCAATACACTAGTAGCCTTCTCAGTCTTTACACACACATGGGCCAACTTTCTGTTTTACATTTGTGTTGTGTAGGGCTGTAACAGTTATGAACCACGGTCTTTTTAGGGCTTAGTACCACCACCTGCTTTCGTGGGGCGAACATCCAAGCCTTCCCTTTTCCTTCATTAAACCTGACGCAGGTTGAAAAAAAGTGCCAAACATCAAAGGGCATGGGAAATGCTTCCGGAAGAATACTTGACAGACGTCAGTATTTTTTGGCGACATGCTGCACGGAGCAAAGTAAAGGACTACAGAATCGTCTCCTATTAACCAATTAGACTACTCCAAGAAAAGAAAACCTTTTCCATTCACTTTGCTTGATTAGCAATCAAATGGTGGATTTGTTTATTCTCTAAGTTGAATGAGTTGAGATGTTTATTAAGACAACATATTTGATTGCTGAATTTTGAAATTTAAAAGGCCATAGAACTGCACAGATTTGCTTGAACACGATTGCCAATACCACGCCATTTTGTGCGACTGTGATGATTCATATCTCACAATCACGTTTCATCTGTTTTCCAGAATGTTTTCCAGCTTGTGTGTTTTTTAGAAGCTTAAAATCTAGGGCAGTCTTATGACAAATCTGTTTTAAATTAATGTTTAATAATGTCCTAAAATGCTACCATTAGAGATGTAATTCAGAGGAAGATTTTTTTCTAACTATTTAAATTATTGGCATTCTTTCAATCTAACACTGTAGCCGAGTTAGGTTTGTCTGCTTTTCACCATCACATCTTAATAGTTATAGGCTACTGAAATTGCTTGATTGTTATTTAGGCCAAGTACACGGGAGCGGATTTAGGGAAGGCTGGAGCACCTGTAATTAGAGAAATCTAAACTCAGGATTCTTCCCGGCTGCATTTTAAATCGACTAAGCCGCTTCAGGTTTGTATGTTTAAAGAAATTACACGCAACTACCTACACATCCCTCATGACGGCAATTGGTCTCGACACTTTAAATGAAATCCTCGTTCAACATTGCCACTTCCCGACTCTGCATTTCATCTCTCATTGTAGTATTTTTAGAGCATCTATAATGATAAAATAAAAAGAGATTTTGTTTTCAGATCACCCTGGATTTCAAGCATTTAAAAAATACACAAGGTGGAAAACATTCTGAAAAGCAGATGAAACGTGAATGTGAGATATGAATTATCACAGTCGCACGAAATGGAGTGGCAGTGGCAATCCTGCTCACGCAAATCTGTGCTGTTCTATGGCCATTTAAATTTCAAAATGCAGCAATCAAACATGCTGTCTTAATAAACAGCTCTACTCATTCAACTTAGAGAGTGAACGAATCCACCATTTGATTGCAAATCAAGCAAAGTAAACGGGATTAGGTTTACTTTTCTTAGAGTTGCCTAATTGGTTAAT
This sequence comes from Gymnothorax reevesii, assembly GCA_029721435.1. NCBI lineage: Eukaryota > Metazoa > Chordata > Actinopteri > Anguilliformes > Muraenidae > Gymnothorax > Gymnothorax reevesii. The sequence goes on from CM056592.1 coordinate 16,331,188, forward strand.
AAGAGATGATTCTGTTGTCCTTGACTTGGCTACTTGCAGCATGTCACCGGGAAATTCTGATGCCAGTCAAGTTTTTTTTTTTTTTTTTTTTTCCCGGAAGCATTTCCCATGCCCTTTGATATTTGGCACTTTGGTTCAACTTGTGTCGGGTTTAATGAAGGAAAAGGGAAAGCTCGGATATTCGCCCCATGGCAGCAGGTGATGGTACAAAGAAGTTAAGTGAGTATATTTTCACAGACAAGTGTCACAAAGTGCTTTACAGACATGAAAAAGCAACAGTAAAATGTAGCAATAGATAAAAATGACAGAATACATACACAAGAAGCTAAGAGAACATCAGTTATATCAATAAAAGACAGTTTCTAATCAAACGCCTGTTTGAATGAGCAAGTCTTTAGTTGACATTTAAAAGATTCCACAGAGTCAGCCAAACTAATGGGAAGGGTAGTGCATTCCATAAGGTCGGTGCTACGACCATAAAAGCTTGGTCACCACGTGCTTTGAGATGAGTGCGGGGAATAGTTAAAAGTTTACGACTGTTGGATCGAAGGGAACGGGATAAAGAGTGTAAATGAATCAGGGGCCTGACCGTGAAGTGCTCTGTATGTGAGGGTAACAATTTTGAAGGAAAACCTAAGGGCAACTGGAAGCCAGTGGAGGGACATGAGTAGTGGGATGATATGAGAACATTTATTGGACTTGGTGAGTAGTCTAGAAGCTGCATTTTGAATTCCCTGCAAACGGCCTAGGGTGGATTTATTAAAGAGGGTGAGCAATGCATTACAGTAATTTAAGCGTGAAGTGATAAGGGCATGGATTAGCATCTCCAGCTCTGGGTTAGAGACAGCGAATCTAAGCTTACTGATATTTTTCAAATGGAAAAAGCAAGATCTGGACAGTTGCCTGGCATGAGTATCCAACGACATGGAGTTATCAAAGATAACCCCTTGGTTACGAAGGTTGGAGCGGACAGCAGAAGACAGAAATCCAATACCTTGTAAAATAACAGGAATTTTGTTATCATGGGCAATAATCTAAACCTCCATCTTTTCGACGTTAAGCTGGAGGGAATTTTTGGCCATCCAGGCTCTAATAGCACCTATGCAGTCAAGAAGCCTAGTTAACTGATGGACCTCACTTGGTTTAAAAGAAATCTGGAGCTGAATATCGTCAGCATACAAATGGTAAAAGATAATAAAGCTACTAATGATCTGGCTCAATGGTAGCAAATAAAGTGCAAACAATAAGGGCCCCAGGATAGAACCCTGTGGAACACCGCAAAGCAGTGGAGCAGAATCAGACACCATGTCTCCAGAAGAAACAGTGAAACTTCTCCCACTAATGTAGGACGAAAACCAATCAAGTGCTATGCCTGTTATGCCCACCCAGTCTGGTAGCCTTATCATCAATATAGAATGATAAACGGTGTTGAACGCTGTACTGAGGTCGAGTACCACCAGCACACTAAAATCACCCCTGTCAGAGGACATTAAAATTTCATTTGCGACCCATAGGAGAGCGGTTTACTACGCCTTAAAAAACTGTGGTTCAGAATTGTTACAGCCCTAATCTTGGGTTAAGGTGTACTTGAGTTGGTTGGGAGTAATGTGGTGGTTTAAAGATTTTTTTTTTTTCCCTGTCAGAGTGAAGTTGATGTAATTTTTCTATAGTATGTTTTAATCAATGCCTTGAACTTTTAAGAGCATAAGAGTAATATCACATTACCTGTGAGAGAACCTTTCTGTGTGACAATCAACATGTCATACATAAACGCTGTGTTGTCTTATTGTGATATATTAAGACTCAATGCTGTTTTTCTTTTTTCTTTACAACCGATTTTGAATTTGTTTCTTGAGCTACTTTAATAATTTGGATAATAGAGAAATGTTTTCGATGAATCGGGAGCAGGTTACTTCACTGGCTCTTGCAGACTTGGTCTCTGTGGCCGAATTGCACAGATTCTAACTTAAAATTTTACAACGTGGCAGAGCCAAGGACCTGAACTTGCATGTGCCAAAATGCTTTCCCTGAAGCACAAGGACAGTCAGTGGCTGAGGTTGTGGAAACTTGGCCCAAAGTTTTTATGCATTGTATAATGTATGATTTTACTAATTTCTGCTCATGATTTTTATTGACATTAAAATTTTATTGCGAAATAAATTTTAAAATATTACCGTTCACTTTTTATATTTTTTCTTTTCCCAGTCCGACTGAAGGGGGAGGGATGTGAAATCAATAGGCGATTCACTTACCTGTGTAAAGCCTTGATTGATGGCATCTCTAAACTTTGTCAGGTGTTCCACAAGTGTCGCCGGTTCGCTCTCCTTGCACCCGACCCTGATTTGACATGAGCACGCTCAACTCAGTCCACTGTACAAATGTAGTGTTTCTTTGCGCTTTTCCACCCCGAACAGACTTGCGCAGTCACATATGCATACAGAAACACAGAGCCGAACCTCAGTAATGCCGACTTCGGAATTAAACACTGACTGTTCACCCGAGTAGGGTATGAACCTCGAGGTACTGCAATCAATTACCGCTTTTCGGGCTCATTATTATTCTGTACATAGACCCCCCCCTTTGTATTATTGCTGATGCGAGAAATGACCCTTATACTGGAATGAGTAGCACCATAAAAACTGGGAATGCTCCTCTCCCTCTGTAATTATGTGTAACACACTCAGAAAGTCAGCAGGTTGAGAGCAGTGTCCTGGGGGATAATAAAAACAACAGTCCTTGTGTAGAATAACAGTCACAATTTATTGCGCACATTGTTGAACCCACTTCTTCATTAACAACTGAGCAGACAGGAGTTTCCCTCTCTTCAACAGAATCACCTCAAGCCATTTTCAAACTCACCGTCTTCACCGTGTATCACCTTGCGTAGTATTGTTAAATTTATATTATTCAATTGTGTACCAGGTGTGGTTAAATATAACTGCCCACTTTCTCTCTAATCAAGCTGTATACATTTTACGTGCTCTCTTTTCAGAACAACAAACTGGGTATTTTTATCCCTGCTGAGCCATGTTTTTGGGAAAGATCTTAGTGTTTTTTTTTTTGTTTGTTTGTTCTGGATTTTACTTTGGGGGGGGGGGGAATGTACTGCATCATGAAAAAAAAACTATTTGCCCCTTTCTGATGTGTTCTGTTTTTGTGTGGTTTTCACACTTAATTGTCTCTGTTCTTCAAAGTTTAACACTTAAAATGAAGTGTCATAGTTGCCCCCTTAGTTTCTCAATCAGCCAAGTTACCAGTTCTACTTGATAATTGGATTAAATCAGACATGGCACACCTTGGTGTGCTTACTGCCTGCACTGTTGATATGTCACTAAAATTGAATTTTTCCAGCAATGTAGAGTTAACAAAAAGGTCTCGACAGACCGCAAATTCTGTCTTGGAATAACGTGGACAAATGAGTTAGGAATGATAGTCATCGCTGACCTCAAATTTGATCAACATTTACATTTCTATCTGTGGAAACAGGGCAAAAATGATTCCATGGGAGAGTTGCATGGTGACTCATTGCTAACCAGCTAGAACATTAACTCATTTGCCAAAAAAACAGAACTTTATGACCCCCCCCCCCCCCCCAGGCCTTTTGGAATAATCTTTGACTGTTTCAGTCAAACTGTGAAAGTTATTGTTAGACATTGGTCCAATTTCATGTGATGTAAAACTAGAATGGCATTCCCCAATTAGAACATCGTACGAACAGTTAAACATGGTGATTCATGCATGGTGTGGATGTGTTGTTGCTCCAGGGCCTGGGTGATGTAATTAATTGATGAAGTCATGAATTGTGTTGGCCACCTGATATTTTGAAGGACGATGTCCGGTCATCAGTCCATCATCTGAAGCCCACAGGCAATTGGCTTATGCAGTTAGAATAGGAACAGATTCACCTCTGAATGGCTGAGAAGAAACAAAATTAAGATTTTGACCTTGTCAAAATTTGACTTGAATGCCTTTAAAACAGGGCCATAAATTGGCATTTCATAATCAAAAATCCTTGAATGAGGCTGAATTAAAGCAATTCTGTGAACTGGTGTGGACTAGAATTCCTCTGCAGTGATGTGAAAGATTGATCAGTAGTTTGCTGCGGTTCTCTGACTCCTGAGTGTCCCACTATGCATTTTTGTTTTTGCTACAACCTCAGTTGCAATTGTGGGATTTTAACAAGCTGCTAATATTTCTTAATTAGGTTCATTTATGTTTAGAACAGTTTTATATAGCTGAATTTGTCAGTGTCTGATTTTATCAATAGGTTTTTAAATTGTAAAACCACGGTCACATAGTTGTGAAAACTAACAGTTTATGTGGCAAGCAAAACGAGAAACAGCGTGCTCGGTGTCATGATTGTGTTAAGTTCAAGCAAAGCTTTTTGGAAGAACTGCAAACACCTGTATTCAGCTGCTTTCTGTGGGGCTGACTGATTTTCTCAGTGTCTGATTTGATCTGTTTAAAAATTTTGTTGCCTAAACTCAGTTTCACTATGTTCAAGGGTCTTTTAATCCTTTTGGCATATTGAATATTTCTGTATATTTCTGTCAGAATGTGGCTTCAAACATCCTTAAACATGAAGTGCACCCAATCAGAACAAATTAATAGTTTATTAAAATGCTGCAAATGGAGCGACGCCTGCAAGCTAGTTCAGGTAGTCTACTCTAATTGTTACATTAGCTCACTATTTATATCCTTTTTAATCACGCCCTATTTTAGGTTTATTTGACCAGAGAAAATCTCTCTGCTCTCCCTCTGCTAGCCTATTTGTTGCTGCTTTGCACAGATATGGCTGCCTGCTCTTCAGCCCCAATACCCCAAAATCCACCTGCAGACTCTGCCTAAAAGGAGGAGGGGGGAATATTTAATCATCACTCCCCAATATTTTATACAAACTTACCTGCGGGGAGTGATGACATCAGGGACTAGACCCCAAACTCCAGCCATGTGCCACTGTAGACCTAAACAATGCAATGTTAGCTGATAAACTGAATTGCAGTTGTAGTTGGATCAAAAGCCAACATGCACAGGGGGGCCCCAAGACCAAGATTTGGAATAATTTAGAAGCATTGGATGCAGTTATAGCTGCTCAAGGAGGATAATTACAAGGAGTCCGTGTCCGTCCGCGTACAGAAAAACTTTAAACTTGCCCCGGCGAGCTTTGTTGTCTTTCTGACAACTCTTGTATGGGTGTTGGATTTCTTTTTTTTTTTTTTTTTTACTTCAATAAATGAAATATGTAACTAGCGTGTTAAGAGGACAATTACCTTTTCACATGAATGATATGGGTGTCTGATTTTTTTTTTTTTTTTTTTCTATTAATGAAATGCGTAACTTGCGTGTCTATTATTTCCTCTTGCTCTCATTGTCATTGCTTTTTGCCTGTGTTTATATTTGTTAATTTGTAGAAATGAAAAAAAAAAAAAATCTTGTCCTCTATTTTACTGTCAAAGTAATGAAAATTTTAGCAATTTCACAGTTCTGACCTTCTATTTCTCCATTGTCAGCCGTTAACATTGTATGCCATTCGGGTCACTGCGTGTGTTTTCCACTTGCTAATGTACGTTACTCTTATGAAAAGAGAAATAAAAGCCCCAGTAAAGGTCAGAGTCAGATGCCTGCTCTGTATGCACTGTTCTGTTTTCCATATGCCATGTTTATGGAGTCACACAGCTGACTGCATTTTCTCCTCTTCTTTCCATGTCACTGCTGTCACACCCTCGGCCATCATCTCTCTCCTCAAACTCAGGTAAGAACAAACTGATGAATGTCAGTAATCGTCTCTCCATACGGTCCTAATCTGCCCAAGCAGTCCCTGTTTAATCACATGCTGTAATTAAACAAGCTTAACTGCATTATTAGCCCCCGGACGGCTCCAGGGTTTTGTGCTGACTGAATCTGGGCCATTTCCAGTCCAGGAATGTGCGTGCACTGAAGTGTTGCGTCAGTCAGGGATTTGTCACCTGAAGGTTGTTGAAGGTTGCGCAGTCCCAGTAACTGCATGTCCACTCTGCACCAGAGCATTAGCCCGGCACCTTGTTGAAAGAAAAAAAAAATCTTCTAAATATCCTTTTGAATGGACAATATGATGCGAATGATGTAAGTAGCTCGGATTTTGGGATATGTTAGGCAGATAAACGACGGCCCATGATATTGGCCCATGACGGATACAGCAGGTCCTTCTGTTAGTGACTTGTCAAGCCGACCATGTCCTCCCAGTTGCACGTGCAAAATATTCTCACTCTGAACATATCATTGGGTGAACTTGCTATAAAACTCTCATGTTACAAATAACTAAATGGAACTTTCTGGGAAACATTCACCGACTAATTCTGGGATACTGTTATGCTATTTCACTGTTTATTGTGTCACTGGAGTGCATCCAGAACCCTTTAAAGTACATGTTATAACTGAAATAGCCTCTTAATAATCTTGTAGTTGTAGTTTTAAAAAAAAAAAAAATCACTTGATTTGTATTAGCTGCAGTTAATTTTGTCTAATAGGCCCCATTAAAACTTTTGTGTTGTCAGTTATCTTATCTTCAGTGGCCAATTTGGCAGATGTCTCATTCACCATGGTGTTTTCTTACATGAATGAGTATAGACATGTCCTTTAAAACACTAATGAGTCATGCAGCTGATTGCGAGGGCTGGAATATGCATCCTCCGCAACTCATCATTAAGGTGAGGAATTCTTGAGTTTCACTCAGTGTAAGGGCACAGAAGTGAGCTATTTACATGTTTCCAGTTTGCCGTAGAGCTGAATTCCATTGGCTGCGCTCCGAACAGTGGGCAGAGGACACATCTCTGACCATGGATGTTTTGTATAATTGAGCCAGGAGCGTTTGTGTGGAGATACTTGTGTAGAAATACTGGCAGATTTTTTAATTTGCCATGTAAAATAGCTTCTGTTTAGCATGCTGTCGGAGTTTACAAGTTTTCATGCTTTTTTAAAATTTCTCCCCTGTGAGCTCCAATAAAAATGGTGCGCGGCCTGGAGCTGTGCCAATCCCCTTGTGCCTGCATTACAATGATGAGTATTTATGGAAGGTCAAGCTTTTATATCAAATTTAGATTTTAATCACTGACTGAAACCTTGTCCAAGGTATGTCTTTTTTCCCTCAATAAAACCAACCAGATGTTTCTTTTTATTATTCAATTGTGGCTGGTCATTTATTTATTTTTCTATAGATACCATAAAGGCATGAAAGTACAACAAGCGCGCATGCCTTAAAATGGCAGAATCTGTGGTGTTATTTCAGGATCCATTAAATTTGAAATTAGATTTTTTTTTTTTTTTTTTGCATGAAAAAAGCTTCAGTTGTGTATGCTAGTTTTTATAGGTACTGAAAACATGGTGATGGCACAGCCTAGGTGTACCAAAATCAGTATTTGAAAAGTCCGTGGTAATTTTAATCCATGTACAAAATCGTCCTCAGAATGGTGTTGGAACAGTGGAGATGGAGGGGTTTTGAAATCATTGTTTCATGTGAAAGAGCTGATTATTGTATCCCTGGACGACAAGTCGAGGATGCAGCGAATCAGTGATCCTGATGCCATGTCTGCAGAGATTTGCTTGCGAGTACTCTACAGGCCACAGATTTCAACAATTTGTTTCATATTTGGCGTGGGCCTCGTGTGGTGCGGTTACGAAACATATCGATCATGGAAGCAATTGCTGCAGGGCAGGGGTGTTCAATCTTATCCATAAAGAGCCAATGAGGTTGCTGGTTTTTGTGACAGCGCAAAACTGATACACCTGCTTCCAATTACCAATGTCTTCATTGAACCCCCTGATCAGTTAATTAGTTGAATTTATAATTAGTGCTGTAGCCATGGACTGCACCCACAGTGGCCCTTCACCGATAAGATTCGGCCTGCTTTAGGGGGCCCAGGGACACACATTAACCGGCAGGCAACTGACTGCCTGGTTATTATTACTTTGTTGAAGTATTTTACTTAGAAAAATCATTAAGTGTGCTTGGCAGTTAATACACATTCGGGCCAAAGCTGCAGCTGCAGATTCTCTAGTTGAGGATTTGATATTCTAGTTATGTAGCACCGTATCTCTCCAAAGGTTATACGCCATATGAAAGTTCAGGGCAAATATGCGAAGGATATGCGGTTTTCAATGGTGGTGCAGCTTACAGCAGTGATTTTCAACATAGATCCTGGGGACCTACTGAGTATGTGGGGTTTTGTTCCAACAATAATAGCAAACGCATGGTTTTAAGAGGCTGTTTTTTTGTCTTTAGTGTATTTGTTATTCATCGCAGTTATATTCCCGCTTAAGCCGCATGTCGACAGAAATAAATATGCTTGCCATAAAGAAGAGAAGTTCTGTATCCATATCGTTACTTTGTTGGAACAGCTGCATTGACAGTGGGTAGTATGTAACTGATTAAATTGCAGAAATGACAGGCTCCTAATTGGTGAAAAGTAATTGACAGATAGTTGTGAAAACAAACCAGTTATTTGGCAAGGACATGATGAACAGTCAAACCTGTTTTGTGTCATGTTTCTGTAATTAAAGGAGCTGTGTCATGATCACTTTGCATGCTCACAACTTTGAAAGCGGTAAATCTGCTTGACTGCAAGTCAACATCTGGAAGGTATCTTCTGTGATTATTGGCGATGGCAACTGGCTTACATTCTTCGGGTCCCTTGGCTAAGGCTTTAAATAGCACTTTGAATCCTCAAATCCCCTTCGAAAGCTCTTTAATATAAAAACAATGCTAGAGTAATCAAAATTTATAATACAATGCAAAAGGAAGGAGGATTGGCAACGATGGAATTAGATTGGGACTTGCAGTCAAGCAGATTCACTTTCTTTAGATGTAAGGTCAGAGCATGCGCAGTAATCACAACACAGCTTCTTTAAGCTCAGCAGAGTCTTTTGAAACAACTTAAAACTGTTGTGTTCAGCAACCTGATTTGGAGTTTACTGAATTTCTGTGTCTGATTTGATTTTTTTTATTTTTTTTTTTTTAAGTCATCACCAGTCATTATATGCACCATAGACAGACGAGCACAATTACTTCAAGGGTCCCTCATTGTGACATGCATGATATTTCTGGCAAAATGTGGCTGAAAAGGGGCGCATGTCCCAGAAGTGTAGTAGCTAAGTTCGCAACTTACATAGTTCATCCATTCACAGTCAATGAATGTTATTGGCATCTATGATTTTGGGAAACGCACCCCAGAGCAGTTAAGTTTGAAATGCACCCAATTATGAGAAATTAACAGCTCGTTAAAATCATATGATCGCTATTGTGGTTGCAGCAAAAACCAGCATGCATGTTGGGCCCCCAGGTACAACGTTTGGAACAACTGGCTTGAAGCGCTGTCTTGGGAAAACAGCTCTCGGGGATTTAGAAAGATTCACACTTGAGGCCGGAAAATTTAGTAGCTGTGAAAAGTAGTTAGTTTTCCCCACCCGCCTCAACCTCTTCTCCTCAAGTTTTTTTTCACAGTATCTGTCTCAGGGTGTCAGATTTGTCAACAAGTTATTAGCTCACAGCTATTTGCAGTATCACAGTTTATCAAACGGTCCCAGCTGAATCTTTCAGGTCGGTTAATAAAATTGCAGGGCTGCGTTGTTGAAACTGCCGGGGGACGTGTACAGTCCAGAATCAGATTCATAAAATGTATTTATGAAGTTCTGACCAAGGATCAGCTTTTCCTGGGTATATAGCCTAAAATCATTCATTATTTGCAAAAGCCAATAACTGACCCCAGATCAGTGTGGTTATTCTGAAATGTTTTGTTTTTTGGGTTTTTTTTTTTTTTTTTTTGCATGGGCACTGGCTTTTAATACTTCATCATTTTCTCTTAACATCTCTCACTGCCTGAAGTTTAACCTGAGAATAATATATCCTGTATGCTTTAGTGGAGCTGTGTACAAGTTGTAAATGCTGTCATTAAATCGAAAGCGCATGACTTTGAAAATAAACTCAATGATCTATTACCCTCCTCGACCATCAGCAGATGGAAGCCCCAGCACTGTATCTTCCTTGAATCAGACTTGTTCTGTCTTGCTGAAGTGACTCAGAATGCAGGGCACAGGGTTGCGCCTGCTCGCCTCGTATCGGACCGTTGGTACTGAATGAGGAGGTCGGCCGTGCAGAGCACTGTGGGAGTTGGATCTCGCTGAGTCATCGCACAAATGGGTTCCCGGCACCCTGCTTTACTCGAGCCACGCTTCAGTCATAACTGCCGAGCCCATCAATCATGTCCTCTGTTCCATGGAATCAAATCAGATAGGGAAACTGCTGTTTTCGCTCACGCTGACTAAAACTTAGGCAAATGTAATGCCTCCATGTTGCTCAGGGAATGAGTTTTTGATTAAGAGAGATTTAAACAAAAAAGCCATTTTATCTGTGATTGTTGTTCCCTACAAAGTTGTAATAAATGATTATGTTTGATTGTTGAGCTGAGTATTTAAACCTCCATCGCTTGAATGCGTCGTTCAGCAAATTGGGCCTTCTCTGCTTCCTCCATCTCTGAGCGCTCGGCTGGTCTGCGCACCACCTGATGTTCTACCAGATCAGCTAGAAGCTGTGCTCTCTAGTTTTGAATGCTACAAGCAACCATTTACATTGGCTCCTTTGAAGATGGGACTCCAAGTACTTGAGTAGCGCCTTGCACCGTAGCGTTGTTGGTTTTTTTTTTTCTTTCTTTCTTTCTTTTGCCACCTTTCTCACAAAGTCGAGAATGTCTTCACCAATCCGCCTTGCCTCACTGCAGTGCTGTTCTTTCCGAGGCTTTATAACCATCTCCACTGTCTGCCATTGCTTCTCTGGGAGGGGATGGGGAAATCAGCCTTTTTTCTGCCTCCCCATGAGTGTTATTTCTGCTTTTGGAGGTGGGGACTTATATGCGAGGAGTCACTGATGTCCAGGTCAGTCTCCCAGGTTCGGTGATGCTGTTGACATTGTAGTGCAGGCATCAGCCATTGACGATTTGACTTGCGCTTTGCCATTTGTTCTTTCATCAGTACATCAGCACCTGCTCTAGATAGCTGAGGGTGCATTTTGAAAAAATTTGTGTGGATTTCAAAGCTAAATATTGTGTTCTTTCAATAAAAAAATATGTGTTATGTGGGAAAAAAAATCCTAATTCGTAAAATCATGGGTAAGCTGAATTGTGTGTCATTTTTAATTAATTTAGCCAGGATTAACTTGGAATATTTTTATATGTGATATTTCATTTTACATGCTCTAAATGTTGAGTTTCTGTTTATGAATGAGAAATTTACTGAGATTTTGGTTTGCGCACCATTTCTTTGTCTTCGCTTTCTTTATAAATGGGACCCTTGCCCTGAACCATTAAAGTGATAGTTAGGCTGGCTATAGAACCTACAGACAACAAAATATTGCCGCCTGTCACCTATACTTGTACTGTTTGGACTGTTGTGATGGCACTTTTACTTTTTTTTGCTCTCTACATTATAAGATCTGCAAACATAAATTAGGAAGAACTGCAGTCTCCCTTCGAGCTGTGGGAACTAATCTGTTCATTTGAAATATATTTTATATATTTTATTGATTTTTCTTTTTATGGAATCACTTATGTGCTCTCTCTGCCTGCAGTTAAAAACAAAGTCCCAAATCATTTTGCTGCCATTTCGTTCTAGTAACAGCACTGTGAAAAATATTCCCACTACCCTATTTCTCCTATCTTTGCATATTTTGCACACTTGGATGTTTCAAATCATCAAATATATTTCAATTTTTGGCATAGATGACGCGTGTTAACAACAAATGCAGTTTTTAAATGACGACTTAATTTATTGAAGGAAAAAAAATCCATCCAACCCTACCTTGCCCTATTAGGAAAAGTAATCGTCCCCATAGTTAAAAAATAAACCAATTCAACAAATTTGATCGAAAATTTGGTTTGATTTCCCCAGATACACCTGGGCATAGTTACTGCCAGCCCTGCTGAATCTAGAAATCTCTTAAATAGTATCTTTCCGGGAACATGAAGTTGGCGAAAAGCAGCACATGATGCTGCAATCTAAAGAAATTTAGATTGCAAAGTCGTTGACATCGATTAGTCCGGAAAGGATTACAAAGCCATTTTAAGGCTCAGCAGTTAATCTTCCGAGGTGTGGTCATTCTACCGTCCAGGAGCTCACAAAAAACCCAGGACTAACATCTAAAGTACTGCAGGCCTCACTTGCCTCAGTTAAAGGGCATTGTTAATTTTGCGATAACAAAGAGGCAAAAATGGCATCCACAACAGAGTTGCAAGGCAGAAACCACCGCTGACAAAAAACACAAATGCAATCTCACATTTGCCCCAAAAAAACATCTCGATAACCCCTACAACTTTTGGGATGATATTCTGTGGACTCATGAGTCAAAAGTGGAGCTTTGGAAAAAATGGGTCCCGTTTACATCTGGCGTAAACCGAACACAGCATTCCACGGTAAGATCATCATATCAACAGTCAAACACAAAGGTAGTGTTGTAATGTCTGGGGCTGTATAGCTGCTTCAGGACCTGGGTGACTTACCGTCACTGATGCAATCATGAGTTCTGCTCTCTATCAGCAAATTCAGTGGGAGGATGTCCGGTAGGTTGTGACCTTAAGCAAGTGCAATTGCGTTATGCAGTGGGGCAGTGATCCGAAGCACCCAAGCAAGTCCATATTTGAATGGCTCAAAAGTGGCGAAGTGAAGATTTTGGAGTCGAGAGTCGAAGTCCTGACTTCAGGCCTGGAAATATACGACGGCACTCGCGGCATTTGCTGCCGAATTCAACAGAATCGCCGCCGATTGTACTATTAAAAGACGGCAACCTTTTGCCGGCGAAAAAATCTTGTTGATCCGAGTGTGCCATCTAGTGATACAACATTGTAACTGCGTGCATAAATTTGCAGCTCCATGTCCGCTGGCATCAACATCTGCACAAAGCGGCTAAGATACCCTGCCGAACACCGATGCTCTACTCGAACGCGCCATATGCAGATAATCCTTAAATGAGGAATTACATTCATATTTTAATGCGTAACGTGTAACGAAGTGGTCTGTGTCAAAGTAACGCAGCGAGAGTACATTTTTTTATCTTTTAAATGTAGTAGCGGAAAAGTCCCAGTTAAAAAAAAAATCAAGTAAACTACAAATCCTCAAAAAAGAAAAAAAAAAAAAAAACCACTTAAGTTTGCTACGAAGCACATGTACACCTCTGTATGATGTATTCCAAGTCCCTTCATTGTTCCTGTCTCTTGTATCGGTTGCAAGATTCAATAGGAAGATTAACCTTATACTCAGTAGACGACCCGGTACCGACCCAAATGCTGCCGAACGGTAAACGAATTGGAACGCAACACATCATGAAATAACATAGTAACAGCGCATATCATTGGAAAGCTGAGAGTTTTGGGAATCTTTATAAACATAGCTTAGTGAAAAAACATGTTTTGTTCGCTAAAACAGTCAAATTGAAATGCCACGTTTCAAAACACCCCCCGAAACTCCCCCTTGAATTGCGTCATCCTACCTTTAAACCGGTGTTTACATCCGAAGCCTGTATCCGACCCCGGCATTATTGGTCTTTAAATATCTGTAAGAACCCAGCAAATTCAAATATCCTCCGTGTTTTGCTGATATTACGTATGGTAGATGCATTATCCAACTCAAACAAAACCGTTTCGTTATATAAAAAAAAAAAACAAACGCAAACTTTTCTCCGATAAAAAACAAGAAATTTTGAATAGTTCTCCATTATGTACACTGGATAGACACTGTTCGCCGTGTTTGTTAGATTCTCACGATCACGTAGACACCCCATGCATGTCTGTAGGACCTATCGTTGTCCAGTTACAAGTCTTGAAAGCCAATGGGTGCATCTCAAAGCATTGGCAGCATCCTTCGAAGGCTGCATTTTTAGGGGCCGTCACTTACGTCCATCCACTAAACTGACATTTAGGGAAAGAGACAAGATTAAATTTAGGGCTAAGTTTAGGTCCAGGGGTTAGAGTTATGGTTAAAGTTAGAGAAACCAGCAGTGACTCGCTTAAAAGAAAGCAGTTTAATGGAGATGATATGACGTTACGTTAGTTTGGCGGATGGAATCAAGTGACAACCCCTAAAAATGCAGCTTTCAAAGGATGCAGCTTAGGCTTTGAGATTCACCCAACGAGTCTGGCATACTTGAAATCACACTAACTTATTTTGATTGATGGTTGCTCCGTCATATCACAAGCTACGAAGATAGGACCAAGATGCACTTGTAGCCAATAAAGAGACCTTTACAATGAGGTATAGCACTCCCCCTCACTCTCTCGGGAAACCTGGGAAATTGAGTGCGCATTTCTCATTGAACGCCAGAGCGTAAAGAAGCTCTATCATAGCAGGTCTTGCTACTACGCAAAACTTTCGTATTTTGCGCAAAAATGCCTAAACGGCAGGAAAAACGAAACTCGCGGAGGAGGCAGGGGCAAAGGAAGAGGAAAGAGAGAAAGTGATATTGAGGAAGAAATAAAAGAAATTGAAGAAAGTGAATCTCTAAGGATTCTGATTCTGATAGATTTCTTGGAAGGGAAGGACCCCGATTTTGAATGGTGAGTAGCCTAATCATTACATCTATATAAACAAAACGATATAAACTATGCTTATTTTTATCCTAACATAATTACAGTGCATAATGAGGATTTTTCCAATGATGTGTAGCATGTTTGTGTAGAATGTGAATTGAGTAGGGAAGAGTTGGGAATTGCAGTAGTAGAACACAAACATGCCGTGGAGAGCCCTTCATCTCCACAGCATTTCTTTTTAGAAATGCTGCTGTAAGCAAGCTGGGAATTTCCAGGCCTGGACTTGGATCCCAATTGACATGCTGTGGCAAGACCTCTAACAGGCAGGTCATGTTTGAAAACTGTCCAATGTGACTGAAGTAAAACAATTCTGTAAATAAGAGTGGAACAGGATTCCTCTACACCAGTGTTTCTCAAACCTCTCCTGGAGGACCACAGCACAGGTGATTCAAATAATCAGGATGTTATCAATGAGCTTTAGAGGGTCAATAAAGAGCTGATCAATTGAATCACCTGTGCTGAAACAGGGAAAGATCTAAAACATGCAGGACAGGTGGTCCTCCAGGAGAGGTTTGAGAAGCACTGCTCTACACCAATGTCCAAGCCTTATTGGCAGTTCTCGCAATTGTTTAATTACAGTTGCCACAACCTGTTGTTAGGTTTAACGGGGCAGTTATTTTTTCATGTGGGTGATAATGGTTTGGATAAGCTCTTTACCTTCTATCAATGGAGTGATTGTTTTAAAGCTGCATTTTGTGTTTATCCACATTAATTAAATTAAACTGAGATTAGTTGTATGATCTGATACATTGAAATATGACATTTGCAAAAATGGAGGGAGTTGGGAAGGGGGCAAATAATTTTTCCCGGTACTGTATTGTAATAGAGTTTTGGTCTCAGGGGTCGGGCTCTCATGTATCATTTTCAACAGTTATGTCATGTATATGCATTATTTATTTTATGACCTTATAATGCTGCTGCATTCAGTGCACTATATATTACTCCTTTAGTGCAGTCAAATTATTTATTCAAAGAGAAGGATGCATTTTTAATGCAATTATTCATATTTTAATAGTTGCCTAGGTTTTACTGTAGGAATGCATGCTTACAAAGCCAGTGGAGGAGTGTTCTCTATGAGAGGAATAACTTGAGGCCTACAGAGACCATGACGTTTCCTTCAAAGTCCCCGGGGTTAGCCTGGCTCGGGATGTTTTGATGAGAATGCGATGAAACAGTGTTTGTGTGAAGGTGATCATTAAATATCTGTGTACGGCCCTGACCAGCCGCTGTAAGGACATGATTCTGAAGGTTGAGAGGTCGGGGAAAATCCCGAAGGCATATCGACAGAGACAAAGCAGGAGCGGGACTGAGAGAGGCACGCAACTCATATTCCTGACGGCTCTGTGTCCCGAGGAGCTAGTGCACACCCTGCTAACTGAACCGAGGAGCTAGAAATTAATGGTTTGTCGAGCTCTCGGTCTTGTCTCATCTCTATATAAGAAAAACAAGCAGTAATCCTATTTGAAGCGAGAATGCTCTGGGCTGCGTGAAAACTAGAGATGAAGCGAGCACAGGTGTTCGTGCACACGCATGCAGACCCACACACACCTGCATCTACACCCGCAAATTCGCACGCACGCACATCTACACACACACACTCTCTCTCACACACACACACAGCCACACATGCACACGCGCACGTCTGCCCACACACTCGCGTACACATGTACCGACGCAGATGCACACACACTTACAGACTTAATGCTTCGTCAGGCAACGCCTTCGACTAACATCCATCGCCTAACCCCTTATCCTGACCTTAAACACAACATGATTAACCTTAACCCCTAACCCTAAAATAGTTTTGTTACCTTGTTGGCACCAGCCAATATCCCCTCAAGAAAATTTAAAAAAAATATTGTTTTCATCTCTTGTGGAGACATTTGGTCCCTGCTTGGATAGGAATACATGCCCACACACTGCGAATAACACCTTTGTGACTAGCCTCCTTGGCTTTCCCACAGTTGTGATAATATGACTAAAGGATGTTTTTGTAGGGCTGTGCTGGACTTTGAGCATATCTGTATGCCTAACAGAAGCAGGTAGCCATCTGTCCCCAGGCTACCAATGATGTGCTGCCCTGTCGGCTTCCTCACGTTTAACATTTTATGCCGAGTAGCATGGCCTTAGAGACTGCAGGTCGGTTTAAGATCTGCCTGAAAATTTCCATCTTGTCTCGGGGAGTTGAGGCTGTTCATATAAGGTGCTAGTCAGTGTGCTTATCATCTGCTTTGATGGTAATTGAAAGTGGTCTCTGTTGAAGCTCTCACTGCTTCAGCTTCAAAACAGATGGCCTGCATGGTTACATCGAGCGTCTCAAGAGCTGTGTTATTTGCAGAGAGCAGATGCGAATGATCTTTCGGTTTGCTGTAACGTTACCGAGAAGTATGATGAACCTGATAATGGGATTAAGGCTGCTGAGAGAAGAACCTGGAAACTGGGGACATATTCGCTTTAACGATTATTATCCCTGGCACAATCTGCTGACCCGCTCGGCGCCGGTAAACGGTTACCGGTGAGCTTCTCCATTTATGTGGAAAGACACCTTGGGGGATGGCCACGCCTTCACGTCTTCTGCGGGGTAGTGAACAGAGAACCCATTTTGTAATTATTAAAAAAAAAAGAGGGCACATGCAATGTGCAAATTAAATGGTGGGAGTGGAGTGGGGCTTCCCACAACAGCATGTCATTCTCTCCTTGTGGCAAGATGAAGTGTATGTGTGAGATTACTGTACATAAAGAGAGATTTATGTAGGTTTGTGTGTCGGATCAGTTTTTTTTTTTCCCTCTTATCAGTAATACTATTTTTATTCTGTCAACTTGACCTGAATAGTATCTGTATGTTCAGATAGTTTCACAGAAATTTGACAAGTTTTCTACATATTTTTAGCACCTGCCTTTTTTTTTTTTTTTTTTTTTAACTGCCTGAGGCACCGCCACAGTCCTTCATCCTGTTGCTTTAAAAATGGCGCAAAAGAAAATGTGCGTATGGATCCTTGCATTTCGCTGCACGCTGCCACCGTTAAGGAAAGTTTATATTAATTTGTTTGCTCTCTCACACATTTGTTACTTTGGAAAAATTTCCCAGTTTGATATCCAACAAAAGGAAATTTAACTTTATTTAATGTATGAGGCGGTATTGCACCTTTAGGTTTCATGTAATGTTGAGTGGGACATGTGCTTAGTGTGTCGAGGATGAGAGCAAAGAATAATGGTTTGAAAGAAACTGTTTCATAAGCAAAGACTATGAATTTGTCGCGCAATTATCATTGGCATTTGAAAAGTAGACCATCTATTATCACCTAAATATCACCTATTTTGCCCCCGTCTCCGGACGTCTATGCTGAATAATGAACTCGCTGGAATACCAGTTTGGGTCGTGGTCTGGAGGTGCTTCTTAAAAAGCAAAGTTTCCGTGCTGTGTGTGTGTGTATATATATATATATATATATATATATATATATATATATATATATATATATATATATATATATATAATGTATTTATTTATTTTTTCCTGTCAAGAATAAATATATATTTTTTTATTTGCTAAAGCATCAATTCAAAATGAGTGTAGCTTACATGGTGAATAGGAGATATTCTGTAAATATTGTTTATAACACTGGATTGCTGACTGAACTCCCAAAGATTCCTTCGTTCTGATGTCTTGCCAGCAGGAGTGAGAATGCCTCTTAAAATCATTTTTAAGCCTCCCATAATCATTACAGTGCACCATGACTAGTTTACATTTATGTACTAAATGCTAACTCCATTTTCATTTCACGCTGTGGTTTGTCTGTGACTTGTCTCCGGCTGGCGAAAGGAGGGTTCATCGCTGTCTGCTGATAAAAAATATTTACCAGCAGGGAGTCTGAAAATAATCAGCGTTTGACTTAATGCCATAGGGTGAGTAAATTAATCTGGTTGGGGGGTAAGGGAGAGACAAACCCTCGCAAAGCCAGGGGGTGAAACCAACTCTCTGTTTCGGCTGTTGATTGATCATGTCTTTCAGGCATGATTAATTACAGTCATTAAAGGAAGAAAACAGGTAATTTAGTAATCAGAAGATGCTTTTAGCATAACGATGGCTACGGCAGCTTATGGTAGAAGGTGACATTTTGTCACACGCATGCATAACACGTCCATGCAGTGCAGAGCAGCTTGCTTGCTGGAGCTTATTAACTGGCGGTTGTTCTTTTTTTTTTTTTTTTGAAGCCTTTGGCCCATTCGCATTGCTGGGAAATGTCAGAACAGCTGCTGCAGTGGCGAAAATAAATTGCAGCAAACCGAGGAGCAGGGTCGACTCGAGCGCGGACAACCTGTTTAGAACATTAGCATCAGGTGGTGGGAATTTTTGGGTAATTAATTTACCGCTTACTGCAAGCCATTTACCGTACGCCACAGAAATATGCTGAGGGTGACCTCGAGGTTTTTGTTTTAAGATTTAACTGAGCCTGCGGCAGCGTGAAATAGTAACTGAGCCAAAAAAATAATACGGGTGACAGGATTCAGCTCAGACTGATGCTTGAAGGACTATGGAAACACTGCGCCAAACTTATGCTGGTCTGAACGCGACAAGCTCTGCATAAGATGCGCTACAGTATATAGCCAAAAGTCTGTGGACACTTCGCTGAAACCTCTTTGACATTCAGAGAAAACAGACATTTTTAGATTCTAAATATCTGACATTTTAATGGAACTTGGAATGAAACGGTCAGTATGGCCTAGTAGTACAGATCTTCAGCTTCCATTTGGGGGTATTTCAATTCAAGTCCGTTTTGCCATTAGGATTTTGTGTTACTTTGTAAACCTTTTCACCCCCTCTCTCACTGAAGGCTCCAGTGAAACTCACTGGAGTTGTGAAAGTGGGAGGGCGCATATAAAAGGCTAGAAATCAGAGCAGCAGAACTGTATGAAAACGCCCTCGAATGAAAGCTGAAAGTCTGTTCTATACTGTCCTATTCATTTCAAGTGTTTGACTATGTAGTGTTTTATAGCGAAATGAAACTTCATTTCTCAATGAAATTGATGTGATGAGCGCAGATCCTCTTAAGTCTTGTGGGTCTAAAATCATCATTTTCCAAATATAATGTTGTTAATGACATGCATTCATAGCACACTGAAGCTGTCATATCTATACTTGTATGTCACTTGGTCTGTGAGAGCCACAGAGGGATGCTGCCAGTGGTCCATCAAGGGTTACATGATGAAAGCAGCTAATTGGTCCTCTGCTGGGCTGCTTTTACCAGTCTTAGTGGGTAATGAATGCTGCCATTTCACTGCGGGATAAATTTAGACTGGACGCGTCTTTAAGAGCATCTACTGTATCACTGGTGCGTGCTTGAGAGCACGTCTTACCCCCCCTCTCGACAGCAGCCGTCGCTGACGCTCACGTTCGTCCTGTTTGGCAGCAGATGGCTCCTCTCCCAAGATTAATTACGGAGGCCGCAGTTGTCGTCTACCACCTGCCCAGGACGAGCTCGATCTGCAGGTGCACTTCCATAGTCGCCGCACACGTCGACGCGGCCAAACGCTAGGGCCGCTTATTATGAGCGGCTCGGAAAGCAAATTGCGCGTCCAATCCACACACGAGGAAGGCGGAGATGCTGGAAGCGGCCCAAACCCGGCGACAGCACGTCTGTCTATTCCTCTGAAGTACAGGGACCTGCTGGGATTGATGTGCTACATTGATATCTCTGCTAAGCACCCGTCCTGCCCGCCAGTCGTTCATGCTATTTGAGCATGAGTTACGTTGTAAAATCTGCCTGAATTTACTGGACCCTTATAACATCTAGCTATTCGTTGTTGCTCCACTATAGCTCAAAGCATCACACTCTCGTGTGCTGTCTCTTAAGATTTTCAGTTCTCCCTTCTTCTTTTTAGTTTTCACATCAGCGCATTTTAAATTATGTTGTGATGGTGGCTTGTAATCTTTAGTAATCTTCTTTGAGATTTTGGTCATAAGTGTTCGCTTAGGCGAAGGCTTTAATTAAGAGAGTTTAATTAAGCATAATGTGGCTTTGAAGTTTTGTTAAAGTGAACGCCGAGTCTATGTGTTCCAATTTTGGTCATATTGTAAACACACACACTGTTCTGCAGGCCTAGATTTTGGATGAGCCTAGTGTTGGGAGAGATCTAAGCAAGTCAGATGCTAAGAGATGAGCTTAGCGCACAGTGCTGGACATAGTGCTTGATGTTACTTTTTCTCAAGTGTGGTCAAATGCTCCTAATCCACTGTAGAGTTCATTTTATAGGGGTCAAGAGTGTGAAAGTATGGTGCCTTAGAGTTGAGAGTGCAATGTTCTCACATTTGGTTCAGGGGCTGTCATTTGAAACCCATAAAAGTTAAGGACTGTTTGGCCATCTTGCTCAGGGTGATGTCTTGAGGATTCTTGTTGGTTATACTTAGTTTCGCTTCAGTAATTTGTTCTGTTTTATGGAGATTATTGTACCAGATCCTTCTGTACAGTGAAGGGACATCTGTGGAAGCAGAGCAACATTTTAAGAGGCTGAAATATCAATATATCCCATAACTTTAAGGATTTGCAGTTAGATATTGATTATTATTTGATAAAGAAGTTTGGGATATAATTTCACTATCCTCAAAAAACCCCAACCATCAGATGATAAACTGGAAATTTATACATAGGGCATATATGACTCAACTAAAACGCTTTCATATGGGCTTAGCACAGTCTCCGTTCTGTACACTGTCAACAAGGAGCAGTGGGCACTTTTATGCACTTCTGAGACTGCCCAGATGTCCAAAATGTCTGAACTCATGTTTCTACAGATTTATTTTCCATTATCCAGAAAGTTATTCCTTGCACTCCTTCATTGTTTTTATTAAACGATTTTTCTCTGCTCAACATATCTCTCCAGAATAAACAATTGTTACTCACAGGTATCACTGCTGCCAAAAAGTTGCTTGTAAACCGCTGGAATCCGCCCCATTCATAATCTCGAAATCACTGGGCTGTAACGCTATTAGATATAATTGCAATGGAACTGTCTACAGCCCATATTCATAAGGCAAAGGGCAGCACAACTCAAGCTTGGAAGGAAGCCTTTTTAATGGTAAAGTCGGTCATACAACCAGCCAAGGTAACTGAACTCCCTTTTTAGCAATGTCCCCCTCCCTCCCCTTTTTTTTTATTCTCCTTTTATTCATCCGTTATGCTCATGACGCCATGCATTTTATATTTTCTTTGTACCCTCTCCTTACGTGAAATAATAACAGTTGTTCACAAAAAAAATGTGTAATATTCTAAAAATATAAAACTTTTTAGATTCGTCCTTGAATAATTTGTCACAACTCCTGAAACAGAAGAGTATGTATCCACTCATGGATATGGATAGCTTGACTACATAATGTATTCGTGCAAATATGTTGCGTTATTTGTTCTAATCTCTGAATACTATTCCATGAATGTCAAATCAAACCAACCTCCTAGTGTGTACCTCTCTACAGGAATTCTCTACAGGAATTCAGGAACCACTCAAGACGAGCAATCAATACTGCTAATTAAATGTGTTATTATAACCCTGCTTTATTTATGTTTGCCTGTGCTGCAGGAAAAAAAGAGAAAACGATAGACTCTGTTGTGTTTGACAGATTTGCTGTACGTGAGAAGGTTTTGATTCTGCGCCCTGCTGTTTCCCTGTTGAAACTTTGAGCTGTGATAAACTTTCAGCCTATTAATGAAGCAAGTCATTTTTCTGACTTCACTGCAATCTTTTTTTATGCAAATGGATTTGTGGCTGTCCATTGGTGTGTTTTTTTTTTTTTTTTTTTTTGTGGTTCTCCATTCCATATACCTGTGCATATTTGCATATTTTATAGTTAGCTGGATGTGGGAAAATAAGATGGTATACATCTTCCTCCCCTTTCTGTCCCAAGCATTGTGTTGATGTCCATGAACGGGATTGCAGGAATTTTGCCGCTATGGCTGTCAAGAGGCAGAAAATTATCAATTGAGAACCTTGATTTGTTGTTTCTCTGCAGACAAAACTGTGGGTATTGCAACAAAGGTTTACTGTTACGTTTCTCTGTCCATCATAGCTGAGCTCAGACACTTCAAAATAATTTGATCTTTCTTGTTGACTAGAGGTTACCGAAAACAGATATGTGGGCCCGGTTGATGATATTTTTCAATGAAATCTAACATTTAACTATTTTTATCATGACAAGGAGTGGTTCTCACACTGGCTCCTGTGGAACACCATATTTCACCTTTGAAATGTCCGAAAATTTATTTAGTTTGAGGTCACGTGCAAAGCTTTCCGATATTGCCTCTAATTTTCTTGGTGTAAGTGTATATATACACTAATACTAGCAAAACCTTTAGGGAAAAGGACTCCATTTTTGATAGACTGCCCTTTATCAAATGGAATGCATCAGATGTTCTCTACTGAAAGTGAGTTGGTACCTCTAGTAGACGTCACCTATTTAAAAAGACATTGGTACTATTGCGTGTATGTATAACAATGGCATCGTCTATGGATTCCATTTGAGTTGTTGGTGACCATGGTTAAAATAATAACTACCGTATAGAGACAACTGGAAAAGAAAAACGGCGATGGCAGCACACCTTGTTTATAACGGATGACGAAAGGGCTTTAAGACTACATAGAGTCGTCCTTGATCGGAAAAATCATCTTTACCTCTCTTCAGACAGTGAGCTGAAGAAGAGGTTTCACTTAATTGTTTATTGTTTTTCTGTTTGTTTTCATTGTCCCCCGCGCGCGGAACACGCGAAGCGGCGGGACATAGTATTCACGACCGTCCGTACGTCCCGAATCCTTGTCTGCGAGATACCTCAAGAACGAATTGACGGATTTCCCTCAAATTTCGTGTCAACATGTATTAGGGTGATACCCCGGCGCCAGTCGATTTCGGTGACCTTCGCGTCACTCTCAAGGTCACACCGAGACATTGTGCATTTTCACACTGATAGCCTTGTGGCGGGGGACAAAGACACGTTAGTGGCAAATACTTGTTTCTGGTTCAAATCTGGCCTGGGGCCCATCAGTATGGTGCTCGTGTGCTCTCCCTGTGCTTGGATGGGTTTACTCTGGATTCTCTGATTTCCTCCTGAAGTCCAAATGCATCAATGTCAGACTAATGGGAGACTTTTTAAACTTAAGTGCACCCCAACGTGTCTATCTATGACTGTGTCTTAATCGCGCAAGATGTGAGACTGGAGATGGGTCAGTAGCTGTTCGGATAATCAGGATTGAGGTGTTGTGTGGCCATTTTGAAGACTGGCACAAACCCTGTTCATATGGATGTGTTTATGCGTCTCCGCACATGCTGGTCGAGGTCTGCTGGAACTTGTTGGAATTGGTTCCATCTGGCATGCATTTTTTTTTGTGCCTCGACAAATTCAAGCAAATCTTCCCAGCCTGTTGCTCTCAAATAGTTTTGTGCTGTTTTTTTTTTTTTTTCTATCTTGGTGCTTTAAACCTTTGGGAGAAATTATGAAAAAGTCATTGATAATTTCAGTTGAATGCCAAATGCACAGCAGCTCTTTGATGGAGCGGCCCTACGTGGGTGTTCCTTTAGTGAATAGTTGGTTTTGGTGCTTGTTTAAAAAAAGGCGATCAATCTTCCCAGCCACTGTGATCAGCATGATGCTTTTACATTCGCCGCCTTTTTTTTAAGGGCCGGAAGAAAACCACTTTCTCTCGAAGTTTTCGGAGAGGAGCGAGAGATTAATGGGCCTTGGCTGACGATTAGGTCCGCAGAACGGACTGTGGAGATCAGCATATATTTTGTGCATGTCCCCGTGTTTTATTGTAAAACTAAGTGTCGAACAGTGAAGGTGAAGTCCTTATTCATGTTGCTGTGTGGGCACACTGTGGATTTTCACAGTACATTTAAGGCCCTGTCTTCTCATGAAGATGGACAGCTTGTCTCTGTTTCATATCCTCAGCGTTTGAGTAATGGATCTGCTGCGGGGAAATAAATATGAGTAGATTGTAGTGCTGCCTAGTGTTTTTGGGCATGAATCTCCCAAAAAAAAAAAAAAAATTTAAAGCAAGTTGTTTGCATTTGTCCAAAGCCCCAAAGTTAATACAATCTGCCCCAATAAGCACAAAATCCCATTCTCCTCCAACAGGTTTGATGTAACAGTCTCACTGCATGACCAAAGTTGGAAATTGGATTTAGATCCTTGAGAAATGCCAATGATGGTTACACAAGATGTCATGTGACCCCAAGAAGGAAACTTTAGCTTGTTGCATGTTGTACAAAATCCAAAATTGCCAGTACACTGCACACTACTCATTCATGAGTTTGTTCCCTTGAGAGAAGGTTTCCTTTTTAAGCAGTCTGCCCATTGGTGATTGCATGTTGCCTGGCCTACAGCAGACAGACAAGGCAGTCGCAGTGGTCAGACTTTGCATTTTGACATATTTTGCTTATGGGAAATATATCATCAAAGTATCAGATTTCATCATCTATGTTTTCAAGGCTACAGGTGATTGTAGTCCTACAATACTGTTTTAGATCTGACCCACAGTAAGGTTCATTGAGTGCTACCATGCTCAGTGTCATAAATGAGCATTTTTAAATCATGCTATGAAATTATCTTCTTTTCTTTGAACTGCTGCGCACAATGCCTGCATACGCAGGTTATCATGACTCATAGATCCTCAAGGCTGTTTTATTTTCCATCCCAAGACTTTTCTTTTTGATGATGGATAATATCTACTAGTGGAGGTTTTGTAGCACTTCAGGTTTTGCAGGGATGCTGTGTCCTCACAAATCTGCAGCCATGCCCTGGGTCCTGGTCCTGCTCTGCTGTCGTCATTCAGCTGTTCTCCTGATGCAGTGCCTCTGAGGAGACTCCTTCAGATGGCCACGCCGTCGTAATTACACTCAATCCAGCCTGCAGATAAGCAGTTTTCTGAGACTGGTTGCCCTCCAGTGATATGAAAAGGCAGGATGCGACGAGAGGCTGCTTAAACACCGCAACAGATTTCGGGATTGATATTCAAGGTGACTTCATTTGTATCATGATGCATAGCTGTAGTGATGACGAGGCCGAGTTGCTCTCAGTCCACAAGGCCTTCTTCTAATGAGTTGACATTTTCTTCATATTTGTACTTCCTTTTATCTGTTTTGTCTCGGATTTACCTTGCTAGCAGATATTAATTTTGTCAGCTGTTGGACGATCCGAAAATGCAATTATTTGCTTGCTTGTCCCGCTTTTGTGAACAGCTGTGGGTAAACATTAAATCTTAACATGCGTATTAACGGCCCTCCCCTCGTAGTTAATGAAGTCACAACTCGCCATTTACACTTAGCATGTTACATTTTTTCTCTAATACTAATGTTGTAATAGAGTGATGTTTCAGTCTGTCATTTTCGTTACCCTTTGCTGCTTGAAGTGATCTTCACATTTCTGTGTGTTTCTGGGTCACATCGTGGTGTGACATTTCCAAAGCACTAAGGAAACTGGCATTTTAAATCAGAGACGGCAGTACATATTTTTTGTCATTTTTATACTGCGACAATTTATCTTTGGTACAGTTATCTTACCAAGATACATTTCCAAAGTGAATATTGTCATTTTTGAATTTGTCTTTGGTTGATGTTTCCAACACACAGTAAATTTGCTTTTGTTAGCAGTCAGGGGAAAGTGCCTCCTCTTGAAGCAAAGCTTGCCGATAAACAAAATAACTGCGTTACACCGAATAGATGCTTTGCACCTCGGCGCCATGCATCATTTACGATATATCGCATTAAAATGGTTGTTGACGGCGTCCCTGCGGAAAACTGCCTTTGCCCGGCTGGCAGCGTGTTCCCGGGCACGTCGCATCAGTCGGGCAGCGCCACTAGACCCGCTGACGAGAAAGTGCCGTCCATTTCCTCGTCGGCAGAATTTCTCTGCGTTTACTTGAGGTGTATTTTTAGAATTCCCCGAGGGCTTTTTTTGTCTTGCGCGGACGTGCTTTTTGGATTTGACTTTTTACAGCCAGGCTCAGAAAGCATGCTGGTTTGTGTTTGGTCAGTAAAAGCGAACCGACTCCAAAGCCTGCAGTGCACGTGTGTTCAGCCCTTCCCTCTCCTCAGCTCCTTTCAGGGACACCGTGGCCAAAAAAAAACAGCCGCCTGCACATGAAGACGGTGCTCCCGAGCAGCGGGGGCCTTGTTGAGCCAAAATCACCATCGTTTGTGCAACTGTTTTCTCCCTCTGCCAAAGAATCCTCTCTCTCTTCACTTATGTGTTTGACCCCTGGGCAAGCGCTGCTGGCTGGTGCTGTTATCCTCAGATAGGAATGGACTGTCTGAGCTGAGTTCATAAGTGAGGACGGAGACTCAGTGCTGAATGCTCAGATTTCTGTCTCCCTGCAGAGTGCTCCTCTCATTGCCCTGGATTATTTTCTGCAGGTTTGTGAGCTGAAAGACTGCTGTAAATAACAGCCCATTTTCATTGAACTTTGAAGGCGGGGATCAGAACCAATTTCTTAACAATTTGGTAATCCTGGCTTTTCAGGCGTCTGAAATGTACTGGATTGCATTTTTTTAAATTAACTTCGAAGTGCATTTAAGAGTTTGTTTGTGTGTATGCATGTGTGCATGGATGGGTATGTGTTATAATTTTTTTTTTTTTTTTTTTTTTAATTTCAGAAAATTATTTTAGAGAATTAAGTAAATGCGCATCAATGAGGCTACTAGCAACACAACCCCATTTTGTCTTTTGGTAAATATGAGTCGAAAATTGGTCCAGGCATGCACGTGAAGTTCAGTGTCCAGAGTCTCTCAGAAAATTTTCATTATTCCAGCACTCTAGCTATGTGCAAAGATTTGCACGGCCTGCTTATGCAATCGTTGTAAAGCAATTTTCTATGGGAAGTTAACATCCTACATAAATCCTGAGTTGCCTATAGCCATTTGTTGGTGCAGGAGATGGCTTGTAAAGACCTTTGGAAGAGACTAAAGCATCCCTGTTCAGCTTTCCTAAACTGAAATCTTTGCTGCACTGTGGCCCAGAATTTATTGTAATTTTTTCAAAGTGAGATCACAGTATGCCTACTCAAACCACTAAATTTTATCTGGACATAAAATAAATGTGCCAGAGTATTTCAGGTTTGGATCCTGAGCCTTCCGGGATGTAAGCCTCTGATTTACAATTCGTATTTAGGAAATTAATTCCCTGTTATCAGATGAGTTGAGATCAGAGCCCGTATTCCTTTGAGAATCTAACATCTGTGGTTGAATGTGACCTTTGGTTTTATTCCTTTTGATGTGAAATAACTTTATATGTTGAAGCTCTGTCCTTTTCATTTTAAAGGTGAAACACTTACTGGAGGACGAGTACCTCCTCTGAAGCAGTATTTGTGAATCCAGTCAAGCCATAATAATAATTGTCACAGCAGGTGGTAAGGCGCTATGCTTCCTGAGGATTCAAATAATAATGATCTCATTCTGCATTTAATCACCAATCAGGCTGGAAATTGCATGTCAATGGAATGTGGAATAATGATAGACTGATGATGAATTAATCAGAAAGAAGCGCCAGTAAAATGTGAGCATATTTCTCATGTCTTTAATAAACGCCTTGATATAGAAGGAAGCTTGAATGTCGAAAATGATGCGTCTGAATTTAAATGCTTGATGGCTTATGAGATACGGTAAGGGCATGTTGTGTTAAATTATTAGTGCTCTCTCATTGCAACATGTTTAATGATGAATAGATGCAAATTATATTTGATTTGCACTTGCTTAAAGGTTCCATATTATGCAGTTTTTTTCTACAAGTTAATATATTCCTGCATGTCCAAAAGGGAGGTTTGATAAACTTTTTTTAGCTGAAAATCCCATGAAATCCTTAATTTCTGGTCCATTCACTGTCTGTCATTCTCTCCCCTCTGAAGAGTGGGCGACCCCTCTCTGATATTGAGCTGTGCTCTGATTGGCTGGCAGACAATTTTGCCCCACTCCTCACCATGTGTGTCAGTTGACAGCAACTAATACCAGAGAGGAAGAACAAAGAAGAAAAGTCCACTTTTGTTACCTGATGTTGCCTTTTAGAAAGACTAAGGGAGCTTATAAAATGAATGGTAGTCGAAGGAGTTTTTGTAAAACAGTTGAATAATTGGGAATTTTTTTAAAGTTAACAGTAAATTAATTTATCCTTCTTTCAGAGTAACATACTTAAGTTGTCCAAGACCCAGTGCAAATGAATAAAACGCATAATCATGTTGAAAACCCAATGTAAATGTTAAATCTAACCAGCATTATTCAAATATGCCCTGTCTCAGCATATGGTAATGTTAGCAGCATACCTGGCGTTGGGAATTAATATCAGTTAGTTAAGCAAATTTTTGTAACATTCCAAATGTAGTTCTAACTAACGTTAAAATAGCTGAAATCCATCTGTTATAGCGGTCAGATACTTGTATGTCAGTTAGCATTTGAGACATCTGAACTCGTTGTTACCACCAACGATCACTGCAAAACAATGGGGAAAACCGCGAGTTTCCAATGTATTCTGTTAAGAATCTTGGCTCATTAATCTAAATCACTTGGCCAAACAAGCCGAC
This sequence comes from Gymnothorax reevesii, assembly GCA_029721435.1. Lineage (NCBI taxonomy): Eukaryota > Metazoa > Chordata > Actinopteri > Anguilliformes > Muraenidae > Gymnothorax > Gymnothorax reevesii. Next base: position 16,360,344 of record CM056592.1, read on the forward strand.
GAATTGCAAATGGAAAGGTAATGTGTTCATGCTGAGCAACTTCGAGGGTGGCTTTTCACGCGTCTACTATAAAAATTTGCCTGCACTTTTAAATTTTAGCTAATTCAGTTCGCTTACCTGTTGATTCCAGGTTCGCAGTTTTATCATGAGCTGTTGATACGGAGCCCTCCTTGAGTAATGGGCTTTTAGAGAATCCGGCACTAGTTCAAAAGTTCAAAAAGCAGTCCGATGTAAAATGACCAGCATGCATAAGCAGACTTTGATTAATTTCAGCGTGAATGTTGTCGTTGAAAATAAAATCCAGCGAGAGTGTCTTGGTGTCTCTAGCTGTGTGGAGAAAAAGCTGCCTTGCCCTTCTCCTCATAAACTAAGAGGGCGCACTGACTGAGCTGGTCAACGTGAACTATGCAGAACAGGTCAGTACGTGGAAAACGGATGTATTTTCAAATGACATGTTTCTAATACTGAAGTGAAGGAAGGGGGTGTCTAGGCTGAGCTGGGGGTTACTGAAAGCCCAACACTGGAAAGTTATTAACAGAAGAAATCGCTGTACAAGTGAACGTTACTGAGGAAATAAATGTCCATAATATGGAACTTCTCAGAAAAACATTACTTCTCCACCTGCAGATAAGTATTCATTACTTGGGCTACCTGTTAGGTAGCTCAAGTCTGGGTCTGTTCTTTTGGCTGTCTATGTATCTATTGCCTATGTTGAGAATTGGAATACACCCAGAAGTGTTCGGGTAATGCATTATGAAAACGAGGCTATGTATGAGGTCACTACCTTTTCCATGTTGGTCAAGGGTAGCCCGAATGTACGCCTACTTGGGGTCTAGTTTGCATATGAATCATGTTCTTGCTTCATAGAGCCATCAGTATTTCTAAGGATGAAATTTGCATGTTGACTAGAAGATGATAAACTATTAAAGCACAGGAAGCTCACGATTCTTTGTCAGCTAATCTATTCATTCGGGTGAGCTGTATAATTAGATATTCATTCATATTCCTCGTAAAATTTTAGGCTCTGTTTGCGGCGTTCATGGATCCGTGATAGCTGAATATGTAGTTACCCTCATTCATTTGGATCATTTGAGTTTTTGAAAGACTGCCTCAACGTGTCAGGAAGACGGCCTCGCTCACTCTGAGTTTCAAGTAACCGCATTTTACTCCACCGTTCAGATGGAAAAGTGAACCACAGCTGAATCAGAGGTATTAATCTGGCAAGAGCACAGTGGTAAATAATTGAGTGTGAGCTTAATGAAAATTTTTTTTGGGCGTGCAAAGGCAATGAACTCAAAAAATAATTTTCTTTGCTTTATTCCTCTGCTTTGAACATTGTGTGCTGGCTGTGTTTATTGGTATTCTCTGTGTTGCATTGCAGAGGTTGCAGCGAGGAAACTGGACTGACTATCTGCCAGATAAATGTCTCATTTCTGTTCATCGCCTCACACAGGGTGGCATTTAGATTTAAAAGGACATGAGGCCTTTTTTCTTGTCGCTAATGCATTCTAATTAGTCCTCTGGCCGACAGGCAGGTCAAAGGTGAACCAATATAAGTAATTCCTGAGGACCAGGTGAAAAATTCACTCGTAAACGCGCCATGGCAATGAGAGACCTAAAATTAGTGATCATAGCCGGCATTTGGCACTCCGTATGCACTCTTTCCGCATGCAGGGTGTTGTGAGATTTTCCTGCTCTGACTCAGCCGCTGCAGCAACCGACGGTGTGCGTGGCTCGCTGCTCTGTTGAACCGCATCGTTGTGCTCGCATAACCTGTTTATTCCCCCGTCTTTCCCAGGTGAACATTTAGCACTTGGTACATGCTGCTTCAATACAAAAATCCCTCAACAGTCGGCGTCCCGATGAATTTAATTTCTCGTGTCACCTTTTTTCCCCCTCTCCCTCCATCTGTGCTGGCCAGTAGCCTGGGACAAAATTCATAGTTTTAATCATTTTTGCAGTTTCTGTAATTTGTCCAAGTATCATTGAGGCTATGACCATAATTTGACATTCACTTACATTTATTCTTTTTTTTTTTTTTTTTTGTCTTGTGTAATTTGAGAATGTTCAGTAAAAATAGAACTTATCAGAGGAGAAGTGGTATCCTCTGTGGACATGATACTTTGGTTTGGACGTTTTTCTTACAGTACGCAACTGGGCACTCAGAACACTATGTTTCGATCGGATGAGCTGGTTAATGCGGCCGTGCCAGGTAGACTGGCTCATTGCTTTGCTGCGCTAATATATTGACCGCCACAGTACCTAGGGTACAAATATCTGCGGGAGATTCCCACCAGGCAACAAAAGGTTATTTGTACACGATGGGCTACAACTTTATCTCTCATTATAGAGTATGACAGTGTTTGCTCGGCACCCATATTACCGTGCGTCTCGCACGGTTATTCTGGAAATCGTTGCCCCCGACGTGACCGAAGGTAAATTTCTCCAGCTTCGTAAACATTCTAAAAAAAAAACCAGAGCGGACATCCAAAGTCTATCCAAGATTGTCTGATTTTGTCCTCATTTGTGGGATCAAGCCTCGGCTGAGGATGGAGATGAAGTAGGCCTTGGACGATCGGGTCGATCGGCTCCGCGCTGTAAATAAAGACCGCCCTCAGCTGCTTCTGATTAAGCGTAGTGGCATGCGGCGCTTGGAGCAGCCGAGAACCACAACGCGGCCATGATGAGCACAACGCCGTTATTCCAACCCGACCAGGCGGGTGCCTCCTTTTCTTCCCCATCTGAAATACATTAATGATCGCGGGGAAGCAACTCGCCGATTTTGGCAGCTGAGCAAAAGCCATACGCCAATGATGTATGTTCCTTTCATTAAGCGCTACCCTTTTGCCGTCGAGCGGACGCGCCTTTCGATCCAGTAGGTCGCATCAAAACCAGCGCGTGAATAAGATAAATTTGCTTCACGCCAGTGTCCCCATCTATATCTGTGCTCTTTACCGTCGCAGTATCGAGGAGGAAAAAACGCACTGCAGCAACGATTGGCCGCACGATCTCGGGGGGAGGACAGCAAAGTGCGGATCATTGATCCGGGGGCTTGAATGAAATGTGATTTATCCTCATTGACTGCCGTCGTAATGCGCTTGTGGAAAAGCCAAATAAAAGACAGCCACCCATCTCGGGGGTGAGGGGGGGGGAGTTTTGAGAATTTATCAAGCTCGCCCTGAAGTAGCTCGGGTCGTTGTTAACCTGGTTCCCCTGGCTCCGAACAGTTCCCAGCTGAGTCATAGCCCCTCCCATGGCTATAGCGCATTTGTGGCTGACCCCAGACCCCATTCTAAATGCGCTGATGTGGAGACGGAGACTTCTGCTCTTTGATGCTGCTCCATAACTCTGGAGTCTGGACTTGTGGCAGACCCGCAGCCTGTTGGAATGTCAGTTTCCTGCGGTTCAGAGTGGTCAGGTTCATCTCTTATCTGATGTGGGCCTCTGTCTGTTTAAGCTTTGGGCTCTAACATTTGATGCAGCTGATCAAGATCTTGGTTGAAGGCCTGGATTATTATTTTTCTAAATCATGCGCAGTCATGCTAGCCTGAAACAAAAAAACCTGCTCGCTCTTCGGCCTTGTTCTAGTATGCTTGAGATTTGAAGCATCCGTGCACTTGCGGCTGCTGCATTTCATGATATGATCTTAACTTCTTAAGGCAATAAATGTAAAAAATGAAGGAAAAGACGCGCAATCTTTTCCTATTTTCCACAATCGGTCCTCCATCAACTGACCTTAAAAGCCAGTTTCAAAAATACTGGTGGCTGTCTTAATTTTTCATGCCACAGCTGCAGCCAGATTTGCATTCATACAAATCACCCACTCAAGCTCCAGCATAATAAACACCTTCCAGGTTAATAACATCCTTTGTGCCTCTAAATGTGGTTTGATGTATGATTTTCTCACTTAGAATGGCAGAATCATGCTTTTAAAGAAAAAGTAGCAATATGGCTCCTAGAGGCTACCCAATCTCATGAAAGCCGCTAACAGGCAAACACAGCATGCTATGATTACTCCATTGACAAAAAGGCAGCTTGCAGAACTGTCTGGAGGAGTTTTAATTACTTTAAAAAATGAGCGGGAATGTTTTCGGGAGGAGTACCTGTTCAATGAGAAATGGCAGGGAACAGGTGGTTGAACAGGTTGTTTCATACCTGTGGAAATGGATTGGAGACTTTGAATTGAATCTCTGTCTCCCAGTAGAGGAATTTCACATTTGCCAAAAAAATTGCACCGCATTCTGCTTTAATTAAGTAAATTCAATGTTTGTGTTTGCAGTAGGGTCATTCCATGACAAGTCACACACCCTCCCTAGCGACACCTCTTCAATTTGCATGATTTTTATCCTATTAGTGCCTTGATGTCAAATGAAAGAATCCCAAGTTTGAGCTTCCTAGCTCAATTCATTTTTGGGGGGCACTTTGGGGGTCTATATCTTAGAAGGTTTTTGTTGCGATGGGGTTTCAACTAATTTATCATCATATTTGGGTACACTACTGTGTATTTAGAGAATTTCAGGGCACTCAGAGCCTTGATGGGGGTACAGGAGGGTCCCAAATATGGCCTCGAGACAAAATTACCCATTGGAACCCCTACTTCAGGCGCTGAGTTGGCCATGTGGGCACATGATGACTGGAATGAGCTTTTTACCCCATCAACAGTCACCTTTTATCAAAGTTTTGAGCTAATAAAAACTTTAATTATCAAAATCCTTCGCCATCAACTAAACCTTTGAATGTGGCACTATTTTTGGATGTTTTTGGAAAAATCCTAAGTCCAGAAAGTAGGTCAACTGTTGTTTTTTAACTGCCTATTCATGTTTATGGTAGTAAAAACAGACCTATGAATTAAATTGATCTATGGGAAGATTAAAATGTGCTACTAGCAGCCAACATCCCCCAGTTATATTGACAAAACAAGGGATTAACCCTTTCCCAGCTGCTAACACAATGCCGTTTTTACAACAATTGACACCTTTCCTTGGGCTTTCCCTGTATCTGACCAGACTCTGACAACTCCAGCTACTTGAGTTGGATTATTTCGCTTAAGAGATAAACGCATCTTTCAAATAGGAAAGGAAAAGATTAAAACAAGTCAGTGACGTGCGGTGGAGGTTAGTTTGGTGAGGCAGAAACCTCCCCTTTGCTTGATTAGCAATCAGACGATTAACTAGTTTAGCAAGACTATTCGGCAGAATGACGGGCCAGTTTAAGTTTCCGCGGCGTTATTACTGACTATAGGCTGTCATTTCATGAAGCGATCAAACGTGACTCTTGTCTTGGCCTGCTGAAAACTGCCAAAATCCACCATGCTGGGTACCATTTCAAGATATCATATGTCGTGTAAATGCTCCAGAGATTCAAGGTCGTAGTGCTCGGCATTATAAACTTGTTGCAGTTGATGTTGAAAGAATTCAGAGGTTTCTCCCCAAGTTCATTCCCTGTTAATCAGCAAGCCTGTATCATTGACCTGAATTGTAGAATTATATTTACTTATATTGCAACAGTAGTGAATGACATCTTGCCTCCTTGGTATGGATCTGACAGTGAAGGAGTTTGATGATCAACATTTTTTTTGGCTCAAAACTTTGATAAAGGGTGACTGTTGATGGGGTAAAAAGCTCATTCCAGTCATCATGTGCCTACTTGGCCAACTTGGGGCCTGAAATAGGGGGTAATTTTGTCCCGAGGCCATATTTGATTCAGATTCACTTTATTCTCATTGTTACAGAATAACAACAAGATTTACGTTTGTAGAGAAAGTGCTCTAGGCCGCAGCAACGTGCGTCGCGCTGCCAACATTTGGGACCTTCCTCTACCCTCATCAAGGGTCTGAGTGCCCTGACATTCTCTAAATACACAGTAGTGTACCCAAATATAATGATACATTAGTTGAAACCCCATCAGGACAAAAACCTTCCAAGATATAGACCCCAAAGTGCCCCAAAAATGTATTGTCATTAGAAAATCCACTTTGAAGGGGTTAATATCTTTAGAAATAGTAAACCTATGCTAGTTTTAAGTGCAGATTTTGATAGACAGGGGCGGAATACGGAGATATAGCAATTTACAGGCCTGTAGCTAGCTTAAAACAGAAGATATGGGTCTCCAAAAAATGCTTGCAAATTAAGTGTGCAATTCCCAGACCCCTAAAGTGGGCGTGGCACCAAAACTTTGAAAGGCCATAATTCAAAAACCGTTTGAGCTAGGAAGCTCAAACTTGGGATTATTTCATTTGACATCATAAGACCCTAAGAGAATAAAAATCAGGCAAATTGAAGAGGTGTCACTGGGGAGGTTTTGGGGATTTGTATGAATTGACATAGAATGACCCGGTACTGAGTCGTGCTGGGGTGTGAAAAGTGAGAGATTTTGAAGGGTTGGTTTGGGCAGAATACAATCAGGCTGTTCATACTGAGTTCCGACTGATGTTTACTCAGGTTTATATTGAATTGTGGATTTGATTTGTGGAGTGACCTGTAATTCTATTCTGACAAAGTGTACAAATCTTGCTGCTAGTTTTTGTAAATGCGATTAGCGAAACGACATGTACTTTCTCTCTTGAGAAATTAGTCTGAATTCCTGGGCCTGGACCCCTGTTTTCAGGTTTTATTGTTCTGTAGGAAAATGAGCTGCTCTTCAGCAGTCTAGTTTGCCTCCCATCCCTTATTCCTTGAGGTATTTTGTGTTTTCCATTTACTTTTTCGTGATAACGGCGCTAATTAGCATCGTGACTATAATGATTCCTCTGCAGCGAGCTGTTGAAATTATAGTCACAGGTACTTAATTTGTTATCAGAGTATCCTTTAGGAAGATTCTCACCTTCACTGGTCTTCTGACATCACAGGAACGTGCTGTCGTGCATATTTGTGAGATCAGCCGCGTCCTTGAAGAGGCCCGAGTCTCTGATATCACATTGCTGTTTGAAGCAAGTCCTCTCTGAAGTTATTTTCGCACACTGTCTAAATCTTTTTTTTTATTATGTCTTGGAAAATATGAAGTCGCATAAAAGAATTTTCTGTTGCATGAGATCTATTCCATTGATTAATTCTTGCCCTGGTTGTTTTTAATTAACCTTTAATTATTAACTGTTTGACTGATTGGCACAGTGGCTCTTTTTTTGAGAATGCAGTAAGTATTTGGATTCTGAATGGAAAGTCCCTGGGTACTGAATCCCTTCGCCGTCGCAGGACGCCCAGTGTATTTTGGGCAGATGACAGGAGCCCCCTCGGCCCGGGACATGACGCACAGACGAAGGGCGTCTGGCCGCTCTTCAGCTCTCGTACCCTCACAGGGCCCGCCCCTTTGAAGAGCCCAGTCTCCTCCGTGGTGACGAGCGTCACAGTCTCACAGCTCAGTCCCCCTCAGTCATCTATGGAAACCCAGTTAGGTTTGGAGTGCCTGCTCAGGGGAGATTGCCAGCCTTTGATTTTGTATTCATAAAGGCCTGCCAGCGCTGATGTGGGGCAAGTTTGAGCGGAATTAACGCGTCAAAGGTGCGGCGGGTGGAGGTGATGGATGGAGCCCCCCCTTCGTACGTCACAACGAGGCTGCGCCCCTAGCGTCTGCGCACGACGCGTCCCGTCCCGACGCTCGCCTTCCGCCGCCTCAACGAACGCAACAAACTTCTTGTGCTTGTCCCTGGCAATTAAGAGGCTTGCGTGGAGCAACTCATTACGCAAGGGTGGTGTTTCTGTGAGGACTCGGATTATGATTTGTGGGCACGTCACGCTTCAGTGGAGTCTTTCCTGCTCCAGTCTCGTGGCGGGCATCCGACTCGACGAACGCTTGATTGTAGCGCGTCGCCAGATTGTGAGACTTTACAATATTGATAAATTGCATTATTATCTGGCGTTGATTATGATTAATTATGTATCCCTTTGTTGCCGCGGACGGAAAATAAAACATTTATCCATGTGGCACAGTTGGTGCCGCGCAACATATGGCAAGTTTTGCCAGGGGCTTATCTGCATGTACGCCAGTTACAAACTGATTATTTTCTCAACATTTGTTTGTAAGGCTCAACCAAAAAAAAAGTAATGTTGCTTTGATTGCACTGAATTTTGGATTTAATCAGATTGTTTGTTATGCTCTTGCAGTTACGTGGTCTGAGCAATTTTTTCTGCCAGCAGCAGATTAAATGCCAGAGCGAGTGTTAGTACAGTCCTGGTCAAGGTAGCTCACCACCCCAGAGGGATACTCAGATGCTGTATGCGGAAATCTCTTGTTGATGACTTGCCTTAAAATGGAGGGCATTTATGATGTCTGATGTTACCAAAGATTAGGACGCAGGGCACGGGAGATCTGAGTGGGTGGTCAGCTCTTCAGCATTGAGCGGGACTAGGTTTGGGGTGAATAGATAGTTCACTCAAACGCTACTTGTCAGCCCCCCAGCCCTCAGCCCAGAACGAGACGCTATCGAACAGCTCAGGCCCGGTTTACAAGCAGGTTCTCATTAACGATTCGGCTCGGCGATTGATGAGGACCGTGTTCTCAGCCCTGACCGTTCCGCTCTGCTTTGAACGCGGGGCCACCTCAGGCCATTGCTTGGGTTAAGCACAGTCACTGTTCCCACTCCAGGCTTAAAAGGTACTGAGCCGCGCCAGAGCTCATGAGTAGCGCCTTATCGCCATGAATTGGAGTGCGCGACGCGGAGGTTTACCACCGAGATGTGACGTGAATTGATCTGCGAGCGCTCGCGGGTTTATGGCGCGGAGTGCGCTTTATGACTGCCCCGAAGGTCACCGCGCGGAACCGGGTTTACAGTCCTGGGAAGAACGGAAGGAGTAATTTATAGAGGAACTGGCAGCACTCGGTCCTGCGCAGGCCTCCCAAACAACTCCCTTATGCTGGCGTGCAGGCGCCGTTCCTTGCTACTCATTGGACGATGACTTGTGGCACAGGGGTAAAGGAGCATTGGCATGGCAAAAAATCGGCCAATTGAGTTCAAGCAGTGCGCATGTGCATCAGGTTTATAATGCACTTTTCCAGGCCCTTATATCGTTATTTTGCATTGCATTCACTTTGCAGGTGCTGGTTAAGTTGTGTATAGCCCTCAACATCATTTGTGACGCTATCAGGACTGAAAAATACAGCATTAACAACAATAAATGGTGACGCATTTTTTTTCCATGCGCTTAATGCCAAATAATTTTGAAAATAATAAAACTACGGGTGTTATAAATCAGGATGTAACAGCTGGACAGAACCCTTACTGATCTTCTCACAATTTTAGCCAAGATGTTACCCAAGAGGGACTTTGTGACCTGGTCAGGAGACCTGTAAGAGAGTGAGACAAACGGCGAGGCTTGCACAGTACAGAGGGTCTGATGAATCGTAACCTCATCTGTGGAGGTAACCGCAGGTCTCCCATCCTTCGCTCAGTCCACGACAGGCATACAGCACCCTCGGAAAGTTCCGCTTCATTGAGTTGTACTCCTGAAACATCCACATTTGCGACAGTGCGTAGACCACTCTGGGGTGGTGGCCTTATACTGTAGGCGGTGTCTCTAAGAAAAAGCCACTTCTGAAGCTGGCAACTGTGAAATAAAGGTTGACATTAGCGAAAGATTGGACTGTTATAATGTCACGGAGGCCTGTAAAGCCAGCATGTGTGAGTCATCTCCTCACTGCTACCGATGCTGATGTCTGGCAGATATTATTCAGTGAAGTCGCCACCTTGGGACTTGTGCTGTTTCTCAAACTGGAAACTTCTTACACTTGCCTGCTGTTGTGCATATCGGCTTTTTACTTCTCGTCTCTCTCTGTGCTGGTTAGATTTATTTTGCGCTCTTTTCTTCTGGACAAAGTGCACATATTTTGAGGTAATCTTCAGCTTCTCATGCATGGAATAGCTTTCATTTCTCAAAATGACATTCAACTGAAAAGTTTCATGGAGAAAGCTGCCTCCTCTTCAGCAAGTTTTAAACCGTACGGGAACTTTAAATATGACTGTGTTCGTGATAGCATAATGGATGACTGACGATTTCTTTTTTTGTTTCTTATGATGTCGGACTCTCAAATTAAAATGAGATTTAAATATTAATCAAATCCTGGAAAATATGCACATTAGAATACATAAATGCCTTGCTCTTTTTGTGTTCCCAATAGGTAGAAACCTATTGACTTTTGTGACCCCATCAATTTTCCTCTTGTGCCACCAGCAGGCCAAACGTATGTCAGAATTGAGGAAGGTTTTTATATGCATACATTTACTGTATTGAAATTCATGTGAGGGGAGTTGGCTTTACCTTTGAGCTGGCCTGTACTCTATTGAGTGCATTTTTCAGTTTGACTCGAAGTAAAGTGGCTGTCAATTGTCAATTTAGCTGCCTATTATGCCAGTGCATCTTTCCTCCCATTTTATGCAAGCTGGATTAGGAGAAGGGGATATTACCCTTATAAGCCCGCATGGGCTATGACTCAAATGTATAAGTACATCCAATTAGCCTTTAAATATTTAATTGATTTCATCAAAGTTTTTGGTGTCCGTATCGCCCATCTAAGTCTGAGAGTTGCTGCAGTTGTGCTCTGATTCTCTGCAAAACGAGTGTTGTGGCTGTCTGACAAAGTATGTTTTCCCACCTTTCATTCAAGTCGCTCATTTTCCTCATCACAAACCTGACTGGGAGCTCTGTGGCCTTACCCAACCTCTTGTATGGTTTGATTTTGATCTTTTGGGGAGAAGAATCTGCCTCACCTGCAATGCCCTCGTCAACAAGAGGAGCTATTGCATTCTTAGTTTAGATTTCTAGAGCTGTCTCTAAATCAAACACTTACAATGGTTTTTGAAGAAAACTTTAGATTTCCCTACTCTTGTCGTTTTTGTCTGAAGGGAACTTATGACTCACCTTTGTTATATTTGCCAGTGCAGTGACGCGCTTTGAAACTGTTGACGTGCGATTTTCATCCTCTTGGTCTTCTCCTTTGGGCATTCCACTGGAATATCCCGCAGAAAATGCCGCACGGGGAAAGGGAAAGTGCAAAACGGTAGCGGTAATGAAGTGTGTGAGGAAAACTGAAAATTTCAAGCCGTACCTCCTCAGTTGACCTCTAACTTCATATCAGAGTGGAAGCGCTAATTGTCAGGTTGCGTTATGTTTTAATCTTGTTCGCGGGCTGACAGCTCCCGGGTCCCATGGAGGGAATCTGTCAGGGCCGCGTCGCTGAGTGGGCCTCCATCCTTTCATACAGAGATGAGGCGTAGACCCCAGCCCTTCATTAAAAGAAGCATGAACATCCCTCGCTGCTCATCAGTTATGGAAGAAGCCGTTAGCCCGCGGTGACCTTAAGACAGGACTACTTTGGTAAATGATCATTGGCCCCTTCTAAACGAAGGCTGAGAGAAACAGGAAGAGGAAGGGGGAGAGCTGTGCTTCCAGCATATACAGGCCCATCAGACGCGGTTTCCAGCGACTCCGCAGCAATAAACTGCTCAAGGCCAGAGGTTTATCTGTTGATGTTCATTTCAGATCGAGACGTGCTGCCACAAGGTTAATTTGACAAACAAGTCTTCTTCGCAGTTCTCAAGCAAAACTTTGTATCCTCCTTCTTCTAAAATACAGAACTCCCATGTTACCAGCGCTGACGTTGTTTTGCCTTTAAAAGATGAAGGAAGAAAAGTTAAAAGTTTGGACTTTTCAGTCTCTCGCTACAGTTCTCAGTTTTTAGTGAAATTTTAGAGGATTGACTCCTGTAAACAACTTCTAATCGTGCAAGTCAAGAAACAGTCAGAAGTCACGAAGCAATTACTTGATTCACTAGATTGTGTCCAAATTTTTGGAGATAAAATACTTTTTGGCAGACTAAACTGATGGGAAAAATTGTATTTTCAGAGTGAATAAAATCAATTTGGTTTTGGAATTGTTGGGGGAAAAAAAGGCCATGGAGATGCAAAGCATTGGTACAATTCATCTGTGGCAACGTCTGCAGCTGTGCTGGTATTAACTCTCTGAGCATATGACTGTGCTCAAGAAACAAATCGTGATAATGCTGAGAACTTTTTATTGCAAGTAATGGCTTTTCTGATTAAGATGAAGGTCAGTGAAAGAATGAATTTTTTTTCTGAATATCTGATAGAAAAACTTTTGATTTGTACTGGAGCAGCAAAGTTTTTGGAAGTTTTACGAAACGTAATAGTGGGTGTTGGATTGATCTATTTCAGCAGGGCAGAATCGGCAGTGCTCGGTGATTAACGCCTGTGCGCGCCCACTGTGCTGACGGACTCCAGCAGTGCTTTCCATTCTCAGGGCTGTGGTTACGGCAGGCTGTGACTCTGCGGCCATGTATCTGGCCCAACGAGGCCTGCAATCACTCCCTACACCGCTCCATCTGTTCAGTGCAAAACGTGAATGTCCGTCCTCCTAAAAATGATGTGCAGCCTTCTCACCAGATCGCAAGTCAGTCTCCCTGTCAATGAGGAATGAGTCTTAGATTGGCCTAGTCTGGCAGTATTCAGGACGAAAGTTAGTCTTCATGCATCCGGTTTTCTTTTGCTTCGATGGATAGTATATTCATTATAATTCACGTTTTCTCTAAAGGTGTTCCTGGAAATGTTTGAATGAAAACGAAGAGCTTTGCCACTATGAAATAAGACAGCTTACCAGTTTTAACTCCCAGGATTTGCGTAATGGACTGCAAGGCTAATCACTGAGGAGGAACTTTCGATTTTCGCTCGTATGCTGGTTCGTTAATTGAGAGGTTTGCCTTTCATTGGATTATAGCAGAAAAATTTCCTCGCTGCTCTTGTAATTACATGTTGCGATCACTTCCCTTTACTATAGTGTTGGGTCGACCTGATCACATGTCCACTTTACACAGATGTGATACCAGTTCCCTCCGGGACTTGTTAGCTGGCAGAATTAATGCACAGCTTTGGCAATGCTGACTTTTGATCTTTCAGTTTTATCTTTTATAATTGCTTGTCAAGGGAAGGATGACAGTTATAGACGTCGGAAATTTGAAATCCATTATTCCGTGGTTGGCGCAAATTGCTTGAGAGGTCAGGGATGTAGACGTCGTCGGGAATTCTCAATCTTCTCATGCAGTTCTCGGTCGGTGAATTACTGCTGGGAAGATGAAAAAGTGGTACTTGTTTGCATAGTATTAATGAAAAGAGTTCAGATCCTATATGACAGATCTATATTAGGGATAGCGTGGAAGTACACCACAGAGTGCACTGAAACCACTGAGCAAAAGAAAGTTAATAGGCTTGAGACCAGTTATTGAGCTATTACAAGCAGGTACTCGATATCATTTTGGTTGTAGAAGATAATTAATGTGAGGAATAAACTGAATTTCAAAAGTCATATTTTTCTTTGGCATTGGCTACTAGTGTTGAAGTTCTTACTGGTTTAGGAGAGTCCCGCTCTTCTCTGCATTTGCAATACTCTCCACTTCAACCAGGTTCTTTTGTGGCGCTATGTGGCCTGTTTCCTAGTGGAATTTTACCTCGCCTCCACTTTCGTCTCTACCCTGGACTCCTCTGTTTGCCGTCACATTAATCTATATGACTGAGCGATGATTGAGTGGAAGGTGGCAAGTTTACCGTGACGTTCTCGACTGAGTGTTCAGTTGCACGATTGTTGCGTCTGCCTGTCGGATGTAATGAAAAACGTTATTGATTAAGTGAATGGGGCTTCGGAACCAACTTGCGAATGCTCAGCTCCAGCCGCAGTGGCTTACGTGAGTGGTCTGATGTAAATAGATGATCCTCGGGGGTAGGGTCGATGCGCCCATGCTTTAGGTTGTAAGCTATAAGCACAAGGCCTGCGTCAGAATGACACCTATGATATATTCAGCGTTCAGTGGAACCCTTTTTGTTCTGGAAATGGCTGGACGATGATATCAATTCCAGACTGCTCTCTTAATTCGAGACGGCTCCCTTAATTCAAGATGGTTCCCTTGCCTATGGAGAAAACTGCTAATTGTCTGTACTTCAGTGCCTTTAATGTACTGCAATCGCATAATCGCTCCACGGTGCCTGAGATGCAAGATAAATCATAGATTACTGTTGCGGCTCATTGGAAATCCTTTGTTGATATTTTCATCTTTTGAATATATATATTTTTTTTTTCCATTCCATTTTACACCACTGAATCTTCCTGATTATTGGTTTTTCTGGCACATTCTATCATGCAGTGTTCTTTGTGATGGCTATTCAATGAGCAGTTTACGTTCATCCTGTCTTGATCGCTTGTAGAGTGAGCCGGTGATCTAGGTTTTTTTCTTAATTTGAGGAGGGTACTTCTGTATAGACAGCCTGATAATAGCCACTGCAACCTTTGGCTCCAATGATTTTTCTGCCTGATAATTTTATTCTCACGCCACCCTCTATAAAAAGTCTGTTGTAGTAAACTCTCATGTGAAGTGCAAGCCAGGAAATGCAGTACTCACAGTGAAAGTGGATATATCAAGTGGCTATACTGTGCCGTTCTTCAGGTTTTTTTTGAGCAACAAGAAAATGTTCTCACTGCGGGGCCCATGAGAAATTTTATTTTGAAATTTAAATGATAGTGAGTTGCTGACTTCACTTGTTTGACTCTATATTAGGTAGCCGGGGGGACATAGTATTCATCTTCGACCGTCCGTCACGTCCCATTTGTTGTGAATGCGATACTTCAAGAACGGTTTGACCGATTTCATTCGTCTTTGGCTTCAGTGTGTATTAGTGTGATACACCGACCCCAGTCGATTTCCGTGACCTGGCGGGGAACATGGCCACGTTTAGTGGCAACACTTGTTTTGGTATGGCTTTCTGAGAGACTTGCTTGAGGTCTCATGTTGCCATTTACCGGTAGTGTGCTGTAATGGCTCTTGAGACAACTCTTGAAAACATCCCGCAACAGCTCTTTGAAGTAATTGACTACAGCATAACAGTATTTTGTGCATGATGCAATTGAATTACACACTCAATCATTAATTGTGCTCCTAAGTTCCCGTACTTGGATTATGTTTATAATCAGATCAATCATCTGCATTGTTTACCAAGAATCCCAATTATTTTATGAATTCGACCCTAAAACTTCATCCTAAAATAATAATTATGCACTGAGTTAATCGGCTGTGCTCCGTTACACCAATGTTACCGTTTCAGATAAACTCCTTAAGTGGAATTGATTGCATGAAAAATCCATTCTTCCCCACTCTTGCTCTGAGTGATGAGCCTTGACGGATCGAGACAAACAGCTGTCCCCGCTGACAGATAGTCAAGGATTGAGAACGGCATGACAAATAGGGCCAAACCTTCAGAAAATGAGACCACTCAAACTCTGCTTGTCACCGACTGTTGAAGAGCCATCAATTAGGACTGAACAAAGAGACTGGAGTCTGGCATTTTAGTGCAATAAACGTGAGATCCAAAGAATGGGACCTCAGCATGTCCCTGGTAATTATACTGACCTTCTTTTTGTTAATGTTTTAATGCAGAAAATCTGTTATTTGATCCTTGGGTATACTGTATAGTATGGCTGAGTGTTGCGGCCTAAAATTTACATTGCAGCATATATTGATGATAAGAATACATATCTAATGGATTTTCTCCTAATTCCAACAGAACATGCTCTCTAAGGAGTACTGTGAGTATCCTATTCGAATTGAGGTATTTGCCTGATTGGGCCAGAGACGATTCAAGCAACTGCCTTGGACCAATTTAAGTTTTAAATGGGCCTCCTTTAATGTGCAAGCATGTTCTCTTGGGGAATTTTTTTTCGCACTGAAGCCCTAATGTAAATATTAGATTTTTTCCTCTCTGCCGGTATGGATAGTACAGCCAAATTCATCATAATCTGCTTCAGCACACAGGATTGCCCCTTGGTTCCTTGTAACACCTCAAATCTGTCTCACCAGTGCACTCCTCTGAAACCGTACCGTGAAACCTCCGCTCCGGAACAATTCGGACTGTGTGTAAAAAAGTAAACGCAGCAAGCAGTAATTTGTAAATCCCTCTTAACCTTTTTTTTTTTCACTTGGAAAAATGTAGAAAGACTAAATGGGCAGTGTTTGAACTCATCAGCGCTTTTGGTTTTTTTGAAAGTAATGGCCATTTTGAAATGTGAAATGTTTGCAGCATGTTCCAGTGAAGTTTGGACTGATGCATGTCCACCATTTTTGTAACCTCACCTATACTTTTACTAGTAGTCAGTAGTTGTTTTGGAACTCGGGACGATAATTGATGAGTTTCGAAAACTGAATGTGTTCCCTTTTCTTGCCTGATTTGACTTCAGTTGCTGAGCAATCCAGGGTCACTGTAATCATATTTTGCACCTCATAATCCTCCACAAATTTTCAGGTGGACGCAGATCCGGGCTACAGGCAGTGTTCAAAATTCGTCAATCCGAGAACAAGCTGCTTTAGTATGTGTGGAGTGTTGCTTGGTGTTGTTCTGTTGGAAAAGGCAGGGGCATCTCTGATAAAGACAACATCTGGCTGACACGCATGTTGTTCCACAATGCGTCTGCCCTTCTGCGTCAGTTTAAGTTTTGATGGTCCTTTTTCTATTCCACCCTGAGAACATGACTCCCATTATTTCCAAATACAATTTGAGAGATGGACTTGTCAGGCTACACAACTCATTTTCACTTCCCCATCAGTTAGTTTGAGATGTGGTTGAGCCCAGAGAAGTTGGCGGTGCTTCTGGACATTGTTGACATTTGATTACCTTTTTTATTAGTAGCAAGTTGAGTTGTATTTGATGATATTTCAGCAAATAGTGTTCACTGACAGAGGTCTTCTGAAGTATTTATTTGTCCATGTTGTGTCTATTTTGGAAGCATCTCAGTTCTTCATGCAGTGCAAACTTGAGGGTTTGAAGAAGGTGAGCGTCCAATTGGTATTCGGGCTCAAACACGGAGATCGCTCCTCTTTCTCTGGATTCTCAGAATCGTTTTGCCACATTATGAACTGATGGTGGCAAAATCCCTAAATTCCAGGTTGATTGTCATATTTAAGCTGCTTGACCATTTGCTCACGCAACTTTTGGCATAGTGGCAAAACTTCAGCCATCTTGCTGGCAAGTGACCATTCATTTTGTGACGGCCAATTTCACACCCACTCATTATTGAATCACCTGTTCACCTGTGGAGTGTTCCAGATGGATGTTTCTTTAGAAGATTCTGCAACTTTTTTTATTTCCCAATTGTTTTTGAACATTCACTTTCAGAATTTGGAAATATTTTACAAAAAAGAAATCCAGTTCAATACGTGAAACTTCAAATGTATATTTTTTTCTCTATGCAGTTTTCATCTAAATCCAGGAGAATTTACAGATCCCTTCATTCTGTTTGTTATTTGCATTTTACAATTGCCAGTGTTCCAATTCTTGTAGAAATGAGGTTGTAGGTTATTGGCCAAATGATTTGACCTGGAAATAAATGTTTGTCATACCCCTTCCTTTCAAACCTGTTGATCACCCCCATGTCAGCATGTAAAACAAGGGGCATGGATTTTTTAATGAAAGAGACTTCCAGCAGGACTGGATTTCCCGCCATAAAACTTAATTTTGTAGAAGGTGTGGTCATTTAGCTGAAATGAAATGCTTTCACTGAGAGATTTAGTGGCTTAATTTTGTTCTCGCTTTGTGGAAGTAGTGCTGCAGAATTTATGGGTTCACTTGGATTGCTCTGGTTTGCTGCAATTCTTTTTAAGATTGAATTTCTTGCAGCAGACAAACAGAAGTAAGAGTTTGTTACTCCGATCATTACAAAGTTTTATTTATGGGGTGTTCAGTGGTTAGGTTTTAATGTTAATTTAGCTGGAAGCAGGGGCATGTAGTATTCTTATAAGATGTCAGATGTATGCTGAGAGGAGCACAAACTCAGTGAATACCTTGATATGGCTTGAGGCTGTGGAATAATTTCTGACAAATGGAAATGATATGATTCTCTGTGCTATTTCACTCCATTAATCTTTCATGCTTATTTCCTAGTATCTTTGAGTTCCATCTCTCTGCAATTACTCTAAATGCAACAGCATCGCCCAGCCAACAGGAACCATAGCTTGTAAAATCTAAGGCATATTAAGACGACAACCTGATTGTGAAAAGAGAAAAAAAACTATAGTTATTGTAGGAAGGGCGGCTTCAACTGTTCTAAATGAAGTGACGTCAGTGTAAACCACATCTGTCAAGTATGGTGTGACTGACAGACCAGGAATGGACCTGTTTTGAGGTGTCATGATCAGATGGGCTGCATGAACACCACTGAAATGGACAAAGAGCTGAAGCTATCTTTACAGGACTGTTTATTTGTGATTTTTTTTTTGGCTATTTGTGGGCGACACCTCTGTTTGCGGCTCCTCTCAGCTACAGTAGAAAACAAATTTACTGTGTATTGCTGTACTGAAGCCTCCCCCTGCTTGTTGAGTTTTGGGCCAAATGACCCTCACAGTGACCGATTATTTCCCATAACAAGGGCAGTATTTTCCCACCAACACTAATCTGTCTCCAAGGTTGTTTCCGTACCCACGCTCCCACAGTAGTTCAGGGAGAGAGCCACATTTCTAAACAGGTTTTACTCCCTGCTGCCATTTATTGTGTTTAACACTGCTGCAGCGTGTGAATGATTATTAGAGATAATACAATATTTGTATAGTGATACCAGCAATATACTGCCTTCACTGTGTCTGGTGGTCAGGAGATTGCTGAAAGATGTTTAGCCAAGTGTTGTATGTAAATGTCAAGCTGCCGGCAAAAAATCGACAAGGATTTGATTTTTTTTTTTTTTTTTTTTGTGACTGGGTAATGTATGCTACGACTTGTTAGCTCAGAAGCGCGCATGGATTTCGGCTGGCGAATACAAATGAACTGTGGCACTGCACACACAGAAATGAATGATGGCTCTGTGTTTTGCCTGTTTTTTACCCCCATTATACACAGTTAGTAATTCTGAGAGTTTCGCCTTATTTGACACAATGATGCATGCGTGCTCGCAAATTTATCGCAGTCATTACATCCTGCTTTGCCTTGAATTGGAAAATGCATTTGACTGCAAGGCTCCGCATGCATTGGGATATGCAGTAAGCTTTGGGTCATATTAATAGATTAATAGAATAGTGTGTTAATTGCATTTGTGAATGTGGGAAATGTGTTGTTGTCCAGGTCTAAGTGATTTAATTAAATAATTTCATCACACACTTAGTAGTGTACTGGGCTTTTTTGTGCGCAGTGCTTTTACTAAAAATCTTCGCACTTCGTATTGTAAAACAGTTTTATTTACTTGTCCTTCCCCTGACCCTCATTATTGGAGTTTTGAGCTCGTAAATAATTTATAGTTTGTTTATGGAGAGGGGATAGTTCTTACACAAGGGATTGTAAGTAGAGTAATGAAAATGCTGGTGACTGAGGTTTCTCATGTTATCTTTCTCATTGTTCTCCTTGTTTCACGGCCTCTAAAATTTCACACGTAAAAGTATATTCCCGTTTATAGGTTTTAACACGCACCTATGGAGCAGGTTTGAGGCTGGGATTATTTGCATTAGGTTTTTATACTGCAGATGAAGTATTGGGCCACACAATCCCTGTTACCTCGCAGTATAGTTTACACCAATCAGCCACAACATTACAACCACTTGCCTTGTATTCTGTAGGTCCTCCTTATGCTGCCAAAGCTGCTCCGTCAAACTGATATACGCTTGAATTTCCGGGCCCAGGGTTTCCCAGCAGAATATTATCCGGAGCATTACGCTCCCCACACCACCTTGTCTTCAAACAGTGAATGCTCATGCCGTCTCTTTCCCAGGTTAATGGAACACATGTATCTGACTGATGCGCGTGATGTAAAAGAACTAAACTCATTGGACCAGGTGACAACCTTCTACTGCTCCAAGGTTCGCTTCAGACATTCAGGAACCCATTTACGGTGCATTCGGCCGTGGACCTGGGTTATAATGAAGAACTCAGACTGGTCTGCTAATACAGAGAGCTGCATGAAGTGGGCTGTGATGCACTGTGTGTCTGAGCAGACAGTATAGCCCTATATAATTCAGAATTTATACAGCTGCCTTTGTCAGCAATCACTTTACTAGCTGTGGTGGGACTGGTTCCATCGGCAGCCCTCTATGTCCACATTTGACGGCGCTTCATTAATGAGGCGGTATGCTTCAGATCATGGGCAGTTCCCACCCTTCTCCATACCCTTCCCATCATGATGGTACTGATTGATCTGTCTCATCTGCCTATAGAATGTTGTTAGAGAACTGTTCAGGCTTTTTTAGACATTATTTGGGGAACATTCTGATTTTGAGGCTCAACAGTGCATTACATCTTTACTGTGGTGGAGCCTCCTCTTAATTGTTGATATTGACGCAGATATTCATTGCATCTGGTTTGTTAGTAAATATGAGATCGTGAAGGGGGTGTCAGGTGGACGTTAATGTTGCATCTCGGAGGACGTGGGCAATTATTGGTGCTTTTGTTTGAAAACTGCAAAGAAGTTGACTTTGCTCCTGCCCTCAGTTAGGCGCAAATTTTACGCTCGGTCTTGGTGAAAATTGAGTTTAACTCCAGGTGGTGCGACAGTCTTAAAGTTACGCATGCAAAGTCGCACCCGATTTTACATGGGACCAGCCATTAGTCCTGCTGGTTTAACCGAATCCTGATCTTAACTTGTGGCCTTGGACCACAGGCAGAGAAGCAGGCTGGAGACCCACTTCAGTAATGACATTGGATATGAAGTATTGCTCCTGTCATGCCTTCCTTTTTTGCCGCTGAACTTGCTGATATTGTTGCCCTTTGGCCCCCCGCATTCAGCTGACCTTATATGATGGTGACCTTTTACCCAATGACCTCCAAAACCTAATCAGTTGATTTACCCTCTGTGGGGAGGTACCGTACCCGATCTGGTTAAAATCCATCCCCTCCTTATGTAGATATTGTGGACGCAAGTTAAGCATGATGGACGGACAGACGGCTTGGAAACCGTATACCTCCTGCGCACTGTGTGGGGCGGGGACATAATAATTCATCTATGCTTGAACTTAAAATGTGCATTATTAACTACGCCATGATTTTGATTTTACTCAGGGTGTTAATAATTCAGTGCATGAGTATTTAATTTATAGCATGAAAATATTACCAGCATAATATACTATTATATTATTTGTGGCAGCAGTGTTTCTTTTTTTTTTTTAAACACAAGTGAGGTGCTTGCCTTGTCAGTCTGCCATTTCTTCACTCAGAGCACTGATGGACAGTTGAGTTGATTCACTCCAGCAGTCGCATCTATTGCATATTCTGAGAGTTAGTGGCATCGGCATGTGTGTTATAGAGATGCTCTCAGACACCAAAGCCGCACTTCAGTTGGCAGAGCCGGGCAAATTTCTATTTCACAGATGGCTTTGTCTCCTCTTTCATGGATTTCCTGCCTGTTATATTTCGAGTAAAAGGATTGTTCACTTCATACAGTAAAATGTAATGTCAGAGATGCTGACGTGAATAATGGCTTTATATTTGCACAACATGTAAAATTCTCCCATGTCCCCATAAATGCTTAGATGTTGATGCTGCTGCAAGGAGCTCGCTCCGCATGGTCTGGTCCGTTCACTCTCTGTGGCTAGAGATGAGGTCCAAACCTGCCTCGGCTCAGTAGAACCCAACCTGTTTGAGCAGAGTCGCTGAAATTACATGCCAACAGTGCTTAACAGAAATGTGTCAAATTTCACACAATTTTTTGAGGCATTTGTTGTTGTTTTTTTCTCTGGTATATTTGTTTCTGTTACCTGTACTATACCATTGGCAGCTGCGCTGCATGTTTGTAAAATAGATGGATAGTTTATTTTAGTGTTTGTAGAAATCTGAACAGCCTTGCTGCTGTTAAAGTTTGTGGCTCATGCTGTCAAATATTGCTGTTGTAATTTGATAAGTATAACAGCACCCTGCAAAAAGTTCTGTGAAATTTGTGTGATTGTTCTCATTTTTCATAGTTGGAAAAAGTTTTGCTGTTCCATTATTAGTGAATTTCTGGGTAAGGCATTGGACCGGCGCCCATTCTCAACTGACGTCAATGAACTAAAAATGGGCTGTTACCCGGCTTGAACTTGCCTTTCGGCTCCGTCGCGTTCACATCACTACGCGGACCGCTACGTTGCACAAGTTAGCGTCCTGTAACGGCATTTTCAGTTTTCTCGTGTGCTTCCTTCCTCCATTTTAGTTACGCCACAATTTCTCCGTGAGAGGCCTCAGAAAGCAGATGTATTGTACAAGGTGTAAACCATCCTTTTTCCTGCATGTGTGCATTGCTCCGCTTGTGTGACATTAATAGCGGGCTTTGTATAAAAGCTTTTTAGCATCGCTGTCTTGTCAGAGCAGGGGAAGCGCGAGGTGGATCCTGCTCGGCGTTCCTTTTAAAGCTGCGCCTGCCGAAGGCGTACACCCAAGACTGCACGGTTCAGCGCGTCACCTGTCAGCATCGCTCACCGGTCCGCCTGTCTCCCGCACAGCTGTGCGAACTTACCTCGATCGAAGGAAGAAAAGCCCAGTTTAGTGGTCTGGATTTCAGACTATTACATCAGTTCACTTGATGTTCGTTTGCACATGTTGCACTGGCCCATGAATATAGATATTATGATGAGCGCACAGGCGTAGTAGCTGTAGTTGTAGTAGTTGTTGTCTTATATCACAACAAAATGGATCAACTTGCAGCTGCAAGTCTGTTCACAATGCCTTTCTTAGAAACCAGTATGAAATCTTTGGATTTTGGGATGTATTTACTACATGATTAAACTTTTCTTTCATTGATATGCACCATTTTCTGCCATTTACCTTTAGGCACTGTACACACTGATGTTACCAGACCATTGCTGAATAAATGTTTACAAAAAAAAGGAGGGGCTTAGTTTTTGGGTTGAGAAGATTTGCAAGAGTCACAACTTCAGTGAAAAAGTCAAAAACAAATCACAGTTTGCATTATTCACTTTATGTCATGGTTTACAGCCTACCAGATGCCAACGGCAATACGGCGGGCACTAGTACCATGGGCCTAGTAATATAAGCCTGATAATTTGAGTGAAAATGTATTCTGATAAGTGACTCTTTATATAATAATCATGTTTATTTTGTTGCAAAGTATGCCAATGAAACCGTGATCTTTTTTTGCAAATTTGATCTTGCTTTCAAAGCTTTGGCTTGTAGTGTATTTGCTTAGATACTGTTAAAAGTGAACAGCACATGATTTTACGAGTTGAGGGGTCAATATGATTTGTGTTTTTGTTGTAGGAACTTCTTTGAACTTTGATTATGACGGTTGATTAGTTTTATGAGCTAAAAACAACTGCTGTGCTTATAGTGAGGGCTATGGCCATAATTGTATCCCCCAAACGAAGGTCGGAGGATACTATGGATTTGGCCTCGTCACGCGTCCGCAGAGATTTTCTTGTGAACGCTCTACAGCCCACATAAATGCACCGATTCTTTTCAAATTTTGCAGGGACATGTATTATGGTAAGTTCACGACACCTATTGATTTTGGGTACTCTGGGACCATCTGGGCCCAACTGGGGGGCCTTCGGGGGATACAAGTGCTCGGTTGCCAAGTGCTCTAGTTTAAGACCAGTGATTTCAGGTGGAGAGAAGGCCTTCATAAATTATGTATTGTGCTTACCATCATAATAATAATCTGTTGTGAGATGGAGATCTCCTTGGTTTTTGAAAAATGTTCATGACATATGCTCATTATTCCGTGCCCTTACGTGTTGGGTGTGCCTGCCTGCAGTGGAAAAGGGTTGGCTGTGCTATGCGCTGGATTTGACCCAGCAGAGGATGCGTATCTGTAATGATGCCAGGCTTCCCATAGCGTTCACTGTACAGGGTGGGGGATGTCGATGCAATTACTGTACAGAGGATGAAGAGTCCGTCTGCTCCAGGGATATCTGCCAAGTAGTGTGCAGAGCGAACGTGGTCCTGGCCATAAGTAATCGGATGGCGACACTGTGATTACACATTGCATCACTGACCATTAGTGGCGGCTGGTGGCTGAAATAGAGTTTGAAGCATAAAATGTGTACCCAGTTAAGCTAAGAGGACTCAAGGGGAGAATTCCCCCTAAAAAATTTGAAAAATAGCACCCTTAAATGATGACCTCTGGTTTGGGGAGCAAATAGAAAAATTGAGGCTTAAAAATCAAAGGAATTGTTCACCCTAAAATAAAAATTCCTTCATGATTTACTCGCCTCCATACCAGCTGAAACACAGGAGGAGTTTATTTATCCATGGAACAGATTTGCAAAACTCAGTAGCAGCTTTCTTCAAAACAACATAAGTCAATGGAGACTCTGTTGTTAGTGCTCTTTAGAGTCCTAAAACAGCCAAAAATGACAATGAAATACAGTTGGTGCAGCAGTCTCCTTCAGCCAAACGACTGCGATTGGAGAAGGGCGGTATCACACCATCATCTAGTGTCAACATTTACCACAGCTGTGATATTTTAAAAAAATGTAAAAAAAAAAAAAAAAAAAAAAACTATGTGCTCCTGGGAAAATGAGGAAGTGCTTGAGAGATCACATCAGGCAGAGGCGTGGAAGCAATCAGAACATTCTCCAACCTTTCCGTAACCCTCAACATCGACGCGGACCACAATGGTGGGACTCCATGGTTCTGGGGGTTTGTCGAGTTTGTGAATGTATTCTTTTGATGTATGGGAACAAACAGATAGTCCACACATGCACTCTGCAAAGACTGCATCATCGAGTTTATCAATAAAATAATGTTTTATCAACATGCAATCTTCTTGATTACCCATCTGAAATGTACAAATGGGCTGAAATGCATGAGTACTCTACCAACATTCTGAAACTTTATAAAAGTTATAAAATAGCCTTGTTGATGAAGGAGAATGCCAGTTTATTGACAGTTGTTGAGCCATTATTCGCTTTCACACAGCAGGTTTAGAGGTTTTGATAACTGTGAAACCCGAGCTCCATTATCAAGTCCGGACATTTCATTAGCAGCTGTGACTCTGACGCGCTGGTGTTTTCTGTTTCCCCGTCAGCCTCAGCCGCACCTTTATTACTGTACAGTGCATCCATTCACTGTCGCTTTGTAGCTTTGGCCATTATAGGAAGGGAGGCTGTGCAAGAGGGGGCCCACAGTAACCACAGTGTATTCTGTACGGATATAGTTCTGCCGGAGCCTAACGGTTCCCCAGTGGGATGGTTTCTCCAGACAGCAGAGTCAAGATCGCTTTCAGTTAATTTTTCCCAACGATCGTGCTGAATTTGTGCATTAGTTTCGACGTCGCTCACAAGCTATTTTTGGGCTCCAAAGTTTGCTTTGACGGCTTGCTAGCTTTCCGCAATAACGTTAAGTACGACCGTCGGTGTTCTGACGATTTGTGCTGCCTCGTCAAAAAACGCTTCCGTGATGCAAAGCGATCGATTGTTTTCGCCTTAATATTGCAATAAGAATCAGTGTACTGTAGTAACGTTGACTGTTATTTGTTTGCTGATTATAACACTACCGAATGCGTGCTCCGATTTGTAGCGAAAGATCCGCTCGGCATTACTTCTATGATACTGAATGCGGTGAAGTTAGCCGGGGTGTTCATAGTTAATGTTAAAATGTGCTGGGATTTGTAGTGAAAGATCACCTTGGCTTTACTTCTATGATACTTGGGCTTGTGCACGTATTTGTATTGTTATGTACAGATGAACGGTGGCGTTATATAATGAGTGTAGCCGATGCCAGCATTTCCCCAGCGAATGTGGTGGAGTTAGCCGGGGTTAATCTCACAATGTGCTCGGATTTGTAGCGAAAGATCACCTTGGCTTTTGAGTTCGCTCCAGTCTGACTGAAGCCAGCGCTGCAAACTTGCGGTCCGGCTGTGTGAAACGAAGGGAGGCTGAATCGAGCCTGTGTGAAGCGATGAGGAATTATAAGGCCCCAGTAACGTAATGACGTACAATGAGTGAAGTACATTGTGCGCTACATCACTCAAATAGTAGTGATACTAGCATTTATTTATTTGTTTGTTTGTTTGTTTATTTATAAAGCCGGATGCAGCTTAAACAAATGCCATGAGCTTGTTAGGGGTTCTGGAAGACTTGCTCTCCAGCTTAAAAAAAAAAAAAACTTGCCTTTGAAGTGGGAAGTGTTAATTTGCTGCGCACTATAAAACCGTGCGCTACGTGTTTTTAAATGTGCGCCTTGTTTTTGTTTTTCTCTTTCTTGCATTTGTGCCAACCCTGTGTGAAGTACCCAGCTGAATTTGCGTAAAGAAGCTTTTGTTTGCGCATGGCTAAGGTTCATCCGGTAAATGGCTGCTTCTCAGCTCCTTGACTTCATTAGGCAGAGAGAGCCTGTTTTTCACAAAGACTGTGTAAACAGTTACAGCTGAATTCAGTTGCATGTGTATTCATTTCTGATAGCACTTGTATACCGTATCTCTTCACTGTATTCAACTGCCGAAAATGCAGCTTCTCGCATAAACAAACAGAAACTTACACCATAGGTGTCAGTGTCATCCTTCCTGGCAAACTGTCATGTGGGACCGTTGGAGTCAGCTGAGGAGTGTCGTTGAGTCTAATGCCTTGTGACAGCTTTATACCACCCTTCATCTGACTCGGTGTCGAGCATGTGTCAGCTGTCCCATTGGAGGACCAGTCAAAGAGCCATGTGTGGGCCCACGTCTTTTTGTAACAGTAAATATTTATATGGAGACAACTTAGAAATGCCCCCAGAGGTCCTCAAGAGACCAGAGATGTAGACATCATCTTCATCTGTGCTGGCCATTGGCACTGACAAATGCGTCGGCCAACTTTTATTTTGATGTATTTACATTTGGAATATGTATGAGTCAATAAAAAATACTAGAAGATGTAAATTATAACTGGACTCTCTACGCATGAAAAATAAAGTTCTCGTTATTATGTGGGCCATATGTTTTTGGGTTACCCAAATTGTGTTTGTGTCCTTCACTGTGATGTTATTGGGCTTGTCCCCTACATAACTGTTCTCATTCTGACTTGGCGCGCTTCAGATTTCTCAGAGAAACAGCATCACAAAACCTGGAGTAGTACTCCAAAACAAAGTACCAATAATAACATGCAGAACAGAACTTTAATTAAGCTCCAAATGAAAGCACTTGTGTAATCTGAACTTGCAGGTCTTGTTATTACCAGCTCATTACAGCAGATCACTACAGCACAGAAAAATGTTCTACACTCATTAAATTTAGCTAAAGCAATACAGTGACTAGGATAGAATAACTATCAAGTTCTACGTGTGTGATGATTATTGTTATTTTCTTATTTTCAGTCTGTCATATTGCCGTGTTTAAAATGTTTTGGACAGCTGAGCTCTGGTTTTTGATCATTACGCACACTGTTGAAGGCCAGTGACAAAGGCTGCGATGACTAAACTTGTTGTCATCAGCCCAAACACAGCTGCCTGTGGCAGTTTGACATATAAGCTGTTGGCCTTGCGGACGCAGCTGAGCTCGCTACTAAAGACCTGGTGTTTCTCTCATACAGCTCACCACGGAGGCTTTACCTGTGAGTAAGTGGCAGTGGGTGGAGATGAAGATGTCTGGGAAGCACGAATTGTGCAGTTCAGCGTAGGCTTATTGTTTGAAGAGGTTGAACCTCTAAGTTTCAGCAGTCGAAGAAGACCGATTGTCTGGAACATTCCATTGCGATGGCTATAAAAGCCCCTTTTGATTGATAACCTATACCTCACAAAATAGAGCCAGGGTTTACTAGACTGGTAGCAATCCCCGACTATGGCGGCTGTGTAACTGCACGTGTGGAGGACAACTTTTCAGGGCCCTTATTTATCCACTTAGCATCAATTCAGTCTTGTGCATTTACCATGGGTACTCGTAGTTATATTAAGAGTGAGGTTTATCTATATTTTTTGAATGCCATCATACATAATTACAGTTGGAGTGGAAGAATAATCACTGGAAGGACGATAGTTTTTCACAGATTTTTTTTTTGTTTTTTTTTGCTGTTGTTGTTTCTATGTTTAAAGGAAACACCTCTTGACTTGTCTACATGCCTGCTGCGTGTAACTGTGTGGAGTGTGTTCTCTGCAGTCTTGATTACCAGGACATGATCAACAACACGTGCAGCCTAATAAAAAAATGGATGCATGTACAGCTATGCTGAGTTTATAACTGGATTTTTTTTTTTTTTTTGCTCTGACATAATTTTCTTCTTTTTTTAGTCTTATTTTCAGTGATTTTTCCCTGAGCATTTTTTTTATCAAAACAAAAGTGCTATAGTTTAGAAGTAAAACTTTTAGAATCAATTCAGTTATGTCCTTTATTTGAGAGAAAAGATTTAGTACATTAGGTGGGTTGATGTTTATGAAATCACATCTCCTTGAGTGTAGAAATCAATTCTGTCATGCTGGACAGTCTTGAGGCCACCAGAGTTTATAACTCCAGTCTTGGTCATAAAAAACAGTGAATAAGGTAGGACCATGCTTTGGGGCTCTTCAGCTGGGACAGCGACTATTGTCAATAGAGACCAGATTGAGAATAGCTCCTAATATCAAGGTATTCTGGTGCAAAACCCACTGGCTTTAGTGAGAAAGCTGAAGTGGAATTTCACCATCCAATATAACTGACCCAAAGTACACATTCGAGCTGTCCGAGACACGGCTTTATAAAGGGAAAATCTGAGTCTTTAAATGGCTCAGTCATAGCCCAGTCCTCACTCTCACAGAAAACCAGTGGAATGACCCGAACAGGGCTGTGTGCCAGTGATTGCCTGGCAATTAGAAGGAACTTCCAAGGTAGAGTGGCATAAAATTGCATAGGCTAGAGAGTTCATGGAGACTAAGTGCCAGAGATATGCTGCTTTAGTTAATTCAAAAAGTTCTTCCGCAAAGTTTTAGTCCGCACGTGTGTGGAGACTTGCAAAACCAGGGTCGGTTTTTATTTCAGTATATATTTCAGTTTTCCCTTTTATTGAACTATTTGCGTTTTTTTCCCCCCTGCATTTTAGTATGTTTGAATGTTGCATTAAAGGTTGAAAAGACCTGCCATGTATGCTGTTGTTTTTCACATCAACGTTTCTTCAAAACTCTTTTGAATGAGGGGGTGTTGACTCTTCATACTCGCTTAAAATATATTTATAAGTATTGGCCTCTTCTAAAGTTATGGATGGTGAAAAGCACCGTTTCTGGTAGAATTCTCCTGATGCCGCAAGCCGCTACCGTGCTGACAGTTTTCGAGCTTCAATCTGCTGGTCGACCGTACAGCTTCTGAGTACCAGAGCAGTGCCTGGAAGGTAGCAGCTGCTTCGACAGCTTTCTGGTCGCCGGCTTCAAAGGCCAAGGGCTTTATTTCTCCTCTGTATATATGAAGCATAAGAGCCTGTCACCCATCAGCCCCGCTCCCAAGCTGAGGGGGCACGGCTTCGTCAGTCACTGGCGCGGGCATTTAAGAAGCAGTTTGTTATCTGTACGCCCAACATGCTCCAATTTGAGAACCGCTGTTTAATCCGCTGTCGTTTGTGAGTTTTTCTTCCCTTGCACATAGATTGTAAGCTTGGCACGCAGAGGGCCGTGTTCTGAAAATAAGTAAATAAGATGGTGGGTGTCATAGACCGCGGGGTTAGCTGAGCAAGTTAGATCAGCGCGGGTGAGGTCTGAAGAGTTGCACTATGTTTGGTGGAGGGGGTGGTCATTAAGGAATTTGCACGCCGCTGTTGGTAAGACGGATGATTTTCTGTCCTTGGTGCAGCGAGTGTTAAGGCTTCTGACAGTGCATTAATATCTACAAGGGTTTGCTCTGTTGGATCTGCTTGCAGTAATGGGACAGAAGTGGGTGGAATATTGGGGCGTGTGGATGTGGGTAAGAGTGTGTTGGGGGGGGGGGGCATATGTGTCTCAAACTTTCATTTTATATCATCAAAGTGAAGATAAGATTGCAAACTGAGTTTTTTTTAATTCCTTTCTTCTTGGTTCCAACGATGTATTTTCCAGACACG
Organism: Gymnothorax reevesii; assembly: GCA_029721435.1. Taxonomy (NCBI): domain Eukaryota; kingdom Metazoa; phylum Chordata; class Actinopteri; order Anguilliformes; family Muraenidae; genus Gymnothorax; species Gymnothorax reevesii. Next base: position 16,390,266 of record CM056592.1, read on the forward strand.
AAGTACAAAACATTCCCTCTAATAACAGCACCGGAGACGTCAGCCCAGGCAACTGGGTTGTGGATTGCAGTTATATGCCCGTGAAAAGCATGGCTTTTACAAAAAAAAAGGCCCGTGCAGGGTCTCAAACACTGTTATTAATGCCTTAAAATTACTGATGTGGGATCAGCTGGGATGTTGCCTTGAGTACGGATTTGCAGAGTGACACGAGCGACTCCCTCTCCCAGGCACGCGCACTATCGAGCGTTCGCCGAGATCTGCGTCAGCCTCCCCCCCCCCGGCCTTTCCGCCGAGATTTCTGTCGCCTCCCTCCTGGCCGCTTGCGTTTAAGATTCTGCGCCGCTCCCCGGTAACCTACAGCGGTGATTGTTCAGGCCGTTCGGCTCAGGACCTGCATAGAGAGAAGCTGCCTCGCGATGAAAGCTTTATTTAGTTGCGCGAGTGCACTGTGTGTTGTTAGCAAATCCCGTTCTGCTTTCGCCCCTTTTAAACTGACCGCTTCACCACAGCGGGGCTACATGAAGCTCTAAATCCCGCATATGGGCCATTATGTAATGCAGGGCCGCGGTATGGAAATGCGTTCCCCCCCCCCGAGATTTTTCACCAAGACGAAAAAGCTTTCTGGAACGCAGCCAAATGAATTATCCAGCTAGCCCGCATTCTTTGGAGATTTGATCTGCGGCAAAGAAAGCATTTGGACTCTCTGTTTGAAGAGGTCTCCAGCTTAACTCAAATGGATGGTCCTGCATTCCTGTGGGTGTCCCGGCAGTAGGTTAGCCTCCTTGTTAGTAATTGATAGATATGTTTAGAGCCTCATAAGTTTTTAATGCAAGAAAACCATTCATCTCTGCTACCAAATCTTCACCCCCAAAGGGCAGATTCGCTTTTTCGTCAATGAACAATATCAATAACGTCCCTCATTTTCTCGCCGGCTGTCAGCCCTTAATAGGATTTTTGTCTGAGCCATTAAAAATGAATAGAATAGCTCAGATTTATTGAAAACGGATTGAAACGCTGCACGCAGTATCGATCTTTCGAGCACTAAGTGACAGCTGCAAGTCTCCGAGCGTCGGTTTTATTTCTTGGTCTTGGCCACTGTTGTTAGTGAAGCTGGCTTTACATCACCGCTTTTGACAGGTTTGGCCCAAGCACGTAAAGCTCAATGGTTTGTAGATGTTATAAACCTGGTATTTTGAATTCTTTTTTTTTTTTTTTTTTGCAGTGTTGATTGACAGGCAAAGTGAGAACATTTTTTTCCCTCGAAAGTGTTCCTCTCTGACATTGTACTTCCTGTCTTCCCCACTCACCTCTCCATGTCCTTTCTGACGCCACAAATGGACAGGTAATGACTGACGGCCCGCACACCATGTTTTATGCAGACCAATCACAGAACCTTACTGCCCTCCATTTCCTCTTTTCTGCCATGAAGCAGCTCCTTCCCAAATTTGGCAACCCGCTATTTGAGCGTCACCTCTTTATTTTGTTTCCTAGAGTCTGAGAATTACAGCTTCTCTTTTTTTTTCCCCCTCTAAGGAGTGTTTACACAGCTCAAGCTGTCGATCCCTGGTCCTTTTCCAGCTCAATACGTGTTAACTGCCTTTTTAGCGACTTCTGTCAGCTCTGCCGGTTTGCGTTCAGTAGGTTTTCAGTAAGTAAATGCGTATTTGATGCATGATGTGCTTTGTTTTTGAGGACTAAGAGAAAAGGCTTGAGTTGTAACACAGTTATGTTGGCCACTAAATTGCTCAGAGAATTTTAACTGACTTTTGGAGTGAAGAATAAATCCGTATCACCTTTGTCATTCGCACTCCTAATGCTCGAACTGATCAGCCGGTGACTGCCACTGAGGTCAATGCCGTTTTGTGTGCAGGCTCTCTTTATAAATGAAATTGTTGGCTCTCAGTCATTGTTAAATCCCCATTTATGAAGACTGTCTGTAGATCAGGCTCCAGGGTACTGAAAAGCATTGACTCTATTGTTCAGAATTGAGAGTTTATCTCTGGATGTTTGGAGGACAGTTTTCTCAAGCAGGACTAAAGCATAACACGGGTGATGCATCGTAATTGCGGAGAAGGCGCATGGGCTAACGTCAGTGCTCTCAGATTTTATCCTCCAGCTATTCAGAATGATCATCAAAGCTTAATTTGGCCAATGCTTAATTCAGGTTCTGGGAATGCACTGTTTTGTCCATGTAGCTCTGGTTGCCAAGGGTAACAGATATATGGAGGAAGAAGTTATTTTTACAACAGTATAATTTTCCTCGCTGCGCTTAAAAGCGTGCCCTCCAGTTTGCATTTAGGTATGGTGCTTAATAAGCATGAAACTTTACCTTGATGACTGAAAATGATCGCTCAAAAATGCAATTACCGTCAATAATGAGTAGGTTTTCTGCAAAAAATGGGAAAAAAATTATTGTTTAAACCGAACAATAATGATTGTAATTTTCCGCTTTGACATTTGGAGACTGTATTTAGTTTCACTCTAATAAAAATAGTTCTTGTAATTTTTTTTTCTTCTTTTTTTGCCGATACATCCAGGCTTGTAGTTATACGGAATATTTACAGGCATCTGTGATGATAATTCAATTTTTGCACCATTGCTTTCGGTCTCCAGAATCTGCGCTGTTGCCTGATATGATTTCCTATTCATCTGGGATATAGATATGCAGCAGAAAACGCATCAAGTCCAGTTACCGTCCTGCGGTATAGGGAAAAAGGAGCTCTTAGAAGAACGAGGTTGTTGACCTATGTAGATTAGGTAGCGGGCGATAAACGAATGCATAAACGGCTTAAAAAACCACAAAGCACAGTCAGGCCACTGAACCGGAAGTTTTAAAAGTTTGGAATAGTTTGCAGATTTGCCAAAAAGGAGGATGCATCTGCATATTACCCAAGACAAAATGCTGAGAGAGGACACACAGAATTGGGCAGTATACATTTTTGTTGAATCTTGGAGTTACCAAGTTTTAAAATCAGCTCTCGCCTCACTTTTGGTATTTATTTTATTGCAGCAGAATTTGCTGCTTGTTGAAACCTTTTAGCCTACATCACAAAGGTGCTGGAAAGGTTTTATTGACATGATGCATACATTCAACGGGGCTGGCATGTCTTGTCCAATAGAATCTAATTAATGATAAAATTAGGTAAATTTGCTGATGGAGTTGAAGGTGCACTGTTTGTTTGTTTTTTGCAAGTTTGTTTACTTTCTGCATGATTATATTTTTGTCTCAATTCACCCTCATCTCTCCAAGATCCGCTAGCTGCCTGCCCATGAAATCACTTCAAAAAAAAAAACTGGGGCTCTGGAGACCGCTCAGGTGTCACAAACTGCAAATAAACGCGAGGGGCACAGGCTGTGCCCCATAACATAACAAACCATCCCGGCCAATCACCGACAAGAGTTGACAGTGATGGAAGCATGGGAGGGAGGGGCGGGCTACCTCTGTTTTGTTTGAGTTCGAATGTCAACAGAAGTGAAAGTAAACTTTTTGCATTGTGCACCTTTAAGGGGGCAATGAGTTTTTCCTCACTGGGCCAGTTGGCGTGAGGGAACTCGCATCCTTAGATAAATTTACTGATTTTTTTTTCTTTGATGATTTGAAATGAATAATTCAGCCATATGTAAAAACTGAATAAATCAGGAAGGGGGAATATATTTTTCCGTGACACTGCATATGTTCTTTTCTCCCTGCACCTGCTCGTACTGGTGCTTTTATGCTAAATGTACACTTTAATCATTAGTTTGGTCTTGTATTACATATTGAATAACACTACGGTCTTTCACTCGTAACGTCCCTTGATCACACACAGGGTAATATCTGCTGTACCAGGTTACCACCATACATTTGCAAGGAGTTTTTTTGTGAAATCTTGACTTAAAAACTCCATGCAGGAATCCATAGCTGAGTTCAGTCTGTGGCCAAGCTCCTCTCGTTTAATGTTTGGTCATTTTAGTGCTGTCATCTCTTTCTTGAGCCCTTGAGTGCTTTCAATTAAGTCATAGGGCAAATGTTGAGTGGCTAACTCCTTGTAAGGAAGGTTTTGCATATTTGCCTCAGTATTTTAAGTGGTGTGGCATAAAAATGTAATTTGAACATGCCCCAGGGTTAGGTTCAATAACCTTTTTCAATTACAACAGTAATTATTATCAATTACTTTTGTAATTGTAATTAAATTCTCATTTAATTTTTTATCATAAAGCAATTGTAATTTTAATCGAGCATTCTGTCCAGAAAGCATTTTTGATCACATTTACAGTCAATTGTAATTATACCCCCGCTACGACGTAGTCGTGTCCATCCGTCTGTCCGTGTTTCTGTGCGTCCGGATTCATTCAAACATAAAGCGGGGGTATGTGAGCTCTGCTCGCTTCTACACTTGTTGAAAAAGTAATTGAACCCAACCCTGATATGCCCTATGTCTACTTGCCCATGGAAGAGGTCATTGTATTGCAGGTATATTGCACCAAGTATATTGAACACAGTGTTGACTTTGAGGAAAAAATAGAGATACTTATGTTTACGATTTAACCATCATCTATTCCTTTGGGGTTCCTTTGGGAGCCTTCAATAAAAATCCAAAATTTAGATAGATTTTAATTCTTACACAGGGGGCTTTTACTCTAGAGATGAAATGGAGCCTCAGAAAAACTGAAACTTTAAATATGGCTGAATCGACAAGCTCAAATTTACTTTCTCACTACTGCTGCAAAAAGGGTCATGATGCTTGCAGTAATTTTTTTATATACAAAACATTTGAATGAAAAAGATTACTGTTCAAATTCTACTTCAGATTAAATGTCACTGAATGCATGTACAGTTTATTCTTATTCTGAATATGGAAGGTGTCTGTGATGTGAATAGGTTTGTTGCATCTGTGAAGTGAAGCGTTACTGTCGGGAGCCGATTGTATCTCAGCCACAGGTTCGTGTGAAGTGTGTCTGCAGGCTCGGGGATTTGACACTCTCTCACTGCCTCTCGATACAGTTATGATGCATTACAAACGATGCCATCTGTTCCAAAATCATGTCGAAAGACCTCCTTTGTTGTGACTGCTTTCCTTCTTTGTTTTGTTTCTTCTTCCAAGATCTCTTCCCTTTGCGCAGGAGGATGGCATTCACATATCACGCATCCTCGAAGGCCCCTTAACATAAATAAAACAAACTGCGTTGCAAAATGGAAGCGGTCGGACGCGTTGCTTTCTTCAAATGGCGTTATTTAGAGTTGGCGTGCCCCTGGTGCGTCATTGGTGTGTTCCTCTGCAAAATGTCAAAATCTGCATTTAAATTGGAAGGTTTCATTTGCATCCTTAGGATTATTAATTTATTACCCGAGCATTCCCAAGTAAATAAGATGCTCACCCGTTTTACTGCAGTGAGTTGGGCTGTCGTTGAGTGAGCTGGTTGTTGATTGTGTGTTGTAGTTTATGAAGTCATGCCCCGCACTACCTCGGCTGCGCTCAGAAGGCTCAAAGGAGTCGTTGGAATGACATGCTGTTTTAATATAGACCTTCTACGCGGATCTTTTCGTTAGACTGGAAATCACCAGCATCTGTTGCTTAATATGGTGGTGGCACTACTGTGAAATTTTACTCTGTACTTAGAAGTATTTTATAAGCAAGCTCTGCATGTTTATATTCCTCTGCATATTTATATTTAGCTGTTACACTTTGTTCGGTAACACTTGCGCTTATGCTAATGAGTGAGCGAAGAACAAATTAAGGCCTGCTTCAATTTGAATTTGCGAATCAAAGCGAATGTTATGGTGTTCACTGCCTGAGAGCATTATATTCAGTCTCGGCGTATAAAACAAACATAGTTTGAAAACTGTGCAGTTTGCGAAGCATGCGTGTGAGGTAATGCACATCTCATCCGGTGTTAAGAAGTCGGTCTTCCTCCGTACGGAGATCCCGGCATGTATATGTGTGATTGCAAACATGTTTTCCTCCTGTAGCTCATTTTGCGCTGAAGTCTTCCTGCAGAACAACATGAAGGCATTTGGTATCAGTATAAGGATATGTTTACTGTAGTTGTTTTCTTGATTTTCGGCAAATTTATGCGAATACGATGTTTTCGCTAAAGGAATGCGATGGAAGTGAGTTACACTGGTATAAACTCATTTGTTGTAATTCCTGATGTTTAGTCGATATGCTGCCAATTTAAAATTGTGTGGTCTGTGAATCCCAAAATTTTCTCAGTCATTTTATATACATCTGAAACTGCTGAACTCAAGAACTGAAGGACTAGCACAATTTAACAACATGTTTGAAGTAAATTTCAAATAATGTGTATGTGCCTGTTCCTAATGGCAAATAAATGCTATGAATGAATGTGTTGTGCCTCTGGACGTGTTACTAAACAAGCTGTTTTGTTCTCCTGAAGCTGATTTTCGTTCTTCAGACTGCAAACTTCCAACTACCCCTCGATGAGCCCACTACAACATAATTATCTGCACCCCTTGTTAAGATGTGTTAAAAGCCTTAAAATAAATTCGATTATTATTGCAGAAGCATACTCTCACACTGAAAATTGTAGAAAAATGTAACCTTCAACTCAAGTGAATTTTAAGGGAAAAAAATCCCTGACTAAGAAATAATTATAAAATCACCTGTTCCACAATTATTGGCACCCCTAACAATTCCTAGGAAATACATGTAATTGTAAATTTTAAGTATTTCTGTCATTTCTACAGTAGTTTACAAAGTTGGTCAGAGTATCTAGGACATTTAATTAGTAATTCATCACTTCCTTTTTCCCTGGGGTATAAATATGATGTGACACAGAGCCCATTTCTCTTATCCACTCTTCAACATGGGAAAGACAAAGGAACACACCATTCAAGTAAGGCAGATGTGTGTCGACCTTCACAAGTCAGGCACTGACTACAAGAAAATAGCCACTCGCCTGCACCTGCCTATATCTACTGTCAGAGGAATCATTAAGAAGTTTAAAAGAACTGGAACAGTGGTAAACAAGCCTGGACGAGGACACAGGGTTATTTTGCCACCACGCACAGTGAGGAGGATGGTAAGAGGAATAAAAAATTCTCCAAAGCTTGCTGTTAAAGATTTGCAACAAATGGTAGCATCTTGGGTTCACAAAGTCTCCAAAACAACCATCAGGTGCTATCTACATACCAACAAGCTGTTTGGGAGTGTTATGGCCCCAATTTGTTATAACGTTCAAGACCGCAAGGGATGACAGACAAAATTTTAAAACTTAAACAGATTTAATTAAACAAAGACTGACAACTAACCTACAATTTATATTACCAAGAATGACATATACTAGAAAAAAAATATTTGCAGTCCCTTGAGATGGAGTTGCTTGGTGATGTCCTGGGACAGGGAAATGCTCCAACACAGGCAAAAATCCACAAAAAACTTTGCTGGTCTTGAAAAGAGTGACAGGTCTGGTCAAATGTATCCTTCTCCTTGCAATTATTTTTACTACTTTACTCTCTCAGTTTTTCTCCTTATATTCTCTTTTGCAGCCCCTCCCACCTTCCAGACTTTTCTCAATTCTATGGGACTTGCCCTCTCTGACATGCCCAGGACATGCCCAAACGATAGCTCCAGACTGGGCTTTACAAATAAAGATCAATTCTGCCATCTAGTGGCATTTTTTCCACATTACAGGTGGCATGCACGGAAAAAAAACTTTTCTCACTCACAATCATAAATGCAAACGTCTGGAGTTCGCTCAGCGGTACTGGGACTTCAACTGGGACCGTATGCTTTGGTCAGATGAGACCAAGATAGAGCTTTTTGGCAACAAGCACTCTAAGTGGGTCTGGTGGAACACAAAAGATGAGTATGCAGAAAAGCACCTCATGCCCACTGTGAAGTATGGGGGAGGATCAGTGATGCTGTGGGCCTGTTTCTCTTCCAGAGGCTCTGGGAACCTTGTTAGGGTGCATGACATCATGAACGCTTGGAAATACCAGGACATTTTAAATCAAAATCTGGTGGCCTCTGCCTGAAAGCTGAAGATGGGTCGTCACTGGGTCTTTCAGCAAGATAATGACCCAAAACATGTGGCCAAATCTATAGAGAAATGATTCACCAGACACAAAATCAAGCTCCTCCCATGGCCATCTCAGTCCCCAGACCTCAACCCCATTGAAAACCTGTGGAGTGAGCAGAAGAGGAGAGTGCAGAGGAGAGGACCCAGGTCACTGGATGATTTAGGGAGATTGTGCAAAGAGGAATGGTTGAAGATCTCTCTTTCTGTGTTCTCCTATCTTGTGAAACATTATAGGAGAAGATTAGATGCTATTTTGTTGGCAAAAGTGGGTTGTACAAAGTATTAACATCAGGGGTGCTAATAATTGCGACACACATGGTTTGATGTAAAAGAATTATTTCTTAATATGGGATTTTTTTCCCACTGAATAAATGCACTTGAATTAATGGCTGGATTTTCCTCTTTTTTTCATAGTCGTCCTATATCATTTAGAAAAAAAACTGAATTCATTAGACGCTAAAGCACACATCTTAACCAGGGGTACCAATAATTATGGAGGGCACTGTATGTTTCAAGCAGGTCATCAGAAACTTGCGGAATCATTCTTCTTTCCTCATAAAAACCTAAATTAAAAAAAAAAAAAAAAAACTGAAATTGTGTTAAACTCTGAAAGCGAACTATCCTTTAAAAGTAGGGCCCGCTGTATTCTTTAATTTTGGAGTGTCGTGAGCTTTCATTTCTCAGGACTGCGGGAGATCCTCTGCAGATGAAGGTTTGAGTCTCATAACGGGCCAACTATTGAAAGAATAAATTATGTCGCTGGATATTATCCTTTTCCCTCCTGAGTTTTTCTGTGAAAGCTAATTTCAGATTTTCCTCATTGCAAAAAAAAAGTGAGCCAAACTCTTCTGGGCTCATTTGAAAGTTGTTATTAGTGTATATATTTGAGATCCTTGATAATGAAACTTTCAAATGTAAGGCCCTTGTTCAATCAGTCTGCAACCATAGGAACATAATGTCCTGTCATTGATAAAGTTTTTTAGAGGTTTTACATGAAACCTCTAAAGATTTTTTTTATGCCTCAAATTGAATAATTTCTTTCAAACTAATCATAGCGCATTGTATTTTAGACCTCTCATGAAAGGAGTGTTCTGATGATTATGGTTGCTTAGTGATTTAGCCCTGAATTACAAATCTTGAAACGATTGCGCAACTATAGAAAATTCGGAACACCAACCAAAATCTCTTAAAATGGTGGAGACTGCCGTAATGTAAAACGATGGAAACGTGATGCTTTGTGCCATTAGATCAATGGTTTTGCGTGGTTTGTTTATCTCCAAATACTCCCTATACTGTTATTTCTATTTTAACATTAATGTATGGTTCATTAAGAATAGTTTTTGCATTAACTTTTAGAGGACTCGTTGCACAATTTGGCAAGTCATTTCTGCCCCTCGTGATGTCAGCCTCCGCCATTTTACAAGGCAGTGCAGTTTCTCGTTGAACTCAAAGTGGGCAGTGATGTACTTTGTGGATTTACCGGTGAAGTTTGGACAGTATGAGGAGACATATGGCAAAAGACAGATCTAACCAGGGCTTTTGCCGGATTTCAGGAGGATCTGTGACATTTTGATGGCGTAAGACAAGATTTTGGAAATCCTCTTAAAGGTCTACTAAGTCAGAAAAAAAAAAAAACGCTGTAGACATGTATTATTGCCTGTAATTTGCGAATCCAGCATTTAACTTTTGTAATTGTATATCATATTGGCAAAAAAATTAAGGAACTAGACACTTTGAGACACTCGCGAGCAATTGGCTAAACGGCTGCCACGTATGAGAAGTAAGTTGCACCGGAGCTAGTGTAGAAAATGACTGCTTTTACTCCTTATTTCAACAGCCAATTTGTGAAAGAAAGGCAAGTTATAGATATCGTATTTGGGATGAATATTCTTATCTATACATTTTCTACATACCCAATGATATGATTTGACACAAACTGTCCAGATTTTATGGGTTTTTAACTTTTCCGTGAACAAAGCTCTGAAAAGTTTGCATTGGTCGTAAACGCGTGTACAATCGTTTCACGCGTTCTTGCATTGTATACTACACAAAATGAGTGCTCATTTTGTACCTCGAACATAGTAAGCGACTGCACAGCAACTTCATGCTCGAATGGACCGGTCACTTGTGTTTGTCTGGGTTTCGCTTTCGGATATGTGCCGTACCAAAGTCCTAGTAGTCCTCGGTGACTAGGATCACGATATGGTCAGTGTTTCAGAAACAAACACAAATGCAAAATTTGAATGTCATCATCAACAGCAACAATGATCAACGATACTAAGTTACTAACAAAGCAATGCAAACACAAGCTCACTTGTCAGCTCGTCTTCATAGCACTTTTACATAGACATTAACACTGAATCCGTTCAGAGGGGATGGGCAGTGGGCTACCCGCGCCGGTCCTGGCGGGGTTCCAGCTGAGTAAGTGGGGAGTAAGCACAAGAACGGATCTCAGAGATGCCAAGTCTCACGCATTTGACGCAAGTCCTACGCATTTTTTAGGCTTATTCAACCGTAGTCCGCAATTATTCAATGAAAGCTTATTCATGAGATTCTCAAGCAGAATTAAAATCCTTGTGCATTGAAGTTTCAGTTTCACTGGTGTAAAGGTAGACCTCACCACAAGCAACAAGGAAAGCGATTATGACTCCGAAATTCTCGTTCTTCTCTTTACTCAGGGATTGGAAACAATGCATGTGTTTCATGATCGTTTAAATTGTTTTAATGAAACAAGACTATCTGAAACGTCTTTATGCAATTCCATTGCTTTCAATCTCTCAGTAAAGACAAGCATGAGAATTCCTGAGTCATAATCGATTTCCGTGATACTAGTGGAGAAATCCACCATAATGCACGTGAAACTGATTAACTTAATGCACAATGACTTCAATTCCGTGAGTGAATTTCTCCAGTGCACGCTGATTGGAAAATTGTGAACCACGGCACAGGAAGGTGAATGCCACTAAGAGGCGAGAGAGACTACCGAATGCGTGAGATTTGGCATCTCTTTTTTTGGAAAGTGATGTAAACTCATACCATCGTTTGGAGTCTTGTCACGGCCTGCCACTACGCATCTATTTGGCATGTTGATGAATATTATCTCAAAGTCAACGAAATCAAGGATTGATCAAGGCGAAATTAATTATCAGTACAGAACAAACCACTGGTCGATCAGCTGGGAATGTTTGCAACTTACTTTTCACATGTCACAGGTCATATGACTACAAGGTCCGTGTGCAACAACTTTTTTGAGGGGTGGGGCTTAGGACCACACTAACCAGCCAAATTTTAGTTCTCAAATAATGATTAGAAGTTATAGAAAGCATTTAGAAATGTGTGATGCACATTAATTTGCTACATATGATCCATTTCTTCGAAAAATCGCCAAAACATTTTCTACCTGAGCGAACCTTTAAAGGAGTCCATGGGATGCCCCAGTGCTTTAGTTAATGTAAGTGCCTAATTGCAAGAGATAAACTAGGCTTATGCCGTCTGAGGCGACAGCTGGGGGTATATCCCTGAACGCCCCCAATCCTCCAATTCCCCAATCCTTGAGTAGACCTTGAATAGACTTTCATTTGAACTTAATTTCAGGTCAATCGGACAAAGCGTTCTGAAGATATGGCCAAAATGGTAATTTTCCATCACAAAGAGTCACCTGGTGGCAAAATATTGAACCATACAGGTATGAGGTCTTCATGTGACACGTTGTGAGGTCATGACCTTGCAGTTGCACATAGTTTCATGTCAATTGGACAAATAGTTCCAAAGATATGGCAAAAATAGTGAATTTAATGTGACAAAGCTTCACCTTGTGTCAAAATTTTGAACCAAACAGGTATAATATCATCGTGGGACACATCCTGAGGTCATGACCTTTCATTTGCACTTGATTAGAGGTGAATCGGACAAATATTTCCAGAGGTATGATAAAAACAGTGATTTTTTTTCAGTTTTTGGCCCAGTTTTTGGACGTTTTTTACATTGTAAATTGTCCAAAATTGAGTCAGTTCTTCCTCTTCATGATACTTGCCTACATGCAAAAATTGAAATTTCTAATTGAAATATTACTGAAGTTATCGCATTAACATGTAGTGCGGCGGCGGCAGTCGGACCAAAAACATTATATCCCTGGAACATCATTGGCGTTGCTGGATATAATTAGCATTAGCGCAGAGGATCTAGTATTAGCCTTAGTAATAGGTAGCTAGCCTCCCTAAATTGCAATTCAGTCAGAGCCAACAAGATTATATTTTGTCTTTCTTGAGCTGTTCACTTTTTGTTGCTATGGTTGGTTGTAAGTCTGTCCTATTGCATCCAGAGTCATTTTGGTCTGAGATTGTTGATAACCCCCCTGTGAAATCAAATATGAACTGAGAGGTTCCAGACTAATTTGCATTTGCGAATTTGTCTGGCTATTCAAGGCTAGCTCAGGCCTCGAACAATAGGTGATTATTTTTTCAATGACCCAGCTTTTGATTGGAATGTCCTTTGCTTGTATATGCATTATAGCAATGCCCAAACGATGTCCCAGTGCAATACTGAACCAATTTCCAATACGAAAAATACGTTTTCTTTCAAGAATGGTTTTGATTTGCATAGCGCATGCTGATTGGTCACTTTGTGACAAACATCTGAGACCACAGACCTTTACTTTTCATTAGCTAAGGGGATTACCTAAAGCTCCATGGTGGGTTTGCTGCTGTGCCCCCAAGGTGGCAGCAGACTTTGCTGTGGTGCCCCTTACATGGAGGCACATTTGCCGTAGTGCCCTTATAATTTCAGCATGGACCACAGCAACTTGTGCCGTGCTCCTTATCATATTTAGCCATTTTGTCCATCTTCTGCCACCTGCGAAATTCAGACTTTCTCCTGTCATTCTAACACTCACACTGACAACAGCACTAGAAACTGGCTATAAAGACCACTTCCCAAGCTTTATCAACACACAACATGCAACCCAAGAGAATTTCAGTACCTCCATAACTTCGTCAATTTGCCACACTTTGCGGCTGCCGACTGTAATTTGGCATTTTTTCTTTTTTTGTTCCTTTCACCTGTCGGCATCGTGATCGCAGTTGAAAATAGAAAAGATACATAAATTATTCAAGAATAATTCTGCACCCACGATTGCAAGAAAAGGGCGAAAAAGACAGTTGTAAAAATGGGAAATGCTGTGTTGATTTATTTATTTTGGTTAGGTGTTTTGGCCGAGGGGCACTTGCGGCAAGGCGGGGAAAGGGCACGGCATTCTACTGCCGTGAACTGGGGCTTTTATAGGTGGGCAGCACGGCAAACAGGTAGGGCATCGACCCTCGTGAAATTCGAGCCCTGCTAGCTGATTTGGGTCTCCTGAAGGAAAAGGTGAAGGTTCTAATTTTGAGAAAATGTACAGAATGTCCTTAGTTTTAGTGTTCTGGTATTATATGAGGACAGCTGACACTAATATTTCTGTAACAGTGACCGCTGCACGTGCTTTTATTGGGAATATTCATGACCACCGCACATTCCTTGGGTGTTTCCCTGATAATGCAAGGCATAATCTGATAGTGCAAGGCAGATTTAGCACTCAAGTGGAGGTTAGAGTCTGATGGCTTTTAACCCTGTGCTGTGTTGGAGGCAGACCTAAACTGACATAATCATTTAATATTTAATCCATTAATATTCGGGGACCTTGTAAGTTGTCAGTTGCAAATTTGTCCTGTCTGGAGCATTTTCTCCTGGTACAGATTTTCATGAATCTCACCTGTGACCCCTCCCCCCCGTAAGGAAATGGCGCAATGGTACTGCAAGCGCTTTCATTTTATCAAAACGGAGCTTTGTAATACTTCAGCTGTTATGACTGCAGAACAGTAATATTATCTGTATTCCCAGCAGACATTTATCTGTATTGTTTTGATGTTTTTATACCTAAAGCTGCTACCAGGATGCCAAATCAGTGCTCGGTTGGCAGCTAAGCAGGTCTTTTCAGAATCTCCTTCTGTGCCTTATCATTCCCTTTTTTTTGTATTAAGCTTAATTCCTGAAAGAGTGAAGGAATTTAGCAATGGCTCATGTCGATGTTTAATCCCTCTGGCTTCGAACATCTACATGCCTTCGCGAGGGGATTCAAGCAAACGTAGAGTAAATGCCTCGGCAATTTCCCCGCCCCGGTATATCATAAGCTCACAGCTCTGTTTAAGTTAAGACTCATCCTGTTGATGTTCGAAATCCTGATTTCTCGCGATGCGTAATGGTCATGCTCGCACACCCATCTCGCAGCTGGCGCGATTGGACTGCCCGCGCCCCGTCAACCAGAGCAGCCACCGCAACAAGACGGACCAGACGGGGACATGTCTGCTGACACTACTGAAAGGCTAAAATACTGCATACTACCCTGGTTCCAGACTTTACTGGCAATGTTGTTGCTCTTTGGGTATAGTCTCTGAGAAACTTTTTTGGTTGCGGCTGAGTGGCTCCGGCATTAAGGAGCTGTTCTTGTGAGCATGCAGGGGAGAAATCGGCTCTCTTTGTTTATTTGAATAGCGGCCAGCCCTTCTCTTAAGCTGCATGTTAAGAACTTTTCTCTTACTCAGGTCTGTGCTAGCCTGACTCGGGATCCACGGCGTATTTAGAAATGGCAGCCAAATCGCATTCCTCTCGAGTCGAACACTGGTGATGATGACTGATGGTTAATGTTACTAGTTATTCTCAAGAATCATTTAGCTCCAGTTAATGGGTTTCAGAAATTGAGAGATCGGGCTTGATTTTTTTGATGTCTCATTCACCGTGTATTGAGTAGCCTATATTTTGAGGCTATATTGAAGTATATAGCACATATTGAAATCACTGGAACCTGCTCTCAACTTTTTATTTATTTATTTATTTATTCTTTTTCTCCAGTTGCCTTCGGTCAGATGTTAAAATGTTATCTCAGAGACTAATTGGAGGTTTGGATAATGAAGATGATTGCTACTTAAGACTTTTTTTTTTTTATTGTGCTCTGCAAAGCCAGCACAGACTGTAAAGGTTAAATTGTTTACAAAAGCTGGATTGCTTGGAAGTACAAGAAAATTGTGCTCTTTTTGTACTCCAGGTTGAGTGTTTTAGTGCCAGCACTGGCATTTACAGTTGTACTCCCCGGCTGCACTTTAGAGGACTAAATAGTATGGCTGTTGTTGGACAGAATAAAGCTCTGTCAACCTGTTTCCAGGCAAAGGAAAATTTGTATGGCCACTGCTTGCAGTGCACTTCGGTGTTGTTTTCTGTTACCATGACTAATAGTTGTAAATATTCATGCTATATTTTGCAGCAACAGTTTTCCTCTTTGATCATGAATTTTCTATATAATGCAGGCATTGTTCTCTGTATTCTTCTATATTGTGCTGCCCTTAATTTGATATTTATAGAAATTCTACTCAGCGCCACAGGGGAGAAAAATATTCATGAATATTTTTTTTCTTTAGAATATTGTTGGATCCGTTTCGAGAGTTGCTCCAGTGAGATATTGTTGTGCTGACCCTCTAAACATTCCCTGCAGTTGAATGCTTAAAAGTTAAAATATAAAGGGGCGGGGGGAGTGCAATAAAAAGTAGTAAACATGAAAGTATTTTTTCTGAAATCCCTGAAGTACGTTCTTGATGGACTCTGTCCGAGTGTGGGTGCTCAAATCCTCTCCTCCTGCACTGGTTTCAAGCTCAGGCTTTTATTATCCACCTGAAACCCTGGGAGGATTTGACTATTGATGTATAAGAAGGCTGGTTGTGGAAGAATGTGGGCCCTCGCACACTCCAGTTTTGGGGCCGAGACTCCTTGCATTGGATTGGCTGAGGGTTGGGTCTCCCTTTGGAGGAATGAGATTGTTGAATGTGGAAGCATATTCCATCCTCTAAATCTCGCCGTCGTCCCGTCCTGCGCATCTACATGATTTCCTCATCACTCTGGATTCCTTCCTTTCCTTGGTTCCCTCTCACGGCAGCACTTGTGGGCTGCGGTGTGGCATTTAGAGCCCAGGAAACCGTGACTGGATGGGAAGGGCTGTTGAACAGCTGACAAGCAGGCTCTGCAGCTTGTGTGTATTCTGAGCGTAGGCTGAATGAAACACATTAGTGTCGTGTGGCTGTTTCACTCTGGCACAGTCCATCTGGGGAGAAAAGGTCTTTTTGCTTGTATTAATGGAATTAATCAGTGAAGTACTGCGAAGCGCACTTTTTGATGCATACTTCTGATTATTGTTGTTCACTAATAATAAATTCCCACAAGTTAACTCAAGTAAACTTCTTGCATGACTTCTGGAATATTTCACTAATTGAAGTTACTTGACTCATCCTGATTATTCATTCCTCTTTGCATTTAGTTTACGCTGTGTGATTTGCTGGAAAATTCTGGGCTTATTTGGAACCATCACTGATACTGATTCCAAATAATACTAATATCCCATTGATAGTATCAAACAGGTCATTTTGCTATCCTTCACTTGATTAAAATTGTAAATCCCAATGACTGTTATTCAGCCTGATTTGTCTGAGGTCCCAACCTATTGGCTCATTGCGCAATGTGTCCAGCCTATGGGTAGAGGGGAAGAGGGAACTTCACAGTGTTGTTTATGAAAGAGTTTTGATGGGCTGTGATGGCCTTGTCTAGAGCTTTCTGCTTGCAGTGTGAATGTAACCTCTGACTGACTGAATATGCTCTGTGCTGCTTTGAAAGACTGCGCAATTTAATACCAATACTCAGCTGAGTTCAGAATTGAAAACTTTTATTTTGATAATACAAGACAACATGTGGGCAGCTTTTTTTTTTAAGCGCATTACTATGATAGGGGGACGCTGAGCTGTTCCTCCGAATGTCTCTCTTTGGACAGCACTTGACCTCTTCTATCCTCTATTTTCCCCTCCGTAATGTAAAATTAGTCCCAATGTTTATTGTTTATGAGTATATTAGATTTTTATTTATTTATTATTTTTTTTTAATAAAAAATTTGGCATCTCCAATCCCACCCGAATTTGGAATGCCCAATTGGGGAACTATGTACAAAACTTGCTCGTATGCGACCCCTTGCTGCCAACTCAGGATAGTGAAGACAGTTCACGGCTCTCCTCCGAAGCACGTGCCTGTCAGCCACTGATTCTTATACACTCGCTGGTTGAATCTTCGCAAGTGCAGAGCGAGGGCGGAGGATACCCGGACATGAACCAAGCCGGAGTCTTCCTGACGAGCGCCCGTCTGGCCAACAGGAGGCGCTGGAGCAATGAACAAAGCTGTTATCGAATACCCAAATCCGGCAGTCCCTTCCCAATTTGTAACCCTGTAGCGCGATAGCCAATTGTGCGCTACTCTGAAAAAGCTGCCGACCCCTGCCGGTGGGTACGCCGAGGCTCGAACCCGCGACGTGGTGATCACCTCTGCACTGCAGCGCAGTGCCTTAACCGTGTGAGCCACCCGGCAGCCATATTAGATTTTTAACACTACGGAAAAATAAATGTATACGCCTCATCATTTAGAGAAACAGTGAGCAGTGAAACTGGCGGATCACCCAGCATCCCCTGAATCTCAGAAATCATTGACTGCCTATGTTTATGATGGATTTGTTTTCAGAGATGAAAAGATGTGCCATTAGCAAAATATTTAAGCAGGTTTATGTGAAGCATAAATAGCTTCTTTGGGGCATCTGCTCTGTACTGGGCTCTGCCTGCTGTTGGCGCTCTGCATGGGAGTTTATCTGGAGGACTAATCTAATGACAGCAGCTTCTGGGCCAGAGACGAGATGAAATGTTTCGTCTTGCCCAGGACGAGTCACTCTTCCGTGACTAGAGTTCCTTCCAAAGAAAGAAAAATCTATAAGCCATTTAAAACAACACACTCGATTTGGACGATCAAAATCCCAGCCAAATTTCGACAGAACAGATGAATAAATGCTCACAAAGATCAGGAGGCAGGGTGAGAGTTTCGGCCTTGGGTGGGCAAGAGTAGAATTTAGCTCTGTCATGTTAGCTGCCAGAGTTGTAATATGTGATTGTGTCAGGATATCGGAGTTTCTGTATTCTGTTAGCTGTTTGAGTTGTGCTTCGTGATCGTGTTGGGGAGTTTTTGTCCCTGCAGCACATTTGCCGCCAGAGCTGTAATTTGTGATTGTGTTGGGGTGTTGCTCTCTCCGTGTCATATTAGCTGTCCTAGCCGTGCTTTATGATTGCGTTTGGGTGTTTGTGTCTCTGTCTCATGTTAGCTGCCAGAGCTGTGCTTTTTGATTGTGTTGGGATGTATAACGGTGGCTGCCAGAGTTGAGCTTCGTGATTGCGTTGGGATGGTAATGTTCGCTGCCGGAGTGATGCTCTGTGATTGTGTTTGTGTGATGGCGTTTGGGTGTTTTAGTATCGGTTAGCACTTCACTGTTTTCATTGCTGCCACTGAAGTTAGTTCCTGTTCACCAGTGTCTCACTCACAGGCTTGAGTTACTGTCGGCGTTTATGATGTTGTGGAGCATTCCGAAATGTGACACAACCTTGCAGAGAAGACTGGTGTGTGATGGGTTTGCTTGGTGAGGCTGGCTGAGAATGTCTATTTTATGTTCTGAGGAAGATTAAGAGCCAGTAAGGTGAGGAGGTCAGGTTGAACAGTTAAAGGAGTGGTAGAGGTCAGGTTTTCTGTCCATTTATCCAGGGGGATAAACCGTACTCCCAGTAAAAGCCTGGGATTCCAGGCCTCTGTGAATTTGGGAACATCCTTCAAACCAGAAGGCATTGATAAGACCGAGTGAACCGGGAGCTCGGCACATAGCGCTGATGGATATAGGCAGAGAACATTGTATTTGTCCATTTAAAAAAAGTGATTCCCCACCCACATATAGACCTATGCATAGCATTTTTTAACAAAAAAGAAGCTATATTTAATGCTGCATCAAGCAGTAACAAGGAAATGATTTGCTGTAAGACATTCTAATGAAATGGGTGGCAGAGTGACGCAGTGGGTGGCACAGATGCCGTACAGTTAGAATTGGATTTGAATACAGCCTGTGGCCGGGGACTTCCTGTTCTCCTCGTGTTTGCGTGGGTTTACTCTAGGCACTGAAGTTTTCTCCCCCATCCCGGAAACCGGCGCGCTAGGTTAATTGTAGACGCTGAATTGCCTGTAAGTATGTCTGTGTGAATGGTGTGTGAGCCTTGTGATGGATTGGTGTGCAGTACAGGGTGTGTCCCTGCCTGTCGCCTGTAGTTTTCCAGAAGAAGCTTCAGCTTTCCTCCAACCCTGATGAAAGGGAAGTGCTTTAGATAACAAAAGTATTTATATCAATCGCCACCTTATACTAGGGTGGCCAAGCAGCCAGTGAGCAGTATTTGATTTCTGTCGGTTGTCTACTGAAGTATATGGGATGTATATGGAGCCCTCATCTTACAGAAATGTTAGTATTGGACAGGAAACTTCTATACTGCTTAGTTCCAAAGATGCTCTTGTTATGAGACATGTTGTTTTCTCTTCAGTGTTGTGTGATCGATATGTTAAGGTTGATTAGCACCGTGCAACAGTCTCTGCTCATTCCGAAACAGCACCTGATCTGGCTCTACAGGGTTGATTTATTCTCTTCAATATCAATTTAGCTTAAGAGGGTAAAACAAATAGCATGAAATCAGCATCGAATAGGTCTAAATTGGCATCGCCGGTCTTGTCTGATGGCTTTTCTACTCATGTCGCTCTGCTTTTAGTTTTGTTGAATAGTAGAATGCCAGCTTTTATATATCAAGTCCCTCCAATGACTTTTTGTGTGAATTTACTATTGCCTGAAGTAGTCCGCTATTTGTCAAGCGAAAATTAAAGAATTATTTTCCAGAGCCACTCTCATGTACTCATGTCATGAGTTGGCGTGCAGAAGGAATTATGCGGTTGAGTCAAAGTCCTTTTCCGCCTGTGTGCTTTTTCATACGCTTCACGTCATACTGGTGTAAAGATCGTTTGCCACAACACAGCTGTAGATCTTAATCTGCCTCTCGTTATACAAACCCTCTTCCTGTAATGGAATATCAGTCCTCAGACCAGCCGATTCCATTTTTAGGGCTGAAGTCGTTGAGCCAGTTGCCTTTGGGACTGCTGTTTTCTGGACAAAGGCCACGTTCCTTCTGGTGCAGTAGGAACAGTTTATATTATTCTTCCTCTTGTAGCTTCATTTGTTGTGGCATTGGAATTGGATGAGGTCATCAAATTCGATTCAGTATTGTGACTTTCTTTATTCAATTAATCTTGCTGTTGGTTGTACTGAGTCCAGATCCCGTTTTAAAACTTTCAGACTGGCTCAGTGTATGCAGGACGATTACAGACACGGTGGAACTTGTTGTTCGTTGGAAGGGCTTCTGTAAGCTGAGCCTCGGGCCTCCGGCGAAGGAGGAACTCAGTGATGCGAATGCACTGCTCAATCGATGATCACAAAGCTACCCAAAATGGAGAAATGTCCTCTCCAAGGTTAAGAGCCCTGGAAATCATTGATTCCTGCCTGATGGGCTAGAGGTAATGAAGCCTGCCATTTCTGATTGCTCTCACGCAAAGTATGGGAGGAACTACAGCCTGCTGTGAACTCCACTGGAGACCATCATCCTGTAATTGAGGATGTCTCTGTCTGTCTGCATGTCCTTCGATTTTTCTCGACAACTATTCACCTGATCAACCTCCAACTTGGTGGGTGTATCGCCGAGGATCCAAGTGCCAAGTCGAGTGTGTAGTTTTTTGGGCTTAGCGTTTTTTGAAATCTTGCGAAGGCAGCAGTATTGGAGGCCAAGCTATTGGCCAGTCCCGTACAGGGGAAATTTGAGAGTTTTGATCGGGCACTGCTGTGGTTCTATCAAAGCCTACCTCAGTGTGTGACAGCATCCTCAATTCTGGAGTTGCACGCCGCGTTGTGCGGTTCTTAGTGGAGGATGTACTGTATCACTCCTAAATCTTCCAATTTTTTATAGTGTCTGTTGTGTAGCATCAGTATACTGGAGACCATAAGTCTTCAGCACCATGCCTGGGAGAGCTCTTTGGGAAGCAGTTTGACATTTTTAAGGTTCAAGCTGAAAAGTGGTGAGCATAGGTTGTATCTCTCACACGAGAGTCGTGATGTATATTGTTCAGAGCGTTGGGCGAGATAGCAAGCTGTCAGATCTGTCACTCTATGGTGTGGTGATCTAGTGGGAACGTCCTTTTACCCACCCCGTCATTAATCACCCCTTTGCTGCAGAACATCCCCCAAATGTTTGTACTATCCTGTGGAGTATTGAAAAAATACTGGTTTCCACCCATCTGATTTCAGTCTAAAAGTGGCCAAACTTATTTTATTCTGATACCTTTTCTTTTCAAAATCTTTATTTTTTTGCTTTATTTTTTGTTTGGTTCATCTCGGTGTCATTTTGGTGATCTGACTCACAGATTGTTCATGTCTTCAGTGCATTGAAGTTATTTATGTGTTTCACTCCTGCCTGATAGAATACATTTTTTATTGCCGAACAACTTTGGCCTGTGGTAATTATGTGTGATACTGCATGATTTATGAAACTTCGACTGAGCAGGATTTATTAATGGCGCAGACAAAGTTCAGACGTGCGTTCCTCAGTCACTGCAACTTGATTGACTTCTTCATTGGGCTCAGTGACCTCTCGGCTGTTTGTTTACTTTTCCGCTAAACTGGCTTCATGCCAGCGAGCCAAAGGGTGCATGAAAACGGATAAGAAATCGCATTTGCCATAGTAATGAAATGCATAATAGATCCATTTGCTTATGCACATTATTTAATTTGTTTTTTTTTCCCTGATGTTGACTGCATCCCTCTGATAATAAAGCTGTATGAAATAGCTGAAGAAGTTTGTCGTCTATGTGCAGTTGCACATTTCCATCAGGCTGTGATTTCCTTCACTGTCTACTCTATGTGGAAGTAAATATCCTCAAATGAAAGTGACAACTCAAGGTTTTCATTTACTTATAATTAAAGTAATTAAATATGTCACCATGTTTGTGCTTTGATCTCACTGCACCTGTCGTTCAGCAGCCATGGAAGTATCAGAATATGAATTCCGGTGTGCATTTAATACTGATTTTCTGATTGGCATGTTAAATGTAATAATTGTGTGGTTAGGTTGATTTGGGCAGCTACACGTGCGCCCGCCCATCTGTTAATCACGCTGGTTCTGTTATCTTGTCAGAGGTTGAGTTCTGCCCCTCAAATTGTGGTTTTGCGCATTTATGCACCGCCAATTGTAATGTTCCTGTGATTATTTCATGCCCTGTATTCATAGAAAGTTTCAGTCGCCTGTCTGCAAGTCATTGACTTAAACATGTCAAATCCTCAGTTTTCTTACATCTGAAGCACATATTCCTGCAGTGGTGTAAGTTAACAAAGCTGCCGGTGTCACAGGGCTCTAGTGCTAGAAAATGAAAGTAGTTTATCTGTTCAAAGTGTATCAGTGGAGTTCCCCCTTTTATATTGAGTGTTAAGCAAATTCATAAAACAAAAAGAAAGACATAAAGCTCCACTGCTTTGTTATCTTCCAGGAGACCAGGGCGATGGATTCCCCCTCCCACGCACATTTATGTCCTGAGCTATGATTAGAGGAGTCTCTGTTTGGAGTGGCAATGAAGTGAAAGCGGCTACGAGAAAGAAGACCAAGGGGGGCTCGTTATCGGCAGAAGGGAAGTTCTTTAAAAGAAAGTCACGTGACCTGTGCGGGCTCGTCCCCATCTTTTTTCTCCCACTTTCTGGGTTCTTTGATGGGTTCCCAGCGTAAAGAGCCGGAATGGCTGGAGCCGGCTCTCGCTGGCCATGCGTTTCCCCTTCTGTTCGCCTCCCTCGCGCTCGCCAGCCTACGACCCTGTCTGCCCCCTGCAGCGAACTCCGTCCTGGCTTCTCGGTCGCATCTTAATAAAGGGGGGTCTCGGAAGCATGCCCTGGCAGCGTGTCCAATCAGTGGCCATCCGTTTCTCCCCGTCCTTCGGGTGGAAGATGATGACAGCTGCGGTTATTATGCAGGATCGCCCGCTCTCCCTCGGCTCTGCGTCGTCACTGCATCTGCCATGGCTAAAGCCCGTCCCGTTATAATGACCAAGGAAGCTGGTGGATTGACCGGTCAGGTCCCTAGCTGGAGGAGTCGGTGGCTCGCTTGCGGTTTTATTGTTTTTATTAACTTGTTTTATTTTTTTTCCTTCTTCTTCTCTGCTTGTTTTCAGCTGGCATTCTGGCGCATATTTTTAATATTGAATTTTTGGACGAAGGAATGGGGATTAGTGGACACGGCTGACATTTAAATAAACATGTTGTGTAATTAGAGCTTGCGCTGGGGCTAACTCTAACACTGACATTTAGAAATACAATAAGGACGGCATTTTTCAGCAGGTCCTGATTATCAATCCATCTCTCCTTTCTCAATATAATATTGAACTCCAGTGTGTTTCTGCGTCTACTCTGTTTTCCCTTGATCAATAGATTTGTCAGTAATACCCCTATTTCTTCTCTGCTCTTCACAAGTTTCTGTTGGTGAATGAGATGTTAAAGCCAGCCAAGCAAAGCGACTGATACCCATGTAACCGCATGTAACTTGGTAATGGATTGTTCTCTTATGAATCTCATTTTGTTTTGCTTGCTGTTTTCTGGTTATCCGTCCAGGTGTGCAGCCGTTTTTCCGTGACACCGTCCCCCAAAAATACACTACAGGCCAAAAGTTTGAGGCCACTCTCAGATTTTTAAAAAAGACAATGACCCCAAACATTCTGCTTTGCCAGATCTATATTCGCTCAAAAGAGGGGCAGAATGTCTTAAACATGATATGGCTGCCATAGTCTCCAGACCTTTCACCTACTGAACTGGCATGGGATGAACTTGATATGCAGGTCCGGTGCTCCAGCCCTAGCAACGAAAAACAGTTGTTTGAACACTTGAAATCTGCATCGGAATCACTGCCAGCAGCATAGTAAAGAAACTGTTGCATCACATGCCAAGAATTTGTGACACAGTGATCAAGGCTAAGGGTGGCTATTTCGATGAATCTAATCTGAGCAAAGTCTCACAAAAATGCCCTGTTCAGCCTGAATCCTTGCTGGAAACGTGACTGCATGACTAATTGAAACTGTCTTAGCCCCTTAAATCACAATGAAATGAAATGCAGAACACAGTGTTTTGATTAGATTTTTTTTTTTTTTTAATCTGAGGGTGGCCCCAAACGTTTGGCTTATAGTGTTTTTTCTTTGCTCTATTTATACTGTGAAAGTGGAGGGATTTTCACCAAATCAGAAACAGTTACTCCCTACTGAGATTAGCTGAACTGATAATGTTTTGGAGGTCATTGGGTCAAAGTTCAAGGTCAGGTATATGAGGGGGACTGAAGATCACCTTTTATGGCTTGAAACTATGAAACTATGGCAGGTGGAGGCATAGCAATCAACAGTTTGCACTGAATTATTATTTTACTGCTCCAAATTTGCAAATGCTGCTCCCCCTACAGCTCTGAAGCTACAGGCTCAGAAGTTGGAGGGCAGCTTTAGGATACGTCAACTCCTAGCTCTTGTGGTTTTTGAATGGATGCCTCACTTCTTTCTTTCACGTTTGTATTTAATCCTGTCTTCCTCATAGACTCATAATGGGCCATTTATTAAAAGTGCTCACACTCATAGAATTTCTCTGCTAGAAACACACAAGACTCTGTGTGCTTTCCTGTTGGGCCTGATTTCTCATTTTCTAGTTTTCTTGATGATCCACCATTTCTATCCTCCCTACTCAATCCTTTTTTCTTCAGCTCCATACCATTTATTCATTCTCTAAAGCCCTTTGACTCCCACAGTTTGAGGGCTAGAGCCTCCAAACCTTTAGGACAGGCCCCCAATGGATGTTGATCTTTCTGTGGCCCTGCCCCATTTCTTTGCTTTTCTCATCACTCCATCCTGCATTAAATTCCATTCATATCCCAAATTTCGCAGCTTAGCTGCTTCAGGCTTGCTTCACACTAAAGACTTTCCTGAAGGATGGATGTTGATCCCTTTGAAGCATACCTTTTTTTAATGAAATGTATTTCCTCCATATCATGCAGTTCCACAGAAACATTGCACTTCACCTGTAGTTTTGTAGCACCTGTTAAATAAATGTGCCCTCAGATTAGATTTTTTATTTTTTGTTAAGGTGAATACTGATGAATAGCAATGTCTATCATCCATATCAGTTGTCAGTTGCACTTGTTTTCAGAATTTTATCCAAAATGCTGTTTTGAAGTTGGTTAAACTTTTTAGACATGCATATCCTGAGATAATTGTGGAGGTTACAATATAATGTGAATTTAAAGGAAGAGTTAATGGAAGTTTTTTTTTTTTTTTTATCATAACTTACCAGTATGTACCAGTGCAGTTCCTGTTTAGTTATACTTTGCTTAAGAATAAGAAAATCAATTAGCGTAAAATCACAAGGGCTCTCCTCGCAGATAGACTGCCTCCCTCAGGAGTTGGTTTCATACTCCGAGTTAATATACTCGGTTTCAACAATATGCAGAAAATATTGGCCAGTGGCTTTATGCTGAATTATTGTTGCATCCTTCGTGCCCTTCAACATCTGCGTAGAATATGCTTGCAAATGTAAATTGTGCTCACATTTTCAAAAGTCTCTGTGTATCCAATTAAAATGCTCATGCATTAGCTGAAGAATATGTATTTTACATTACAGGCTGTGTTTATTTAGCTTGTTATTTAACATCTGTTGAGCAAAGTGTATTTTAAGTAAGTTTTGCACTTTTAAACTTGTCAAAGTCAAGGAGCAAATTAGGAAGGTTTGGCAGTAGTCCATTAAGCAATACTGTTTTACGCGCTGGCTCAGATGAGGGTTTTAAATTACGGTTTGTGTGTTCTTCCCTATAAACTCTTCTGAAAGAAAGAAGTACCTCATTAGTATCATTGTGTCATGATAAAGTACAGTGTAGCCGCATGTTTGATTAAAATAATACTGTGAATAACTTGTCCAATAATTACTTTGGTTCCGACAATGGAGAAAATGACTTCCTTCCGAGTGGTTCAAAAGAAACTTTGTCTCATGGACAACAGTATTCAATGTCAATGCTGTTCAGAGGTGACCTGGACCTTTATAATTCTGCGGAGGTAGAATTGATTTTCATTAATTTGATGTGCTTAGTGCGGGGTACTGCGGCACTGACCCTCCTTAATCCTGCACCTCCGCACATCAGATAGCTGTCACCGCGCCAGCCGATTTTATTTCACATCGCCATTACGTCTGTGGGAAAGTTCACAGACAAGGCAAATTCACCTGGATCACTTACCAACGCGTAACGAAAAGGTATCACCTTAGAGCGCCCCGCTATTAATTTTTGACACGCTTCGTTTTCAAGAGGTTTTGTGTTTCGTTGTGTTAATCCTGCTCGGCTCCTTTAGAAATTTGAACACTGGCCCTCATATAATTTTTATTATGTTTCTGATATTTTCGCCGCTAAGATGGTACCAATTTATCCCAGGTGTCAATTGTCTCGTTGTGTTTGCCATGTCGAATTATGCAGTAATGTGAAGTGAGCTTGTGTGATGAGTATGCAGCTCTTGTAAGGGCTGTCACTGACCAGGGTCAGTGGCCTGAATTGCTGCGCCCTCCCTCATGGAATTATTTGTGAGAGGTTCCAGGCAACTTCTTAGCGCCTTAGCGCCTCGACTGTGGCAGCTTTGAAAAAATTTCACAGCTCAGTGGCTGCAGTAAAGCCAGTGGCGACTCAGCTCTCCTGGGTGAGCCTTTGGTACTGTCAGTTAACCCAACCTGTGCTCTGCACCCCCCACTTCTCTCTGCTGCATGTCTGTTTTCCTGTTGACAGGAGGAGGATCCATTACTGCAGTGGGGGGAAAAAAACAACCTGTTGTTTTTTTAAAGGTCAAAAGTTGTTCATAACACATTTTCGTTCTGAAATATGCATACAAGCTCTGATAAGGTCATATTTTGAATAAACGCTCTTGAAAAAGCTTTGCTGACCTTTTGTGTGCATCCCCCTCCCCCCAAATGACTGTACTTTTTCTAAAAGAGAAATTGATGCAAATCAGAAATAACCTTTTTGATCTCTCAAGTCACGCAACCAAGTTATTTAAATCTCTAAGGTTAAGGGTTTTCTCTAAGCAAGTCCCACTGATTGCTGTGAAATTTTAATCTGCTCATTCAGTTATTGTTCTGCTTTATTAAAATAAAATACCAACCAAACCTGCAGTGATCGGCAGCTTTTTCAGAGTAGCGCACAATTGGCTATTGCGCTACAGGGATGCAAATTGAGAAGGGTTTGCCAGGAAGGGTAATATTAAAAATGATTGCTTCGTTCGTTGCCTAAAGGCCTCCTGTTTGCCAGCCAGGCACTTGTCTGGAAGATTCTCAGCTTGTTCAGGTCAGGGTATCCTCCGCCCTGGTTCTGAACTTGCAAGGATTCAACCAGTAGGTGTTTAAGAAGTGGTGACTGACAGGCGCGTGCTTAGGAGGAGAGCCGTGAACTGTCTTCACTCTCCTGAGTTGACAGCAAGGGGTCGCATATGAGCAAGTCTTGTACATAGTTCCCCAATTCCAATTCAGGTGGGATTGGAGATGCCAAATTTAAAAAAAAAAAAAAAAAAACATATGTTGTGTCAGTTTTGAACACATGCATAATTGTGTGACTTAACCAGAATTCTGGGTGACTAGCATGCTAGAGATGTCAGAAGCATTCTGCAAAATCTCAACTAATCTGAGTTTTTCTTGATAAAAAAAACAATTTGGAAAAAAAAATGTTTTCATCCCTTTCCAGCAAAAATATTGAATTGTAAACTTAGATAATGGTCATTTTTGTATAACTGTCGAGCCAAAGATATTGAGTGGTTTAATCAAGCCGTGGTGCCCCGCGGCGAGGACATTGTTTTTAGGTAATGGCCTCAATGAGGTAATTAATGGTCCCCTGGCACGTTGCTGCTGTTTAATGGAGGCGCTGAGGACATTATCAGGAGACATTGCCTCTAACAAAGAGTTCATTCCTATTCGCCGTGCATGCAGTCACCCAGTGATGTGAAATGAGTCTTGTATGTCATTAGTGTTTCGCATCACTTTGCCCCGCTGTCACTGTTTGTAGTCAACAAACGTGACCGTGTCTTGTTTTGTTTGTTTGAGCAGCTGCACCCACCCACTGCTTGCGTACCCCTGTTAGCTGGCAGTACCATTTTCTTCTTCAAAGGAAAAACACATGCTGTTCTGCGGACATGACTGCAACTGGGTAATTGTTGCTGACTTTAGTCCTCAGTAGTCGTATTTTTGATATATGTTGCAGCACTAGACGGGACTCCAAATTTTTTATGATTTTGCTTTTTGAAGCGAGAGAAATGTCTCTGCGCGGCCTGTTCCCCCCCCCTCCCCGCGTGTTGTCCTGCATTGCTGCGCAGTTTTCACACTGTGAGGAGAGTTGATTAACGCTCCCAGTTCGAGGCCTGAGAGTATGGAGGGAGCTTCTCGCTGCTGGTCTCTAAGTGATTGGGTATCCTGCAGCGCGCGAGGAGAAATGCAAGAGAGGAGTTAGTCGAGTGGATAAAGAACGAGGTGGAAGCTTGTGAAAAGGGTGGCTACTTTTTAACAAATGTTCTGTTTGTTTTCAGCTCTGCGTCACAGCTGCATTACAAAGTAGGAGCTGTTCTGCATTTGTGTCTTGCTCCTTATTTTGCAGTTTCATCTAGTTATTTCTTTTTTTTATTTTGCCCCTGGAGTGAACTTGCATTTTGACGAAAAGTAACCATCGGTGTATTCTCTGGACTTAACTGCATAGCACTCCTATGGAGAAACATCTTGGTAATATTATCTGAGCTGTAAGGTTATTGGACAGAGAATGTACAACATAAGCCCTCTCCATTTTGACAACTTACACGGGTGCGACTGCCCATTTGTTGAGGGGTGTGTAACATCAGCAGTAGCCCCGCCCCCTCCCCACCACACATCACAGTCCCTTAGAAGTGCTTCACCTGACCAACGTCAAACTAATAGCAGATTCATTATATTACCCTTGGAATTTTTTAATGCAATAAATGACTTTCCCATAGGAAATGTTCAAAACTAATCAATTACAAGAATTGGGACTTATCCATTGAATAATAATCTTGAAACCTATGTAACATTAAAACAGAATTTTGGATCCTATTGTGAGTGAAATATTTGCAAAATGTCTTTCGGACTCTCAAGTTGTGCATGTGAGGGTGTGTGTGGTATGTTGAGTTTTGCTTTAATGAGAGAGCTGGTACTTTGCAGATCCGGGGTCAGTTTTGTAGCAGTCCGTAACGTGCCTGAAGCCGATGTGCGACTCAACCAGTCCCCTGCAGCCCCAGCTGTGAAAGGATCAGAAATGATTGCAGGGCGAAATGTTCTATTAACGCTCTGTCATCACGCCGGATCGAGAGCGCTGCGATTGATCTGTGCGGCCGTGCGCGAGTCGCCGCTGGGATCTGTTGCACGTGTGAGGCAGGTCGTGCATCGGAAGAGGCCAGGCGGCTTTCAGTCAGTCTGTACTGAGCGGCGTTTCCCTCGGCTGATGCATTACATTAATGCACCTATTGGTTTTCCATGTTGGCTTGTAATAATGAAGATAATATGAATTGATTCTCTAGCATTGCAGTCATTTCCCTTTTGCCGTTGTGAATTCTGTGATTTCTGCCTTCTGAGTGGAATGAATGGTTATATTGTTGTGAATATGGAATAGGTTTGCATTAAATTTGTGGAATATATGAAATGAATAGGCGGCAGAACATGAACGTGCGGTTTTAATTGCTCACATTCAAGTTCGCTTTGTTCAGCCTGAACCTGACTTTAATTTTGGCTGGGTACTTCTTTGATGACCGATGAAAAAAGTTCATACAAAAATTGTCCAACAGGTAATTTATGCCTCCTGAGATTAACACGAGGTGCTCTAGAAATTTTTACCTTTAAACAATCAGGTTGATATTATTTGAACTGTGAGGAAAATTTTCACCATTTTGGCTCCGTGTGCCACAACAGATGATTTTAACTGGAACAGCCTAGATGTACTTCAAGTACTTCAAGATTTTCAGCATTGATTTTATCAAAAACATAATGTGGCCATTTTGGTACTACAACTTGCTGAGTTAAGACTGTTTGGACGCCTTCGTTTTCTGTCTTCTGTGAACAGTTTGACTCGTCACCTCTAGTTGTCACAAGTACTGTATTCATCAAATTTGAGAAAACTTAGTATGCAGCATCTTTACCACATAAACTACTTTGGGCAGTGGCTGTTTTTCACGGAGGCCAAGGGAAGCCTGGCTTCCCCAAAAATTATTGCAAGAAAGAAAAAATATAAATAAGCTTCACCACAATGTATTTTATATTGTTGTCATACATCAGCGCCCCTCTGCTTTGGCTGAGCATGAGGAGCAGAACAGCGCCCCTCCTGTCAAGCTCTCATTGTGTCTTACACTTCGTGTCTCCTGCCCTCCGCCCCGTCTGTCAGTTCGGAGGCCAGCTTCACTTGGCCTCCCTTAGCCTTAGGAAAAAAATAGCCCGTATTAGCCAATCAGATTGAAGCAAGGCTCATCGCTTAATGGTTGATGCATCATAAAAAAAAGTATGAGGGAGGCCAGATCAGATCTGGCTTCCAACCAATCACAAACTGTTACGGAAAATACACACACTGATTCAACTGTCCCGCCAGGCGCCAGCCAGCCCACTCAGAAAGTATAGCCATTAAGTCAGAGAATGGATGGTGACAGGGACCTTGAGTTTCTTGTAAAAAATGACTTCACAAAACTTCCTTTTGAGGTTCAACTAAAAGTCAAGCGGGACGGTAGGCCGACTCCAAAGCTCAATTTAACTAAGGGGAGAGCTGATGGAAAAGTTCGCTCTTTTTGTGACGCTAACTATGCTAGAAACGAGTGGCTAACAGGAAGTGCCAAGATTAACCGGCTTTTCTGCTGGCCATGTCTCCTATGGCCCGCCGTGGCCTTTTTGATCACCGGGTTGTTGTCACATTTTTCTTATGTGATGCATAAAATGTGGTGTTTTATTCTTGTCGTGTCTTGTGGATTTCAGAGCATGATGGCTAAGCTGTACTGTTTTTTTATACTCTCAATCCTTACCGAGACTGCATTTACAGTATCTCATAAAAGTGAGTACACCCCTCACATTTAGGCAATTGATTGATTATATCATTTCAAGAGACAACGTTGTCCAAATACCTGAACAGACGGTCATTATTTCCAAAATTGGTCGCAACAAAAGTGAGTACACACCCCAATTGGTAATGGATAACCAAGCAATGTATGAATATTGGGCATCCTTGTGATTTGTTAATTTCAGTTGCGAGGCTGCCACACATGACATTGTTACTTCTAATGTTGGTGGAAGGGGTTTGCCTGTTTCAGTACAATAGTCCACGGCTGTCTTGTAAATGCTTTTGTTGCCAATTAATTAAATATGAGTCAGAGAGAAGCAGTATCCACAAAACGGAACTCCATTAACACTGTCTGTGAAAGCAATGGCTAAAATGTTTTTGTTATATCTAGATCTTGTCATAATTGCCGTGTGATCGTTCTGTGTTTAGCTTTCTGCTGTAATAAAGCTACGAGGCGTTTACCAGCTTTGCATGGGCTTCCTCTAACTGATCACACACTACTGTGTGCCAGAGCCATGAGCAGGAGCACAGCCCGAAGCGCGCATCCGCAGCTCTCCCTCGCGCTTTCACTCTCTCTCTCACACACACGCTGTCCTCTTTTTTTTCTCTAAAATGAATGAGAAGTCGGTAGGATGAAAGTACTGTAACAGTAGGCTAATTTGTTTGCAGGAAAATAACATGTAAAGACTAAATTAAATTCGTTGTTCATTCTGGCTTCCTCGGTAATTTTTGTCACTGGCCGCCACTGACTTTGGGATTGTATTTCAGTCCTAATCCCAGAAGGGAACGGGCCAGGGTGGTCATATTAAAAACTTTAGACCTTTTTATGTAGATATAGTGGTGAAACACGATATTTAAGTAGCATACTAAGTCTCAACACATAAATGACTGTTTTGACTACGGCTGTTTTGTGACCTTTGACCTTCCTTGACCCGTGGACACTGGTTTGAAAAACCCGTAACACATAGCTTTCACAAATACTGATTAAATTTGATGAAACTTAGCATGCAGCATTTATAGAGCACAGTAGTGCGGTATTGAATTTCTGCCGTGTACCCTACTCACAAATGGGTGTGGAAGGGTGTTTGAGTTGAGGTCAGTTGAGTTCTCTTGGACCTCTGGTTTTACATTTTTTTGGGGCTGAAAACTGACATGATCATAAATTGTCATTTTAAATACTTGGGTGCAGGTTCTTCGTGATCAATGACTGTTTGAGGTCAAGAACCCTCGGACATCACCAAATTTGGGTTTTGGTCAATTCTGAACAGATAGTTTAGCGGATCCACCGCTTTTTGTGAGCAGTGGTCTTCATCAGTAAATACAATTGCGCCCATACATGTGATCTTGCTTTACAGATGAAGCGGTATGCTTCAGATAATCAGCATTTCTCTTGTTTCTCCGGCATCTTCCCATTTTTCTGTTCATGGGATGTTATTCCAGAACTCCACAGGCTTTTTGGATGTTTTTTTTTCCCCGTTTCTTTTTTTGAACTTTGTTTCTCAAGAATAATGTTCTTGCTCGTGGGTTTTTTTTTTTGTTTGGTTTGTTTTGTTTTGTTTTTGTTTTTTTTTGCCTGGCTTGCTTCACAGCCAGTGCTTTGGTCCTCATATTTAGCAATCAGCAACAGATTCCAGGTACAGATGCCTCTCTTGAAACATTTTTTTCTGATTATATCTAAATTAGATGAGAGAATACTGCACACTATGTCATAAGCTTGACGACTGTCCTATTACTTTCAGTATCTTAACCCTTTCAGCGCCGTGGGCGACTATAGTTGCTCAGTGATGTAAGATATTAAAATCACACGCTGTTGAAAACCTATCAGGTGGCAAGTTGCCGCCTGATAGGTTTTCAACAGCTCAGGATAACTACATTTTTTATCTCTTGAAAGTGTATTCAGCGCTTAAAGAGTTAAAGGGGTGAGGGTGTATATATAGGTGCTTTTATTCCTACACCTTTCACTGAATTTGGATGCTGGTACTCTTGAATTGAGACTGGAAGTGTGCACTTTCAGGGCTTAATTTCAACTCCAGTATGCTGTGGGAGGGAGGTAAAATAGCTAACTTTGTCAATACTCAAATATTTATTGACCTGTAAGTCTACTGCAAATTATTAACTTAGCATGGATGTCCACAGCATGAAATTGGTAATAATGGGTTTGTGCTTAATGTGGTTTCGCCCGGCTCTTGGCACAAAGTGTATGCCTTGCTGTACAGCAGTTAGTTAAACTGACTCTCTGTCTGAAATGACTGTATAATTTGTCTTGTGTGAGCAACTACACGGTGTGTGCGTGATGCAAAACTGTGTATAAAGTAAATACTACAATACGTAGTTCTGCTTCTTTTGTTGATTTATTTATCAAATTGTAAATGAAATCATAACAGCGGTGACTGTGTATTCAGCACAAAACTCCGATTATTCTCTTTTTGATATAAAGATGGCTCAGTGAAAAGTTTCTTGCTCTTTTGAATCTGGCTGTGCAGCACAAGGAAACTTTTAATTCAGCTTTACTATATCAAATAAACTGCACTGTGCAACTTGCTTTTCCTCTTTGCACTGCGGTATCCAGAAAAGATAATGTATGCTGAATGCACATTCACATCGGCGCACTATTATTATCTTTGCGCGTGACACAATAGGATGCAGTTAGCGCAACACAATGGCGAGTAATGGAGTTGGATCGTTCATTCACTATCCAGGCCTGGAAGCAGACGAATAAGAATATAGCCAGAGCCCCTCCTCCTCCAGGACAGCCTTTAACAGCCTGTTAGAGCTCAGAACAGTGCATCATAACCAATCACTGCTTTAATGGAGTCAAATGGCTTCCAACCACTGAATCACTCGCCCGTAGGAGATGGAGATGCTCATAATAACGCCGTTAAATTGAAATTAGTCCAGTGGATACTGCTGAACGCGGGCGACTGGAGGTGTATGGCTCTCCCGTGACGCTCCTCTGCTGGCGGCATCTGTACGTCGAGGAACGAGGCTAACAATCGGAAATTAAAGCCGAGAGCCGGACTGCGCCCACAGGCGCCCTCGGCGGCCATTTTAATCAAAGTGTTTTTCCGTGATTGATGGTTCATACACATCAAACTCTCCCCGGGCTGCGGCGCTCGCTGACCAGCTTGGGAGCCGAGCGGCCTCCTTTCACTGCACTTCACCGCTTTCACAGAAGTAGAGATCCCGCTCTGTGTGGGCGTGTGTGCGAGCTGGTGGCATTTATGGAGAGAGGGATGTTTGGTCTGAGGTGGCTGGATGTTTCACAATCGGGGGCCTCGTCAGACCTATTCCGGTGCTTTGCGAGCACACAGTCCAATGCATTGAGCTGGCCTGTGTAAAAATGGCTGTTTGCCCCTGGCTTTGCCTGTAGATCTGGGGCCTTCTAGCTGAAATTCCCTCATGAAACCGGTGCCAGGATAGATTAAAGTCTGCATTGAGCTGATGCATGAGATGGTTTTAAAAAGGGCATGGTTTTCAAGGGCTTGGAAACATTCCGAGTTTGCATGTTTATCAGTTCTCACCAGTCATCTGAGATTGCTGGATGAATTGCTGTTATTTTCCTGCTTAAAATACAATTTTGTCGAGTCTAGACTTATACGAATGATCAAAAATATCCTTCTCAAGGGGAAGCAGATCTTTTTTCTGCGGAAAAGAAGACCAATGTTTTATCAGCTAATGCCGTAATGGGCAATCCATTTTCATTCTACCTGCAGCTCGCAGTTATAAATTCTCTGAGAGCCCTTTCACTATTGGAATTGCATTTCTGACCCGTGGTTGCTCCTTATGGTACCTGACTTGAGTGTTTAAAAGTTTTAAAAATGCTTTTGATCGTCACAACAATGCCTTGCTGCCTTGATTTATTTCCTTAGTTTGTGTATTGAACCACTGTTTTCCGCACTCAAATTATGCAGCATTTGACACCAGGCACATCCATTCAGAGAAGCCAGCCAGGTGAGGTCAATTCTGGCGTTTACCATTTTCATGGCCATATTCATTTGATGCAATATTTTTTAATAGATTCTCTTCCTGGCCCCATTTGCTCTTGTACGTTTGTATTCAGCGTTTCTTGCTGAAGTGCCAAGTTAAAATCGCGCAAACGAAACCCGAAATAATTGAGTAATAGCAGCCAGAATTTTTTTTTGAATTCATTTTCTACTTCATTTGTTTGGGTCAAAGTGGCACTGTTTGATCTCATTTTATCTGTGGGATCTGAATGGCAAAATAACAGTGAAGGAAACTTGAGGCTTAAACACTAATATTATCTGTGTTTCCCCCGTTGCTCTCCTGTTTGGAAATCCTTGTGGCCTCATGAGTCATCTAATCATTTCAAGGAGATACAATGAGAAGAGGCTTGATTTTCCGACATTGTGACTCTGCAACATCCTTCCTCAGGACAAATACTAGCCTGTTCCCTCTGGGTCACACCTCTCACCGGGTGACTGTTGTTGAGTGGAACTGGCCATTTCCCTCCTGACTAGTTCCCTCTCTCCCTCACTTTGTATTTGCACTTAGCAGTACCATGCTAGCATTGGGGACATTTCACTAATGTGAGTCCCATTATAGAAGGAAAAAGGTCTTATTCCTTCAGTTTGGTTCATTCTTACATCATTCAAATTTGCTTTTGGTGATTATACCCCCCGCAACGAAGTTTAGGAGGGTATACTGGATTTGCTTTGTTCGTCCGTGTGTGCGTGCGTGCGTGTGTCTGTGCGTGTGTGTGTGCGTCTGTGCGTCCGGACCTAGATCTCATAACCTACTCATCCGATTTTGAAAATTTTTTTTCTTGGTGGAAGGTCTATTGACTGTGGTACTGCCCGACTACTTGTTGCGGGGGTATCCTGTAAGCCATGCTTACTGACTAAATCTAGTTTGAACAAACTCATTTTGAGAAACTTTGTTTTGGCCCTGAAAAAAAAAAAAATCACACAATGCCATATTGGTCTGTGCTCTCCATCATTGCATATCTTTTAGCAATGAATAAATGACTGAAATTTTGAAATGATTTTGTCTGTACTTACTGTAGAGCGTATCAAAATGGCTTCAAGAGGAAAATCTCTGCTTTTGTCGGAACTGCAGGAAATTGAATAAATGCATTCAAGTTGTCCTCTGGAAAGCAATCACAGTAATTCTGTATAATGAATCTCATTTAATTAGGGTAGCATTTATTCCTATTAGACTAAAAGCTCATGTGCCTCGAGGTCTACCTTATCCAGTGAAAGCCCAGCCAATCAACTTCAAACCTGGCGTGACGGTACTCTAATAAGTACAATGAAAGTACACGCTCAGATTTGAGGTGTAATGACACTGTAATGCATTTTTCACTTGGATATGTGAATCTTGGGAGCCTGTAGGGACCATATGGCTTGGGACAGCTCCGGTTTAGTTGGATAAGGTGCATCTCACAGCGCAGCGGCCCAAAGGAGCCGCCATCAGCCCACTCGTGTTCCTGCTGGGCAATCTGACCTCCTTCTTCTAAAGGTTCCTGACATTATTACCAATAAATAGAAAATGAGCTTTTCCTAAAAAGTTGCCGGCAGTTTTTGTTGGTTTAATTTCTACTCTGACATTTTAGTCCTTTTTGGTAATTTGTGATTTGGGTTGCACGCATCTACTCCAGTTTGCCCAAAGTATTGATTAAACATGAAGCATTCTTTTACGCAGAGCCACTATGGGGCCCTGTGGATTTTCATGTTTTGTGTTGC
The DNA here is from genome assembly GCA_029721435.1 of Gymnothorax reevesii. Lineage (NCBI taxonomy): Eukaryota > Metazoa > Chordata > Actinopteri > Anguilliformes > Muraenidae > Gymnothorax > Gymnothorax reevesii. The sequence goes on from CM056592.1 coordinate 16,427,074, forward strand.
GAACAGTGCTGTACATTCTGAATGAGGGATGAGCACTTCCTGTGATGCTGGCGAATCCCAGCCCAGCTGTCAGGGGCGTTGCGGCGACGCAGCGGGGAGCCAGCGGACACGGCGCCGTTGAAGAGCCAGGTATCCGCAGCAGAATTCAGTCCCGGCTCTCCAGCTGAGCTCCCATCACCACCTGTCTATCAGGGACCCCCCCAAACGCCCCCTGACGTCTAAATCGCCAAGCGAGTCACAGAGCCCCGCGAACGAGTGACGGCTCCTCTCATCATTTCCCAATGTTCTCACAAGCACGCGGAAATTCTCCACTTTGCCAGCTGCGCTCAGTTAATTAATCCTGCGAGATTTACCCCCACCGAATCCGGCCCTCCATTACGGTTGCATGGTGTGTCCTAAAAATTTGTTTATCTTTACGTATCCACTTTCAATACTGGTTTGCCACTCTTTCGGTTACCTCAAAACACTATAAGATTCAAAACTGAAAAATTGTAGGGATTTTTTTTTTTTGTGTAGGTGGTACAGCAGCCAAGGAAGTGGAGACCTGATGAGCAGGTTGTTGTCCAAAAGTTAGTCAAATGGACGGCCAAAGCTCTGTTTGTGATTATGCATTTAAATCGCATTATCAGTCAACTTTGAAGAGAGTTTGTTATCATGCAACGCGGCATATTGACTGTGGGTCTCAGTCAAATGTTCTGTCCCACTGGAAGAGGGCTCCAGGGATGAAATACTGTACGCGTAGGTGAGCCTTTCATACGCCTTTCAGCGAACGAAGGGAAGCCTGTGGGCTGCGCTTCACATGCTGTAATATAAAGTGATGTAATAGCCATTATTTCAATGCGTGCATAACCTGCAAGCTATTAAAAAAATACATAAAAAATCTCAGTAATACTCTACACCGGGCAATTGTTTAGAGAGCATACTCGGGTTATGAAAAAATAAAAAAATGAGCTGCAAAACCCTAACCTTCATAATCCACAGATCCTGGCTAAAAATATAAAGCACCTTTTGAAAGGGTGCTTTTGTTTTTGCTTTATAAAAGGCTGCGAGAGACTAAAGCCCTGCATTCACCTTCCCCCTTCACCCCCTTTGTGTTTTTTTGCATACAATTTTATGCACTGTTGTTCCGGAAGCCTCTCATCTCTTATCTATATTCCATTTTAATTCAAGTTGGTAAATAATTAAATGGTTTGGTTTTGGTCCTCACCCTTTTATTTTTGATGAGCTGGGTGTTTTGCAATGGAAATTTATTTTCAATTCCAATAGAGTTCGATTTGGTTGAATTTACTGTGGCCCAGGTTTATGAATCCCGCCTCTCCAGGATATCACCTTTTTTGTACTTGCATGTTATGCAGAATTCTAATATTGTGGCTTTCAGGATTTTAATCAAAACGGCATGGTTGAGATTTATCATTTTAGAAATTGGATTTCATCAGTAAATGTGCCCTGACCCAGAGTCATTTGCATTGTAAATGTTTATCAGACCATTAGATTATCAGACATTAGCCTTTAGCTTCTGTATAGTAAGTGGGTCATATCATCTTGACATTCTCAAATAACTGAACAGGTATCCCTCATTGTCATCAGCGGTGCACAGTAAATGTCCCTCGCTATTTCAGACGCGGAACACTTGAGCTGCCGACCACAGTCAGCAGCAGCAGTCTCATAGAGGTGCATGACGGCATGGTGGCATAGTGGTTAGCACTGTTGCCTCACAGCAAAAAGGTTGTGGGTTTGTTTCCGGCCTGGGGCCTTTCTGTGTGGAGTTTGCATGTTCTCCCTGTGTTCCCGTGGGTTTTCTTCAGGTACTCCGGTTTACCCCACCCACAAAAACATGCCTACTCCTACCACTCCTACCTGTACCCCTGACCAAGGAACTGGCTTAAGAACTGGAGTTGGTCCCCGGGCGCCGCTCTGTAGCTGTAGCTAACTATAGGATGGGTGAAATGCAGAGGAAAATTACCCCACGGGGTTCAATAAAGTGTTTATTGCATCTTGTATGAGAAATTAATAGAAAAATCAACATAAACTATCTTCGTAAGCTGTTGGGCCACCAAAAGTTGCCAGATCAGCTTCATCAAGCTTTCGATAAAGAGTCTACAAGTGTAAAACTTTTCTGGAGGGATGGCAAAACTTTCTCCCAAGAGATCTTCCCTGATTTGATGTCTAGATGATGGTGACAAAGAGCTTTGTCTGACACGCTGTTCCAAAATCTCCCGTGTGAGTTTATTCGCTGTGAGTTGGGGTGACTTTGAAGTTGGTGACACATGATTAGGATAATTTCAAAACTCACAAAACCATTCAGTGACCCCTTGTGCTCTGATGGGCTGGGGCCATTGCTACCCTGGAAGACCAAAAATCACGTTTATCGTGGTATGAATGCTTCATCATCAGATATGATGGCGATCGCATAGAATATCTTTCTGCCGTTGATTTACAGAGACCCTTCCACATGCAAGAGGATGAGTGGACTTAACTCCTGTCAGAGTTAACTCGCGTCATCTACATTTGTTATGCATGTCCTCAAATTTATTCCTTTTTTTTTTTCCTTTTGTCACCCATCTGTTTGTGCACTTTTCCTCAATCAACATATCACTTGCAGAGAATTCATTTCCACATAACTTGCATCCACCAATATGCACACGGAAATGGGGCACATCCCGTAATAAGGCACTCCAAACATCTCTTAGTGTTATTGCTCTCGCTACTACATGATTAGCGCACACCTTCCAGCACCCCTGCTACCACCTGTCGTTTAGATCTGCTGCTTGGCGTTTAAGGGTTTTGAGTGTTGCGCCTGTTAAGTGGGTGAGCTGCATTGTGCTCCTTGGTGAGGTAGGATGGTGCGCGCTCATATGCTCTACACTACCTACTTTAGATTCATTGAAATCTTGCATATTCAAGAAAGCATGCATTCAGCGCATGAGTGCTCTTTTCTGAAATTCCTTTTTTTCCTGGGCTTGGTGGCCATTTTCTGTTCAAGAGGTATGCGTCAGAAAGTTTCCTGAAGTTTGTGTCTGAATAGTTTATTTTTGTTTTTAACTTACTGGTATTTGCGGTTAGCTTTCCAGAGTTTTGTGGCAGCAAGTTGACTAGACTGATGTGATGGAAGTCTTGGCAATTTTAGCAGTCTAATTAGCTCATCAATCAAATGGTGCACTGTGAGAATTTCGCTGTTTTACAATACAGTGCAGCAAATTACACTGCATTACAGTAATTTTTTTTAAAAGAACAATAATAAAACAGGCTGAAAACCCAAGACTGTTATTATGTACCAATCCACTTATTATCCCCAGATTAGGTGGCGCAAGTGGGAACATAAATCCAACTATTGTTTTCTAGCTCTGAAATTGTTTGAAGAGCATAATTCTCTCAGATTTGGCCCCTATCATTGTCAAACTTGAAACTACTCTGGAGTAAGTCTTGAAAGCATGGACCTGCTCTTCTCTTGAAGCTTTCCAAAAATGCAAGACTTGAACACGGCTTTCTGAGTTTCTGAGTTCCAAAATGTCCAGGAGTCAATGTTATATGGCAAAAAAAAAAGCTATCAAGTCTACCTCTTTAACCCTGTAATGAATAATTAGTTTATTTTCAATGGCTTTGTCCGTCATTGGTTTTAGCACTTCACCCTATGTGCCCCATAACAATTAACTTTATGCTTTCCTGACAAAACTTCATCAGTGTTTTCTATTTGAATTGTTTTGCATTATATAACTGAGGAGCGTTGTGCACCCACACCATGTGTGATTGCCTTTGTAGTTGCAGGGTTGAAATCAATTACATTGAGTTGTTTTCTCTGCTTCTTTCACCCGATGGATTAGTTTGAGCTTTAAGGTGTTATCTTAGGAAAACAATTTATCCTGTGGCCAAGGCATTCCTCAACTTTTCTACTTTTTGTTCTGAGGCCAAGAGCTTCAGTTCGCCGGAAAGGAGAAATTAAGTTTGGATGTGCTGAAGCGTCAGAATGTTTGCCTGCATTCAGCTAACAAAATGGTATCTGTCTGCGATCATATTTGTTTTCTTTTTTGGGGGGCGGGGGCTGTTAGCTGGTTTGTTTGGAGACGCTGACAATCTGTTAGCCGTTAGGGACTTGAGTATGTCAATTGCTTATTTTGTACGTCTATCAGTGTATGTCGAAAATCAATCAAAACGACAAATTGGGGGAAAAAATTGTTTTCTGGTTAGTGCCGCTATTTGTGGTTAGCTTTTCTGAATTTAGCGGTAGCCAATTTGAACCGTCTAATTAGCTCATCAACCAAACACTGCACTTTCAGAATTTTGTTTGTTTGTTTGTTTTTTAACAGCACAGCATAGCAGTACAGAAATTACACTGCAGTATTGTAATGTCGTATTTGAAATAACAATTCTATTATCGTCTGAAAATCCCGGACTCTTGATCCCCTAATCTGCTCATAAGGCTCTGCCTGAGCCCTTTTCAGGGTCCTTGGCCAACTGCAGTGGGTAGCACATGCGCCATGTAGCAGGACAGCTGTCTGTTTGAGTCCAGCCGGGGGTCGTTCTATGTGGAATTTACATGTTCTCCGCTCTGTTTTTGTGGGTTTTATCCAAGTGTTCTGATGACAGTTTACAATAAGGGTACATTGGTTAATACAGTAATAAATATTAACTACCAGTTAATTAACTGTTAACTAATGCATCAGAGAGCTAAATAAACTTACCATTTATTAATGTTCTGTGACATCCGTATTATGAAGTTGAAAACATCCCTTAAGTATCCTGTAAGTAACACCTAAAACTATCAAACAATTCAATAATGTATACATTAATACCTTAGTTAATATTAGCACCATTCGTAAATGATTAGTAGACCCATTAGTTTACTGTAAATTAACTGATAGTTAATGCTTCTTGCTGCATTAGCTAATGTTAATTAATGTGCCCTTATTGTAAAGTATTACCAGTGCTCCTCTTTCCTCCTACAGTCTAAACCTGAGGTCTCAAAGTAAAATCCTGGAGGGCCATCGTCACTACTGGGTTTTGATTTGCTGCTGTGCTGAATTGCGTAATTGAAGTCATTGATTGGCAAAGGGAACTGAACATCTCATTTATGAGGCCTGAGTTCACTGGTCATTGAAGGGAAATCCCAAAAAGCCTGCAAATTCTGCGTGCCTCCACGAATGGAGTTTGAGACCTCTGGTCCAAAGACTTGAATAAAACAAATCATTTGCTGGGATGAAAACTTGATGCAAAATTTCCCGTGTGTGCGTGTGCGTGTGTGTGTGCGTGTGCGTGTGCGTGTGCGTGTGTGCGCGTGCGCGTGCGCGTGTGTGTGTGAATGTTTTGTGTGCTTTGTGATGACCGGAAAATGGTCCAGAATGTATTCCTGCCACTCACCCACTGTACGCTGGGACAGGCTTCAGCCCCAACCCCCTCGACCCTGATCTGGAATGACAGGGGTTAGATAATAGAAGGGTGGCTTATCTGTAAATTTTAGAATGGGTCCTGGGATCTGGATGCACTGATAGTGAGCTCGTCGTGTACACAGCTCACTCTGTGGGCCAGCTGCTCGCCTCTCGCTGGCAGGCATCCACGGACGAGCTCTAAATGTAAAGTTGCTCTGCTGCAGAGTTGTGTCATGACGGTAACGGCGCTCCCTCTCTCTCTCCTCAGGCCAGCGGTTCGGCAGGGGGGAACATGCAGCTGCTGGAGACAGACTTCTCACGCACCCTCCGCGAGCTCGTGGAGCTGCACCTCTTCCACCAGAACAGCATCCCCGCCTTCCTCAGCGCCGTCACCCTCGACCTCTTCAGCCGCCAGACCATAGCCTAACGCCGACCCCCCCCCTTCAGCCCCAAGTGCCAGGGGACACGAGGAGATGTGTTGCAGCTTCGTTGCCGGGATACTGATGAGTTGTGATATGAACTGGGTAAAGCGTCAAGTGACGCGGTCCAAGAGATTATGTCCGTGCTGTTATATTTCAGATTTAAAGGCCATTTTGCATACCCTATAGAGATCATTGATTTAAGATATGTTGTCCGTTATGTTGCTTTGCTTTGTGGAAGTTTTTAATGAGTGCTCGCCCGTCATTGGCTGTGGTGTTGGCAGTAATAAGGCTCAGGTGAAGACTGTATCCGCGTGAATACAAAGCAGACCAGTTGTAAAATATTTTTTATACATGGTATGTAATTAATTTCTAATTTAACCCCTTAATCTCAAACTTTTCGCGGAGGTTTTCCCGTTAATAGGTTCAAAGTTAGAGAATAAATTTTTTAGATGTGTAGGACAGTGTCACATTCATATTCTGTATCTGCAGGTTGCTGGACTTCACTAAAGCTACATCAAACTCATATTGAGAGAAATATTTAAACCCAGGGTGCCATGTGTAAATGGCCACAGTTTTGCAACTAATGAAAGATAACTAGATACATCATTTGACACACATTTCCCTGCAATTCTACAGGACATATGGGCCTGGTCACATGGTAACGGAGTTACAAAATTGGTTTATTTTGCATCATAGCTCCAAAACTAAGTAAGATAGAGTTACAATTTAAATGGCTTTGTGTAGGTCTTCCCTAGCATTTCAAACAGCAACATAGCTCATTTTGTTATGTGATTTACTTTGGGTGAAAAAGGTCAAAAAAACTGGTCGGTAAAGGAGTTACATTGTTGTGGCGTGACGGTAACGGCGCTCTTTCTCTCTCTCCTCGGGCCAGCGGTCCGGCAGGGGGGAACATGCGGTTTTTTTTTTTTCTCTTTTCACCCCCATTTTCTCCACGTGACCTGGCCCATATGTGGGATCATTGGAAAAATTGGTATCTCCATTGGAATATACAATAGGTCTCAAGTTCCACGAGTTTGAATAAAGCAGCTCTATTTTATGGACCCATATATGGTGGGCTTTATGGGTTATAAGCTCTCCAGACTGTTTCAAAGAAGGATTAAGCCGTTTTGTGGTAAGTTTGAAACAAACATTTGAAACTTGCCCTCAGTAAGTAAACATGGTTGTGTTTTCCTGGGAATTTGTTGTTTTGACCCCATAAAACCTACAGACCAATATATGAGTCCATCAAATGCAGCTGCTTTTAGCAGTCAGAGTTTATGGAGTTAAGTCATTATGGGTAAAACTATGTGTTTATATATAGCTTATATACTGTTTGATGGAATGGTTTGATGGGATATACAGTGAGGTCAGTAAGTATTTTTAAATTAATGGAAAAGGGCTGTTTTTCCTGGGTGTGTCATCTTACTTGGATGTGATGCATCAAAGTGCTTGCTAACACCTTTAATTTGAGGACACTTGTGTCTATATTGCGCAAACAATTTTGAATTGTAGACTTTTAAAACTGTGCTGCTGTCATCTTTCTGACTTAAATTTACATTCAGGAGATACATGGGTTTTGAAGGTTTGAGTGCTGCGTCTGAGAGTTTCCTCAAGACAAAAATATTGTATTTTGAAAGAGACAATAAAATGTTGATGGGCCAGATGTATAAAAGCTCATGACTGACAGACTACTTGTAGTCTAGGATCATTTTTATTTTCCCTTTTTGCTGTCAACTTAGTAATAATAATAAATAAGGTTTTTTAAATTAATTTGTATTGTTGCAAGGGGGCTGGGAGGCTGAAGTAAATTAGGCTATGTTCTGATTTAGTCTCAGCATGGTGAGTTAACAAGCCCTTTGCCTGCATGTTTCAAAGTGCAAAGATGTCACATTTTGTCCATTTACAAGCGACAAGGTGAAGCCATACACCACTGCACCCACCCTGACATATTCCCTCAAGCTTATGTCTGCGCCATTTCGTCTTCATCAACGCTGCTGCCGCAGCAAATGCAGTCACCGAATAACCATCACTCGGCGGAAAGACCCGGCTCCTCTGTACATGTCAAAGAGCCTTCTACATGGCCGTGTTACAAATTATCTACACGGACTGTTATCAAAGGGGACGTAATCGGGGAGCAAGGTTATTGCTTCTTTTGTGATTGTTTATTACGTTCTGTTTTTTTTTTTCCTGCTGTCATTCTTAGGCAGGTCAACCATACCGGTGAGTGTTGAGCGAGTAAAGGACTGCTTTGTGCAACACGACACAGTATTATAAATCACAGATGCTGCCTAGAAGGCTTCACTCCAATTCAGCGGAAGATGTTGAATATATTTTAATAATTCACTGTCTTCGCAGGCTGTTGTCTCCCACTCCTTGCTCATGTATCAGATGTTTCCAGTGGAGATGGATGGTGTATATGACAAAAATATCCACAGATCCATTTTTCATGGGCTGAATGTGTTCCCTGAGTATGTGAGCGGTTGCACAAGGTGTATTCTTTGTCATTCTTCAACTCGGCTGTCAGTATCAGATTGTTTGCGTTGTCTGAGCAGTGTCATTATATAAACTACATTGACCGTGGCCCTGTCACGTTGGCACTGTGGACAATGTGTGCGTCGCTGAGAAAATAATTATTTTGCTGACCATTAAAATGATTTCTGCGTCCGAACACGATCACGCTTTTACGCCATTATTGTCACCTATGAACGTTGAAAACGGCCGTTCCATCAAAATGTCACTCTGAAGATGAGGGGGATCACAGTAATGGTAGAACGTTTTCTTTCCATGCGGCTCATTCAAGTGAAAGACGCAAATATAATTCACAGCATTCTTTTCTTAGACAAAGAAAAAAAGCCTTTGTTATTTAGCAGCTCAGACATTGTTACGAACAAAACAATATTTTCCTGTTCTGCTCCACACGCGCTCATTGGCAAGGAAACGTGGTAAATTGGAGGATCTGAACCAAGCCAGTATGTTACCTTTAAAAAAAAAAAAAGAAAAAAACGCCCACATTAATCAGGTCCAGTTTACTGGCTTATAGAAACAAATTATTGCGCAAAAATAAAAAAACAAAAGTGGTCGTTATTAATAGCAAGGAAGAACAAAATCACTGACAAACGAATAAGCACTGATGATAATCAGCACTTAATGATTAGTATAACCAGACTTTTTTTTTTTTTTCTCCCCTCTTTCTTTTATTTTTTTTGCCAAATTGTCCCATTAAAGCATTTGTTGGCATAGTTTTTGGCTTTGGCACCAAGGAACTGGAAATACGATTTTAGATTTTTCTCATTTTTCGAACTTGGCTATAGTACCTCCACTGGGAGTTGAGAAATGTCGCACTCAAGTATCTGTTGAGATGTTACCCAGCATTTTCACACTTTGATGCATGTTATTTAGGCGTTCTGTGAACACTGAAAGAATGGTTGTTTTTTTTTTTTTAATACATATTGGGTTATATTGATTGGATATATGGGGATTTGAGACAGATGTATAAAATGGAGGTAGCCATCTCTGAATAATTTGTCGGCTGTTTCTAGTATTGTTTTTTTTGTTTGTTTATTTGTTTGTATGTTTTTTTTTTACCGACACAAACTGAGGGAAATGTGAATGTCCATGTGTAGGATAAGGGCATTTTCTAATTTCTCTTCTGGTTTTTTAGATCTGGTGCTTTAAACTTCAGTGGCCCTTGGGCTTTGCCGGCTTCAAGGCTTCATACTCAGTTGACTCGCGCGGGAAAGAAGATGGAAATGACACTGGCACACTTTCTCTAAGCCCCAGTGAAAATACACACTGTTTTGAACCACTCATTGTGGCAATCCTCTTCTGTCTCTCAGCAGTTCTCCCCCCGCCGCTGAAGACGCCTTCTCTCAGAAGCTTGCATTGACATTAGCAGGAATTTATTTGATCCCTGTGTGGGGGGATTAAAATTCATTGGTACATAAAATACACGCTTCATGAATCTGGCTGGAATTAAGGGTTTATTGTCAATGCCACATGATCTTTGTCTTAAGTTATATTTTTCCATTCTGCCTTTTTCAGGTAATTAATTCAACTCCATTTCATTGCTATTGCTCCCAAATATATTTTTTATATATATATAAATACAGCAAAGTCGTATGAATTTAAACTGGCCATAAAGGTGAAGACTGTTAGTTTTTGTGGCATCTTCAAGTGGTCTTCGAATGTGGTTTATTCAAATTGGATTTTGTTTGTTGACCTACTTTGCCTGTAATATTATGGAGAATACAAGAGCAGCTCTGAGATACTCTAACTAATAGTTATATATATATATATATTTTTTTTTTTTTTTTAAAGGGCCAGAAAACATTGAATAAGTGTCTGAAATTGAACATTAGTAGTCGGAACGTAAGCTCACTTTTGCACAGCATCCTCTGTAATTGCAGTGGAAATGGATACTAAGTTGGTGAGTCCTTGTTTTCTAAATGCTCTTTATGTGGTAGACGCACATTGCCTCTTGCTGGAGTAGATTAGGTAGATGAGGGAAGTGGGCTTGTTTCCCCTTCTCACACGGCCCATCTTCGCCACTCCAATCCTCAATACATGCTACTGTCTCTTGGATACCAACGCCAAGAGGCACTCTCACCTGAATCTCACAAATTGGTTTTCTCAGTATACAATAAATCCTAAAACAGCCTCTGCAGCGCTCTCGGAATAAAAAACATGATTCTCCCCTTTTCTCCATGGTGAGTGCCTGCCAGTCTTCGAGTGACTGTCAGGCGCAAAGTTGCACTTCATAAAAAAATTCACCAATTTCGAGTTTTTGAGTGTGTTTTTCTCATGAAAAAATTGTGTTCTACAACGGTCTCTTCGGTCTGGCCTTGTTGTCACAGATTTGTAGTTCATTGGCTTGATGTTGCTCAAATTCATTCTCTGTATGGCCTGAGACAGCTTGGAAGAATATTCACGTCAAAACGTATCCACTTTGAAAAATTGAGGACTTGTGTTTCTTCCAGATTATTTTTGAAGCCAAGATGAGAAGCCTGTGGACTCAAAAAGGTTGTCTCGCCTCAGTCGCAGAAATCCTAACAGCTTGAAAAGCCACCATCTGATTTAGGCAGCCTGTTTCTCGGGGACATCGTAGGCACCGACTGATTTCGGAGCAGGTCTCGTGTTGCCTTCGGTTCCGGTTCAGCTTTGCAGTGCCAACTGATAAGGACAGATATGCCTCTGGATGCCTGCCCTCCTGATCAGTAAGGCAGGAGGTCTGCAGCTGCTGGCAGAGCTCTTTGGCTTCATATTTTGAGGACTCTTTACCTGGCCCCGTCGTTTCCCTCCACATCTGCTGTCGCCGTGGGAGAACAGACCGCAACGTGGCCGCAGCTTACGCAAACCGGCTCGGCGTACGGGGCTCCCCGCTTCTTTGCTAGGTTCCCTACCATTTAATAGACTGTGTGCTCTCGCATTTACGCTTTCTGGAGGCCTTGCGTGTTCCCGCTGGCAGAACACAAGAGTGATGGCTTCACCCAGAGGTGGCTCTGCCCATCTGGGATTGTTTTTCAACAGCAGTAATTCATCGTTTCACTTCAGGGGAGTCAGCACAAAGCTTGTTGTTTTTCCTCCCTGTAAGAGACGACACACCTTTGGGCATAGATGTGATGGGCCCTGCTGTATGCATGTTGTCCATTCGAGCTGCTTCCCTCACCCCGGGGAGTAAGAAGAGAAACTCACACTTCAGCCTGCTGTTTTGATACCAGTGTCTCTTTGCCAGCTGTCTGGCTCTTCCCTACCTCTGCTGGTGTGCGACCCGAGCTGTGAAAGCGGAGTGTGTGCCTTGATCGGTTTAAGCTCGAGCCATGAATTGGAACACTTGGGTAAAAGATTGATTCTGTTCATCAGTGTAAAATAATGTTTATGGTTTCGTCAAAGGGTTATTTCATTGTTTAAGGAGCTTCATCTGTCTCCTCAGTTCCTTTGTGGGAAATACCTGCTACTTTGTTATGATTAGCTTTGTAAGCTTCTGCGGTATCTGTGCTACAGCCGGGTTTAAGGGATTTGTCATCCCATAATACTGTTTGCTCATTCTGCGTTTTGGTTAACTGTCGCTTTTCGCAATGTACATAATTTGTCAGATTTGTTTTCTCCGACTTAGGCCGTGTAGGCTTTCCTGCCTTCCCTGATGTGGTAGTGCTTTGTACAACAGCCATACCATCCGGGAACCTTACAGTTCCTGTTTACTGCACCTCTATCCCTGTGATGGTTTGCAGGCGTGTCGCCAACTTATGCATTTTGGAAATTCGGCAAAGATTTGATCCGTGATATGATAGAGAATCATATGAACACAGAAACCTTATCGCTGAGTTAGAAACTCCACCCTCTTCCACAGCTCTGTGTTATTACCTGTAATTAAATTTTTATAAAGTGGTTTCGCAATCACCTTTTTTAAAGACATTATTGAATATGCATGCATGAAAACCAAGAAATCATATGACCGGGGTTAATTTGTGTACAGTATTTATTTTCAGGTTTTCATTTGGGGTTGAGTTATTTTTCACACACAATTTTGAACTTGTACTTTGGTACAACTGAATTACACACACTATTATGTAGCAGTTTTATTAGGAATGGTCAGAATGAACGAGAACATTTAGGCTTATTTTGAGAGCACGTGAATTTAGGGTCAAACCAGTTACCTTAGTGGATGAACTCCCATGTTTGTTCTATTGCCCCATGAAACATCTCTGAAAATCCAAATATAATACCTCTTCTTTACTGTGGATTTGAGTCCCTCCCTGATTGTTCTGAATGTGCACATGAATATTAAAATCAAATCCTCTCCTGGCTCCCTTGCAGTTGCCAGCTTTGCATTTTTTATGGTGATCTCAATTGAGTGTTATGATAATCAGCAGCCAATATTCTGCTGAAAATTGTTAAAGCCCTCTTGGTATATGGCTTTTGGGATTTTAAATTTTTTTTTGGATCTAACTTCTTGCAGTGTCTCTACTTGTACCTGACAGTGACTTACTGTGTTTCAGAGACTGACATCTTGTTAATATTATTTATCTCATAAATTGCACACCATTTACCTGAGGTGTAATTACATTTTTGGTAGTTGGCTGCACCGTGGATTCTGTAATGTTTGAAGTGTTACATTTCTAACAACAGATATGCATTTTAATGAGTGTTAAGTTAATTTCTTTTGCAGAAACTAGCACTTTAACACCAATCAGCCTCAACATAAAGAACACACCTGCCTGATACAGCGCTAGCTAATTTTTGTATTTGACTAAGATAAGAGCTAAACACATTATGCAGTTTTTAAAGGATTTCATTAATTATAGGAAAAAGTCAGTTTAACCCTTTCTGGCCCTGTATGAAAAATTGATTGTCCCCTTGGTCACAAAATCATCCAGTTAAAAAACTTAGTTCTTAATTGCATTTAGTTTCAAATGACGCACACAGACATGATTGCTGACAGCGTCATCGAATCTAAATATCACATAAATAGAGCCTGTCTTGCAATGTGAAGTTGGCAAAAAGCAACACATGATGCTACAATCTTAAGAAATTCAAGAACAGCTCACTAGCTAAGAAACAACATAATGATTTTAGAAAGGTAATGCATGCATGCAAACTAGATCAGATAGTTTTGAGTGTAGCATTTAGCTAACTAGTAGGCTGGTTACATCTACAACCAAGCCATATAAATTTTACTGTAGTTACTGTCAATTCAGTTTTAATATTATCAGAAGTTGGAAACGCCTAGTTAGCCAGCTAGCTACAGATTATCTTAGAAAATAAATCGAAACCTGTGCTTCTTCGTATCTTCCGAAAACATCACCTCTAATATAAATTTTGTTGGCAGTTCTGTGTTATACTGATCCAGGTTAGTAGTGTAAAGCAGTCAGATGCCAAGTGGATAGCATACATATAACTAGCTACAGGCTTTTGCCGACTTAAGCTAGTATGTCGCCATAAGAAGTAAGCTGTGGGTAGAGATATTCAGATGAGGGGCAGAGCAGTCCTCTCAAGCCTGCGTGTTACGTAGGAAGGGGAGCCAAATCTGAATGCCATGTTTTATGAAAAGGTAGACCACAAAAATAATAACTTTGTTGTTTTACCTTACAGTTGAGCACTCCAGATACTGAAATGTATTTGCACAAAAACTGTAAAAGTGCGTTTTTCATGATATGTTCTCTTAAACCTTTTCAGCTATTCGTGCAACTGATCAGACCAGGGGTGCTTTTCCTGAAATCACATATGCTAACTTACATAGTTGGTCCCATTGACTGTGCATGGACAAACTATGTAAGTTGCTAACTTGCGTCAAGCCATCACAATTTGGCCTCAGCCAAAGTCGCTATAATCTTTACGCCTGCCCAATATTTCTGCCTTCAGTGTATCAATTTAAAGAACTGAATGTTCTCTTGCTGCTTAATATATCTAATCCCTTGACAGATGCCATTGTAATGCAATAATCAATGTTATTCATTTCACCTGTCAGTGGTTTTAATCTAGTGAAAAAAGGGCTTTCTAATTGATTATATGTACTTGCCCTTCTTTGCAGAGTAAGTGTCAAGGTTTCCTCTGTATGTTATTTCTTCAATTATTCTATTTTTTTATTTAAAGGATGAAAAAGGGGTGGTATAAGATAAAAGACCATGGAGATTAACCCCCCTCCAGTGAAGGCAATATCCTAAACTGCCAGTTAGCGTGTCAAATTGTCATTTTGGTTGCGGAGAGGGAGTTGAATAAAACAAATGCGAAGAGACGCAAGCTGTCCTTTTATCACAGAAAAAGCTCCTTTTTCTACTATGGCAACTAAGCTCAGTATTCTGCCTTTGGAGTAACTGTGACAGACACCAGATTTGCCTCTGTCATAAAAATAAATAAGCGTGCAGTTTCACTTTTGCTCCTTTCTAATGATCACAAGCAAAGAGGAGTGAAAACAAAAGTGACAATATATTGTATGAAGATGTTTTACTCATTCTAAAAGCAATAATACAGGTGAATGAGTGCATTTCTCAGAATTTATGGGGGTTTTTTTTAAGCTGAAATATGAGCAGAGTGGATATAATGTTCATATAAAATGCAAGCTTTCCACCTTCAGGCTTTATGTAATAAATAAAACTTGGTCGTAGGTTAATTATTCTTCTGGGCTTTTCAGGCATGGATAACACAGAAATTTTACCATTGCAGCTGTATTGTAATAGAGAACTGAATACTTTGAAGAACATCTGTGCACCTTTGGCTTTCAATTAGTAGGTAAAATTAAGCCAAATTAACCTTCCTCTGTATATTAGCACCATCGTCTTCTAAACATCATTTGTACTATTAAATACATTTTTCTAATCTGGTCAGAATGCCAGGGCCTTTTTAAGTGAAGTTCGCATGTTTTTTACATGTTTTTGTAGGATACTCACAGGGGCGCAATTACTTCCTGCTGTTCAAAGACATATAAGGTTAAGCTGAACCACACCTATCCTGGGTGTAGTCCAGTCTCATGCCAAATGTAGGCCCAGTTTGGCGCCAGCCCTGCCCCTTGACACTGATCTATATTAAGCTGGGTAGATAATGGCCAGAAGGATCATTTTTTTTCGGAAGTGATGCCGTGGACCCAAACTCTCGTCTAAATCGGCGACTGTGATATTGGTGCTGATAACTTAATGTAATCTATATATGCGTAATGCTTAATTAATGTTTAATGTAATCTATTTAACTTGGCAGTTACTTTCAGCAGTGACCTGGAGAATGAGCATTGGCAAACAATATGAGGGCATGCCTAAAATGCCTGTGCAAAATAATTGTTTCATCTTTCTAAATTTCACCATCTTCTAAGGCCTCATCTCTTGATGTTTACCCTCACAATAACAGGAAGACTGGATGGATGAAAGTGATATCGCCTCATTCAATGAAGCAAACCTGTATTACTGAATGTTTAGATGACTTTTGTGAAAGTCTGACGCACTAAATAAATTACCATCTAAAGGACTTCATTTTGCGGTGTAGGTGTATTTTCACCTTAGAACCGTGGAGCGCATTGCGAGCTCTGCTGAAGTATACTGTAATATAGAGAGGCATGATATGTGAGTACATCAGGGGACCCATAACCCTGCATGTTTTAGATGTCTCTCTTCTCTAATACACATTCCAGTGATTGCCTCTTTATCAAGACCTTGAAAAGGTACAATAATTTGAACCAGGTGTGTTGCAGCAGAGAGACATCTAAAATATTCAGGGCTGTGGCTCTTCAGGAGCAGAGATCCCTACCCCTGTAATAGGTTGTTCACCATCTATGCTCACGATGTTTTCAGCACTGCTGTAACTGACTGTACTTCTGCTACAAGCACTATTACCAATCCCAGTTTGTCTGATGATAATTTTTCAACCAGAGAAGTAATGATGGTTACAACCAGAACCAGTTAGAGCCCGTAAGAAGGATTTAGATCCACATAGAAAAGAGGGGGAAAAATCCTCACTGTATGCCAGGGTAAAGCATAAATATGTACACATTGCATATACATACTGTGGTGTAAACCATCAGATGCTGTTTCACTCTCTCTGTATTCTGACATCAGTTGATCCCATGAGGGTTGCCTGACTTACAAAAGCGAGCATATGTAGGTCAAGGCTACCGGTATTATCAATGGAGCCCACACAACGAGGACAGGGGTTTGATTTGTGATACTGCCCTTCAGCAGTCTGTCCCTTAAGGTTGGGTTCGGTTTTGGAATGATAGAGCGACCTATATGGCTTTCTGGGTACTAAATATGAACCTATCAATATGTCAAGTGCCCCAACATATCTCATCTGTTACCTAGCCTAGAGAGCAGCCAGCAATACATTTTTCATTGAACAGGAAAATGCATTGCGAAAAAACAGTATTTTTTTTAATACAAAAATCTAGGTTTTACGTGAAATGTTTGCATTTGTCGAAAGCCTCAACTGGCCGCAAATATTAAGCTAGTGTATGACAAGGAATTCTGAGGAGAATTATATCTTGAAGCGATCATTGCAATATATACTGAAGGACTTCAGTTCTGCATGTATCTATTATGATGTGCTTCCTGACCCAATGATAGTGCTTTTAGGGACTTTGATAATGATGGAATAATTGATCTTGTTCAGCTAACGGTTGTTATTGGATGTGCCATCAAGCCAAATTTTCATTAAATCAATTTATTTTCCTCTGAAACTATCGTTGGGTTAGAAATCACACCATGACTGATAGTATATGCAGAACGAAAGTCCTTCAGTAACTGCACTGAATATAAGTGGATGATAAGTGGAAACTATTCTGATGTTGTCACCAAATGGACATAAAATGGAAATGATTGCACATATCGTTAGAGGTGTAGAAAACATAGAAAGGCTCCATAGGAAAAAACCAGAATAAATGTATGGACAAACATAGTAAACGCAGATGCTTCTGTTGATCTTCCAGGCATGGTCAGGGTCCACTCGTTCCCTTCAAAGCAGAAGGGTCACTGCAAATCACTGCGGAGTTACTCTGTGTGCTCACCTTTATATCCGATGATGAAGCATTCCTACCATGATGGGAGTGCCCTTTCTGGATGACCGTGTGGGCGGAGCCCAGCTGGGTACAAGGTGTCACTCAGTGGTTTGATGAGTGTGAAAATGATGTTAAACATATGCCACCACCTTTACGGTCACCAGATCACAAACCAACGAATCTTATGGGAGATTTTAAGGCAATGTGCTGTCTGCTTCTATAGTCAGAACGCCAAAGGTTCTCCATCCCTCCAGTAAACATACATACTTGTAGACTCTGCCAAGTCATGTTACAGCTGATCTAGCAGCTTGTGGAGGCCCAACACATTAGTAAGACTGTTTTGTTGATTTGTGCATTAATTTATCATGTCTGTACAAAGGGCTGCCGCAGTTACCAGAGATCCTATGTGGTTTTTCAAATTGTGGTTTATCAATTGTCCTTCGTTAATTTTACTGAACTGTACGCCCGAATGAGCCCCCACTCTGTCATTATCCAGTCTTGATTGAGGTATGACACAAAAATGGAGAGCAAAATTGTTGCACATATTTTTAATTTTTCTTTTTTAGCTTCAGGATTGACTTCGGGAACTGACCAGGCCAGAACTACAAACAAAACCATTCCAATTCAATGTGTTAACAAAAACACATAAGCTATCAAAACCAGACATGCAAAATGAAATGCATGGGCCCTCCACGGCTTCCTGACGATCCAAAAAACAGGAGAAATTTTTACGTAACAAACTGAAAGAAAATGGCATCCAACTCCCAATGTTACAGAATATCCCAAAGTTCTCAATATATGCAGGTGCATTATTATATACTGTCAGCTACTGAATCCAGATGAGGTAAAGCCTAGTTGAAGTCCAAACCAGAAAGTAAAGATCAGAATGCCAAAAACCAACACAGTTGAATAACAATGGAAAAAAATCAAAGTCCAAAAACACAGTCCACATTAACACACATATAGCCAATCAGAACAGGCGAGTGGAACATCAAGGAAATTTCAGACATCGCAGAGTGCAGACCTTCAGGTATGGAGACAGAGAGGGCTATGTAGACAGGGGCGAGCCAATTTTGCATGATGGTAGTGTAGTAGGCGAGCTGTCAGTATGTTGCCATAGAGACGACAGACACTCCTGCATGACATATCAAACAAAAGAGATTCAATTCTGGGTTGTGACACGCTGCATTGTAGCAGTAAAAATGGTCAGACTAGCTGACTCATGTGAGGGTTGAAGACTGGTGGGCAGTTTTGTTATTGTTATACTCTGCTCAGTCGATGCCTGGCCCTCCGAGCCAGATCAAGGTCAAAAGTCTGAAAATTAAAAAATTAAATCTGAGGGAGAGAGAAAATGTAAATGATAAAATGATGCATCAAACATTAACATATATAATACATTTAAAAATGAAAATAAATTATATATTCATAAGAATTGCGAAATGAAATCAAATTTATATTTGAACTAAAAAAAAAACTTTTCCAACACCTATTTTTAGTGTGAACATGTATTTTTCAGTGTTTAAGATCAAACTTGAACAGCTTTCAGTTTCAAATAGTAGTTTCCAATAATTTTTTTTTTTTTTTTATCAAAACTATTGGCCCAGATTTGGCTCCATTGTGACAGGAACTGGTTAACTGAACTTTTGTTTTCTTTTTTGCACAGAAGAGAGTCATACATGAGAAGAACAGGGAACTCACTCTGTAACCCTGTGTTACAATAGGCTCCCATCTATTATGAGGGCATTAGCGCAATTAGTTTTCATTCAATGCATTTCCCATGTGCTTTTTACATCTTCAACAGATGATTACTTTGAAATAACAAGCGCTAATGCATGTCTCCAGAGTCATTCAATCCCATATTAATGGTATCGTGCAGTCAGGAAGGCGTAATATGAACCATTTCTACTTGCCTCATATCAAAGGTGAAAAATTGAAGGAACAACAGTAAGAAAAGCTTGGTTCGCCAACCTCTGACTTGATGCTGTTGTTACGGAAAGTTGTTACAACTTTCTGCAACAACTACAATAGCAAAATGTGCGTAGCGCCAGGAAAAATAGCATTACTTTTGAGATAGGATAGCAATTGCTGGAGCCTGACATTGCAATGCTGGCTTTCCTGCACTCTCCCTTCTTCCATCTACCCCGTCATTCACGACAGATCGCTTTCAAGGACTGCAGTTCCAGCCATGAAACCAGAATAGACGTTCCCTCAGAGGTTTGCAAACTCCCGGGGTTCATGGAGGTAGGTATTGCAGCTCAACGAGCCTCTGGTGCCAAAAAGCACAATGGTGTCCATTCAAAGCTATGATTTTTCTATGGCAAAATTCATGCTTTCTGGACCACGCTTTTTCACTCTCTTGAATGACTCTCGTGGGACCTCTTAAAGCCTGCCAGTCAAACAGGATAATCTTGAACCGGTTTCCCATGCCAATGGGCATCTCCTATAGAAATCTATGAAACCAGTGAGAGGACGCTGTTTCTATTGTCTCAAAGCTTTTGAAGATTCAAAAAAACTACACATCACTGTCGGGGGCAGGTCTCACACGCTACATTTGGATAAAACATACGTGTTCTGGTCTGAGCCGCTACTGTTTCAATCTTTTTATAAATGGGAATTTTAATTTATTGCTTGAATTTGTCACTGAGAAATTAATGTAGTCTCACTGTCTTTAAGCTTTGTATACTTGCCATGGGTGACTTAGCATTTGTGACTGCAACGAGTTAGAGACCAGACGAGCAAAGGGACGCAGTCTTGTGTTTAGGCCACTTAAAATTCCTCATTCAATGCTCTGTGCTGACACACAATGTTCTCACAAATATATTAGAATTCTTTGTCAATTCGATTCCATCCCCGCTGCAGCAGCAATGTAGCAAACGTATTTGATTAGCTGGCATTCTATCGTTGTTGATTTTAGAAGAGAATTGTGCGAATTTCTCGAACATAAACAGAGCTCAGTGAGGTCTTACTGTTAACTTTTTTCCTGAAACTTTATTTTGTTGCTTTTCGTCCTTGGCATCTCTAAACTGCCCCTGGTATATTGCCACATCAATTCTGAGGACACTGATTGCATTTTGTCCTTACACAGTAAATACAGGGCACAGTAGCTTTTGTGAGCACATGGTTGTCTGTCCATTAGCGATGCCAAGAGAGTGGCATCTTGGCTAATTAAACTGTTTTTAAATGTAACTCCAGTGAACTATGCCTTGGCCTCCGCGACACATTTAAATACATTTGGGAAGTTGTGTAATTAGTGCAGTAAGGGTGCCATCAGGCCTGACAAAGCAGCCATCACTGTCACCTTTTATGTTAATGTAGAGGGGGCAGCTCAGCGCAGACAGACTGTTGCTTGTTTTAAAGCTGAAGTTTATGAACTTTGGAAAGAGATTAACTTACCTGTTCTATGTCACTTATCAGATTATTATGTCTTTTCTATCCTGACATAGCTTTTCTCCATCTCCACTGCTGTACATACAACGCTTGACAAAAAAAAAAAAATCTGAACAGTAATAAAGCTTTATCTCCTCATGCTAAACAAACCTGTAATTGTTGAGCCATAGCCAAGGGTTTTGTTTTACCCTGTTTTGCCATACCCACCTGTACATGGCCCCTTCGGCATGCATTTATGGCACAAGTGAACAAGTATAATTTATGCACATTACGCACTTGCCAAATCCCTTTAACCTCGATGAATAATTAATTATATTCGAGCACGCTCATCTTGAAGGATTTATTTGTTGTAAGCAACCTACCCAGAGACCAAAGAAGGAACAGCGCTAGTGTGTATTGCAAATGTTGCTAAATGATCATGATAAAATGTGGGGCTTAGAGGCTGAGATTTGATTAATCCCCCAGTTGAGTTTACGCCCTTTAAATTCACTTTTATAACTTTTTTTGGGTAGCACTGCCACCTCACAGCAAGGAGGCCGTCAGTTCGAATCCAGCCGGAGATCTTTCAATAGGGAGGCTGTGTATTCTGCTCATGTTCATGTAGGTTTCCTCCAGATACTCCTAAGACATCCATGTCTGGCTAATGGAAGACAAAATTTCCCACAGGTATCAGTGTGTGAGTGAATGGTGTGGGTGTGCCTCGTGATGCATTGGCAAGCTGTCCAGGATGTGTCCCTACTTTTCGCCCATAGTCAACTCTGATAGACTTCAGCTCCCATGTGTAATGAATGGATCCAGCCCATATCATATTTATTAACCAATTATACCTCTGTGTGTCCAATGGTCAAAGCCTTTGAAACATGTGGATGCTCACTGTAGTAAAACTAGACAAATACTGTTGGTGGAACAAGACAGGGTATATCCTCTGAAACAATAACATTCTTCCCACTAGCTAAGTTTGGCCTAGTGGATGCAGAACAGGAAAGGGTATAGAGTCCTGAAAATCAACGGGAGAATTACTCTGTGCTTTAGGAATGTTCACAGAAAATTTTGGTCATTAGGTGACCAGTATCAATGACGTGTTCTCAATGCACCAGAAACAATCGTGAAAAAGTGACAGGATTCCATATCAGTTATTTACCTTTGCAAATTAAAAATTTGACCAAGTCGTGGAGCTAAAGGAAATATTACTGATCCACCAGAATCAATAACTTCCTCTACTGCGCACCAGAAATGTTGATGGCAGATTTAATATGATTCCCATTAAAGCTGTTTGAGTTATTGCAATTAAAAAAGAAAGAAAATCAATAGTTTCACGTGGTGGTAGTGCTGCAACATAGGTCATAGGTTGACAAAATAAATCACAGCCCTTCCTTGTGCACATGAAACAATCACAAGAAGTGTGACTCGATCCCCAGCAAAAGTGAGATATTGCATTTCGAAACTTAAGTCTGACCTGGTGGTGGCGCTGCAGGTTAGGTTGTAGGGTCACACAGAACAATAGTGTTCAACATCTATGTGGCAGAAATGAGCACAGAATTATTAAAGACTGTGTGAGTTATCGCACTTACACGAAAGATCTGTGGCAGTGCCACAAAAAAAATATATATATAATGTTATGGGGATATAACCTCCCTGGCAAACAAGCATACAGAGTGACTGGCCTCCTCGTAAAAGGAAACAAAGGTAAAAAAAAATGCAATTGGAGCAGATATTACGGTGAGGTTATAATGGGGTTTCCTTAGATTGGAGTAATCAGTGACATGCACAGGCTGTCTTGGGGGCAGGGGCAAAAAAAAAAAAAAAAAAATCGTACACATCTTCAGGTACTGAGGCCCCATCAGCATTTTATTCAAGGACCATTTTCTCCAGATAAGGGTTCTAAAATATGTGGAGCCTTGAGTTTTTTGTGCCATCTAAATGTGACTTTAAAGGTTATCAGACCATCATGGTATTTCACAATTTATGTTCAAGAAAGGATATTCACTATAAAGGAAAAAATGTTTTCAAGTGATGCTGGTGATTTGCGATCGCTGATAGTTTTCCTCCCCAGAGGGAAGAACAATAGAGAGGGAAACAGCAAAGCTGAAAATGTGCCTCATTTGCAGTGTAAATGCTAAGAGGTTTCATTCCCTGAAGCCTCTGATTCACTGTAATATTCACGTATCATATTTACATCATTTAAATCTCAATCAGAAGCAGAACAATGGCACAGTGATAAAGGCTCGGGGAAATGCGTCACTGATAATGTGTCTGATAGTTGATAATTAACTGCCGATTTACCCAAAGTAGTTACCTTTGGTAATTATAGCTCACAAATAAATATAGTGCATTGTTTAATTTCTCATTTGGGTCTACTACTTAGCACAAAAATCACTTAGCAAGAAACAGCTTGGCACTTTCTGACATGGCTATTGCATTACAAGTACAAACAAAATGCCGTCTGTACATTAGTGTGACATCTTTGGTAAGAGGCAATCTTTATACTCATTTTTAAGCAATGCAACTTGCTTCACTCAAGGTATAGAATATTATGGTTGCAACAAACTATGCAAATGAAACCCACTTTAGCATTCCAAAGGGTGTGTGGCTGCGGTACCTTGTGAGAACTGTATCACTGAGGCGCAGCGGGATTGATTGAGCCTTGCTGCCAATAAAATGAACTTCCTGTCTTCTGGGCTATCAGAAAATGCAAATATTTCGCTTTAAATGTATTTCCTTTAGGATTAATTTGACTATTTATTTTTGCTACCATGTATCTATTACTCAGGACAACTGCTGTCTGCAACAAAAAAAAATGAAAAACTTCAACATTAATATATTAATTATCAAATTCTTTCATATATGCGATCTGTCCTTCGGGAGCTGCGCAGTGGGGCAAAATGCCAGTTCATTGAGGCTACAAAGTTGGTCCATTAAGATATTTGACACCTGAACATAAAAACTGGGCACCTAATCAGGAAGTTATGAATAGGAATAAAATTTCTTTTGGAGTTCTTGTTTTTTTCATAATGGAGAGTAATTTGTTCAGCGAAACTTGAGATTAATATCGTCGAATATTGATTAATTTCACAAGAGTAAAGCCGCTGTTCAGAAGAAGGTTTAATGGGGAAATCTGCCTTAGTGTGCCAGAGGCAGAACTTCTATCAATACTTATAATTAGACAGTCCAGTCGCCCGCAGCCCCATGGGTGTTGCCCCCGAAGGCCCGCTTCTCCCCTTTTTTGCGCATAATTCGGCTAATACTGTTGCCATGGTGACTAAAAATTGATAGATGTCATAACTATTATAATACATGTCCATGCCAAATATGAAAGTAATCTTTCAAAAATTACAGCCTGTCCAGCGTCCAGAAGGAAGTATCTACGGTCACGGCAATACGACAAGTATGAATCCACAGTAGCTGCCTGACTTCGACCGGAGGCTATAATTACACTATACAGCCAAAAGTGTGTGGATACTTTCCTGAAACATTGTTGACTGTTACAACCCTCATCTCATTTCTTGTCTCCCCTCCTATTCCAGCATCCTGCATGTCATTTAGAGACTGTTTTTTCTCCTTAGTTGGTTTGGTGTCTTGCGTTTCTCCCCTTTCCTGGTGTAATGTATTTGTGTGCCCTGCTCCCCTCTGCTCCTGTGGTGTTTATCAACACAGTCATATTTTTTCTGAATATGAGGGGGAAATTATGAATTAATATCTGGCACAAAATGTGAAACAAATTGAGTTCAGGTAGAAGACATCTGTGATCTAAATTTAGTTAATTGATTTATGTATTGCAGTTAGTCATTTGATGTCATTTTATGGAATTTAATATATACAGTATAGCCCAGTAGTTCACAAATTTCACCAGTTTATGTCACAGACACAAAACATACATTCCACATACATAACTCAGACAAATTGCATCAATGGAAATGAAGTAATTCCGAATTTCGGTGATGTCAGTCCTGTAGTGCTGCTATCCATCTTCATTTCATGCAAAATGTTTTTGCTCATAAGCAGTCTTTCAGTATCTTTCAAAAAGTATGCAGCTCCGGGAGAGCGAAAATATTCAGCATTGTGCATCATTTCCTCAGATTTCTGTATCTTTCTTAACACGGCAGGTAGTTTTTACGCCCCGCCTGTTTGAAAGTCCTTACTGTGTGCCTGGAACTGCAAGCTACACTGATTGGTTTTGCACTGCCATTATTTACCAATCGGGGTCAGTTTTTTTATTTATTTATTTTTTTCAATCTTATTATTGAGACTATACATGTTCTTAGACTAAAAAAAATGGAGCGGTTCAGTCCTCAGTTATTATCGAGCCATGATGCAATCATTGGAAAACAAACAATCAAAAGTCTGTCAATCACCAACTAGAATGCAGCAATGGCTCACAGCTTCTGTCTGCATGAGAGCTGAGACCAAAAGCAGGACAATAATTTTGCCTTCAGCAACTGAGGTACATGCTCCATTGGATCGAGGTCAGGTGATTGACTTGGGGATGGCAGGACATTAACCTCTTTGTTTTTCTTTTGTCTTTCTCAGCTTTCATTTTCAGCCAGCTTCAGGTCGCTCTCCATCTGCTCTGGGAAGTACCATCTAATACATTTTCAAATATTTGGCTGAATCTAAGCAGCCCAATACAATCCAGAGTTCATCCTGCTGTTTTTATCAACAGTCGTATAGTATCAGTAAATAAATGCGGGATATGGTACCACTGGCAATTATACATGCCCAGACATGACCGTGCTTCACAGGTGTGCTGTTTGCGTTGTATGCTGAGCAATTCTGTCCCTTCTAAATTTGCTTCTATTCTGATGATTTGTGTATAGTTTTATATTTGTCTCAACTGTCAATAGGATTTGTTTCCAAATGTATAGTGTTTATTTATTTGTTTAGTAATTTTTTTTTTTTTTGCAAACTGTCTTGATTCTAAAACTTGATTCTTTAATAGCATTTGATACGATCCATATAGCCATTTCTTGACCATTTCAGATACCATCCATTGGACCATTTCCACGTTTCTTTATTTCCTGTAAGTAACCGCAGTAATGCACCTTACCGCTAGTAACAGGAGAGCTCTCCCATAAAAGAAAACATTATGCCTTTGTTAACATTACTACTTGTCACAGGTTTAGGGATAGGGTAATGTTAATGTCAGGGCTCAGGGTTAGGGTTAGGTGAACATTGTTGTAAATCACAGTTTCTAAGATTAAACACGTGGACGTGACAGTTAAACCCTGCACTCCCACAGGGAAATCCGCAATTTTTAAGCCCATACATCCTCGCTGACCTCCAATCCAATGAGCTTTGTTGCTATTTAAAGATGTCAGCACACTCTTTTTATACATTAGTGTCCTTGTTGGATCTTTAAGTCCTTACAAGGCATTTTCCAGTCCTATTGGTGTGGGAAAATGTGTTCTAGGTCAGGAATCAATTGTATGAGCAGATTTCAATCAAATTGGGAGATACGGATACCACAGTTCAGTACAGATGTTGTGTCTGAAGCTGAGTTGCCAATTTCAGGCCAGTGACTTCTGGGATTACAGCCAGGTGGACAGCTCACTTCACCAGCGCTGATCTGTCCCACTGGAGGATGAAGTAGTTTGAGGGGAACTTGCTCCAATCCTGATGACTGTAGAAATATTAGGAGCTTGTTCCTGACAAACTGGACACAGGA
Organism: Gymnothorax reevesii; assembly: GCA_029721435.1. Classification (NCBI taxonomy): domain Eukaryota; kingdom Metazoa; phylum Chordata; class Actinopteri; order Anguilliformes; family Muraenidae; genus Gymnothorax; species Gymnothorax reevesii. The sequence goes on from CM056592.1 coordinate 16,453,381, forward strand.
ACAGACTTAGAAGGGTTAACAAGAATGCAGTCACAATCCTGGACCCTGATTAGACTTGGGAGCTTGTTCCTATTAAATTGGACAGACAAACTCACTTGTGCTGTGCTAACTTGTACGCAGTCCCAATCCTGGACCCTGAGTAGGCTTGGAAGCTTAATCTAGTTCTAGATAGCTTCCGAAAGTTGCTATCATTAAAGTACATGTCACACTTAACAAGGATAAAATGTTTCTACTTGGAATTCTGACTGGTTCTTAGCAGAAAATGAAAATTACAGTCCAGCAACCTGGAACACAAAGCAGGGAACTTATATACGCTTCACAAGATGGTCATTTGGAAATAACCATGAAACAGGACACAGGCGGAGAGTGGAAAACACGCAAGCCGTAAACCAATCAAAGGAGACCAACTTCTAATAGACACACAAGTTGCTGAATAGGAAGAGACATTAAGGCATTCACAAGGGGGTTTGTGATAGAAAAACCAGTGTGTACACACACACACAAACGTACAAATGCCTGTCTATGGACAGTTGATTATGCTGTAATGAAACAAGAATATATTACTTCACAGCGTGCAAAATATGATACATTGTATGCAAGTTATATTACACTTGTTTATAATTTGATGATATGTATTCAGAGTATGAGAAAAATGCTCTCCTGACAGTTGCAGCAATGATTACTATTATTATTTTGTTTTTTTTTTGGTGTCATGGTTGAAGATGGAATTTTAAGCTGTTCGTCACTGCATATGATTTCGGTTCTGTGTATGAGGCTTGCTCTCTAAAACCTTTTGCAGAGGGCATGTGCTAGGAATACAGTAGGACTGGCAATAAACGGTACCATCATTAATTTTTCAATAGATGTGTGTGCCTCTTTCATCAGATCAATGCTTCCTTTATCGAGTGAGTTATAAAGTCTACAAACAGAAAAATGATTTCGCTTCAACACTTCGTACAGCTGAAAGTGATTTTCCACTGTCAATTTCATGTTAATAGTTGATTTTAATCCATTCTTTTTTACGCCCAATCCACTGGACAAGCGTATATTGCAGTTGTCCCTGTCTGTCTGTTGGTCCATCCACTGTATTGTCCACAATTAATTGTTCTCACTTTATGAACTACAATTGTTTTTAGGTTCTTTTCATTTTCTGTTTTCTTGTTCTTTTTTTAGTCAGTGATGATATGAGGAGGATCCCTATTGATTTTGGTGAAGATAGATCATTTTTCGTGGAGATGTGGCATCGAACTTTGCACATCCCTATACATGGCCGTGGCTAATGCACGTTTTTTTGGCTGTTCTTACTCTATGGGGCACAAGTTTTGTTGAATCCTTTCATTTGTGTTTTTTGGTTCCATGATGATATGAAGATGATCCCAACTGATTTTTGTGATGATTGGACATTTTTTTAAAGGGGCTGTGGCCGAACTTAGCACATCCCTATAGCTTCTTCTCACTCTAAAGGGTACATTTTTTTTTGTTTGTTTTTGTTATATCCATTTTATGTTTGTTTTGTGGGTCAATGGTAGTATGACGAGGATCCCGATCAATTTTGGTGTTGATCAGAACACTTTTAGTCAAATTACATCAACAAGGCTGCCATGTGGGCGTCTTACCACTCTTTGCATGGCTATCTTTTACTTTCAATTCACAGTAAGAATTACACTTATTTTATTGACAAAGAGCCTTACATTTCTACTGAATGGCTAATGTGATTTATACTTTATGATTTAACACAAAATAACAAACAAAAATGATAGTAAATGGTTAATTGGAATGAAGTCTTCCATTTTTGATAATTTGGCTGGATATATCAGTGGCGGCTCGTGACAACAGGGGAGGATCAAACATTCCCTTTAAATTATTGATTGGTCACAACCCGTTTTGAATCATTCATTTGAATTACCTTTACAGAAACTCCGAAAACTCTCCTCCCCTGTAGCCAGTTCACGGGTCGCTACTGAGATATATATATACTGCTCAAAAAAATAAAGGGAACACTTGGAGTTATATTGTGTTGTTTAAGTGTTCCCTTTATTTTTTTGAGCAGTTATATACACACAACCCAATTCCGAAATAGTTGGGACGAAGTGTAAATTGTGAATGAAATCAAAATCCAATGACTTTCACATCACGAGCCAATATGTTATTTACAATATAACATAGATAACATTTCAAATGGTGAAACTGAGACATTTTACATTTTTATCCGAAAACTGAGCTTATATCAAATTTTCTGGCTGCAACAGGTCTCAAAAAAGTTGGGACACAGGCAAAAAAAAAAAAAAAAAAAGTACTGAAAAAAACCATTAATATTTAACAGAATCAGCAGAAAGAACATGAAGGAAGTAAATGAGTTAACTGACATCAGGGGTGTTACATGATTGGCTAAAAGGGATGTTCTAGAGGCTGAGTCTATCAGAAGGAAAGATGGCCAGAGGCTCTCCAACCTGTGAAGGCTTGCGTAAAAAAATTGTGGAATTCTTTAAAAACAATGTTCCTCAACTTCAAATTCCAAAGGCTTTGAAGGACTCATCATCAATAGTGCATAACATCATCAGAAGATTCAGAGAAACTGGAAAAATCTCGTAAGGGACAAGCTGAAGACTTTTACTGGATACCCATGATCATCGGACCCTCAGACGCCACTGCATCACTCACCGGCATGATTCTGTCATTGACATTACTAAATGGGCCCAGGAATACTTCAAGAAACCACTGTCTGTAAACACAGTCTGCCGTGCCATCCACAGATGCCTCCTAATACTCTGTCATGCAAAAAGGAAGCCATTGTTGAGCATGTTCCAGAATCACCTCCGCGTTCTATGGGCCATGGCTCATTTGAAGTGGACAGTAGCAAAGTGTCCTGTGGTCAGATGAGTCCAAATTTGACATTCTTGTCAGAAATCATGGGCGTCATGTCCTCCAGGCTAAAGAGGAGAAAGATCACCCCTCCTGTTATCAGTGTTCAGTTCAAAAGCCAGCATCTCTGATGGTACAGGGATGCATTAGTGCATATGGTGTGGGATACTTGCATGTTTTAAAAAGGACCATGAATGCTGAAAGGTATATAAAGGTTTTGGAGCAAATAAGCTCCCCTCCAGATGACATTTATTCCAGGAAAGGCCTTATGTATTTCAGCAGGATAATGCAAAACCACATACTGCAGCTATTACAACACCATGACTTCGTAGTAAAAGAGGCCGTGTGCTGATCTGCCTGGCCTGCAGTCCTGATCTTTCACCGATTGGGAACATTTGGTGCATAATTAAACAAAAAGTTCGTCAAAGGAGACCCAAAACTTTTCAGCAGCCAGTAGCCTGTATTAAAACAAGAGTGGGATCAAATTCCATGGCTAAACTCAAGAAACTTGTCTCCTCAATGCCGAGACGCCTCCACTATGTGTTAAAAAGAAGAGGGGATGCTACACCCTGGTAAACAGGGCCCTGTCCCAACTTTTTTTAGACCTGTAGCAGCCAGCGAATTTGAAAGTCATTGTGTTTTGATTTTATTCACAATTTACACTTTCTCCCATCTATTTTGGAATTGGGGTTTATATATATATATATATATATATATGTAAATTACTCTCCTGATAAATTTGTCTTACCTGAATTTCAGATTCTGCAAAGATTCACCAAATTCTCATGGTGATTGAACTGTAAGCATTCACAGATCGAGTCTATAAGGTTGTGCGTTTTGGATGTTTTATCACTGTTCATGTTATGTGGCAAATATTTAAATGAGAGGAATATAACTGAAGCTGTGATATTAATCATGAGCTGTTATCATAAAAGCTGGAAGAGTAACTGGGGAGACAACATATGGTGTATACAGCTAGTAAATAAATGTGATATATTTTTGCTGAGGAGGGTTAATAGCTTCCAAGCTATGATATTCAGCTATACCTTGCAGCGAGTGCTTTTCGCAAATTGCCGTAAAAATGATTTCGTGCCACCTCACGTATCACTGGCAGCCCATGAAAGTAAAGAGCTACAGCTGCATCAGCTGACTGCTCAGCTGAGTAATATTTGCCAATCAGTCCCCTCCCATTACTGCCTGTCTATTTTAAATGGGCTCCCTTAATACACACGGCTTTTTTCTACGTTGCTAGGCTAAACCCCCTCCTCCTGTATGCATGTATGCTGCTGTTAATCTGACTCCCTGCCGCCACTCCCAGCTTCTCCCTCAAGAATGCATTAGACTATTCTTTATTAGCAAAATGGTGGTGCAATGACACTTCCCACCAAGAGGGGTGACACGTTTTAATCAACCGGAGCCTTTTTGCACAGTGTTTACATATTTTCCCGCTGCTTGGGCGTGTTTCCTCTAGGTATTCTGTTCTTTTTCCCTGAATTCAAAGCATGCCATTAGTTTTTCCTGTGGAATTTAAAAATATGAAACGTCCCTCACTCCCAACGGAGATGCTGTGGCCTGCTGGCTTTCCTACCTTACCAATGCATGCTTTAGCGGATTGTAGGAGGACTCACAGAATCCACTGTTGAAGGTACCTGCTTTGCAAATGAATTCTTTCTTTACCAGTTTTGCTTTATAAGTGCATTTCCAGGAAACCTATTTAAGCTGCAATGGTTAAACAAAATATACCACCCTTCATTAACTGAGGATGCTGTAAAATATACACACCTCTCTGACAGCGTTGTGCCAGCTGTAAGTTGTATTACTGTTTGGAGCTGCAGATGAAAGAAGACCAAAAAATTTTTTAAATCAGTTTTGGCCAAAGGTTTCATGATTTGATGATTATCCACTTCATCTTAGTTGGGTTTACTTAAATGATTTTGTGACAAAGGGGGAACACCTGGAAGAGGCAGATCATATAAAAAAATTGCACTGCCCTCTGAGTGCACTTACCAGTTTCTGAATGTTAATGGAATTTCTCAAACATGATAAATTCTATTGGACATACTGCGCCAGAAATTTATTTTAACAAAAGATTATATAATCTGTTTGTCTTTCAAACATCACGGACAAAATGTAAGGCCTAATCTTGAAAAGAAACTCACTGTTTTTTTCACATTCAAATTGAACAACCTTTCATAAAACTGAATTTGAACATATGTACATGAATTAATATTGTAAACAAATAATTTTTGAATGTGTCGTAAATATGTTTTTTAAATAATAATATTAACAATAATCATAATAATAATAGTAGTAGTAATAATAATATGTACAACACATTCAAGAATGTGTTGTATTAATAAACTGGTTACATTAAGAAATTATAATGTATTACAAGATACAATGCAATAAGAAAATTCCATACCATACAATTCATGTGTTGAAACACAAACAAAAAAAAAGTTTTGATTTACCTATTAACTGGTTGCAAAAAATAAAATGTAGGATATGCAGAAATAGAAGGCAATACATCAAAACAGCCATTTAGAAGTGCATTTCGTGGGTTAAAACTTCTGATGGTGCTGAAATAGCTGATTTTCCCTATTAATTTCACAGCATTGGTCTGAAGTAACATTTCATTAGATTAGATTAGATAGCATTTCCTTAAGAAAGAAAAACAAAAACACTTTATTGTGCTCTTTTTCATATCTGATGGATCACAAAGCCCTTTGAAATCCACCAGTAAGCAAGTCTTTCAAATTCACAACTGCATTACATGGTCAAACAGCATTTTCCAGAGGTAATGTTTCTGCCTTTTCAGTTGTCTGACTTCACGTTGACACAGGAGTGCTACAATATGCAGTACGAAAAACATGTAGGTTACTTGTTAATATATCTGTAATTAAAACACACAGCTTGTTTAAATCTAAAGAATTGCATTTAGAAAAGTAACAATGATGAGGAAAATGTCCAAATCCTCTTTGTGTTGAAAGAAATCCAGGAATCCCAGAATATTTAAGGCTGTTTAAATAAGACATTGGACTACCCAGTTACCTCTAGTATTCACTCAAAATATATAGTCAGATAATACATAAAGCAGTAATAACAGTTTGCCTCAGTGATAAAAGTTGAGTGTAAATAGCATTAACGCTGAATAAAACACAATTTTTAGCTCTCCTCCACTGGGCCGCTTAGTCATTCTTGCTCAGTAAAGGTGAGCAATTACAGTCACAATGTTTACAATGTTGGAATAACACCTCATAATAACAGAGAATCAACTGTTAATTCTTCTTGGTAGTTGTATGGTATCGAAATGGACCGTAATGATGAACATGATGAATCAATGTTTTAGTCCCGTCACCCACTCTTTCTGTTGGGAGTTCTGTGTGCTATATTTCAAAACCATGAGGACCATTACCAAGTCTCCTGCCAAGAGAGATTAATATGCAGCCACTTGGATTTGCACTTAAACTCTCTTTCTCTATTAGTACGGCAATCTCTTAGAAACTCCTTTCTCTTGGTGTATGAAAGCTTGCTCTATTATTAACATGGGTTTTCATGCAACATGACAGAGTCAAATATTTGAGTGGAAAATAATAATGTAAATACCCAGTACTGGGTTTCACAGATCGAGAGAGGTCATCGTTTGTGAATAACGGTAAGCTGCCGCATTGGGGCTGCCATACACTTTTATTACATGAACAATACATTCATCCTCGGGTCTGTGGATCAATTTAGTGGCTGTAACATCAGCAGAGCATGTAATATGACTTGCAACCACAGCACTTTGGTTGAATATAATTATTTGGAAAATGATAAATATCAGCTGTTGACGCTGTGCAGTTTGATTTGTGACTTTTGGAAAAAAAAAAATTAAGAAAAAATGGAAGAGGGGGAGGCAGAGACTGAAAGTCTGTGTCGAGAACAGTGTATCTTTTCAACGAACAGTTGAAAGCAGTTTTTATCCATCAGGACAGGCGACATTCATTTGAGACCGGAAAAAAATAATGAAGCCGTCCCTAAATCCCATGGTTAAAACCTGATACAAACAGGTAATTGTTTCTTTTTATACAGCAAATGTTGCAAATATAGAATTTTATATATATACATAGTTTTATATGTAGAATGCATTGATACATATTTACAATGCAGAGTGAGAAAAATGTGTGCATGGGAGAGCAGTTTTTGGGCAGAGGAAACCATATACACGGTCTTGTATACAGTGTTCGGCGAAGGTTTCTGTCGGTTTTTCGCTCAAATTACACAGACGGTTAATCCACAGTAACAGGACACAGCCATGCAATACCCAAATAATAATTTTACAATGCTCGTTATGCACTGTTTCTTTTTTTTTTTTCTAGAAAAAATGAAGACAATTTGACACAGCTGATTTTCTCAGTTGCAGATCTTCCTCTCTCACTCGCTTCACATACTCAAATATGAGAAAGCTCTTATCGTGGTTCTTTCTCCATATTTTCCAGAAATATAGTCTGAATAAAAATAGCTGCGGAGGAATTTCACAATGATTCGAATATTTCCCCGTGTAAATCCGTTTGTTTCTCGTGGTTTTAAATGTCTCAATGCGTAATGGTTTGGTCCATGTTTAAAAGCAGTAGCCCGGGTAAAATCAACATTTCTGCTGCGCCGACACTCCTTTCCAATAATCTAAAATGTCATGCAAGTCCTCATCCTTGGCGAATTGCACTTTTTTACGCAGCGCGTGTCCTGCCGCCATGTACTCCTCCTCTTTGTGTCGTTTGCGGTGGAGCTTGAAGCGCTCCCAGATGCTGTGGGATGGCTTGCAGGAGTACTCGGGGCTGGAGGAGTAGCTGAGGTTGTGGTACTGGGGAGAGAGCTGGGAGTAGGCCAGATCTCTGGGACGAGGGCGGGTCAGCGGCTCCAGAATGGAGGGCTTTCGGCTTCCGGGACCCTCCATTTGTTCGCCTTGGTGCGAACCTGGATAAGAGTGCCGATGCTCGCTGTATTGACGGATTTTCTCTGCCTCCGCACGAAGGATGGCAGCAGTTGGTGTAACGGTCAGGATGGTCTCACCCGTCGGTGAAGTTTTCTCAATGTACTTGGCCTCAGACTTGTAGGCTCCTTCTGAGCGGAAAGACCTGGGACTCCGTATGGAGCCGCTGGAGGAGGTGCTTGAGCGCTTGGGTGCTGCCTCCATGCTGTGGTGCCTCTGTAGAGGATGGTGGTAGCCTCCTTTGTAGACTGGGGACAGGAAGCCAGACTTGCTCTGTGGCTGCTCTGATATCAGCACAAGCTGGGGTTCTGCGGTCGACACCGCTCCTGATTTCACACCTTGAAAGGATGTGGACTCGGATTTCAGGGCGTCGATGCAATTGTTTATGATCTGATTCACTTTGTCAACCTCCTTTGCAATTGTTGAGATTTCAGCCACTGAGCCTTGGTTTGGACCAGAAATGGACATGTCACATTCTCTGCGATCAGGTTGCTCTCCGGTGCGGACCTCAATGTAATTCCCCTTGGCTGTTTTAGGGGTTTCACTGATATCCTGCAGTTTGTATTGCTCCATTTCACCACCGGAAGGTAAGTAGGGCATCCGCGGCATGCTTTCTCCGCTCATCATCTGTTTTTGTGTCAGTTGTGAAATTGTTCCACCTTCTAGTTCAGGTCCGTACTTGAGTTCGATTATATTTTTCTTCATGGTGCCTGCTTTTTTATGTTTTTCGTCTTGTTGTCGCTTCTTCCGTAAGCAGTAGTAGACAATCCCTAAAACTATGACCATTCCAAAAAGACACCCGAGAATGGTCATGATATAATGCGTAGCGGTGGAGTTGCTTGCCACTCTCTCCTTTCCATTTTTGGGGCCTGTGGAGACAGTCAAACAGGTGTGGTTGTATTGCAGCAAATTGCGTATTGAGGCCACGCAGTAGGTATACTCTGTGTGAGCCTTCAAATTCTTCTGTTCTATTTCCTCTGTCTTCTTCTTGAGGGTCTGTATGGTGGTGAAGAAGCTGTTGTTGTAGAGAACCAAAATGTACATCTTTTTGAAAGGATTAGGGATATCGACCGTAATGACTGCACTCGTATGTGTGACTTGCTTCAGTCTCATAACAGGCTTCTCATCCAGCTCATTGACTGGTGGGCTGATATTGATGATGTCATAAGACCCAGTCCCTGAGGGACAGTCCTCGACTCCACAGGGAGTTGAATCTAATGGGAGCGTTGTGGTATCGGGAGAGCCAGGGATGTATGTGGTAACATAGTCCTCTGTGCACAGTGTGGAGAGCATGTGTAGGGCATTGCGATAAGTAGGCATGGATGGATTCTGGCTGAGAAGGCTGTAGCCAGCGTAAATTGGAGGGGAATCGCACACCATGCGCTCAGTTGTCCTGTTTGGAAAAATTGCAAGCCACCTGAGAAATCCCAAGAGCTCGCACGAACAGTTGAAAGGGTTGGTGTACAACTCACAAGTGGTTAGCTTATTCAAACCGGTGAAAATTGCTCCATCCAACAGCTGGATACGATTCATCGAGAGGTCTATGTTTTCAATGTTGGGGCATTCCCAAAAGGCATTGGGTGTCACTGTCTCAATCAGGTTTGCCTGGAGGTAGAGGTACTGAAGTTTGCCTAAACCCCTGAGGATGCCCTCTGTTAGGTTTCGCAGCTTGTTGAAGCCCAGCTGGAGGACCTGCAGATTGAATTGAGCGGAAAAGGCTCCATCCTCTATGTAGGTTATCTCATTCTTTGTCAAATTCAGATACGTCAGGTTTCCAAAGCGACTAAGGGCAGAGTAATGGATGCTTTTTATCTTGTTCTCATTAAGACGTAAGTCCACAATGGTGCTGTTAATGTGTTGCGGAATGGCCTCGTAAGGTGGCTGGTTCTGACTGCAAATTGCCAGCCAAACAAAACCCTTTTCTCCCTCGATGAGCCAGCAGTCACCTCTCACCCCACCCGACTGCATCAAAGAGAAAAATGCCACCCACCATACTGAGGCACTCATTACGACGTGTCCGTAAGAAGCTATCCGTGGCTCTTGTGAATTCATGATTTTTCAAGATAATTCCCCCGTGGCAATATATCAATAAGATAGGATGGGTTTAATAGGAATTTTAATGCGCTATTTATTTTTAAATCTAGGCAAAAAGTCCATACTTCATCGCCAACGGAGTGAGATAGACTGTCGTTGGATGATTCTGTACTGCCTGGACCAGACAGTGCTATTCAAGGCAAAGGGCCACAGCCTGTGCATTTAGATCTCTGCACATGTGACTGTTGACTGGCATGAGGTGTTGATTGGTCTCTGGGACTCAGTATATCATCGCTTCAGGTCGGCTTGTGCTTATTTCCCTCGTGGCCCACATTTCTGAAGAGTCCTGGTCTTGTCCCTTGTTGGCCTTTCATTTATGACTCCAGAGTCACCCTGCAGAGGAGGTGAAGAAGAGTGGGTCAATAGAAAGGAGATCATACTGACATTGTAATTAAAAAAAATGCATATAGGATGACCTTTAACCTGCTTACTGCATATTGAACACAAATGGTTTATTTCTGCAATGAGCATAATTTATATGTGGATGGAATTAAACTGGAGGCCAAAATCAAAGAACCCTATAAAGAAACTGAATATAAACACTCTTGTTTTTTTGTACATATTAAGCCTTTAATATGTTACCAATGATATTCATAAACAAGCATTAAATTATCACATTTTACAATTAGTAACGTGATATTTCCACATAAATCTCGGGATGACAATTTTTAGACCATTGAAAAAAGCTAGTAACAATACATTTCTAGAAATAGACGCAACAAAAATGCATGGAAACTAGATAACTGGGTCGCCGCATGGACCAAGTCGTGTATCTCCCCAATCCCCAAATTTCGGACAAAATGGCCACCGGCAGCTATTGGATGCCCAAAATTGCCAAAAATTGGTCTTGAGCATTGTCGAATAAATATCTTGTCTTGTGCAAAATTTATAAAAAATTGTCGCTTCCAGAGCCTGGAACAGAAAATCTCTGCGGGCGCGGCGGAGGCCCCGGAACTAAACCGGAGTATCTCCCAACCGTAGCCGCTGGGGAGATACAAATGCAATATAGAATCCTCAATATCACATACTTCAAAACTAATATTTATGTGTATGTGTTGTTTAAGAACGCACATCCAGAGACTGTCAATCATAATAATAAATAACCAAAGGGACAAATGAATGCACTTTTAAGCTAAAATTTTATTTTAATTTTTTCCGACTTCGACATGCTATTTAGGGGTTAAAGCCAGTGGGACTTGACTCAGTAGTAGACCACCATGACATTTCATAACATAGACATAGGAAGAATCTTCTCGTAGGACATAATTCATGAACCGTTCATCACACGTACTGTATGATTGGCCTGACTCAATGATTAAAAACAAAAACGTTAAAATATTCCCTATGAGGTACAGACAGACCATATGGTCCTCTGAGAGCAGGGTTCTCTGCCCATTCTATAAAATATATTGCTTATGAGAAGGTAGCTCCCTTGTTTTTACCCATTTGAAGGAACTCTTGCTTTCCATGTGGAAATTCATCGTCATACAAGCTTTTGAACAAGTATGAAATCCTCAGATCCCCTGCCACAGGATTGCAAATATCTGCCCTGAAAACAAAATGCAGTCGAGAACGGACACAAGTATGAAAAGGCACATTTACACAGTAAGATATAACCATATATAAATTTTTATTGAGAAATATTAGATAGTTGCTATATCATTGAGAAATATTGATTGGTTTAGGAGTTGTAGCTCGGAAAGGAACGGGATATCTGATATCTGTCCTAGAACCAAAACCAGGGGGCCATTATAAAAATTTACTATAGTTAACTATAGTTTACCACGGTAAAATTGATGTAACCTATAGTAAACTAAACTTTACTACAGTAAACTGTGGTTTGTTGCAAATATACTATCGTAATTGAATATCATTGCTATAGTTTACTATAGTAGAGTTTGACTTTTGTGATTTACTTTAGCATCACTATAGTAAACTACAGAGTTACTACAGTATATCTATAACATTCCGCAAAAATACTATACTTACTCTAGAAAACTATAGAATTTTTATTATAATAAGGGGGATGGGTGGAGGTATGAAAAAGCTCATCTATTCAAGATGTATCTCTGAGTAAAATTTCATCCAGAAATATCAAACGGTTTAAGAGTTCTGGCCCATAAAATAAACGTGACCGCCGGACAGACGGACAGAAGGACAATGCTCATTCCTACAACCCCATCCACTTTGTGGCAGGGTATAATTAAGCTGGTTTAAGCGGGAGTAATGTCACGGAGTATTTCACTCATTGGCAGGAAGACTCCATTTCGCTGCCCCACTGGTGCAGTATACAGTGTGCTGCCTGATGGTGTGAGCCCTGCATGAACCCAGTAGTCCAGTCAGCCCAAAGTAATTAAAGTCTAACATCTTTTATGAAGAATGGTGCAAGGAGGCACACGCGGAACATAGACAGTTCCCTCCGGTCAGAATGGACATGTACTTGTTTTGTAAACAGAAAAATTCATTGTGTCAGACAGCTTCACTGTGATTTGGTGGATACTCATGCCAGTATAAAAACCAGCCGCAAGGCACAGTGCCGTTGAGTCTTCAAGTATACTCTCATCCTACCTTTTATCACTAGACTGCAAACAAGCTCTATACATCAATAACAGCACCATGACTCGTGACATCAACTGGATGTCATATAATATTGCCAATAACTGCCAGACCATGTGCACTTTTGTGCGGCAGGCTATTCTCCTCCAAATGTATTTGCGCTGCGCCAAGCCAACTCTAATGCCCTGCGTGTGAGCACGGCATATGATATATGATGCGATTTCATCAGACTGGCTCCCTTGACGTGATAAGTTCCCTGGGTAAATATGAGCTGTGGAACTATGAGGGAGAGGTTGACTGATGCTTGAAAGGCCATGAGCTGATTAGTGCTTGAGGTGAGTTGATCTGTTATGCAGTAAGGTGAAAGCATGGTGTACTTTATTGTGGGGGTCTTTACTGATGATGTCACTAGCAGTGCCATACAAGTAATGAGCTTGCATTGAGGCAAAATTAAATTTAGCCCTGCAGTGGACTCCCGAGCCAGTTATAATTGTATTCAGTCCAACAGCATAAGGAGGTTATTTCTCAAACCCGGCGCCTCTTTGTGAACTGCAGGATTGGGATGTATTGCTTTGACAGAATAATCTGACTTATTTTCCCTTCCCTTACTTTAGAAACAAACAGAATGCACTTCACATGCACCTTTGCTTCAATGCTATAAGTAAGTCACTCATTCTGTTCAGTTGAAACGCGAGGTACTAGGCTAGTGCTTGCATTTGAAGCATCTTTGCACAATTTACTTTACTGTGTAACTTTTTTATTTTACCGGTATTTTACAAAACCAGCACATTGTAATGAATTGTTGTATTTCCGGGATATTATGGTTTTGGAGGAAAGCCACGCCACGTCCACTGCAGAGATTTTTTGCGTCATTGCAGGAGAACGAGATATAATTCATGGATTTCTTTGACTTTAAGCATATGGTTTGAAGGGAACCTAAACCGGAACAAGTTTGATAAACCAGGAGGCTTTTGTTAGGCCTATGGAGGCCTATATAGGCCCAAAAACACTTATCTCTCATTAGAGCTAGCTCTTTTCTGGTAATCCCTCCAAACAACTGCCATAAAATGATTCCACAAATAACTGCTCATCTTAGTTTGTCCATCACTCCCCTGGGGGAGGAGAAGGGGGAGCAGAGTGGGGTTCGTGTAATGTTTGGATGGTACCCCGCCCGAGTGCTGTGGTTCTTAAGGTCATGTTGCCATTTTATGAAAATTCAATAACATGACTTTTTGAATCGGTCATTTTTGAAAATTTTGCTCTCGCATTTTAGAGCAGTGGATCCCTACGCTGTTCCTGGAGATCCTTTCCCATCACTGATCCATAAAAAAATACACCACATTCAACAGCAATATACCACACTGAGCCGAGAATTAGCACAACTTGGTCTGGCAACTTAGAGTTGAAATTAAGTCTAACAGGACAGTTGCACAACAGGAGCAGTGCAGCGAACCATTGCTATGAGGTTACGACACAATTCAAACTAATGTCCACACTGTGTCTCATTTGGACAGCTTAGTAGAGAACATGCCTTTTAGTGCGGCTAATAATGGCTATGATAGACCTTCAACTATGAATGAAGCAATAATGAGAGGGCAAGGGACATAAATATCTTGTTGAACAAAACAGAAAATATAGTCTGCGGAAAAGCTCAACAAAGCCAATGGCACATTGTCCAACCCATTCTTGCGATCACCAATTTAGCAGTAGCAGTCCGTAGGCGGTAACAGAAGTCTTCGGTAGCCTCACCTTTCAATGTTTAATTGCCTGATCCTCAGGCAGTTTACTTTGGCTGAGTAGCATGAGTTGCTACGACTAATCGGTAGCATGACAGTGAAGTTTCTTTTTAAACTTGTCCTCCGTATGTGTTCTACTGCGTGGATAAACAAGCATGATCTCCACAAGCCATTCTCAAATGTCTACCTTATTCTCTGAAACCCAAAGAACAACAGCTCTAAAGATCTCTCTTGGTGGCAAAAATCATAAAAAATCATATATTTTCTTGTTTTACTGAGTAATATGATACATTACAGAAAATAATCAATTATTTCAAGTTTTCTTGGTTGCGTTTTACAGAAATAGACAAAAATTTAAACTCTGTTCAATTTCCAAAAGTACAGTTAGCCACAAATGTGCTTATTTGGTGCTTGTATGGCCATAGAATGAACCTGACTTATAAACGTGATAAAACTGTCTTTCTGATGTTTTGATTGGGCAAACTGTTCCTTCTCTTCTTTTTTCATTATTGTTATTTTTTTTTGAGACGTTCTGATGGACAAGACTTGTTATATTTCTTTCTCATAAACAATGGCACATTTTCTCAAATCCTAAGGCCTCCATTCTGTTCAGAAAGGTGTCTTCGACAGACAGGCCATTGGACATCGTCCTGATCCGCTTTAGCCGTGCTCAGGATATTGGCCTATTTGTCAGGAAAAAAAATAAATAAATAAATGTATGCAGCCATTGTAATCACACAGACTTATCATATTTGATTGTGTGCATGTGCCAACCATCCTTGACTGAGCCTTACTTCCTGGATATTGTTTGTGCTCAGTTCTAAATACGGAACCAAACGGAACCAAAAAAAAAAAAAAAAATCTTCATCATGAAAGCACAATCTGATGTCAACTTGTAAATGTTGCTCCTGGATCAACAAAATAACGCTTGTCCAGAAGTAACATACGTTGTAGTAGTCCACCATCGAGTGGCAGTAATGAAATCTCTATGCTGCACTTAGCATCCTACTCCCGGACGGACATTATTTTGTTGATCCCGGAAACAAAACTTGTATAGCAATACCAGATTTAGCGTCATGAGATAGCGTAATATATTCTTGGAAATTAAAAAAAAATGTTAACCCAAAACAAGAGTCTTTTAGAGTCTTCAAAGACGGCATCCTCTGTTCTGCTGCATCCAAAAATGATCTTTATAAAGATTATTTCCAACATTCCATGATGCAATGGAACTTGATAGAGTTTATCAATTGAAACCAGATGAGATCATTTTTCTGGATTTGCTTCATGATCTTTATTTATTTGGACAGTGACGCTCTCCAGAGAGGGTTGAAATTCCTAAAGCTCACACAATATGGAGCAAATACTGGAAAGATGCTGATAATCTCCACTTTAACCTCTTTTTCATGCTTTTGAAATCCATCGTGCAGGAGGACAAAGCCAGAAAGAAAATATTGCACTGCTGTCCAAAATATTGCTGCACACTTCAGTGCAGTTTTACAGCCACTGGGAAATAGCAACACTGCATGGAAGACTGAAGGGGGTCAGCTTGATGGTTAGTTGTTGCAGATTGAATACAAATTGATTTGTGCCCTTACTTTTGTCATAAACATCAGCGAGTGCTCTTTAGTGCTCCACTTGGAAGATGTGAATTGTTCTGTTTTACTAAAAAAAAAAAATCCCCTCTCATTCAATTGGTGACTTGGTCACAACTCTTCCTTGAAGAAGCAAACAGTGCTACGCCCAAGGCAGAGAAGTACTACATCATTTTAGCACTCACAGCTCGTTGAATAAAGAGTCTCTAAGCATTTAGAAATCATTATGTTCTTTCATGTTGAATGGACCTGATGAATTAAGTAACCTGTCCATATACCTCCGGTCACACAACGCAAGTATTGCTGTTACGATGCCAAGCGTTCAACAAAGAAGTAAACAGCTGCGATATCCTGAAGTAAATGAAACATTTTGGCAGCATATAATCGAGTGGGTATTTAACAATATGCAGTTAGACTACTTGCATGACGCATACTTTTCACAAAAACTTGAATACTACCTAAGAGACAAAATAAAAACATCCTATTCATCTATGCAGACAATATCAAAGTTACTTTCAGTACTATCTTTACCGAAGAAGTATTGCAGGGTCAAGATTTCATAATAAAAACACAAAAGTAAATCCAAATCCAAGCTGTCACATACCATTGCATCAAGGCATCAATAAATGTATTAGGCAATAAAAATTTTTCAGTTGATGTAAATTTGCCCTCCATGATAAGTATAAAATGAAGCAGAGAGTGTTCCTTTAAAGGGCTGTCACTGAAGGGACATTTTTGGGGCTGTCGAGTTCCGATAAGGCACTCGTTTTCAGTAAAGTGTACCAACCCACAGGGCAGAATTGGATCCTGAGAAAGCTAGACCAACTGCGGCCAATGTTCCTGCAGGGCACAGATTTGGTAAGCCATTGTATGGCTCTGAATCAGAGGCGTTACAGTCAGCAGGGTTTAGACTCTTCAGCAGTGATCATATTCCTGTATTTAGGTATGCAAGATATGCAGCTCTTTGGTAACCGCTGCAGATGCTAGCTGGTGGCTTGCAGTTTGCAAACATGAATGGTGGCTGCAAAGGTTCAGTGGAAAGGCTTATTCATTCATACCATCCCAAGTTGATGGAGGATGTTGCAGCAATAAGGCAATTCTGCTTAGGCCTTACCTATAATGGGAGACGCAGGCCAACTCAGTCTTAAATGGGGGGGGTTCTCACCAACCACTTTAAACTCAGGAAACCAGGTGGGGCTAATTTAAGTGTGCAAATCACCGGCTTTAATTGATTGATGAACCACTACATTACACTAAACAACAGCAGACCCTGTATTCCTCCAGGACAAGGGTTGGCCATCACTGCTGTAGACTGTGTAGCACAGTAATGGGGTTTGAGGAAGAGTGCATGTAGCGCGGCTCACATGCCCAAGGGAACCAGGAATGAATACTTGTGGAAGGCAGGAGTAGGACCGCCCAAACCCAGTGTCAGAGAGCCGGTCTCCACATGGTAGAGTCGCACAACCTCACGCTGTCCACAGCCCAGGGTAAACCGAAGATATCAATGAAGGGATGCAATAAATATCAAAGTAAGATGCCCATGCCTCTGAATTCAGCAGTCATACATGACTCCTCTTAGCAGCAGAAAAATGCAAATACCCTCTGCATATAAGCTTCTTAAACCATTTCAGGTCAACAGTAGAAGACTCCCATGTTTACCAGCCACTGACGACCGCAAACTATGAAACAGTCTAGAACTTAAGTTTGACTCCAAAATAACACCTTCCTAATTATTTGAGAGCGTCAGAGCCGGGCCACAACACAAGCAATTACCAGCCAATAATAAAAACTGTCTGGCAGCTGTCCTAACTGAAATCAAATGTAATACCTTGGGTAAGAGACCTGAGATAATGCTCCCGTGCTCATTGAAATACATTAACTTAAGGTTATCAGGGGCAATTACAATTTCCAAAGAACAAATTCATTTTTTTAGATTGAAGAAGCGTGAACCGTGTTGTTGCACAAAATAAAGACCAATTTTTCCTCTATCTGCTATACTAGCCTGCATATAAAGAGAGAGAGAGAGGGGGGAAAAAACATAACGGCACGATTACAAAATAAAAAAATTTGTTAATTTGTGATAAGGTTTTAGGCTGCACGTTCTTGGCTTATTTGACCGCATGGCCAAACTTGAAAGAGAGAGATGAACAATAAATTTTGTGATTATTCTGGTCTGGAGGTCATGATATTCCCCAGCATATTAGCCCTGCGTCCAACTGAGACTTTCAGAGTAAAATGGTCTAAAAAATACCACCACAAGGATACATTTCCTAAGGTGCAGGATTCTTGGAAATGTAATGTAGGGGCAAGCCAAGCATGTTTCTCCCAGTAGGAATATAGCATACTGTATTTGTGAGGTATTTGTGAATTAATTTAAAGCCACTGCATGGGGGCCAGTGGCATGTAGCAGAGGGTTTCAGGGCACAAACAACACTCAAGAGCAGACAGCAGCGCACAGTAAACCAAAATATAGCAGTTTTAACTTATAAAGTTACTGTCCGGGCCGCCTTAAAATTTTATGTTAAGTGAATTTAAAACTATAAGTTAAGGAGCTGCCGAATAGCTCACTCGCTTAAAGTGCCGCATTGCGGAGCAGAAGTTACTATCACGGCACAAGTTTGAGCCCCGGTCGTACCAACTGGCAGTGGTCGGCAGCTTTTTCAGAAGTAACGGACAATTGGCCATTGCGCTACAGGGATGCAAATTGGGAAGGGACTGCCAGGAAGGGAAATATAAAATGGTTGCTTTGTTCGTTGCTCAAGCACCTCCTATTGGCCAGCCGGGCACTTGTCAGGAAGATACTAAGCTTATTCATATTCGGGTCTTAGAGATATATAATAGAACCAGAGAGAACGAGGAAGTACCTTTGCTTCAGCCAGTTAGCAAGTTAGCTTCCTGCTTTCGCGTTTCCCAAGGATGCAATTTTGTGGCCAAAGACGCGCGGGCTGCATAGACACCAATTGAAAAGTGCGCATTTTTTTCTTGCCAAATAAAGCAAAAACAAAAGAAAATGTATTCGGTAATCCCTCATCATTTTGCTCTTTGTCTGACGCAACTGTTCGATGTTTTCAAGAGGGCCTGTGATATAAGAACTGCCACTTAGAGCTTGATGACAGCTCGTGCACGAGTTTGGTTGTCTAGCTGTTACTGTGACTGCAACAGTTCAGCCAATGAGTGTATAGTGCGTGTGCTCGTCATTTCCCCTCGAACACATTCGCCAATCCGCACAGACGACACATTTTCTTGGCCATTTGCGCTGTGTAATCAGATTAGCAATCTTATGAAATGGTGCCGGAAATAACCACCCATGGAACGCCATTTTTATAGATGGCCTCGGTCAATTCCATAATTCCTGAGCTGAAGTAGCTAGCCTAGCATCTCCCATTGTAATAGGGGCTGGACTTCCTCATTCTCTCCAGTTCTATTATATTATTTCCATGGTTCGGGTATCCACCGGCCTCTTTCTGAACTTGCGAGGATTCAACCAATGAGTGTAAGGAAACAGTAGTTGATGATCACGTGTTTCGGAGGAGAGCCGTGAGCTGTCCTTCTCTCCTGAATTGACAGCAAGGGGTAGCATACAAGCAAACCTTGTTCATAGTTCCACAGTTGAGCAGTCCAGATTCGGGTGGGATTGGAGATGCCAAAAGTAAAAAAAAAAAAAAAAAAAAAAAAAGCCTTTAAGATGTGAATTAAGTCAACAATCTTTTGTTAACTTTAAATTTTAAGACAGCCTAGATGCTTACTTTTTTCAGTGAAAAAAACTACTCTTTTTTTCACTATGCATAGATCCCACACTGGATTTCAGAACAACAGGCAGCGGAACAAAGACACAATCAGGAATTGTGATTAGACATGTAGACTTCAAAAATCGGGCAGGCAGATTGGGGAACAGAAGCAGAAGCTGGAGATGTAATCTCTCGGGCGGAGTTTGTTACCCGGGCAGGAGGATTACAGTGCGAAATCAGACTCAGTAATACTGGTCAGAGGTGAAAGCACAGTCAGAACCGGGAGAACAGGAACAGACTGGATCTCAGGCTGGCTCTGGAACAGATTGGATCTCAGAGTGGCTCAGAACAGTCTGGGTCTCAGACTGGCTCAGGAACAGACTGGATCTCAGGCTGGCTCTGGAACAGACTCGATCTCAGACTGGCTCAGGAACAGACTGGATTTCTGACTAGCTCAGAAACAGTCTGGGTCTCAGACTGGCACTGGTACAGACTGGATCTCAGACTGGCTCTGGAACAGACTGGATTTCAGACTGGCTCAGGAACAGACTGGATCTCAGGCTGGCTCTGGAACAGACTGGATCTCAGACTGGCGCAAGAACAGACTGGATCTCAGACTGGCTAAGGAACAGACTGGATCTCAGACTGGCTCAGGAACAGACTGGATCTCAGACTGGTGCGGGAACAGACTGGATCTCAGACTGGCTCAGGAACAGACTGGATCTCAGACTGGCTCAGGAACAGACTGGATCTCAGACTGGCTCTGGAACAGACTGGATCTCAGACTGGCTCAGGAACAGACTGGATCTCAGACTGGCTTAGGAACAGACTGGATCTCAGACTGGCTTAGGAACATACTGGATCTCAGACTGGCTCATGAACAGACTTGATCTCAGACTGGCTCAGGAACAGACTGGATCTCAGACTGGCCCAAGACCTGACAGGATCTCAGACTGGCTCAAGACCTGACAGGATCTCAGACTGGTCCAGGAACAGACTGGATATTAAAGTGGCTCAGGAACAGACTGGGTATCCGACTGACTCGAATAAAGAGAGAAAAATAGAGAAACTGCAACACAGCAGATGTAATGACGCAGAACTTAAGCGAAAACCGTGGGCTGACTAAATGAAACCAAAAAAAAAAAAAAAGACATAAATGCAGACAAAATTACTTTGCAAAAAAGGTGGGATGAGAAGCACCATGGGAAAGACCGAAGATAAAATGAAAAACCAAATTCACAGGGAAACAGGGAAAACGCGAGACGGAACAGAGAAATAGACCACTGGATCCTGACAGAGATGAGTGCTCCTCACTGTTGTCTGTAGGGCAGCTGTCTGTTCGCATACGTCACTTTTATAAATTTATACAAGGATTTCACACATTTTGAACTTGCTTTAGCATAGCAGACATCTCTTATTAATGTGGCCGGGCTGTTTTATTGAGTATCTTGAGTCTGAAATAATCTTAGATGAAAATGCGCCTCACATCACTCATTCACATGAAAGGAGAAGTTAGTTCAATTTCGCATGCGCTTTCATTGAGAAAAAAAGATGGCTAATAGATTGCTTGTTACCAGTAGCACTGTCTTGGCCCCTCTGCACATCATTCAACAAAAGTTGCAAAAGCTGATTTTTTCTCTCTACTGAAGAGTAAAAGCTTGTGCCTTCCCCTGAACAATTGATTAAAAAAAATTAACAGTTCATCTGTCATTCCAGTGGAATGTCCTTTTCTCAAAGAAAGAGGAACGTTGCATAGTGACCACAGAGAAGACGTGTCCAGCACTTTTAACAGGGTAGGTGTTGATAATTCAGGACAGGCAAGCCTCACATTTTCAACCAATAAAGCCCATTCGGTGTGAACAGCCCCAGAGAGAGCAGTATGCTGGCTTTTGAGAGTCGCGGCTGTCAGCAGTAGCTCTGAATTTAACATAATAGTTTATGTCATAGAATGGTCCTTTAAGACTTTAAAGACGTTTCCTTTTCCAAAGCAATATGAATGTCCAACCCAATTGCGTGCCTCGACACCTCAGGCATTGTTTGACTCTAACCTCAGTGATAGACATCCCAGCCACTTAGAGGTCCCCGACATGATAGTATTCACTTGTAATCGCCCCCTCCCCCCACCCTCAATTTCTAGCTATGGAAGGCAGCAGATGGCCCGAGACTTTAAGAGCACGGGCCCGGCGCTCTACCTTGGGGGTGTGAGGTGTAGTGGAAGCTGAAATGTATGGCCCTTACTTCAGTCCAATTAAACTCACACCGCAAATCATCGCTCACAACTGTGTCCTCACTTTACTCCGCCTGGTGAGATGCACAAATAGGAAAACTTTATCAAAACGGGCAGGCAGGGCTGGGAACTGCACTTTTAGCATGTGTGGTACCGCTGGGGTAATAAACGAGCCAGAACTACCAGAAGTAGAGATATTAAGGGCAATGAAACAAAAACCGTCCGGAGCAAAACAGAGCGAGTGAGGGCTTGAGTCAGCATGAATAAGAGTAAAAATATAATACAGCACACAGGGTGATGAGATGCATAGTCATAATTCCACCTATGGGATTAAAATGTATGTAATAGATTTTCCTGTGAAATGAGCTTTTCCATTCCATGTCAAATTTGCATATATATTGCGTAAGCACCACTGCCGGCAGCCCAGAGGAACATTTGTGTGACCTTTAGATGGTTCTGTGAGTTCGTATAATGCTCAGGATCAAATGGCTGTTTGTTTTCTGTTTAGAAAACATGTTCAAATGTTTGAAATATGTGAAAAGCCGTCGTTATGGCAGAGCAGTGCGCACAGCTTATTCAATGCCCAAAGTTCTGTCGAATCGCGCTGAATTAGATTCACTGCCAGTAGAAGATCTTTCCCAAATGAAAACGCTACTACACTTAATACAAAGAACCCACCAGTGCAGTTGATAATATTATGAACAGTTAGTTCTCTCACGGAGGTGTTATTTGCAGACCACCCCAAAATCATATGGCATACAAGTCCTGCATATTGTGCTTCCATCCACATTTACTCAGGCAGGGGAGGAAGCCAGGTGACATGATCGAACTGTTAGCCACTTCGGCTAGACCAGATAGAGGACAGCCTTGTGACACCTAATAATTTAATCTGTATGCAGTTTAATACTCGCAAAGTAAATGGATAGGAAGATTAATTATGAAACAATGCTTCTCCAGTGCCTGTAAATAGTTTGGACACATTTTTTTGTGTACTGCTCTTTGTTTTTAAGTAAAATCTGAGTGATTTAATTTCTATAAATAACTGCAGATGGCTCAAAGTATGAAGTAATTATTCAGGATTTTAAAAAAAAATGTATTTTGCAGAATAATGCAAACAAACAAGCCATTTCTTAAACAAGCCATTTCTAGCGAAATACACAGATGAAGAAAATGCGGCCATTTTCCATTAAGTGAATTCAATCAAGGGTTTTTTTTACTTCCAGGAGATAAGACAAAGGGCAGGCAAACTGAAAGTGCAGCATTTTAAAGTCTCAAGTCGTGCTGGGGTGTGTTTCTCAAACAAGGACCGAAGTGCCCAATTAATTACCAAAGTATGATGGATTGTTAGGAAAACTGACTCCCTAATCATGACTGCTCTCCAAAACCATAGTTCAGTCAGAAAAACTCATGAATTAAGATTGAACAAATTTATTGACATGTTGATGTATGGACATTTTAGTTCGGCGGAAGGTTCTGCTCTGGAGGTGCTCTCTACCATGCAAAGCAAGGACATACTAAACAACAACAAAATCAGGTGGGAGCAGAACTTAAGAATCCTCCCACTGTCAGACAGAGCAGAACCAAACAGGTGGAGGTGGCAGAAAACATTTCACACCTGCACGTGAGGCATCAGAATTGAGCAGCAAAGGTTTTCATGCTGATTGTGCTTAAATAGACCAATGTAATAGGTTCTTTGCAGTTTCCGCTCTGCGATTGGAGTATTCTCACTGAAGCAGACAACTGCATTAGTAATGTAGAATGCCCTGAGTTACCTGCCTGAACTACACTGAACAAAAATATAAATGCCCCGTGTCACTTTTTTTTTTATTAGCAAAAAACTGGAAACGGGATTCGTCTGTGAATAGCTCTCTTCTCCAGCAAACCCATGCGAGTCGGTTCCGATGCCGGACAGCAGTGAGATCCAGACCATGGTGAGGACGCCGAGCGTGCAAGTTGGCTTCT
This sequence comes from Gymnothorax reevesii, assembly GCA_029721435.1. Lineage (NCBI taxonomy): Eukaryota > Metazoa > Chordata > Actinopteri > Anguilliformes > Muraenidae > Gymnothorax > Gymnothorax reevesii. Next base: position 16,477,107 of record CM056592.1, read on the forward strand.
TGCAGGCGGTTACGGACTGTCTGTGGTGTGATGCGTCTATTGTGCAGACCAACGATCTCGTCCGCTGTGCTTGTCGCTGATCTGAGCCGCAGGTGGACGAGCCGGATGTAGTGATCTTGCGCTGGTGTGGTAACACGTGGCCGACGTGGATGAAGTCGATTTGCAGTACTGCCCGTCTGTCTGAAACGAACTCTCAAACAGCCTATCATCCGATAGTTAACATTCAGCTGCACAGCGACCGCTCTGGTGGGCATCCAGCATGCCAATGGCATGTTCCCGCATGACCTGAGACGTCTGAGGCATGATGACTTTTGACAAAATTTGACATTTTGGGATGGCCTTTTATTGTCCCCATATAAGGAATGACTGGGTACTGCTCATTCTGTCCGATCACTGTCTGGAAATGCCACACCCATGTACTGAGTGAAATCACTGCATCACTGAGCAAATGCTCACTGACAGAGAGATGGATTAAAAATGGTACTCAAATCAAGAGAAATATCCCTATTGTTCAAGTAAAAGTCAGCATATGCTCACTTAGAGTTGTTAACTCCATTTGGCATCAATATTTGACGTGGGGCATTTATGTTTTTGTTCATTGTAGTATGATTCAATGTTTCAAGTATTAAAATAATGGCAAACAGTTTTACTGGTGAAGAGTTTGTCATTTATTTCCTGTAACAAGTAAAGTATGATTTCTGTGAGAAGAGTTTAATTTTGTAACCAAATTTCTTTACTTTATAACTAGACTTATGCTGTCGGAGGCGACGGCTGGGGGTATATACCCGAACGCCCCCAATCCTCCAATTCCCCAATCCTTGAATAGACCTTGAATAGACTTTCATTTGAACTTAATTTCAGGTCAATCAGTCAAATGGTTCTGAAGATATGGCCAAAATGGTAAATTTCCATCAGAAAGCACCACCTGGTGGCAAAATATTGAATCATACCAGTATGATGTCATCATGTGACACGTTGTGAGGTCATGACCTTGCAGTTGCACATAGTTTCATGTCAATTGGAGAAATAGTTCCAAAGATATAGCAAAAATGGTGAATTTTATGTGACAAAGCTTCACCTTGTGTCAAAATTTTGAACCAAACAGGTATAATGTCATTGTGGGACACATCCTCAGGTCATGATCTTTCATTTGCACTTGATTTGAGGTTGATCGGACAAATATTTCCAGAGATATGATAAAAACAATGATTTTTCCAGTTTAATTGGCCCCTGGTGGCCAATCTAGATATTGTAAATTGTCCAAAATCGAAGCAGTTCTTTCACTTCATCATACTTACTAATGTGTAAAATTTGTAATTTGTAATTGAAATATTACTGAAGTTATTGCGTTAACACGTAGTGCGGCAGCGGCGGCGGCCAGACCAAAAACATTATATCCCCCGGAACGCCATTCGGCGTTTGGGGATATAATTAACGATAACATATGTTTACAGGGCTCTCAAGTCTAACGCATTGAGCGTGACACTCACGCGTTTCAATAAGTTCACACACTCTCACGCCGCACATGACATATCTCACGCTGAGAAGTGATAAAATCGCCGCACATTAGTGACATAGACTGTATATAAAAGAGACTAGTAATCTGTGAATGGATGAGGCGAAGGCAGATGGCTCTGCTTGATTAAGCAACCTATCAGCCAATCAGAAAATGGTATTTCTTGTTGCTAGGTGAAATAGCAGCGCCGTAATCACGTCCTCCACATGCGCGCAAATGCTAAATGCTTTACCTAAATGCTAAGTTCACCAACAAGAACAATATAGTCTAACAAAATGTTCTCTATTAAAGGTCTTCTAGGGTTTCGAGTGGCTCTTTGCTAAATGTCAATTCCTCTCTTGATACTTCATCTTGTTATCCTCCTCAGTAGCTATACCTTCAAAAACCTTCCTGTCCCCATTTACTTAAAGGTAGAATTATGGGTCATGGCATACGATATGCTTTACATAAAATAGAATAAGAATCCCAGATACCAAGCACCTCTGCTCCGGATCTGCCCCGGCTCTGTGCTGACTACAGCTGATCCGGCTCAGAGTTGGGGCAGATCCGGAGCAGAGGTGCTTGCTATCTGGGAATGTACTTTATTTAAATCAAAACTTTTAAAACAAGGCCAAGAAATGCTTAAGAGAAGCAAAGTAAATTAAACACAAAATCTTAACATCGAAAAGATGACACATAATATATTATTATAACCATTCAATTGTTGGTACATTGTATCAATGAGATAGTCGAAGGGTCTAAGCTTCAAACTACAGCTCTGGAGCTGTTAGTCCAACCACAAAACATTACGACGGCAGTCACAAATGCTGGATCTACATTTTCAGGAACACCGTAACTGCTAACGATGGTTCTTTCCACAGAGGTTTCTACAATAGTTAGGCAGTAGCACTTTTAGGAAATGCTCCCCTGGAGTGAACTCCCTGAACAATATGGCAGCAGTTGTTCAAAGAAATTTCCATGAGTATACTTTGAAATGGTGGCTATTGAATTTAGGGTTAATATATTTGCTTGTCACATAAAACACATCATTTTTTTAAATAACTGATTTCTAGAAAAATGTGGGTTTTTTCCAAGCACCAGTCGTTTATTCCAGACACACTGTATATGTCATTCATGTGCCCAGGTAATGTCCTTTCTGAGGCACTGATTCAACTCAATTCCCCAGTTGGAAGTGTTCGTGTGATTCCAGCTGTAAGTCCTTGGGGTCTTGACATGACAGCCGGATATTTTTATGCACACTGTGCAGCTTGTATGCGGTAAGTCCACATTGCAGCTTGTGTGACAGAACTGTGGTGACAGGCTAATGATAGAGGGCCTTTTTTTAATTGGCAAGCCATCATCTCCCACGGATTAGAGGATATTTCTGGCAAAGGCTAATATTTTACACATCTTGACCATGCAGGACACTGCCTGGCATGCATTGGCTGACTTTCCACTATATCTAGCATCCCTGACCTTTAGCAGAGAAAAATATCTGCCAGGTGTCCTTGAGAGAAGAAAAGGAAAAAAAAACAACTACATCTGTGTCTGGTTTATCAAGCAATAAATAATACATTATAGAGCGAATTCTACCAAGTGCACCATAACGCACCTGTAGCAATAGAACTGCACTCACGAAGGGCTCAATGCTAATGCTTTGAAACCTGTACTGAGGAAATCCAAGTTACTTTAAGTAATGCTATTGCAATAATAATCTCTAGCAGTAGCACATCTGCTTGGAACATGAGTATTGAGAAAGAGGCTCTGTGGTGCAGTGCGTGCAATTTATTGTAATGCATTTGTTACATTATCATTGAGTGATCTGCCCTCTGTATTATTATATTATTATTACATATTATTAAGATTTTTTTCATACAATATAGGAATCTAAGTGTCATGATTTTTTATGTGCTGTTTGCTTTCTTTGTTATCCTCATCCCTGACGATATCGTTTTCTTTCCACATCGGATTTTTTTACCCAGCTGGCTTTCTTTTTAAGTCGGAGGTCGCCACGCCTCCTTCGCTAAAAGGATTGATATGACTTTGCCCACTTCGGCTCAATATATTTCTAGTCAGGGGTTTGCCAATTTAAATATATATTCTTTGTTTCTGGGAAGCTTAACTTCTTTTGGTTATTTGGCACTGTTGTTGGGTGCCTTGTTGGTTTTCTCTTTTATTGAGATTTCTTTTCTATCTGGTTGCTCGTTTGGTTCCTGGAACTTAAGCCCGTCGTTTATTCAGAAACGCGAGCTCCTTTCCTCTTATTTCGCCCAATCACTTTCAGCTGCGTCGACTCGCAGCTTGGTGCAGCTTCGCCTGCAGCGGCATCTGATACTCCACTCTAACCAGCCATTACACTAAGCGCATCACTTTACTGTTACCAAATGAAGACCACAAAGGAAAAATAATCCAAATGTAGCATTTTTGTTTATTTAATATATTGACTATTATTAAAATATTGCTAATAATATACCATAATATTATGTATTATTAAAATCTTTCATATTTTTTGCATATTTTTTCAGTGCTTTGTTACTAAGATCTTTTTGAATTTTTAATTCATCATTTCTCCACAACGTGAAAATGCGACTGATCATTTTTCTATAGTGGTCTTCAAATGTATAATGCTAATAACATTCAATATGTATAATTCAGTACATACAGCAATTTGAGTGCAAGTACCGTGAGGTACATAATATTTGGGACAAAGGCTTTTTCAGATTTGTGATCACACAATCTGCTCACGCTTACAGTGGAGATTTTCAGTGTGAATTAAAGAGTGCTTTTCTCTACTGTTTGATTTTACCACGTAGAAATGACAGCGCTGTTAATACATAGACCTGTTTCAGGGTACCATAATGTTAGTGACAAATCTCCTTGCCAGTGTTTCTTGCCAGTGAGTGGATAAATAATTGAACAGGTGTGTGTACTCAATTCCTTGCTCATTGCAAGTACAAGAACAAGAGAGTTTTCATTATCTTGTCATCATGATAGACTTTTGTTTGCCTTTCGAGTCTGTTATTGGCTTTTGTCTACAAGTTTAACTCAACAAGAATTGTGACAGTATGTAAAATGCGAATAAAACCAGAATTAAAAAGAGCAGTCAGAAAAGGCACAGTTGTTTACTACAAGACGTTTCAAGGTTTGCCACTTTGCCAAATGCTGCATGAACAAATAGTCAACAATTTAAGAAAAATGTTTCTCAATATGCTTATATAATAATTAAAAGTCCATAACATAGTGAAAAGGTCTCAGAGAAAGTGGAGCATTCTCCATACACAATAGACAGGGCTGAATACAATTATTGGATGCGGGACCTTCAAACAGAGGTGGAATCCAGGTTCAGAGAGTAGAAGTCCACTCCGGAATCTCCTGGTCCACAGATCTTCACAATTCTCTGTCAGCTGGTAGAATGAAGTCACATGACTGCATTTAGGGGTGGAGGAGAAACAGGGCAGGACTTTTACTTTCTGACTCCAGGATTTTCCACCTTTGCCTTAACCATATCTAGAGTGGGCTTTTTGGGGCTTCCTGGGGCCGGGGGGCCCCCCACCCCCTTCCCCCCAAGTAACTCTTTGTGTTTAGTATATTGATTTGAATATAGAGCCTAAAGACCACCTTAATAATGGAAAAATAGGTCAATTTGTTGGTAGTAGAACCTTTTATCAGGAAAATAAAATAAATTTAATGACGTCATCAAATTAGCATAAATTAATTCTGCTTAACAAAGCTGACATTAAATTAAGTAAGATATTGTAAATATAATGCAATAAGTATATGTTAAAAAGAAAATCTGGAAACTACATTGATGAAACCGAAATTGGAAATTTTTTTTCAGACATGCCTGTTAGAAAACCGTTGCCATGGAAACGGCGAAGATAATAATAATAATAATAATGCATCAATTTTATATAGCGCTTTTCTGCTTTCTGGGAACTCAAAGACGCTTCACAAGGATACATTATTCATTCACTCACACATTCACACTCTGATGGTGGTAAACTACGTTTTTGTAGCCACAGCTGCCCTGGGGCAGACTGACGGAAGCGTGGCTGCCAGTATGCGCCTACGGCCCCTCCGACCACCACCAAACATTCACACACAGCCACACAGTGTTCCTATATTGCATGTTTTGTGGGTGGGGGAAACCGGAAAGATGGTGGACTTAATTTATTGGTATGAAATTGTTCCCAGACTATCTTTAGGAAAGGTCACCAAGTTTGGTGGTCCTAGCTCAAGCCGTTCAGAAATTAAACAACGTGAAAATTGGCGTGGGCATAAAAAGCCCTGCCCCAGATCTAGATAGGGTTAAAGGATTACAATACGCTCTTGAAGAGCGTATTGCTGAAAACACCTCAGAAGACCCATGTCAGTAAACGCAGTTCGTTGTGGCATAATCAAATGTGATGCCACAGCTGATACGCAAAGAGGAAGCCATATATCAGCACCGTCCAGAAGTACTGCTGACTTCTCTGGGCTCAAGCTCGTCTTAAATGGACAGATGTGAAGTGGAAAGGAGTGCTGCGGTCTGATGATTCCATCTCTCAAATTGTTCTTGGAAATAATAGATGTGCTCTCAGGGCCAACGACTCGGAAGGGTATAGCACATTTTAAAATAACCTAATGCTACCTTCGGATGCTGTCTTTTTTTTTTAGCAGGATAACTCCAAGCCACACTCTGCACATACTAGAAACAGCGCGACTTTGTCATCACAGTATGCTGGTTCCATATCAGCCTTTCTGCAGCCGGGACGTGTCTCCTATTGAAAATGTACAAACGTATGACTGAAAGTGCAGATATGGAGACACTGGGCTGTTGACCAAGTGATGACATGAGGGTTGTGACAGTCACAATCTCTGAAGATCAGTACTTCCTTGACGAGGACGTCCTGATGTTAGGTGGCTTGTTGCTAACCAGCAAAAGATATTTCGGGGCTGATCAACAGTTGTGTACCTGAGCATTATTGGGTGTTTTGGCCTTTTACTTCCAATACACCCTCTGCTGAGGGAAGCCCATCACATGTTGATCAGATCCAAGTGCGAGCCTTATACCTAAGTACTGGCCTGCGATGATGGTCAACTGATGGCCCAGGTGGGGCCCTCCCTTTCATCCACGGCCAGTGACTGTATCGATTTGTGGTCTTCTGCAAGTTCTTTAGTAGCCTTCCTGCAAGCCTGGCCACCAATTCAAGGTCCCTTGGGGAGCCTTATTGTAGAGTTGGCCACAAATCCCTTGTGTCCCACCTCAAGTAGGTGCAGCTTGATGTTCCAGCTTCAGTTCTCTGCGTCTGCTGCGAGACTGGGATATTGCAGTTGCCTCCTCCTGGGCCTAGTTTATGGCTTCCTCCCCAGGGACTGTCAGCTTGACGATGAAGTCACATTGCTGTGAGGTGGACCAGAGCGCTAGATTTGGTCTCAGGATGGTGCTGGCAATCTCCGGGGAAAAGGTGAGTTTCTTGCCAAGATCGACACAGCTTCTCAAGTGCCTGGCCTCTTTAAGTGAGTCTGACTCTTCCTGCGAAAGGTTTGCCATTTTTCTCTCTTCCTCCCAAAGGAAAAGTGATGGGTGTGGGAGGGTTGGTTGGTGGTTCTACTGTAATGCATTGGTTGCATGTCTTCTCTCCTCAATTTCAGTTGCCAGGCATCTCACTACTCGATTGTGCCTGCAGGAGTATCTGCCTTAGGCTAGTGTTGCAACCAATATTTACTTGAGATCGGAAGGAACTGCGCAGAAGGGACAGGCAGTATCCTCTCCTAACCAAAGGTCTAAATTTGTGAAAAAAGGAAGTATATCATGTGTAACACAAATGAGGAAACTTGTCCTATTTGCTTCTGTATTCCGCTGGTCTTTTCAGGAAATTTTCCTCCCTCATTGAACTCATTTGTCTCATGGTGTGATTTTTTGAAAGGACATTACCATGTTACCGACAGGCTGGAAGAGTGACCCATTTTTTGACAGCTTGAATATCTAGAATCCAAAATAAATAAATGAATAAATTAAAAAAAAATCTCTCTTGCAGTTTTATAGTTTTATAAAATATTTGCCTGTTTGGTTGTTCCAAACATATTGGAGCACTTGCTACAGTTCTTGTGTAAACTAATGATCCCACTTGTGTCCATCTCTCCACTTAATCCCAGATAGCCTTGATGATGCTGTAATCAGGGCTTTGTCAAGGTGATATTACCTGTATCAACCATCTTCACAGGAATACAAACACTTTATATATGGTATGTTAATATATTTTGAATTAACATAAAGGGTCTTTTTAATCTAACATTTAAAAGGAAAACAAAAAATAGACACCTAAGACATAAGTTAACAGAGGTCACGGTCTATCAACTGCTTGCGGTCATTAGGACATACACCTTAATGGATTTAACCTGAGGCGCATTACTGTACTTTGTCTACGTCTCTGTTGATCTAAAATGACCAAATACTGCTTATTCATATTAATATTTCTACAAACCATTGTCTCTATAAAATAGATTTTTAGTCCGTATAAGATACATTAAATGGACATATATTAATATGGCATTTAGACGCCTGACAGATACGCTTCTCGACAATTCAAAAGATATTTTTTTCCCCCCCGAGAAACAAATTTTCAGATGGTTCTCTGTTCATTTCTGATTGAGCATCCAGTTCCACTCAGATGGAAATTATGTCAAATGGCCCTTGCAGTATTTATTTCAGTATTTTCTGTATTATTTTCAGGAATATTTTCAAACAAATGAGAAATCTAAATGTATAAATTCTATCTAAATGTATACATTCTAAGTAGCTTACAGTAAAATTCCAATATTGTTCAATATGCGTGCAATATTCACTGTATACATGACTTTGAAAGAATGTGCAGTTACGTAAAAATATGCTATGAACAAAGACCAATTTTGATATTTTTTCCAAGGGCATTTCAGGAACATGACAGTGATACTTTTGTTTCAATTCAAAACATAATTTTGCACCAGAATTTCATTCACATTTACCCATAATTCAAAAGAACAGTCAGGCTCTCTGTTCATTACCAATTGAGCTTTCAATTCCACTCGCCTGTGAAATATAACAAATGGCCCATTCCGATCGGGAAAAACTTCATTGGTATGCATGACTCGCTCTCTGCGTGGTCAAAGTATTGGATTGGATCAGCAAAGCTGTGCAGTGCTACTGCATCCAAAAACAGTGGAGAGCCAAAGGTATGAGGAGAACGGTTAGGGAGAAAGAGGGATTCAACACTAAATAACTCTGATGGTACCTCCCTCCGGATGGAAATGCAGTTTTAACACGCCCGTGTTTACCTTGGTGACCTTGGGTTCACAGCTGATGGAATATGAAGAGAACAGTGTCATTAGCCAGCAAAAACTAACATTGACAAGGACATGTGAAGTGTCCCGTTGCAAGGTTGCAGTAACTGTAAACAAAGGCCCTCAAGAATTATTAATCCAACGTCACACATTGCCCTGGATTCATTTTGGAATGAATAGCATTGTTATCTACATAAAATGACTTCTAAAGTTGCTACCCCGTTTCCAGAAAGGGGACGCTGTAGAAAATGTAAATAAAAACAGAACACAATGATTTGCAAATCAACCTCAACCGTATATTTAATGGAATATAGTACAAAGACAATATATCAAATGTTGAAACTGAGAAATTTTATTACTTCACCTGCGACAGAATCAGGCGAGGTATGGCAAATGGTGCAGTTGGTTTATTTGTCTGTCTGTTTTTTCTTTGTCTATTTGTGTGTCAGTGTGTTAACAAACTGGCGTCTACATGGCTGCACTGATTGACTTCAAACTTTCACAGTAGGTGGTCAATGGTCCGGAGATGGCCTGATTAAATGTTGGGGTGATCGGGTCACAATCGAGGTCAAGGTCATCACAAATGCCAAAAGTCTTTTTTTCCTGTACTTCCTTCAAATTCATCACATTGACTTCAAACCAAAACAAAAATGTGCGTCTTTCAATTCTGCTACCAACCATGTGCTGCAAGATGGGGTAACTGCAAGATCATTGGTGAAAATAATATATTTTCCATTGAAACTCAAAAATGGCTGCAGATCGTCAGATTTCTACTATTCTGAGCATAGAGGAACTGCTCTTTGGGCTTTTATTTGCCAACATGACCTTTGACCTTGAAAGGTCTGACACAAGGCCACGGATCTTCAAAGGACTATATATTGAAAAAAGTTCACGGGAGACAGATGTTTACCATTACCATCATATAGGAAGTTCCATAAGGGCTTTCAGTTGCCATCATGACTTTTGACCTTGAGTGACCTTGCCCAAGGTTGCGGATTTTAAGAGAGCAGTCAAGATTTGTTTTGGCTGGCAACACTAGTTGTTTTTTGAAAACATTTTTTCATTCTGAATTTGATGTCAAAAGTTGAAAATGTCAAACCCCAAATTCTGCACACATTGCAACAATATGGCTTCATAATAATCAAGTCTGGGTGCTAAACTGGCCTGCCTGTGGTTGAGATCTTTCACCCACTGAAAACATTTGACGCATTACGAAACAAACAATACGACAATGGAGGCTGCATAGCGTTAAGCAGCTGAAATTCTACATCAAGCAAGAATGGGGAAACATTTTGCTATCAAAACTACACCAGCTGGTCTTCCTAGTTCCTAAATGCTTACAGACTGTTGTGAAAAAAAGAGGTAATACATCATAGTGGCCAGCATGCCCCAGTGCAACTTTTTTGAAATGGTTGCTGGCATAAAATTCAAAATGGGCATATGTTTTCCATTAAAAAACTAACAGAAAAAACCAATAAAATGTCAAAATCCAGTATGTTGTCTTTGTACTACGTTGTATTTTCTACAGAGTTTAACCCCATAAAACCTATTAACTCAAATATGGATCTGTCAAATGCAGCTGCTGTTTTTCAACCTTTAGAACTTCAGTCTTATTTAAAATTCTGGTGGAGATTCCTTAGTTTCAAACGATCCTATGTCCTGTTGAACTTCAGGGAAATATGTATTAAGCAGTGAACAAGATGTAAATATTTTCCATTTCATGTAATGCTGAGGCCCTAAAAAACATGGTATCCTGGGTTTGAATATTTCTCTCAAAATAAGTGCCATGTAGCTTCAGTGAAGTGCTACAACCATGGATTAACCAAAAAAATGCTTTTTTATTGTTGAATCTACTTAAGGAAAATCTTAAGTGAAAAACTTAGAGTCTAAATGGTTAAATGATTTGCACATCATTGCATTCTTTTTTTTTTTTGGAGATGGTTTGAATGTCTTCATCAGGTATTTCACGGGTATGAAAGTAATTTGTCCAACAATAAAAAACATTCTGTCCCAAAATCTCCTTCATTTCTATCTGCGATCCAAGGGGTTTTCCTTTATTTCAAGTAACTAACGACAGGAGATGAAATATGGCCTCTGGTCTCCATAACCGCTCCTGAAAATACAGTTTAAGGTGGAAGTTCATCATTTTGAAAAGAAGCTGATGACAGGGAATAGTAATGGCTGGTCATTACCCTGGTCTTTTTCCTCCCATATCTTTGCTGTTTTTCTGGTTGTTCTATGTTATTATTCTCACTGTGTCACTAAATCCGAGCGCACACAAGCGGCTGAAAAGGAGGAATTGAGTTCAAGTGTTTATGGCATCGCTGGTGTCATGTCGACGTGCCCCTGTCATCTCCTTCAGCTCGGCTGTCTTGATGTCTTTGGATAGCCGGGCAGAGCCGGGGAAGATCCAATAGCGAGTCCTGAACCTGATAGGGTTTTGATATATTTTGTTCACAATGCAATGTGACAGCCTCATGCGGGGGAAACAAAGGCGCCATTTGCAGCACAAGTGCCGACCTGCGGGTTTACCTTAAAAGCCCATTAGCTCGCTGACCCTCCGTGGTCTCGAGGAGAGTATGTAATTTTTCACACTTCACAACAAAGGCGCAGTTTCTTCTCTGTTTCATAAATGTGTGATGATAATGCTGTGAGTCAGTTGTACCAAGTAAGACATCTGATAAAAGAGAAAAATGAGAAGGCTGCTATTGTGATGGGCAAATTCAATGGCATTAGTGACCATACACATTCAAATTGACATGCTGACCAATAAGAGGAAAGGACGTAACTTGATTTGGCTTTGGCTGTAAGATACTCTTGTTTGCTCATGTCAGAGCGAGGAGAAAAAAAAAAAAAAACTTTTCCCCAGGCCTAAGAATAGCAAGATCAATTTAAGACAGGAATGCATGAGCTCATCCGACACTTCATAAAATATGACGATTTGCATTTCATTTATTTAGTTGACACTCCTCTCCAAAACGACTTAAAGTCGACAATACAAACCAAGGGCCAATCCAACCTGGAACAATTGAGGGGCTGCTCTAACCAGTGTGCGCGGTTTATCTTTTCGATCTGTCATAGAAATAACCTGAAATATAAAGGGAAGAAATCATTTTATGAAAGAACACTTATTTAGCAATATTTAATTTGGATTTAAGAGTATAGGCGGGAAGAAACTTAATATTTTTGCGTGCTGTTGGTAGCAAGTGTGGCAGAAATGCTGCAGGTGTAGTGTTGAGATAACAGTTTGTTGAGGTGGCCTGGTTATTCATTCCAATATTTTAATAAGTGAGAGAGATGAAGGGAGCAAGGGATTGAGAGAGTAAAAAATGTATTCAGAAGATTGAAATAAATAAAATAAAATTAGATTAGATGAAGGCGCACTTGACCGCTTAAAATTTCTTTCCCTGTAAATCAAATAGAATAGTGCGACAACCACTTCAAGATGCAAATGTGACCACTATTATAAGCCATCAGTTTAAATTTAATCATTTCAATAAAAAAATACATAAAATCTCAATTGCACCAGTTGAAACGGGCCAATTTCTTTAAAAGGATTCATGAATTTGTGATATTATGAACTATCATGCAAAACGCAGAAAGTGTTTAAACCCACTTCTAGGAATGAACGGTTCAATGGCTCGAGTGGTTGGGAGGTGCCTGAAGGAGGAATAAAATTAAAATTTAGCCGGTATTTCCCTCATATCTTTACATAATGTGGAAATTAAACTTTGCATGGAATCAAGCTATAAGACTTAATTTGTACAATCTATTCTTCCTTTCATAATATGCCTTCAACCCAGTCTTCTTTGTCCTTCAAGAATTTTTATTTGTGCATACTGGCTATCATCTATCACAGCATGTATGCTGCTCAAAGTTTGGCTTTATTTTGAAGAAATGGCTCCATGAAATGTTTGAAGCCTGCAGAGGTTTAAATCAGTCATACGCTCTGAGCTACTCATGGTTTCAAGACCAATGAGAGGATTCGTGACTGATTATGGGCCGATGTGAATGAGAGGCAGGGTCAGGGTCTCTCTTAGCTATCTGAAACATTCACAGATGAGGAAAAGCTGAGCCAGTTTCTGATATCTACTCCTCAAACTGCACAAAAATGCTGGTTTTCCAGAGATATCGCGACTTGGATACGTCCGTATATTATCTGTATCCGGGGATATACGGATTGATACGCTCTGGATACCGGTTTGTACACGTTTCATATCCGGGGGTATCCCAACTCCGGATTGGGATTGCTCTGATACGCCTTGTATCTTCGCTCCGTACACGCATCCGGCTAACAGACTTGCTTGAGGTATCCTGGGGAAAATATCTCCAAATACCCGTCAGTATCTGGAGCATATACGAACTCCAGATATGTCCCAGGAAATACCATCCATATCTGGGCTCATAATGTCTCCGATTATTTTCTACCACCCGCATCCTGCCCAGGTTGATATTTATGCGTATGCCCATTATCGTCCATAATATTGATATCACTTAAGATATAGATTTTGGTAGTTGAAAAGGTTAATATGAAACAGGATAATTAATAGGATAATTTTGAATTCGATTATAATTCACAAGTTTAGGAGTTAAACGCAAGCCATTTTGCACGTAACTTTTATTTGGAGTGAAACATCCTTCTGAGTAGGACAGATATCCGTGATAAACCAAACAAATACAAAGCCAATTTTTTGTTAGCGATGAAAGTGAATGACACTTCAAACTCATACTGTGGCACGGGCAGTAAAAAAGGTGACGCCCCGGGAATAGATATTCAAAAGGTCGTAAATGGGGAAAACACGGGGAACATTTCTTCTTGCAATTATGCCCTGTTGCATTAAGATACTCACTCTACATGTGCCTTAAAATGTATTACATTTGTTATGGCCCCAATTTGTTATTACATTTACAACATAACAGCAACAGCAAGGGATGACAGACACAGTTTTAAAAACTTAAACACATTTAATGAAAAAAAACAAAGACTAAACTACTATCTACACTTAAGACCAAGATTGAACACAACAAAAACAGAAATATTTACAGTCCCTCTTTGTTGGGGTGGCTTGGTGATGTCCTGGGCAAGGAAAAATGCTCTAACACAGGCAAAAATCCACCAAAGAAGACTTCACAGGTCTTGAACAGAATTAAAGGTCTGGTCACACGTATCCTTCTTCTTGCAATTTCTCCTACTACTTTACTGTCTCAATTCTTTTCCTTATATACTCTTTTGTAGACCCCACCCACATTTAGACCTCTTTTTTTTAATTTTCGGGGACTTGCCCCAGACATGTCCAGGACATGTCTAAACATAGCTCCAGTCTGAGCTGAATAAAAAAAAAAGGTAAATACTGCCATCCAGTGGCCTATATTCACATTACACCGTATACGGTCGAATACGTGATAAACAAATCTTGACTCAAAGTCAAAACACGCCTGGATGATCAGAAATCGGGATACTGCCGGATACGGTCCGAAAACACAGCGTGTCATGAAATAGACGGTGTCAGGATACCTCTGGATTCCGAGGTATTTAGTTCCGTCCATTTCATTTAGTGGTGGTGTCACATTAATGTGCCGTTGGATTCTTTAAACTGTCTGTTTACCAGTTAAATAGGCCGAATCAAACTGGCATACTTTGACGCAGCATGAAATAGCGTCAAGCATCCTTTGGAATTGGACAGATATCCGTGATAAACTAAACAAATACAATGGAAAATATTTTGTTGTTGATGGAAGTAAATAGCACTTTAAATTCAAGGACAGTGGGCAAAGTGTGGGCAAGGACAGTAAAAGCTCTAGTGACGACTTGAATAGGCCACACTTTTAAAAGTCAAATTATTATTCGTTAAAGTTTGCCATTGATACTCTGGAAATGTTTTAATAGTTACTTATAACCGATGTGCCTTAAAATGTGTTACTGTAAATACGGTCCGGATAAGTGATAAACAAATCGCAGTTTTTATTGGTACAGCAGTCGATTTCAAGGGATTAGGATAGGGATTCAGAATTATGGTTAGGGGTTAGGGTTAGGTTAGGGCAGGGCTTGAAATGGGGACTGCCATACCTCTCCACATTGAAATGCATTGAAAAACTGCCGTACCCGTAGCAACTGCCTAAACAAATATTGACTCAAAACACGCCCTGATTCCCCCGGATTTGTCAATGACGAGGGTAAAGCTGGATATGTCCGAATACGCAGCGTATCATGAAATATACGGGGTCAAGATATCTCCGGATTCTGAGGTATTTTTCCCAAGGTCAGATCCAATAGATATTAATTTCTGTCCAGTTGTCATATAAAAGCATTCAAATCATTTCAGTGTTACAGACTCACAGATGGGGGCGGTAAACACTATTCTGGTTGTAGTCCATGCTAATATTCATTAAAGTGAAACCCAGATTTAACAAGAACCATAAGGAGATGGCATATCTCCCTGACCCCCAGCAAAAATGTAGAACAGTAATTTGTAAAGAATATGTCTCAGAAAACATGATATTTTATGAACTATGAATATCTAGTCCAGACATGATCACTATATGCATCATCTTTCCATGGAAAACCTCAGAAAAAGAGCATAAACAAGAGTCATTTGGAGATGACATATCCCGACCCCCACAAATCGTAACTCAGCTTTTATGATGAAGATATTAGAATGCAGAGTTTGCATGTGTGAGAAGAGATGTCATGATCACTAGTGGTCACATAAACAGATTTTGTATTCATGAAAACATCTTGACATAGTGGATAATGTGTCTGTGAATTAAGTTTAATTAACCTAGATCATATGGTTTGGGAGATATATGCCCCAAGCAAGACAGCCACTCTCAAAGCCAATATAAGTTCCCTTTCTACATAGAAACTTTGAAAGGAAAATGAATCAATAAACTCCAAAACAGAAAAAGGCAGATCTACTCGTAGTGGGTAATATATCTGTGAAGTTAGGTGAACCTAGGACTCACAGTTTAGGAGATATGCTTCGGACAAGGTAGCCACCCTCAAAGTCAATCTAAGTTCAATGTTTCCATGGAAACCTGAGAAATTAAATAATCTAGAAGCTTCAAAATAGCAAGAGGCACATCTACTCATACTGGTTAATATATGTGTGAAGTGTGGTGAACCTAGACCATACGGTTTAGGAAATATGCTCCGGACAAGGTAGCCACCTTCAAAGTCAATCTAAGTTCAACGTATACATGAAAATCTCAAAAATTAAAAAAAGAAGAAACTTCAAAATAGCAAAAGGCAGATCAACTCATATTGGTTAATATGTCCATGAAGTTTGGTGAACCTAGGACATACGGCTTAGGAGACATGCTCCGGACAAGACAGCCACCCTCAAAGTCAATCTAAGTTCACTGTTTCCATAGAAACCTCAAATATTAGATGATGTAGAAGCTTAAAAATAGCAAAAGGCACATCTACTCATAGTGGTTAATATATCTGTGACGTTTGGTGGACCTAGGCCACACAGTTTAGGAGATATGCTCCAGAAAAGACAGCCACCCTCAAAGCCAATCTAAGTCCACTGTTTCCATGGAAACCTCAAATATTAGATAATGTAGAAGCTTCAAAATAGCAAAAGGCACATCTACTCATAGTGGTTAGTATATCTGCGACGTTTGGTGAACCCAGGCCATACGATTTATGAGATATGCTCCAGATAAGGTTGACACCTTCAAAGTCAATCTAAGTTCCACGTTTCTATGGAAACCGCAAAAATTAAGAAATCAAGAAACCTCAAAATAGTAAAAGGCACATCTACTCATACTGGTTAATATATCTGTGAAGTTTGGTTAACCTATGATGCATAGTTATGAAGATATGTACTGGACAAGAAAATGATTACAGACGGACAGATGGACGGACGGACATACTGATGACTATATCCCCCCGTCATTTGTATGTCGGGGGGATAAAAAATGTCGCAACCTGCTTCAGTTCAGCAACTAAGTTGGTCAGGTCTGGAATAACTTTCTGCATATCTGTTTAATCTACTGATACAATGTATACAATGAAAGATACTATACATGTATATATTTTTATAAAGTGAGAAAAAATGATTGTGTTATTGAGCATTGGAATCTCCTTAAACCCTCTGTGCAGATTTAGACGCCGGCGTCCGTAAATTCCGAAATTTAATTGATAAATAATTCTATGATTAAATTTCCAAACGTCTTGCTTCATTGGAATAATTTTCCAGAGTCTCCGTGACATACAGTAAATACTGAGTTATAAAGCCTTAAATATACTCATGCACAACAGGAAAAATTGGAGATATTAGTATTCTGCACAAAGAGGTTAACTGCACATGAAAACAACCATGAACTCAGTGAAGTATTAATCAGTATGTCTGTCTGACAAGTGCTACAGCAGTTGTTACCAGGCTAAATTTGCCCTGTATTTATTTTTGCTTCAGAAACATTAGGGGGTGGCCAGGTCTATGCAGCAGCTTTACCACAGATGGAAGAATTTAATTAAGTTAATTTTCATGTTTTCATGTTATATTTTTTGAAAAGTATTGTCGCTTTCACTACAACTTGCTTTCGTCATTCGAAACACCAGCTATTCTAGAAAATGCGTGTGCATTTTTCTGCTTGGTTATAAAGACAAGCCAATTCATTTCATGCTGCAGTATCTTAGTGCAGACAACTTAACAAAACCAAAAAGCTTCTTTTGAAAAATCTGAAGTCTGCTCCAGCCCCACCCCCAAGCCCACTGCATTACATCATCTAATGCTATACTTAGCTAAGAAAAAAAAACTGCATTTGCTGTACGTGCTAGCCAAGTATTTCACATTTGGAGATATGTTGTAATATGAATTTTTTAATATTGCAGGTCTAGCTTGGGATTAAACGAATATCATTCAGTATCATAAGAGTGGATGTAAGGAGTCTGTAAGAAGCTTTTGTGTTCGAGCACAACCATTCATATAAAATAAAATTTCTCCTCGTCACTTTTCTTGGAGAGAAAGGCTTCTCTGCAGAGTATCTGCTGACAGCAGGGATAAGGTGACACAGTATCGCCTCAGCTGAATAAAAGTAATAACAAAAAGCTTTCAAACTTCCCGGCCACTGCCAACCCTGAATACAGAATACTTAGCAGAGTACGACAAAGGAAAAGTCATAACTTTTTGCCGACTTTAGAGAGAAGACAGACGGCGTAAACGTGCAGCAAGCGATTGAATACAATGAAAAGGACATTACAGCCCACAGACGGAACAAAGCCATCTGCTCACCTTGCAGCTTGTTGCAGTGACGGTGTTTTAGGGATTGGGTGGGGCGATGTGTACGCCACAGAAACAGGCTCCTTTCCTGTCCTGCGGGGGGAAACACTGCACATGCCGGCCCGTTTCCATTCTCTTGAGCCACCGGCTTCCAAGGGGAGTTAAAACCAGCAGAAATGCCAAAGGGCTAAAGCCGCAACAACTTATAACATTTAACACTTCCCCACGAAAAGGTTAGCGCCGCTTGGAAGTTCTGTCTGACCTTTATTCAAGTAATCGACATGGCATTCATTCCAGCCGTAGAGCCACTGGTGGCCTGAATTATGTAGCATTCCTGCCTGACCTCGTTCAAAAAAATCCCTCCGCTCTCATCTTAAAAGCCGTCGGGCTCCCACCTGTGGGATGAATGCAATAGCGAGAAAAAAAGCTGACTCGGTAAACTGAAAATAAATCAAACCCATACATTATGGAGCCCTTGAATGAAAACCCTCTTCAGCTTCTCTGCAGTTTGCCCATTTCGCACATGGTAAGTAGAGGAACTATGGGGTTGCTTGAGGGCAATTGCGCACAGTACGACAAGAAAATATACAACCAGGACTCAATGGTCAGGCAAATCTCAGCCCAGCCGCCATGATGTCCGACATTTGTTAAGAGGTAAGCTATTAATCTTAATAGCTTTTTCTCCTAGCTTTTACTCTCTTGCGCGTGACCTTTCAGGTGCACATGAAATGCCAGATGTTTGATTGTGCGGATAGGCGGACCAAAGCTCTTTGGCAGCTGGGCTTTGAAGCAGGGCTCCTTTAAGTGCAAACTTTATGAAGGTGTAGCGAAACCTGATGGGACAAGATCCATTAATAATGCATGCAGCTGCTATTTGTCTGCTCTGACTCACTTCTCTGGGTTATGTGCCAATTCGCTGCTCTAGTCCCCGCTAATTAAAGGAGAATAAATTACTCCTTAATTATTTGTTATTTTTTCCTCGTTTTTTTTTTCCCAGTAGTAAATTAGATCCAATGCTGCTGCATATTTGTCGCCAGACATTAAAACATCTTCTGCATGAGCTGACAGCAAGTTTGCATGCAAGAGGAGTGTTTGGGGACGATCTGTGCCTGCGGTAGGCTTGTCAGAGTCCGCAATTTACATCTCAGCCAGCAGTGCATTATAAGAGGAAGTTTCCCCGACCTCTTGTCGAGATTTCCCATGCAGCTCATGGAAATGGCCTTCTGACAGATTCAGAAGCAAGTGCACAATACCTGCCTTATTTTCCCCTGTACTTCTCCACCCCCACTGCCCCCTGCTGGACATCCAGGCCAGATAAATACTCCTTGAATTCCTGTGCCATTCACAACTCACAATTGGCTCAGTTCTTTTAGAAGGTTCCTTGACATTCATGCTGAGCTGCACACAATCTAATTATGGGTTTGCGTAAGGGCCATGTCTTCTTCAGCGGATTATCTCATAAGGCATATCTATTGCAGCTTTCCTTGAAGGCTGTATGAGAGGCCATTTTACAGTTCTCCTCTGTTAAAAATAGTGCAACTAAACAATGCTCCATGACTCACATATTATTTTCCAATTACTTATCTCTCTATAGCTCTGTCTTTTGTACTTTACAGAACATAGACACGTTTTTTTGCATGCATGTGTCCCCTGCAGACTCACACAAGTCAGTCTGAATTTTTCACAGCTGCCTCCAAGCTTTAACCCAAATGCCTTACACCAGTGCTTCATACATTCTATTCTGTGTCCTGTTTCCCACAGGCAAAATTTACCAGAAGAGAATTTGACAATTGGTCTGCTTTTATGTGATTATTGATCTGCTGTCATAGTGATTGGCCATAATCTAGCCTGGCATAGAAAAAAAAAAATCACACTGAACCGTAATTAAGTGCAATTTTTATTTAATTATATGCCCTTCGTCAGTGCAGTGTCAGTAGCTTCAGTTTGCTTCTTTGCCATATTTCTTAAAAACAAGGATATTAGTCCTTCAGAAAGCTTTCTTCTTCCACAGAGCAGGAATGCATCCAAACGCTTCTGTTGGAGTAAGTAACCTTTGGATTCTTTATTAGCCAAGGAAGATGGTTCATGTGGCTAGCTAGCAGCATTACTTGCCTCAGTGATAATATTAGAGCCACCTTGGAGGCCATATGAGGCTTGCTCTGGTCCCGGCATCCGAGACATTTTACGAAAGGGGCAATTTGTTCCACTGTGTACTTCCAAAACTGAGCAATGAAAAAATGTCTCCAATGTATAATGCTGCCTTCTCAAGTGAGAATGATTTCAAAACAGGTTCAGCTCAGAGTCAGGAGCAACAAGTACGTTTTAGTGTATTTTGAGAGCAAAGCAAATGCTGACTTAATTCTTAATGCTCGGGAGAATGTTAAATTAGATTCCCTTAATTGCATTCATACACCTCCAGAAAGCTCATGGAAAAGCTTAAAAAACAAACGTACTGTTCATTTCTATGGTTCTATGGTTCATTTTTTTTAAAAAAGAAACATAAATACTCCAAAAGTAAATATCTAAGCATTTGCAATGTATTCAGATGTGTACTCCTGGTCTTAATATAATGCATACATTCTGACTGACTGACCTTGCGCACACATGCACAAACACATTTGCATGCCCGTTTCCTAACTAGCTTATTCCCAAGGAGTGTTCCGCTCGGAGTCTCCTCTCAGTTAAACATGCATGTCTTTGGAGTGCGGCTGGAAGCCCACACGAATACGAGAACATGCAAACTCCACACAGAGACGCCTGAGGCCATATTCAAACCCCCGACCTTCAGGCTGTGAAGTAACAGCGCTACCCCACTGCGCCACTGTGCAGCTTCATGATATTTTATGATTCTAGAAATCAATATCCCCACTTTTGATGTTGCATATCCTCACTTCCTCCTATACTCTCTGGCTAATACAAAGTTGCCTACTATAGCTCTGTTTTGATCTCGAGACAGGCTTCTCTCAGTAGGCCGGAGCTCTCGAGTGGGTACAGCTGCCGGAGATGCCGCGGCACGGTGGAGTGAGAGGTCTCTACGGCTTACGACAGCACCGGGAGAGGATAGGCGTCTGTAGAGCCCTGCGGTAAAACAGGTACACTGCGGTAGAACAGCTGCGCTGTCTTCAACTCAGGTTTGATCTTCTAAGACATGGGGGTTGCAGGACTGTCATTGTTAAATCCTATCATCTCTCACTCCCTTTCATTCGCCCTTCATCCGAACTTCCTCAAGCACTTCAATCCCCTCTTCTCTTATTTTTTTTTTTTTTTATGTTTTAACAGCATTCTGCCATATGATCCCCTTCTCTAAGTCACACTGCTTTTCTCCCCAATCTTTGGCGGAAGTGCCGTCACCTATCAAGATTCTATCGATGGCTCGTCTCCCCTTGATCTCCGCCTGAGTGGCATCAAAATGCATGAGTTCAACGGAGGAAAAAATGAAATATAGAGGCAAGACGCACAAAACAACTGATTGAAAATAAAACCGCTCCTCCGGGGAAAAAGCAAGCTTAAGAACGTGCAATGTGCCTCATCCACTCAATTAGAATTTCCTGTTAATTGGCATTGAGCAAGTATGGGAATACTTCTGCTCCTGGTGTCTGTGCAGGGAGAGGTGTGTTTACTTCACAGCATCAATCAAATGTTTACCCACCTTGCCTGGCCTTTTTTTCTCTTTCCCTGAGCTCCATTAGAGTAAGGATGCCAACAGTTGAGGGCCTACTGCAGCCCAGTCTATCTGGAGCCTTTTGCAGCAATTATTTCTGATGAACTGGACCATATAAATACAAGCCTGTGCATGCTATTTTCCAATAAATGCGAACTTTTTTGAGACTACAAACCTCATTTTCTCACATAATTTTGGCCTCAGAGGAATGTTACATGCAATATGGTTTGGCTGAATGTAAAATGACCTGTTAATAAGTGTAACCGTACATTCTCTCGCTGGTCATGCACTCAACCATTAGGTTGCACACCTCTGTCTGTCTACATTCATGCTGCTATGACATGCAAATAAGAAATATACAAAAGTTTGTCCAAAAAAATGTCAAAAGTTTGGACACGCCCACATTTTTCTTACAATATATGTTAAATAAAAAAATAAGCAGCCGTTATTTTCCAAAAAAAAAAAAAGATCTAATTCTTAAATCCATAAAACAAACCATTATTTGTTGTCATATTTGCAGAACATTCTCACTTTTTTTTTTTTTTTTAACAAAGGCAGTCATGAATTTGTAATGAATTAGCAGCTGGACGGCTGTCTAACTTCCCAAAGACGTGCTGCACTTGAGGTGTGCTTTGCAAAATATGGCTTCTTTGATAATTCCAAAGTTTTGGACACTACTCGAACAAGTAAATCATTCTCTTTTCTCTTATAATTGTTAACCTCTCACAAGATTCCTTTTGAGATTAAATAGAGAAGTAAAGCTGTTTAAATTTCTCTCAGAACAGAGTGCTGTGACATTAGTAAAGTGTGTCCAAACTTTTGACTGGTACTAGTCATTGAAATGTAATGTAAACCAGAGTGCTTAAAGTACCAAATTCCACCACTGTATGCCCAAATGCACAGAGTGAACAGGTTTGAATAAATATCTCCGGATGTTTTCTGATAAAAAGTCTCATTGCACATTGTGTGCTACACAATGCTTGTCACAAGTAATGGTTTTGTACTAATTTACAGTCTAGAGAATAAAACAATCTAGTTGAACCACTGTCAGTCGAGTGAAAAAAAAAATAATTGCAATTAGTAACATAATAGTAATCTGGCAAAGAGGTTGTTGTAAAATCAGGATCGTTGAATTAAATGTATCACTATCCATATCTTTGAATTAAAATTTGAATGAAAAGACCAGTAGGCTCCTTTAGTCACAGGGGCTGAATACAGATGCGAGGCTAATCACAGAAATCCTGGTAATAATAAACAGACTGAAGGGTCAGCGATAAGATGGAACAGGTGATGACCTAAATAAGAGAGAGAGGCCGATGGTCACTGCTCCCGTGATGTCAAGCTTCAGAAATAGGGCTTGGCCGTGAGAGGATTTCAGTCGAATTGATAGGAAAGTAAAATTGGTTTTATGAAATTTGAAGACATTCTACCAACAGCATATATAGAAAACATCACATCATTGTGCCAAACAGATCTCCGCCAGCTCGGCAGAACCCTAATCACCTTACAGAAAGCAATGTTTTACCTTTTCAAATATTTGCCCTCAGCTGTCAGATGGCTAATTCTACAGTGTTGCAAAAATGAACATAAAATATATCAATATATGTGCAAGCGGAGCTCTGAAATGAAGATGGGTACGTTCTGGAGGCAAGAATTGAGTTACTTACTTGGAGACAGGAAGTACTAACTGACAGGAGCCTGGGGCTCATTTTATGAAAGTGATTTACAAGGATTTCCACTTGCAGATCGCTAAATATTATCAAAATGTATTCTGAGAAAGCGCGACTTGGTTCCAAATAGAGCAGCTGGCATAAATCGCGTGTCACAGATCACAGCCTGCACTGTAAAATGAGCCCCTGAACTTTTGCACATGCTAGGTTGATTTTTACTGTATTATTGTTAAATCTGTAATAAATAAGAATGAGGCATTAAACGTTTCAGGGACATCCTATGAAAAATTTTACCACAGAGCGGTCAGCTTTCATTCAAGTAGAGATTGATTATAATACTAACGTGTGACTTCATTTAGCGATGCCCATACATTTAGATATAGCTAACAGTAGCCATAATTTAGCAGCCATTACATAGGTGTAAAATTTCTGACTGAAAACTGCAGACATTCTTGTTTTCAATTTATCTAAATCATTGATTGAGAATCAGCATGTCTTGTTCTTGAGGCCGAAGTTAGCTGTTGATGAATAGGAAACCAAAAATAACAACAGGCACTGCCACCCTTCAGGTCCTCAGTTTGAATCCCCCAGGCAAAAAAATGCAGAAGATATAGGTTGTATTAACTGGTCATGCACACTTATGGCCGGTACACACTGTACAATTTTGGGCCATCCCAGATGAAAGATGACCATCATGGGAGAAACGTGGAGAAATCTTTGGTTGTGGATCTAAAACGGTGGTCTTGCGTCGCACTGTGAGACAGGTTCAAGGACAGCCGTTGTCAGCGTCTTGCGACCAAAGATAACCTTCAATTAAATTCTGACTGTGTCAGAAATTTAGGATGACTATCTTACAGCGTGACAGCTGCTACGACCTACGTCTACTAATCAGCCAGTACAAATGGTAGCGCAGATGGATGTTGTGCGCTGATGAAATTGCATATTGACGTACGTCGTAACCTGCGATTCAGTAAACTGCCATCGTACAGTCTGCACACATCAGCCTTGACATCGTACCAAAGTTTATTAGACGCAAGTTGCATGGTGTGTCATGCAATGGTCTTATAAGATCGCTAAAATCGTACAGTGTGCGTCGGCCATTGGACAAACATGCAGGCACACACAAATGATTACGCTTTCGTTTGAAAAGAACTACAGTGTATGCGTCAGAATTGGCTACACTGCTGAAACATCATAAGCTGCATTACATTGTTTTGTCAAATTTCATTCACAAATTATTTGGCATGCCTTGCCTACATAATATTCTCAATTAAATTAATTTCTGCATTCTGGCTCTGGTATTGAATTCAGGACAATGCCTGACAATTGTCCTTGATTTGACTTCATGCAACTCTTGACCCTTTTGGGAGCAGCTAGTCTCTTCAGGGCCTCGGCACAAATACAGTCAAATGAAAAGCCACGTTTAGGGAGATAAGATTCATTATTGAAATGATGATAAGACAAAAAAAAAAAAGAGCACAAAATCTAATTATCTCTGGTGCGGGGAAGAATGATAGTGAATGAATCAGCAAAAATAAGATGCTTTTGTGAATATGAAATGGTGCATTATGAAATCATGTAAAAGAGGGGCAAATTGATTTCATGATAGCATGCACTGAGCACTGCTGATTATCAGAGCAGAGATGGCGATACAGAACCAGGCCTGTATTCTGGCCGTGTTCAACAGCCACGACAGTGTGGGCAAAATGTGGAAACCCCACAGAAGCAGTTTTGAGTACTTTGCTATGTGTTCACATATCTGTCTGTCCTTGGACTGATCTTATCTACAAGTATGTTCATGACAGCATCACAAGTGTGTGAGATGCAGACACAAAACTTTGCGGGTGTGTTGTGGTAATCACAATGCAGGCCAAATGGGAAGATGGATGTGGTCCCAGCAAAGGCACGGGATGGAGGGGGGGAGGAAGGGTCACTGGTTTGTTACAATCGCTAGACGGTCTCTTGTTTAGTTCCTTGTATGGATTGGGTACAGAGCCCCCGCTTACAGGTAAGTCATAAAATGAGCCAGCAATGAATAGGAGCTTTTAAATTAGCAAGTGCTAAGGAGAATTGGACGTAGCATTCTGAAAACGCTCAAGACAGTTACTCAATATAGCACTGTAGTTGATATGTTATAGTCAAACCATTTCCTATTGATCACCTGTCCGTTTCAGTTTCTGCATTTCTGTTATTTATAGAAAATCGTTAGGTGAAAGAAAGGCCCAGTTTATTCATTAGCTTGTTGGCCAGAGACTTGCGTGCCGATTCTCTCGGCACGGTGTATGCCAAACAGGGCAAAAGCAGAAATAGAAAATGTGACCTGCAGGTTTTTATACAATTTTCCAGATCATCAAACCAGCGCCTGTTTCCTCAGTCCATGCGCTCAACAGCTGGCGGTGAGTGTGCGCAAACCATCGCTCCTTCCTGTGCTGATTCAGGACACGGCCGCTGAGCTGGCACCATCCTCCGAACAGGCGAATCTGTTGGGCTGCCCCGCTAAGCAGAGGGCCGCATCTGTGACCCAGTGTGCTACACCGACAGTGTAATGAAGCCTAAACTCTCGCAAGGGGTGAGATCTCCCAGCTTTGGTTCCATTAGAGGCGTGGGGACACTTATCCATGGGACATCTTTTTAAAATTAGACTTGACTTTGAAGGATAAAACAAGGAGAGGGAAGTTTTTGAGTTCTGTGCGTGCTCTTAGAAACTGGTTGAGATCTCGAGCACAAGAAAAATGCTTTCAAATGCGTCAACCAGGGTTTATTGCCGTCTTTATGTCCATGCAACCCTAGTTGGCCCCTCTGTAACACTGAGAAATCTAAATGTGTGTCTTCACAGGTCTACATTTTTTTCAGGTTGCACTGTTTTCCTGAATATTTCAAAGGATATTGATTAAAAACTAGACAAATTCTGTTGTTGGACGAGAGCAGGGTAAATGTACAAAACTATCGCATTCTGACCATGGGCAAAATGCATAGCTTGGCTCAATGGTGGTACAATGGGGAATCAACAAAGGAAATGTTCCAGGTTCCAGGAATGTTTACAGCAAATTTTATCTGAGTCCGATCAGAACTTTTTGACTTATTGCATTTTTGAAAAAATTAAGTTTGGCCTTTAGATGGCGCGACAAGAACAGCTATAGTGTCAGCAAAACAATAGGATTTGCTCTTTTATGCATGAAGATATTTACAGCAATGTTGATTTGATTCCCATAGAACAGTTTGACTTATTGCATTTGAAAATGTAGTTTCATCTAGTGGTGGTGTTGCAGCAAAAACAATAAAGCCAAAATAATCAATGATATTAACTTCTCTGCCTCCGACTGATTTTTTTCCTCTGAATGAGTTTCTCTTGTGAAGGTAATACTTGGAATCTTAAAATCAAAATTCCTATAACACTCCTCCTCTATGCAGCAGGAATATTGACAGTAGATTTCACAGAATTCCTATAAATACTCTCCCAATTATTGAATTTTTAAAAATGAAAAGTTTAGACTGGTGATGGTTCTACAGCAAAGGTCGTACGGTGACTAACATCAGTAACCAGTCTTCTCTGTGCGCCAAAGACGATTACAAGAAGTGTGGCGTGATCCTCATCAAAACAGTTTCAGTTTCTTTATTTGAAAATGTAAACCTGACTATGTCTGCAGCAGGAATGGGGCCCCTCATCCAGGAAGGGCCAGTGTGGGTGCAGGCTTTCGTTCCAACCGAACAATTACATGCCTGATTCCAATAATCAAGGTCCTTAGCAAAGACTGTAGTTTCCTGATTGGTGAAATCAAGAGTGTTACTGCCCAGGCGGAACAAATGCCTGCACCCACACTGGCCCTTTCTGGTGAGGTTCCCCACCCCTGGTCAACAGGGAATATTACAGAGCCACAAAAATTAATAGCTTCCTCCTCTATGCACCAGAAATGTTGAAATCAGATTTGACATGATTCCAATTGATTTCCACCTCTGTCTGAGTTATTGTAATTTTTAAAAATAGTACCATGGCACTGTAGCTCACCTGAGCTCTGGATCAATGAGATTAAATCGATGCCAGTTAATAAAAATATAACAAAATATGCTAGATTTGGCATTGACCAGTCAACCAGTCAACTCATCCAATTTGAAGCAATAGACATATACTGCAAGCTAAAGTCACTTTTGCAATATGGCCTGGCAGCAGCCATGTCTCAGATAAGGTTTCCATAAAAACAACTGAAGTCAGATCTTCATTCTTCACCTGAAATTCGAACATGTACTGAAACAGACTGGGAGGCGCAAATAAACTTTGGCAATGATATTGGAGTTTAAATTTGGACTTATTAAACAAATCCAGATGTCCAATAAGGTGTCTGTAAATTTTTAGCTTCACTGGTCAAGAAGATTTAGAGTCGAAGATGTATAAATATTCATAAAATTTAGCAGCATATTCTGATGACTGAGGTCAAAGGAAGGTCAAAATAAATTGCACAGAGATTATATGTCTTGAGCATTACTGTGTAGTACCTACTTGCTGAACTTCAGCGCAATCGCAGCAGAAATAGTTGCCATATGGGACAAGAGGGAATTTTCAAGATGGCCACCTTGATATTCATGTTTAAAATTTTATCAGAATACCTTGAGGACAATTTTATACACTCAGGGACAGGAACACGGTTGCCAAGTTTCAGCTTCCTTGGTGAAATAGTTTTGGATTTTCAAATACATTCATGAAATTTAGGGGTGTGGCCTTAAGACAGGGAGGGTAGTCAAATTTGATCACGTATATCTCTTAGCAAATAGTTTTGCACGTTGGTAGTTAAGATATGTGTTTCTATGTTCTACTGTTTTTTGTTGTTGCTGAAAATATACTTCAAATTAAGAAAAACCATCCAATGCAGGGTGTTCAAAATATTTTGGCCAGGTGTTTAAAATGTTGTGGCTTATAGTGTATCTTGTGGCATACGACATGTATAATCTGACAGACACATGAAGGCTTACCAGCATTTGCTATTACGTCATATAATTTATTGAGGCTCTATGTCTACTGCTACAGTAGAGAATCACATCAGCCTGTTGAGATAAAACAATATCTGATCAAACGGACACAATATCACAATCATCCAGTATACTCTATTGCCCTTTGCAGAAAATTTATTTCCCTGCGGTGTACAGGTGACTCGTAGCAAACAAAAATGTCAGCAAGTTAATGTCATCATCTTCACTGAAGCTTCTGCTTGAGTTGTAAGTTTCTTTCTTTGTAAGGATACCTATCATTTATGTTTTACCTCAAACTTTGTATAGTACTCAATCAAGTCAATGTATTGATCCATCAGCAAATGTGTATTGACCAAAACAGTACACACAAATTACCAAGATGGAGCCAATAAAGACAATTGTGTTGCTCTGCTAGGACAATTCCCAGAGTAGATAACAAGAACATCAGGACCAAAATCTGAATTAATAATTCAAGTGGGCCCAAAGCAGGGCCAAAATATCACACAATACACTCAGTCTTTTTATTTTTTTTTGGGCCTTAATGGCAGTGACTGCAATCTCAAAAATGCTCAGCAGCTAGCAGGGTGGATATTTCTCTTCTTTCCAATGCCAGCCTGACTACTGATGCTTCTGTATTTCACGTTAAAGGTCAAATGGCGCGTCTTGACTCAATTTGGGTCATGCATGACTTCCCGCTTCTTTCTGTATAAATAAACCATGTCCATTTGCTCATTTTTCTATTATTAACCATGCGCTTGATAACACTTGCTGGCTAGAACTTTATGTGTGAATGAACTGATTCTGGGGGGGGGGGTTAATGGCCGGAAGTGCTAAAACATACTGAAATAAGACTGACAGATTATATAATAATTACTGAAACCAATACTACAATACGACCAAATAGCAGGAACAAATATTTCACAGTTCGTCAACCTATCAGACCGATCACATCACGGCAATTTAAAGGTAATGCTAAATTTAAGATAATGAAAATGTCAGGTAATTCCCAGCAGCATTTAATTAAATCAATTTAATACTATCAATAAAATTAAGGTATCAAATTCTTTGTAAAACATGAAAAATATCTGAGCAACTCCAAACTTTTTTAATGCTTTATGCTTGCAGAGGTGGACAGAAATTTGGAAAAGTTCCCGAAAACCTGCTTTAACCTTTAGATATCCAAATCATTTCAAAATCATAATTATGAATGAAAATTATCTGCCTTAAAGATTTCTAACCAACATCTCCAAAGCAAGATAAGGATACTAAAAAAATTCAAAAGGGGTCAAACAGTTGGTGCCCAAATGGAAAGAGCGTCAGTAACAATAAAGACTAAGTGAGGTGGCAGGGTGAACAGTGTTCAAATTATGGGATGCTGAACACTGAAAACAGTAACACCATAAAAAGAGCTACTGCTGCAAGTGAAAAAACTACTGCTGACAGGTAAAATGGATACTTGGTGGGATATTACTGATGACCATAGAACTACAGCTCTAGAAATCACTCTCAAATTGAGTCAGTCCATAACTGAACCAAACTCAACAAAAACCATATGTAATGCAGGAGTTTATGGCAGGGTCAACATTTAAAAACTAAAGCTAAAAGGCAATTAAACACACAAAAGTAGCATAAAGAAGAGCAATCTGGGGCTGCTGAGTAACTGATAAAAGTAACATGGTGTGATGAGTCATCTTTATAATCGTCTGGAGTGATTTATTATTGGAGAAAGCCAAAGGGGGCAATCAATCCACAACTGTAAAGTGCGTCCGTGGTTCTATAATGATATGGGGAGTCTTTACGTGGGACTTAATGCGTCCAATGATTGCTCTACATGGATTTGTAAGGTGAAAACAATTTGAATCCATTTATAGATCATGCATATTGTAACATGTGAACATAATTGAATTGATGGGTTTTTCTGAAGACCTGAGTGCTAACTAGGTTTTCACGTCCTTCATCTCTTCAAGAACGGGAAACAGTGATTCTTAAAGAACGGGCCAATATCCCATGACATACAGGTCAGAAATTACATGACAGCATTCCTGGACGGGTTGACACAGTTTTACTGTTTTGAAGGGTGGGCCAATTCATTATTTTACGCAGATATTCAGTTTGTATGTTTTTTTATTTGTTTTGTTTTGTTTGTTTTTTTGGTGGTGGAAGTGGGCGGAGTGGATGATGGAGAATGCACCAGTTGTTGCCTTGCTTGTGATTAAGGGGCGCCGACATTATCAGAAACTGCCCCGACTCGAGGGGTCCATTCCAGACCATCGGCGTAAGATTTTTCACAGAAGTCAGACATGAGCGAGTCAGACTTCTCAGTTCAGCAGATTCCACATTACAAGATTGCAGTCCATGAAATTCAAATTATTTAGGCCGAGGTCTTTTGCATTCATTTGAAACGTTCAACTCCAATCAGACACAGACAACTTTTTTCAACATCGATCAATTCTTATCTCGCAGGCACCATCTATTGCAATCAGGAAATAGGGAAAGACCACAAGATGAGATGCCATCAACTTAAAAGAATCTCCGGGACCGAGTGCTTCAGTGTCCGTCCGGTACAGTGTACATAAACAAATTCGACAGAAGCCTCGCCGTTTGCAATTTATCCACAAACAATATGACAGGAGGACATCAATTGCAATTAAGAAGCATAAGCAACAGTTTGGTCATTAAACCTACAACATGGAGGGGGGATCGAAGTCAGTGTGGCAGAAGAGAGTTTTATTGTAAACATTCCAACACCATATCTGGCCTCAAACTATTTCTCATCTGCAGCGAGTGAAATTCCAAATGATCATGTCATTAATGAAAAACAGCTTAGGCAGCAGTATGGACCACAGGCTGCTGATGCAAGAAAGATGAAATACGACAGATTTGATCAAGTCAGTTTGACAAACTGTCTGGCCACTGATAAGTAAACAGTTGGTCCAGACATATTATTTTACAAGGAAAAATCCAATTATCAATTGGAAAGTAGTCATTTTTGATGGTTTGAATGACTGCTCGGCATAAGAACTTGGTTTCAAGAAATGGCTGTTTGACTTATGTTTCCTAGCATATAGTATAGTTAGCATAGCATTTGGATGTATTCTTTCATTAATTCATTTATGACATCATGGATAGCACAAGGTACATATTGAAAGTACACCAAGGAAGCCTCAACGGCCTACAGCCAAAAACAGTCTACTTACCTCCAGTGCCCACATTGAGTCATTAGCAAGTGGCATTTTGCCAAGCAGTTTGCCCAAAGCTGACACAGTTGCATTAGCTGACAACAAATTGTTTAAGCAGAAAGTCACACATCACACAGCCCTCTGAAGAACTCAGAAATGGAGCAAGGCTCAGACCTAAAAAAAAAAAAAAATACCCAGAAATATCGAGCTTAGTATTGTGCTTTCTAATACCATTCCCATGACCTTAGCTTATATTCCACATTTATATACACTACATCTCAAAGAGTATGCAACATATGAAGGTAGCCTTAATGCAGGTTCAAGAGGTGCTTATCCATTAGTATTTCATTAAGGGCCAGAAAAAAAGTGTTTTGAGTATCTACTCCAGAACCTTAATCAAATGATTGAAAGACGAAGCGGGGCGACTGAACACCTGCGGCCCTTGAGGACTGATTTAGATCTGCACCATCATCAGAGCGTTCTGCATGCGAATAAAAAAGTCAATGGAATCTGGAAATAGCAACACTTAAGTTTTTTTTTTTTTTTTGCAGCGGCAGGCTGAATTTCTTCTGAAATGGCGAAGGAAACACCAGGGAAATAAAAGCAGTTCAGCAGCTGCCAGGTGTGGATCCCGTTTGGATTTTAGTAAGTTAATAATCTCTCATCAGATCATCATTTGGAACCAAGATGCGGTTTGGCTCGAAGCGCCTTTAACGAGACGGTGCGAGATCACAACAAACAATAAACGAATTGATTTCTTAAGTTCCAGGTGCGAATATGAGTACTGAACATCATTTCCACCCGCTGTTTTCCTGCAATGTTGAGAAATTACACACATAATGATGTGAGAAAATTCAGGAAATAAAAATAAAACCTAACATTGCAACCTTGTCACAAATCGTAAACAGTAAACTCTCCTACACAAGAAATTTATGTCCAAAAATGTGAAGCAATTTGCATGAAACCTTTTTTGTCCTTTGCATTAGTTTGAATATGCTGGTGAAAATATATTGTGGCAATAAATTTTCCCAGCTACAGTCGAAAACAATATCAAGCAGGTTTGCATACACGTTTACATGAGATATAAACATACATAAAATATTCTTATGAAACACTTTCTTGTTTAACTTAATAAAAGTTCCATAGGATGCAAAGTAGCCACTGCAAAGCAACAACTAAATGATCTATTAAGCAGTAGAACAAAAGAGGCTGTGTGCTATTGCACTATTAAAGTGTTCGGGGTGGATACCCCTCGGTTGCAATGTTCTCCCGAGCAGTTCTATAATGACAGATTCATCATATCTAGCATTTCAGCTCAAGCATGTGATTTGCCGGCAAGCAATTTCAGCTCTTACCTGCAACCATATCACACCCGTGATGTTATTTATTATTCTTAGCGCCATTAAAAAAGCAAGGGTAAGGTATGTACAGTATTATATTTACTGCAAATGGAAGAATGAATGATTTCTATTGCTTTTCCAGTGGCATACGAGTGGAAATAAAGAAAAGTGCGTGGTATTACAATCCTGATGCGCGGCACATGGATGCGCCGAGCACTTCAATAGTTACGAATATTGAGTTGTTTTTAATCTGTAAAGTAATGCTTGACTTGTTCTTTCAGGTGTGTTCACTAGATTTCAAAAAGCCAACAAAATAAAGACAAAAAATGCTAAGGCAACTAGCAAATGGCACGGCGTGCGACACGAGAGAGAAAAAGAGCCATTGGTGTATTTCGGGCAGGTCTTAGCCACCGGGAAGAGGCGCGTCACTTACACTGTCACTGATCAACGATCAGTCTATCTGTCTGTCCGAGAACTGAAACCAGGCCCTGTCGCTGACTGATCCCACTTAGGGCGGCCATGAATGACTACTGTCGCTCAGGAGCATCACATCCGGTTACAGCACACATGTGACCGATTCCGGACAGCAACCCCCACTGGTTGTGAGATGAGGCGTCTGAGACGTGAGAGCGCGAGCGCACGTGTCTGCGTGAGCAACACATGCATGAACACGTCCTCAAAAGAAAACCCATTTTCCCTGTGCATTTTTAATGGCACTACGAATAAAATACACAGGCCTGGAGATTGCTACTGCCTTTATACAACAGTATTGATTTCATAGCAACAGTTTAATGGTTACCGCAAATAAGACAAGAAGCTAAACTTGTGCTGAACGGTTAAAATTGCCCTCTGAAAAAGCAGTGCCACAAACAAAAACTTGTTGCTCGACAGCGCAAACTAGTATAAGGATTTAAATGATGAGGAATTGAATCCATAACATTAACCTCACTGACGCCTGCACTGTTCTCACTTTCAACTTCAGGGACATAGGGCTCTATCCTATACTTGGCGCAAAGCGGCCACAAGCATGATGCAAGTGTCTTTGCAAGTCCACCATTCAGGTTGCGTAAATAGTTTACCTGCACCAAGGTGAGCTTTTCAAAGGAATGGGAGATGACAATCTGATTGGTTTATGTAATGTTATGCCCAAAGCACACCCATGATCAATTAAGCCGGGATTAAGTACAACCACTTTTAAGCATTGGCCTTACTTTGTGCCCAGATTACACCCCCGTTACAATAATGAAAATTGATTTGGACACGTCTGAAAAGCACTTGTGCCATACGCTTCAGACCATGCATTTATATTGTTAAAATAGGGCTCATATCCCAAATCAAACTTTATATTGGTCAACAGATCCATTTTTAACCAGACAGAGGGCTGATGAAATGAGCTGTTGTTTGTATCTGCTAGGCTAACAAAATCAGAATAAGCCTTATATTAGCTTTTAGTTTGACAGCTGTCTTTGTGGACTAATTAAGATTAAGTGAGGCAGGCCTAAGATGTTACTGTAAATAAGACATGGCCTTCGACCAATCGGATTGCTTCACCAGAAACATCTGGGCTGCGTTCGAATAGTTTTGGAAGAAATTTCCTAATGCTCAGAAGAGGACCTGGACGTATTTACGTGGCAGCCATGATAAGTGTGTTTGAATTGCCTAAATGTGAAGGAACCATATTTCATTGCTTCCTAACTTATGACCTTTGGTCCACTGAACCATCCTTTATGAGAAGAAAGTAGATAACGCTGTCCCACAATTCTGTGCCACAGCAATATTTAGAACAATGACCATCCATCTGGCCAATCATGAAAGCAAATGAACATGACTGGCAAGACATGCACTGAGGTTAAAGAAAAGTGGTCAGGAATTAGACAACAGGATGCAGTTTTTATTTTTTTTTTTGACAATTTTAACATAGCCCTGTTGTATAATGTAGAATAATCCTGACAAAAATGAACATTTTGACACTCTTGGCCTTTTTTCCATAAAATACTGTGTTAGTCAATGAGGGTAGAGTTTATGCAGTCCCGTTGTTCAAAATACCACTATAGCTTTCATTAGAAATTGAATAGCATTGCTGACCACACAGCAGAAAGTTGCTTGGTGCTACCTAATGAAATTATACAATATTAATAAAATAAAATAAAAAAAAAAATGTACAACTCCGTGAAGTACAGGTTCCCATTTAAATTACTTTGCATTAATAAGTTTATAATACAGCCACAAAATAATCTTAAGAAATAAGGTCATCCTGCAACGTTATATTAGCTTATGAGATAAATTACTCAGTCTAGGGACTCTGAGAATGATTGCCAATATTAATTCAATACACAAAATCCAATTAAGCCTATGCATATAGTTAAAAGTAAATGAAACAAGTTTTAGTCATTTTATATGAAAGGAACACAAGTCCTGGAGTCCATCTCATATTCACAGTGTCAGAGTGATGACTGTGGGATCCACAATATTAATTTCAAGCATGAATGCAAAGCTTAAATATTTTATTTCCTTTAATGCTCTTCTCTAATATGTATCTGGATACTTAAAAAATGACAGAATTTTTCTTCCGATCGGATTTCTCTGCTGTTCCCGTTCTGCAGTTCTCTGACCAATTAACCTGGGGCTACAGGTTGTGAGGTTCAATTAGGTTTTAACAGACTGCACCAGACAGCTAACCTAATTGTATAGGGCCTGCAGTGCCTCCAGAGTTACATTAGCCAATCAAACTCTGAAAGTGCGCTGGCTATTTTTGGTTCCGTTTGCACTCTTCACTATTATTCCTCCATTTCAGCTGTTGCTGTGTTGACTAATCAGCACCAGTACAAATGTTGCCTCATAAAAAAAATCAACCACCCCATTAAATACTGGAGAATGAAGGGGAACAGGATTTGCGCTGATGCAGGGCGAATTCTCAGCATCCATGGGCATGACTGCAGGTTTATAAACACAAATATTGGATCCTGTTGAGCAGGTGCTCAGAGTACGATGCCTGAGTAGACCTGGTGGCTTGGACATCTCTAACCCCGGCAGACCTGCTCTATATGCACAGAGCAGCTTTTCACCTGAATTCAGAAAGGATTTTGAAGCTTCAAGGTGTATGTGTGTGTAGGTGCGTACGTCTGTGTGTGTGTGTGTGTGTGTGTGTGTACGCAGTCTGAGTCTGCTGTGCAGCTTGAAAACACACAAACACACGCATATACAGGCGCGTGCACATACACACAAACACACTCACACACACACACACTCACATGCAATCACACACACATCCACGCATACACACACACACAATTGCGATCATGCACACATCCACGCACACACACACACACACACTCCTACACGCGCAAGCACGTACAACCAATCACACACACATCCACGCCCATGCACGCACACACACACACACACACACACAATCACACACACATCCACATGCACACACAAACACATACATACACACACGCGCGCGCACACACACACACACCCACACACACGCACACACACACACACACACACACACACACACACACACACACACACACACACACACACACACACACTGTAAGCTGGATGACTGCAAGCTTTACTGATAAACTCCTTTTGCCAGAGGCGGAACATCCTTTAAAATGAATTTCTTTATAGAGATTCTCCAGCAGCACAATGGTGTGACAATGAAACCTTATTTGCAAACAATTGTTATGGCCCCAATTTGTTATTACATTTATAACACAGCAGCAACAGCAAGGGATGACAAACACAGTTTTAACAACTAAAACACATTTAATTTTTAACAAAGACAAAGACTAATAACCACCTACAACTAAAGACCAAGATTGATAAATAAGAAAAAACAGAAATAATTACAGTCCCTTTTTGGTGGGGTGGCTTGGTGATGTCCTGGATGAAGAAAATGTTCAAACACAGGCAAAGAAATCCACAAAAGAAACGTCACAGGTCTTGAACAGAATGGCAGGTCTGGTCATCTTCTTGCAATTTCTCCTACTACTTTACTGTCTCAATTCTTTTCCTTATATACTCTTTTGCAGACCCCACCCACATTTAGACCTCTTTTTTTTAACTTTCTGAGACTTGCCCCAGACATGTCTGGAAACATGTCCAAACATGACTCCAGTCTGAGCTTAACAAAAAAAAGGTAAATACTGCCATCTAGTGGCCTATATTCACATTACACCTCCATTCCAAAAGGGAAAAATTTTGACTCATAAAGGCAAAATTTTTCTTTTCAATACAAAATGGTAAAGTGAACACTTGTCTATATATCCATATCATACAATATTCAAATAAACACATGATATATATATACATATTCAAACACGGGATAAGCAATCAGCAATTACATTGTCTGTACCCTTCACATGCTTAATTTCCAAGTCAAACTCCTGTAAAATCAAACTCCAATTCAACAATCTCCGATTCTTGTTTTTCATCTTACTCAAAAACGTTAACGGATTGTGGTCAGTGTACACAATCATTGGCTTTTGTCCTGTACAAACATAAACCTCAAAGTGTTGTAAAGAAAGGACCAGAGCCAACAGTTCCTTCTCTATTGTGGAATAGTTCCTTTGGTGGCGATTGAACTTCCTGGAGAAGTATGCCACGGGATGCTCAATGTCATCAGAGTCACTTCTCTGTAGGAGCACAGATCCACAAGCTTGGTCGCTAGCATCGACCGCGATGGAGAACGGTTGGTTGAAGTCAGGAGATTTGAGCACGGGGAAGTGACACAGCAGAGACTTCAGGTGATTGAAGGCTCTCTGGCATGCATCATCCCAAGTGAACTTTACGCCTTTCTTCAGTTGGTTAGTTAGACTGAGAGCAATCTCAGCAAAGTTCTTGCAGAACTTGCGGTAGTACCCGATCATTCCAAGGAAGCGGCGCAAAGCTTTTTTGTTGTCAGGAACTGGAAAGTCCATGATGGCTTGGACTTTAGCATTTATGGGTGCCACCTTACCCTGGCCTATGACGTAGCCAAGATAGGTGACAGTAGCACAACCAAAGTCACTCTTGCTCAGGTTAACAGTCAGGTTAGCCTGGGTCAGGCGCTGGAACAACGTCTCTACATCTTTTAGATGTTCTTCCCAGGAGTCACTCCATGTGATCAGGTCATCGATGTATGCACCCGTGTGTGGCAATCCGGCGATTGTAGACTGTATCATCCTTTGGAACGTGGCTGGGGCATTTTTCATGCCAAAGGGTAGGACTTCATACTGGTACAATCCAGATGGTGTGGCAAAAGCAGAGATGCTCTTGGCCCTCTCAGTTAAAGGCACACACCAATAACCCTTCAATAAATCAATCTTGGTCAGAAACTTTGCTTGCCCTACACTATCAATACAATCATCAATCCTAGGTATTGGAAACACATCAGTTCTAGTTACAGCATTGACTTTGCGATAATCTGTACAGAATCTAGTACTTCCATCAGGTTTTGGAACTAGCACACAGGGTGAACTCCAATCGGAGTTGGAGGGTCCGATAATATCATGTTTTAACATGTACTCAACCTCTTTCTCAGCAATCTTTCTCTTTTCAGGATTCATCCGGTATGGATGCTGTTTTATTGATTTGGCATCACCAACATCTACATCATGAGAGGCTATAGTAACTCTCTTTGGAACATCAGGAAACAAATCCTCATATTTCTTGATCAACCTTTCAAACTGATCCCTCTGTGAGGGTTCTAAGTGCTGGAGTTTTACATCAAGATTTTGCAACACTTCAGTGTTCGACAATTTACATGAAAGAACTTCAGCTTTAATTCTTGGTTCATCACCTTGAAACTCCCCCTCATCTTCACACGTTTCGACCATTGGAGAATCTGAAGTGACAGCTGCAACCCTAGCATTTCTGTCATGATAAGGCTTTAGCATGTTAATATGACACAATTGTTTTGGTTTTCTCCTATCTGGAGTCTTCACAATGTAATTGAGATCATTGAGTTTTGTCAGAATTTCATAAGGACCATGAAATCTAGCCTGCAATGGATTGGACTGCAAGGGAAACAATACAAGGACCTTGTCTCCTGGTTTAAACTCACGGCTTCTAGCCTTATGATCATACCAAGTTTTCATTTTTCCCTGACTTGATTTCAAGTTCTCTTTGGCAAGGTCACAAGCTGCACGCAATCTTTCCTTGAACTTGCTAACATAGTCTAACAGACTGATTTGCGGCTCTTCCTTTTGCCATTGTTCACTCAATAATAGCAAAGGTCCTCTCACTTCATGACCAAACACTAGCTCAAATGGACTGAATCCAGTAGACTCCTGCACTGCTTCTCTAGCTGCAAACAACAGCAAATGAACCCCTTCATCCCAGTCTTTCTCATGGTCATAACAATAAGTCCTCATCATTGTCTTGAGAGTGGAATGAAACCGCTCTAAGGCACCCTGACTTTCTGGATGATAGGCACTAGAAAGAATCTGTTTTGCACCTAGTTCATACACTACCTGCTGAAACAATCCTGAAGTGAAATTGCTACCTTGGTCTGACTGAATTTCCCTGGGAAGACCAAACAACGTGAAGAACTTTATCAAAGCCTTCGAGATTGCAGTTGCCTTGATGTTACGTAGAGGTATGGCTTCGGGGAATCTGGTAGATGCACACATGATTGTCAACAAGTACTGATTTCCAGATCTAGTCTTGGGTAATGGACCAACGCAATCAACAATGACCCTAGAGAATGGCTCCCCAAATGCTGGGATAGGCTGCAATGGAGCTACAGGTGGGTCTAACTGGTGTTTTCCAACTACCTGACAAGTGTGACAGGTTTTGCAAAAGTTGGAAACGTCTTTCCGAAG
Organism: Gymnothorax reevesii; assembly: GCA_029721435.1. NCBI lineage: Eukaryota > Metazoa > Chordata > Actinopteri > Anguilliformes > Muraenidae > Gymnothorax > Gymnothorax reevesii. Next base: position 16,516,758 of record CM056592.1, read on the forward strand.
CCCAGGCCAAAAGAAGTGTTTCATGATCTTATCAACAGTCTTGTTAACACCAAGATGACCTCCTAAAGGTAAACTATGAGCCATTGTTAAGATCTCATTCCTATAGACCTTCGGAACAACAATTTGCCTGACCACTGCCCAATCTGCATTGGCAGGGATATCAGGAGGGCGCCACTTCCGCATCAACACACCATCCTTGAGATAATACCCAACTGGAACTGCATCTATTTCTTTTTCAGGAAGGGCTCTCCTCTTTAGTACACCAATTTCAGGATCATTAGTTTGCTCCTCAATCAACCGCTTTCTGGACAGAGACAAGTCTCCAGACACATCAGAATCACCAGACCCATCCGGCTGGCTGAATAGAGAACTGATAAAAGTATCTGATAAGTCCTCAAACGGAGAAACCATAGTAGGCCAATCAGAGTCATGAGGCGAACCACCTGAGTCCTGACTATTCAATGTACTGGACGGCACCACATCATCTTCTTCTTTTGCCTTCTTGGCCATAGCACGAGTCACTGCGCAAGAAGGATACAGAGATGGGTCCTCATCCCCATCTTCAGTGCTCAGCTGTGAAGTAAGATGTACAGGGGGAACTACTTTGCCCCCAGCCAGGTCATTGCCTAGCAACAGAGAAACACCCTTTATAGGTAGACTTGACATAAGTCCCACCTTTACCTGTCCTGTAATTAAATCTGACTTCAAGAATATAGAGCGCAGGGGTACAGATACAGTCCTCCCTTCAATACCTTGTACAAGTATGAAATCCCCTGAAGCGGTCTCATCACGTAACTCCAAGGAGTCCATCAACAAAAGTGACTGAGAAGCTCCGGTATCCCTTAGGATATATATGGGGACAGGAGTAGTATGCTCATTCAGAGCCACAAATCCCTCTGACACAAATGGAAGAAATTCCTCCCTCACAAAGTCAGCTGTATTAGGCTTTTTAGCCCCACAAGAAGCAGGCAATTTAGCAGATTGGTTATCTACTACAGGGGTTTCTAACCTTGTTTTCACAAAGGCATTTGGTTTGGTATCCTTTTCTTTTTCTTTCTTAGCTTTAAGGAACCAACAGTTAGTTGTAACATGACCAGATTTCTTGCAATAACTACAAACTAGACCACTTTTGTCACTGTCAGCTTTCACACTTTGATCAGACCTGTTACTGGATTTCTGAGCACCATCACCAGATTTGTCTTTGTCTTTGGGTGAGGAATCTTGGGTATCACCGTAACCCTTTTTCTGAAATTGGGACCATTTATTGTTACTGCTAGACTGAAATTTGGACTTATGAGTGAGAACATATTCATCTGCAAATTTGGCAGCTGATTGCAAGTTCAGTGCTTGCTTCTCATTAAGGTAGGTCTTAACATCATCCTTAACACAGTTCTTGAATTCTTCAACTAACACCATCTCTTTAAGTGAGTTGAAATCATCCTTGACCTCCATAGAAGTACACCAGCGCTCAAAGCAAACCTGCTTCTCATTAGCAAATTCAACATAAGTCTGATTTTCAGATTTCTTCAGACCTCTGAATTTCTGTCGGTAAGCCTCTGGAACCAACTCATAAGCTCTCATAATAACCTTTTTGACAACCTCATAATCAGAGGAATCATCTGCAGACAAAGCCGAATAGGCTTGTTGAGCTTTACCCTTGAGGACAGTTTGCAACATCAGAGGCCAGTGTTCCTTTGGCCACTGGCAGCTCTTTGCTACCTTTTCAAAACACTGGAAATAGTTGTCAACATCCTTTTCCGAAAATGGAGGCACCAGTTTTACCTCCTGACTAGCACAAAATTTATTTTTCATTGCTATTTTAATTTTTAGTTGCTCCATTTGGAGTCTTTCTTCTCTATCGAATTTCTCTAATTCAAAATCTCTCTGTCTTGCAAATTTTTCTAACTCAAATTCTCTTTGTTTTTCTTCTCTTGCTAATTTTTCTAACTCAAACTGCCTTTGTTTTTCTTTTTCTTCCCTCTCAAATTCTCTTTGTTTCTCTTTTTCCTCCCTTTCTTTTTCTCTTTCTTCCCTTTCTTTCTCTTTTTCCTCCCTTTCTTTTTCTCTTTCCTCCCTTTCAATCTCTAGCATTTTTAATTTAAGTTCCATTTCTATATTTGGATTTTCCACTGGAAACTGTTCCAGATCTCCTGGTGCAAACACATTTTCATCAATGTAATATTCAACTATCTCTCTAGCCAGTCTTGCTTTTCGCATGGCTGGTTTTACCTCTGTCAGCTCCAACTGTCTGCAAATTTCTAGCAGTTCTGTCTTTTTAAAAGACTTCAAAACCCCTACGGTTGGTGATGCCAAGAAATCATCCATTGCTGTTGTCAATATATATCTAGGAAAATTCACAAAAACAATTTCACAATTTGGAATGTTAGATTTTCAATAAATTACTCACACAATGGTCTATCCCGGACCTTGAGCCCCCAATTTGTTATGGCCCCAATTTGTTATTACATTTATAACACAGCAGCAACAGCAAGGGATGACAAACACAGTTTTAACAACTAAAACACATTTAATTTTTAACAAAGACAAAGACTAATAACCACCTACAACTAAAGACCAAGATTGATAAATAAGAAAAAACAGAAATAATTACAGTCCCTTTTTGGTGGGGTGGCTTGGTGATGTCCTGGATGAAGAAAATGTTCAAACACAGGCAAAGAAATCCACAAAAGAAACGTCACAGGTCTTGAACAGAATGGCAGGTCTGGTCATCTTCTTGCAATTTCTCCTACTACTTTACTGTCTCAATTCTTTTCCTTATATACTCTTTTGCAGACCCCACCCACATTTAGACCTCTTTTTTTTAACTTTCTGAGACTTGCCCCAGACATGTCTGGAAACATGTCCAAACATGACTCCAGTCTGAGCTTAACAAAAAAAAGGTAAATACTGCCATCTAGTGGCCTATATTCACATTACACAATAAAAACTTGCATCACTTAAAAATGAAACACTATGAAAACTGAAAGGCTGCCACAACAACTGGCAAGATCGTACAGCTGGTCTTACCATTTTGGCCTATTTTTTTTTTCCCCACTGAGAACGATAAATTAGCTTCACTTTATGAGTATTTACAGCCCCAGAGCTCAACTTGGGGAGAATCAATATTTCAGTTCCATTAACAAATGCCACTGAAACATGCTGATATGAGCGCACAAGGCTCAACAGTGTTGATTTGCATGGGTGCCACTAACTTACAATATTTGAAATTAAAGTTTTTACGAATCCCACTCGAGTTTCTAGTGAACTGAACAGTTGAAAAATGTGAAATCAGTAATCTAAATGCAGACTCAAATGGAAACATAAATCTTTCAAATCTTACCCCAGACCTTGGCTCCCGGATGAAAATCCATCATTCTTGTAAGTCAATGATTGTAGTTCAATCAGGAGAGACCAAGCGAATAAAGTAAAGGTAGCTGTTTCTTCCGCAGATAACGTAGACAAAACATCTTGGTGCAAAAAGTCCGAGCCACTTAGACTCCATCATACAATTTTTAATCAAAGGGCATCAACCCTAAACAGCAGCTTTATAAATCCCCCCATTGAGTCCAGTTACTGGTGAAGGTGGATGACGGCTTCAGGTGATACTGATGGAGCTGATGAGGCCAATATATCGGAGACGCTGATGAATCCGCAAAGACGAGACGATGATGGGGAGGGGGAGGGGCGGGGAACGTATGACACCAGCATGAAGCACTAAAGCATAAAGAGAGTCATTTGACAGGACAGCAGTAAGATGATACGCTAGCAATCTACGTAGCGCGCTCGTGCTATTGGGAAGACGTGAGCAGGTGATTGATAGCTGAATTGATGACCGCAGGTCATGAGGCCAAGGGAAATTATGAGTGACCATGCATGAGAGATGTGAACAGCAGGATGCAAACGGGAAACGTGATATGAGCCTGAGCATAAAAGCATGGTCTTCCTGACTGAACTTTCGCTTGACTTAATTTGTGGCTGATGCAACATATGAGGATTATTATAATCACATTACACTGCCTTGTCTGAATAAAGAGCTTCCTCGCTTTCCCGTGTGTAAAACTAAAATTGTAACATTGCTCCAAAAATTCACTGCAAAAAAATTAATATAAAGATTTGGTGAAAGGCTGCAGCATGATTTGCATTTTTCAGAAAAAAAAAACCCATAAATTTTTTATATTAATAGGGTGGAAACTAGCATTGAAACCAGAGGTTATCCATCTCAGACGCTCTCTTGAAATCACTCAATTTTGAAAGTTACAAACTCTATTTTTCTGACATTATAATTTTGTAGTAGTATCTTTGTCTTGTTGTCTTATCAGTTCCATAAGCATCTGACATAATATAATAGATTTGACAAGGGAATACCAAACAATGACCAGGTCATATGACATTGGAATCTTGAAACAGAAAGTGCTACACAAAGTGATGGCCTCTTCGCCCAATCTGGGACAGGTTTTCAGAGAGGAATTAGAACGCAGTATAATTTTTTGAGAAAACCTTTTCTCCTCCCATCACTAATTTGAAAATCATTTAAAAAATTGATTTGTCAACCCTCTTCTTCCTGATAAATGTGTTAAGTACCACAATTACTCTGTGTCAATGGCTGACTGAATCATGATACAATTTGAATTTCACATGCCTTGGGCCGCAGCTAATGTTGTGATATTATGAACGGGAATCAGTTTAAGCTTGTGCACATTGGAAGCAGTAATGAATGATGATGGCTGAGCCCAGCTGAATGAGAAGGTTAAGCAGAAATTCTCTTGTTTAAGTGACATGCAGATACAGAGGGGATGGCATAACAGCTCTGACTAGTGCTAGCATTGCATTTGGAGACTACTGTAAGTATGTATGGTGTAGTGTTCTGTAGTGCTGTGTTTGAGTGCAAAAAGTGGCTCTTGCAAGAACAGCAGGACAAATATTTTTTTTTATGTGTTATGATTTAATAAACAGAAGAGCATACAGTTAAAATTTTTGGTGACCGTTCTAAAAAGAAAACATTATTATAAAAGATAATAATTCTTTAGGATTTATGTTGCACCAATAAAGTTCCCAATTTGCTTTCATTCATTAGTCCTGGTCAGTGACAGGCTTTGTAGCATTATTGCTCATAATCTAAAACACAGCCATTCATAATAAATCGAATACCTGCTGAGTTCAACCATTCATTTCTATGAATGTTCATGGCTAATGTGAAGTGACCTGTCTCTAATAACCATCTCTGGCTTCAGTGAAGTAAGAAGAATTGAATTACTGATGTCAGGACTTAGGCCTGAAGGTTGCGCTGCTTTTTTAATAAGGTCAAAGGTCATCTCTCATGGTGGCAGCACACAGACAGCGTCCCCTTGGCCTGCTTTTCAGATTAAATGCGGAAAGGTCGGCCTTGTCTCTCACTGGACACAGTAGTAGATGAAGCTGTGGTACATGGACCGCACATACTGTAAAAATACTGTACATATCTATCGCATTGCTGTCACCATATAGTGAACAGTTCACATAAAAAGCAATTCCCCTGTTTTGGTCTGGGCAGCTAAAATACTCAGACGGTACACTGTAAGTGAAAGATTCTTGCAAGGATTACAGATGAACTCTCAACTAAACAGTACAGGTCCCTCTGTGAGAGTTACAGTTTAATAAGAAATATGATACTTCCACTCGCTCCAGAAGGACATGCATTGGTAACCCAAGAGCAGCTGTTATGTTGGAGATGCTGTATGTACTGTAACTGTTAGCTGAAGCGGAATACTCTTTTCACAAAAAAAAAAAAAAAACAATGTTGTGAAGTAGTGTATTTTCTTAAAGAAGACATTTATATGAAAAACATTAAAAGGAATGAGATATCACAATTGTTTTCCAGACAATTTGAAGGAAATAAGGGGTACACACCCAGCCATATTGATTTATCATTCAGATAATTCACTCTAATTGCATGAGACCTGCAAGGCCTTAACCATTCCAGACTCAATCTAAACCTAATAACCCAGGCCATCTTGATTCAGCAATCTAAATCAAACCTGACCTGCAACAAAAACACCAAAAATAGGACGATTCGACCTAGGCCCCCAGGGGCTGGCTTCATGCATGGATCCACCCCGACAAGTCAGCCCCCCCCAACAGGTCCAAGTTTGGAAACATTTGGCTCAGCATTAGCTCTTTGACACTGAGCTCAGTGAAAAATTGTTGTCCTTGTGACAAGATCTGCATATTGCAATGCAGCTTGCTTGCTAAGTTGGCTAACATTCAGGAGTCTATTTTTGTGCCTTTGCTAACGAAAAGACGCAAGGCGGGAAGGGTATGCACAATTTAGTGTGTTGGGAACCGCATAATTATCGCCTTCGACAACTTTGATAGCTTCCTGCTCTGAAAGACGCTTTTGTGTCACAAGGGATTTGATTGCACAAGAGGTGTGTCAGTGCATGCAGCTAGCACCATGACATTTTCATGTCAAAGACTTAATGTGTTTTGACTCAACCAAACCACCTTTTAGGACAATTCATTCAAGTTATCATTTTCCCTATATACCTAAAATAATGCCAACTAAATGGTGGTGGATCTAATAGGAATAAAGGGAAGCTAAACCGCTCATCAGATTACTAGAAAGGTAAATCAAAACACCCGTTTGACAACAAAAGACCTTCAGCAAGATTTAGCAACCATGGAGTCATGGTGCACAGCCCAACGGTTCAGCCACACTTGCTCAAATATGACCTTCATGGAAGAGTCATGCATCTTCACCATGAAATTCTGCATCAGAAGGCTGCTGTGGAACATCTGAACAAGACTGATGCATTTAGGAAACAAGTCCTGTGAACTCATGAAGTAAAAATAGGTGTCTTTGGCTGCAATGAGCAGAGGTATGTTTGGATAAAAAAGGATGCAGAATTTCATGAATAGAGCACCTCTCTAACTGTCACGCACATGGTTGGATGGATCTTGCGTCAGGCTTGTATTGCAGCCAGTGACACAGGGAACATGTCACTGGTCGAAGGAAGAATGGATAAATTTCAGAAAATTCTGGAGGCAAACATCACACCATCTGTAAAAAAGCTGAAGATGAAAAGAGGATGGCTTCCACAACAGGATAATGATCCTAAACACACCTCAAAATCCACAACTGACTACCTCAAGAGGTACGAGCTGAAGGTTTCACCATCACCCTTAAGGTCTCCTACCTCAACATCATTGAAAATCTGTGGATAGACCTTATAAAAGCAGTGCATGCAAGGCAGCCAAAGAATCTCACAGAACTAGAAGCCTTTGATAAAGAATAAAGGGCAAAATCCCCCAAACCAGAATTCAAAAACTCTTAGCTGGCACCAAAGGGTGTTTACAAGCAGTGATACTTGCCAAAGGGAGCGTTACTTAGCACTGACCATGCAGGGTGCCCAAACATTTGCTTTGGACCATTTTCCTTTTTTGCCATTTGGAAACTGTAAAAGGATGGAAATTAAAAAGTAATCTTGCTTAAAATGTAAAGGAAATGTCTCCTCTTTAACTTCATGCCTTTTGGATAGTAGTCTTCTTTTACTCACTTAGCTATTCAACAGTAACATTTTGATTTGAGGTGCCCAAACTTTTACCTACGACTGTAATTGGTGAGGTATTAAAACCAAGGCAGTTTTCCTTCATTTCTCCGGCGCTGTGCCCTCTACATCGCTCGTACTTGAGTTACAAAGAAATGTATCTCATCTCCCTCCACCTCTCCAGCCTCCTCCTTTATAATTTCATTGTTAATCTTCAGCAGCACTTGTTCATATCATGTTCAATAACTTAAACTTTTACAACATTTAAAATGATTTCAGACTCTGCCTGGGGGGTTGTGATCTCAGGGACTGTCTGTGTCATGCTTGCTCAGATTGTTCCAGAGCATCACTCGAGCAGAGTCACCGGCAAACTCAAATGCAGGCCATCCTGCAATAAGTAGTTAACTCTGACGTAAGTGTCCTGACTGAAATGAGTGCTATTTTGTATTCAGTTTAAATCGCCCAAATTTTCACAAAAAAAGCACGTTACCTGGCAAATCGGCCTCTATCCTTCACAACACTACCACATGTCACCAGGCAACTTTGGCGTGTGGTTCTAAAGTGACCAAAAAAAAAAAAAATTAAACAGCACAAAGGCAAGTAAAGTACTTGTTCTTCGTCGGACAAAATAGCCAGCTGGTCATAGCAATAGCGCACTTGTTTTAGAGGGAATGTCAGTGATGGAACTAAAGTGTTGTTGTCACAAAGAGCAAAAGTGAACAAAGTTTTCTACGCTACTGCAGTCCCATGCGCCAGAGTGCGTACTTCTGAGCCCTGCTGGTCGTGCACGATCGAGAGCATTGTGGGTTCCTTCAAGACACATCCATCGAAAAATTTTAGATTGTGAGAAATGTATCTCTTAAATTATTTTCAAATCCAGCCAATAAAGGGCTCCTGACCCTACTGATCCCACCGCTGCTGTTCGATGATCGACTGGCATGGCGCGCATTAAATTTCATTCTTTTATGTTTCGATCGTAATCCACCAGACCACAGTTTGTACATTCATGGTAGCGCACACACTGACACACAGAGATTCATGTAATCAATAAATAACAAGCCTAGACACGCATGCATTTTAAACATGCGCTTCCAGCGTATTCCTGGCCATGGAAATGAAAATTGGATGCAAAGGAACTGGCACAGAACGCAAAAGGTCAGAGAAAATCAGCACAGAACATTTCGAATGCAAACCCATACTCTGCTCAATAGAGAGCAAAACCAAGGCGTCCGCTCTATCGCTGCACTGAAATGGAAGGCACGCAGTAGAAAGTGTGATATTGCAGTAGGCAATAGCCCCTGTAATTTGATGACTTTCTTATTCATGCATGCAAAATAAAAATAAAAATATCTAGCGCATCAACTGACTCCTCATAATGGTACAACATAAATCATCATGTGCTGAATATCTGCTTTATTCTCAAGCTAGCAATCAGGCTTCACAAACAAGCAAGCAACATGCATAGAAAAAAGTCACATTTCCAGCCTCACAGCCTCCTTTCCCTGTGTAGTGATCCATCATTATTCATAATGCGACCGTGAGATAAAATACTAGCCCTGCACAGGTTGCGGGTTCGGATTTGTATTACCACTTCGCACAGCTATGAAAATGGTTTGTTTGTGTTGGCGGAGTGCGTATGGGCTTCATAAAAGGAAGATAATACAAAAATTCTGAAGAATGCCCCAAGGGCTAAACAGAATCCCTGAGTACGTGATTGGACCCCGTTGCTCACTTATCAGTGATTTTGACGAGTATAAATGGTTTCTTTATCCTTTTCAGAAATAATTCAGAAATAATTGTCGTAGGACTCGACCAAAGGGCACTGACGTGACCTGTTGAGCCGTTTCTCGACACAAGCTGAACTGCCACTTGGAAGATAAATTGAGATGCTGATCCTCGAACCAAGAATGGACATTCAAAGCGCATGTTAACATCATACCTCACAGGTAATCTAATGCTCTTTGTTTCACATACTGTGCTGGTTAATTGTTATTTTTTCTTCCACAGTCGACTGAAGGACTAATTATCAGAGATGGGGACTCGAGTCACTGTGACTTGGGCTCGAGTCGAATCTGAGTCACAGTTTTCATGACTTGTTACTTGACTTAACAAAAAATAAAAGACTTGAGACTCGACTCGGACTTGGAGGTTGGGACTTGGGACTTGACTTGACTTGAGACACGATGACTAGAATGTCATTCAGTTCATGTTTTCAGTTTGAATATAAAATTAATAAATGAATTTAAAAAATAATATTGATTACCCGGTAGTAGCGCAAGCTGAGAATGGCGTTGTCATGATTGGATCACTACCTTGTCAATCAGTCATGCCCTCTCTATGTACCTTACCTGTTTATTGTAGAAAAACGCCCTCTTATATCAGATAAAGGCATCAACATGTCAGCAGGAAAGTAGTTGTCTTCGGCTTCTTTTTTTTTTTTCAGAATTACCATTTTGACGGCAAAAGATGAACAGCACAGTGCAAGACATGCGGCATAAACATCGCGGACAGCCAGACAACAACTTCAACAACTTCAAACTTTGTTTGTCATTTGAAGAGCCATTCTGCCCAGTAAGGGCTTGTCAATTAGCTAATATTATCCTTTTAGCCTAGCTTGCAGGTGTAACGAAAACTTCAAACGCCGGTGTCTCCAACGAGAAAAAAAAAAAATTATTATATATATATATATATATATATATATATATATATATATATATATTATGTATATATAATATTAGCTAATATATATATTACATATATACAGCTAACAAACCCAATAAAACAAAATTTTTGCCTATTACATAATAGGCAATTAAATGGCACGTTGCGGGTCATTTACTGGCCATGTTTGGCATTTTTACCACAATTTTAATTGGTTTAGTGCTGGCGCATTAAAACCGTAAGCTAAGTGGCTGAGTTGAGTGGATGCCATTTATGTTCACGCAGCTTTGAAATTTGTAAATTGCGATTTGAGACATAATATGTGAATTCACTTTATCCAATTTACAAAAGTATTTCTTCAGTAGGCTAATTTAATTATTTTTTTGTTTAGAATAGGCTATATACTTCAGATTGTTCGAATCAAGTGAAGTGGTTTATTCAGTATCGCGGTTTCAAAGGAAAAACACAGCATCCCTTACGGTAGTCAGCTCGAATGGACTGTAACATCAGCGGTTTTCGAATGGAAGTACGAATGAAAAAACCCAACAAATTAAATCAGTTGATTGCGAACGAAAATTACTCCGATTGCACCCAATTCTTTATTGAATGTTATTTCCACTTTGTGTCTATTTGAGAGACACGATCAGAGTCCATTTACTGTTCGTAATAGTTTACAGTAAAACAATATTGGGACTTAACTTCTCTTGTTCACAAATGAGATGAACCAGGTTTATTAAATAAATCATAACCTACAAAATAGAAAGTGTTATGAGACAGTCAAATACAAGCATCACCCTATTGTGCAGTCATACTTTAACCGCGCAAGTGAAACAGGAGAATCGGTAAGCGGAGCACGAGCACAAGGCTATGAACAGAGTTTCAAATAGTTGAATCCTCGCTGGGAATCGTATTCTAAGAACAATAAGCTGTTACTTGTTTTTCTATGGACTGAATGTTAAAAATTGAAGTGTTTAGAGCTCTTGATGTCTCAAGATGATACAGATGAAACACATACAGATGTTTCTGATGCTCTTTCATATGTTTATTCTTTCAGATTTTTATATATTTGCCTTTTTTCTTGTTATTTGCAAGGCCACTAAAATATTTCAAATACTGTTGGCAGCAGTGATCTTGTTTAGATTGAAAGCCATCAATAAATGATTGTATGAATTTATTTCTGTTTTGTTTGATTCCATGATGTATTTTACTGAATATCAGTAGTTAGAATGTAAATCCAAATTATTGTCATATTTTTTAAACAGGTTGGACACACTGGCTAATGAGGTTTAGATTACTGACAGTTACTTATACTTTGTCTATTCACTTTATTAAGATCAGATTCAGTGGGTAAAATTGCAGTAATAAGGTGACTTGACTTGGACTTCACTTGACCTATTACAGGACTTGACTTGACTTGACTTGCCATAACCTGTGACTTGACTTGACTTGCCCAAGAAAAAATGACTTGGGACTTACTTGAGACTTGACGGTTAAGACTTGAGACTTACTTGAGACTTGCACATGTGTGACTTGGTCCCATCTCTGCGAATTATAGGAGCTTTTCTCTCCGAGCCAGCACTGTGTTGTGGGTTGACCTGGAGAATATTTTCTCCCTTTCTCTCATAAACAATGATAATACCCTGTAGTATCTGAGCTGATAGTTATGACGACTGATGAAGTGGAGTAGATTACATTAAATCAGTATCATGGACACCATGCAAATTGAGTACTCAAATATATTTTATTTTATGGATGCAGAAAAAATATTGAAGTGGGAAATTTGCTAATATGCTGATTGACTCAAGAAATTCCAATTAAAGCAAGATCACCCTCACAGCACTGAATATGTAATGGTGCGATTACAATGCATGAGGACCTTGCCTTTTGATGCAAACCCTTTCACTATGGAAACAATGCCAGCAAAACTTTCTAGTCTTCATTCTTTCAAAAAAAAAAAAAACTTCCCTTGCTGGGTGTGTGTTGTCCACAGATAAAGATTACAATGTGTGTAAGATGTGTACGGTTTATCATTCGGCTTATCAATCACACACTCAGGAACTTACCTTGGTTATTATACAATGTTATATGTAGGTCAAAGACATTCATTGTATTGGTAACACTTTACAATAAGGATACAACAATTAACATTAGTTAATGTAGAAATAAGCATTTACTAACAGGTAATTAACATTTAACTAATGCACCTAGTAATCATTTACGAATGATGTTCACATGAACTAAGGTATTATTTATAAATTATGGTTTAATAGTTTGAAGTGCTACATAAGGGATACTTAAGGGATGTTTTCAACTTCACAATAAGGGATACACAGGAAATAAATAAATGGTCAATTATGGTTATGTAATGCTTATTCAGCTACCTAACACATCAGTTACCTGCTAATTAACTGATAGTTAATGAATTAATGTTAATTAATGTTAATTGTTGTACTCTTATTGTAAAGTGCCACCATTACATTCAGAAAATGGCCATCCAATAGTTCTCCTGCATTCAGAACTCTGGAAATTCAGGTATTTGCCTCACGACGAATCATACTGATAATTGACAGATTGCACAAAGGCTTCAACTTCACAACAGAAATTCAAAATTAACAACGCAAATTACGGAAAGAGACTTACTTTTTGTCTTGAAGGGTGTACCCAAGCAGACAGCTTTCAAATCTTGGTCAGTCGCATTCACACAATGGAAGAGGCTTCTGCCAAAAAAAGAAGGACGAAGGCAAACCATCATCATTGAAGCAACGTATTGATGCAGTATAAAGCTGTGTAGCGATCCATCAGATCTAAAAAGCCATGAATCAGAATACTTGAAAAAGAGGAGGACAAAAAGTTGGGCGGTGGATGAGAAAAATGGAGAGATTGTAGAAGATTTGGGCAAAGAAAGAGAGGCAGAGGACAGATGAGGTAATGGAATCAATCACGTCCTGGGCGGGCGGCAGTGAGGACATTGGGCCTGTCAGATAATTCCGCCACATGCGCTCGATCTAAAAAAAGGACTCGAATTGCGAGATGGATGCACGGATGGGAAATTAGCGGGCGAAGGGAATGGAAACAATGGGCATGTTAGTGAGATGGATGTGTGAGGAAATAAGGTGTTCACTTTTCTGATGAAGCCATTTCGTTCGGCGCGATCCTGTCGGCCCGAAGCGAGACGGAGAAGAGGAGGGCCCCTGATAAGATGGGGGTAAATAAAGCAATCTGCAATGATACGCCGCTAAGCTGTACAGGGAACGAACAAAAAAAGGCTGATAGGTGGCTGGCTTGTCTGAGGCGCCATTGACCATGGCGAAAAAAAAGGCAAGATGGCAGAAAATATCCCGGTAAACCCAGCGGAAAAGAAACTGATAGCAGTTGTGAGAGGTAAAGCAAATAAATGGAATTTTTAACCTGTGACATCAATGTTGACTGTTTTGAGATGTTACAAGCACGCCCCCAATAGATCTGCAATCAATAACTGCACAAAAATGATTGGACATTTGCATTTTTTGGGTATTAATACGTTATTACACAGGTGTAGTCAAGAAGGACAGGATAGAGAGAGGGGATAACATTCAGCAAAGGGCCCGGGCCCAGACTCAAACCCGAGTCACTGCGGGAAGAACTCAGGCTTTTGTGTAACACACACTTTAACTGATGAACCACCAGGCGCCCTGGTAATTTGCATTTTCATCGCTACTGCCCATGGAAATTTACAGTCCATCACATACGAACTCAGCTGTGATGGCCAATGGTCAGCATTCGCTGTGAGATGCCAGCCGTTCACGACCAAGCAGAAAACAAACAATGTAGAACAGAGTTTGGAGAATTAATAAACAAAAATAAATAAATAAATAAAAAATACTCAACCACTGGGCCTCTGACACGTGGAAACAGGTGATGTTGCCAAACCTTGCCTGGCACAGAGTGCAGGAATACGGCAGGCTCCTGCGGCAGTGTGCTCTTGTGATTCAGTGCTCTGTGAGCCCATAGACTTCCACTGTTCTGACATCCTCCCCAATCAAGACCGTGTCTCATTAACTTCCCCTGCCACTCTGATCCTACAGCACAATCCATCCTTAAAACGCTACCTCCATCGATTGCGTACCGAGTACTAACTCACACAGAAACAACTCTAAAGAGCCCCATCCTCTCCCAGTTGTTTTTCTTTTTTTTATTATATTATCCATTAGACATAATAGAGGAGAGCACATTCCTGATTTAAATAATTGATTACCAATAAAGATATATTTAGGAGCCAACTCCCAGCCACCAATGCATCACTGCGCACTGCTCGAATATGGCAGCGACTTGCAGATCAGCAGATGCCAGCAAAGTGATGTCAAGGCTTCTATTCTGGCGAGGCATACAAATTTCCAGGAACAAACTTTGAATATTAATTAAGAGTGAAAACTGTGGTGAGAGAGTATAGATATTTGGTCCTTAATTTGATCATTGGAGCTATTTTCTGATTCACGTTTGTGATAAAATAGAGGTTATTTTACGGTCATATTTTCCTTCTCTCTCTCTCTAGTTTCTAAACATCAGAATCACACAGAACTGGAAGGTCTGACACAATTTTATTTTCGTCGCGACCTTTTGCACCCTTGTGAGCGCTGGAGAATTGTGAGTTTATGCTGTAAACTACAGATCCTTTGATAATTTCTTTTTGTCTGATTCATGTGATGGTAGAGGAAAAGTTTTGCATTGTGACATTATGTTTTCCTAACGTTCATTTGTTCTCAGTGAAAGTGACTCACTGAATCCGAACCAGTGATGCTCGGCCAAATTCAGATGAAAAGACTGTCGTGTAAATTGGTGCCAGAGATGTCACTGTGCCTGGAACAGTGAGCTGCGGCCAAAAACAGCCGCACTTTGTTCTCCAGGAAAGGGCAGTGTCCTGCCTTGACACAGACCAACTTTATTGCTGGATACACCATCCTCATCAGCCAAACTATTTCCACACACACGGTAGCTCTCACTAGGAAATACTGCACTAATCCATAAAAAAAGTATATGCCTGGTTCCAACACTTAATTAGCAGTACAACTTGAATAAGAGCATATATTTTGATATCTTTAGGCTAAAAATGTTACAGCAATAATGTCCCAGTATAACGTCAAGCAAGGCAATTTCTACAAGCAAACTTGTCAGGCTGATCCCATATACAGGGCGAGACCAACTCTTACTTTTCTCCATGTTTATTATAGTGTCACTGGGATAAACAGTGTAGCAGACATCTGAACAAAAGCTTGCTGAACATCATTCTGACAAATTCCACGAACAAAGCCAGAAACCTATACATTTACTGTATAATGTAACATACATTCCGTGTAGACTTTGGCAGGTAATCACTCTCTAAAACAGTTAATTACAAAAGAGAGCGGGTAAGAGGAATGTTATGTATCCCCTCCCAAGTTGTGGAATCCAACGAACCATGAATTAAAGCTTTAACCTGCATTATTCAAAAGAAAAAAGCATAACACCAAACTGTTACCGACCATTCAAATTCAAATATTATAATTATCTAGAATGTTCTATGTTTTTTTCACTGCTACATACGGTACTCAGTGTAAGGCATGAAATAACATCAAATGTTAAGCCGGTCTCTTAGCCCTCAGCAGAAACCCCTTGAAACAAAGTGCTAAAGTGGCAGGAAGGAAGGATATCAGGCTTTCATGATCACATCTGGCGCAATTATCCTAATTAGGAAACACGGTAACAGTGTAGTTCTTCTCTGATCAATCCCAGATCAGGCTCAGTCGTTTGAATGTTAATTTTGTCCTCTGCAGATGTGGTTATTTCGCACGCGTCTTAAGCTGGACTTATTCTGCTACTTCAAAGGACGGAGACTCACGCAGCTTGGAATTAGTCAGCGTGAACTGTGGACTACAGAAGTGTTATCAAAAGAACTGAGGAGCGTCTCTTGAGGAGTGAGACTGGAGATACTGTCAAGCCATGTTGGATATGTTCAGAGTATCTCCGCTAAGCAGCTGGAAGTGGGAACAGCACAACTTTCTCAGAGGAAGACGTGATTCCGGGGGTGTCGGGCACCATGCGACGGCAGATGGAAGGGAAGGCAGCAGGGGGTATTCATGCATGGCAGAAATATGAAGGAATAATTACACCATCTCTCCTGCATTTACATTTTCAGCAATAGCCGGCATTGTCTAGTTAGATTTTGAATGACTAGCAAGACGCATGACAAAATTTGAATTAGGGAATGGCGTACAAACAATACTTTGCACACCAAAACAAACATCAAGTAAAGATCAATTCTTTCAGAGCCCTGGGCACTGTTTACACTGTACTACCAAAATAGAAAATCCTGGGCTGCAGAAAATAGTCTGGAGTTAGCTACGTAAAGGTAGAGGAAGTGCAAATGGCCCTATCTGTTCCTGGCTTTTGTGCGGACCTCTGGCCTGTAATTACTTGGTTTAATTAGCTAAACCATGTATGAAGTCTTCCATTTCAGCTGCACTTCCTGAAAAACTCTCGAATGACTACAAAAGACTGTTCTTATGCTCCGAAATGAAACATTACTACGATCTAATCCACGGGTAAACTCCTGTTGCTTGTGGAGCCAGTTTGCTAATTTAGTCAGGATTACTGATGGAAACAAAACTCGCATACATATCAGCCCACCAGGACTGGAATTACTAACCGTTGGTCAAAGCTGGGCGATGTGGAACAAAGTGAAGATTGTAGTGTCTGCCAGTAGATGGCACTTTTCTCTTTTTGCTACGATGCTACAATGTGGCTCCGTCTGTCCAATTTCACACAGGGGGCAGTGGGGGCACAGTGATTGGGTATTGGATATTAATGTTCAATACAACATTTCAGTATTCCTTCCCTCAATGCCACATCCACTATGTTGGTACACAATAGATGTGGGCAGCACAGCTGAGGCCCCGGCCTTAAAAAAATCAACTGCAAACAGACCTCAGTCTGCACATGTGCAATCATGTAGTCTCAAAGATCTTTTCCTGAAGCAAAAAAGAGAGCGAGTGTATCAAAACAAATACACAACAACGACCAGGAGAAGGCAGCAGCCTGGGGAGCACTGAAAGAATGAACTCTCAAAATTTCAAAATGGAAGTTAAAAGTAATATTTAAATGCTCTAATTTGTCTGCGTAAAAAAAACGTGACTGAAGTCACTGTCTTGATAAAATTTGAATTTGTATTATTTCACAGGACACAATATCATACGCAAGAGCAATATCATTGCGCAGTGACTCTTTTCCATTGACGCTGCACTGTTCTGAACTCAAAGATGCATCAGCTAGCATGGTGCGTTAATGAAATTACTGAATGTACTGAGTTTTATAATTTATCCTAATTTATTTGTTTGGACATTCACCTGTCTGTTCTAGGTACTACAGAATCATCAAGTTTCCATTCAAATCAATTAATGATAATTAATTAATTAATTCCTATGTAGTCCTATAGTTCACCATCAGGCTCTTATTACAGTGAGAAATATGCCACTTCTATTTTCTTGTCGTTTTCTGCCCTGATGCAAAGACTGATGTTGTGAGATTCTGATCTTGAGGTGACTGTCCTCAGATTTTTGCCCTCACTGTGCTTTGAACTGCATTTTTAAACATGCGACTCGCATCCGCACAGCACCAGAAAGTTCCACGCTGGCGTAGGCTTGGATTGTGACCACCGTTCAACTTCTCAGAGCTGTACAGTCTCGTCTCTCGGTGGAGGCATGAACACATGGTTTTATTCCACACGGTGGCATCGCGACAGCTCTGAGGTCCCTCATGACAGCTTGTCCTGCTAATTTACATGCCAGAAAGTGAAAAGACCAATTAATCTTAAAAATGCCACAACATATTTAGGGTTAGTGAGAATTAGGGTACTATTTCAAGGAGATGCTGAGAGATTTGTACTGGGTGAAGTGTGATTTCTCTAAATCCTTCATACTCCCGGGCCTGGAGGACTGAGGATTATCCTTTGTATGAGGTGAGATGATAGTATCAAACTGTAATAAATGTGTGAAATACAGTGTTTCCACAGACACTGTGCATTTGTCGTGAGGAGCACCGTGACCACAGGTCACTGTTATTTTTCACATGTACATACAAGTCCCGTCCTTTTTGACCAATAAAGCAGCCAGCAGATCCTCTGCTGAAAATCGGGAAATCACAGAAAATCCTTTTAAACTGTTGATTCGTCTTGACCCATTTTCAATCATGTTCCTCTTATTAAAAAGCTTTCCATTTATTAGATACAGCTATTGGCAGGTAAATATGCAGCTTCTTTCTGAATGGAATATTACAGGTATTAAAAAATAAACACAATTCAGAAAAAAATGTTTTATTCACAAGGTAGCCTATGCAGTACAAAAAAAGATAAACAACTTGGTTATTTTTCATGTTAGCTTGTGGAATATCCTACAATGCAGGCCAATAGTTCTTGATTATTTCAGTGAAAATGATTATCAGAAACACGTATCCACAATTTTGAGAGTGTATCGCACCAAATTTTGCATGCAAATTTCTCATCTTGCCATGATGTAGAGAATTGGCTACACTTGATAGAGTTGAGTGCTTTCGGAGTTAAAGCATTGTAAAAAAAGGGAAATGATTTTAAACCAGGAAAGACTAATCAGTAGTTAACAGGCGTTTTTGCGCTTTCCCTATTTTTAGGCCACTGGACACAGCCCCGCTTTGAGTGAAGCAGGAAGCCCATGTCCACTCTGACTACTGACATTTCAAATTGAAGAGCCTAGTGCTAAAAGTACTTAAGTCACATTTTCACACACTGCGATGTGAGGATGAAAAAATGCCTTTTATGGCCATCTAATTCCATCTTCTCAATTTTCTCAAAATGAACTTCATGTGACTTCAGTACTTTTTACAATGGGGTCTTCAATTAGCAGATTTGATGAATCTATTATATATTCAGTTCACACCCCCTTTTTTCTCAAAATAGACATTTTGAGACTTAAGTACTTGAAGAACCAGGTCCTCAATTATAGCAGCATGAATGAGATGAGATGAGACAAGGGAAAAAAAGATGCTTCACGATTCATGATTTGCCAAAATTACTTACAGTTTATTTATTCTACAAAATTCGCCCACTATGCCTTAATAATGGAACGGCATCTGGCCTTAGAAACTTATGTAACCTGGCTTACTTAGGTAGTTATGTTCCTCATGAAGGACTTATTCATTACTGATTAGACGGATGGCTCTTTGTGTCCGGTCACTTGTCACAAACCTGGGACATCAGTACGAATAAGCACACTGTAATTAATTAGGCGGTATAAACAAATCATTAAACCTCTCCTGCATCGACTACCTCTGCAGGAACTCTGAAATGGCCTTTATGCATTTTCCCAAAAGATTGCATTGAAGGGAGCAATGATAATTTAGGCATATACAATGTGGTGCATATTACAGAAATATATGCAGCCTGTGCTGTGATATGGAACACTGACTGAACTTGATTTCCATAACTTTCCAAACATCAAACTACCCACTTTCTCACCATACAGGTGGGGAGATGCGGGCTGAGATATTATTTCAAATTCGGCCAAGGCTGTTTACTCGGTCGCATCAGGCCATTTTCTCCTTACATATGGCACTGATACGTTCATACTGTGAAATGTATGGATGTAATTCTACAATTGGTTGAGGCGATTACATGCAAACACCACCGTGAATCGGCTGAACAGAGGGGATATGCTATGGCCTCCACAGATGTTTAACAGGCGGGAGCTTTCATAACATCTCGGCCTGGTTTGAGCAGCGACTCATTTTTTTCCCAGAAACACAATTCATTTAGTCAGTCAGTGTCATAAATAAGACTCTGCAGATTGAATCTCTGTCTCTTGTTTGTTTATTAACCTGGCTCTCCCTCGTCATGGCTGAATCATGAGTTCTCGCTAAGATAACACTGTGGAGGCGCACATTTACTCAGTTTATTAAATTCAAACACCAGGACCACTAGTAAATCACGTTGCGACCAAATGAAAGTGGTCTTACTGAAAATGATTAATAATAGCTACACAGAATATCTAGTTCTGCAAAGGTTAGCATATAAAAAAATAGTTTCTCACATAATGGCAAAGCATTTTTCACAGTAGTCTTAGGGAAAAATTGCATGCATTTGATCTATTGACATATTTTGGATGTTGTTCTCAAACAGAAGGAAGCGAATCCGCCTCGATGTCATAGAGCCAACAGTCAGAGGCATTGGATTTAATTAATCTTGCCCACACTCTATATGTGGTGCTATAAACACTGCAAGTCACTGGAAATGAATAATACAGCTCCAAGCTGAGACAGCATATTTTTTTTATTTCCCATATAAATAAATTATTTCGCAGGGAAGCTAATGGCTCGAAGAGGGTTGCTGCACCACTTACTACCATTAAAGTATGCAGTGGTTTGGCAGTATAAGACTGTACTACGTGTAAAATAACATAGACACCCCACACCCCCCGCCTCCCCATCAACTAAAACATTTACTAAAACAATTATGGCTGATAATTCCATTACATCATGGTTCATTTGCATTGTCGGCCAAGTCAGTGCGTCTGTATTTGAATCTGGACTGGCGATGCATAGCTGATGTAAACGCCTAGGCTACAGCAGTGGATGTATAATCTTTCTAGGCATTACTGCATGGAATAGCTCACTCTGCTTGACTTTTCTTCATTGTGAACTGTACATTTTAAAAGTGAATCAGAATCAGAGCAAATATATAGCATTTCAAGGACTTGATGAGCAGTTAATTATGAGCAGTTTGCCAATGGGTGTCAATAAGTGCATTGAATCTCATACTCCCAGCAGATTTGTTAGCTTAATATTCAAACTGCAAATCTCCCAAACCACATTCCAAAAGGGCTCTGTTTGATACAGATATGGTGTCTGGGGAGGGCAGTGAAGTACACTGAACTCAATGTCTTGTTCGTGACAGCAGTTCGAGATGTTTTTGCTTTGTGACATTGTACATTATGTTGTGAAGGTAGCCATTAGAGGATTGGCAAATTGAGGCCATAAACTCAGATTGGGTGCTGGATTTGAATTGATAGGCCTTATGTGGTCCGAATTGTGCCAAGAAAGCATTGTCACGTCAAGATGGTTCTAAACTGTAGGCACAAGGCAATGGATTAAGGTCGTGGAAGCCGTATTCCGACCCTGTGTATTACGGTAAAAATCAAGATTTATCAGACCAGGCAACAGTTTTGCTGTATTCATCGGCAGGTCACACAGCACAGATCACCACAGGAGCCCATGAGAGACATCCACGCTGAAAAAAATGTACTGATGCCAATAAAGCCCAATTTATCACCAAAAACTGGACTAGCAAGGTATATGCTATCATGCTACTCAAGCCATTGCTTCTCGAGCAGTTTATTTTTGTACCTTTTTTACACAAACCTAATAACTCCACTGAGTAGAAACTGGAACACTCCCAATTTTTCCATATGGACTGAATAAAAAAAGGATTTTCCACATCCCTACTAATCCTGAGTGGGTGTCAATAAGCACAGCATCTGTTGCTAGAATGCTTGTATTTGTATTAAAGTAAATAAGGTGGAATAAGGCATGTGTGAGCAATGGGTCATCCTGTGCATTTTTTAGTGTGTGGAAAGTAATTTGACTGTTTGTTGTACTGTCACAGTGGACATTGAGATGGAGAGTATCCATTGCATAATCACACTGCAATCACGTTTCTGACAGACCACACCAAACCTGGCTGGACGTACAGGACTGGATGTCAATCTAAGGGAATTTGTGTTTCAGTCAAAACTGAAGTCTCTGCCAATGACATGGCGACAACAAGTGCCTTGGTCTTAACAATCTGATTACTGCGACTGATCACTCTCCAAAAGAAATCAAATGACACCAAGTGCTATTACAAACCCATAATTCTGTAGCTGCCCAGAGCGCAAAAAGAGCGCTCTATCATTGATGTGATGAGTGCAGACATGATTGCTTTCTGAGAATACATGTGGTCACATGGTCTCAATTCGGCCACACGGCTATGGCAAGAGTTATCCGACTGAACTGCATTCTGTGTATGCCAATTATTTGTTTAACAGCAAAACTGGTATTGTAGATCCTCTTTTGAACAGTTCATGATAACGTCAATAAACACAAATTATGGGAATCTTATTAAATATCTCTCATTTCAATGGAGTTTTTCAATCGTGATTGAATTTGAACAGCCAGGAACGGATTATGTCACAGCGACATACGAGAAAATCATGTTCACAGGACCTGGATTGTGCATTTTAGACTAATGAGACATACTGCAGTTTGCAACCGCTCTTCTATTTACAAATCTGCTTTCAATTGCAGCACAAAATGTAGGGTTTCATCGAGCAACATGACACGCTACGAGCGTTTAATAAAATGTTGCCAAATATTTACAATTTGCCTGTAGGCTCAGTCTAAATATAAGCATTTCACAGTCCTCATTACACTTTGAAAATAGCTCATTATCTCACAGAAAAAAATTCAAGTTCGGTGGAGACATAAAAAAAACTACTTCGGCAGTATTCAAAGCTTCAAAGCACTGCTGTCTGCATGTTCCTCTCTACTTTTAATTGGTTGGAATACATTTACCATCAAGATAATAGCCAGACAATGGCGGCTGCATCGTACTTACATACTTTCGTCATGTTTGTGTAAAATGTTGCATACCTGCTAATACAGCTTTCAAATCAATTGTACTATTACCCAAGTGAATGACATCTGACAGCATTTGAAATATATTATATCTGGACTGCCGTAATGAATAATTTATTATTCTGGGGAGATAAAGGGGGATAAAGAGAGAGAGAGAGAGAGAGAGAGAGATGTTGCTCAGTACTCTAAAAATTTGGCACAACAGAATGGGAATGATGGCAACCTTGGGCAGATGAGAGTATCTTACAATCACAGCGTACTGGGAAAGTAGTCTGTGCAGCAAGGGATATACAGAACCTACATGCCGACTGTGTTTTTACATAATTATACAGGAAAAATATACAGTATACTGCCTGAAACATAGCTAAATACAAGTTAAAACCTTACAAAGGGTAAAAAATTCACTGTGTGCCAGTCATTTTTAAATGTTGCTTAAAGCAAAAAAATATTATCATATCCATTTAAATGTTTAAAATGTGTTTAATGTCATGCACGTGACATTAAAGGCATTTAGTCAAGCCTATAAATTCGGTGAGAGTACGGTCATTTTCATTTTCCCCCCCTGGCGATGGAATGCCAATCACCAAAACGCTGAAAATGGAATACAAATATGCATGCTAATTATGTCACACAGGACTGAGAGCCGGCACAGCGTTAGCCACAGCTGGTGTGCAGATGGAGTACTGAGGCAGAAATGGGTGGCACTCATTGTAAATGTTCCCCCTCCATTTGAGATGGAGCTGCTCTCCTTGGAATCAGATTGCGGAACCCCCCCCCCCCCCCCCCCAACCCATGCCGCCCAGCTCCGTCCACCTGCAGGCCCGCCAATCATTAAGCTCCAGCCTGATTTCATATTGATACTGCTCAGCCAGGGTCCAGGCTCCCTGACCCACTTGTGCAGCAAAAGATTTACAGTCCCTGCGGTGCATTGCTGCAATGGCATATGGATGCACACAGAATACATTTACAGGGAGCACTAAAGGCTGCTGGCCGAAGCAACTGCCCATAGAAGACTGGGTTCGCAGTGCGAGTGAATATCTGTATTCATCAGTGCATACCTGTGTGTATCAGCGCCTGTCCATATGGCTATTTCACATTTTTCAAAAAAATCTCCTATTTCACGTCTGCCTCTGCTCAATGACAGGGATTTTCATTCCAAAAAATATTATATATACATATGTAATCTCCACGTTTCAATACACAGATCGGACACAACATTAAAACCACCTGCCTAATATTGGATAGGCTCCCTTTATGCCACGAAAACAGCTCCGTCAAACTGATGTCCACTTGTATTCCCAGACCCAGGGTATTTCCCAGGGCACCTCACTCCCTCCTCCAGCTTGTCCTCCTCCGACATTGCATCCTGGTGCCATCTCTTCCCCAGGTGAATTGTGCGCAAATACAAGATCGGAGCGCACTGTATGCAGGAAAACGTGACTCACTGGACCAGGCGACCTTCTTCAAATGCTTCAAGGTGCAGTTCCGATACTAACGTGCCCATTGGAGGTGCTTACAGTGGAGCATGGGGAACTCCAACTGCTCAGCAGAGCTGCAAAATGCTATACGAAGCAGAGTGTGATATATTATGTGTTCTGACACATTCCTCGCATGCCATGGTAGCCCTTCTGTCAGTTTGGACCAGACGGGATAGCCTTCATTGCCCGTGTTTGTGATTTGTCCCTCCTTGGTCTTCTGACAGTTAGATACACACCTTTGCTGACTGGGAGCACCTCAGAAGTCTTGCCACTTCAGAAATGCTACGACTCACTCATTTTGCTATAATAATTTAGCTATTTTCAAAGTCGCTAACGTCACATTTCTACCACATCCAACGAGTTGACCACAAGAACCCACTGCTAAACATTCAATAATATTAGACGAAATTCACTTGAAAAATAAACGAGATGACAGATCCCCTTTAAAATTTATCTGTGTATCAGAAATATTTAAATGTGATAAATATACAAAAATAGAAGAAAGTGGGAGGGGGCAAACCCTCAAAGTCCTTGTGAAAGTTAAACATACACATGATCAAATCTCATACTCCCTACAGATTTGTTAGCTGAATATTCAACCTGCAAATCTCCCAAACCACATTCCAAAAGGGCTCTGTTTGATACAGATCTGGTGTCTGGGGAGGGCAGTGAAGTACACTGAACTCAATATCTTGTTTGTGACAGCAGTTCGAGATGTTTTTGCTTTGTGACATTATGTGTACATTTGTGTACATTATGTTGTGAAGGTAGGCAGTAGAAGATGCGTATTTTGAGGCCAAAAACTCGAGATTGGAAGCGGGATTTGAATTGATAGGCCTAGTGTCGCCCAAATTGTGCCAAGAAAACATCATCACGTCAGCACCGTTCTAAACCGTAGACACAATGCAATGGATTTAAGTTCTTGAAGCCATATTCAGACCCTGTGTATTGCGGTAAAAATCAAGATTTATCAGACCTGGCAACAGTTTTGCTGTATTCATTGGCAGGTCAAACAGCACAGATCACCACAGGAACCCATGAGATACATCCACACTGACAAAAAAGGTACTGATGCCAAAAAGCCCAATTTATCAGCAAAAACTCCACTTGCAAGGTATACGCTATCGTGCTACTCAAGCAATTGTTTCCCGGGCAGTTTGTTTTTGTACCTTTTTTACATAAATGTGATAACTTCACTGAGTAGAAACTGGAACGCTCCCAATTTTTCCATATGGACTGAATAGAAAAAGGGTTTTCCACATCCCTAGTAATCCTGAGGAATCCTGCTTCCCATAGACCCCCATGGAACTAGCAGGCTCACTAATTTGCAATTAATAATGTTAATTTATATCAAAGAGATTATGCTAAAAATCTGTTCAATGCACTCCAATTCATTCATCATGAGCTAGCCCTCAATAGCCCTTAATAACCTATAGGACAATAGCATTTCTGGATACATTTCTCTAGCAGTTTCCTGAAACATTTTCTCCACACAAAGGGGTTATTTGTACACTAAAGCCCCAAACACAAGCCAAGAACACAGTATCACTGAGTTAGCTGTGCAAGTGCACTACCATAAATGTTATAGAACTGGTATATAGACCGAATGAAAAATGACTGCCCCAGGTTTTACTGAGTACATTCATCCAACTAACATGGCCATCCTTCCTTGTGAAGAATCAATGAGCACCATCTAGTTGGTGGAGAGAACATTGGCAAAGACATTTGTGGAACATATTGGCATAAACCGAAATGCTTGTTTAGGCAGCTGTTTGTGAGTGCCAGGCTTAAACTGGTCAGCAATGAAAAAAATATTCCAGGCTCCAACCAGCAAATGTGAATATCAGAATTGAAGACTGGAGTTTGAGGAATGCATTTGGGGGTGGGTCGATAGATGCAAGGCTCGCCACTGATGAATGGGAATGACTTTTTTAAAATTAAATAACATGAGAGTGCGGCAATTAAAGTTCTTTTAAAAACATGCCCTGTGGTTTTATCATTTGATTTCATTCGTACTGTATATGCTACTATCTGGACCGGCTGGACAGGGGCTGTCGGTAGGCAATGGCTGAAGTGTGGGAAAAAAATGCTCAGGAAACGACGCAGAAATGAACAACAGCAGATCCCGTGAGAGTTGTATTTTGGTGATAAATTAGGCTTCCAAGCATCTATTCCTTTCAACACATTCAAAACAACAATGAACAACGGCAGACCTCTTATCATTACGAGCACAGTTATCCAAAATAATGAGCCATACGCCCCTGTGCAGGGGTCCTGCTTTTCACAAACAGTGATTGGACCCATTAGATGAAACAATGCATTTCGCACATTGTATTAAAACCACCGCAGCACAGTGCTGCTATTGGTTGTCCTTACTATCTCTGTTGCCCGAGCCAAACCTCAGATAAATTCAATTTCATTAATTCATTAAAAATTAGGGGAACACTCAACCTCCCCGAGCCTATTACGGGTGCCACCTGCGATTCCACCGCAAAAAAATGCCCCGTTTAATTACTTCCACTCAAAAGAAAAGGCCCGGAAATGTAATGTTATGGTGGCGGTGGGTGGTTTGAGTGCCGTTGGCCAGGTTTGGCCGCCCCTCAGATCCCCCACTGCGTTCCAACACACTTTAGAGATCGATGAGGAGAGGACAGAGAGACAACTGGACCGATTATTTCCAAGAGTATTTTCATTGTGGCTATGCATCATTTATAAACTATAATGGTGGAGACAAATTAAGTACACATGAACAAGGAATGAGAAAATATGGTGTGTTGAAGGGATACAAGCCAGTGCCAACTGCAGAAATTAACATACGCTCACTCAACCCTTTGTTGTGTACGATTGTCTAATGGTTAAAAGGGCCCTGCTTTTGCCTCCAGTACGGCCATAATTTTTATAACGTGTATTCATTTGGCCACTGGTGATATTCCTTCATAATTTTGGTGTGAATGACCAATGAATGACCAACGAGGTTCCGCCACCAGCTTGAAGTGAATTTGAATGCTCATTGCTGAAATGCATGCTCCTATTTTGAATTGGAATGACGCTAATGAACAATTGATTGCTTGGATAGTGAATCTGAATGACCACATTTGGAATATGAAAGCTGATTCAGCACTGCGAGCGTGAAATGCGTGAAATTGAATGCTCGAAATATGAACTTGAAGGACAAAATTATGAAATTTACTGGGAAAACCTATAGTAACTTTTCTTAAGAAAAAAAACTTAAAACAAGTTACTATTTGACTTGACAAGTGGAATTTACTCACCCCATTAGCAAGCTAGTAAAAATGACCTGAAAATAAAAATTTTTTCCTACGAAGAAAAATGACGATAGAAATCAATGTTTTAAATCTTAAAATAAGTAAATTTATCTTACCTATCTTTATTTATTTATCTTTTTTTTTGCAGTGAGGTTTAGCATTTCTGCACAAGTGGTTTTTCAAGCCTTTACAAGCTTTCTGGTAGATTGGTTAAGTCTGCCCATCCCCTGACTTCACTCATTAAACATGTGTTTCCAACCACTGACCTGCTTTAGATACTTTGGTTTATTGCACCAGCTCCAGAGACTATTGACTAAGGTGTGTGAAAATCTCAGGGGGACAACTGTTTTTCAGACGGCGGAACGACAGCATCTGGCTCGAACATAAATCATACATCTTGCCTATTATAACGTTTACTATGGGCAAAAAATAAAACACTTCACCACAACTGCATGATTTACAGTTATATACTGACAGGCCACACAACTCCCCTTAGAGGAGGAGCAAGACATTTGCATTATCATTCAAGCCTACCAAATTTAGGGTCAATGTGGAGATAAAAATACTTGTTTCTGTAGTTATTTTAATATAATTATGGGAACATATTTTTGATATATGATAGATGCTTTGGATTTTAAGTTAGAGTCAATTAATAAAATCAAAGATTAGCCATGGTCAGAGCAGAGATGGAGTGAAAAACAGAGTCACGCCGGCAGAGTAAGGAGTCCTCCAATACTTATGCTGTGCTCCACTCTGGGACCAACAACACTACTGGCTCTCCAAGGTCAAGGTCTAGTATTCTGCCACATCTCTAATGCCAGCTTAAGGACAGGAATGAAGAGGATAATAAACGAAAACAGAAATCTATCAGTGCAAATAATAAACTGTAAGACTGAGGCCTTTACTTGAGGACTGAAGTTGTGGGAAAATGGTCTGTGCAATGAAAAAATGAATTGCAGTGCACTTGGGGTGGATGAACGCATCACAGCCTCCGTGTTGCATCATCGAATTGGGATTGAATCAGCAGAGAGATGGGACTGAAGCAGGCTGTCTTTGAGTCCTGCGCCCCAGATGAAATGCTACACAATCAATTATTCATCCATCGCTGCTTCATGCCACAAATGTATTTGCCCATCAGGAGCCATACAGACAGTTTTCATAGTTCCTTCACCCATTGCAGACAAAAATTACAGGTGTTATTCTTAAATTCCATGCATAATCTGATCGTACATTGGGGCAGAGTATTCTTCAGGCAAATGACAGAAAGATAACTCAGTCTGGCAAGATCTTTACTCATCAGTCGTCATGATATCTACAAAACAGGACAAATGAATGCACATGTTCTTTCTTGCTTTGCACAGTGAGTGCTGACAGCGTTTTACATTTCAAAACACAGCGATAAAACACACTTGCGGAAGATTTACAATTCAATAAGACAGTCACACTCTAAAATACTGACATTTTGTTCACTACAGGATCCTTAAAGATAAAATATCGTCAAGTTATGGTCACATGACTTCTGCTCCTTGATCTGACGCAAAATTGAGGCCTATGACTATCTTCAGAAAAATCTTCACAATCAATGCTGTGGTAAACTGCAAAGATTTTACTGCAAAGATGATAACCACAATCTGATAGGCAGCTTATCACAAAATAAACTCATATCTATATTAATCTAATCAACTAAATGATGAACCCACAGCCTGCACTCCCAAATGGGACTGCCTGTAGTCTAGTGGTTGAGCTGTGTCTCGGGTGGTCCAACCCCCAGTGTAAACTAATAAAACTCAGTTAAGCTGTTTTGCCCTTGAGGAATCTCCTTAACCCCACATTTATCCAGGAGGGTTTGGGCTCTATTAATTTGAATCAACAGTCAGTCGCCTAGGATAAAAACCAGCATGTAAATCATGGCGCCATGACAGAGAGACACATTATGCCTAACAATGAAAGTGGGGTTTTTTTTGTTGATGGAGACCAGCCCAATAGGAGATACAAGTGAGAGTGAGATTAAACAGTCAGAGAGGGTGCAGCATTCAGAGACCTCATTAGTCTCCCAAAACACCAATGGAGACCTCAGACCGGGCAGACAGATGCACTTTTTACATGCCACTCAAGGAGCTGCAGCTCTCTTCCAAGAAAGAAGTGCGATATTTATGCCAGCGATGCTCCACTTGTCAGAACCACTGAATATTTTTGGCATTGCAGCAGCTAGGAGGATGTATCATATCAAAGGTTCAGAAAGCACTGAGCAGACACCAGCTTGTGTGGGCTCTACAAGAGCAATGTGACTGAATCCCATACAACAGCATGAGCTACAGTACCTGCTGCACTTGGCAGAGATTGTTACAAGTAAGACACTGCTTCCAAAGGTATCTGTCCATGCCTTTGGAGAGCCATGCATGTACTTCATGTCAAATCTGTCAAGTCAGATGTTTTCAGGTGTTCATTATACTAATAGTTTTGTGAACTGCCGGTGGGCATGTACTTTCAAGGTTCATTTCCATCTTTGTGTAACGTTAAACATTTGGGGAGCGCCATTTCAATTTAAAAGCTGTCTGCAACATCCCTTAATCAAACATGGTGCTCGCCTGTGAATATGGGAGGAAAAAGTTTTATTATTTCAGTGAAACTATGTTTCGTCTATATTACGGATTTATCGTCACCGTCGCGTATGAGTACACATACGCCCCAGATCCTTTCTGTAAATCTGATGACTCAAAAACTGTTTTATTGATCGTTTTTGGATCTTACACGCCTTTAGATCTTACCAAGTCGGAGAACTGGACTGATTTTGGCCTTGAAATTATTAATAATAAATGAATGAAGAAATTTAGTAATTTCCTGGAACACCTGAGTTCCGCCATGTTGCCTGATATGTGAACAATATCACCTTGAAATTTTGCCATTTGATTATTTTATTCATGATCAATCATCGCTGAATACTACAGAAAAATTATCAGTAGATAATTAGTTTTGAGTTGTTACATTTATTACTGAATGGATGAAAAATAGTTCAGTGTATCTTTCATTATTAATGAATAAATATACCGGTAGGCAGCCTGAGTGTTTAGAAGATAAAATTTGGATCTTGTAATAATTTAATTACAAACAGTTCCAGTTTGTAATTTTTCACTCCATGGGGCCAGTGAAATTATCTCATGCCCCAAAGATAAATCTAGAAATGAGTCAGAATTATCTCTTAAGAAAAAATAGAATTAAGTGTCAAGTGTAAATACAAGCTTAAAATGCTTGTTTAGATGGTTTTTTTTTTTTTTTTTTGCCGTGTATGGCACGAGGGGGACCTTCTGTGTGCGATATGTAGGTGGCTTTAATGTTGTGGGAGATCAGTGCACACATAAGCCTTTTGAGTGATTACAAATATTGCAGGAGAAACACATTATTTAAATTCCAAGAAAAGCTTATTTACACCAGGGATAATTTCTAATATACATTCTTTAGAGACAAACAAGCTGGTCAGAGATTGCTAAAGTCCTCCGCCAAAGATCGGATGCATGCGCGCACGGATGGGCAGACGTGGCCGAAATCAATAGTCCCCCCCGACTGGGACTAATAAAGCAAAGACCACCAGCATTACCTCAAAGTGTTGAGCAATAAGCAAATCACTTGTGTTCACTGACTTTACAGCCTGGTTAAGGCAGCCACATGGTCCATGCAAAGACGCAAACACGAGCGTCAATACGAGGCCCGACTGGCATAAAGGTGCGTCCTCAGTCTGCATACTCATCACGCGCTCTTACGCTTCGGTGGAGGTAGCAAATGTCAGTGCTTAAGGGGAGAGATATCGAGCTAATCAGAGTGTCTCTCTATGACCTTGACTCCAAACAGAGGGGGTCAGCTCGCTCTTGTTGTTCCGTGCAACAGTGCCCGCTACCTGTTATGCACCAACTGCAGCTCGTGCTTGAGTTGCAATTTTCCATTGACACACGCAAGAATGCAACAATGCCTGACATTGACCTCCCGAAGCTTGAAGCATCGTCGTTCACACTCTTGCATTAACTATGTTTTTGCTCTGAGTGTTAAAAATTACAACGCTTAAACTGGGGAGTCATGAAAAACGCTTATGTAGAGATAAGATGAGTACAAACCAGTATTGTAGAGAAAAAAGTAGAGGGGGGAGTAACTATTTATGGTCCAAAGCAACTCCTCATCTTAGGCGCATGGAAAACACCACTAGAACTGCCACACTTTTCCTCACACATGATGTGACTGCAGCAGCAAAGATGGCTTTTGAAGTGTACAGAAATACCATCCAATAAAATGACTCAAAGCGCTTTGGACATCACTTCACATTGTAACGAAACAAAAACCCCAACAGCACTGCGAAAGCAATCAAGCTTTTTAGAGCCAAAAAGAAAGAATTTTCATGACATGTCAAGTCATAACCTGACCTGAATCAAATTGAACAAGCTTCTTACTCACTGAAGGGAGACCAAAATTCCCCAAAAACAAACAGAAACAACCCGGCTGCTGTGTAAGCTTGGCAGAGCATCTCCAGGGTCGAAATCAAGCATCTGCTGATCACTCCAGGCAGTGCATGTCATAACTTCATTTAAGATAATACCAATATCTTTTTCACCCTTAATCTCCTAAAATTCAGGGACAATGTAAAAAAGGATTCTAATTCCAACATGAGTAAATGAAGACACGAGAAATACCCTCAATTTATCAGCGACATTCTGAACCCGCAGACTACACAGTATATATCATTTGACAAATCTGTTTTCACTCATTCAGCCAGAAAAATATCTGAGCAGGTAAATTATAGAATGGATCAGGAAGATTCTATTGTCCAGATTGCAGAGAAGTAAAAAAAACTTACCTTTATGATTTGGGCTGAGATCATAATTAACCTCTTAAACTTTTTTTCACTTAAGTTTTGCCTTAAGTAGGTTTAACATCAGAAAAGCATTTTTTTTTTTGTGTTGCACAATGTCATATACATATTCTGTTATCTACTGGCAGCAGCGCTTCACTGAGGCTGCATCCCAAATATTGAGAGAAATGTTCAAATCCAGGATGCCATGTTTTTATGACCACAGCATCGTATCAAATGGAAAATATCTAGATGTTGTACAGCAATTTATACATATTTCCCTGCAATTCAGCAGGACATAGTTGGGATTGTTGGAACCATTGAGATCTCCAGCACAATGCAAAATAGGCCAGATATTTCTCAGGTTTGAATACAGCAGCTACATTTGATGAACCAATAAATGGGCCCATATGTTTTATGGTGGTAAATTTAAACAATTCTGATCATACAAAAACATGCAGATTTTAATGCTGAGCCTATAAATTACACATGGTAACATTATGGCTAACACCTTTCATCAAAATATCACTAGTTGTTTCACAATGATGAGGGACAACTTGGGTAATGAACTCAAGCCATTATGCGCCTAAAGGCTGTGGTAATTTCATCGTGTTGCCGGACCACAAGGCTAAACCTACTCGTGGTCGTGCGCTTGCCGTAAGGCAATTGTTTGTCAGGATGTGGGTTTTATTCCCTCATCCGCAAATTAGCAGTAATGACTTTGTTTACCTGGAAGGTCTCCTGGTAAGCCCACACCTGCATTACTTCAAGCATCCAGCAAAAGCAAGGTACTGTACTTTGCAATGTAAATGCTGTGTGTGTGTGTGTGTGTGTGTGTGTATCCATACATCCATTCTCTATACCCACGTATTCCTAACTAGGGTCACAGGGGGAGCTGGAGCCTTTCCCAGCTGACTACGGGCGAAAGGCAAGGACCCACCCAAGACTTCAGCTGGTGAAATGTTTGTCGAGTTGCAAGACTGATGTTTACAGCAAAGGCAAAAAATAGATCAAAAAGAGGTTCTTTTCTTCAGGGTGCCCGGTCTGCAAATAAACACGCGTGGCCTTTGTTTATTTATGGACTTTGAGCTTTCAAACATGGCTACAGTTCTGAATAATTTAGTTGCTTGTGGAAGGACAGACAGGGAATGGTTTTTGGAAAGAGCTATGCTGATCTAATAATTCAACTGTAATAGCAGATTTCAATCAAAATTAACAGCAGGGAATGTGGTGAGCTAATTGAACTGCTAAGCCTCAGGATAATCTTTGCACGTCTCAAATATAACCTCTTCAGGCTGACAATTATCAATAGTTGACAAGCCCAACAATTTGGCCCACTGCAGAGAGCAGGAACCATCTCATGGGCTGCAGTTGAATTATCAATAAAATATGTCCCACCCTCTAAGTCCAAACCAGTTTTCTTTAACCTTGGTGGAAAACATCATGCGGTTGAGGAAGGGTGTAAATGGGAATTCATTAAGACTTAGGAAAAGACAACAGTGGTGCTATGAGAAACCAACAGCACTGACACCAGGCAACATCGTCATGCGTCCCTTGCCTGTCATGTTTGTTTGTTTTCCTGAAAGCACAAATGGATGGTGCGTCGCTTTAAAAATTACTGCCGCAAGGAAATGTGGGATGATGTTATTGCCTGTTTGTGTGAAGGATGGTTTAGTGTATCCTGTGCTAAAGGTGATGAGTGAAGAAGCATTGTAGCACCTTTCCTTACCCTTTAGAGACCCCGGTCACACTTTATTTGAAGTGTTGCTCATAAAGGCTTTATACAGCATCTACAATGCCCTCATAAATGAGACATAATGTCTTCATAAATCATTCGTAAGCGAATGTCATGCTTTGTTAAGGGTGAAATAACACATCCTTATTGAACATGTGATGCCAGATGTGACAATGACAATGTCACTTAGCTGACAATGTCACCCTTTATCGCAATTAGCCACTAGCTAAGTGACATTGTCAATTATATCACATCTGGCATCACATGCTGAAGAAGGATGTGTTATTTCACCTTTTATAAAGCATGACGTTTGCTTATGTATGATTTATGAAGACATTATCTCTCATTTATGAAGGCATTATACATGCTCTGTAAAGCCTTTATGAGCAACACTTCAAATTAAGTGTGACCATGACTTCAAACAGCACTTACAATGGCTGCCACATAAATATTTCCAAGGAGTTGGGAACTTTCATGAGCAATTAAGATTTTTCAAAGCAGCCCTGGATGAGGTGTAAAGACTTGCCAATCAGCAGCAGTGATTGGCGAGTTAATTAGTTAATTACTGAGGAGAGGAGAAAACCAGGGCTAGATTGACTTGGATTCAAGGGCCAGATTTAGTGATCCTTGGGAAAGAGTGATGCAATAATGATGTCTATTCTTTGGCCAACTTCGATATTTCATCTGCTAAGTTGTATCAATTAACCTCTTCAAGTTAACAGGCCTCGGTGCCGGGGGTAAGCAGCTCATATCTCACCAAACACAATATGAGGGTTTGCTGAGCCTCTCACCACTTAAACTGCACCTGTTTAAGATCACCAAATTAGTAATCAGAAAATTTATTAGCAGAATAATTAAGACCAAGACATGAGCTTTTTTACAATCATTAATTGAGAAATGACAAACAGATCACCAATAGGCTATTTTGACGACGTACATGTGATATGCATGGTATTATAAGTATGGCAGTAATACAAGTAATTAATTAATCCAATCTTGCACTGGGGTGCGTTTCCCAAATACGTAGTCGCTAACTAAGTTAGCAACTTACATAGTTGTCCATTCACAGTCAATGGGTCCAACGATATAAGTTAGCATCGGTGATTTGGGGAAATGCATCCTTGAATTCTAACTCCCACTGCAGCAGTCTTCAGCAGTGGAACTCATTTTAACTTAAAACTGTTTCAAGTGTTTAAAAAATGTATTTGTAATGGGAAACAACTTTGTATGCATATCAAACTTTGGCGCAGGACAGCATGTTATAAGCCAATATGTAGGCTTCTGTTTTAGGAGCTACTGGATTGAGTATTCAGAATACACTGATGTGTAATTCCATCATCAATATGAATAGAAAGATGCCTGTGTGACCTTGTTCAGTAAGAATAAAGCAAGTTAAAAACAAAACTGGCCAATGATTTTACCGGAATTGAGCAAATTAACATTTAGTAGCTAAAAGAGCAGTCACATGGGGCCACAGAGTAATAATAATTAATAATTAATTCAAAAAGTTACCTACGTTTCTAAATACATCCTATGCAGGACATTAAGGGATGATTCAGTACCCCAAAGAAGATTCTCGTTTGAAACCATTTGGAATTTAATGTTTAATTATTATCGCATCACAGCTATGAGTGTGTGATTGCTGTGCTCTGACAACGGCGTTCGTCCCCTCCGTGTATGAAAAAGTACATTGTACCCTGTTTGGAGTTATCTTGCAATTTAAGACGAGTTTACTGAAGCTTTTGTACCTTGCATTGACATCAGAAGTCAAAGACAATAGGAAGAATGATCTGAAGTTTGGTAATATGTAATGCAATTCACACATTATATATGCCCCTTTTGGGATGGAGAGGGACTTGAGGTATTCATGAATGTTCCATGAATGTTTGGAGCATTAATCATAACTATAAAATGTAATTGAGGCATTTATAATTTATTACAGTCCTGCTTCTCTATTTCTTATTTTTATTTTTATTTTTTTTTATAGCTCTAGGCATTCAGTCAATCATTCATTTGATATTACCTCTCCAGTTGAACCACAACAGAGCAACTGTAGAGTTATAAAAAAATCTTTAACTGAAGAAGTATGAGCACAAGATTGTTTAAACCAGGGGTGTCAAACTGACCCGTACACGGGCCAAGAGGCTGCAGGTCTTCAATCCTACCAAGCAAAAGCTCACCTGAAAGCACTGATTTAATCAACTGATCTAGGCCTGCACAACTGATTAGTTGTATCAGGTGCGCTTTTGCATTGTTGGAGTGAAAACCTGCAGCCTCTTGGCCCGTTTACGGGTCAGTTTGACACCCCTGGTTTAAACCAAGTAGGCAGATTACTAACCAGTCGCAGAAGGGCATTTAGCAACTTGATACACTCAAAGTAAGGTTTATTTATGCCACAGAAACATACAGCAGTGGGCAAGCACAACTGCATTACAGTGGTTAACTAATTAAAGGAGACAGGGCACGCAAGTTGCCGGATAGGAGAAGGAACACTAGGGATTCAGTCGAGGGTTGTGACAAAACTTCATAACTTCATAAAACTGGGCTCTGATTTAAACAAATCAATATCAGATTGAGAATTTTATTTGTTCTTTGGGAACAAATCTCTCCCCCCCCCCCCTTCAAATAATATCAATTTATCAATATACAGCTAATATATACTGCCATTACACTTCTGACACCTCCAGCTAAAACAATGCGTCAGTGTTTTCAATGTGTGCTTATGCTGAATTTACCAACAAATGCATTCACTTAATTAAAAAGTTTAGTAATAAATGAATAATTTAGTTCTGCAAGAAAATGTTTTTCCGCTGAAAGCATTCTTTACTTCTTCAATTATAAAGTGTACATATCAAATTTTGTTTTCAATGGAAATGTATTCAACTGGAAAAATGCTTAATTGCTTTCCACATCCAACATATTTTAGAATGTGTTGGCAAAACATTCATAAATCCAATCACAAATCATCGCTCTCATGTAATGCCACTGAATGCATAAATTCATAAGGTCTTCCTTGGATGGGGACAGGCTATTTTAAGGAATAGAGTTTGGATATTTGCGATGAGATTTTAAGTTAATGTACTGTAGATAGTTACCATGATTTGAAAAACCGACCAGAGATACAAATCATGCAGTATAGCAGCAAAGTTGAGTTTTTCTTCCGCGCGCTAATAAAAAATATCTTATTGAACAATATAAATTGATTGACCGCCATTTACATGACCGGGGGACTGATGTTTAGTTCCAAGCATTATTTGTGCACAAACTACTCAAATAAAACAAACAGAAACTGTCACAACCCTCATGAGAATCCCATCTGTGTCTCCTCCCATCCATAGCCTGTCCTTTAGATAGTTTGTGTCCTTTGATTGGTTTAATGTCCTGTGTGCCTCCATCCTCAGGTGATATGCATTCATGGTTCCTATTCCATGGTGGTATATATAAACCCTTTAGCCTTCAGAGAGCCAGTTGTCACTCAGCAACCAAGACTATTGTGTCAACAAGTTCAAAAGTCTACAGCAGAGAATCAGCACCAAAAACTTTTACGACCATCAGGAGATACCATTATCTGATACTTTATTTGAAAATAGAATGATATTTCCAAATGTGCCCGTTTGCAAAGACTGCTGGGAAGCATACCAGAGTTAATTTCCAATGTTCAGTCCATTTTTGAGAATGTATCTGTTTGCAAAGACTGCTGGGAAACACACCAGAGTTCATTTCCAATGTTCAGTCCATTTCGAGAATGTGACCATGTTACTTGTCATGTGCTTGGCTCGCTGGTTGCATTTGAACATCAAGTCAGCTTGATAGGGGGAAGCTTGTAGCAAGAGTGAGTTCCGGCTAATGGCTTCTGTCAAACTAAGCAAAATGGCTGTACGCAAAAGTGAAACTCTAAGTGAACCAGCAAAAAGGGTAGGTAAAGTTGTCAAAGTCAGATTCCAACCACCAATATCATTTGTTGCAAAACTTTAGAATCATCACCACCTAAATGCTGATCAGCTGTTAGTAACATTTTCAGGATACATCAATACTATTCCGTGCTTCAACTGCTGTCATTCTGGACCTGTTTCCAAAATTATTCTAAAATTCTTATGGCGCACCATTCCATATAGGCCTCGCAAATGTCAACATTGGCATACTGCGCTGCTACAGATGAACACTGATAGTGGCTGTTCCAACAAAGGTACAATCGACAATAAATTCAGAACTAGCCTAGGAGGAGCAGTTAGGGCAGACTGGCTATAACCTACATTTTACATGAATGAATACAAAGAGCTAAAGAGTTTATCTATGGTTTTCTGATGGGTCACTGGGCCCCATTTGGCCCCATATCAAGGTGTAAATCTATGTGTTTTGTGTTCGTGCAACATTCTGCCTTTATAAACACCTTATCTAGAAATTATAAGATAAACCAGTGTTCCTAAAAGTGTAACCTCATATTACTTGCTCGAAAAAAGCAAAAAAATATAAAAAGTGTGGGCTTGGATGTGTTTTGTAGATTGCAATTTTAAGGTAAAAAAAAGAAAAAGACTTTCTCTGGATAAAAAATAGATTATGGGTTTGTAATCGATGAAATGAATAGACTTGGGAATCACAAGTATTAATAGCAAGATATTGCCTATCAAAACTGGTTTTGCCTCACCTCATTTCTGTAATTTTGTGACACGAGATGACAACCCATCTGTGGCTTTGTTGTCATAAAGTTTTGGTCTGAGGCAAATGAATTACCTGTGCGTGTAGTGAGTATTAGGTTCCATTAAGGCCAATCAGATGTGCTGTCATTCCCTTTTAAACCAGCGTGTTACCATTATGGTGAAGACGTTGTGGCAAAGTGACAATTTCATTGTAAGGTTCATCATGTCCACAGGAAGTGTGGAGGGGTTTGAAGGGACAGTGGTCGCCTTGCTGGATAATATGGTTTGTATGAAAAAATGCAAGCCAGTTAAGCTCCATGCAAAACAAAGGCAGAACTTCTGTTGATTATTTGGATTTTTCCCCAATAAAGAACATATTCCCATATGAAAAAATGACCCCTGTACCTACTCTTTCCCATTAGACTCCTCCAATGTTTTTAGTTGTCATTTATAGGTACGTAATTTGAAAATTTAGTGAATGATAAGTGTTTATGCTAACAGCATTTCTGGCTTGGATTCATTCCCATTAAAAACCCATCAAGCGACAGCATCTGTGTTCAAAGGTGGTCTGGGTGTGTCAAAACACAAACGCAAAATGTGAGTTTTTTGACAGAAAGCTTGCACACTGCCAGCTGTTTTCATTGACACTTGCACCTTTCAACCAATTTTGATGCAAATGCCTTTACTGCAGATCACAAAACTACCAACTGAGCTGAGGCAGAATATGAGCCATTTGTAATGAACAAAACTGAGCATAGCGTTCCTTTCACATTTGTTCCATTTTGTGAAGGCACAAAACTGAATTCATATACCATCATGTTTTTATGATTGCATCCAGCTATCATAGGGCTGTGATCTACACAAGAAACCATAGAGATAATGCATGCTGTATGTTCGCATTGGTCAGTTGTCCCACGCTAAACGGCAATTATTAAACTACTATCTGCCATTTACATCCAGTCTCTAGGTTATTTTGTTGGAGGAAAAAAATATTCATTGGTCACTGATTTGCCAAATACTGATTTTGATAAAGCTTGGCAATGACTTTATTGTGTCTTGATACCCCTGAAAACTAAACATAACTTTTCCGGCACAAAATATATAACATTTTATTTCAATAATTGTTATGGATATGGTGAAGTTACCCATCCTGAGAGGCTAACTTAATGTTTTCTCACTTTATACCAGGCCAGCTATATCTCCAAAATTAACATAATCATACTACTCCAGCACTCCTTTCAAAAGTGCAGAATTTTAAAGCTCCCCAAAACACAAAACCAACAATAATTTATTTTTTCATCCCAATTTGATAATTTTCAGGATTTTT
The DNA here is from genome assembly GCA_029721435.1 of Gymnothorax reevesii. Lineage (NCBI taxonomy): Eukaryota > Metazoa > Chordata > Actinopteri > Anguilliformes > Muraenidae > Gymnothorax > Gymnothorax reevesii. Next base: position 16,556,870 of record CM056592.1, read on the forward strand.
TCTTCTTATTGACATCCATAATGCTTAAATGGAGCTTTATTGCTGTCGTTATAATCATGTGGCAATAGGTAATGCTTACCGATGAAGTTCAGGTTAAATTTTCTTTTGGTATGGCCATCTGTCTCGTCTTCATGACTTCATCTGTTTTATCTAGAAACAGAAATTGAGAGAAATTGTAAAGAAATTTGCTTATTCATTTTTTTTTCCATTTTCATGCCCCATTAATGGTGCCGACAAAACATAAAAAACTATTCATGATTTACATTTCTTTGCCGTCAATGAAACATCCAATGCTCAACGAAAACACCATTACTTTACAGACACAGAAGACTGAGAAACTGAGGATGGCTAAATTAATTCTTCCACAGGTCTTAATCAATGCCTCTCATGCATTAAAAATTAAACATCCTTAAATAAAGTTAAAGTGAGTGTTATAGTTACACCATTCAGAAAAAAATAAATAAAAATAAATTGCATGTGACAAGAATGCTAATAAACCTCAGGACCATTCAGTTCATAACGCAATTAAATAGCTGGCAAAGATGCAGTTTCCATTTTTATGACAGATATGAAGCTTAGGCAGCGACCAAGCAGCAAAAAAACTTTTTCTTTCACCTGATGACCAGGAAAAGAGTTTGGTTCCTCTCATGCTTGTCATTAATTACATTACTTTATTAATTAATTTGAATTACTTTCTTCACACATTTTGACCAGTATTTTTGCATGATTGAATGGATGTGATCACCTGTTATCAGAGCCATAGTTTTGGGATAGTAGAGTCCTGCTCTTCCTAGTAGTACTTTTATGTTTATGTTTATGTTATGTAGCATTTATTATGTTTAATGATGCGTGAATGCAACGGTTACTATTTAGTTAAGGTTAGGGTTAGGAGTTTGGTTAAGTTGAGGGTGTGGGTTATGGTAAACCATTCATGGATTCTGAAACACATTCTTGTCTCGTTGTTTAGTGTTAAACTCGGGGGTACAAGAATCAAATAGTGGCTTCCCATAGCAAAGTCCTTTGTTTGTAATGGCTGGTAGAATTAGGAGGCCAAGTGCAATGACCAGAGAGAAAGTGAACAGCACGAACACTGTACAAACACAGAGAAAAATACAGATCAAATGAAAGTACTCGCGCTTCCAAAGGACGTATAATAGCCTGAAAAACAGAAGCAAAGCGAAATAGAAAAAAGGGAGAAGAAATAATAATAATCAGAATAATAGAAAGTCATACAAATAATCAGAGAATAGAAAGTCATACAAAACCTGACTACAGATATCTTTGGCTTTAGTGCGAAGCTAAAAACAGACACTCTAGCAAATGGGGAGTGCTGGACTTCCTGCTTATATAGAGTTTGAGAAGGCGCCGCCCCAGCTCAATCAGGCAACTGCGTAAATTATCCGATAGCCAAGGAATTCGTAATTGTCCCGGGACGAGAGCTGCAAAGAAAAGTCCAAACCACACGCACACCTCACAAACCATGATGCTGTTTTGTCGACTGAACCACCACCTGACCTCCTGCCAACACAGACTTTGTCTCTTCCCACAGACATCATCTCATTTTGTCTTATTGTGGATCAGCACAATCAATCACTGATGTTAACTCACTCAGCATGAGAGTAGTTAGACTATGACCCTGCTGTACTATACCCGTGGTACAGATGACAGACGATAACATCCATTCAGAGGAATGATTACTGTCAAACTGGGCGGTTCATAAAACATCCATGCGATAGCAGTAAGGTGGCGCGTTTCACAGTTCTGGCCCCAAGTTTCCAACATTGTCCGTCTTTCCTCGAAAGCTAAGTTTTGTGATCACAGCTGTCTGTGTGTAGTCTTGTTTCTCTATCAAGACAGAAACTTGGCGATAGATGACACAATTTGTACGGCCAATTTTCACATTTTTCTTGACTTGGCTGACTCACAGGGTCCAGCTAGACCAGGTGCTGCCTGGTTCTTTTATTTTCTTGTCTCCTTTTTTATTTTCTTTCTCACTCACAGGCGTTTAATTAGTCCCTTACTTGAACTGTGCATCAGGCAAGTGGAGGGGTGGGGGCCGTAACCCAAAATGTTCTGACAGAACAGGAGCAGCGTCCGCAGTGCTAAATATTACCACCTAGGTGCAATAGCGCACACTGGGAGGTCACAAAAATAGCTAAACATTACCACTTAGATGTTTTGGGTCTTCTCATCAACTGACAAAAATAGAACAGCGCGCATTAGGAGGTCACAAAAATAGCTTTTGTTAGTGTGATTGGATGGTAAACAGCACCTGCTAGGCCTTGTGATACTACACAGCGCTAAATTTACACACCATGATGAAGTCACCATTGTAAAAAATAAATAATTACCTCAGTATTTTCACACTGTCATGACAAATACCTACGTAACATGACAGATAGTTTGACAGTTTGAACTATCCCAAAATAGCCGAGTGCTGTTTATGTAATATCATGCTCATTGTGTGCCCATTTCACAATGGTGAAAAACTGGCTATTTTTATGGACATGTTGGACAAAGGACTAATGGCAAGACTCGAGGGAAGTGAGAAGAGATAATAAAGGGATACCTACAAGGGTATTCCAGCATTTCTATCTGGTATTGTGATTCTGGATCTTGTAAGCAATTATGTCACTGTCAGTGAAAAACAAAGGGAGAAAAATCTATTTATTTTTAACTCCAGCCATCATAATACAGTCGCCATTCTTTCACTCTGTGCTTGGCTCTTCATTTGCTTTGGTCTGAGTTCCACCAAGAATGGAAAAATGGGAGGAAAACGCCAGTATACCCGCAGCTATGCCACTATTCAATCTGCTCCAGCCATGTGGCTGAAGCTAAGCAGGTGTGGGCTTGGTTAGTACTTGGATGGGAGACCACCTGGGAAAACCCCAAGTTACTCCTGGAAGAGGTGTTGGTGGGTCAGTAGATTGTGTTCTTCTCCCAGGTGGTATAATCCCCAATGCCTCAGCGCAGAGATGGGGCCACTGAACTGAAGAAGATGTCGTCTTTCGGATGAGATGTTAAACCAATGACACTCATTGATAAGACTAGGGGGTTCCCCGGTGTCATGGCTAAAGTCCCAACCTGGCTCTTTCGACCTGCTGCCTAATCATCCCCTGATCTAATTGGCTGTGCAATTTGTCCTCTCCCTCCCCACCTCAACCCCCAGGGCTCCCTTGAAAAAGAGATCTCAATGGGACTTCCCTGGTTAAATAAAGGTTAATAATAACAATAGTAATGATAAATGGTAATGTGATATATTCCAAAAGGGGTAACTTCTTTAATTTTAATAGACGAAGTACCAGTGCTAAAGTGTCAGCAGAGTAACTTCCTCAGTGTTCAGTTCTTTCAACAGTTAAAAGTGGATGAGATTCACCAATCACCAGTGAAATTATTTTGGGAAGCAGATGTCCATTCAGAAAATTTGAAACAATCCATGAAATCCATCCTCATCACATCTCCACAATGTCGTCTTGTCTAATAAAGCTGGCAGCCATGATGGAAACCAGGCAATGTTACTTTTTTTGAGAACTTTTAAATAATGCATGTAATTTCAATAAAATATTTAGGATTTAAAAATGAGGTATAATAATGTGAATTGAAAATGGCCTCAGGACTTGGCAGCAGTGCAAAAGAATAGAAAATAATTGAGGGTTGGGTTTTTTTGTATGCAAGTGCACTTCTTGGAGAAAATTCAAAATAATGGTGATTCACATATTGAGAGGCAGATGGGTGGGGACATTCAGGGAAAAAAAAAAAAAAACCCTGTGTGCAAGGAGCTGTGAGGACTTAAGGAATTCAATAATAGAAATGGAAGATTTATCTTTTATTTAGCTATTTTTACTAGCATGCTTGCATCTTGGACCCCGTGTTACTGTGTTTATGCTGTGTAGAGTGGGCTGCCTGCTTTCCACTCCGATGCAGATATCTTCAATACAGATATACAGCTGGTAACAGACTCCCCTGAACCATGGCTCCCCAGGGATAGTATTCACAAACACCATGAAGAAGACTACAGTCTCAGGGATACTGAAGGAGTTCAATGGCTCAACAGCTTAAGAGGGCAAACGAGGCTTAAACAAGGCTAAAATAAGGTTAACCCTTTCAGCGCCGTGGGCAACTAAAGCGGCCCAATGATGTAAGCTATCAAAATCACACACTGTTGAAAACCTAGGTTTTCAACAGCTCAGGATTACTACATTCTTAATTTCTTGAAATTGTATTCAGCGCTCACAGTTAAGGTGATGATGATACCTCAAGTGAACATGAAACATGTTTTTGTGCCTTAAGAAGGTAGTTTGGTGAGGCAGGATACCTTTAAAGTACAGTTTCTCCAAATTACAATAGTGAAAATCTGCATCACAACCACAATAATATGTAGGCAAAGTGGAAAATTGCTGTCTAAGTCTGTTGAGGCAGGTTGTTCGCTTAGGTTCGCTTTTATTTTTTAAAAACTTCACCCGGCAAGGCCAAGCAAAAAAAAAAAAAAAAAAAGAAGATATATTTCTGTGAACTTGATTTCACTTCTGTGAGACTCAGTAAAAGTTGGAGTCGGAAAAGGTAAGAGTCAAACTATTTATTTTGTCAAGGAGCCATTTAGGAGATAATGGTAAACATTTCACACCAATCTGACACAGCACTAAGCTAAGAACAAATCAGACAGAGAGGGACTGGAAAATATTCTGCTTATATACCAAAACATAACCCGAACACCAATAAAAATCAAGCAAGAAATACCGCTTAAGGGGGCCTATAGCTAAGCAAAATGTCAATTTTGGTTCAAAATTCTATTTTTGAAGTAGGAACATAAAGTGGTCTTTCAACTGGTCCGTAATAAGGAAAATAGGGAAGAAACAGATTGAAGAAGAGGGAGTTACTTATGAGGCTGGTGCCTTTTAAGGAGGTATTCCTCCTGAGAACATTACCGTCAAACTTCGATCACATTATTACTGCCAAACTAAAATCACATTTTTCTTGAAATACAGATTTTAAATAAGAAAATATAGATTTCTCAGAAAGTACACGTCCAACTAACTTCTTTACCTTCGCCAAGGAGGTTATGTTTTCGGTGGCGTTTGTTTGTTGGTTTGATTGTGTACAACATAACTCAAAAACTTACAGCTGGATTTTGATGAAATTTTCAGGGTGGGTGGATATTAAGTCAAGGAATAGCCGATTAAATTTTGGCATATCTAGGCCAAAGTACTGCTGAGATATACGCCAAAGTTCAACATTTCAAGTCTTTCCAATGGGCCGGAATTCCGATCGCCATGCTTTTCGGTTTGCTGCCCCCTGGCGGAGGTCTGCGCTCTCTGAGTGCTGTTCTAGTTTTGTGATGATCTATGTCTGTACAGAGTTCTTTTTGAAATATGTACCTCTGAATATGAGTATATCAAATAATGAATATTTAATTAGCTGTTTCCCGCTGAAATTGATTTAGGGGGGTCAAAATCAATGCTAGAACTAGAAAGTAGATATCATGGAAAAATGTTTGCTCAACTCTAAGTCCCCTTAAGTGAAAATAAATGGCATGAGAGTTTCAACCACCTGTACATCAGTTAGTCACCTCATGCATTATTTGGCCAAGAAATAATCTAACTCAGTGTGAAAATATAAAATATAGCTGCCTTTTACATTCCACCCTAACTAGACATCAACTGAAAATATGTTGATATATGCTGGCGTTTTCTGGATGCAACTCGTCAGTGTAACTGGAATAAGTGACCAAGAATGAGAACACGCAGGCCTTCAGGTTCCATTTAGTCATTTTTTCCGCACTATTGAGTCTATCATCATTTTGGAAAGGTGGATGCATTAATTATTTCAGGCATGCACCTTACAAGTTTTACAGCACTACAGTCAGGTTTGAGAGCAGTCCATAAACTTCACATTTAGGCAAATTTGTCCAGGCAATACCCTCAGTCCACCCAATCCCCCAGTTGTCACTAATATAGAAACACTAGCAGGCAAAGCACCAGTGGGAAATCAAATAGATCTTGATGGATTATGCTTTCAGCCGTGCAATACATTTGATAGTCCTCCTTCAGTCTCCCACGCCATAAATTGTCAGAATTTACCGCTGGCCTGCCAGCAGCTGTTCTCAGTTTGGAGACTACACTCTCCTGTTGTTGTAGAAGGCTTTTCTTCTGCTTACGAAACAGACTTTAAACACATTTTTCCGGAGTATAGTTTTGTGTACAGTCATTTAGGTTTGATATACGCATTTAGTACAGTATTTTTCCTGAGTTGAAATTATAGGCAGGGGGATTGTTACTACATACTCGATGACAGCTTTTCTTCTTCTGTTTTTTTCTGCACAGAAAAATCATGGCCCAGGGGCCTCTTTTTTGCAACTTTGTGCAGCTCAAAAAAGGTGTCCGGCGGTGCAAAATTTAAGAAATTCTGTCCGCAAAACGAAACCCTACGTATTCACAAAATTTTGACGTTATAAATCGCAACCATTTTGGACCGTGCGTATTCACAGTAGTTTGGCGTCATAAATCGCAGGCTTTTTGGAAGTGTGTTTAAGTTTTGTAAATGAGGCTCAGATCCTGCCCCATTGCTCCCCACGATTACCCATAATGGTCAAAGCAAATTTCCTTGAATATACGTATAAGGAATATCACGTTTATTCCCGCGTGAGATGACCACAATGACAACAACATTAAATATGAAAGCCAATTTTGAGGCATGTCAGATAGTGACAGGGGTGCTACAACCAGAAATCCATCAGATGCAAGTTGTGCTCTTTGATGGCCTCAGCAGTAAGATCACATACAAAAGTAAATTTTTAGAGTGGCAAAGTTGCTATAAATATGGCCAGTTTAACTAGTTCTGCACCATTCTCACTTCAAAGTGAGAAACCGTAAATTTAGAGCTGACAATCGGTGATTATCAGTATATCCAAGTTGTGCTAACAAGCCACCTGAGCTTTATTTTTTTATGAGATACCTTGTTGAGTTCTGTCAGCAGCACCATCTCTTTGAAAAAGCTGCATCAGCAAACTCCAAAGCACAATTGGCATCACATGAAGTTGCTTGCAGAGTTGCCTTGTATAAGAAACCCCATACAACAGAAGAGCTCATACTCCCCGCTGCTTTTGATATGGTGTAAATGATATGTAAATGAACAAAGCGCAGCAAAATTGAAAGCCGGTTCACTGCCCAATGACACACTTGCTAGATGCACACGTAACATTTCACTTGACCTCGAACAAGAGCTAACCATGAAACTGAAAGACAAATGTAACCTGACTGAACAAGGTCTGCAATAGGAGAGAGCTGTGTGAGACATTGCTTGGATGGTGCACAGGCCAGGTCAGGGAAAAGTCATGGACTGCAAGGACAAATCAAGAGTGTCAGGGGGAATATGCAATGGACTCATTGGGTCAAATGCAGAGAACCGCTAGCCTCAAGGCAGCTTAGCTCTGAATTAAATGAGATTTTGACCGATGTTGTTAGCGTGGTCAATTTAATCAAAACAAGACCCCTGAAAGCAAGGTTGTCCTCTGGGCTGTGTGAGGAGATGGGAGCTGTGCATTCAGCTGTGCAATTTCATAGTGCAGCAAGGTGGCTCATGTGAGGTAAACTGCTGTCAAGAGTCTTTGAGCTCAGTGAGGAAATTCAGGAGATTTTGGTGGGGGAACGTACAATGCGTGTACGTTTGGTGGTGATGAATGTCTGATGAAACTGGCTTCTCAGGGATATTTTTGGAAACATGGATGAATTAAATCTTCAACTTCAAGGCAGATATAAGCATCTTCCTCACCTGGCAGACGAGCTCCGCTCATTCACTCGAAAGCTGGAGATTTGGGGTAGGCTACCGGATCAAGGACAAACCGATGCCTTTGAGAACCTGAGAGAATTTACTGAATCCTGTGATTTTGCAGCCCCCACAGTGTCTGATAAGCAGCACATCACTTCCCCGAGGGAGGTCTTTCAAAAATACTTCCCAAACAACAGCTCTCAGTATGACGAGGTCAGAGATACATTCAACGCAGCAGCACCTGCTGATTTCAACTCTGCTGAAGAGGACCAGTTTGTCGTGATGACATCTGACCCTACCCAGAGGGTAAAGTTTCCAGTGCACTCCCTGAGCGATTTCTGCCTTGTGGAGAGGGAGTGTCGACTCGTAGGGCAGAGGGCTGAGAGTATTCTGCTTCCCTTCGCTACATCCTATCTCTGTGAGAAGGGCTTTTTTTTGCAGTAGCCTCACTGAAAACAGAAGACAGATCTAAGGCTGGCTCAGAATGACTTGAGAGTGGCTGTACCAAGCCTACAACCCCATTTTGAAAAGATGTGCCATGCAAAGCAGGGTCATTGCAGACACTAATGCAGAGATGAGACTTGAGTTCTCATAAGTGGACTTATTCTTCTTTGATTTCAAGTATTTGTTCTTCTTAACTGCAACGGTTTAATTTACGTTTATTGTTTTCAGTCTAGCAAAGTGATTGCCATGTGTTTTTTTTTTTTTTTTTTTGAAAGAGCTCTCAGGCAGGTGGACGAATGTTGTCACAAATGCTTTGATAAAATTTAAGATGTTTTTATTCGTACAACACAGGACAAAGACATTAATGGTGATCGCTAGTGATTTTGCTTCACGCTTATTTACTTCCTTGGCGCTTGAATTGTGTTCGTTTGAGGTAAAAATGGTCATGTGCTTTTCGCCGAGTTTCTTCCCTTTGAGTGGATATGCTGCATGACGATTATGCTACTAGGAAACATGAGTTTAACTTGCGAATTCAGTTGTTTATCAAATTCTTTAATTGCATAACGAAAATAGTTTTTTTCGATAAGCAATTCAGTTCATGTCATGTCGAATAATTTGTTGTTGTTCTGTGTTCAGTACAATAAAGGGTGAAAAGACTTCACAAGTCGGCCTTTATTGATTTCACTTACATGACGTGGGAGCTCTTTTAGGGAAATGGGGTTGTAAATGGAGAAGTAAACAAGGATGGCAAATGCCTCTTATGATTGATATCCAGCATTTTGCATCACCCTTCATTGAGTGTAGATTATTAAAATGGTTGTGCGTAATTAGCCTTCAATAAATCATAATCATATCATATAAATCCAAATTTGAAGCCATGTTGCTTTTAGATTGAATACACATTCTCACCTCTGCTCAGTGAAGCTGTACCTCCAACAGTTGCACTCCTTCCATTATTGAAGTACACCATGGTCACTGGTTTCACAGCAATTTGAAACTGACCTATGAGCTAATTCTCACCAATGCCACGGTGATTAAAAGCAAATAAACATCATTCATTAGCTAATGCCTAAGCATTAACCAATGCAGCATCTCATTATTTTTCTGGTATTAAAACTTTATTTTAGCCTTGCCTCTAATTATCACTTGTGAGTGCAGTTATCATTATACAATAATTAGAAACTAGCAGTATTTACCAAATATATTCAGTTACTTCAGTTGTTTATTGTCAACTGCAATCAGCAGTGGTAAAGACGTTATAAAAACACTCGCGTATTCACAGAAAGTGTTGTCGGCAGGGTGGAGGAGGGCATGTACTCACACAGCTCTCATTTGTGTTTTAATTTCACAAACAAGATTTTAATGAAACACAAAGCCTTGGGTTTATGATAGTGTGCAATTTCCTTTGCAATGAATATGATTAACCTACACAGTACATTTGACTTGCTTTTTAAATACAAACAATATGCTACAAATAGCTCAGCGGTAGTTTTAGACACTGAAACTGATTGGAAACATGGCGGGGCAAAACAAAAGTGACACAAGACATGCAAAGAATGTCGTCATTCACATTTCATACATTACTTAAGTTAATACTTATCTTTTTGGTTTTTCAAAATAAAGGCAACTAAGAATCGTAAGAATTTTGCTTAATTGTGTGCCATATGATGCAGGTCAGGTAATACAAGTGAGGATGAGTCTAACAAGTACTGTACAGCATCACTCCAACACTGTGCAATTGGAGGAATTGCTTGTTATGTCAGGCGTGTCGCGTGATTGATCTGACTGTCACAGTCCAACATGGTGAATGCAGAGATGTAGTAGCACAAAACTCCGGGCCTTGTTTGTCGGTCATCTCTGAGGGCCCCTCTCTTGTTCACATTACTATACAATAGCTGTTCTATTAGGGTAATCATTAGCGAACTGCTAAGCAAAAATTAGCCCAATAATACTTAAAATTGTGTGATATGTGATTTAGTCTGCAGTGTTTGAAAATTCATATTTCAGCTATCGCTTTGCAGGCTCTTCACTCTGCGTCATTGGTAACTATGATATGACGCAGATTGCAATACACTACTGCTACGATTCATTCTTTAACATTATTAATGTTGCGAAAGTGTTCCTCAGTTACAGCTACAGGACACTGATAGACATATTGTAGCAGCATGGACACCACAAATGTTTGCATGATTGAATCACACAGGCTAGGGTTACTCAATCTTATGCTGAATGGTCTGACGTGGGAGGAGCCTTTCATCCCAACCAGGAAGAACTGTCTGACGTGGGAGGAGCCTTTCATCCCAACCAGGAAGAATGGTCTGACGTGGGAGGAGCCTTCCATTCCAACCAGGAATTGGCAGACCTGTTACTACCAATCAAGGTTAATGGCTAGGATTAAAGGTACTGATCTATGTACTGAAATATGTAACTGCTGGGTTGGGTGAAACCCTGCCTCCACATTAGCCCTTTCTGGATAAGATTTAGTACCCCTGGCCAGTACTATTCAATTATCCAAACATTAGCGGTGTTGATGCTGCTATGCCTGTTCTTTGCCTGTGGACCACTAAAGCATCATTTACTTGATAACGTCTAAGAATCTACCACCAACCCCCCTTAAGATTAATAGATCAACACTCGTCATTTGTTTTCTTTTTCTTTAACTTCTCCTTCAGTGGATATTTCCTGCATTATTTTGCAAATCATTCTCTGACATGGACAAGCACATGGCCAGTGAGCAACACTGCTCTTCAGAGCAAGTCAGATAAATGTGACGCCGAGGGCACAGGATTCGAGCACAGGGAGGAACTCAACTTAACTTGGATTATTAAATGAAGGAGAATGGTGTGACCGTCTGGTTCAGTGGCCTACAGGAGGAGTGCAGCACCGCGGCAGTAAGCAGAATCGAGGTCGTAACACAGGCAGGGGTTCGGTAACCATGCGGGCGGAATGCAGTACAGAAACATTGGCGAAAACCAATCTGAAAATACATCCAAAGTTGAGGCCAAAGATGTACAAAGGGCAACCTAAAAATTATGAACTGGGAATCAAAAGGATGGCAGACACTGGAAAAAGGCTTGTAGATAAAAGTAGGAAACTCTGAGACAAACTCGCAACAAATGGGATAAAATCGAGGACTAACACCGAGGACTAGAGAAAGAAGTGATTAGGAAAACAAGAGACAGGTGGAGTGGAAGAGATAGAAATAAGAGAAAGATGCAGGAACAACTACGGAAATGAGGAACAATTACTTTTCAGATTGGGGAGGGCAAGCAGGGAGCAGGAAGGGTGAACACAGATACGGGGAAAGTGGAAACATGAATAGAACATAATGGAGAGTAAAAACAGAAACTAATACATGAAAACTCTAACAGAATCACAAAACACTGAGACTAATATGACCGCTTCAATTTATTCAAGATTTAACAAAAAAACTAGTGTTCATTTTTCTTTAGATAGAAATTAGCAAGATATTGTCCACCCGGCCTTACTTTACCCGCTCCCGCTCTTTATGTTCCTAGTAATGATGGTAGTTCTGACATGCTGCATCTGCATGTGGCGTTTTAGCAAAACGCCAGCGTGAGGCGGACCAAACCATTTGAGCTCTTGGGAAGGGTGTGAGCCTTGTAGATTCTAAAAGAATGTTTCTTGAGTTTATATGTATATATGAAGAGTTTGGTTCCAAAATGCAATATATCCATTTTAGTCGTTTTGAGAAAATCAGCTTTTTCTGTGCTGGCGCCTATAGCATTTTATAGAAAAAACACAAACTATGACCATTAAAAAATATACCATATAATATGCATTTCTAATTACTGTTTTTTGCACCATGTGTAAGAATTGCAGGACTATCGCACTCAATTTTTGTAATTTTGGCACTTATTGCGTTTTGGAACCAAACTCTTCATATATATATATATATATATATATATATATATATATATATATATACAGAAAGTCTGGTCTTTCAAACATTGAACCATTGCTTTTATGGTATTTCATTTATCTCAAAAATTATTTTAACAATTCAATGCAAAAACATTTAATTCCTGATTTTCTAGCACCCTGCAACACTTTAGGCCTCTGTATAGGTACCTTCTAATTCTGCTTCTGCTTTCCCATCAGTCCAAGTCCTTCAATGAATGTATTATGTAATTTTGCTTGGCAATAGAACATAAACGTGGTTTTCTTCCAATCTGTGAACCAGGGGAATTTTTCAATGAAATTTTCCTTATTATTTTCCTAGTTGCAGTTTCAGGCTCTGCAACCATCGTACACACACACACGCACGCGCGCACACACACGCACACACACCATTATGCATTCTCACACTCAACAAATTACATCGCAACACATCCTCACACTCTATCAGTCACATGCATGCACCTCTGACAGAGTTTTTTTTTAACCTGATAGCCTGACTTCCTTGACTGATTTTTGCATGATACACTCATCGCAGCTGACAGAAGAGCTCATATCCACCACCTCAGCCTGCACCTTTTGTTTGGATTAGTATTTAGGCAGCGGTACATGAGCTTTAGGCATCTCTTCTCTTTGGTAGGGGATGTATAGTGCGCCCTGTTCATTCGGTCACAGTTTCCCAGCCTCGCTCCAGCATTTTATACGTCTCCTTCATCTGACAGACCCAGAGCAGCTCATCACGTCCTCCATTAATGAGCTGATCAGCTGACTCAGGTGTGTTAAATCGGGGAGACATATAATGTGTGCAGGGCAGTGATACTCCTGGAAAACACTGGAGCAGAGTCATGCTCAGGTACAGCTGGACCTATTGCAAATATACTTCAACCAAAATACCTTAATGGCATTTAAGTGTGGGAGTATCACCTGTCTCTCTCGGAGATTTATCACACCTAGGAGTGCACAGGGCATGTTGGAGATAGACATGGTAAAGGAATACTTGCATAGCATACATTTTAATGATTGTTCAACCAAAGCTACAGATGACAGAGCACAAAATGTTATTACTATGGTTTGATGGATTGAACATGTTTATTGCATTCAAAATGTATAATGTATTCAGGCTTCTGATTTTGAGGAATATATAATATGCAAAAGCATTATACTGTACATAAGCATGAATCAGAAACTGATTCTCAAATTTCCTTTTAAATAGAGAATGATGAGCAACCCACAATGTTCATCATAAAACTGGACTTTTTATTTCACAGTCTGCAAAGCTCAACATTCCGATAGCCTTTATTTGAATAACATTTAAGCAGATTTTTTTTTAAACAAATACAATCTATATACCTGCATTTACGACAGAGAAGATGGTACAAAATAGAACGTACCACCTTAAGAAGATGAACTGCTACAACAGATGACAAAAATTCAGTTGGGCCCTCACAACACAATGGTGTATTATCTTGTTTGGGGAGCTCTGAGCTCCAGAACAGCATGACTGAAAGGAAAAGACTGTAGGAAACTGGATTTATGTGTGTTCTTTCCAGCCAAAATTAGCTGTATGCCTTCATTGTGACCTTCCACAAGCAGGTTAACCACTCCACCGGGGGATACGGGAGGGATATCACACCATTCAAAAGGCTAACAGGCAAACAAAGATGATATCACTGCCTGCCTAAAGCACTTGACTCATTCTAGAATTGAGTGCAGTCTTAATGTCACACTTCGCCAAGAGTGAATATGGAGAACAAATATTTTCGAACTAGCGCCATGAAAGCTCGCTGTACATTCAAAAATGATTCATATAAACAGATAATAGCAAAGTAGGCTGATTAGAAGGGTAATAAGCAAGGGAAAATCATATTCTTAAAATCGCTAAGTTGAGTATCCCAATTTGATACATTATAGTAATAGTAATAATAATACAAAAGTTTCAGACTTTTATGCAAAAAAGCCACACACTATAAGATATAAGGTAAAACTTTTTGTTTTGTTTTCTCTGAAATTCAGTGATCTATCTAGGAATCTATCTCGGTTCCGGCATACTGCATGCAAATTTTTATATCATGAATTCTATATCTGAAACTGTAGTAGTTTCTTAATTGTTAGGATTTTAAATTATATTTTTCTTGAAAATCAGGCTGACTAGTTCTATAACAGAAAATAAATTTCCCAGTTTTTCATAATTTGGTATTTTACAAATTTGTCCCCGCCCAGCTGAAAACTTGTTTTCTCATTCTAGCTGAGGTAGCAAGACTTGGCTTTGCTAGTTGCATCCTTAGCTTCCAGGGCACAACTAAGCTACTAACAAACTGATACAGTATGATTGCCCCTGTACCATATTTCTCAAAAGGAATAACTGGATAATGGTCAGCTCTGTGAAATGAATCTGGTTGTCATGGATTAGAATGTAGTTGACATTGTCTCATACAGAGAAAGGGAAAAAATTGGAGTACGTCAGCGTTGTTCTTTGTCGAAAATTAATATTATTCATGCTTTCCCCTGCTGCTCCCAAGTACAAAGACGACTCTGGAAGCTGACAGGAAACTGAAAACAAAACTGCAGCTAATTATTGAGGTTGCTGTGGGGATCTGAATCCTCTGAAGTGAAGGGGGTGGCTCTCATTTTCTCAACTGAGCTGTGCTGAAAGCGTAGATGAAGTAGGTTATTGTATGCAACTCATGCCTCTGAGCCAGGCAGCCTCTCTACTAGGTCTAAGGTGAGGGGGGAGTTGTGACTATAACGAGAGGACAAATGCTTTGCCTGCAGTTCCGTAAACAGCATGTAAACAGTGCACACCAAGGTTTGCTTGGCTAACTAGTGAAAACATATTAGAAATGCTTGGTGAAGATCTTAGCAGGTAGGAACGAACTCTCCGGTGATGTTACCATGAAACAAATGTTATTGCCCTTAGCCAGGGATTATTTTACCTCTTACAGACCCTTGGTTTGTGCAAGAGGCCAGGTAAGAATCCTATCTTGGACTCAGAAACTCGCTAACTGATCACTTGTGCGCAAACTACGAGCTTTAGTATTAGAAGTGAGAATTTGGATACAAAAACCACTCAATACCTATAGATAACTTGACTTTTGCATTTGTTCACACTTTCATAAAATAGGTACTTCCAAGATTCAGGAAGGAAAAGCTCAACTTTCCTAATAAATTACAAGGAAAACTTTAGCCAAAGTTTTCTTCCTTATTGTTTTTTTTTTATTTTTTATTCCTGGATGACAAATATACTGTACACATAAAGCTGAAAATTTCCATTTCTGTGGGCACGCAAATATGTGCCGTGTGGCAGCTTCAGTAGTAGCTTTAGTCGGAACTGTAAATATCAGGCATGGGAACTGGGGGCTGCTTTTCAGAGGCATACATAGTTACCACAAAAAAGGCCCTGTTCCTCCCGAATGTGCACCAGGAAAAGATCTCTGCCTCTTCTGACTGTACTGTCACTCGAGAGCATGAGACGGTAAACAGCTCAGTGGTATCCATGATATCGATATGCACTACCTGCAATGCCTGGGGCAAAAAAGTTTTAAAAGCAAAACTACTACTCCTGTGCAGCCAAAAATGGAAGAATTTTGTCATGGGGGTTAACTTTAGAATTAGTGCAAAAAAAATTTCAGGAGGTGATTCCAGGAGATGCGAAGTGAATTCAAGGCAAATCTTGTATTTAAACAGTTGGGAAATAAATACTTAGAGAACATAAGCTTTAATTGTATCCATACTGTTTATCCAGATGGCAGAGATTTTGGGTGTTGCTGCAGTTCCAGTGATTTTAATGTGTGAAGAATTTCATTTGTTCCGAATATAGGCTTTAATTGCTTAGAAAAGGCATGGTACATTTAAGAAATGAACTGCTATCGCATTCTGTGAAGACTCTTTACTCACAATTTTGGGGTAAAAAAACGTAATTTTGCGGCAATTAAAGAAAAAATTCAATCAGGCAATAAAGGGCAGTGTTTCTGCACAGTAATTATTTCCTGTGCGAAGGCATGAATTACGCAATTAGAAAAAAGTCTCGTACTAAAGTCTATATTGCAGACTATGAAATTGCTGTAACACATTCTAAATTCTTTTGAGTGCTGAACCTAACAAAATGTAATTTAGGTGAAAGTGAGCATTAAATGAATATTGTATTCCCTTGCCTCAATCCCATTAGAGACATACGAAAATGTGAAGTTCGTCCATGGAGTTTCAACAAGGCGTAAATTGAATTAACTCGTAAAGGGCGCTCTGAGCAGTGCCCAGTGCGGTTAAGGAATCCACATATTGCCAATATTGCCAACAGTCATTCTGTAGGGTCCCAGAAAGCAACGAGAAAGAGTTCCCCTTCTCCATCATTCCAGTAAAAAAACTGCAATAATCCCTTTGACCATTTTTACAGGATAAAACTCATTTTTTACCGGTATGGCACACCCTGGGGAAGGAAGGCGAAGGTCTGTTTTTACGTACACACTGCAATTCACTTTGAAGAATTACATCTATTACCCGTGAAAGAAAAAAGAAAGTCCAAAGCCGGTGGAGTGCTGAGTCTCGTTTTGAGTGCAGTAAATCATAATTTCCTCAACATTTCTCTTGCCTCTGTGTATCTGGGATCGTATTTGTTCTTCATTAAATACTTTGCCAGACAGACCTCTGCTCAGGACCTCATCAGCACACTGACCTGTGCTGATTGTGAAGTCTCTTATGTGACATTTCGCAGACATGCCTGAGCCTTTTGTGAAATGCTCTCACGCTTGTTCTTCTTACGTAGTTGAGTCAGATTTTTTTTTCCAGGGGACCGGAGAAAAGCCCCGTCAGGCTCAGGACCAGTTGGATAGACTCACAGCCATGCAGAGCGATGTCCTTTAAATGCTTTACACGCTTTTCAGTATGGTAGTCTGACATTGTGAGTGAGCAGAGGACATCCAAATCCCTAAATAAACAAATGCAGAATGCAAATTAAAAGAATTAATGGAAGCCAGCAGCATGACGATGAATTGCCCTCTTGCTCTGACATGACATCTCAAAGCACTGCCAGCAAAGAGAGCCGTGGTTCTATACACTGTTATAAATTGACTGAATTTAACAGCTAAATTAACACATTGTTTCCTGGTTATTTTCACTGTAAGTGGAGTCCTGTGCGTAATCAACTGTGGTTTACACTTAACATGCACTAAACTCTGTTGTAAACTTATTGTAAAATTACAGTTAAAATAACTGCAAAAAAGGTGCCAGTTTATAACAGTGTACATACTTTTGCTCGATATATACACTCATATATTTTTCTATGTGCTGTATATATGGATCTATATATGCTTTTGTCATTGGCCTGCATGCCTGTATACTGTTCTGTGTTCTCTGGATAGCTGTCTCTGTATTGATTGTGAATGAAAAGGCAGCCATCTTGAATAGAGTGCACATTGTCAGCAGTGTGGATGGTGGGGTTCAGGACTAGTGCACACAGGGTTATCACAGTGGGTTCCCACTTCCCTTCACTTTCATTTCAGGCCTATTCATTATTCACAACACTTCATAAATATGCAAAATCATTTCGCAGTAACTGATTTTCTTCCACCATCTGGCCATTAAGCACCTTATGAACAATATGCCAGTCAGAGCCAACTGTGATACTGTAGCTAAATAGCTGACTCAAGCATTGTCGAGTACAGAGGAATTCACAATCATGCCAGCAAGGTCAAGGTACTTTCCACTCCCCCTTTTCCTTCGCAGCCTCCGCACACAGTCCATTAAAGCTTCAAATACTACTCAGAGGTGGCTCTATCCTCCGGTGTAAAGGACTTTGTCCGAGTTCACTTTTCACTTAGCGAATCGATGCGTCAGCTCTCAGCACAGCTTGGAATTCACATGCAGAATTGGGTCAGTGCTACACTCAAAAAAAAAATGAAACCCTATGAAATGTTTGATTTACATAACAATGTTATGTCAACTGGTTCCGCGCAATAGCTTTGCATAATGTTTAATTGACTTCCAACATTTTTGGCCAGTTTATTTAATTGCATTGAGTGGAATGTACTTAACTCAGTTTTGCGGAACCTGTTTCTTTGAGTGCAGTAGACTACCAGGTGAATTCTGAATCAAAAATGAGTCCCTGCATTAAATATAACCTCTGCTGGCCCCGATTTAATTAGACTATATCAGTTATCTTCAGAGCTATTTGGATACTACTGATAAAATTGAGTTGGGCAGTTCATCTGCCTGAAACAAGAGCAAAATGTGTTCTGGAAATCCTATTAAATTCACGTGAATGACTTGGCCTAGCAAATCAGTAATATGTGCGCACCTTCCATTGCAATGCAAATTGAACTAGCCGTGTTTTCGTTTTAATGAAATTTGATAGACAGCTTGTTGGCGCAAGCTTAAATTTCACACTCATTTATTTAGCTGCAGATATTACTTGCAGATATAGTAGAATACTTGAAAGGTTATATACCGCTTTGGATTTGTTTTCAGAATGAGTTTGAAATCATGTAAGTCATTTGAAAGTGGGACCACCAGTAAATCTCTGACTCTACATTTCTACCTTACTCCAGTTCAAAATAAAACAGTAAGACGACCGAACAGATGCATAAACAAAAATCTCTAATCAACGCACAACATTTTTCAGATTCAAGTGCATGTACCTCTGGCAGTAGCATTATTTACACTGCAAAGCACGCATTTTACGAGGGTGGGGATACTGATGTGGCAGGTTTTTTTCCACCCTTTTTTCAAGCTGAGCATTAGTCACTGTCGAAAGGTGATGCATTTATGGGCGGTGCTGAAGTGGATAAAGGGAATTTATTAGAGGAACTTGGTGGGTTGTAATGTCTGCTGAAGCCTTAGGTCTAAAATGTTGCCAAATAGGGCTGTATAGGGCCATCATCAATTACAGCCAACCCTCAGGCCGAGTGCAACTTAAAGAAACTCACAGGCCCAAAGAGATTATTCAACTGCCTTCAGATTCTTTGCAATATAACTAAGAATATAGCGCCTTGGATTTCCCGCAAATTTTTAACGTTTTGTTTCAATTTTTTTAACGTTCCCTTCTGTTTATTTTTGGAGCAAATTAGGTCCAAAATCTAACACTCAGAACACTTCTGACACAAAGAAATACCACCAAAAACAATATCACGCCCCCTATGGGAGGGGGAATAATTGTTTCTTTATTTATTCATTCTATATTTGACCAGGGAAATCGCGTCAAGATCAAAGTATCTTTTCAAAGAGAGACTGGGGCTTGAGGTGAAGAGGAATGGAATAAATTGCCCGAGATGCCAATAATTTTGAGACTTAGTAACATCATACAAATAAAATTATTTGGTAACAAACACTTCAGCTCAAGAAAAAAATGTTTATTAAAAAGGAACTCAGGATTGTTTTTTTTTAAGCTCACAGACATTATTTTCTCCATTTTCATCAAGGGTTCCGTTATTTTTAAACCTGGCTGAATGACTTTCCCAGGAATCCTTCCTCTGAGGGTTAATGTTATGGTAGCACATAGATGAGATGGAGGCTAAATTCAGCATTGATAATTCTTCCATTCACAACACTTTCTAAATGATGATCCATTATGTAAACCAAGAAAGCTATTTCACTATATTTCACGGGTGGCTTCCAATGATTAATCCCAGAAAATGGGCCCGTAACATTTTGGTGGCTGTCCACAAAGCTCCAGTACAGCTCCAATACAAGAATAATGAACGAGCCCATGATGGAAAATACCTCAGCGAATTACTATCATTTGCAAAAATGATGGACTTCAAAAATAAAATGGAAAGCCATGAACTGTCATTAATTAGCAGTAAGACAAGCTCCCCAGGGCTGAGAGCAAAAACTCATAATCAAAGTTCACAACTTTTGCATCCAAAGTACTAGTAAGAGGAAACAATATGTTTTATCATATGACATAGAAGGGGATAAGATGCATTTTATTCACTTTGCCACAGGTCATTATGTATTTGTGAGTTTTATTTCTGGTATAGTCAGTCTTGTAAAGTCAAACTACCATTGGCTGGGTATCGAACACTATGTAATCTTATCACATATCACAATTTTTCTTATTAAATCTTAATTTCAAAGAATTTATTCCTGATGATTATGGTAGGATTACCGAACCGACAGTGGGTTTGCAAATTCACAGATGCATAAAACTTACCTGGGGCCAGATCTTAAATCGAGCGCTGCCCAAAATAATTGTACATTTCCCAGGCTGCTGGCAATGAAAGACACGAGTACTGAAATTGCAGGAAAGATCACAAATGTTCATCTCGCATTCATCTGACGTAATTGCATTGACCCACATGAAATTGCAGATACTCTTCAACAGACTCAGCGCAGCAGAATATGGGAACCGACGAGAGCTGATGCATCAGAGCCAGAGTGATATTGAGACATTAATGTGACTCCAGTTATTAACAGGGAATCTTTTCTCCTATACAGTCTTTGACCCTTTGATAAACACACATCTGAAATCAGAGGCACTCTGTTAGGGGAAATGAAATAAGTTCATGGTGATGAAACTGCGGTAGTTCTGTGACTAAACGAATGACTGTGTGCGCAGGATAACTTGAGGGCAAAGCAGTGAACCATGCAAATGTATTTCCCCTCATATCACATTAGAAGTGACTGTAAATGAATCACAGAGGAACGCCGCAGTGAAGACAGGCATACTGTATCGCTGCATAGGAGAGCAAAGACATTGTACAGCCCATGGCAGAAGAAAAGCAGCAACTCACATTCTTCAGTGGACTGCACATTATCTCGCCCCGTGATATACGAGCAGTCCGCACAGCGGATGCAAACCAGCATACGTCCTTGTACTTTCAGGAGTGATTTGAAGCTTTTGATTCCTGGCCGCAGTAAAGTGAACTCTGATAAGCTATTGACCTCAGCTTGGTGAGCAGGGCTCTCTGATTTTTTTTTCCCGACATCTATCCCCCCCCCCCCCCCTTTTTTTTTTTCATTGATCTAACCTGTCACCGGGGCAAACTAATGGGGCTAAAAACCCTCCATATATCAAAACTGACTGTCAAAACCTTTCCTTGCGCTGGGACAATTGTGACACAATTATGGTCTGGCACTCCAACATCTGCTTAAGAAATTGGCCCGAGGATAAATGCAGGCTACAGCAAAGTCTATTGAGACTTGTCACTACTTCGGCCTTCTGATAACTCTGTAGTGGTGCGTTTGCTGTAAGACTTTATTTTGAGTTATTTCATAAGATTTTGGTCTCCGTTTTTCCATGGAGTCCCTGCACTTGTTGTCTGAGAGGGGAAAAGGGGGCTGAGATAAAGGTGGGGTTGGGCGAGGATAAAGGTGGGGTTGGGCGAGGATAAAGGTGGGGTTGGGCGAGGATAAAGGTGGGGGTGGGTGAGGATAAAGGTGGGGGAGGGCGAGGATAAAGGTGGGGTTGGGCGAGGATAATGGCAGAGGCAGTGGTTGGGACTGTTATGTTTGGATAATGTTCATACTGTGCCTGTTGGGCTTTCCTATGTTTGCACTATGTTCACACGTTATATAGGAGTACTGCTACTAACTCTTGTTACTGTGCCTTTCTGTTAAGTTATTGGTTGAACGGCAGTTGCGGTAAAGCAAGTGTGTCATTGCCATAAAGAGTGTACGTCAGGACGTAAGCTGGTAGTACAATAAACAGCATGGCATGCGGAATACACAGTGGTCGTGTATTTGGGTAAATACGGACGTAATAGGGACACTCAGAGTTTCGTCGCCGAGGGCTTCAAAATGGGTAAACACTGCTCTGGTAGTGTATATACGTATATAACAAGGTCTTTATCAGCTGAATTAATTATGCTATTGATCTGAATTAATTAACGTCAGTAATTACGCAAAAATGTAATTACACATTTAATCAAAAGCATGCACAGGGGGAGCTGTGAGGAGTGCAGGAGCAATGTGCTAAAAAATCAGATTTGAAAAATGAATCTGAATTTATGAAACTGGTCGTAATATTTGGGGCGGTGCGTCCCCCTGTGACTGTAATCATGCAGGTGCTTATGCTGTGGCTTAACACCTACTGTATCAGGGCTTTTCTTCTGACACCCACACGGCTCTACTCGACCCGAATCTACTCGGTTCTTCGGTGATAGGACCTGGTACCAGGTACTTTTTTAGTGCTTACTCGGCCGGGGTTCCAAGCGAGCTGAGTCGAGCCGAAAATGTGACGTCAACAGACTGCAGGCCACTGATTGGCCAGGGAGTGATGCTTTCTTTGATGACCTCACCCACGTTGAGGTGGTACTCAATTGTAATGGAAAACGACCGAAAACGAGTAGAGTCCAGTCGAGTAGAGGCGAGTGGTGCTAAAACTGTGTAATGGAAAAGAGGCGTATGTGTGCATTGAGATAATAGCAAATATTACTTTGCTTCAAGTTGAAAGAAGAAAAAATTAAAAAAAAAACTAAATAATTCCACAGACATTTCCAGTGTTTGACTGCAGGAACCAGTGTGGATGTTTTTAATGTGCGGGAACGTGAACCTTGTGTTGGGGAAACAGACTCTCTGCAGTCAATGTAAAAAAAAAAAATCAAACAAATGTAACTTGGAACTGAGAACATCTTCCTTTCACAAATGCAAAACTTTCCCCAACACTGCCGAAAATTATGAACTTTAACAATTTGCAGGCAATGCGGACCAGGTATCGGTCATCTGTTCACATTAAAACTTCAATTTGTCAATGCCTGCAAACCAAAATACAAGAGCATGGAAACAGTTTATGGAATTGCTATCCCAGTTTCTAGCTGTATGAAATGTCCTTTTGGTTTGGCTCTATTATCGGCAAAATCTGATTCGGTCATTTGATTCTTGTAGCTGATAAAAGGTTTGCGTCTTGCCAAGTAACCCCAGTAATTCTGGTCTCTAAGGCTTCTGTTTATGGAAACCTGTGATGCTATCATCCCTGCTGTGATGAGACTCCTGGTGACATCACTGACCATAAAAACTTACGATTTCTCCTCTCAGCACTTAGGATTTGTTTATCATTAATTGCAGTTGTCTTCACTTGCTGCGCTCAGTATTTCATGAGTTTATGTCATCCCTCATGATGAAAATATTTGGTCTCTCAGTTCAGTGACTGTTCAGGCTTTCATATTTTAGCATTGTAAAGAACCAGCTATTTTTTTGTTGAGTTCCTCCATTTTAATTTGTATAAAATTAACAGATGAAGAATTATCCATCCATTTTCTAATCAGCTTATTCATGGTCAAAATCCCAGAGTAATGGAGTTTATTCCAGATGCCACAAAGCATAAGGCCGGGATTCATCTTGGACTGTTACCCAATTCATCGCAGGGCACACGCACACCATTCACCCACATCTACCGCTGGGCGATTTAATGTCTCCAATTAAATGCCATTCTTTGGGCTGTGGGAGAAAGCTGAGCTGCTCATTAAAAAAACCCTGCATGGACATACAGTCAGGTCCATAAATATATACGTAAATTGACAACATTTTTGTTTTTTTAGCTAATGACCACAGAATATTGGAGTTGAAATTAAACAATAGATACAGACCCAAAGTGCAGAGCTTCAGTTTAATTTGTGCATATACGCATTGCGACTGGCAGAACCGTGTAGGAATTACAGCAATTTTCGTGATGTCTCCCCCTCTGAAGGGACCAAATGTATTAGGACAATTAGCAGTTCTGCTGTTCAATGACCAGATGTGTTTCTTCTCTGATTTAATTTCAAAGGGAACATAAAAGGTCTACAGTTCATTTTAAGTGCTGCTATTGCATTTGTAATCTGTTGCTGTTCTCTTTCAATGTGAAATACAAAGAGCTGTGACTACCGGTGAAGCAAACTATTATTATACCGAAAATGAAAGTAAACCTACCAGAGAAAAAGACAACTTTTGGACTGTCCTGGTGTGGCCAACTGAACTATGTGTTTCATTCTTAAAAAGACAGAAAGACCTGGTGAGCTCAGGAATGCCAAAAGGCCTGGTAAATCATGAATGGCATCAGTGGTAGATGACAGGAGCATTCTTTCCCGGGTGCAGACACAAACCGACGCTGAGCGCCTTTAACTAATTATTAATAAATAGGGGTACACACTTATGGCAAGGCTTAGGTCACAGTGCCAAGGTCAAAGCTCAAATCCACGAATGACGCTTGCATTGCAATTTACCCCTCACAAGTAATGTGCGTACCACATTTTTTGCTGTGGTCAGTTCTTTTTGAAACGTGGCCCCGAACAAAATTTTCAAGTTCAAGGTCACTGTGCCAAGGTCAAAGATCAAATTCACTAATGACCCCTTTTTTGCACACATAACCCTCACAAGGAACCTGCATATTAAATTTGAAGCTCCTGAGATTAATACCATTGGAAATACGGCCCGGACAATATTTTTCATTTCAAGGTCACTGTGTCAAGGTCAAAGATCAGATCCACTGATGACCCTTACATTGCGCACCTTTCCCTCACAAAGAACCTGCATACCAAATTTAAAGCTACTGTGGCAACAGTACCGGTGATATGGCCCATACAAATCATGGAGCCCCTGCCCGCCTGCCCATAAACCATAGGGTAAAACAATCCCCCATCAGCCCATATGGACTGTGGGGTCAAAACCCCTTGCAAGAGTTAGGCAGATCAAGAACACACTCCTGGAGATAAGTACGCTGTATATCAGCGCCAAAGTCAGCAGTTGCGAAAAGGTTTGACCAGAATAAACACAGAAGATTTATTACAAGATGTGAACTATTGGTAAAGCTAAAAACAGATAATTTGCCATTAGAAAAAGCATTTTTAAATCCTGTACAGTTCTGGCACAACATCCTGCACAGAGATGAGAGGAGAATACGGAGACAGTAAGTAACTGCTTGTGAGCCGAAGCATACCACCTCATCTCTGAGGAGTGATCATGAGTAGGCAGAAATGGCTGCCAATTGGGATGGTTCCCTTGTATTGAGATGTGTCTGTTGAATAAACCTGGAGTGGGATAGTCTTAATTGTATTGAGCTGTATTATCTGTTCAGACTCAGCCAAATGCCTCAGAATACATTGGAAACACTTCACTGTGTAGATAGACAATGACTTGGAAGCACACCGCACAAAACAACCCAGAGTGTTTAAGGCAAAGCAGTGGAATATTCTACAATATATGAGGCAAATATTTGATATGAATGCAACTGAGCATGAATTTCACGCGCTAACGGCAAAACCGATGGCAAAATGCCCCAACAACAAAGCAGAAACTGACAACTTCTGCAGTGAGGGCCTGGCAGAGCAACACCAGTGAGGAAAGTCAGCAGCTAGTGATGTCTGCAGATATCGTACTTCAGACAGTCAAATACAGCGAGGGGTTTGCCTCTGGGTATTAAAAATTACAATTTAATTGATTATTGCAAGTTTGTTCAATAACTTTTTAGCACAAAATTGAAGGGGCTGCGCATGAAATGAGTGGAATTCCTACATGGTTCAAACAATGTTTTTGGCCAAACCCTTGAATTTAAGTAAGACATCTAGACTTAAAGCACATCTTGATTGTTTCTTTACAAATTCATTGTGGCTGCGCACATAGCTAAATTTATGAAAATCTAGGCTTATGCCGTCGGAGGCAACGGCTTGGGTATATCCCCGAACGCCCCCAATCCTCCAATTCCCCAATCCTTGAATAGACCCAATACAATATAAAGCCCCTCAGGTCATGACCTTTTATTTGAACTTAATTTCAGGTCAATCGGACAAATGGTTCTGAAGATATGGCCAAAATGATAATTTTCCATCAGAAAATCAGCCCCAGATCATCGCACTACTGCTACCGTGTTTGGTTGTTGGTAGGACGTCCTTCTTGTGGAATGTGGTGTTACATTTACGTCAGATATGGCACATCCCACGTCTTCAAGAAAGTTCTACTTTTAACTCATCAGTCCACAGAATATCATCCTGAAAGCCTTGAGGGTCATAAAAATGTTTTAGCATATGTGAGATGAGCTTTAGTGTTCTTTTTGGTCAACAGTGGTTTTCGCCTTGCAACTGTCCTATGGATGCCATTTTTGCTCCAATATACTTCACTAAACAGCAAAAAAAAAAAAAAAAGTCAATGTCTAAGTATTTATGAACCATTGGCGGCAGGTGAGCGGACAATTGAGAAGGCAGAGAATAGCCTTTTAGACTAAGGATTAGTCCTGCGCTGTTTTCAATCTTTTTTTTTTTTTTTTGATTATCATGATGTGACTCGGAAAACATCAGGTCTGACCTGTTTGCTTTAAGATGAGAAATAGGGTAGATAGCTACAGGGAAGCTATCTATTCTGTAAAGTGAATGAAAATTTTTCTGAATTTAATTTACCATTTAATTACCCTAACTTTGCATTAGTTATGTGTTTAACTGCTGGTAAAAACAAGTCAAAACTATTCATTAGGCCCCGTTAAAAGACCAGTCTTTGTGCCTCCTCTAATGTCATCCAAGCAGCTGTCATTTTTATAGACCATGTAGACTTTAAATACCATATAGCAAAAGTGATTCCATCTGCTTTTATCCTCCATGACAAATCAATATACATTAAGTATATAGTAAAATGACGCGTTAAACTCTTCCATTACCAGTGGACATTTATAGCAGATATAAACAGTAAATACAATATTATTCACAATCGCTGCGGTCATTCTCATTACCGTATCTGCCCAAAACGAAGAATATGTTTGCCCAGGGCTGTCACGGTTGCACTCCATGCACAGTTTTGGATTAAATCCTCTCTCCTTACAACATGCACATATACCAGAACAGGGAAAGGCAAACTGTTCTTGGAAAATGGATGAGCTTTTCTTTCAATTTGCATGTGATTGACCTCGTTTATGCTTCATTTTTCTGTCATATTTTTGCAGCAATGCTGTTATGACAGAGGAGCTGGAGAGGGAGGGGCCAGAGTGGTGGGAGGAATGTGCGTCACGTGACAGACCGGAGACCGGAGTACTGATTAAAGGATATTTCCCTGAAATTAGCGAATGACCAATATTCAAGGAATAACTGGGGACAGCACATGATTCTGTTGAATTTGCTTCAGTAGATCAAAGTCTTTTGCATTTCAGAGGCTACAGGTTGTCATTAAGGTTCTGAGCTAAAATGTATATTGATGTAAATTCAGACAAAATACTTGATTTGTAAATAATTGCTCATACATTTTTTTTACATAGCTAATATAGACAGTATGAAACTGAAAAAAAAGATAGTTTTAGAGGTGCATTTGATTTTGCCACTGAACTGTGACTGTTGAAAAATGATCGCAGTAATAGCATACAAGACGTGTTTTAAAAAGCTTCCAGTAGCTGTTTGAAAGTTTTGATTCTAGTGTGTGCCTGACTACCACCACTTTCCTGAACAAACAAGCTAACAAACAAACAAATAAAAAAATAAATAAATAAATGAGGATATATCAGGTGTTTAAAGATCAACAAACACTAAATAACACATATTTCATGTCAGTCACCGGTCACATACCATAGTGAGCACCAAAAGGGAAAAATATTGTTGCAATTGTTTTATCCTTCTGACAGAACCATTGTGCTGACCTACACCGAGTACCTCCACTGGAGGTTGTGATGAACAGGCTCTTTCTCTAGGGAGAAATTAGCTGGCCTTGTGGACTTCCCTGCTTGTACCCTAAAGGCACCGGGTTTGTGCAGTGTAAATTGTTCCTCACAAAAGCAAAAAGGATTACAAGAGTGATGGAGACTTCATAAAAGACCGAAAGTCCCCAAACACAATTTTCACCAATTACCAGTCATGGTCTGTGCAATCTGTCCTACTTAGCTCAACTTGCTATAACAGCACTAGTGCATTACAGTGTGTGTGAATTGCACTTGAGGTGTCCATAATTGGATTGCTTGCTCCGTGGGGAAGAGGACCACAGATTACTGTCTCTCTTTTAAGTCCAGATGACTCCGTGATTTTTTTGACAACCCGTTAAAATGCTCATTGTTTTCTTGTCACCATGGTGCTGCTATCTACAAATACTGCCTTTAATGATGCATCTTAAAGCTAAATGAAAGCTGTCAGGTGGAACTATCTCTCGTCTCCTTCTGAAAAGAAATCAGAGTGGGTATGTTTTGCGGGCGCTAACAAGACAGTAGAGCTCTCTCTCAGATGCTGATGTTCACCTGTCATTTTGGCAGAAAGCGTGGCTTCTCTAATTGGCTCACTTGTTCTGTTCTCCCCCAGACTGCCTAAGAGTACTTTCCTGAATTTAATGAACCTACTTCTGGTTTGGAGAGGACAATGCCTCAGTGGGGGCAAACGATTTAGGGTTAAAACCAAAATGTTTATAAGCCACTCTTGATAGCTACTGAAAAAGGATGAAAAAAAAAAAACAAACACACAGAAAAAACACAGCGTTTCCTGAGCTTCTTATTGAGGTTAACAGACTCTGAAATGGCTGATGAATACAATAAAATTGTAAATAACTGTCTGCTTCCTGCTGTTGAAACAGTCTGACGGGGAATTTTTGGAAGTATACCTAATGTTGGATTAGTTTGGAGCAGTGATTAACTGGCTGACTAGTAAGATGTTCCCATGCATGTTTTTGGTTGTGTTTGGATCTCCCATAAAGTGTATGGGGTTAATTTCAAGTTTAAATGCAAAAGTGTGGAGCTTGGAAATAATGGCTTTCATATTTTTATTGAGTTGGTACGATGGCTGTTTGTCTCAATACAAAAGGGCCCGACAGTGTCACAGAATAACAGAACGGTATTACAGACAACAGCAGAGAAAAGCTGGGATGGAACATGCCAGTTTGTGCCCTTTTCCATGTGAAACCAAAAATCTGAATGTTATTTTTTTATTGATCTGAAACATATTTTATCTCCAGAAATATTTCTCCTGTTTTTGCTCAATAGTAACCATTCGAAAAACGTAGGAGTTGCCGCCTTTTTCACAAAATCTGCACTGGCATGAACTGTCATAAACACATACAGTAGCATCGGTGTAAAAAAAAAAAGACAGACAGACTACCCATAAATTTGACAGAAAGCCCATGGTGAATGAAATAAAATGTATCAAAATGATTCTTTTCAATGACCTGCAAATCCAGATCTGGAATTCTTTTTAAAATTTTTGACAACCAAGGTGTTGCTTTATCACACACAAACACAAGGTGTTATTAGGTCAGTCAAGTTCAAGTACGCAATGCTGAGCTCTGTGTTCTCCATAGTGTGGGAAGATATCAAATTTTGAAAATATACTGCTTGTTTGGAATGACATACCAGCCCATGAGCCAAATTAAAGTAATGAAGCCAATCTCATTTTGTTGGGTTACATGACATCACCAAGACAAGCAGTAATTACGTACCATCTGCTGCAAAGGTTTGTGCATGTCAAGCATTTGGATTTCTACTTGATATGATGCAGTTTTATAGGCTTCTTTAATCTACAACAAACAATATCTTTTGTGAATCTACGCAAGCAAGGCTGTTCATTTTATTGCTAGAGACAAATAATGTATCTTCTGCAGAACAGAAATCAGTTAACAGTATAACATGTTCATCCAAAATCTGATTGAGATGCATCTCAGTAATTGTCCATGCATCTATCCTCAATGTCACAACACTAATGTTTACATAAAGCAAAAGCCATTTATCCCATTTTATTTGACTCATTTGCAAATTAGGCTGGAAGGGTCACACACACTGTATTTTTTGTACAAAGTATATTATTACCTATTGCATCACTAAGCATCAATATTTACCATATTCGGAAAAATACAATCTAATTATACGCAAGTAATAAACACCAACATACCATTCTCTGTACAAAAATAATAGCACACCTAAGTTGTGTGATGCCGCGCAATGCAAAGTGAAGGCCGTTAACCACTTAGTTGTAGAATTATTTTCATATAATGACCAGCATGGAGTTGTTTCTTGCACTTATTCCACGGTTACCCCACGTATATGCTTAGCTAAAGACTTAAAATTTGTGTTTTTGTCTGAAAATTGCATTTTTACATGCAATTGTTGGCTGTTGGACTGTTGGCTTCCGACACAATTAACTTATCTTAGCTTTCTGTTGCTACACACAACAGTGCTGTCCTTAGTTTGGTTTTATTTCATTGCAATGAAAGAGCTGTGGCAACTCATTCCACAGCATCATCGTTGCACATGCACAGTTGTTTTCACCTTGAGCTTTCTCTGATTTGTCATAATCACCATGCTCACCAAATATTTAGACAGTTACATCAGTAAACTCAAACAATTTCGTCTGTGACTATTTTAGCTTTCACTTCCTTTTTTTTTTTTTTTTTTTTGTAACTTCGAGACTCAGAGAGTCTGTTTAATTTAGGTCATGAGAGTGAAAGTTTTAGATTTTGTTCACTGCCTGCATGCCCCAAGATCTCGCTACTGAGAGGTTCATAATTTCAAAAAAAAAAAAAAAAATCAGTATTTACATAAAAAAAATACTCTCCATCACAAATTTTTAAGATCCATAAAGTCTACGATCATGCATATAATGCAAAGCACATGAATGTGCATGCAGTTACCGCTAACAAATGACTAACAATGATCATCACACAGCTATTGTGCTGCTATGCCTGCTGTGGAAACAGGTATTGAATAAGCGGACTACAACATAAATACATCTTTATGTAGTTGTAGTGTTTTCATTCACAAATAAAATCCAAGTAGGCATAGCCATGGCACAGAACATGTATCACTAGCAGGCATGTGTACATTCGTCCAGACTGAATTATATCACAGAAGAAGCTTGCTAGCCATTAATAATCAATAAAAATAGGCGTGCAATGCACAAATACCCCTCAGCCCAATGTCGAAGTTTTTGGAGACGCCCGCCCGCCTGCCCAACTGCACGCCCGCCCAACCGCACGAAGTATAGCAATACAGCCTTGAGGACTGAGGGGTAATAAATGATGAAAAAATGCCTCATGCCATTTGAAATATGTCCAGATGCAAATCTTAAACTTTCGTTCTTATGGACTTAGCCAGGAAATCAAATGTGGGGAATCAATGCAAAGTGTCACATGGCCAGGAGGTTTGTTACTCCTTCACAGATGTGCAGTTATTGGAAAATAATGACCACCCTTAGAAAATCCTAACACTAATCATGTCATCGCAGTTTTAAAAAAAAAAAAACAATCTGAGAAGATAGCATATCACAAAGGGTTTTGCAGGCAGAAATAAACACTGCATTGATCATTTAGTCAGAATTCTCATTGCAATCGCTGCCATTGCATTTTAAAGATTTTGAGTCCTCACATAGATCAATCTATGCAGAGGTTTAGTCAATAAAGGTAATTTATAAATGAGCATTCTAGTACGTGATCATTGATTGTACAGCCTACTTTTTAACCTCTTATAAAAATGAAGCAATCAACCAGCAGGTAAAATGCTTGGGTTTCAAGATGTTTCTTTTATGGGGACCAAAAGGCTCGAGAGAAGCCAGACTACAGAATTGATAGCAAAAGCATGGTCAACATGGCAGCTTTCAGCAGTGTATAGTACCCAAGGACAAGTTATTAAAATTGCTCATATTTTATAATCTTTACTAAAAATTTAATTATCCTTAAGCCTTAGATAACGCACTAGTACTCTACAGGGATACCTCCCCAGTGGAGGTGGGGTTTAACTGGGTATTATAATCCAGACAAGGAATCAAATGCAGATTCTGAGTACAATCTACAAGGGAGAATTTATTAACAAGAATACCGTGGTAGAGGAGGATAGGACGAAGCCTAAAGTTGAAGAGCAGCAGTCTAGCAAAGTCGATAGTTTGACTAGAGAGGGTGGGGCATGTCGGCTCCAAGAAACTGTCCCCGGTCAGAAGCCAAGTGTCACTTGCAGGTGCAGCAGTGCTTGCAAACAGGAACAAAGGGTTTTCAGATATAGACGCCGGCGTCCGTAAATTCCGAAATTTAATTCTTAAACAATTCTGAAATTGAATTTCTAAATGTCTTGCTTCACTGGAATAATTTTCCAAAGTCTCTGTGACACAAATACTGTGTTATAAAGCCTTAAATAGGCTCTTTCACAACAGGAAAAATTGGCAATATTTTTATTCTGCGCAAAGTGGTTAAAAGAATGGGCTCCCGATCCGGAAGACCAATGAAGGCTTGGGAGGTGTTCCTATTAAATAGGCTCAGAAGAGATGCCGGCAGGAACAGAGTGTTATCAGAAATGCAATCCCAATCCTGAAGGCTGATTAAGTCATAGGAGTTTGTTCCCATCAAATAGACTCAGAAGAGTATTAAAAGTTTCTTTCGTAAATTAACGAAACATATCGAAGAAGAGCACCTAACTCAGTATTAGAGGGCGTAAACTGACTGGAAAGATTTATAAGGAATGTACCCTGACAATCCAGTGAAGATTGAGATGCCACAAGCAAATTATAAAGATGAGACACTCAACAAAAGGGACGAGATAAACAAATGATCGCACCGGGGAAGCGAGGGATAAGACAAGGCAACAAATCAATCAAGAGAGACAAATCACAAAACTAATGCACACTGCTGAAATAGCAAAGGAGCCAATTACTGAGATGAGAGTTGTGACACTTGAGAACTTTCCTATATTTCCTAAGGGGATCTTTGGCTAGCTGGACTTCAGTTTGGTTGAAAAGACCTATGGTTAACTTCAGTTAATTATTTGTTTGTGTAACGAGGTCAATTGTGTACCTGTAATGCAGTCAAATACAATTTGTTATTTTGTGATATAATAACACCAAATCTGTAAGAATAGTTTGTTATTACCTGACATTTCCATACCTCCAAAGTCAAAGTGGAACGTTTGTTACTTTAAAATGAGTTTCTGTAACCCCTACGGTCACTTTTGAGAGACCCCCTCCCTCTTTCCATTAAGGGCAGTGAGCCGCCTTTATTTCTCCCATTTGGTCATTGTACTTCATGGGAGAGGTGATTGGTATTGTGCTCGCAGCAGTCTTTGTGGTTTAGCACTGATATACTGCATTTACAAGTTTGCATGCTTGCGTAAACCTAGCACGAAATATGCTACCATTACTGCGTTAGGGGCTCGAGTTGTGCGGTCACAATTAACGGAGGATATACAAAATGCGTTTTTATTGTCAGATATGGAAGCTGGAAAATAAATGGAGATTGCCTACAAAGACATTCACGGGTCCGGATTTCTTCATTATACTACACAACGCAGACGAAGCAAGAGCACACCGGTTATATTTGCATAACTTTGCAAACAGAAGTAGCCATAGTTTATGCATGTGATAATTAATTAAGTATATGGTTTGATCATGCTGTATGTCGTGAAATGTATTTGAGCAGTAAATATTGTGAAGCTTGAGACAGTTCACTTGTGCATTGCAAAAAAAGTTATCCAGGCCTTCAGTTCTGACACAACCTTTTCAGGCAACACGTTTTCAGTTACTGGTTTGATGAAATCCATACAACACTATGAATGGTTGATTGAATTGAATCATGGAGTTACAAAAGGGCCCAACTCCATGATTTTTGAGAAATCCAGGTTATCTGCCTATCTTGTATATTAGGATAAGAACAATGAAAATGAATTGAAGAAAGGCCCAATTCCAGTGCATAAAGCTGTTAACTGAGGTGAGTTCTTTGGCTTTGAGTTGAAGAATGGCCAGGAGTCCGGGAGTTGGGCCCCTCTTCAACGAATTTTACTGGTGGCCGCTAGATGGCAGCACAAGTTCAAACAAGCGCCCACAGAACAACACGTCTGATTCTGAGGTGAACAACACAATGAACAAGCACCCACTGGCAGAGTTTTGGAAGTAAAGCAGACCTTTATGTCATACCCTATGCAGAAGCAATGTTGTAGTTTGATATAAAGTTCAAATTTCATTGGAGAAATCATTGTAGTCCTTTCATTTTGTCCGTTACAAAAGGGCCCAACGCCGCCATGTTTCAAGTGCTACCATTTTTTATGTGACAAGCATTATATCTCATGTTCAGCCTAAATATACCCCTATTTGGCCTTAACACGTTACACTTGGCTGTTTGAAATTTCCTTTTATGGCATTACAGTAAACATAAAAAATGCTCCCCTGAAAAAAAATACCTAGGTGGAGTTGGGCCCTTTTGTAACTCCATGATTCAGTTGCATGCTTCATCAAACTGGCCTTGTAAATTTGGAAATATACACTTATCCGCCATAAATGACACAGCCAGAGCATAGGCGAAGTAAATATGAAGTTTGTTTCCAAAACGCAATATATGCATTTTACTAATTTTGAGTAAACCAGCTTTATCTGTATTGACGCCAATCGCATTTGATAGAAAAACACAAATTTTGACCATGAAAAATGCGCCTAATAGCATGAATTTCTAAAAAAACGGGTTTTTTCACCACGTATAAGAAGCACAGGGCTATCGCTCTATGGTATCTCAATTTTTGTAATTTTAGCACTAACTGCATTTTGGAAACAAACTCTTCATATTTTTTGCCCGATGAATGCACTTCTCAAAATCCTCTTTGACCAGCACAGTCGTATTATATGCTAACTCATACTGACACAACCTGACCAAGTGTTGATAAATGACGAAAAATGCGGCCTCGGGCGTCCTTATTTGACGTTTAGGGTCAGAGTTCAAGTTTAGGGTTTGGGGGTAGGGTTTGTTTCAACAATGGCATCAAATAAGGATGCCAAAAGCTGCCTTTTTTGTCGTTTCTCGACACTTGGTCAGGTTGTGTCAGTATATGATGAGTCGGGATGAGACTAGGCTCCTGTGACACAAGGCTTTTTAAGGGCCATATTATTTCATGCATTCAAAAAAGTGTAATCTCACTTTAAACCTTGTTTACAGCATGCTTAGCCTGTGCTTGGAGAGATTTCTTGTGTGTCTTAAAATGAATGACTTACGATTTTCCAGCAGGTTACACCGCTGAGCTATCGTTTACACATTAAGACTCTATTCTACTGATGGAAACAAAATAAATGATAATTGCACTACATGTTTTCTCTCACATTAGATTTACACTAAATAAAGGGGTCATTTGTCAGGGTGCTTCACCCTAAAAGGTAAATTGAGC
Organism: Gymnothorax reevesii; assembly: GCA_029721435.1. Taxonomy (NCBI): domain Eukaryota; kingdom Metazoa; phylum Chordata; class Actinopteri; order Anguilliformes; family Muraenidae; genus Gymnothorax; species Gymnothorax reevesii. The sequence goes on from CM056592.1 coordinate 16,591,974, forward strand.
ATCCTATTAATTTTGGGCTCGCATAAGAAAGTGCATTCAAAAGTTGACGGAAGGACGACAGTAAAGGCACAGTAAGTTACATTAGAGTGTTATTTTTATGACATTCTCGGCGTACCTTCCACTCTCACATTTGAGATCACTTTGATGCATTACTGCGTTCTCGCAGAAATCAGCAGCTTGAAGGAAATGAGGTGCTTACTTCCCAAATTAGTTGAATTTTCATCCAGCTTTGCTGAGAGCTCTCTTACTGCTAGCGCACTCTCACATAAATTCAAATGCCTTCGTACTGCCTGCTGAAACTGCGGCGGTAAAAGCGGAGTGATTTATTGACTTATCTGATTGCCATTGCTTTTGCTATGAAAAGCAATATTTATTCATTCTTGCTAATGGATGGAAATAATAAATCTTTTCTGAGTTTATTTTGTGAGCAGGGCTCTGAAAGATACAGTATCCATGAAGCACCGATATTAACTCAAAGTGCCTGAAATTTCCCCATAGTAAAATATGCACAGCTATACATCTTACAAACCTGTGCGATATCTAAACACAACAAATTCCTGGACTCAAATGTATCTGGCTTTTTAAAATGGGAAAAATTAAAGTCAATTTGCACTTGAACAAAAAATAAATGAATAAATAAAAAAGGCACATGGTGAGCACAAATCTATGCGCATGTGCCTGAGTCTGCATACATGCAAACTGCGAATGCAAAAATAATATTTCATTACAACTTATAATAAATTTTTCTTGCATTAGCCAGATCTGGCGGGCAGATGCCTCTATTGTGAATTTGCCCTGGCCGAAAGACTAATTGCTAATTTCCTGCCAGTGCAAGACGCGACAGAATCGAAAGTTGGATCTTGAGGGTGTAAAACAGGAATCCTCAAATCTGGACATCGAATTCAAATCGAACCCTGGTTTTCTTTCCTCCCGGGTAATTCACTAAACAACTAGCAATGCTGGGGTGCAATTCCTGAAATCACAGATGCTAACTCACACAGTTGGAACCACTGACTGTGAATGGACAAACTACATAAGTTGTTAACTTGGTTAATTTGGTTAGCAACCACGCTTTTGGGAACCGTACCCCTGATTGGCCTGACTGGCATCACACCAGATTCTCAGATGAAGGACGGGAGGAACGCCTGCCATTAACATACCGTCGGGGGCCATGATTTGAGGAACAAGAGTCCAATTTCAGGGAGGTTTTCCTTGGAAATTTAACTGGCACCAAGTGAAAGAGTCATTTAAATGAGGCTGTGCAAGGTGATTTTCTGTGACATCGGGCTATCCTCAGGACCACGTCTAAACTGCAATGGATAATCTCTCACATAGTTTAAAGTAATCATAAAAACAATGAATCAATTTTACAACTTTCTTCATTTGAGTCTTTTCCCCAATCTGTAGCCGAATTCTCACTCCAACATACTCTTCCTATGCCCAGCACTGCTGTGCGATTGTCTTCGCGCAATAACGTTGTTTACAGAACTCATTTGCTTCATTAACAAAATCTACCCTTGTCAGAATCCATTGAAACAAATTGCTGTCGTGAAAAATAATCTTCTGGTTACCATACGCATCCGTCTTTTGGATTTTCCAGACCACTGGCTGCCCATATAAACTGAAAGAAGTTGATTTTCCTGATTTATACCAGTGAAAGCTGATTGGCTAAAACACTTACTGTTCCATTAGATCAGCACATAATTGCCATTGAGTGCACTTATTTTATACCGAACGGGCTAGTGCACAATCCACAGCACTATTTCATGAGTTAAAAAAGGCTAATTCTACTGAAATTTAATTTACTGAGACACACAGCAGTAATCTCTATGTCAAATTAGTTGTTGGGATGTTTGTTCAAGCTTCCTTCTGTTGCGGATTTAAAATCAAAACGGGTTTTAATCCATGTACTGGTACCTTGGTTAGTACATAATTGAACATATCAGAACAATGCCATACAAACGCATGGGATTGCATAGTCAGGCTGAGGGTCATTATGACACAATTTTAAATAGTATTTTCACAGTAGTATTTACGATAAAAATGGCTTTTGCAGTCAGAATGCTAAGTCTTCTCACTTTCCAATGACACATAGCTCTCCAGTGTAGGACAATATTATACGTTACAAAAACGCAATCATGCCTAACGGCCTGCCCTCCCGCCAAAGTGTATAGAAGGGATTAACAGAGGAGCCCGTGAGTTATTTTTCCCGAGCAATTCCACCCTGCAACATTTGTATAGGAGCATGATTAAAAAATACTCAAAACATGTTAGTTCAGTGCACAAGGTGAAACTCAAAAATTGACTGTTCTCCATATTTTATTTGATTCTGCCAACTCAATGTAGAACACTAATTTTTTGCACATGCAATGGTTACATTTGTGTCGCTTGACAGAATTTCTTAACATATTCTACATGCGTATGCGAAGAAAGCAGTGTAATGTACTTCTGTCATGTTGCGTAGAGCAGAGTGGAATTTACTGCGATAGATTGGCCATTTGGCAGGTTGCATACCTGCCTCTTCTGCAATGCACTCTGGTGTGCACTCTGCCCAAAAAGCAGGATAAATAATGATGAATATATGAATGGCATTCTTTGTGAAGGTCCACTTTTCAGGGGTCATAGTCAGAAATGGGATCCAGGACAACATGCATCCCCCAACAAACCAGTGCCCCTCCTTTAAAGAAATCGAAGAGAGTCATCTTTTAATCACCGCAGTCACAGCAAGCCCTGTCTTTATCCGGAGATGTGTTCCCATTACTGCGAGTTTCGAAAGGGTCTGTGAAGTTTATGACTGATGATCTGCTGTTGCCTCACAGGAACAACTAGAGCTTGCGTAATTCCCCTACTTAAGTATTAATATTTCTGTTTATTTATTCTTCTCTTAGTGAGAAGCCACAGCCCAGTGAGAGCAGCTGCATACACACTGCTTTTCTCCCAGCGTTTGAGTAATGGCGTGCAATGAAGCAGGGCGCAAAGATGAAAAATAACTGACACAATGCAGGCTGAAACCTATTTCCAGGCTTTCAGATGCGCATATCATGCTGAGGCGTGTATGCTTAAAATGTGCATTTGGGGACAAAAATTCCACGCTGATCTGATAAAGTGACAGGAGAAAAATGTATAGGGAAATGAAGCTGAACAGACAATGGGATCGCTCAAACGCAGCACCAGAGAATTTCTTAAATTTGATTGAAGAAATAATGTAACTCCCTGGGGTCTGATCTTTATTAGTCTGTTTGAAAGGACAGAACCATTGCGTGTGCTTTTTGACCTCTGAAGTTAAATATAGAATCTGCTGTATATTAGATAAAGAGAGATGTAGGAATGGATCATCCTTTTGATGATTAGTTGCAATGACAGGTTCTAGTTTGGGGGCACGTTTGATTACATGGTAATGAAAAGCATTGTTTCACACAGCCCTCATCAAAATTTTACACGGTTCAAATACAGTGTAAGTATAATAACACTTATTAATACAAAGATGCAAATGTTATTCGAATCACACTGTTGGAGAATTTTGGGTTTAAATGTGAAAGGACACGACCTAAAAAGTGACCTCGCAAAACAAGCGAAAGCTTCATTCAACAGAAATGCTTGACGAGAAGAATATAGCGCGTTTTGTTTGTCTTGAAATGACTTACTAGAGGCTTGACAGTGATTTGTGACTGTACTGGCACTGGGAGGTTGGCTAGTCAAATGAGAACAATGAATTTTAATGCATCCAATCCTAGCGTGAGATGTTTGCGGAAGGCTGTGATGCACAAATGCCCTTCTTGAGCGTCATTAAAATTATCATCCAAGTGCCTAGTAATGCGAGTTGAAAATTTACCAATCGTGCCAAGGGTGTTCTGTGCTGGTACTTTTGGCCTTTGGAAATTGAATGCGTTTTCCTCCACCCAGCCAACTGATGCAAACAATTGGCCCATGTCCTGGATTTCTTGGCAAGCAACCCCACTGACTGCAGTATATAATTCATCATATTCTCACTGTATGTCCGCCACAGGGTGCTGCAAAATAAACCGTCGCTCAGTTATCAGCGTGTTTATTTATTTATTTATTCTAATAGTAAACCTACGTAGAGCAGACATTGAACATCAGAATACCAAACAAAGGAGTCGTGCTGAAAGATGGCTGGCTCAACACAGGCCTGCTGTTCCCTCAAGGCTGGATGTCCATTCTCCAGCCCTCACTCCCGGTTCAATGAATGTAAAAAAAAATGTATCTTTATTAAGCATCGGCCCGATCTTTAGCATAGCGAGATAGGCGGCATGTGAGGGAGACGAAGGCACCGAGGGGAGGCTCTGGAGAAGAACAAAGAACATCTTTCATCTACGGCTGTGTCTCAGGGTGACATCGCACTGCAAGTGAATTGAGTGTTTGTCAGGCAAAGCCTTTCACTGAGGTTTATCTTTTGCCTCTTCCTCCAAACTGTCACATTCCCCACTGTGTCCAGACCCCTCCCTCTCTGTGAGGAGCTTTGCGGAAAAACAAAACACAAAGCATCTCCCGAACAACATGACAAGTATCCTCCTCCTTTATATGAATAGATGGGCTACTGAACTGAGGTAGAGACTCGAAGTATGGCTGAGGAGAGAAAATCCGATAGATTATATTAAGCCACGGAGTGCAACGATGGAATGATTTTTTTATTGGGAAATGTGACCTCGGGGAACGATAAAGTACAAATCCAACGGGGATTATAAAACATCCATCACATGTCCGTATTGATTACTTGTACATTTCAGTACCTTGGCAGAGTAAACTTGCCTGAGTATCTCACAGTTCGAATTCCACTGCCACAATAACCTGCACATTTCTGGTTTTGTGGGGCGGGGGTCGACAATGAGCTTTACGAGAATGTTCTGGATGGTGGGAGGGAACCAGTGTGTTTGGAGGAAACCCATGATACGAGGGGAGGGATCATACATTGGCCCAGGCGGCATGCACACCTATTACCGTCATGCTGTTAGACAACATAGTTACACACTGCGCTGCCTGTCATGATATGTGGATAAAATATCACGGTGCTGAATAAAACATGCACTGCTTTATCAAGTCGGTAGACTCTATCTCCGGCATGAAAAAAGCTGCAACATTGGATCACCTCTGTTGTCATCTGCCGCCATGCATGTTCACCATAACAAGATAATCAGGCCTCCCCAGAATTATATTTATGCGCCGGAGTACATTGGGATGTCAACCCCATGAAAAGTAGTTTTTTTTTGCTATTCTTTTTTCAAAATGCTCACTGCTCTAGTCATTAATTGCTTAGAGTTACAGTTGCCAGTTGTGATGTTGCACTAGCGTTTGAATATTGTGTTAAAAACATTTCCATCATACATTTGTGATTGTACTCCTGAAAGTGACAAGTACCCAAAGTGTGTGTGCGCGTGTGTGTGTGTTATTATGTTCTTATTTTATTATTTTTGTCATGGGCGGCACAGTAGTGCACTGGGTAGCACTGCCGCCTTGCAGCAAGAAGGTCGTGGGTTCGAATCTGTGTGGAGTTAGCATGTTCTCTCCATGTTTGTGTGGGTTTCCTCCAGGTACTCTGGTTTCCTCCCACAGTCCAAAGACATGTAGAGCCTCCAACTAGCCTGACCTACATCAGGGCTACCCAACCCTCTTCCTGGAGAGCTACCATCCTGTAGGTTTCTACTCCAACCCTAATGCAACACACTTGATGCAGATCTCTAACTGGGAAAGCAGGTGTGGTTTGCTTTGGTTGGAGTGATAACCTTCAGGATGGTAAGTCTCCAGGAACAGGGTTGGACAGCCCTGCTCTACACTGTCTGCCGATATGAGAGTGTGTGCGAATGGTGTTTGCACCCTCAATGAACTCCATGGTGAGTTCAGCAAAGGCTCCGGCTCGCCCCCTACCCCGGGTAGGAAACAGCCGTAGAGTAATAGGTGGATGGCTGGATGGATGGCATAGGTATAGTGGCAATGTTGGATGTCCATATTAACATGGCCAAAGTTTGAAATAATGAGATAAACATGACTAAAGATGACTTCGTAATAATACTTCCTACCAATTTCCATTTTGTGCTTCCTCTACAGATTCAAAGTTGAAGTTCAAGATCCACATTCACACTTCTATTCATTGTGTTTTTGATACCAAACTACTTTTACAGTCTCCTTTGACTTAAAACTGCCTTCTCTCTTCTCTACTGAGCTCGATTTGTGTATTGTTAGTAAAATGATAGTAGCAGTCCCGTGATAGCCAGTGTTAGCTAGTATAGCAGCAGGCTCCTGGTTTTCCGAGCTGAATTTTTACACTGCTTCTTCAGCCACTAGACTCCCTTTAGTTTCAGATAAACGCATTGAATGAATAAACGTTTTCCATCCTGTGTCTGTAAAATGAATGATTTTTCTAAACCACGCGCACACACATTTTTTTCTTTTCACAGATGTGACGTGTCCAAATCTTGTTTTCAAGATGTCGTGTTCATTATTTTGACAAGAACAGCTGAATTTCCCAAGAGATATGACAGAATTCAGATTTGTGAAGCAAGATATATGACGGAGGATTGTCAGTTCTCTCATATAAATTAAGTTTGACAGTCATTGAGGACTTATAAAATACACAGAACCAAGAACAGAGACTGTTAACTGGCGTCAGTTTTCTCCTGTGGATGTTTATGCGGAAGCCAAAGCTTTCAGGAAATATGCAATTTTACATTGTAAATTCTCAGATCCATAATGTCATGACAAGCAAGTAAAATAAAGCTAATGAGCGAAATGACAGATAGTGTATAAAACAAAATGTTTTTTTTTTTTCCTCCAGCAAATTCCAGCTAAAGCTGGCATGTTTTGGACATTTTAAGGGGGTGAACCAGCTGGCTGGCCTGTATAGCCAGCTGATTCACCAGGTTGACCACCAGCTCACTCAACCAGGAGAACCAGCTCACTGTTGGATGACAACTCCAAATTCGCCATGCATGTTGCATCCCCAATGGAGGTGCTTGCTCTCTTTTCCAGAAAAAGTTACTTGGACAAAGCACTGAAAAAAGAGCTAGAAGTACAAGTGCCAATGTTTTTTTTGTTTTCTGTTTTCCATTTGTTGATAACTGCAGAGGCTATTAACAAAAATTGGGTCCTCCTATAGTCTATATGCACAAAGTCTCCTGTTGTCCAACTGCCTGTGACAGGAATCAAATGGCCTGGAAATTATGGATTTTTAAGTTTTTTTTTTTTTTGCTGCAAAAATATCACGAATCTCCCTTTTGGACATTCAAGAGTAATAAAACTCGGAAAAAAAGCACAATCGACCCATCCACAAATACTGCGGTCATTCACGTCAGGTGGCATCATGGTAGTTTTCTCAGGGCGTGCCTGGACATCCCATGCTGACCGATATTCTGACGAATTATGCTGCCTTGATGGAAAATGCAACTGCTATGCCAAACAAATGCAGTGTCTTTGTTTTTGCTGTAATATTTCAATATGAATTAGCCTACACTTGCAACTTTGATATTTGTTTAGTTGTTATAACATACACACGTTACAAGCTAACTGTGTTTGTTTAAAGGTAACATGTCACATGCAATTATCATCCAATGACTAAAAGTTACATTTTCCAGTAGAGCCATCATGTAAATACAAATTCTTTTATTTTAACATGTCGAAAAGCGATGTCAAAAATTTAAGATTTGAACATGGAAACAAGATAGGTCTGCACATGCTGGAACTGCTGAACAGCACAACTCAATAGCTAGCACAAATCGATACACCATGTGTTACATATCCGCGAATTTTCAACAGTTTAGGGTGATAAAGTGATTATTTCTATCAATACTAGCTATAGTACTCCTCTCTGCTTCAATAGCTTTCTTAAATTCCAGGCTTTCTAAGCCTCCACCACAATCGCATCTGCACCATTCACCTTTCTTGTTAATACTTTGCTCTCTAGAAGTCGAGGTATGTCAAAGGGCGCGACATGTATCAAAAAGAAAAATCCACAAAAACCAGAAAGCGTATAATATTTGTGGATGGGTCAATTGGTCCCCTTTAAGAAAAATCCCTTTGAGAAAAATGCTCAGGCTTCAGACTTGACTGAACGCCAGGTTTCAGAGGGTTTTTTTTTTTTTTTTACCGCTTTCACGATGACTTTATGTCAGTTCATTGCAGGTGCCCTTATATGGTAATCGGCTCCAGCCTCAGCATGCCCACGAAGTACAGGGACGCGCCCACCCTCTCGCCCACTCAGTCTTTCCTGGTTGACTGCAGTGCCCAGGAGCCACTCCTAGGCAGGCTTCATGAATTTGGCCAATCGGACCAAAGTGTGCTTATTTGAGGGGGGGGCTTAAAAAGACAGGACCTAAATCAGCTCGAATCTATTGGAAGCTTAACTGAAAGACTGCATAAAGGGCATGTCAAAGACGAACAAGGATTTTTTTTTTAAACTCTAAATAATACAAAGCTACTCTCATGAAGAGCCACAATTAAAATACAAAGCAAGAAATATCGCGTTATACCCCCCTTTTAAGTGACTCAAGCCACAATCCTATGTGTAAGCGCCAATGGGCGACTTCATAAAGGCTCTCATTTACCTGTACAGGTACTTTATTTTCACCAGAGTTTATCCATTTGTACATTCAGTGTTATGGAAATTCCAAACACTCTACAGTACTTCAGAAGAGCCTGAACCTGAGTGACGGTAACAAGTAACTCCAGTTGACTGCAGCGTAATACTTTCTGTAGGGCTGAGCACTACGCACAGGACCCCATTAATGAGGCTTGACATGAGACAGCAGTACAGACCCCGTACATCACAGCGAAAATCACCGCTACCTGCCGGTGCGTCTGAGCGTGCTGGTGTCCATCACTCTAATGTGTTGAAGGAGTGCGTGGGAGATAGAGAGCCGGGGCAGAGCTGCTCTGCTCGGACGTGATGGAGCGAGTCCTATAGCAGCCGAGGAAAAGATCAATTTAGCTTCGTAGAGGATGGGGTGCGTCTGCCCGGGCTTCGATTCTAATCCCACAGCTGGCTTCGTTCAGCGCTACTGCCGCAGTCCACTGTCCTATCAGGATGGCACCCCGGGTCACTGCACCCAGACGCAGAGGTTATTCCGTAACACGCAAAGCTCATTAGCCAATAAAACTGCGACTTCTCTCCCGAATCGCCAATGAAGTAATAATTAAAACACCTGTTTAATGCTGACTGTGGGCTTCGACTGAGTCGGCTAATGGATGGCACCACTCCATGCTGACTAAGGTTGCTGTCAGACTGCCAAACACTCCTGGAGGCAGCTCAGAGATTACACTGGAGACTCTGATGAGCACATAGTATATGCAGGCTATAGGAGGGCTGACACGAAGCGTTGAGGTGTGACAATGTGTACTGGCATGCACTGGTTGACCTTCAACATAGCATTATAGCAGTACACGGCAACTGAGCCAGCATCTACGCCTCAGTGCATGTAGACCTCACCATTGTGGCTTGAAACCAAAGGCAAATACCATTAATAATGCACATTATATTCGACACTAATCCCTTCATTAAATTGCTTGATATGTTATGGATTTTTTTCCCTGAGATTTTCCATTATAGCAGGCCACAAAAGCATCCAGTCCCCTCCTCAGATCCATTATTTGCAGGAGTAACCCAGAAAAACAGATGCCGACATGATACTATTAATACACTAATATACAAAGGTTAGAGCTCAGCTCTCTGGAATGTTCTATTTCTGGCAAGTAAGAGTCGACTGTTTTGAATTAACTTGAGTAAACCCATTTGCCTTGAATAATTGCACTACACTTGACCCATAAACAGAGATAATGGTTCCTTTACATGAAGGAGACAGTGCTGTAATTGCAAGACACATGATGAGAGAGAGAGATGTACAATACTGGAAGCTTAAATGTGGTCCCAAGATTGTGAAAAAGTGTAGTAAAGCACCTAAGCCCAATGTTATTATTTATCGGAGAGCACTGTGCATAATACTGGCAGGGTGGATTGGCCCATCTCTTTTTTTGACATCTATGGTAAAGTGACAGACTGAAATTCAAAGTGAGCATGATCAAATGAGATCAATGCCTACTTTGGAGATGAATCAGGCAAGACTGTGATGAGAAGCCCTAAGACAGCTGCATCTCCCCTGATCTTATGAAGTCAGCTAAGGTTCAAGAAAAGCCATCCACATGCTGTAATATTCCCCAGTGATCCACTTTTCCTTAAACCTCTAAGACTAAAATGCCTGCTCGGTAAGCACCGTAACTAATGGATTGCAAGGATCAGAGGTGGACAAACATGAGAAGGGATATTAATTTTGAGCCCTCATTTGAGACTATTTGTGCAAATTCCGAATTTCCTTGATTTTTGTATATTTGTCATGCTAAATGGTTTCAGATTTCCATAGAAATAATAAGCGAGCAAGTGCAGGCAGAAAACAAAATATGCCCTCATTCTCCAAGATAGGGTTGTGCTGATAGTGAACCGCGATTTTTTAAGGCGTATAGTAGCCTACCATCACCTGCTGCCATAGGGCGAACATCCAAGCTTTCCCTTTTCCATTATTAAACCCGACGCAGGTTGAACTAAAGTACGAAACATCAAAGGGCATGTGAAATGCTTCCGGAAAAAAATTTGACTGACATCAGTATTTTTCGGCTACATGCTGCACGGAGCCAATTAGGCAACTCGAAAAAAAGTAAACCTGACCCCATTTTGTTTCGTTTTGAGGGTCTGAAACAATTAAGCACAATCAGTGAAAAGAGAAGAAATCAGGAGGGAGCGAATATGTTTATGCACTGTATGTGTGTGTGTGTGAGAGAGAGAGTTTTGATGCATATTTAGCATTGGTTGATGTTTGCATATGTTTGCTTACATTTCTAGAAATTAATTTGGTAAGGATTATTGCACTTTCCTGGAGGGGAAGGAAAAGTTAATAAAAGAGTGAGTCTGGATCACCGCACAAATGGCACAAATGAAAATAAAGATTGTCTTAAAATGGAGGAAATTAAAGAGCTGTTATTCTTTGTCTGCTAACATCTGAGGGGACTCTTTTCTGCCATTTTTTAAAAATTCTCTCATGCCAGTCTCAGTCTCATGCCAGTCAGCCACAAAAGGGATAACCCAATTTCACCGCAACAGTGTCTGCGCCAAGTGACGGGAGGGAACATTTTCTTAAGCTTGGTGGAACAATCATGTTATCTGTGGTTAGTTCTTTGAACCAGTCAGAATGTTTGGAATTTAAACAATGCATGATGAGCAACCATTTACAATGTATAATATGTTTTTGACTACTAAGTTATCTTTGAGTTAGGTATTTGTATTGATTCACATTCTCTTTTGTCTGATTATATTTTTTATGGATTATTTTGCTTAATTTTAACCGCTTAATCTGTGATTTTTGCTTGAATTTTCCTTTAAGTACCTGAGAAGGTGTAAAGTTTGAAAAAGCCTTTTTTTTCATAATAAATGAAGAAGTCACATTCGTATTCAATATCTGCTGGTTGTAGTGCTTCAATGAAGCAAATTCCCACTTATATTCTGTAAAATATGCAAACCCAGGAATCTATGTTTTTATGACCACAGCATTACATGAAATGAAAAATATCTAGATCTTGTGCCTCATTTTACAAACGTTTCCCTGTAATTCAGCTGGACATATTTTAGATCTTTAGAAACCTTGTCATCTCCACTAAAATGTTAAATAGGCATAAAGTTTGACAGGTTTGAAAAAAGCATACAGCTGCATTTGATAAACCCTCGCATGGGATCGCACAGTTAGAGAGGTTAAGTCTTTTACTGTCGTATGTGTTTTATGGTGTGTGGTTTATGGGGTTGTGTTATTGCTATAAAGTATTTTGTGGGTTATGCCTGAGATGTGCGATCCAAATAAGGTTATATTTATGATGATGATGATAATAATGATATTGATGATAATAATAATTATTATATAGAAAATATGGTCCAATACCATTATCAAGTCTTGGTTTATCAGTGCAACAGCATTGACAAGAATAGACAGACCTCTAGCCAGTAGCAATGAGAGTTAGGAGGGAACAATGTAACAGTCTCTTCAGAAATGTCTTCGCTCATAGGTGTCGGCTGTTGCCTTGGTGGTGAACTCAATGGGATTACCAGGGGATTACAGCTGATAAGCACAACAGCAGAATTGTTTCAGGGGGAGAGTTTATTTTTGCTCCACCAAATCGAAACTCGCTGATAAAGCTCAATGAAAGTGGCCTATACGAGTGGCTCGCTGTCTGACGGAGAGGAATGGCTCCCCAACCCAATACTCTTACCCGGCCTGCTGCAGTCTGCGGATTAACTGGGGCGGCACGAGATACATCGGTATAATTACTCTCTATTGGTCATATTTTTACCTCAGCCTGCTACGTTAGCATTTTCCTCACTGACTATAGCAGTCCCTTGGATCTAAGCCACCAATTCTGCAGTGCTTGGAGTGACTGTTCTGTATTCTGAACCCATGCTTGACGATTTTAAACTGTAAAACCCAAAAGTGCTGTTAAACTCAAGGTAACCCCAAATTAAATACACTATTACAGATGCAAGTGAACCCCTGCTACTTTTGTGAGCACAGCAACCCTGTGATTCAAGGTGGCTTCAAGGCAGACATGTGGTATCTGATGAGAAATGAGCCAACAGTAAAGGAAGTAGAACTGGTACGAGTGGTATCTTGGCACAGTATGGAGCCTTTCCACTTGCAAGCATTCAAGGGAAGAGGATCAGAAATTTACACCAGTGATCTGAGTCTTATTTGAAAGCACAATACTGCATCAGTATAAACCTAATTCTGGCCGACTACGGTCAGGTTTTTTGGTAGAGAACAGTCAGAAATTATTTAACACTGAAATTATTTTTGGTCACACTGTATTTGAAGTGTTGCTCATAAAGGCTTTAAACAGCATGTATAATATCTTCATAAATGAGACATAATGTCTTCATAAATCATTTATAAGCAAATGTCATACTTTGTAAAGGGTGGAATCATACATCCTTCTTCAGCATGTGATGCCAGATGTGACAATGACAATGTCAGTTAGCTGACAATGTCGCCCTTTACCGCATTTAGCCACTAGCTAATTGACACTGTCAGTTATATGACATCTGGCACCACATGCTGAGGAAGGATGTGTTATTTCAACCTTTACAAAGTATGACATTTGCTCATGTATGATTTATGAAGACATTATGTCTCATTTCTGAAGGCATTATACATGCTGTATAAAGCCTTTATAAGCAACACTTCAAATAAAGTGTGACCAAATTTTCTTTATTTTTGGCTATTTTCTTCAGCACAGCACAAAGACGATGACATAAAAGTGGAAACCAGCAGCTTAATTTTGTGGACATGTATATCCATATAGTATGAACCATGAACCAATTTCAATATTTAAACTGTCAATGTCATCATCCATATAGCACTGTATAAGGACTGACAGGAGAAAATCCATTTTAACTAGTAGCTGCCAACCTCTAGTATATCAGTTTAGCTTCATTTAAAAAAAGCCAAATGAAAAAATAAATAATAAAAAAATGAAAAAAATAGCAATAAAGAACACCTCATGGGCCTTATTTTCAGTCATTTATTTTCACAGCTGAGATTGTTGAACACTCAAGGCAGTTTTGATGGATTTGCTGCTCAATTTTGGTACTTTTAACACTGTGGCACAGTTGTTGAAGGGGTTAATTGAAAAGGAATGAATTTACTGTGATTGTGTTGGAGATTTTTTCAATACGAACATGGCAACTGCTATTACGGTTCTTAATGTTTGAAACACTTTTCCAGGAGATACACTGGTGCCTTTAATGCACTCTAAAAACTTCTTAAAAACCACCGAGGGAAAATGATATTGACAGTATAGTGTGTGAATACAAGATGGAGGAAGTATGGCACGCTAAGTGTTTAGCAATCTTGGCAGGATGCCTGAGCATAAGTTATGTTTTCATTCCAGCTTTTTTCTTTTATCGTAATAAACTCAAATTGCCAACATGAGATAACACTGTACAATATTAAGTTTTCAATGGAACCAAAATAATTTATTCATTCATTTAAAAATCAATTTCCTCTAAATCAAGATTTTTCCAGTGATGGCACTGCTAAAGATTATTGTTTGTAAAATCTACCACATTGTACCCTGCAATGAAATTCAACCTAATTAAGTTCATGGAAGTTTGGAGAAAGTGTCATATCACTGTTTGACTAAAGAATAACAGTAAGGTTAATTGATTCCTTATGGCTTAACGGCACTTTCAGCAATTTTTCGTCAATCTCATGTCAACATACAATATATTCATACCAATGGGTGATTTGCAGTCTCCAATTAGCCTAGAATGCATGTCTTTGGTCTGTGAAAGGAAACCGGAGTACTCGGGAAAAACACACGTGAACACGGGGAGAACATGCAAATCCACTCTGAATGGCCCTAGGCCGGGTTTGAATTCACAACAGTCTTGCTCACTGTGCCACTGTGCCACCCGTAAAAATAAAGTAACAGGCCCGAAAAATCCCTTGTTCTATCCACCACCATGAGAAAAACAAAAGAAGTAGCAGACCCTCATATATCTGGTAATGGCTAGTAGATCCACACAAGAGATTAAATACACAACTGAGCACTGTCCGGGCAATTATTCAAAAGATGTCAAAAGTTCAACAGTTCAAAACCAGGCAGGGAGAATAAATCCCCTAGAATCAATGTGTGTCACAACCCTCGTGTGAATACCCTCCATTTTTCCTCCCATGCCACGACTTGCATGTCTATTTTGATTGGTTTATGTCTTGTGTGTGCCCTCATTACCAGCTCCATCTTAAGTTGTTGTTACTTCCTGATGTCCCTGTGATGTGTATATAAACCCTCTTCTTGCAAGTTGCTGGGTTTTAATTTGTTACTCGTGCTTAGAGCCAGTCAGTTGAGACTTTTGTCTTTATTTAGTATTTAGTATGATTAAGTAACATAGCCTTTCATGATAGTAATTTGCGGAAGCCTATGTCTTTGGTTATTTAATTTGAACAAGCTCCAAAATTTATTCAGGGCCCAGGATTGGGACCATGTTCAAGGTAATCCAGCACAAGGCAGCTCCTTTGACTCGTTTAATAAGAACAAGCTCCCAAGCCTAATTCAGAGTCCTGGATTGGGACTGCATTCTTGCTAACCCCGTCTAACTTTCTTCCTCTGTCCAGTTTGTTAGGAACAAGCTCTCAATCACTCTACAGTCATCAGGATCAGAGCCGAGTTCCCCTCAAGCTAGCTCATCTTCCTTGTGGACAGTTCAGCTTTTGATAAATGTGCACTCCACCTGGCAGTCATCCCGGAGAGCCACTGGTTGAAGATTGGCTTCTCTCCTAACATCTAAACTGAACGGTGCGTTCTTCTGGTTTCCGTCTCATTGTTACCGCATTACTGTGAATATTCCTTCCTATTGGATTGTATTCAAAACTTGATTCCTGGTCTAGATCATAACAATTTGAAAGAATTTCTGGCCTTGGTTGCATCTTGGGGTGACCTCCATCACCAGAGGCTCTTTGGAAGTCTTGCGAGAGAAGGGGCTTTTCTGACCCCCAAGATACAGAACCAAGAACCTGCAATTTGCAGATGGTCATTTAAATTTTGACTGAATGAAGGTGCTGTGGTAAGGTGAGACCCACATTCGATGTTTTGGCACAGCATTGACATGTTTTGCCTCTAAACAAAGACGCATATACAGTGAGACACATATGGACAGTGAAATACGGTGGTGGATTGATGATGTTTGGGGCTTGTTTAATTCCAGAGGTCAATGGATACAGGTTGAGATGAAAGTCTTAATGCAGGAGAGGCCAGCCCTCGTCCTGGAGAGTCACAGTGTATTCTGGTTTTTGTTTTCAACACCCAAATCAAACTGAAGATATCAGGTGTGGCAAGTTAAGTGACTAATCAAGCGCCTTGAATGATCAGTCAAGTGTGGAGTGACACCAAAAACCTGCGCATTCTGCAGCTCTCCAGGAACAGGGCTGGTCACCCCTCATGGAATGGATTCTATTGAGAATCAAGCAATTTTGGCTGGCTGGTTGCTGCTAGAAGGCTGACACTTGGCCACTGATGGACTTTCCAGCAAGACAATGACCTCAAAATCCACACAGAAATGGGTCTGGGATAACAAAATTAATGATCTTCAAAGGCCCTCTCAGTCAGAAGACCTTAATCTAATTGAAAACCTGTGGGCTGAGCTGAAAAGGGAATTTAATGAGCGCAAACCCAAGAATGTGACTCCTTGAAAAGATCTGAATATACAGTTCAAAATCCTTACAAATATTTTTCTTAGCCTTTTCAAACAGAAGTAGAAACTGTCTTACTGTCATCTTTGTCAGTGGTGGTTGCACAAGGTTTTAGACTAAGGGTGCCAATAATTATAAATCCTTAATTTTGGTGCATTTATTTATAAAAATGTGTGTTTTTGGTTGGTTCCTTTTGAAAACACAAAAATTTTTCACATCATGGAATTTTGAGCTTTTCTCTATAAATGTATTATTTATTTATTTTTTTCATAACAATTTATTGTGTATTTAGTCAGGAGTGCCATGAATACTAGAGCCCACTGTATAAGTATATTTTAGTTAAAAAATGTAAAGCATTCTCCACTTCACTCTACCGCATTTCTTTGAGGTGTGATGCTCCGCATCCAAAAGGTCTATCCACAGGCAGACGCATCCAAATATGCCTTATTCATTTCAAGCTCTGATGTAAACATGGTATCATCAGGAAACATTAAAATCACAATGAAGTACAGTGCATTAACAGTAGATGACAAGTATTTTGACCTTTGTGTTCAAAGTATTGTAATAAAGTCATGCTGCTGTTTTCATATATAATGACAATATCTTTTTATGTGAAAATAATTGAAGCACTTATTACTTAAACCCCATAAGTCACACTTGACTTTACTTGACTTGTGGGGTTTTAGTAATCAGTGCTTCAATTCTAAAACTCATGATGAGCGTTTTGTTAGAAAATGCAAGTTGGATTACACAACAGTATACGCTACCACTCAAAAGTTTGGGATCACTTGGAAATGTTCTTGTTTTCCATGGAAACACACATGAAATTAGTCTGAATAAGAAATATAGAAAATGAACAGAACATGCTGACATTGTCTGAGTTAGAAATAATGATTTTAATGGAAAATGATGAATATGTACTTCAAACTTTGCCTTCATCAAAAAAACCACCTTCACTGTTGATACTGAAACTGGTGTTTGACGGGAACTATTTAGCGCAGCTGCTAGTTAACAACCTGTGAGGCGTCTTTGTCTTAAACTACACACTCTCAGATATTTGTCTTCTTGCACAGTTGTGCATCGGGGCCTCCCACTCCTTTTTCTGTCCTTGTTAGTGCCAGTTTGTGCTGCTCTCTGAAGGGAGTAGTTGACAGCATGGTAGAAGATTTTAAGTTTTCAATTTCCCACATTGAATTGCCTTCTTTTCTAAGCACAACAATAGACTGATGGGTCCCTAAAGGAAGTTCTTTCTTTTTGGCCATTTTGAGCCTGTAAACAAACAA
Organism: Gymnothorax reevesii; assembly: GCA_029721435.1. Classification (NCBI taxonomy): domain Eukaryota; kingdom Metazoa; phylum Chordata; class Actinopteri; order Anguilliformes; family Muraenidae; genus Gymnothorax; species Gymnothorax reevesii. The sequence continues at coordinate 16,609,486 of CM056592.1, forward strand.
CTGCTGATGCTTCAGGTACTAAACCACCCTCAAGAATGCCATGCTCCCTTTTGCGCTCCCTTATTAGTTGAACGGTTTTCAGCTGTGCAACACATTTGCAGAAGGGCTTTCTAATAATCAATTAGCCTAATAAAATGCTTAACTTGGATTAGCAGCCATACCAGGAGATTGATGCAGAGGACTGGCAGTTGCTGATAATAGGCCTCAATGCAAAAATGTAGATCATTCTTTGAAAACCATCTGATTAATTTTTTGTGAAATTGATAAAATTGATTTTGTGAAATGGATAAAAATGTTTGTGAAATGGAAAAACATGTTTGTGAAATGCATGAAAATGAATTTTACTTTGGAAAACAACAAAATTTGCAAGTGATAACTTTTGAGCGGTAGTGTAGGTTGCCAAAACAGGAGACTATTATTATGGATCCGTTCACTTAAACATGTCATAATGAATGCTGCCACACATTATACAGACTATGACTGACATGAGACACTGCAATAAAACCATTTTGTTAATTAATTCCATTTTACATTAATAAGTATGATAGCTTCTGACAAACAAGCAGGGAGAGGCTCCATCACGGGCACTGCTTTGTTAGCTGTTGCCAAAATGCATTTACAGAATGAGTCTCAAATTGATTTAGCTTTCTAAAAGGTTGGCTAAATTATCCTAATGACGGCATAAGTGTTCTCTGAAATATAAGTCCAGAGCTGCAAATGAGAAGTTGGGTTTTCATTTGTGTTTTCAAGCAAGATAAATGGACTTGGCTGGGTACAATTCATTTTGTTAACTATTAAGGTTCTAGTCTGTTTTCATTGGTATAAAATGTGAAATGTAAAGCCAAATAATGATTTAATCCTTATTATTTAAAAATGGCGCTGGATCAACTTGCAAAATTGTAGAAATAAGGGAAATGTGTAATGGAATACATTGATGGGAAAACTTCAGCCTAATTTTGCAATCCTTTCAAGTATCAAGTGTTTCATCCAGAATCTCCCACCCCAATGTCACAACAGCCTGGCCATCATGCAAATACTGAAGCGGAATCGCAGTTGAATAATTGACAATATTAGGAGATCAACAGAGAGATTGATCAACACGTGCATATGATTTCATGTTGGAGAAAAAAAAGCTGCAAGAAAAACTCGGTGGAACTACAAGGTACTCGGATAGCGTATGAGGTCAGCTATTGTGAAGTGCATCGGCGGAGGAAGTCGGATTCGGATTTCCCTTTGCTTAATGTATTTGTACAAAGCAGTAACCTGACGGAAGATTAGGTTAGGTTTAGTATCATGTGACACCGTGACGCGGCAGTGGTGTCTTTACAAGCAAATTCTTTTCAATCCCGGACCAAGGATACGAGTTGGATCTTCCCCAAACTTTAATCACTTCCTCCTCAGCAGAGTGTCTTTCAACACAAAAAATTTCTTTATCACCCATCCATAACTCTTTTAAAATATCGTGTTTAGTGACAAAGGAACGAATAAACAAACCCCGATAAAAACAAATTACCTCCTGCTGGAGATTAAATAAGAAAATGACAACTCAAGAATAGCGAGTGTGTTTGCATCGCGATCTCAAAATCAAAACACTTTAAATGGATACCAACTTCATGAAAACCATTTAAAGGAGGGCACTCTGACACACTTCCTGAGGCAGGCCTCGCTGCAACTTGACATCTAAATGGAAGACTTTCGGAGAAGAGAGGAGAAACAGAGAAATGGGCGCGGAAAAAGCAGAAAGGAGGAGAGGAAGATAAGGCGAGAGAGGGACTGGAGAACACCAGCGGCACACTCAGGCAGTTAACTCTCCTTTAGCCTGGGGCGGCCACATAGCTGCTAACACAGACTCAGTAACACATTTTCAAGGAGGTTTCAAGCAACCTGCTGGGAGCTTATCTTAACGCTGAAGGCAAGGAAATCAAATGACCCGCAGCCTGGAATCCCATACTCTCAGCTTCGCTCTGTTCAGAGCCAACAGGTATTACAGACAGGGCACTGCAGGAAAGGTTTGAGCGTGAAGCTCTTTGTAGTATCAAACGACACGTAATGGCGTCTGCAGCCAGTAGATCGACTCTATCTCCGAATTTTAGTGGTATCACGACAACATCTCTAACTGCTGGACCAAATATGATCCTGAGCTCATACAGATTTAGGAGGACAATTTCACCCGTGTTCAGAAGAAGGTCAGAGCAGTAATAGGCGATTTTTACGAGTGGGCCTGTGTGGGTGTATGTCCACACAGATTGTCAGCTGGTCTATCTAATTCAATGCAAGAAAATAAAAAAGGATATTGTATAAACATGTTTATAAACATGTATCTTTTTTTGTTTTTGAAATAACAATTACTATATCTGAATATTGAACTGATCAACATAAACTTTTCAGAGCTTTCTCTGAGGCTACGTATTAGAATAAGTTTCCTGTTAACTTCATACTCATTGGCACATTAACAGTTCAATGGGCCTGTTAAATATGCATATGCTTACTAGGAAGGAGTTAAAGATACTGACTAAACAAGTGCCTTTGACCAACTTCTTTAAGAAACGGTGCCAAGAGGATACAAATTTTGTGATAAATCTGGACTTCCGAGTAAAAGAAAGAAATGGATAGCAGGGTAAAGTTTTCAGTGAGTAATAAAGCGGAAGAACTGCGGCTACATCTTCCTGGTGAGAAAGTATAATCATTTTTCCTCCTCACTATGTATCTCATAAAGCCCAAGGAGTATTTTCAAGAATGAATGTGAAGCTACTTATATCAGGTGGTGAGCGCATAAACAGTGCACAACAACGTACTGGTTATTATGAGAATAGTTGCACACACACAAGCGTGAAATACCTCAATCATTCAGGTGAGCAAATATTTTTCCATAATAGGCAGCATAGAGTTGGTTTTTGCTTAGTTGTAGTGTCAGCGTTATCTGCCCCAACTGCATCTTGAAGCATTCTCATTGGCTATGCTTGCAATAACCAAGACAGACAGACAGACAGACAGACAGACAGACAGATAGATAGATAGATAGATAGATAGATAGATAGATAGATAGATAGATAGATAGATAGATAGATAGATGCAGTTGGGGTAGATGAAGCAAGTAGTCTGCTTTTGGCTTAATTTTTATTACAGTAGCTGATCTGAGGAGAATAAGCCAGGAAAGCATCTGCTTCTCTTTTTTTTTTTGTTTTGTTTTTTCAAATCATTCAAAAAACAGAGAAAAATAAAATAGTGCATTGGACATTTGTTTGTCCTGCAATCAAGCCAGCGGAACACAGCTTTGGATGAAGGGTACAGGAATCACTTTGGCACAAATACGAACGTTTCCTCTGCAAAAGAAGCATTCTGTCCCACTATTGACCAAATCCGCCACGATAATAGCAATCTGCCAACTTGCAAGAGCACTTGGCTTTTACTGGGGATGGGAGAGGACACACTGATTGGTTTATTTCATGTAAGGTCCAAAACACGCCCATGATTAATTAGCAGAAATACAACCCCTTTGAACCATGCACCTTACTTTGTGCTCAGATTACTCGCTGTCAAACTTGTAAAAGTGGATTTGAACATGCCCTAAATGTACTTGAGCCATTTGCTCTAGACTGTGTAATTACATCATTAAAATACATCCCAAATTGATGCTTAAATCTAACCCAGAATTCAAATGTGGTGAACTGAGCAGAGCATCAAAAGGCTAACATGTTTGGAATTACTTTCTAAGAGTGCAGTTATAAGAGAATAACGCATGCCCTTGGAACGTCCTCCAATCAATCACACTTGAGTATTCAACAGAACCGTGGTTTTACTTGAAACAGTATTCACAGCTAACACACATTAAACTTACTGCTGTACTGCACATTCAACGGAAGGGCTGACAGAGCCCACCCTCAGTTTTCTGGGCCACCCACTGGCTACTTTCTGCCTCAGTCACTGATAACAGTCAATGCAGTTACTCCCCTGTAGCAATATTTAAATTGTGGGGAAAACTGATTATCCACACCCAGAATAAATTATTCAAAAAAGACTTGTGAAATCCTGAAATTTTTACCAGCATTTGTGAAACCATCTGACTCAAAAAATTACGCCATGATAGAAATGCAATAATATCCTGTTAGACGGTTTATAGTAATAATATTATGTGATATAATAATATTATATAACAGAGGGCTAAAAACAAATGAAAATTACTACTCTAGCAACATTAATTTGATATCTTGGGCACATTCATTGGAGATCCTCCATAAATCATACAAAAATTATTAATAAAGCTATTTTGAATAAGGTTAGAAGCTATAATAAAAAAATACCTCTATCTTTTCATAAATAAATGATGGTGGCCATTCACGAATGCAGACAAATGTCTGCCTCGCTTCACAAAGAGTACAACATTAAATCCTGCAGGCAACTGTTTTCAAGATGTTTATTGCTGTTGGAATCTTCTAGAAATGTTTTGAAGAAACTTATAATGTGGAAATATCTGGGTGGGAGGGAATCCAGAGCTGCATGCACATCTGTAAAGGTGCATATTCAGGTAACATAGTAATTTATGAATAACTTTGGTAATAGGCTGCCCAACCGGGTAATATTCGTCTGTACATTGGTCCATCATCTGATCCGCTTACCCCTGTACTGAGATAAAGAGGAGCTGGAGCCTTTCCCAGCATTCAATGGGTGAGAAGCACCCAGGACAGTTTCTCAATTTAATCACATCTATTAGCCAATGAGACTCTACTTTTAGCCTAACATGTATGCGTTTGGACTGTGGGAGGAATCTAAAACCCACTAGAATGTGGAGAGAACAGGAAAGACAAATGCAGCGCTTCCACGCTGTGAGGGAACAGCACTATCCTCCGCAGCACCGCGCCGCTGAGCAGTTTTACCACTCAGATGTTTTCAACATCATGGCGGTACCGAGTGAACAACCTGCAGTATATTTAAACATACTTCTTTCTTTCACTGCCTTTGGCAGATTCCATGCCCCCGGGTTCTTCTCTTGAAATTCATAAGGAGCAGATGCCAAAGAAAACTGAAATATGCCAGTCATTTTTCTCAGAATTTCATGAGATATCCCCAAGCAACGAGGAGCAAGAAACAAATGGCGTACTTCTGAGTGTACGGGATGTAGAGATGAAATAGTGCATCAACTGGGTGGCATGACATCCAGAGTCAGGGCCTTTACTGGGCCTCAGTGCCAATGGCGGCAGTACAGAGCCTCAAGCTCTCAAAATGACAGACCTCTGTTAATGCATCAAACAGATGAATGGCTGCGCACTGCTTGCTCGCCACATCCTGGTGTAGATGGAAGTGCTGTTTTCCTGCTGCAGCCAGAGATCGGTGGCACCAGGCTCACACAGTGGGACGTGTAGATATAAGGCAGCCTGTTAGACTGATGAAGGTAGAACAGACATTAACAGCATCCCGATTTATCGAGAACCATTGTCCCACTCTCATATAAAAGTGATGTCTCAAGCTGTACGCACTCGTGTTTCCAAGTGCCTCGGGTACGAATAGGACAGATGGCTGATAACAGCAATAACAACAATATACCAATCATCTTATTTATGCATTATTCTGAATATTGTTTTAGCTGTGCTGAAAGCGCAATACTATCCCCTGGGCTGGCGGAGAAAAGATACAAATAACACAAATAGGAACATATTTTATGGTTGATTCCAACATAGCCTGAGAGTGGGAAACAGGAGGGTGCCACCATTAGCAGACTGGGCCTGTAGAGTGTCCATTCGTAAAGCATGCTGTGACTGTAAACTAGAGCAATAAGCAAAATGTGTGCATGGAAAGTAACATATTTACTCCCTCTAAATGGTATTTTAAGGACCTTATAACCAAAAAATTACTGTATTAAGACTGGTGCATACTTAGAATTGAAACCAATCCATTTAAATGTGTACATTCAAACTTATTTAAGTTCATTGTTGCAATATTCAAAATGCCTTTTCTATGAAAAGAATACATTAATCATTATAAAACAAAGAGAGAAGTGGATTTCTCTTGACTTATTAATGAAGTGTTCTGGTAAAAACTCATGGTAAAAAGGTTCTTGTTCATGTTTACCATAGTAAAAACGTTGTGCATATCAGACAATAATGTTTATCATCTCTTCACAAGGCTTTTGTTTTCCTGTTTGGTCCAGTTCTTTTACCACCTGCTTTTTAGGGATTTTTAAAGACTACTTTCTTTTTCTTAACAACTGAAATGAAAGCATATGTGTCGGGATAATCAAGCTTTATAATAAAATTGAGCACAAAAAATGGCGTTATAAAGAAATCTAAGTGATTGATTCTGAACTTCAAAAGCAGCAGTATAGCTATAGAAAAGCTATCTCAAATGCCAACTGAATCTAACGTACTCTGAATCTATGGAGGATTTGTTTCATGCTTCACTGTGAATGTTTCAGACTATTCCAAGGCTTTTTTCCAGATTGAAAACAACGCGCACTGATTACAATGAACACAGCTGTCCTAAGTGGGGAACCAAGTTTTCTTTAAACACAACTTAAAATTAAAAATGGTCTGATCTCACTGGGTAGCTAAAGTGGCATGGGGAATATGGGGAAAGCCGAAGCTTTGATAAAAAGACACCCCAGATCCACGGGTTTTCCTCCTGCTCTGATCAAACGCATTAAACGTGTTCAGTTCAGATGTTGAGAATAATGCTTCATCGCCCACTGGGTGCAAGGCTGATAAAAGATAGTTATTTATTTCTTGCTGATTTTCTCATGGGCATTCCAGCTGTGCATATTTTGCATGGCATAACATGAAACAAAAATAAATAAATAAATTGAGCACATTGGAAAATTTCAGAATTTGAAAAGCAGCATCAACTCATGCTTTCAATAACGTCTAAAAATAGTATGTTTAAGCGACGTGACCAACAGTATTGACAGGGACCATTGTCTTTGGCGCAGAAGGTGTACAAAGGATCAAAATAAATTGATAACTTTAATGCCTGGACTGGTAATTAAAGCTGACTTACTGCAAATAGAATAACATTGGAAAGGATGACCATAGATTATAAATTGAACTGCAGAATATTCTCAAATGTAACAATGCAGATTTCCTGAAATGATCTGGTCAGATATGCTGCCATATTTAAAACCCCTTTCTGCAGATGTAGACGCTCGCGTCTATAGATATGCAAATTTAAGCACTTAGTTACAGTACTCGACCACGAGATGGCACCCCCGGATCAGCTATTAAATATTGACAAGCAGGAAGAGCTGAAACGCGATTTAGAATATGGAGAAGTTCCCACCAATCCCTGTTTTTCAGGAGTTGCATGAATTAAACTCCTCAGCTAAGCCTGATGTGCAGACTGGTCAATATCCTTGCCCATAGTATCGATCCAGTAGTTATCACTTGCGACAGAAAGAAACTTAGTACTCAGTAGCAACCATTTTAGCTACAGTGAGCCAAAAGTATTCCAATTAGTGGTTAAGAAAATACGTTTTGTGAAGCAAAAAATCGACATTGTATTGATTCTCTCACATTCTACAGTCAATTACAGTCATCACACACAAAATATGCGTAGTTCCCTCCCATGGATTAACGCGTATATTCCTCCATTGACAAATTCAGCGCTCCCTTGTATCCACCCACGTATTGGTGTTGATAGCCAGTCACTCAATTATATACTCAGATTCATCTGCGTAACTCTACAGTTATAGTTCACGCCCTCGTGAAGCTTCCCCGGTAACGATGTATTGATAGACTCGTTTCTTATCCAATTCCCGAGTGTTTAAACTTTCCTTAATAACTTAAATACATTGATCGGACAATAAGAACAGGATACAAAGCTAAGCGTAAAAGTAAGATCAGTTGTGTTCTTCGAATGTTGGCCACGGTTGCGCAGCTGAAAATGATGCGATATCAAAGACACCAGAAACCGGCCCGAAGTGTTCAGTTTCATTTACGACATACATGTTGTATGGACGCGGTCAATGGGAATTATTCCGAATGAAACGGCACTGGAGGATTCCTTCTACCCGATACATCTGTCTCTGGAGGAGGGCATCAATGCAGAAAACAGGTTATACTTCTACTCTGTTTGCATTTTGTTCAATATGGCTTTTTGATGTAGAATTTATACCGCGTTTAAAGACATCGAATGCCGAGGTTTTCGTGTCTCCAAATGTATGCAGTCCACGCACGTCGGTAGATCCCTCGGTACGTTCATTACACCATTCTGTTGAATATGGAGGCATAGCTATGTCGTTTGATTTTTCCTAAGAGTGAAATTTCTGTTCTGTGAAAATAAGGTAAATTTCAGAATTCAGATATTACTGAGATAGTGAGTTTTTACCTTTATAAGGTGTAAGGTTATGAGTTCGGATGTGAGAGCGGTTAGCTTTTCATTGCAGCGTGAATGTTACAGCTGTTTAATCAGCACTTTATTTAATGCTTAGGGGACTTCAAAGAAAAATGGACAATATTGTTAACTTTATTATGGAAAAAAGGCATGTTTTGTGTTTGGAGAGGTTACTGGAGACCAATGATGTTCAACTACACTGATATTGATAAATTCATGCTAAACTCAACCAGAAAACCATTAGTACATGCTAAATTTCATGCCCCAAAAGTTAATTTGTGTTAAATATATGATTATTATATGATTTGACAGTGAACCATTTTGATGGATCTCAGACTTTGGGGAGACACCTGGGTAGCTGTCTAATTTGGCTCATAGCAAGCGGGTAATCGAGAATGTACTGTTCAAGATGAATTGTACTTGTGGTCAAGAAGTTTATGATCCCAGAAATGTATAGATTTAAGCCCCAGCAGTTTTTCATTTGTCAGTATTATTTTTTTTGCTATTTCAATGGTGAATTCTCATGAAGATTTTTTATGTTTGCAGCCCCTTTTCTCCACCAAAATCATAAAAATAAACTGAAATACGATGGGAGTCTAAATGCTTCAAGTGTCAGGACTCAATTGAGCCAAAGTCTCTCTGTCTGTGAAGCTGCAATCTTGAGTTATAAAGACTTAAATCAGGTAACACCTAAAAAGCCAGATTTGGCTTCGCGCAAAGGGGTTAATATAGACAGTTTTATGTTACTTGCTGCATTACTTTCTGTGCAATTGAACCAACATTAATTACATGCTATAGCCCCTTAGAACTAATTTCTTGTGTCCATTTTTCTATTAAAATTGTACCTGATGAAGTGACATGAAGTACTGCTTTCATGAGGGATCAATGAGTTGGTCTGAAAGATAGAACTGAGCCCAAGGAACCTAAATTAGGGTCAGCTCATTACTCCCAAACAAAATCAATCAGTCTGGAACACAAATACGAAACCAGGAGAACGCTGATGCGGCAAGAGGTTGCACTTTCAACTGCCAGTATTTTTCACTGGACCAGTGCTGAAAAGAAAAAAATCCCCTCTCATTAGCCTGCATTAGGCTGTCAGGAGATGATCTTTATGCTGACACACAGTGCTTAACAAATTTATTAGACCACCTGGCATAAAAAAATGCAAAAACACAAATATTTAGGAAATTTGTCAGAAACATGTTTAAAACTAAAAATTATTTTGTTATTTCTTCGTCAATTAACGAACTGAAACTAGTAAACAGTCCATATTTAGACAGTTTGTGGCCTCTTCTGGCCTTGATAACAACTTGCATTCTTGCATTCAACTACTAAAACAAATTTTTATGTTCAGGCATGCAAGAAAATAACTCATTTGGCATCCTTATCAAAAATTTTTTTTGCTTTCTTTTTGTTAAATGGTACATTCGAAAATTCATGGATAACAACAATAATTGTATTTTTGTATTAAACATATTATTCCAGTTAAAGAGCTTGCGCATACTGGTGGATTAACCATTACAGAAACATAAAAATGATTTTGGTTATTACCAACACTGCTAATTTAGGACAGCTGTGGCATAAACCTTACATTGGGTGGAGATCTAATACATTTGTTAAGCGTTGTACAAGGTGTTTTGTCTCTTACATGGTAGCCCAGTACTGATGCAACATACATGTTGCTGGAAATGCAGTCGGCTACGGCTTACAAAGAATATTGTACTAAATATCATCAAGGTAAATGGTGTAAATTTCTCATTACCAGAGATAAGCACTCACCCGCACATCGTGATTGGGCATTAAATGATGTTATTAAGTCACTCAAGGTTGTAAGAAAAAAATAATGGGAATTCCTGATGAAGCGATGGTTTCTCTTTGGAAAACGTTTGATGCTGCCTTTTCTAGCGTTGCCTCTGTGGTACCCAGTTATGGATTTATTAACCAGGTGCTCATCTAATGAAGGGATCAAAGATACTTATATGCATTTTCCTCGCAGCACCATTTTAATGGAACAAAAACATGCCAAGGCTTTTCTTTGTCAATGCAAAGAGTGCACAAATTAGCATATATAGTCATTTATAAAGTCAGGCACCGGCCAGTGCACAAAATGGCCTCAGAATCATGGCAGAGTAAAACTGAAATGGTTTGTTAAAAAAAGGTATGTTTAAGTCATCATTAACCCGTTGAGCTCCGAATAAATTTTCAAGAAATTAAGAATGTAATTATCCTGAGCTGTTGAAAACCTATCATGTGGCAACTTGTTTAAAAGAGCTCCCGCATGGGAGCTCTTTTAGACAAGTTGCCACATGATAGGTTTTCAACAGCATCTGACTTTCATATCTTACATCATTGGGCAACCATAGTTGCCGACGGCGCTGAAAGGGTTAAGAATGTTATTCAATGTTATTCACTCCCACAGGGGAGCTCTTTTAAACAAGTTGCCACATGATAGGTTTTCAACAGCATCTGACTTTGATATCTTACATCATTTGGCAACCATAGTTGCCCACGTCGCTGAAAGGGTTAAGAATGTTATTCATTGTTTTTTTCCACTATAACGAATGTGTACCTGACAAAGAACCCTATAATGTATGGCCATCTCAGTGTTGTACTGTCAGAAGTATGGAGGGTCAGCAGTAACCTCACCTTTTAATGCAAGATTACACTCAGCCTGTTCCTGTTTACATTCACCTGATTTAATAAAGAATCAAGAGAATTACAGAATAATGAAGACCAATGTGCAGCCAATAATGATTAAAACATTACGATGAAAAAGATTTTATCTTTGGACTAGATTTTTGGATGATATTGTGTATGTAGTATTGTGAGAATGTCAACAATCTTAAAAAAAAAAATAATTAAAAAAAAAGAAAACTGTCTCTGAATTCCATTATTTTTCCAGCTGTGAAATCTATTTTAAGATGGCACTTGATTTGCGCAAAATGTTTTACAAACAAAAATAATACATTCAACCCCCAACTGTCACCTGCATTTTCTCACATTCGGCCCCGCCCTAATTGGGGCCCGGTGACAGTTAAGGGGTTAAAATGAAAAACTTCTCAGGTACAATCAATCCTGACTACATATTGGCACAAAACAGCTTTATTTTCAAATAAATTTATGATAAATGTATAAACAATTTTTTTTCTATGACTTAATGAAAATCTGTGCCATTTCATGAGCTAAATGAGTTGAAAAGAGAACGAAAGAGGTATTGATAGTTCTACGTCATCATTAATGTGGATGAAAAAAATGCCTCATAACTTTACAACACAATGAGCAATAATTAAATCTTAAAATAAATTGAGCAGTCATTCTACTTATGCATCCTAGAAACTGAGCAAATCAATGTTTGGTTGCTAATCAGGCAATGTAATATGAATAACATTAGGAAACTACTTTATCAACATTTGTAGGTATCTCTTTTTTTACTCTTTACATCTTTTTCAGACATTTTTCATTGATATTCAGTATGAAGCTTTGGGTATTTTGGAAATTAAGCAACAAAATCATCATCTGTAACTGTCAGGTAATTCTGTTCCAGTCCAAGGTAATTAGTAACATTGATGATGAGATCATTTTTAATTACGAACAGTCAGAGGAAAATGATTTCAAAGTGAAGATTAACAGAAGATGAGAAACATTTTTTTTCCCCCCTCTGTATAATGAATCAGAAAACTACTGTCATGCATTTGCACTGGCATGTTGAGTACACAGGCACGTATAGCCATACATGTACTGTATACACTCAGCTTATCCAAAAAAAAAAAAAAAAAGAATTCAAAAGTAGCAGAACATACCATAAACACTGATTGGCAAGATATTCAAACCACTCACAAAGGAAGTAAATATCATTGATTACCTCATAAGAATGGTACATGTCACAGTCCGCAGACAGACCTTAGATGGTAAGCAAACAGTCAGTTTCATGCAGTTGACATGATGAATGTTGGAGAAATGGGACCAGAGTGACTTTGACGAATGCTGAGGATCTACTGACAGAGGTACAAGGAAGGACCTACCAAGAACGACAATTGGGTGTTGTGGCATAAGGGTGATCAATGCACAAGGGCAACAGAGGCTATCCCGTCTGGACCAAACCAACGAAAGGGTTACTGTGCCAGGCACCACAAATAGTTTTAACGATACTTAAACGAGTAATGTGTCATAATGCTCAATGCCTCGCACCCTGCTGCACAAAAATGCCTACAAAAGGCATGTGAGTGTTAGACCTGGACCTTTGTGCAGTTTAGGAAGGTCACCCGTTCCAGTGAAGTCTGTTTTCTTTCACATTGTGTGCATTAGCCAGGTATTTGTGTGCAGCGTTTATCTGCAGAATAGATGGCACCAGAATATATTGTGGGGAAAATACAAACTGGAGGAGGGAATGAGATGCTCTGGGAAATGTTCTGCTCGGAAACCCTGGGTCCAGGAATTCAAGTGGATGTCAGTTTGACAAAGGTTTTTTGGCAGCAAGAGGAAGACCTGCATAATATCCAGGTGGTTTCAATGTTGTAGCTGATCGGTATGTATATGTGTGTGTGTGTGTGTGTGTGTGTGTGTTCTTGTCTTGGAAAAGACGTACTGGATACACGCCCAGAAAATTTCAACAAATGGCTCATGAAAGGTGTAATTTTTTAGAATTTTCCTCAGATCCCCCTTTCATTATTGTTTGAGTAGACAACCCAAACAAAAGAAGAATGGAGTTCATAAAAGCTGGCACTGCTTTGCAACAGAGCTTAGCAGATCATTTGGCTATTGCGACAGATCAACCAACTACAAGTGAGAATGAGACCACTGGATATATGCTTGACAACTGCTCTTCAAACTATGTACTGAATTTACAGTGCTGTGAAAAAGTGATTTTTCTTCCTGATTTTTTTTTACGGATCAAGTCAACTTGAGGGCGCTCTGCTGGTATGTCAATTGAAAATGTCAATTTCTCGTATACCAGGAAAGTCCAATTCCCACCAACGAGACATGTTTAGTATAACCCTAACCATAACCCTAACAGCGAAAACAAAAAGAAAAAACAGTTAAATCTGTCCCATGACTTCAACGGCTGTACGAAAATAAATAAATAAATAAATTACAGCTTATTCTTTATCAGTATTTTCAATCCATGCATATCAGAGCTACACAATTTAAGGATCATGAGTATTATCAGTTCTCGCAAACCAGTACCATACAACTCTAGGAGACAAGGAGATGATTTATATGGCCACCCTCTGAGTCTCTGTTGAGGCTACTTCTGAAACTAAAATCATTAAGAAATTTCAGGAAGCAAATGGGAAAATAGGTAGGTTAACCACCTCGACAAATTATTTTTATTTAAAAAAAGAAAAAGTTATAACGTTACCTGTTAACCAACTACTGTTTTCAATATTTACACAGGGCTCTCAACTTTCACATATAAATGACATATTCACGTTCCTGTGCTGTAGTCAGAAATTATTCTATAGGGCTGTTCGTAGAGATTCTCAGGTGGAATTGAAGTCCTTGTGCATTGAAGTTTATCAGTGGATTTTGCCAATAGTTATACAGTATGAGAACAATTATGATTCCTGAGTTCTCATGCTTTTCTTCACTCAGGGGTTGGAAGCAGTGGGATTGCATAAAAATGCTTCAAATGGTCTTATTTCATTTTGTTGATTGAATAATTACTGACTACAGCACGGGAACGCCATCCATTCATCCATCCATCCATCCATCCATCTTCCGCTTATCCGGGGCCGGGTGGCGGGGGCAGCAGTCTAAGCAAGGATACCCAGACTTCCCTCTCCCTGGACACTTCCTCCAGTTCTTCTGGGGGTATCCCGAGAGGTTCCCAGGCCAGCCGAGAGACATGGTCCCTCCAGCGTGTCCTGGGTCTTGCCCAGGGCCTTCTCCCAGTGGGGCATGCCCGGAACACCTTCCCAGGAAGGCGTCCAGGGGGCATTCGATATAGATGCCTGAGCCACCCCAGCTGGCTCCTCTCGAGGTGGAGGAGCAGTGGCTCTATTCTGAGCTCCTCCCGGGTGACAGAGCTCCTCACCCTATTTCTAAGGGAGTGCCCCAACACCTGGCGAAGGAAACCCATTTCAGCCGCTTGTATCCGAGATCACGTTCTTTCGGTCATGACTCAAAGTTCCTGACCCTAGGTGAGGGTAGGAACATAGATTGACTGGTAAATCGAGAGCTTCGTCTTTTGGCTCAGCTCCTTCTTCACCACAAAAGATTGGTACAATGACCGCATTACAGCTGCCGCTGCACCGATCCGTCTGTCAATCTCATGCTCTATCCTTCCCTCACTCGTGAACAAGACCCCAAGATACTTAAACTCCTCCACTTGAGGCCGGAGCTCTCCTCCAACCCGGAGGGGTCTAGCTTTTTCCGGTCAAGAACCATAGCCTCGGACTTGGAGGTGCTGATTCTCCCCCAGCCGCTTCACACTCGGCTGCAAAATGCCCCAGTACATGCTGGAGGTCCTGGTTCGAAGGAGCCAACAGGACAACGTCATCTGCAAAAAGCAGAGATGAGATACTGAGGTCCCCAAACCGGACTCCCTCCGGCCCCTGGTTGCGCCTAAAAATTCTGTCCATAAAAATAATGAACAGAACCGGTGACAAAGGGCAGCCCTGCTGGAGTCCAACATGCACCGGAAACAGGTCTGACTTACTGCCGGCAATGCGAATTAAGCTCCTGCTCCGGTCATACAGAGACCACACGGCACTTAGTAGAGGGCCCCGGACCCCATACTCCCGAAGCACCTCCCACATAATGCCACGAGGGACATAGTCGAATGCCTTCTCCAAGTCCACAAAACACATGTGAACTGGTTGGGCAAACTCTCATGAACCCTCAAGCACCCTCAGGAGGGTATAGAGCTGGTCCAGTGTTCCACGACCAGGATGAAAACCGCTTTGTTCCTCCTGAATCCGAGGTTTGACAAGCGGCCAAATTCTCAAGGGGACCACCACCCCGGTCTGCAAGTCCAGAGGCACTGTCCCTGACTGCCGTGCGATGTTGCAGAGGCGTGTCAACCAAGAAAGCCCTACAACATCCAGGGACTTGATGCCAGACGGTTTGGCAGAATCTCTTTGAGGTCGACTAATAATCCTCCTCCATGGCCTCCACAAACTTTTCCCATACCCAAGTTTTTGCCTCCGCCACTGCCCGGGCCGCAGCACGCTTAGCCTGCCGGTACCTGTCAGCTGCCTCAGAAGTCCCATGACCCAACCAAGCTTGATAGGACTCCTTCTGCAGCTTGATGGCATCCCTAACTTCCAGTGTCCACCACCGGGTTCGGGGGTTGCCGCTGCGACAGGCACCGGAAACCTTACGGCCACAGCTCTGAATGGCCGCATCAACAATGGAGGTGGAGAACATGGTCCATTCAGACTTAATGTCTCCAGCCTCCCTTGGGATCTGGTCAAAGCTCTCCCGGAGGTGAGAGTTGAAAACCCCTCTGACAGACGGTTCTGCCAGACGTTCCCATCAGACCCTCACAACACGTTTGGGCCAGTCCAGCTTCCTCCTCCACCAGCGGATGGAACTCACCACCAGGTGGTGATCAGTGGACAGCTCAGCCCCTCTCTTCACCCAAGTGTCCAAGGCATACGGCCGAAGATCAGATTACACAACCATAAAGTCGATCATTGACCTCCGGCCTCAGGCGTCCTCGTGCCACGTGCACTGATGGACGCCCTTATGTTTGAACATGGCGTTCGTTATGGACAAACTGTGACTAGCACAGAAGTCCAATAACAGAACACCACTCGGGTTCAGATCAGGGAGGCCGTTCCTCCCAATCACACCCCTCCCGGTAACACTGTTGTTGCCCACGTAGGCGTTGAAGTCCCCAAGCAGAACGATGGAGTCCCCAGTCGAAGCACTTTCCAGTACCCCTCCCAGGGACTCCAAGAAGGCCAGGTACACTGCACTGCCATTCGGCCCATAACTCGAAATGACAGTGAGGCACCTGTCCCCGACCCAAAGGCGCAGGGCAGCAACCCTCTCGTTCACCGGGAAAAATTCCAACACATGGCGGCTAAGCTGGGGGGTTATAAGCAAACTCCCACCAGCTCGCCGCCTCTCACCGCAGGCAACTCCAGAATAAAATAGTCCAGCCTCGCTCGAGGAGTTGGGTTCCAGAGGCCAGACTGTGCATGGAGGTGAGCTCGACTATCTCTAGCCAGTACCGCTCGACCTCCCGTACGAGCTCAGGCTCCTTCCCCACAGTGAGATGAGATTACTTGTCCCGATAATCAGATTAAGTGTCCAGGGATTGGGTCGTTGGGGCCCCCGCCAATGACTGCCACCCAAAGCACAATGCATCGGCCCCTTCTGAACCCTCCCGCGGGTGATGGGCCTATGGGAAGGCGGGCCCACGTCGCTCATTCAGGCCCGGCCGGGTCCTGCAGCCAGCGCCAACCCCAGGCCTGGCTCCAGGGTGGGGTCCCGGTGACACCAATCCGGGCGACGTGAACGTCCTTGTTTTGAATTTCTTCATAGGGGTTGTGAAACCGCTCTTAGTCTGACCTGTCACCTGGGACCTGTTTGCCCTGGGAGACCCTACCAGGGGCAATAAGCCCCAGATAACATAGGTCCTAGGATCATCCAGGTACTCAAACCCCTCCACCACGATGAGGTGGCAATTCAAGGAGGGGCACAGGAACGTAAATAAACCATAAATTCTCACCGCGAATGCGTGAGAGTTGGCAGCCCTTTGAGCTAATCGATTTATCATAATAGCCTAACATGTTACTGGAATGAGATGATGCCAATGGATGACTAACATCACATAATTTTTACTTTTATTGAGTTCAATTGCCGCATCAAAGAGCTTCTTTCCCTTCTGCATGAGAATTGAGGAGGCGTGGAACTGGTAAGAGCCGTCAATTTAATGATGTCATACAAGTGACACTATTGTGTCTCGACAAGAGTTATGGGAAATGAGGTCCAGAAGTGCACCTGCAATTACAGCTTACTACCAAAGATGTCAGTATGAACAAGTCAATTCAAATCTTATGGATTACCACTTTAACTAACTTGCTTTTACCATACAAGCCCTAAAGTACGCTCTGTTCTTAAGACACAGGCTATCTTGAAATTCCAAGCATACATGTGAATTTAGCAGACCATAAGTGTATTCTCATATTGAGCCCCATTTCAGTGCAACTCTCAACCAAAATTTATAAGCAAGTCACCCCCATGTTTAAGGCTAGACTAAAAATGCGCCTTTTTGGTCAGGTTTAAAATCAGTTATTGTCTGGTGGCAGACGATAACAGTGTCTGAAGTCACAAGCTTAATTCGATTGGTCAAAAAATTACATCCTAGCATCTAACTTGTAACCACTTTTCTTAACGCTCAATGGAAAATGTCATGAGGCAAAGAAAAGGTGGACAGGGGAATTCAGAACGGCTAAGGAAGACAACTGCACTGCTAAGAGAATTCAAATGCTCTTAGGCCAGTCAACATAAGCACGCATCACTCGGCCATCACGATTGTTTGTTTTCTGTGAATGCAGAATGCAGCCGCAGAATGCCCTAGGGTGGAAATCACTCTGTACTGTTAATTCTAAACAGCAGTGACTCCTTTCCTTTGGAGGTGGCTCTTGCGGAGAGGGCAGATAGCTTCTGTTGGGGTCAGCATTTTGTAAAACACCTAATCTCTGTCACTGCTGCCACCCATTGCCCTCTATTAACTTCCTGATTTTGCATTTTCTCTCCATGTCTATGGTGGGTCAATGCCCCGAGGCCCCAAAGATGCTGCTGCCCGGTCTCTGCCATCATTGCCATTCAGCCATCTGCCTAAGTGCTGTGCGGTCTACACCATCGATAACATCTAATCCATGGCACCACCAGTTGGATGCCCAGATCCTGTTTAGTTTTCGCCATCAACAACATCTGGTCTCTGGCATCACCGCCGTCAAGTGCTGCCCGGTCAACACCATTGACGCTGCCCAGACTGATCTGACTCAATGCGCTGCTATTCAGTGGAAGTCCAGACACCTGGCGACCAATCATAGCCATCTGCTAGATAATTGACAATTTAGAGACAAAGTAAATGATTACAAACCTGCATTGTATTAATGTTTAAGATAGAAAAATGGTTAATGCCAACTAAGTTGGGAGCATGTTACCCCAGTGGTTACCTCCTTCCTTATGTTATTGTTCGCCATTTTGCAACAGCACAGTATGAACTTGGGGATCACAAATATTCCTTGCAGCATTTTTCTGACATAATGTTGACCAATAAGTAATCTACCTAAAAATCAACAGTGCATACTCAAGAAAAAGTTTATTAGCAATCCCTCCCTTCAACATCCTTTTGGATTGGGATCGCGTTCTTACATAAAGTATGCATGCGTTCTTCTGTGACCTCCTAGAGTTGTCATTGTGCTCTTGGAAGAATTTTGTTACGCTGACCACCCCTGAGAAGGTTCACCACTGTTTGAAATGTTCTCGATTTGTTGATAATAGCTCTCACCAGCATAGTTCGCTAGAGTCTCAGAGCCTTGTGAAAGGCTTTGTAATCCTTTTCCAGACTGACAGATGTCAAGATTTTTGTTTCTCATCAGTTTTTGAACTTCTTTAGATTGTAGCATCATGTGCTGCTTTTTTCCTTCTTCACATTGCCAGCGATGTTTAGATAACTCAGGCAGACAATAATGTCTGGATGTGTCTAGTGAAATTGAACCCAATTATCAATCACATTTTTTTTAACTGGTCATTTAGAAACAAAAACTTTATTTCACATAGGGCCAGATCAGTTGGATAGCTTTTTACCCTCAACAAGTGAAATCATCATTTAAAAAGAATTCCTTTAGTGTATCTTCGTCATATATTGAAATTACTTTGATATGAAACATTTAAGCTTGACTATGCAAAAATAAGAACTTTGGAAGGGGCCAAATATTTTTTTCTCACCACTGTACTCCGTTTTGAACATATAGAACCTACTAGCTCATTTATTTTTTCCCCCAAAGAGACAATAAATTTAGCCTGCAGCCGATGATCAGAATGACAAGAAGCTTGAGGCTTAGTTTACAACTCAACAGAAATTATAACGGATGAAGGAGAGCTGTAGGGCACTCAGTGCTTTTGTATTTATGGCAGCCATGTTTGTTCTAGAAGCCACATTTGGCATGAAGTCAAACCTCTTGGGTTTTAGTACACAGCGTAGTGATTTATAACACAAACTGAGAAAAAAAAAAAAAAACGAATAAAAACCTACCTCCTAAAAAATATATCGCTCATACCTCTAGAATATGCACTGTTATCCAACCCAGAGTACACTATGTAAAAATGGCTTTAATCTTCTATTGTCAGTGAAGGCAGACGATGTTCAAGACTGCATAAAACATAAAAAAGGTGGTGTGGGGAGAAAAGGTGCTCATACCACTGAGCAGCACAATTTGAATGCCCATTTGTTATAAATCTCCTCCTTTTCGTATTGTTATGCGGAAGTGTTCAGCGATTGCTATGGTCTGTCTCCAAGTTACAGACCTGCAAGCAAAGCTCATCATCTGACTGCTATGGATGCACTTGAACATTTGCTCTCCTGGCCGTTGAGAAAGAAAACACTTGTGTGCCTCGTCATTGCAGACTGACTAGTAATAGATATTTGCTGAGGTCTGGCATCTCTTCAGTTTGTGCGATTCATGTATGTGGGAGGTTCAAGGTTATCTTACTGAGGAATATGTAAGGACCGTTTTCTTCAATAGCTAAATATTTCTAAATATGGGGTTCCTCAGTAAGCACATATCTACTAGAAATAAATGATGCTACTGCCTAGCATTCAAGTTCTCATCTGATGGTTGTACACTTTTTCAATGGCAACCAACTCTGAAAGTGGCGGGAACCAACATTTACTGAAAAGAACTATATCTTTTCAGTAGAGCAACATTCAGCTCTGAGAACACATTGAGATTAGATTCAGGAGCTGTTCACAGTTCCCAGTGCTTTCTTCAAATAATCTGATTTGCTAACAAATATTGGAAAGGATTTCACTGTAACATAGTACTGTGCGTGCACAATGTATCAACGTCTAGTTTATTTTCCAAATACCGCATGGAGCTCAGAGAGGCCTGCATAGTATGTCTTATGATTACCATACGGCACACAGTATTAGCATGCTGTTTTAAATTCTTCAGCAGTAGCAACAGGACGATATGAAAGGATATTCATGAATTTTGAAGCATTGATTTTTAGATTTATAAAACATGAGGTATTACTTAAATCAAGACAGAAAGAAAATATATTCAGAATATGACATTAAATATGAGACAGAAAAAAACCACAGGATTCAACCACCTCATTGAAAAGGCTCTCACTAATCTATTCCCAGCATGCTGCTGATACACAATTCATGAAGTTGACCTGATTTGGCAGCTCTCCTAGTGCCTTGAGATCGGAAATGTTAACAATGCGCGTTGCTTTTACATGTTTGGGCTTAAGGTGGCATTTCCAAAGATCCATGCATCGCTTACACACAATGACAGCTTTTTGTGAGTCCAAGCTGCTCCCCATTGAATGCTGAGGCAGTTTGATAGGTCTGTTTTCATACTCCGTCATCATCCATCACCTTGATGAGCAATTAAGCTAGTCAACAAAATGCCAGAGTTGCCAAAAGTTTTAAGCTGAACTCACTTCCTTTCAACCACACCACATAATACACATCAGACTGCAGATATCGATCCCTGTTAATATGCTGCTTGACCCCATGAGTCACATCCCACTGCCCTGCCACTTTGACACAAGAACCTCAGATTACTTTGAAAATCTCGCTCACCTAACATGACAGTGTTACATTTTGCAATTATTTTTATTTTTTTCGAAACGCAAGAAGGTTAGATTATTCTGAGATTCTATTCATCCAAACACAAAAAGGATTGATTTTTTTTTGTGATTATCCATTTCCAAACATTAGAAGGTTCAATTATTTTAAGCTTCTTTCTTACTGAACACAACTACACTGCCCAGCCAAAAAAAAAGTCACCGTTTGGAAGTTAATGAACAAATTCTAAAATTGGATCATTATTGCGGTTATTAATATGTTTCAGATGGCAATAATCATTTTAACCCTGACTGATGAAGTGCGTCGCTATTCATTTCTTACAAAATCATGTCGGAAAACACATTCCCTGATGATGGAAAAGATGTTACAGTATTTCAGAACAGGCAAGTTATTGGCCTGTATTAAGCTAAGAAAACCATGAATGACAAAACCAAGCAGGAGGAATCATTTTCACAAACAAATTTTCCACCACAAAGTCCTGACCTTGAACATAATAAAAGTTATTGGGATGTACTCAAGACCACCGAGTGGTTCAACCATTATGCCGAGAAGACAAGATCTTGGACAAAAATCATGGCATTTCTGATCGAAAAGAAATGTTCTGGCATTGCATATAGTTGACAAAACAATGACAAGACGAATATGCATTGTAATCAAAGCTACAAGGGTTCCAACTAAATATTTGAGTGTGCGACTTTTTTTTTGGCCAGGCAGTGTATATTCCTTCTCTCATTCCAAATACGGGAAGGCTTGTTTATTTTGAGATTCTCCCTTTCCATACATGAGCAGGTTTGATTATTATAAAATTCGCCCCTTCCAAATACAAGAAGGTTCTATTATTTTGAAATTCTCAATTTACAAACACAAAATGCACCACTATTTTGAGTTTCTCTCTTTCCAAAAATGAGCAGGTTAAATTATTTTGAGATTCTCTTCCCAAAAATAAGAAAGTTAGATTATAATGAAATTTGTTCATTTCAAATATGACAAGGGTGCCAATCACAAAGAGGTTCAATTACTTGGAGATTCTCTTTTCCAAAGATTCATTCTCAGATTCTCTCTTTCCAAATATGAGAAGATTGAATATTTTGAGTTCTCTTTTCAAACACAATAATTTTTGATCTTTTTTCTTTTAATCTTTTTGAGTGTCTCTCTTTCCAAACATGGGGATGTTAGATTATTTTGAGTTTCTCCCTCTTCAAACTCAAGAAGGTCTATTTTTTTTTAGATTCTCTTGTTCCAAACACAAACAGATTAAATCATTTTGAGATTCTCCTCCTAAACATGAGGTTACATTAAAATGAGATCAATTCTTTTCAAACGTGAAGGTTAGATCATTTTGAGATGCTCTCTGTGAAAGCATGAGACAGTTCAGATTCTCTCTTTACAAGCATGAGAAGATTTTATCATTTTGAGACTTTCTGTCTTCCCAAACACAAGAAGATTACATCATTTTGAGATTCTCTCTGTCCAAAATAAGGAGGTTGGATTATTTTGAGATGCTTTCTTTCAAAACACAAGAGGGTTAGATGCAGGATGTACGTATGTAATTGTAAAAAGTCATGGTCATCCTCTGACATCCTCAAAGAAAAGTGTATTTCTTGTTTGAACCCTTACATGCTAATTTGCTTTAGCATGTGTCTGTTTTTGCCAGGCTAGTAAACATACATTCAACATATAGTTTGGATAGAAACGGAATGACTTCAATGCATGAAAGTGTGTGTGTATGTGTGCGTGCCTCTGCGTGTGTGCGTGTGCGTGTGTGTGTGTGTGTGTGGGGCTAGGATACTTTTGATTGAAAGAGCAGTTGACCCAAAAATGAAATTATAATGCTTCCATTCACCAAGAGTACTATTGAATGCTATCCATCTCAATGAGTTTTCTAGATTCAATTCACCATGATATAATGGACCTCAAGAGCCCATACTTTTGTTGCGCTCAATGGGTGGAAAATGCGTACTCAAAAACCTCAAAGGCACAAAGTCTCCATTATTTAGACAAGGGGAAGCAAACAGGCTTGCAACATATGATTTTCATTCGAAGTGTTTGAAGAACAGCTCCATGTTGGCTAAATAAGCTGCATTGCTTAAGATTAACCACATAAAGTATGTAAAAACAGATACTGATGTATGAATAAATGAATATGAATGAATATTTTCTAGAAATGGTTTGAGAAATTTTAAGTATAACCTAAGGGTGATATTTCAATGCATAAAACAGCCAGTCTTGAAAAAACACAGTAAACAAAATTTGAATCCCAGCAGTTGTTCTTTGAAAAAGTAAATGCAAATGTGTCAGTGCTGCAAATTTAGTGTGGAGACATCAGTTTAAGCTCAGGTCTAAAGATAACGAGATTATCCTCAGTGCCACATACCCCCTTGATACGGTCAAAATGGGAGCTACGACTTTGACATCACAAAGGCTTCTGGAGACACCCGATATGCATAACCTGTATAAATTTTAGGGCTGTCCCTACAACAGTTCGCCAATCAGGGCAGTGAAAAGCGATGGGGAGACAGACGGACAGACAGACAGACAGACAGACTGACGGCAGAGGGAAAAACAATACCCCATCAGCTAGAATCACTGAGGGGGTTTTGAAATGGAAACATAACATTTTGATTAGTGATACTGACAGACGTTCATTTTAAAGTAGCATATACTCCGCAATTTTAAGTCACTGTTAATATTAATTTACTTTCCAGGTCCAGCTTTATGATGGCGTTTTGTTGAATGCATGAAAGTTTCATAAGTTTGAAGGTGCATCATTTTTTAATTTTAGGATTTTTATTTATTTTTTTGCAAAACGTGTTTTCCCGTTACAAGCTCTGTTAAATTGCCACTGCTGAGAAATAGCTAAATATTTACGATATTAGTATGGTGACTGCCACTCAGATGCTTGAAATTGCAAGAAATTTCTGCGTCTTTGACAGAAAATTTAATTAACCTCGGTATCACAATATAACGGCATTTCATCAAGAAATACAGCCAAAATTTTGATAATGACACAATTTTCTATAGCTGTTTGAAATATTTTTCATTATTTTGTTATTCCATTTTTATTGCAAAAACTCACTTTCAGCGCCCATTATTCTAGCGTGCTCACAACAATCTGTTTCAAAAAACAATATCTATAATTCTGTAAAACCGACCAGAAAAAAAAATCGTTTATTCTGTGCACCTTTGTAAGAAAGCATCAGTTTGCTTATGCACACATGTAATAGCCTTAATTTCTCAAAATAACAATAAACCTGTGATTTTTTTTTTTTGGAAGGAAGGAAGTTTTCTTTCGGCCTGTTTTAAACCAAAATCAAAGTCTAAGAATGCCACTTCAATTGGATAAGTATGTCCCTGAATATTTGGCCATTGAGAAAGTAATTGTTTAAATTACATGGTAAATCTCAAGGAAAAGAATTTAACCTTACATTTGATGATCTAAATCTCTATATTTGCTGAACAGTGCTGGAATTACAGTTCTTTTTATATGTGGTTCCCATTTTTAATTGACCAAAAGTAACTGATTTGTTGGCTGCCCAACTATTCTCTGGACTAGTGCATTACTACCTGGCCCCTCCCCTAGGGGGCCAGGTTAAGCAATGATCATGTCTCTGTGTGAGTGTGTGTGTGTTTCTGTCAGTCTGTCTGTCAGCCCGTGGCTGGGGCCAGGTCTGCTATCTCTGATTGCCTTGTTTTCTTATTGTTCAATTTGCGAGTAAGCAGACAAAATGTCTTGAGTTTATCTCAACATTGCCATTTGCATTTGGAATCTATTTTTGTTAACTCTCAATCGGAAGTGCAAAGGCTGCAGTCCATTAGGCTGAAAAATCAAAACAAATCCGCCAAAGAAATGGAGAAAACAGTTGGTAATGCATTTTTGAATGTTCTAAGAACACACAAGTGAGCTCAGAGGCAGAAAAAGGGATAAGAGGGAATAGATAACAATAAGAGAGTCATATAGAATCATATCCCCAGTGGGGAAAAAAAAACCCTCACAGCAGTTGGCCTGTACAAGAACATCCCCTCGGCATGAGGTACGTACTTTACATCAGTGTGAAGGTCAAAAAACAAGACAGGACTTCACCAGAACAACTACAGATGGTTTCACGATGTAATGTGCCATTAGTTAGCCTACAGAACTTTGCCAAAAACATCTGAAAAAAGTAGCGTACATTTCTAGAACAAATTCCTATGGGCAGATGAGACAAAAACAACTTGTGCCAGGAAGAATATGCAGAAGAGAAGGAGCTGCTGATGATTTGAAGCTTACAAGTTATTTGTGAGAGCTGGTAAAGTATGAGCATGAATGGCTACCGATAGACCTGGGTCTCATACATAAATTTATGATGTGACTGCTGACAAAGCCATCAGGATTAATTCTGTAGAGTTTACAACTGTAACATAACATAACATAAGTGGCGAGAACAGGCCGTTCAGCCCAACTAGGATCCCCAGTTTCTTTTAACTATTGTGAATATATCACCTCAGATACTCAATGTCTCAATGTCAAGCCTTTAAGTCAAGCCTACTCTTGAAAATTGCCAAAGTTTTTGCCTCAACAATATGGTCAGGCAAGCTGTTCCTCATCAAAATTACTCTTTGGGTGAAAAAATATTTCCTCATATCAGTGCTAAATTTACCCTTGGTCAACTTCCAGTTGTTCCGGGTGAGAAGCTTTCAGAATAATATTCTGTAGCCTGTAAAATCACTCTGGTATTTTTTCATATTACTCAGCTTGCCGGTATTTATTTAATAAAAATCAATTTAATAGGAACACATTATTTGTTACATTGCAACATATCCTCATACAATAGTTGGTTGAAGCAAGTACCTGATAGGCTGTTTGCGTCTGTGCATTGCATAGCAGCAGCTGTTAACGCTTTATCCAGCTTGTCTTCTTTGGGAACTATTTTTGTTGGCAGATAAATAAATAAATAAACAAAATAAATGATGACATGATGTTTGAAATGTCAGTTATTTGTTGTTTTTTCATATATTAATTGTCAATCAAATTGTTGTATAATTGCAGTATTACTCAACGTTGTGCTGTTATACTAAATATAGTCACAGTTCTGATTATCTGCGACACCCCACCTTTCCCCTTGTACCTAAGGCCAAATCACTGCTGTGATGATATTTATTATAACCGACTGTAGCAGATTGTGATTGTTTTTCTGCAAATCCATTGTGATGCCATTCAAGACAATAGGATGAAAATTGTTTCACCGCCTGCACATATCTGGACCTGACCATACGTGACAAACAGAATACCAACTCAAAGACAAATGAGAGAGCGCAACAAGTGTTCGTACATTGGAGTAATACTGACTGCTGAAAATTGGCCCTTGTAGTTGTACATGAAGACTGAATTAAAAACATTCATACAGCAATATTAATTTGTAAAGTGTCTTGGCGCCATTCTGTGATCGATTTACTTTGATGTCAAATGCCTCAGTGAATGAAATTGTCAATTTCTTATAGTTCTACGCAATTCCGAACTTGAGCATAGTACAGTATGTTGTGAGCCATGTGGCTGTTCAGTTTAAGAGATATAAAAACAGAGTGCACCATATGACCAGAGCACGTTTTATTTACTTTATCCAAGTGTAATAATTTCTAAAGGGGGGCTGGGTTCAGACACTTCAGACAGTAAGAAAAGAAATTCTCTTTGTGTAAAGACTTGATCCAATCTTACTGGGGTACGTTTCCCGAAATCACAACTGCTTACCTACATAGTTGGGCCCATCGACCATGAATGGACAAACTATGGAAGTTACTAACTTAGTTAGCAACTACGCTTTTGGGAAACGCAGCCCTGGTCAGAGGTCAGAAGCATGAGGGCAATACATTTATGTGACCTCCATCAAATTCCTGTAAGGCTGGCAGGTGGTTCTATTGACTGAAACAGTGATACTTCTCATCATAATCAACTGCTGACTGTGCTGACTGACTGCAGTTTTACAACAATCCAGTGGGGAACTCTATTGGCTGTTGTATCATACAGGAAGGGCCTCACCTTGCAGGTTTTCCCTTAAGTCAGCAAGAGTGATTCGTCTGCTCCACTGAGTACCTTTCGTCTCGCTATCTAGACCCGAAGTGCAAGCATCTAACGCGATGACTGCAAGGTTCAGCCAATGCCAGGCTGAATGAAAAAGATGCACAGCTGGCAGCCTGAACCCTGGGCATTAATCAACAGAGTGCCTTTCACCCAAGAGACAGAAGTACAAATAGACTTGGCAGTCCTTACTGGAATAAAGAAGTAAAATTGGGAGATGCATTTACTCTCAAAACAAGAACCAGACTGCTGCCCATATGGTGACTGAATCGCAATTCAAATTCAAATTTTTTAAAATCTGGCTAGCTGTTCAGTTACCCAGCATCTTACTTCTCTCTGTTCTGTGATTCCATACCGAGTCGAAACAGTCCTCAAGCTTGCCTTTGACTCTACGCTGGCTGGAATAAAATGAAAAGTACATTTTTTGAGGAATGGGTAAGAGAAGACCAAATTAGCTCAGTTTTTTTTTTTTTTTTTTTAAAGGTATTTGGTTTCAGTTTACTTGGTGAAAGGATCCTTTTAGTGGTATACTTCAGCTTGTAATCACATTAGCAAGGTGGTGCAAATCATCAGTATTTGATCTATTGATTAACTAAAACTGGAGAGCAAAAAGCCTTGTGGTTTGCTATTGTTGGCACCAGGTTCGGTGTGGAAAATCATCTTCAATTAATGCACTGGCAACTGGAAGACCAAGACTGAAAAAGATGGAGCCCGAGGTCCTGTCCAGACGTACAAGGGTATTTTTTTTTAAATATAGCATTTTCTGTGCGTTTCCGCCATTCATCCGAATGCAAACTGCACTTTTGGTCACTGAAAATGGACCTTTTGGAAAACTCCCTCCAGGGTGAAGATTTCTAAGGACTTTGTTCTCCATATTCAGGTGTAGACAGGGGAAGCTGAGCTTGAGAATACAGCGTGTGGATGCCTTACGTCCTTTGTTTGCATGCAGTGCAGTCTTGTGCGATGGGTGATGTGGACAAAATACTCAATGTTTGCCTCGATTCGCCGTTGCACTATATTTAACTTCACCATGTGAGGGGCTGGTCAGGGCAGCCTTGACTACTTGCTATGGCAATTTTTTAAGGCTTGTGATTGGCCTACATTGTCTTACATTAAATTAAATGTTGGTTTGGTATGCTCTTGACAGTGCTTCTACAGTGTTTTGCATTCTTGTATGGACAGAATGCAGATGCTTTAAAAGCAGCGTTGTGTGGACACAGATTATTATTATTTTTTTTTTATTACAAAGGAAGAAAAAACTAGTGTTCAAAAATGCCCTCAAATGAGTTGACCAGGACTTACGGCCCTTTATTTGTAGCTGAGTGCAGTATTTGTATTTTTGAGTGCAGCATTTGAAGAGGATTTAAGACTGAGGTAATCTTTTTCAGATATCAGTCATACACCTGATTCGACTAATCAATACTGCTGTGGGTCAGTGGTCTCGAACCATGTATCTGGAGAGCTACCATTCTGAAGGTTTTTACTCCAATCAAAGTAAAGCACGCTTCATTTCCCAGTTATAGATCTCGATGAGCTGCTAATTTGTCAAATCAAATGTGCTAAATTTGGGTTGGAGTAGAAACCTACAGGATGGAAGCTCTCTAGGAACAGGGTTGGACAGCTCTGCTCCCGGATCATTGTCAAAGACTTTGATTGGTAGAATCTGTGGTTGGAATGCATGCCTGCACCCACACCGATCCTTACAGTGTGATATTGAGCTAACAGTGATTAGGTCGATAACACATTTGCTTCTTTGATGGCGAATAGTTAAAGTGTAATTTTAGGCACAAGATGCAAAAGGGGCAGGATTCAGTGGTTAATTATGCAATATAAGTAACTTTGGCGTGACAAATCCGACTTTCATTTTATAATCCCTTTCAAAGCCATCCGTGCCTGCCCCTTGGCAGATTGTTCATGAGAATGAGGACTATAGAAGCATTAGTCTGATGTGGTGAGTAGCACTATCAGAACATTGTTATATTCCCAAGAAAAGTGGAAAATTAGAGCGATGAACGTAACCCTGCTTGTTGGATAACGGGTTACTGCATTTTACAAGAATTAGCGAAGACAAATATTGAGTTAACCATATTGGGCTGGTTTGCGTCAAGTCCCAAAGCCCTTAATGTTCTTCAAAAAGATCAGTATGTAAGCGTGAGAATGTTCACAGGAAAGATTCATGTTGCGAAACACTAGCTTCATCAATATCTAAAGTATTCAACAGCATATTACTGTAGCATTGGACACATCCACTGCTGTTGTTCAGCAGAATAAACCTGCCCAGTCAGAAGCCTGACAACCCAGGGCCAGTTCAAATATAATGCGATTCTCTATAGTATCAAGCTGGCATTGCTATATTGAGGCAATATGTTAAAAGGTAGACGGTGGACAAAAGAAAATATTTTGATGGATTTTTCATTTTTGTTTCACTTTATTTGAATCCCTCTATATAAAGCTGATATGATATTGCAGTATATATGACATACGAGCTGACAAGACGGCATAACTGATGAAGTCAGTTTGTCAAATATCATTCAACTTTCAAAACATTTTCCAGTTAATGTGAGGATGATAATATACTGCATGCCATAACAAATACTGATGATTGTATGATATTGCTATGTCATTTGACAAGGGTAAAATTATGCTGGATTGATTATGTTTATGTCATTCTCAGTAATCACTGTACCGGACGTATTATGAGAACTGGAACTATATTTTGAATTATCATCACTATAGAGGCAGATAACTTCACTGGTTAGTCTTAGTGATGAGCTGTAGTGCTTTTTGTACTCTGGATCCAAGTGACCTCACGTCGATGTCTCTGCTTGCATACGATGCCCTACCGGTCCTGCTGCTTTCAGTGCTTCGTTTTGGCTGCGCAACATTCCTCCAAATGGCACAAAAGTGGAATTGTGCCGCATTGCACTGCTTGTCACAATTACCGTCCAAGGCATTAGCATATGCATCTCGTTGTTGACTTTGCAGTTAAATCCATGCCCAATATCCCTTGGGAGTGTTGATTTTCAGGCAACTAGAAAGAACGTCAATTGTATGCACTTGGCTAAAGCTTTTGCACATTTCATGCGCTGCAATTTATAAATAATTCAGCATGTGAAGGCTCGCCAATTATGTCTGAATTAACTAATATCTGTTTTATATATGCTGGTAATACTTCTTTGTCCTCAATCCTGCAGGCATTTCACTGAAGTCTCGTTGTTATAGAGGATAGACTCAGGGATGACTCAACCAAAATGTACGTACGTGTACTTGAGGAGGAAGCAATTTCAGCGATTGAGGTGCAGACAATACGCGGACTGTAGCATGTTTCATTTAAATTTTTAATAGTTTCTATGGCAACGATGCCCTTTCCAATGGCCTTAATGAGTATCAGTGGATTTTGACAGAATTAATTAGGAACGCGTTTTCAATTCACGCAAAGCCGTGCAGATCAGTTAGAAATCTCCAGGGTGCGGATGATGTGGACCAGGTGACAAGTAAACAGGTGAGAGCAGAGCACAGGCCTCTCCGGTTTGATTAATATCGTATTTCCATCAAGGCAACCAATCACCAGTCCTAGCTGAAATCACAGTGCTAGAACCATCACAGAAAATGCCACAATGCCTAAAGTGTAATGTGTGAAGCAGCTCTTGGATGATATACAGCTACAAGGTCAAACAAATCTTCATCATGATTATTAGCATTTTTCTATTTTTTAATAAGAATATGTCTAATGCTATTGTAAACATGGAAGCCTAAATCGCAAAATACAATTTTATAGACATTGATGCTAGTTCTGCTGCATCCATTAAGTAAGTTATATATGAACTCTTCCTCACTAGCGTCGCAAGGGAGCTGGAGTCTATCCCAAACGGTAGGGACACACCCTGGAAAGTCTGCCAATTCATCACAGGATTCACACATCATTCCCACACAATTCATTCACACAGTAATAGCTGCAGGTAATTTAGAGTTTCCAATTAGCCTGACATGCATGTCTTCGGTCTGTGGGAGGAAACAGGAGTAACCAGAGGAAACCCGTGCAAACATGAGAACGTGCAAACTCCACGCAGAAAGGCCGCAGGCTGGATTCAAACCCTCATCCTTCTTACTGTGTGCCACCAGGGGAGGCTTATGAGCAAAATGATCACCAATCCAGTTTCCAAGTAGACGATTTTGGTTGGCTAGCCTTTCTCAGTGATTTTGATGAAAATGCAGGCACTCCAGCACCAGGGCCCAGCTTCTACTATTGATACAGATGCGGCATAAATGATTAAAGTCTAAGGCTTAGTCATATGCATACATTTAGAAAGTGCTTCACAGAAATAAACTTTCCTTCTTATAATAGATTCATTGAGGACTCTGTGGAAAACTGCACACCTGCTTATTCTTGGAATGATCCAACCAGCCAATCGTGTGGCAGCAGTGCAATGCAGAAAATATTGCAGGTACAGGCCAGGAGCTTCAGTTAATGTTTACATCAAACATCATGATGGAGAAATAATGTGAGCTCAGTGTCTTTGAACCTTAGCATGGTTTCTGGTTCCAGAAGGGCTGCTTTGAGTATTTATGAAAGTTCTGGTCTCCTGGGATTTTCACAGGCAGCAGACTCTTAAGTTTAAATAGTTTGGTTCAAAAAAAAAAAAAAAAAAACAATAACAAAACAAAAACATTCAGGGAGCTGCAGTACTGCGGATGAAAATGTGATGTTGATGACAGGGGTCAGAGGAGTAAGGCCAGACTGGATAGAGCTGACAAACAGCTCTGCTCAGATCACTCAGATAAGCACTGGATGGGCAACCAGACCGAGTTGAGTTCGGATCCTGTCAATGACAAACGCAAATCTGATGCTGCAGTTGACACAAGCTCACCAAAACTAGACAGTGGAAGATTAGGAAAACATAGGCCAAGTTACCGTCTGATGGTACGGTAACAATTCGCCTTCAACAGCATGGATCAATAGATTTGCATTGTGTCAACACTTAAGGCTGCCGTTGGGGCTATAATGGCGTGAATTTAGTTTTATTTGCACAATTTAGGTATCTTAATACAAACGAGTAATCGTATGAATGCCACAGCCTTTCTGACAAGTATTCCTGGCTACGTGCAAACTTTAAAAGCCACAATTTACTCACACGCTAATGGCTGCTTTCAGTATTATAATGGATTGTATCGCAAAGCAAAATTTGTATCAAACTGGTTTCACGAACATGACATTGAGTGCAGTGTACATCTATGGCATCCCCAGTCATCACAATGAAATCCAGTTGCGCTCCATTGAGATTTACTGTAACGGGAGATTTGCATTATGCACGGGCAGATGACAAATCTGCTGAAATTATGTGACACATTATGACAACTTCGACAAGCCGTTCAAAGGAATGTTTCCAAAATCTTGTGGAATCTGTTCCAAAAGCAGACGAAAGCCTTGCTTAGCATTGGCATAGTGTCCCTAATGAAGTGCTCCACGATTGTACATCTTGTTTTGTAAAATTTCTCATCTGCATTCCTGATCCGTTCACCTTCTGACAGGTTAAGTGCTCCCCAGTCTTTGTAATTTAGTTCCTAATTTTGCCTAGTGTTCACATACCATTAAAATGGAACTCAGGGCCTGCTGCATATTAAGCATTTACTTAAAGGCCAAAGGGATGTCAACCAAGGCCTGACCAGTGCTCTCCGATCCATCACACATCGGTGTTTTATGGCCTCCGTGAGCAAAGCAGAACCCTACGATTGATGAGCCCAGTGCTAAAAGTACTAAAGTCACATTCTCCCGCATTGTGAGGTAGGGGTGGGGAAAATGACTTTATAACTACCCAAGTCAATTTTCCTCTCCAAATGGATATTAAAGTATAATTACTTTTATCTTTGTGGTCTTCAGTTGTGCTCGATGCTAGAATTTTTGCTTGATTTGATTACTTTTATTGGATGTGTATCTAAAAACTGCGGAAAACAGAGCCGCTGAGTATTGTGGCTCTAACAGATGCTGCCGCTCCTATCTTTCACCAGAGCAGCTTGTCGCTTCTAGAGTTCTTGTCTTAACAACAGCATACCGTATGAAGTTTGCACTCAAATTTGTTTGCCGTTTACTTCAGAAAAATAGCTGTCACTGGAATGGCAACACTGTGCCAACATGCAGCCACCAGCCCCCTGGCGCCACCAACTTCAATCCTCACAGGTTAAACCTCGGCGATCCTTTAGAGGCATTTATAAGAGCATTGAGTTAAGTGTTGTGACAGAGCCTGGCAGCTGCACCCTGCGGAAAGTTGGAGAATTAATTTTACAGCCAGCGGCTTCAGATAACCCATCTGTGAGGCCCACATGCTCAGGAGAGAGGGAGAAAGAGAGAGAGAAAGAGAGAGAGAGAGAGAGGTGGGGAACGGGAGACAAAAATCGAGTCTGAAACACGGCAGCCCGAATGTGACACGTACCCATAGGGAGCTGCATTCAGAAATAATTATGTGTACAATTAAAAAGGCATTAAATGAGTACGGATGAAATTTGTGAAATAATGGTTTTGTTGTCCTTGAAT
The DNA here is from genome assembly GCA_029721435.1 of Gymnothorax reevesii. Classification (NCBI taxonomy): domain Eukaryota; kingdom Metazoa; phylum Chordata; class Actinopteri; order Anguilliformes; family Muraenidae; genus Gymnothorax; species Gymnothorax reevesii. The sequence goes on from CM056592.1 coordinate 16,643,167, forward strand.
TTATTTATGTATATTTGCGACCTGTCTCCCAAAAAGGGCACAATCCAGCCAAAACATGAATTCTGAGATTTTTACTTTAATTAACTAGCAATCAGCGATACTGAAGTGCAGAAGAGAGCTAATTTCACCAACAGCTGCTTCTTTCGATCTGAAATTTTGAATCTGACCTTTGAACTTTGCTTTTCTATTTAAGCAAATATCTCAAAAACTACTTCCTGGAGGATAGTATCCTTGTCGCTTGACAGGTGACATTTATTTATAAATTATAGGGTGAAGATGGAAAGGTATTATTACCTTTTTTTGGTGTTCAATACTTGAGACTTGACTTTTTGTCATGCAGCCATGGCTCCAGATTCGGAAGCATTTTAATTTGAATGGCATGATCAGTCAAATTCATAAACCGTCATACATCTATAATCGAGCCAACTTATGACTGGTCAGGGGGAGGGGGTTTCAATCATCTAACCCACTTATTCCTGGTCAGGATCAGGGAGCATCTATTATCTGAGCCTCTCATTCTTGATAAGGGTCGGGGAGGGAAGGAGGAAGGGTTGGGCGGCCGGGGGTTGGAGCCTTAGCGTCCAGTGGGCGAGAGGCAGGAATTCGCCCTGGAACAGCTCACAAATCCATCGCACAGATTGCAACGCCCCCAGTGCCTGTCAATGCCAATCAATTACTGACTTGCCATTTTGCTGCTAATCATGGAACGGATGCATGACTGGCGAAAACGAATTGCAACCAAAAGCTGATACTCCGTCACCATGTGTGGGCAATCTCCACCCCGATCACACTGGCTAAATATGGAATCATCTTGAAACGGCTACGCAAAAGGAATAATTACCAACACATGCCGTGATTTGAATGCTTGGGCTACACAGCTGCAGAAGCTTGAATTCGCCAATTTATTACACTTATCAGCAATTAGATAACATGATGTATGCCTGTGATTTTACCTGAGGGCATGAGTAAGCCTTTAATTAGACAGAAAAGAAAAATCACAAAAGATCTGACATTTAAAGAATAATTAGTTGTTGATTCATGACTGAAACGTAACTCAATAAAACCAGCCTGTGTGTCACTGAATAGGCACTGCTCATTTGTATCGATGTCAGTGATTGATGTTGAAAATTAAATCATTATCTATATCTTCGTATTAGAGATGGGCATTAGCAAATTTATAAATGTTTGCGGTTGCGTCAGCGGTATCTGAGCGAGTAAAAATGGAATCAAAGTGGTTCGCTCTGACTCCTCCGTCAGCTGCTTGCAACAAATGAAACAAAAACTGTTGAACATAAATAAATCCAATTTCCATGAAAACAACTGACACATATTCATGGTTTTCTTCATGAGTTGATAACCATCAGAAGAACAATTCTCTGGATCCACCTTAAATTCACAGGCTGCTGATGTTGATTTTTTTCCTGGCTTATTCACATTCTTTGTGTCTGCAGAATAAGCACAATTATTGGAGACATGGAGCTTTCCTCGAGACTCTCTCTGTGGAGCTCGTTACTGTGATTGGCTCTCATTCTGTGTTGCATTCAGGCATTCTTTAACAAGGATACCACAACATACTGTAGTTTGCATGTTTCATGTAGTACTGTGGTTGATATTTTCTGAAATTTTTGTATGCGTGTTTGTGTGTGAGTGTGCACGCTTGTGTGAGTGTGCTTATGTATGCGTATATATGCGTGCATGAGTGAATACGTACTCGTGTACGCGTTTATTGATGATTGCACAGCTGCATGTTAATACACACGCGCAATATGTCTTTTCACAGGCATACTGCATACTGCCTGCATGCACAGTTTTAAACCCAGGATCCTGTGAACCCACCCTGGTCACGGCTCTTGCCTAGTGTTTGCACAGCACTTTCTGTGCCGATGCATGTATTTAAAGCCAGACCTCACTGGATGCATGTCAACATGCCTCTGATGAAAAAGGCACAACATGCCTCTGATGAAAAAGGCAGATAGCCAATCTTTCCCGTCATTTTGCAACTCCTGCTGTGAATAAAAGCCGAAACAAATGCACTGCACTGCATACTCCAATTGTGAAAATTACAACGATCATTAAAGGTAAATGTGCAACAGATAAAAGTATGCTGAATGGTCTATTATGTCATGAGCACACATTATGAAAAGTATGCTCTTCTCACGTCTCATCATTACTCACATCCATTCATAATGTCCTACCAGCTCTTGGCCCAGTCTTATAACCTCACAAAACATATTTTCACATCAGACCTACTGCGGAAGTGCACTCTCTCACTGCTGGGCCACTGTACACATACACTCTCCCGCACATAGGGAATTCTTAACCCCCAGAGGGCGAATCCAGAGATTTCAGATGTGTGATGCGTGTATATTCCATTTTCTGCTTATAGCCGCCCAAGAAACTATGCTAGAAATTATAGGTCCTTCTTTCCCGTTTCAATTCAGTCATCATGCGTGTCATACAAGGCTTTGAGCTGCTGAAGAGGAAATCAGAAAATTTCATCCTCAGGCAATATTAGCATTAAAACCATTACATGAGCGTGCACACACACACACACACACACACGCACGCACACATACACACGCATGCACACACATATATATGTTTTTTTTTTTTTTTTTGAGATTCTGATTATCAACCCAACCTTTCACATTTTTTTTCATCTCTTGTGGAGTTTTCACATGATCCCATAATTCCCTTTGGCAACACATTTCTGAGGAGCAGAGGAACTTGCATTTCCCTGATATTTTTCACCATTCTGCTTCTTCCTTTGCCATTTTCGCAATTGAAGCTTCAATATTTAATGATTCCAAGCCCTCAAACCATATAATTATCATTTCTTACGTTGCAATATGTTTTACATAACCTTTAAACGGTAAGGCACATAACGTGGGTGGTAACGTGATCCTGGCATGATTTCACGGCTGCCTGACACACTGAGCTAAGATAAAATGCTTGCCCAACCCCCCATCCAAACTCATGTTTGAAAACCCCTACTATGATCTATCATTGAAGACTGTGTCCTCTGAGCATATGCAAACTTATAAAAATTCTTCAGATGTCAGAATTGTACGCACAATGTTCATAATTTCATCCATAAAGGATCTGTATGGGGCTTCATTATGCTGCAGTTAGTAGCATGTTGCATAGCATAAAGAAGTAATTGGTTGAAATCAGTCCTGAGGTATTTCACAGTGGGGTTTTAAATGTACCTTATGTTCTCTGAAGAATGCCCGTTTTCTCCCAAATACCTAAAACTTGCACATCTGGAGCCTGTCAATTGCCTGTAGGTGCGAGTGTGTGAGTGAGTGCGTGCTGGTGAGCTGCCCCTGGTGTGTTTCTGCCTCTCACCCAGTGTATTATGGGATAGGCTCCAGTCGTCTGCGTTGAGCATCAGCATATTTGCTATTTTACGGTCGCTTCTAACTGCCTCCCACTCAAAGCGTATTCATCAAGCCTTGCAACATCCTGCTTTTATAATCCCTTCTGCCGGCCCTTTTGTAATCAGGCATCTTGTTACAAAATTGGCCCATTGAACACTGGCTCGTAACTAAAGCTTGTTTACTTTAAAATTCTACTCATTAGGTGGAGTGTCCATGGGTTCTGATATTAGTCAAGGTTTGAAGAAATATTCAGATCCTTTACTACAGTAAAAGTATCATGGTTCATATTCTAGTACAAGTAAACGTCCTGCATTTAAAGTCTTTCTTCAGCAAAAGTATTATCTGCAAAATTTACTTACACTTTAAGAAGTATTAGCACTCATTTTGAAAAAAAAAAAAAAAATCCCTGTCAGTGTTTTACTGTCATATCTCATGTTCTTGGACTAATATGACTGCTGCATTGATGTTTACGTTCCATTTTACTGCTGTAGTTGTCTGTTGCATACGGTTGAGCAAATTTTAACTACTGTATATACTGTTGGGTATAGTTTACTCTACAGCAGTGCGGCATATTCCGGAAGATCATACGTTTGCAGCATCGCTGTAAGTGCCGTGGAGATAAGTGAGAACCACGTATCTCTAAAGAGTTGATTTCTCATGGGCTCAGAAAAACAGCCCTGCTTTCAGTTTCTGGCAGTACATTTTCCAGCCGATACAACGGGGGTTTGTTCCATGGTTTATTCGGCTTATATGGCATTTAATTACACACAGAGACACATGGTATTCACTTGAAAGGAAGGGTATTCAGCATTGTAGTCTGAAAAGTAATTTGACTAAGGCTGTCAGATAAATGTAGAGGGGTAAAAAGTACAATATTTACCTCTGATATGTTGTGGAGTAGAGGTATATGGTTATATAAAGTTAAAATACTCAAGTAAAGTGCAAGTATCTAAAATTTGTACTTAATTACAATACTTAAGTAAATGTTCTTAGTTTCACTCCATCACTGGAATTAGCCTTGCTCTCATTATCAGTTAGCACCCGAGAGACATTTCTATCTTTATTTTATATCCTCAATTTAGCAATAAGTAATGAATATTTAATCTGAGAAAGGCGATCATCTGTTTCTGCGAGACATTTAGCAAATTAGTCTCCAGGGATTCACGCTAGTATTGTTGAGATTTTTTTTTCTTGCTTTTTTTAAATCATTCAGTGTGTACCACTGGGTAGGACTGCATTCTCATGACCTTTCACAAAATTAGACAAAAAATGTTCTTTGTGGATAGTATTTTTTAATCTGTCTTATGGCCTAATCCATATAATTCCTCTGAATGTTTGACATCAATGAATTATCTTCATAAATGCAGTGCAATACCAATTGGAAGAGGGCAGGTGAGGAGCTGCATAAAATGTAGTCTCTTATTTAAAGTTAATATGCAACAAACCCAAAAAGAAATGTGTAAAATTTATACATACTTCCCCATAATAAAAAAAGGGCCATAACCACGCAGTGGTCACTATTGGTTTTGTACGACCAGCTGTCTCTATATTTTATTTTCACTTGCTAAATATTCTCCGAAAGGTTGCTGTGGTGTAGTATGATTGCTCATGAAGCCAATTAAATAAGTATCTTTAGGCTGCGTGCATTTGAAAAAAGATGCTGATCAAAGCATTGTTTATTTCAGAGTCGGAGGGGGAAACTATGCTTTGATCCTGACCACCTTAGGCAAGCACCCTTATTTTTCCATCTCAAGACTTCATATCTACATAAACACAGAAAAAACATTATCTAAAATGATTTATTAACTATGTTCTGGGCAAAGTTGCGAAGTTGGGCGAAGTTTGATTGTTGGGCCACAGTGATGGTCAGAAGTGAAAGAAACATTTAGGTCGCTCATTCAAGATGAAGATGCTAATTAAGTTTTGCACACTTTCAAAGAGATACAATCTCAGTGATCTCATCTTTGCTTTCCCAAATCGAAAAAAAAAAGTATTTGAACTCAAAAGCTTTAAAAACATCAGCTTGTTCGTTTTTAAGCCTTATCACTGAATTTCAGACTGCTATTAGATTTGCACAGAATTCAGAGTTCAATCGCCACAACCCGCTTTACTGCTTCATTAACTGGACAGTAAAGGGCATTACTCTGACGCTACATTCGTCCTACAATGTTATGCTTATGTTTGCACTGTTTATATAACAGTTTGTCATAATGCAGCGAGTTATTGGAAACTCAACAATGAATTCACATTAGCTATCAAATCATGATTATCACTATGGAAAATTTACGTCCTCCAGATTCTTCACAACTGAGCCAGCCAATCACGGTCATGGGACTATTTACCTTCATGGAAATGTAGGATAAAAATTCAACCAGTGCAAGCTGCAGCAAAAAATGTATCTGATAATTCAATTGTTTTTATCTGTGCCAGTTCTTCAAAGTACGCGATTATCACCCATTAAGAATGTGCGAAACCATTCATCTTGTCGCTAAATTAGAGAATAGATTAGAGCTTGCATCTGAAACTATGTCCCAGATACAAAAAAAGCATTTATATTCAAAACCCTTATTTGTGGGCTAATTATAAAAACCGACTTAAAGAATGAATACTTGGCAAAAAAAAAAAAAAAACAAGAACCTCATAATTTGGCTAGCTGGGTTGATAGTTCACAGATGAGGATTTGGAACTATAGGAAACTGTCCAAAAATATAAAAACTACCGACCCATACATGAGTCCATGAGTGCAGCTATTGTGCTCAAACCTGCGGAATATCAGGTATATTTTAAATTCTAGAGGAGATCCCAAGGTTATCAACAATCCCAAATATTTCCAGCTGAATTACAGGTAAATGTGTTTAAAAAGATGTAAAAGATCTAGATATTGTCAATTTGATGTACTGCTATGGCCATAAAAACTTGGCATCCTGGATTTGAATGTTTCTCTCAACATGAGTGTGATGTTGCTTCAGTGAAGTGTGCTTGACTGAGCAGATACAGAATTCGTATGTGGCATTGTTATTTAATATAAAAAAGAAAATGCTTTTATTGACTTTGAACCTACTCAAGGGAAAGATTAAGTGAAAAGTTGGAGTTAAAGGGGTTAATTCCTGGGCAGGGTTGTGAGAGAGAACCTATTCCAGCATACAGTGCGTAATTGGCAGTAACACACCCAGGTCAGTTTGCCATTCCACTGCTGTAATTGAGGCAAACTCATAAACCCTAATTTAGTGTATGAAGTCTGTTCTATTCCCCTGCAAGGAGACAAGAACTTTCAAAGGATGTTGATAACAGGCATTTTGAACACAGTCAGAACTCACAGTGGGTCATGTGACTCAACTCTCCTCAGATACAATAGATATTAAACACGGTTTATCCTTCTCAGAAATAAAATCCCCAGAGATGAATAGCTGACCACCGCCTGGACAGAAGAGTGACCTGACATTGCGATAACTATGCTAAAAAAGCAGCAAGTTTCTTTTCTGAATGCTCACACATTTGAGTAGCATTGATAAAACAGCTTCACTCTGAGTTCTTACCGGCACATAAGTCTATTTAATAGAATTTAGTACAGCTGTCAAGGACCAAAGGATTTATCAAAAGGTCCCAGAGAAAGCAAACCTTTAATACAGTCACAGACTCAAGCAATTAAAGGATTAGAGAAAGGGATGCATTCGTCTAAAAGAAGTCGTCTAGCTCAATTTGGTATCCTCCTTTGACATTGCTGCTAAAAGGAGCAGGCCCCAGTCCAGAGACACATTTACTGTACAATTCATGTCTTAATTTTTCCATTTTAGATAACATTACCACATAAAATAACATTTTAACAGACAGCTCAAGGCAAATTAGATTTTTTTTATTATTAAAAGACCTTTTTTTAACCAACTGAGCTATCCATCAAAAGGACATAATATTATTTGAAAGTCAAAGAGACAAAGTTTCTGTGGAACACTGTTGGCTCCAATTTGTAAACGGAGGGTAGTTTCCTATAGATTCTGCGTTTGTAAATAATGAAAAGTTTTGAGACCATAATGAAATTGTGCTTTGCAGATACAAACTGTGCATCCTACACTTGTGAGGTTCCATGGTGAACTACTACAAAAGGATTAGCAGCAGCAAGAACAACTATAATAATAATAATATGATAAGAGTGCTTTCTCACCAATTAATATAAATTACGTTTAACATTGACCATATGCAACTCCAACTATTTCATATTACTGCACAGAGTACTGGCTGTAGTATTCCCTAAAGATACCTAAGGGAAATAACTCATAATTTGAAAAACTAAAATTATCACACTCTTTGACCCTTGACAGTGTCAGTAGCAATTAAGCACAGTAATCATAGTAATTATAATTTCAATATGCAGTGTCATTTGTTTAGCATGTAGATGGGACGAAGTGAAGTATATTCAGGGTGATTCATCAGATAATAGTGCCAGATCATGGTAGGCTGGAAACTCCCCTGAATGCCTCAAGAAAGCAGTGAAGCTTATCAGAAAATGCAGTAGGGCTGCTGTAAACGTCGCCGTCTGTACACCGTTTCTTGTCTTGTGAGTGAAAAAATAACCAGTTTGCTAAATGCAAAGTGAGGCTAGATAGTTTCAACAAGGTGTATCTAACCCTTTTTTCGAAAGGCAGACTCTTGCAGTGCGTGGGTGGAATAATATAGAACGAGCACACTTGCATCGAGAATTCAGCTGTTTCTCCAACGACTTAACATAGCTGACAAAGCCACTCTTTTATGGGTTATGCTATCTCACATACTGACAAAACTGAGTGAATGGCAGAGTTTGGTTTATCTTTTATGTGAATCTGTTGATTTGGTTCCACTTTGGTATGTTTAATTCGTATTGATGAATATCAAGAATCTGTTTATGCTAACAGGAGAGTATTGTGAGTCGACATCGCAAAACACCGAGCAGTAAACTGCATTATGTTGCTCATCAAGTAACCTTCTGCGCTTCATTGTTCTGACTTTTTTTTTTTTTCCCTGAAGTGTTTCAGAAAACGATACAAAATCAAGGTTGTTTTTGTCTGAAATCATTTGCGATCCATCAAAAGCAAACTAAAAGGTGTTAAGAAAAGCAACTTTCTGTGTGACTCTTCTGGAAAGCAATTATAGCCCATGATGTGGTGTTGTACAAGTGTCATCACAGAATTTCTGCCCAATGAGCACCAAATCAGATGTCACACAGGAAATTACTTTGGCGTCTAATTTCCGTTAAAATAAAGAAATGATCACCTCCTCTTACATCAGAATGTACTTCTCACACAATCTCCTCACTTTCTCTACTAAATAATGGCAAAGGTGATATGACATAACTGTCAATGAATTTCAAACAAAAGTTACTGAATTTTAGTCTTAATGGATTTACATTGGAGTTTCCCTAGATCAATGGTAATTTTGGTGAACTGTCTCGTAATTACTGGTAGATAATATAGAACAAAATTGATACTGGAGCATGTTAAAAAATGACAAATGTCGGTAAATTTCAAACTGTCCGTCCTTATAAGCAATATATCAACAACTGGAAGCCTTTCACTCTTGAAGATCATTCAAAGACAATGGCCAATGGCTTTAAACGATCCAAAGTATGCAGTATATGGCCAGTGATTTCATCATAGAACATAAATATTTTATCTAATGCATGTCTGGAGCAGTTCAAATTGGTGCCCGAATTCTCCATGGTCGGAGTAGGCAATGTGCTGGAAACATTTCCTAGAGATTCTCTCTTAGTAAAATATTTCTAGTCATTGACATGCTGTTTTCAGGGATGAAAGACGGCTTTTTAAATTCACCCACATTTGACATCTTTGAAAATGCCCCATTGACAGTTTAGCTCTATCATCTACCAGTAATTACTTGCTAGAAGTGCTTATTTCTACACATTCATGCTGTGAGGACTGTGGAGGCCATTTGACAGCTCTGACCTCGCTGTCATGTACATGGAACCACCTTGAGATGATGCGTGCTTTGTGACGAGGTGGGTTTTCCTGCTGGGTGTAACGCTGCCATAAAAGGATTGCAGATGGTTAGCAACAGTACTCAGACACTACAATTAAAAAAATTCTCAATTGATATGAAGGGGCTTAATAATGTGCCACCACCCAGAACTGTTGGCACATGGCAGGATGGATCTATGGCATCATGTTATTTACCTCAAATTCCAGCCTTACTACATGAGTGTCACTGCAGAATTCATTATTTGTCATGCAGGCAACCGCTGGACATCTTCGATTGCCCATTTTTGGTAAGCCTTTGCCCAATGAGTGGAACTCAGTGTAGTTTTCTGTCACAATACCCATCCACTCAGAGGCTCCTCTGTTCAGCACTGCTGTAACTAATAGTTATTCAAATTACTGCTGCATTCTTGCCAGCTTGAGCCAGTCTAGCCATCCTCATTAAGTGTTCACGCCACCAGAACTATTGCTCAATGGATGTTTTTTTTTTGTTTGTTTGTTGGATCCCCAATTGAGCGAGACTATAGCTATTGACAGTCCAAGTAAATTAGCAGGGTCTGGGATTTCCCAAACCAACCTATGTGGAAATAACAATTAATCTCCAGTCAAAGGTGGTGGCCTCTCAATGTAAACATATGAGGGTATCCTTCATCTACCCTCTGTTATTGTTACAATTGTTAAAAAGTGGTGCCAGGCACAACAAACTCCGCCCCTCGCACATACTTTCACCTACTAGTACGAAATTCAATAGGGATCTATTCTGAGTCAGTGGCAATCCCTATGCCGAATTTGGGGTGAATGTGCCCATTAGTTTTGCCGCTAGTGTTAACAACAAACAAACGAACAAACAAACAAACACTCAAACAAACCAAAAACAATACCCCTTGCCCTCACCCTTCGGATGGGGCGGGGTAATAAGTCTCATGAATCCGTCCAGTATGTAACCCATCTAAAAGTAAAACTTTAAAATGTCATCAGATAAGAGCTTTCTTCCAAGTTCAGTTACACTTCAGCTGAAATACAACCCCATTTCCCAAAATATTGGTACGCTTGTGTAAAAATGGCAGCAGGTCAGTAACATAATGAGGTATGAAAAGAGCATCCTAGAGAACCTCAGTCTTCCAGAAGTAAAGATGGTGTGAGCTACCTCACTTTGTGAAAGTCTGTATGGGAGAATATTTCACTAATGTGACAACAGTGTTTCTCAATGTAAAACTGCAAAGAATTAGGGGATTCCATCATCTGCGGTGCATAATACCATTAAAAGATTCAGAAAACCTGGGGAAATCTCTGTATGCAATGGACAAGCCTGAATTAAAGCTGAATTATTTCCTACCATAATAAATACATTTTTGGTAGGTGTACATTCTTGTTCTTTTTTAAAACCAAAAGGGCCGACTTATTAAAACTGATAAATTATTACAAATAATAAAACTTATTATTTCAGTATTACTGGAAATACATGGACCTATATGCCCGTGAAATTCTTCTGAAACCTATGTTAGTGCAAAGGTCCATCACTAATTTCACTTTCCCAGATCCATTGCTTAAATCATCCTATCCTAAGTAGTACTGCATTGTCTTTGTTGCTAATAGCTTACCCTAGTGTAAATATCTGAAAAAAAGTCTATGGAGTTAGGGAGTTTCAAGTTAGGATGAGACAAAATTTCACATCTAGTTTTCTCCATGTTCTAAAAAGTGGAGACGGGTCCAGTTAATCATCAGCCCACGAAATGCTGCCGACTTCTCTGGGCCTGAGTTCATTTAATATGGACTGACGCAGAACGGAAAACTGTCCTGTGATCTGACCAATCAAAATACTGTATGTAATTCATTTTGGAAATTGCGGATGCTGCATCCTCTGGGCTAAAAAGAAAAGAAAACGTCCAGCTTGCTATCAGTGCACAGTTCAAAAGCTAGAATCTGTAATGGTTTGGGGGTGCATTGGTGCACATCTGAGAAGAGACGAATAATGCTGTGCAATATGTACAGTTTTAAGAGCAACATATGCAGCCATGCAGTAAATGTCTTTTTCAGGGAAGGCCTTGCTTATAGCAGCAATACAATGCCAAACTGCATTTTGCAGGTATTACAAAACATGGCCCAGTAGTAAGAGTTCAGGTGCTAAATTGCCTGCAGTCCAGACCTTTCACCCAGTGAAAACATTAAGCGCTTTATGAAATGAAAAATATGACACAAGAGGCCACATGGTGTTGAGCAGTTTAAATTCTACATTAAATAAAAATGAGTTAACAATTTGCTTTCAAAACTGCAGCAAGTGGTCTCCCCAATTCCTACACTCATTCACAGTGTTGTTAAAAGGAGAAGTAATGCAAAACAGTGGTAAAAAATCCCCTGTCCCAACGTTTTTAATTGTATTGCCGCCATCAAATTCAAAATGAGTGAATATGTTAAAAAAAAAGATAAAAAATAACGTTTCCTTGTTACATGATGCACCTGTACATTTTACATAAGTTAGTCTTGTTCTCTGTTTTTGGAAAGGTGAACTCAACAACAAGCCAATTGTTGCCACATAAGAACAGTAAAATGGTACTTTTCATAGCATAATAAAAGCACACATATACTTCCTGATTACAGCTTTGCTATTTTTTGTTTGCTGCATACTTTTTTTTAGCCATTTTACTTCCATTGTAATGATGCTGGTATTTTGCTTCAATTTGCACTTCATTACTGAACGCATTTTAGTCATTATCCTGACAGATAGGACATGTATGCTGATATGAATGTTTACTATCCTGAAATTTTGTTGAAATTGAGATCTTGAAGTCCAATTTTTACTAGAAACATTTGAAACATGTTTCTCAAATAGTATAGCATTGCATAAAGAAATGGCATAGACTGAGATCTACTTCTTGAAGTTTACACCAGTAAATTCACAGGACAGACTTCTGACAAACACAGACGACCTTTTGTATGTGTATGGCCACCATTTTAACAGAAAACATGAATTTAAAAAAAACAAAATATACTTTTGTACAACTGCTAATCACAAGACAGTTTTTTTTTCTTTTCTTCTGAATATCAATGTAAAGTACACTACCAGTCAAAAGTTTTTACACACCCCAGTATTTTCTGTAATTGTTTCAATTTTTAAAAAAAATTTTGTTCTTGTGTAATTGTCTCATATTGCTTGTATACTGTAACAGAAAGGCAGAGCAACTGAAGCCCAGTGTATAAACCATGTATATAACAAAAGAAAGCAAGAAAAACAGGATCAGTCATTCAGTCAATATTTAAGCAGATCAGTAACGATGGTCTAATCCAGTGCTTCTCAAACCTCTCCAGGAGGACCACCTGCCTTGCATGTGTTAGATCTCCCTGCTCCAGCAGAGGTGATTCAAATGGTCTACTCATTATCAAGCAGCTCCAGGGGGTTGATAGCGAGCTGATCATTTCAATCACCTGCACTGGATTCCTTGTGAATGTATTATTTGTAATAAACAAGCATTGGGTTCCAGTGATTTCTTTGTTGTACACATACATGTAAGATAGAGACTGGACAAGATCTTAGGGTGTGCAAATACTTTTGACTAGTAGTGTATGTGACAGTATCTTATACGGTATTGCGGATAGGTATAATCCACAGGCTACAGTCTCCTGATTCAGAGGACGACTGAAACTGCAATCTGCACCACTGATCCGGGGAACTATGTTTATGTATGCACTGCCTGAAATAGCTAAAATCACACTTAGCTGCCTGGTATAAACTCAATAACTGTGTTTGAAAATGTGGCGCTTCAGTGTTTTCAGTCCAATTACCTATTTGTTTATGTTAGAAAAGCTATTTATTTGTTTCCAAATAATTAGGCTTTATTCAGTCATATGTTGCTTGTCAGAAGTAATGTCATATCAGTTATTTTAATATAATCAGTCATGTTATTACGCAAAAATGAATAAATAGATATTTTAATTTTGTCAAAAAGTGATCTTGCAGCTTTCTTGTGTGATACATGAATGTCACTGCTGTCACATAGTATTACTAGAGGTCTGACAAAGTTTGCATAAATGGAGTTGTGATCACAGGAAAAATTAAGCCATTTCATTTACAGATATATATACACCGTATTAGATTTGGCACAAATACAATTTTTTTCCATCTTTATTTCTATCTGCATTCCACGATGTTAAATTTTTGTTAAGCAAATCACAAGAAACGGTATTCATGAAAGTGTATTTCCACAAAAGTTGGAATCACCATGTAAACATTTTGGCACCTACTAGAACACACATTCCTCATTTCAGGGCACGGTAATGACCAGGGTAAATGGCTTCTCAAGTCTTCCTGATGAGTCAATTGCCTCCATATCATATGTATAAGAGAGCTTTAGTTGCCTCAACTATAGCCTTAATAGGATGGCTTTGTAAATGTCATCAAAACCCCAGATTACCTCTAAAATCTGAAATTGCCTTGTGATAACATGATGACCAGAGCTTTGCTTGTGATAGTTATAAGAACCATTATGAAGCTGAGAAATAAATAGAAATTATAGGTCAACCCTTGTGCTTACAAAAATCAAATGTTTGAAATGGCATTTTTAAGAACACAAGTGTGGGTCAGCTCAGTCATCACAAAATGGGCAAAGAGGGCCAAGTAAAACCTCTAGAGTTGATGGCCAATAAATTGGCACCAGACTGAATAAGAATTCTCAAAACCCCTCTGAAAGAACTGAAACACGCTTCAGGAGACAGGATGTGCCAGTGAATACTGTAGACTCTGCAAAACAAGAACTACAGAGGCCACACTGCGAGATAAAAACCACAGGGTACAGTTTCCCCAGAAATACACAAAAAATTCAACTAAATCCAGCTCAAAAGAAATTGCCCAAGGTACACAGCACCCTCAAACAATGAAATGGGTACTGTGGCTTGGGCATGTTTGGGTGGCACAGGTGCTTGGTCACATGACTTCATTTATGGGGTTTTTTCAGCAGAATGAACTATAAACTGTACAGAAACATCTTATTTGCTACAATTTAACCAAACACCTCAAAACTTATTGGATGGTTCTCTTCCGCAGGGCAAGACAATGATAACTAATTAATTAATTAATCCTGTCAGGCTGATTCATTCACCTTAGTTAAATCCAGTTGAATTTGTTTTTCAAATGTTGAAGAGGAAATCAAGGAGAATTAAACCCCAAAATGAGCGTGAGCTGAAGGTACAGGTGCATTACAGGTCTGACAGACTTACTCTCGTTAACATAAAGTTAAAATGTCCAAAACATTATGATTCCCTGAATTGGAGTAGCTTTTGCATAAAAAGTGTTGTAAGTGTACAATGTGAACTAAAAGCATGTAAAATACCTTGTAATAAATTCAGAAAATTTGTACTTTCACCCCATGTAAATGGCTTGCTTTCAAATTCAAAATTGAGAGCAAATCTAGATTTAAAAGTGTACCTTCATCCCAAACACTATGGCGCTCATGGTAAACAAAAATAAAAAAAACCTACAACAGCGATTATGAAACGGCGCAGGCAATAAACATAAAAACTTGGTTACGCTTTACTTGAAGGTACCATCATAAGAGTGACATGACACTGTCATAATTGCTACATGTGTCATGTATCAGTCATAACAGTGTCATGTTACTCTCATGACAAAGCTGTCATAATCAAGACAACTCAAACAATGTCAACTTGTCATCTCAAAAACCGAATGACACTTAATGACAACATTCATGACATTTACATGATGTTTATGACACGTTCATGACTGTGTCATGTCACTCTTATGACGATACCTTCAAGTGAAGTGTTAACAAAAAATTTAGCCAAATGAAAGTAATAATGATACTGCATTTCTGTCCAAGGTACCAAGTGCCAAAGGTACCAAAGGAAATTTCTGTCAAGCTAAAGATTTTACCCTCTTTCATAAAACCTGTAAAATGATTTGTTATTGATGTAGCTTCATATATAAATGCATTGACACCAAACTATCACCAGGGCACTGGACCGTTTTCTGCTGAAAACTGTCACAACTGTATCAACCCACCCAGAAACCTTGAACCTCTTGTCTCATTGTTGTCAATTACACAGCTGTTAATAATTATACTTTTATTTATTGGAAGAAAACTTTTGAATACTTGTAAAATCTCTAAAAGTCAATACATTTTCTGCAGTTAACAGCAGGGACACTGAAGTGTATGCGGGACTCCGTTTCATTTGGAAACGCTACGAGAGGTAAATACAAAAACATGAACTCTACAATCACTCTCAGGAATAAATAAATAAATATAAATAAACAAATAAAGATTTATTAGCTTGTCTCCACAGTAACAACCGCTTTTAATTATTTATGCAACCGTCTCTCATAGGGGTACCGTATGAAAGCTGAATGTATTTTTATATCCTACATGGGTGCTAAGAGTGAATGCATGTATGCATTTGCGAATCTCCCTATTTTTGTCCGGGTGCCTGCGTGTTTGTGCCAATACGCGCCTGTGTCTATCCCTCTATACCATGGATATCCATTTACCCTACTGATGTTAGATTGAGTTAAAAACAAAATAGTTCAGAACCATGGACAGATCCCACTGAAGCTCCCCCTCTTGGCTGACTGACGGTAGCTGTTGAGGCTTCCCAAAACGTCAACATTAACCAAGACTGCATACGCCCACTCTATTTTACGATCCATCCATCTATTGACACCATGATTGACACACACCCCCTGTAATGAAAGTTTTAATGGGAGGGGGGGGGGGCTTAAGAAAGGCCCGGAGCAAAAACAAACTGTTAAGTAAAATGAATGCTTTTTAACAACTTTCAACCAAGACGACGTCCATTACATTCCTGTAGAATGACAACATGTTTTGCGCTCAGAATGTCACAAACTCTTGTAAATACTCAACGGGGAAATTGAGGTCTCTCTGTGGTATAGCACTGTTTCAAAAGCGACCGTGTCGTAAGATGTAGTTGTTCGACAGAATGCTCTAATCTGAGAGCTTTCATTTCGAAGCTCTCGTGGAGGATTCCATAAATAACGAAAACGTCTTCATCCATGAAGCAGACGAATCCGTAATGTGGTGGTAGAAGCTTCTAGAATCATTCTCTGTTGTTACTTTAACGCTGAATTTCTTTAGCGCAGTCTTTTGTTACTCGTGACAGAGCAAATATAATTTTATCATCAGCTCAGATCAAAACTTAGCATGAATTCCAACTAGCTTAGGCAATTGTTACGGCGCCACTTGCTGGAACTGTAGCCTAATTTAAATAGGACCTGTCCCCTGGCATATCTTTCCCTTAAGTGAAATGTTGTACTGGCAAAACCTAGTCTATGGATTCGCGCACTCAATCGATTTGTTCACGAACTGTAAAGCATTACCTACTCTCTGTACATTCTCGAACAGTGGTTGTCTCGCCTTACTTACTAGTACCCAGTATTTGCCTAAGTTTGTTCAACGTTTAACAATCGTGTTAGTAGCTACTTAGAAAATTTGCATCGTCTTTCAGCTGCATAACAACCACAAAGTTACAACGGAGAGAAAATAAAAAACCCGCCATAGAAAGCTTCTCGTCCAAGATTTCGAAAAAAAAATTGCCTAAAAAACATCTAGATTTGTGGAAAAGAGACTGAGTGCTATAACGAAAGGTTAAAAAAGTGTAAGAAACGCGTTGCAAGTCACATCTGAATAACCATGGTCATTTCTTTTCTTTCTCTTTTTTTGTCGCCAGAGCTGCTCTTGCGAGTTGGCAACCATGACGCAGTCAACAGTACGATTTCGCAGCAATACATTTTTCAAGAGCAAATGCATTTCAATTCTGACATTTATAAAATGTAATCAGAAAGCTAAAACAAAGTTAGCTGTCAAGACAAGGTTAATCCATTACATGTCACGGGGTGGGCTAATGGCTTCTCATGCTGAGCAACACTGCCAAATGATATGATTTATAGCCTCTAAAACAAAAAAACGAATAGCAATAAAAGTAGGCAATGCAAGCTTGGGGACATCCATCATCTATTGTGATTCAGCCAAAAGACCATGCAGTCGAGAGTCTGAGAAAATGTAATAGTCTGATAGTTCACTAATTCATCAGAGAGCGCCCCACCTCTGAACAGAAGGTAGATATAGGCATGTACAGTTTGGTCTATTTGTGATCGTAAATACCTTACCAGACTAAGGTTATATCGATAATTAATTTCTAATGACAAAGAGTACAGATTTTCTATATATTCATCGCATAATAGACGTGTTCACTTAATTTAGCAACTTTACCACCACCACTACAACTACTACTAGGCTACTACCACTAGTAGTAGTAGTACCATCACTTATAATAATAATAATAATGATAATAATAAACATAATGTAACGTACCTTATCATGTAGACATCAAATCATCTACTGACGATATGATATGTAGTTGGCCTCAAGATGGTTTCAGAATTCAAAACGGTTTTTTATAAGTCTTCGCCGAGTTTAGCCTCCTGTCAAGTCTAAGTGTTGTTAAGCAGATACTTCAAGTCCTTTACATGGGTATAGCAGCCGTCTCAATTCATTTAGAGCATGAGGTCCAGAGTTTACTTCTCGAGATAAGAGGATATTTGCCTCTTGGGACAAGGAATCCACGAGCGAACAGCACCCTGAATGAATGTTATCGGTAGCAGTCTAAATAGCGTCCCGGAACTGACCAGTTTCTTCCATTCTTAACTCTCTTGATGAAAGATTTGATTGGCATCATATGCCCATCCCCTTTATTAATCGGTCTACATGTTTGTGTCCATTGATTGGTCTAAGCCCTGCTTTTGTCCATCCATATCCCATCTGTAGACATATTCTCAGCCTTCCCATTACACCAGTACGGCTTCGGTAGGAGAGGATGCTGCAGTTTTGTGACGCTCTATTTCTGTAACAGTGCCTATCTGTACCTTTGAACGAATAGACCACTCCACCGCGTAAGGAACTGTTCTACTTTGCTCAGTGTCGCTAGTGAAACGAAATATCGAGATATACCAGCCCAGTGGCACATAAGCTGCATGACTTGAATCGTCTGATGCGTTACCTATAATGCGAAACACCGGGACAATAAATGATAAGAATTACGCGGCAAGAGAGCTACCATCTCTAACCTTCCCGCCGCTCTGCTGCTAGGATATGAAGCGTCTTCGCGACGTAAGTATATAATGGGAATCACGAACCGCTGTTGCCGTCTCTTCCCTCTACCGTGAAGATACTCTTTCTGTATCCACGGCACGATCACTCTCTCCTTCTGAAAGCACCCGGCAAAGGCAACTTGCATACAAAACAGCTGACTCAATCCGCAAGCAACATATCAAGACAAGAGAGAAGGAAAGCAACGGATACGCGAGGATGAACATGGGATGATGGTTCATACAATCCGAACACAGCACGAAATTTCTATCCTATACCGTACAAACCTTTGACCCTCAATAGAAAACCATTTAATGGACACAGCAAAGTCGTGTGGCTTTTCAGAGGTCGGACATGCAAAGATTATGAAATTCGTTGGTACTTGTTTTTAAAAGAATTGCAAAACGTGTATTGCATTACATTACGAACATGTGAGTCTATTTTGTTTAAATAATTGTGAATTGACAAACCCGTGAGTTGATCGGAAGAAATTAAATCGTTACATCCATCCGCCTTATTGTGAAGACTAAGGCGCATGCAGAACCTTGCTGTAATCCGTCAACCTAAAAGGTATTTAAACATTCCTCATTAAAAACACACTGAAAAGAAAAAGCACACGTCTCCCATTCAAACACAGAAAAGTAATTTAATCTCATCTCCCATCTAATCAAGATTAAACTATTGGGAAGCATTTTTATCCTGTATACGTTTTGTGGTAGCCTATGCCACAATTAGCCTCCAGTAAGTCAAAAAAGAATAAGTATAGCACAAGAAGTGTGATCATGAAAAAATAAGGGATACCATCCCCGCAGGTTGTCCTCCGGCTGTCATAGTCTGGCCCTTGAGAATGAGTCAGAGTAATTGACTTAACACGTGCAGCCTATGTGCCGCCAGAAAACTTCAGGTCAGCATCTCAGCGTTTTCTATGCGTCCTAAACACCGCTCAGTGGAGCGGTTCACCGGGGCAAACCGCATTCGGGATGGAGCTCGGAAATAATACCATTTCCTTTGGATGACCGTCATAAATTTTAAACATTATTTGTATTCCTACTATTGCCGGGTCTTTGCGGTACAAGCTGTCCGGCGTGTGTGCGTCTTTACATGGCTGGTCTGAATAGTACAAAAAATACGGTAACTGAAGGTGACTCGCAATTAGTTGTCATTCATCAACACCGTTTCATCCCCTCTGTCATAAAGCGGAGTTCACCAACCGCCCTCCCGCAACTGATTCTGCATAGGAACTGGTCCTTTGAACAGCTGCAAATAATAAATGACTTGAATTTAGTTGTTTAATTTTAATGATTACTCTTAGGAATGTAATAGTTTACAAGGCTTTCACCGAAAAGTACGGAATCAATATCAGAGTCCGGGTTATCCGGATATATAGAGTATAATACTACACAGCGTCATTATTTAAAGGGTGAGTACACTGGTATTTAATAGCAAGATAACGGAAATGTCAGGGGCACTGCAGTTGAATTTGCTACGCCGCCGCCGGCGCAATCAGGGTACTTATGAATATAAGAGGCACTCTTCTATGTGGAAACTCTCTCTTTCTCTCTCTCTCTCTCTCTCTCTCTACCTACCTCCCTCCTTCATATCTCTCTCTCCCTCGCTCCCTGCTTTCCTCTCTCTTCTATATATTGTTCTCTCACTCTTTATCTGCATCCTGCCTCCTCCTTCGTATCTCTCTCTCTCTCCCTCCCTCCACTCAGAAATGCACACCCTCAAAAAGATACAGAAATCCTAATTTACTTGGTATTTATTGTACCAAGTAAATAGGCTACTTCAAACACACTAACAGATTTAACAGTTATTTTTACTCATCTCCAGGAAAATGGTATTGTATTGTTAGAGCACCAACTTGCACTTATCAGTGAAAATGTTGAAGTGGTCCTAAAAGGGTTAAATCAGCTGACAGTGGACGTTTTCTTGTGTTCTCTGTACTATGTTCTGTAATCAGCGTACCGCTACAGCCTGCAGCACCGCGCAATAAAACTGATTGCATATTGTGTATGTCATAGCAATCTTTGCACAAGTCTAACAAGCACAGTAGAGGGAATACTCAGTTTATGAGTTTTGAGATTTGTGGAGCATATCAGGTGCTGTTAGCTGTGCTGTCTCGCTAATGACTCTAGGTCCCAAGTCGAATAATGAAGTGAACCGCTAACACTCTGATAACCGCAGTTGGTGCTCGTCTAACAGTCATTCACTATCGGGTCAGCTGTGATTTGTGCCTGTTATATACCAAATAATTACATACCATACGGACCAAAAACAGTAAATTGGCTCCTAAGAAAACAAAAACCAGGCATTGGAATGTGAGATCATGTTTGAAGAATTGTACCATCTCAAAACATCCGAAAGAAACTGTAGACATCATCTTTATCTTGTCCCCACATCAGACTGATTTTTCTCTCAAATGCTAGTGTAGTGGAATGTTTAACTTGAGATAGCATATTTTCGATATCAAGAAAAAAACTTGCTTCATTTACTTTTAAACTGGAACCTAGCCTCATCTCTAAATGACTTAAATATTTTCGAATAAATCGTGAATTTCATCCCACTTACGAGACCATAATGCATTCCAGTGATAACTTTGCACATCACCGTTGTCAGCATAGTTACTGAGCCAATGTTGTCCCACGCTCCGAAAGTAGCCATCATTGTTGGCCTTAATGCCCAAGTCAATCTGACTGTTCCTTGCACTCTAGGATGTAACACAACCAATGTCAAAAATGACTATTAATACAACTGAAAGAAGACAAAAACAGATATGTGTCACAAATATACATCACAAATGCATGGCCCTCTACATCGCATTTGAAAGCGTGGCGCTTTGTTAAATGCAAGTAGAAGTTGATTATAGATCAAATATAAGCCTTGCACGTTACTGCGGAGCAGGTTCATTTTCCCGTAGAAAGAGTGTGAAACTGGTGGGCGTGCCAATGAAGCCATTACTCACTTTTCAAGCACCAATCAGCGTGCGATTAGTAAATTATGATGAGCTGTCGGTCATGCACAAAGTGGACTGTGCTCCATTGAAACCCGACAGGCATGTCGCAAATTAAACTTACACCATATACATTTTTTTCAAAATGGGGACCAGACGGTTGTATCGCAATTTACCCAAGCGTACGTAATTTTCAATAATAATAAAAAACAAAAAAAACAAAATAAATAATAATAATGACGGAAGAAAATCCATCGCAATTTTGAGCGTTTTTGAATGCGCATCACGACTTGGACACTCGCACTCATAGCCAACAAATCATTCGATTCCATGGCAAAATAATTCCATTAAGGTTATGGTTCATGTACATGAGGGTACTTACCTTCTTAAAAGCCACGGGCTGTGCCATGCAATAACTGACAGCTTTCAAGAGACAGTTTGCCAAAATGAACAGGAAAGCCGGTGGGTGTGAAACGGCCGCTACACTCTGACCGAAAATTAGATTATTTCCAATACTTTCAAATGCACTGAAGTTTGCTTCAAAACATGTGAACCGACCAGAATATCTGAAGTCAAGCCGCTCAGTACAACTGATAGGCCTACTAAAACATTTGGGGATCAGCACTGGAAATTAGGCCAGCAATTAGAATAGTGGGCTGCTCATTAAGATTCTTTCAAAATCATGCAACGCGCATATTTAGCTTCCTTATAGGAATCAAAAGCAATAGAAAACTGCGGACTCTAGCGGCACTCGTAGAAATCTGCTGTCCGTGGTTCTGAAACGTTTACGGACAAAACAGAAGTACCCTTCCACTGCTCGATAAAACACTTCAGCACTCCATTAATTTCCGTCACTCTTGAATTTGATTTGTTAACTGTTTAGAGAAAGTGCATTTGTTGGCCGGAAGAAATCCAACATTCTTTGAAATGGTGTCAAACTCCAAAACGCGTCTCGTCCGGTTTGACTGTGGTTAGTTGAATTCCCATTTTCCACTTTGAAACGAATCTCGCCCGAACCGCCTTTTAACCAAATTTTCCTCAATATTTTACACTGAAAGTAAACCATCCAAACCAAACTACCAACAAAGTGAAACAGCGAGACCAGCCGCGATTTCTACTAAGCAGCATTTAACCAATGTGGGCTACTTTCAATATTATACGCATTTACGTTTGCCTTCAGCTTCACGCGAGAGAGAGCTTGACTGCAATCCTGAACAATTGCAGGAATGCTGAAAATTTCAGACAGATGACATTCTTATACGTTAAACGGAACACGCTCGTATTCATGGTGTAAAGGAGAGTATAGCTGAAACGATAACGGGTGGTAATTTAAGCTTTATGAGCGAAATGGGTCATCACAAACGCGTCCTACGGAAACTAAAGGAGCATGCATGTCCGTATTGCCGTAATGATGTACAAAGAAGGATGAACATCTGTATGACGTCCCTTTGCTGCGCGAAAGAAAGCATTTTGCTTACCTGCTTATATCAGGAAAGACAGAAGTTCACCAGTCAAGTCTCTCGAGATCCAAATATAAGGGCGTGAGTGTTACTCCAAACCGAAATACATTTTCGTGGGGAGCAGCGAATTTCTACAGGAAAATCCAGGGTAGCATTCAGCCTGCGAATACAAAGAGCAGCAGCTCCTCACTGCGCCAAGCACAAACCTCAAAGATCCATTACACAGACGATGATTAATTCAAGGCAACCCCTGATTGAAAGCCCTGCTGTTCCACTGAATGTATTCATTCCAAACAGATCAGAACTCTGGAGTTTTCATCACCAAAAAGCAAGAAAGGCTTGTCCCGGCATCGCCGCGCGTTTACCTCGGACAACCATTTATACTTGGTTACTAAACGCAAAGGTTAACTTTACGGCAAATGGAAGTGCAGAAGTATTGCAGGACGGCGCGGAGGTACATCTCTTCAATAGACATACACAAGCAGAATAAAGTGGTTTAAGTTCAGCCTAGATCCTTGGAAGATAGTTCCGAGTAATTTTGCCATAGTGTGCCACGTGAATTTTTTTTCTTGTCCCAGAAGGAAAAAGGCGCGCAGGATGCTAGAATCGAAGATGACATCGCTACGAAACACATTGAAACAGATATGCTCAAACACTCGTTCTGCGTGAGATGATTGGTCACTTTGTTGTGAAAGATAATTTCAATAAACAATGAATAACCAAGAAAGATCTTTGAACCACTCCACACTCAAGTATTGGACAAACTTCAAAATTAGATGTTCTGGTGGTTTTCCATCTAAAGAGTGATGTTTTCTGTTGAATTAATTAATCAATTAATTAAACCAATTTCTTTATAAATGTATATATTATATATGCATTTTAGTGTATCACTACAAATTACAGCAGTTTTTGTACACTGCATATAGCCCCACAATTTGCATAATATTAATATTCAAAGAAAATGTTTTCACACTTTAAAGGTTTTTAGCCTCAATTTATCCAGAGAAGTTCCACTGAGAAGATTATTCTTATCAATGATACCCCGGCTCTAGGGGAAATACAAGATTTAGCAGTTGCTAATGCGTTTTGATAGCGAGACTGGTACAGCCCAGGGTAAAGCCCTGTGGTCATTGGTTTTGGGTTATGACCTTGCCCATGGGCCCGATGAGGGCACTTATCTCATTAAAAGCCTTGGGCGATGCCATACCATAACTGACAGTTCTTCTCCACCTCATCTTCCCCGATATAAGTCAGAATTCAAATTCTATTGCAATGGGAAATTTCAAAGGTTCCCTTAGAGCAGGTATAAGAGTGTGTTCAATATTCAGATTTAGACTTTTGCTTTCGATGTTTCCAATCGATATCAGTCAACAAGAATAGAGTGGTGCTTGTGATAAGAAAGAAAGCTATGTGAGACAGAGAATTACAACCCCAATTCCAAAATAGTTGGGACAAAGTGTAAATTGTGAATAAAATCAAAACGCAATGACTTTCAAATCACACTAGCCAGTATTCTATTCACAAAAGAACAGAGATAACAATGCAAATGTTAAAACTGAGAAATTTTACAATTTAATCCACAAAATGAGCTCTTTTCTAATATGATGGCTGTTACAGGTCTCAAAAAAGTTGGGACAGTGGCCTGTTTATCATGGTGTAGGATCTCCTCTTCTTTTAAACACAGAGTGCAGGCGTCTGGGCATTGAGGAGACAAGTTTCTTGAGTTCAGCCATTGGAATTTGATCCCACTCTTGTTTAATACAGGCTTCTGGCTGCTTGAGACTTTTGGGTGTCCATTGACAGACTTAGTTAAATAATGCGCCAAATATTCTCAATGGGTGAAAGATCAGGACTACAGGCGGGTCAGTTCAGCACATGGACTCTTCTACTACGAAGCCATGCTGTTGTAATGGCTGCAATATGTGGTTTTGCATTGTCCTGCTGAAATACACAAGGCCTTCCCTGGAATAGACGTCACCTTGAGGGGAGCATATGTTGCTCTAAAACCTTTATATACCTTTCAGCATTCATGATGCTTTTTAAAATATGACACCATATGCACTAAAGCATCCTCATACCTTCAGAGATTCTGGCTTTTGAGCTGAACACTGATAACAGGAGGGGTGGTTTTTCTCCTCTTTAGCCCGACAAGACATCCAAGATTTACAACAAGAATGGCAAATTTGGACTCGTCTGACCACAGGACATTTTGCCACTTTGCCACAGTCCATTTTAAATGAGCCTTGGCCCAAACATGGGGGTGCTTCTGGATCATGCTCAACAATTGCTTCCTTTTTGCATTATAGAGTTTTAGTTGGCATCTGTGGATGGCACGGCAGACTGTGTTTAGAGACAGTGGTTTCTTGAAGTATTCCTGGGCCCATTTAGTAATGTCAATGACAGAATTATGCCGGTGAGTGATGCAGTGGTGTCTGAGGGCCCGAACATCACAGGCATCCAGTAAAGGTCTTCGGCCCTGTCCCTTACGCACAGAGATTTTTCCAGTTTCTCTGAATCTTTTGATGATGTTATGCACTGTCAATGATGAGACCTTCAAAGCCTTTGCTGTTTGACATTGAGGAACATTATTTTTAAAGTATTCCACAATTTTTTACGCAAACCTTCAAGGGTTAGAGAGCCTCTGGCCATCTTTACTTCTCAGTGACTCAACCTCTCTAAGACATCCTCTTTATAGCCAATCATGTAACGCAACTGATGCCAGTTAACTTAATTGCTTACAAAATGTTCTTTCAATGAGTCCTGGATGCTACTTTTGTAAGAAATCATGATTACAATCACCTGCTAACATCAGCTGTTTCAAATCACGTTATTTTTTTGATCTCATTACTATTCCTTAATTGCCCCTGTTTCTGACCTTTATTGGATAGCGTTGCAGGCCTGAACTGCGGTAATGGATGTATATTTACTCATTAAATAAATTTCTCCAGTCAGTCTGTAATGATATTCAAATCAAAGTATATTTAGAACGCACTTCTTTCTGTTTTTTCGTGCATTTTCTATGTCCCGACTATTTTGGAGTTAGGGGTTGAATGTATTCACCAATGCCATAACAAGGTGATAGAAGATGACCCAGGAGTGTGTGATCATTTTGAATGTCAGGTACTGGGAGTACTGGAAACAGGGGTGGCAATACTTCAACTGTGTTGGGATATGAAATGAAAAATTAAATACTTGCAGAGTAGAAACTTGCTCTGAGACCAGTTAGCCAATCTGTACCTGTGGTCAACCGTACCTTCAACATGCCAGTGCGCTGACAGCTCTCTGTCGCTCTACTGCTTGGCTGTGGGATTGCATTACGAAGGATGAGGCTGCCACATCTATTTGTATTGACTGAGGCAAAGGGGTATATCCAATGTGTTTTTCTGCGAAGTCAACCGCAAATTTAATAAATCGTTTTTTGTTTTGTTCACCTCGGCTGAGATCGCCTTTGTTGGAAAAGTTTTACATCGGCAGATGGTGGCTGGAAAGTGGCACTTGGCAAAGCAAACGTGTGCACTTCTGAGTGAAACATTTTATCAAAATACTGTGATCTGAACAAAATGACCTCTTCCCCAGCTAAAAGGACATCTGAAAAAAATCTTTTAAATTATTTTTCACTGGACCTAAAGCAATAAAAAAAAGCTGCAATAACCTACAGACAGCCATAGACAACAATCATGTAATTATTTTACTGGAAAGACTTGACCATCAAAATGGATAATAAAGTTTATAGACTACGCCATTTTGATTCACTTGGTGCATGTGTTCTCGCAACTTTTGACACAAATCTGATGCCATATTTCTGTATCTGTGCTCAACATGTGCAGCATCATAGAAATTTGCAAAGAATTACAAAATGCATGTTGAAGATTTTACAAATTAATTTTAAAGCACTTCTAGGAGTGGCTCCCAGCTGCATTATGGATATTTCAACCATGTATGAACCTACACAGAGCCTGAGATCCACAGGCAGAGAGTTGCTACTCATTCTGAAGGCTAAATTAGAGACAAAAGGTGATCAAACTATAGCCATCTGGGCCCCTCAATTACCAAATGACCTGCCTCCAAGTATCAGGCTTGCCATTTAAGAGTCAGTTCCTAAATCACATCTTGATACTCGTTTGTTGTGACTCACTATTATCTAAGATCTAATTTTCTCCTAAAAGTCCTTATTTTTGGTTTTCCTCTCCCTGCTTACAATATTTTTATTCATTATGTTATGGTCTCTAGAAACAATTTTGTAACCATGTCTTGAAAAGTGCTATAGAAATTAAGTTACTATAATTATCATTCTTCTTGTTTATTATTATTATTATTAACATGGCTTCCAATAGCCAGATTCATTCGTTGGTACCAGGCGGCTTCCTGACCCTTCATGTATCCATGACCTTTCTGATACTTCTTGCTATTCTCAGCAAACAGTGACGCACTTACATCAGGTCTCGCTTGATCTGGCCACATGTTGAGTTTCATGCTTACTGTCTCTAGGGCACAGATGACAATGGGGACAATAAAGGACCTTATTACAGATGCACAGCCGCGTCACCTCTCTCTTAAAATCTTGGTACTTTTCGACCTTCTCCTGTTCTTTCTGTCAAACCCGACTGTCGAATGGGCATGCATTATCTATAAGTGCACATCATCTTCTTGTCCAAAACCACTATATAGGTTATTATTATTATTTATGTGTTCATTTATTAGTTGATTGATTTACTTATTTAAATGCCAACATGTTTGGAATGACTTCATAGATATGCAAATACTTGAAAATAATCCACCCTATTAGAACATCCATCCAGTAAATCACAATCAAGTATTCAAGACAGCCATGGTATGATGCCCTGCCCGATGAGGCGTCCATTATCAGGACATAATGAACAACATAGAGGCCAGAGAACCACTGGATGCACAGTGGTCGTCTCCAGGCAGTCTATTATTTCTTGATAATGGATCTCTCTTATAGGAGAGACACATAGCCAAATAGGAAAATTAAGACTGTTAATTTTCATGCGTTTTTCAATCAAAATCTGAAGTTGTTTTCTAAAGCCAGAGCTCCATTTTTCAGGAGATAAACTAGTCCACTCCACTCATAGAACCCTTTGTCTGAGGAATGAGAAAGCAAATGTTATGCTAGAAAGATTAAAAAGTCAATAAGATTGTGTGGGGTTGACAAACAGTAGATATGATTTTATTTATCTATTTATTTTTACGATCAAAAGATTTGTGTTCAATTGCTAAGAAACGTGAAAACAATTAATTCTGCTCCACAGATGGGCACAGATGGAAATCACATAGGTACAGTAAATTGAAAAATTAAAAAAAAAAAAAAAAAAAACGAATCACAAGCAGTTTGCTCCAGACAAAGCAAACTTTCACAGTAAGAAACTCTATATACTCTGGTAAGCTAGCTGTCTTCTTTAAAATTAACAGTAGGATGTGTCCATTTATAATGAAATTTGATAACGATATTGGAACGTCCAGCATAGAGGCCTTTAAAGGAGTGCTTTTGACTGCTGCGGACTGGTCATGTCAGACACTGCCTCTCTTCAAGACAGCTTGCTATCTTGTTGCAATAAATTATAAATGGTATTGACCACGTCTCCGTAGCCATGGTAACTAGAAACCGTATGTAGCTAGTGCATTTCTTTAGAACGGTGAATTGCCATTTTTACTGGAACTACTTAGCCGGTATCTACATATCAAAAAATAGTGTACACCCTGCAGCCAATCAGAATTGAGTATTCACCCAGACCATGGAATGAGCACTTGTAAAGACTTGGGCCACTATTTAGTAATTCAAATTTTTAAGTGGAAACTTTTACGTTGGCAAATAGAATTTGCAGGCAGCTTGAGGTGATTTCATATCCCACATGTATTTGTTGAGCCTTTCAATGGATGGGATGACAATGGGGAGCAAGATGATGTTTGGTTATTATAATTCTAAGGAAGGTGTTGAGAGTGACAGTTTGTATAATGAGGTTTCCCCTAGCAATGAATTTGAAATGTCCATTGGGACATTTATCTATTGGATTTAACTCTTAAGGCCTCCTCCCAGTTACATTTTTAATGTACTGGAAAAATGATGCATGCATAACCAGGATTTTGTGTTCCAGGGTCCTGGCCTTTTGCCAGGATAGTATTGTTTATGGTTTTAACAGTGTCATGTCCCAAGTTTCATAGTTCATGTTCATAATTCATATCACAGTTTTAACAGTTTCTTTTATCAGGATCAAGCATTTCATTATTCATGTTTATTGTTCATGTTTTTAATTTTCTGTGTTTTGTTTTTTGCCAGGTCTGCCAAGCCACTCCACCGCTTGTCTGCGTTCCGCCCCGTGCCTTCGTTGTTGCACATTTCAGAGCTCTGGTTGGCTTTGGAATTTCCCCCTTCCTTCTATGCTGGGCTGGATTCGGGGCTGCCTAAGCTTAATTGACAATCAACTGTTTTTAAGTTACTGACATTTACTAACATTCACAGGGGGGTGTAATTCTTAGACAGGCACCTCACTAATCCTACTAATTTTGATAGGGAGTTTATTGTCATGATTCCTGCTTTGCTATTTCAAGATCTTGCTGTGCTTTTCTGTTCTAGAAACATTCATGCTTCCTTCAATCTGCATACTTCATTGGCACTTAAGCTGAGCACGCTCATTCTCTTAATGAGCAAGTCTTGTCAACCAATCTCTGTCCATGTCTCATGATCTCGCCTTGCCCATTGTTTCATCTCCAGGTGTTGCCCCTCATGTGTCCTGATTTCTCTCCCTTTATCTGGACGCGGTGGAAGTTGGCTGGCAGACAGAGTGTCAAGTTCCATTGCAAGCTTCTCATGCCCTTGGTTCATGTCAATGCGTTTCATGGTTACAGTTTTGGTCTTTCTTGTACATAGTAGTATTTACGGTTTTTCCTTTATCCAAACCAAGTCTTGTTGTGTATATATGTCTGATCAATTTATTCTTTTCTGTTTACGGTTATCTGCCTGGAGTTTCCAGTGGCTTTTGTTTTTGTCATTTTTGATCTTTTAGTTTTTAGCTCTGCGAAGCTCTCCTTAGTCTGAATTTTTGCAACCCTTTGGGCCAAGTTTTTTGTTGGTCCTCGTGCCTGATTTTCTTTATTTTTAATAAAAACCTTATTCCCGGTGTCTAACTGGTCAGGCATCAGATTTAAATGATTTGTGTGATGTCAACATTGCGAGAGAGATTTCTTGAACTGCAAAAGCAGATTGGCTCTGGTTCACACAAATTAAACGTGGATTAACCTCAACCACCAAACCATTGATTTTATTGGTGCAATTAAGATTATCGTGTTATTCTAAACTAAAAAAGGACATTTATACACACACATCTACCAAATAGTTGAAGAGAAAGGTGATTTCCACTGAAAATGTCTCACATATCTTCCATCATGTCACACATAATTTTACACTTACTCTCAATCTATCTCAAACATTTCGAAGCACTTTAAAAATGAATGCAGCTTTTAAGATGACATAACCTCTAAAACCCAACGGGTGTGGTAAAGGAAATCTCTCTAGTAGTAAAAAATGCAGGAAGACTGAGGAAAAAGAATTCCCAAAGGGGTGAAATTCTTCAGATGACACCACATTTAGGAGGAATGGATAAGGTGAATGACTAAATATAGGCAGAAAGGTTGTGCAGACTGCTGTTTGAATTTTTGCATTAATGTAAAACAGTCTGTGCAAAAAGAAAAAAGTATATTATTCAATAAGCAGGAAAAGAGAGGAGATGCAATACGTCTAGGCTTTGGGGTTTTATCACATTGAGGTTTGCAAGAGGGATCTGCGAGAGCCATTAGTCTGTTTAGCGGTTTTTGTGACAACCGCTCCTGCAAACTGGCCAGTGACTTGCTAACTTCTTCGTAACATGTCTAATGTCGCTTTGAAAGCTTACATGCCAAAGAGCTAAGTGGCTTTGTTGCAACATGCCCTCAAAACTAAAGGGTACTTTTTCATGGGGTGCTCCATGAGGTGGTTTTCCTGCGCATATGGACACACACACACACACACACACACACACACGACCAAGAGAAGGAGACAGATGCTGTCTAGTGATCTGAAACAAAATAAGACTCAAACAGCTAATGTTACTGAGAAAATAGGCCAAATTTTCAGTGTATTTGTAGTCAGATTGGTCAGAAATATGTACCCAAAACAAACAAAAAAAAAATAGAACAGTTTAAAGAAGGGGTGCTCAATCTTATCCAGAAAGGGCCATTATGATTGCAGGTTTTCATTCCATTCAAGCATTAATGCACCTGATTCCATTAATCAACCTCCGGAGTCATGGCTGAAGACCCTGATAGTTGAGTCAGGTGTGTAATTGCTTGGTTGAAATATGAAAGCCAGCACCCACAATAGCCCTTTCTGGATAAGGCTGAGTACCCCTAGGCGGGATAATACAAAGCTGGCTATGTGATTAAGCCTGACTTCAGCACTTAGTAAAATCAGGAACCTCTTCAAACCAGGGACATGGACTGAGGTAAAAGGAACTGCTCTGGGTTTTACTTAGCTTAAAGTCAGGCTTAGTCACAAAGCCATGCCCCTGGTGATGAGCAGCAGTACACAGGACTGCTTTACACAGGCCTTTCAAAACTGTGCAGGTAGCTTTTCCCTGTAAAGAACCAATTCAAAAACACATAAAAAAGACAGGGTACTGTGAACAAGCTAGGTCAGTAAGTTAATTGCTTACTCCCATGCTCTCCTCTTGAAGTCCCCAAGCTTATGTCGTCCCTCATATAGCAGTCATACTGAGCCTTAAGTGGGACTGTGATTGATTGACTGCATGTACATGAGTGTTTGCTGGTGAATGGATAATGGCAAATGGATCCAGGGGTAGGTACAGTTGCGACTCTCAAAAATTTTACATTGGGTAGCAAAGGGGGGGCCATGGCAGGGTGGCATGGTAAAACGCTGGAAGTCCCCATAGATAAATGCAATTTTACCTATAAATGTGAATGGTTTCAACAAAAGATCTTCAGAAATATTGCCAAATATTTATTGATAAATTATATCCCACATTAAAAGATTTTGAATACTTTCTTAATAATGCAAGAACAACAGGCCAGTGTTCAAACAAGAACTGTGTTGGTCTAACTTGCTCAAATTTCGAGATCCTTTCCTTGAGTTAAAAAAAAAAAAAAAACAACTAATACCCACTGTGAAAATAATCATATTGTTTCCCTTGAGGGGGACCCATTATGCAATTTCTTTCCAAGTTATAATATTCTTGGATGTCCAAAAGGGAGGTTTATAAGTTTTTAGCAAAAATTAATAAGTAAATAATTCATTGATTTTGAGGCAATTTGATCATTTCTGATTTTATTCATTTGTCATTCCTATTCCTCAGAAAAACGGGCTGTTCTGAGTGGGCATCCCCTCAAAGGAAAGAGCTTTGTTCCAGTTGGCCGGCAATCAGAGCCACCATGTCAACAAAAAACAACATCGTCTTAAACTCGTTGCGCAGAAGCCAAATATGGCTATTTCTGCGTTACCCTATTTATTGCTTTATAATTCAAGATTTAAGCATCAGAGAGATGATGAATATGGCTCAACTGAAAGAAATCACAAGTGTTTAAATACATTTCTGAGGGTCCAATCAATGTCTTTCAGCTACTGAGGAAAGCTTACAGTGCCTTGAAAAAGTATTTACCCCCATCCTGATTTTTTTCTTTTTTGCAAATTTTTGACGCTTAAATGTTTCAGATCATCAAACTAATTTTAATATCAGACAAAAATAACCAAGTAAATACAGATTGCAGTTTTGAAATGATGATTTCATTTATTAAGGGGAAAAAAACTATCCAATCCTACCTGGCCCTATGTGAAAAAGTAATTGTCCTCTTGTTAAATCATGAATTAACTGTGATTAACCACATTTTTTGAGTCCAATTTCACTAGCCACACCCAGGCCTGATAACCGCCAGACCCGTTGACTCACAGAATCACTTAAATAGAACCTGTTTGACAAAGTGAAGTAGGCTAAAAGATCTCAAAGAGCAATATGTCATGCTGCGAATGCTATTGTCTCTTATTGCAACACGTATGGAAGACATTCCTTAAGTATTTGAGATTTTATTGTAGACTAATTCTTTCTTTTGTGCACTGTGACATGTAAAAAAGAAATAATGTAACACTGTTTACAAGAATACTTTGCAGGTTTTCTCTATATTCGTTACTAGATTTGTATACTGAACCATAACTTTCAAGTGAAGAAATAATAATAAAACACTTTCAGATTTGTTAAGTTTAGGTTGGCAGCAAGCTCAACCGATAATTTGGTCGTTGTCCTGTTCCCTTGTAGCTACTCATAACTTCGGCCACCTTTCCCACAAGAAAACTTCACAAATTGATACCTAAGTTTGTCTTTCACACCTACGTCAACAACGAACTTCTTGAATTTTTTTCTGAGCACCTTCAACTGTGCGGCAATGTTGGTGCCAGAACAATATAAACTGCTCTTTTTCAAAAGATTTAATTGCTGTTTCAACATCTGAAAACGCATCAAACTCATCTCCTCTGGAGATACTCGCCATCGTGATTGCCATACTCGAAGTAAACATCAGACAACTGTCCCGTCAAGATAAAGCCACCATTCCAAACAACCGTTCAAACTACCGTTCCCATACCAATCAAGGAATGGTACCGGAATGGGAGAGGTGGGGAGACGACCTTAATAGACCCTAATTGGAATGGCACTGGACGTTAACGGAACTCCTTCGAATGGTAGGAACGGTTGGGACAGCTGAGTTTGGGCTGCATATTCAAAATTTTGGCCGTTCCCCTCCCGTTCTGAATGAATGGTAATGGATCCTTAGCACATCGTTATGAGAACTGATGAGTCGTTAATGGAACGTAAGCTACGGTAACGCAACATTACTGCATCAGGAGTGAACGGTCGCCAATATTCGCCCCGCACCCGTAACGTTCTCATACCATTGCTACCGTTCCCTAGCATTCTCATACCGATCATAACGTTCTGATCCGAGCCAATCTCTACCTCACGGTTTCAAGCAGATTGTCTTACGTTCCCCTAGCGTTGTATTTAAGTTCCAATAGCTTTCCGATATCGTCCCAACCATTCTAATACCAATGCATTAGCATAGCCGCACTGTGCCAGCCAATGTGTAAATAGGTGTCACGTTCCAATAGCAATCAGTTTATTTTCACACGAGCTAGAGCGCACACCGTAACAGAGCAGTAAACATGGTTGTCGACAATTAGCATTTTTTTTTGGTGAGGGACTTGTTTTCCGTGTTCTTTTTTATCTTTTCGTTCTTAAAAAAGGATATGAAGAAGGAATTGTAATTTGAACAACAATATTTATGCTCATTATTTGGCAAAGCTAAAGAATAAGCTCTATGACTGCCTTACCTTGTGTAAAACGCAGTGCCTACGTGTCCGAAAGTCAGACAGAGTTTCAATATAACTCCGTGTCCGACAGTCGGATGGTTTCAACATTTTTGAAAATTAGTCAGATGGACCGAACAGAATCACGCTTTATTTCCACACCAGAGATAAAATAGTGCTAGTAGTCAGTGAGCAAATCAATTCCATGACCATTGTGAATTAAATATTGCATGCACAATCAAGACTGTCAGATGTGAATTGCAAAATACTCCATGTTAGGAAGCCAGCCGAAAGTAAAAGTATTGATATGAGAGCAAATTAATTACAAAATAAAGAATAAAAATATATCACCAATAATCAGTACATCCAATGTGCACTGCAATCAATTTATTTGGGCCATTTTTATAAATGCAACGAAGTCCGTACAATGCCTATCAAACATTAATTGCAAAATACTCCGTGCCCAACAGCAAAAAAAGAGGACGATTAGAACAGATTAATAACGAAAATAATAATAATAATAATAATAATAATAATAACACATTTTAACAACAAAGAGAACATCCAATGAACACTGCGATTTATTTATTTGTGGGCCATCTTTTTTGGATGTTCTGATTGTTGGTGATATATTTTTATTCTTTATTTCGTTATAGGCTAAATCTGTGATCCTGTGGATAACAGCATGACATTGCGTGTAGCCTCAACAGGGATCAATGTAGAGGTCTCAAAACTAAAGTAGGCGTATGTAATTACTGTAAATGAAACCGCGCCAGTTTCAGTTTCCGTGAATACACTGTTAATAATAAACAAATAAACTGAAGGCTTTTTTTTGCCAGGTAGTCTAATTTAACTGGCACCGTTTAGCCAGTTATTTTAACTGTAATTTTACAATTAGTTTACCACGGAGTTCAGTGGATGTTCAGTGTAAACCACGGTTAAAGGCGCGCAGGACTCCACTTACAGTTAAAATGACAAGGAGACAATACGTTAATTTAACTGTTAAATTCAGTCAGTTTATAACTGTGTAGGAAAGCCGAACTGGCTTGGTGCAGGTTGGAGCAAAAATAAATAATGGCAAATACCCGCCTGGTTCTTATGAACTCCTGGGGCCCCAAGTCGATTTTGGGAAATAATCGCCCGGGCTACTAAATGGTCATATAGCCTACGGTAGGCCTATTCCCTTTCATAGATTTCCTTCCAAGTTCATTATTATTTTATTTGTTCTAGTATTTTGTTAGGCCATGTGAAATGTTGTCCAATACATTGAAATTAATTTTTTAGCAACTAAATTCATGTTTGATATGCGTCTCGCTTTTATAACCTCTGTAGATAGTTACGACAATGGTAACATAACGCTACTTGATCGTTAATGGATTGCTAACAGCATGCTACGGTTGCTGTGAAATTGGTAATGAACGGTAGAGGGCAGTACACTCAGTACAGCAATGGTGTGAGGTCTGAAAGGAACGTTGCTGGAACGCCAGTGATTGGTACTAAAACGGTAAAGATCGTTATGGACACACTGTACGGACGTTACATGGTCGGTACATGAACTGTGTTAGAATCCTACAGCATTGTTACGCTCGTTAACAGATCGCTACTGGAACGCAAGAATGCTAAAGCGGCCGTTCTCCTAGCGTCTGATCAGTAGAGGCAGCCGTCCTGAGGGCGGCTTAGAACGGCTGAGAACGGTAGCTTGAAGGGCTGTGTGGAATGGGGGCTTGAAGCATTAACTCCAAGTGCGCATGTCCACCGGAAGTGCCAGCTAAATAGCAAAAAATGCGAACATAGCCATCAGGTGGCAAAATATCAATTGATAATTCAGTCTCTAATGCTAAGAATGAACCGTAACCTAGTGTCTGTATAGTAGTCATCGTTAGCTAATTATCCATTTACTGCAATACCTACAACATTAAAAATGGACAGTATTCCATTAAAAACTTTCGGCCATTCTATCTAATTGTTGTGTCTAGTACATTGCTGCCGCCAGAGCTACCAACGGCTTCTAATTTCACAGTCAATTAAACAGACAATGGAAACACTTACCTGGCTATCTAGCATCAGTTTATGCACGAAAATAAACTGAAACCACCGTTACTTTGTATCTGCCATAAAGCATTATAGATCTACTTTAAATTCAAGTTTTTTGGCAGTCCTGCGTTACACTGATCGTTCGTTAGTACGACCGCCGGCAATGAACAACTCGGTTTTCTTGGGATTTAAAATCCGCATAAGTTCGTTCAAACGCGAATGAGTGGCGAAGTCACTGCGTGAGCTTGAAGCAATAAGACCGCAGGCTATTTGCGCTTGAGCTTATCAACTACAAACTCTTGAGCATATGCTTCTCAAGCGAAGGCGCACGCCAGTTGCTGGTCACATTTGCAGGGGGGAGGGTGTGCAGTTCTCGACAGCTTTGTTTACTAGCAAACACATGTAATTTCCCTTTGCACCTTAGTGATAGCAGATTCCCATTTGCTATATTTGAGCAGTGCGCTAATTCCATGACATTATCTCTCATTCGCGTTTGAACGACCGTTTACGGATTTTAAATCCACAGAAAACCGAGTAACTAGCTATTTAATGGTAGCTATTTTGCAAACGATATTTATGTACATAGTAGCGAAAGATCACCTCGGATTTGCACCGAATGATCGCCTTGGCTTTTGAGTTCGCTCCAGTCTGACTGAAGCCAGCGCTGCAATGCTGGGGTCCGGCTGTGTGAAACGAAGGGAGGCTGAATCGAGCCTGTGTGAAGCGATGGCCAGCATTCATCTCACAGTAACGTGATGACGTACCATGAGTGACATATGTTGCGCGCTACGCACTGCTGACGGAGTGAGACAGACATACTACTCAAGTAGTAGTAGTGATTGTAGCAGTGGAAAAGCAGTCAAAAACAAGGCAATCAGAGATGGCGGACTTCACCCCATTCACGCAAATCTTGGCAAGTGTGGAAACACAAACAGACAGACAGACAAACAAACAAACACACAGAGCCACTAAAAACAGTACTTCACGCCTACTCCGTGGGGTGAAGTAAGAAAAAAAAAAAAAGCGGATAGCACTCATATAGCTAGTTATGGGCTTTTGCCTACCTAAGGGGCAGAACGATTCTCACCAGCCAAATCTGAATCTCATGTCAAACGCCACGCTTTAATAAAAAAAAGGCAGCCCCCAAAAATGACTGGGTTGTTTTACTTTGCGGTTAGAGGGTCGGTAAGCACACCAGATACCGAAATGTATTTGCATAAGAACTGAGAAAATGAGTTTTTGATAATATGTCCCCGTTCATTGATTAATTATCTTCTTGTTTCTCTCCCCTCACTTTGTCAGTCTTTGAGTTTGCGCCCTCTACTCGTTCCCCAATTGATTATTAGCATGGTGTATGTATATTAGTTCCTGTATTTCCCATTTTTTCCCTTGCTAGATTGTTTTGTTGTGGATTATATTTCAATATTTCTCATCATAATCATCAGCAGATCAATTGCCATGTTGAATAACCATAATCAATAATCATAATCAATAACCATATTATGTAAGCAACAGTAACACACACATACACACAAATAACATAACACAACACACACACATACAAGCAGTTCACTCACAGACACATGTAGTTCACACATACACATGGAGCACACGTACGCATGCACACACGCACACCGACACATATACATACAAGCAGTTCAAACACACACACACTCACATAACACAAACACACATACAAGTAGTTCGCATACGCATTGGGAGGGGATGAGCAGCGCGCACAGACAAATGCACACACACACACATACAAGCAAGTCAATTCACTCATGCATAAGCAGCTCACACACATAAGCAGCGGGCTTCTGTAGCTTTGATTAGTAAGCAGGCTTCTGTTTAGTTGATTCAAAAACAAAATCAGAGGATGTATTTGATTTCTGTAGCTTAGATCAATATTTGTTCAGTAAAATCATTAGTTGTTACTGAAAACATAAGCAGTTGAATGATTTATGTATCCACTTGTATCCTATTCCTTTGTCTGTACTTTTCATCTCTTGACTGTAATTTTCCAGTCCTTTGTAGTGATGTGCATCTCATCCTTGCTTTGAATTCCTGAAGAATTAGCTGGCAGTGTTTTGGTTTGCCTGTCCAATTGTAGCGTGAGAATGAAAATGCGGAAAGACCATATTTGGAAGATATTTCCTATGAGGAAGGTATAAAAACTAGGTGTGAAAAGTAGGAAATCAGTTCTTCTTGGGCAAAAAAAACTCGGCTTTACATTTACCAATATGCCTCAATAAAGCCTAATTCTCAGAAGAATCTGTCTCTCTCCAATTGCTTGAGGATGGGGAAACCTCATGATGCGAAAATACTGTATGTTTGAATGAAAACCACGACAGTTTTGTTCCATTTCATGTGGCTTTAGTGCAAGGGATAGTTTGTCCACTGAGGCAGATGCGGCAGTGCCTAATAATAATAATAATAATAATAATAATAATTATTATTATTATTGTAGTTGTTTTTGTTGTTGTTGTCGTTGTTGTGAATTCACAATAGCAAATAACAACTTGCTTGGATTCAAACTGTATGTCTAACATTGAATAATTTACTGTATGTGGAATCTACAAACTGACAGAGTACGGTAAGCTGTATGAACTCCTTTGGCTGAATTTAAAATGACAGATGAAGAACAGCTTAATTGATATATAGCGTTCAATGGGTGAAATCTGTCTTTGTAATTGGTCAACTTGACCCTTAGCCCCCGGATTTGAAGCACTACTTCACCATTATAAATCATGAGTGCGTGTCCTTGCACATTCCTGCACAGATTGACAGCAGGCCTGACAAATTATAGTGTTTGATCACCTATACCACATTCTTTTGGTTCCTGCTGTCTGGGTGACTGACTTGTCATGCTTGTTAGTTTATTACATTGTTCAAATAGCCAGAGAGATTTCTATGAGATGACAATAAACATCAGATTTTGACGATGCCCTTCAAAGCATATGCTTTACCATCTTACATGGTTATTTTTATTATCTTGTATGCATATTATGTTATGATCCTGATCTGCCTGACCATGTTTTTGTCATGATTCTGCCTAACTGCCATGTTTGATTATGAATTCTGCTTTGTCTGACCATGCACTGTATTTGTGATTAGGATTCTATGCCTTGTTTTGTTTCTCTGCTATATTCCACTCCTGCAGTTATATTCCGGTCCATGTTTTGTCTCATACCATGCATTGCACTTTGTCTCCCCCTGCCTGGTCTTTTGTCATGTGATCACTCACTGCCCCAGTATTGTGTGTCACACTTTCGAGTGATTTCATGGTTTCTGGGATTTCAACCATTCCTTCCAATCTCGTTTACTTCCTTCACCTTGCTTTTATATATTACTAACAATACTAACAGTTTGTTGTTTTAGTTAAACTTACTAACCAAGACTAACATTGTTTATAAGCACTAGGGATTGTATAGCTGCACATCAATAATTGACTAACAAGCTCACAGCACTCGCTCTGTTCTAGTCCCCGCCCCTTGCCTTCACTCAATTTACTTTGCTGTGCTTCAAGCAGATTTTATGCATCTGGCTAATCACTGTTCTGCCTCTCACTCTGTGCACGGTAGAACTCCCTAACCGGCGCCGTATGTTTGTCAGTAGGCTGTTTTCGTGATCCCTGTCCACGTTTTGGCTTTCGCCAATTTCTTGTAATTAGGAATTTCCTCATGTTCATTCCTTTGTAATTAGTCTGATCCAGTTCACCTGTTTCCCTTTGTAGCATGTGACTTCCCCTATGTCTATTTAAGCAGTCTTTTCACAGCCAGCTCCTTGTCAGAATGTTTCCCTTGTGCTATGCTTGTTTTTGCCTTGTATTCTTTGTGATTTACTTCTGACTGGACTGTCCCTGTTTTGCGATTTTGGATTACTGTCTGCATCTGTGTATCAAACCCCTTTTTTGCCCGTCTACGAGTACTGTAATTGCTGCCCTGGTAACGACTCAGATTTCGCTCTCTGAATTTAGATTTTTGGATTGTAGACTCTGTACTGTTGCCTCTAGCTCTGCGGGGGTTCTCCCCCTTCCTTAATAAAATCCAGTTTTACTGCAGTGCTTTGTTCTTGCGACTGGTTCCTGAACGATACCTCACATATTAGCATATGATCATATATGCTTTCACATTTTATACTACAGCCCCAATTCCAAAATAGTTGGGACGAAGTGTAAATTGTGAATAAAATCAAAATGCAATGACGTTTAGGTCATGTGAGCCAATATGTTATTTACAATAGAACATAGATAATATTCCAAATGTTGAAACAGACATTTTAAATTTTTATCTACAAAATGAGCTTATTTCAAATTTTCTGGCTGCAACAGGTCTCAAAAAAGGGCTGAAAAAGCTATTGATACATAAAACAATCAGCTGAAAGAACATTTTGCAAGTAATTAAGTGGCACCAGATGCGTAACATGATTGGCTATAAAAGGGATGTCTTAGAGAGGCCAGAGGCTCTCCAACCAGAGGTTTGCATAAAAAAATTGTGGAATACTTTAAAAACAATGTTCGTCAATGTCAAATTACAAAGGCTTTGAAGGTCTCATCATCGACCATGCATAACATGAAAAGATTCAGAGAAACTGGAAAAATCTCTGTGTGTAAGGGACAAGGCCAAAGACCTTTACTGGACGCCTGTGATCTTCGGGCCCTCAGACACCACTGCATCACTCCCCGGCATGATTCTGTCATTGACATTACTAAATGGGCCCAGGTATACTTCAAGAAACCACTGTCTCAAAACACAGTCCACCGTGCCATCCACAGATGCCACCTGAAACTCTATCATGCAAAAAAGAAGCCATTGTTGTGCATGATCTAGAAGTGCCACTGTGATCTGTGGGCCAAGGCTCATTTAAAACAGACTGTAGCAAAGTGGCAAAGTGTCCTGTGGTCAGACGAGTTCAAATTTGACATTCTTGTTGGAAATAATGGGCGGTGTGTCCTGTGGGATAAAGAGGAGACAGACCACTCCTCCTGTTATCAGTGTTCAGTTCAAAAGCCAGCAACTCCAATGGTATAGGGATGCATTAGTGAATATGGTGTGGGACACTTGTCATGTTTTAAAAAGCACCATGAATGTTTAAAGGTATATAAAAGATTTAGAGCAACATATGCTCCCCTCCAGATGACATCTATTCCAGGGAAGGCCTTGTGTATTTCAGCAAGACAATGCAAAACCACATACTGCAGCTATTGCAACAGCATGGCTTCATAGTAGTAGAGTCTGTGTGCTGAACTGGCCTGCCTGCAGTCCTGATCATTTACCGATTGAGAAAACATAATTAAAAGAAAAGTCCTTCAAAGGAGACCCAAAACTCTCCAGCAGCTGGAAGCCTTTATTAGACGAGTGGGATCAAATTCCAATGGCTTATCTCAAGAAACTTGCCTCCTCATTGCCCAGACGCCTCGCTCTGTGTTAAAAAGAAGAGGGGATGCTACACCATGGTAAACATGCCCCTGTCCTTACTTTTTTGAGACCTGTAACAGCGATCAAATTTGAAATGAGCTCATTTTGCAGATAAAATTGTAAAATTTCTCAGTTTCAACATTTGCTATGTTATCTCTGTTCTTTTGTGAATAAAATACTGGCTGGTGTGATTTGAAAGTCACAGCGTTTTGATTTTATTCACAATTTACACTTTGTCCCAACTATTTCAGAATTGGGGTTATATATGTAAAACTCCCTGGTCCTGCCATCTGACAGTTCTGTTCTGGCGAGTGTGCAGTCCATCTGGCTACAGCCCGGGATGCCACTGGCCGAGCACGCCCCCACATTCACGCTTAACCCATTTGAACTGAACTGCGCCATTCTGCTCTGAGCTATGTCCCACAGTCATAACCTTATCACCATCAATAAACCCGACCATTAGATTGCATTGTCTCTGCATTTGTTTATTGGTCTGAATCATGACAGTTTGATAATCTAAAAGTCAGGTCCACAGTCTTACCCATAAGGGACCAGTGTGGGAGCGGGCTTTCATTCCAACCAAGTGCTAACTCACCAGATTCTACTAATCAAGGCCTTTAGCTAAAACTCTAAGGGTCAATTAACAAAATGGTTGTCATGAAAGCCTGCACCCACACCAGTCCTTTCTAGGTAAGATAGAGGACCCCTGATTCAAAAGATTTGAGTGCAACATGTGTGTAGAAATAGAATGAATCGGAAGAGAGCAAATACTTTTTCACTGCACCGAGCACAAAAGGCTGCCACATATTCGCCTCATAGCCCGATGTATACAATAATTTTGTCCATTCCTTGGCCCTTCCAAAAATTTATCCCCGGCAAAGACTTCGCCGTACATATCTCTGCGCGCATTAACACAAAGGACCAACATGGGTAATCTGTTCATGTATTCAATAAATACTAACACCATTCCTTCAGATTGTCTCTGATAAAAACAACTGTGTGAGTACTAATTGTAAACACCCATATGTTCTCATTTACCTTACCGTAAGACACTGAATTAATAGCACTTATATGCGCCTCATGTTTTCAATGCATGAGGTAGCTAGTTAGCAAACTGTTCTTCCTTCTATTAAAGGTGAGGAGAGGGAAAAAAACAAAGAGACAAAGTGAGAAAGCTTTAAAAGCCCCTTATTTAACAGAACAGTATATAATTAGTATAGTGTAAAATAAGCCAGTTCACATTTAGCGCTGTAGTCTTCCACTGAATAATACAAAAATGATGCAGTCAGTTTCCAGCCACTAAAATGCCGTCCACATGTAATTACACCCATCAGCTTTGGAGAGAGAGAAAGAGCAGAGAGAGAGAGAGAGAGAGAGAGAGGAAAAAAAGAGATTTGTTCTGAGTATGACCTACTTTATACTTTTTAACTCTCTGTATTCCCCACTGAAACATAGCTTGAGGTGGACAATATTATAACAAAAATTGTTCTAAAATAGTATGTACTGCATTATTATATGCCCGCTCAAAGTGAAGTTTGGCTGTGCTAATTAGCTTCCAATCTCTGATATTCCATCCACTTCAAACTGAGTTGCAGGCGCTAAATGTGCCACATACAGAAGTGATACGAGGAAGCCAGTGCCATATTAATCAGCAACATCAGTAAGCATTTAAAAACAAAGGCCGCCTGCAGTATATTGTGATATCTGACTGAGGTGTAAAATTCAGGGGTCTCAAAGTTGCCAGGTGTTTATTGAACCCCATGAATCCAGCCTGTTAATTTCCCAGACGAGTTCAACATCCTGGCTGAATAATAGTGATGATTAGCGAATCCAGGTGGCTAGATCATAATTCCCTTCATGAACTTTGATTTTCCCCCTCTGGAGAGTGTCAGAATGCTGAGTTTGGTATGTGGCCAATTAAAGCACCACTG
Source organism: Gymnothorax reevesii (assembly GCA_029721435.1). Lineage (NCBI taxonomy): Eukaryota > Metazoa > Chordata > Actinopteri > Anguilliformes > Muraenidae > Gymnothorax > Gymnothorax reevesii. The sequence goes on from CM056592.1 coordinate 16,686,780, forward strand.
ATGCAGACCTGTCTTTTTATGCTGGTCTGACAGGCTCCTCTGGCCAGTCCTCCAGCTGGTTGCCTGTTATGGAAAAGAAAAGTACAGGTATATGCTAAGTGGTCTGCTCATCCATCAGGTGTCTCTGCAGCGCAGTGGCTGAATTGGCCAGAATAAGGTTTATTGCCTCAACCTGCATGTTACGTAAAACCAGTCCAGTTTGGAAAGTAAACAGCGGTACCCAATTCATTTTATAGCAGCCATTTTGTTTATGCTGAAATGCGCAAACACAAATGTCTGTCTGCAATGGTTCCAGAATGACTGCAATAAACAGAAAGTGAGATGGAACTATTATGGCACAATGTGATTTGATATTTATCAGAGCAATCTACTGACAAATTAATACCCTCAAGTGTTGTCTACTGTCAGAACAATAGCCCTTACAAACTAATTTGCAAAAATAAAATATGATTTTTCATAACCGCTGATATGATAGGCATGATTGTATCCCCTGTGCAAAAGTATTAGGAGATATAATGGATCAGCAGCCATTATTCCCTCGCCCCTGCGCTGGTTTCCACTGCAGAGATTTCCTCTGGACCTTGCTTAATGACAGAGCAAAACCTAGCATTTTTGGAAAAAATTGCATATGGATATGGCTCCGTGATTGTATTATGCTCCTACAGACCACAAATGTTCAGTGATTTTTATTTTTTATTTTAGAGTAGGAATGAGTATTGTCCGTCAAAACAGAATCATGGTTAATGATATTGGCAGTCATTGCCTATACCAGTAATCATGTATATGCGCCCACAGGGATACAACTGTGCTAGTGGGCGACCAAATTTTCGTTTTTTATTTTCATATATGAGAATTTGCCAAGGGATCAGAGATTTTTGCTGGCATGTCAGAAAATGATGTCTGATTCTAGAATCAATTTATCTCAATTTTGTTGAAATATAAGTGCTAATCCAATTTTTATATGTATATCATTTAAGTTAAGTGGCTTTCACAGTCTGTGCAACAGACAGGCGATGCGATATTTTCACAAATTACATGTGCTAATTTAATCTTGGTTCTTACCATTTGCGTGGGCGAACATATACACAGGCAGGATTAAGACTTTTTTTGATCAAAATATTTATATCTACGAGTAAATCTTTTCCTCAGACATTAGCTCGGTGGGTGTACCTGAGCTTATGTAAATAAGAAAATTCAGTGCACACATGCTGTGGAACTTTACCTCAGCTTTTGAAACAAGTCTTCAAATGAGTTTAAAACAGTGGAAGCTATTTACAGAAATAGTTTCATATTACTTCAATGTCCAACCACCAGCAAGGAAAGACATTTTCCCTTTTTATCTTCCCGGCATATAATACGGGGGGGGGATTTAGTCATGGGTGCGGTTGTCTGTCTGTCCCTCCGTCCATCTGCCCCTCTGTCTGTGAACATTTCGTTTCGTTTAAACTTTGAAACCGTTTAATATGTTTCAACAAAACTTGGTGGGCACATTCATCATGACTTGAAGTTGTGCCTTTTGCTATTCCAAAGTTGATGAATTTAGTATTTTTTCTGGTTTCCATGGGAACATTTTGAACTTAGAATTTTCGGGGGTATGGTTTTTTTCCGGAGCAGGTGGCATTTTTATTTTTTTTAACTGTGGGGCCGGGCGGATGTGCCATCTCTTGATGACTCGTTAAAGATTTTGCCTGCCATCACGGCCTGAGGGTTACATCTCTGCACTTGAATCAAACACAGTTGAGAAAACTCTCACAGTGGTTGTGGGAGTGATGGCAGGAGAAGAAGAATTCTATAGATTAGCAAGGAGTACTCACATGCCCTTCAAGCTCTGACTCATACCAATCAACTGGAATATAGCACAAGCTGTCACTCTCCAACAGTGCTCTGCCTGCTCTACATTCTCTCAGATCAGAGATCCTAAGGGGAACCCATTTACTAATGTCACACATCAGAACAGATTAAGTCTGAACACTTTTAGCATGCTCCTCAGAACCCTGAGTCAATAAACAGCGTACTGCGTGACTAGTGCAACTCTAAGAATCAGCAGGGTTACCCAAGCTCTGTCCTGAAGGGAGGTATTATCTCAATGGCTTGTGCTATAAAGGCATTTAGTCACCTTAACTCAAGCCGATGTTCTGTTGATTTATAACACAGCAGTGGAAGAAAGAACTTTGGAAACGGTAGTGGATTCCAGGGCAGTAGGACCAACAGCCTTGAGGTAAGATACAGTGGACATCCAGTAATAGCCAACAAAGGTCATTGAGATGTACTTCCTGTAGGTGTCTATCAGAGCCTCTTGAGGCAGATCTGGTTGCACTAGCCGCTCATCAACATCTGCAATGGTTGAATGAGGTTAGTTTTGTTACAATTAGAGGGAAAAGCAACCAGATGGTGCATCTCCAGGAACAGGGATGGGTATTTCTCCCCTTAAAGTACCCGACTGCGAGTGATGTTTGATGCTGCAGAGCAAGAGTTGCGCATTATTGAGGCGGCAGCACTTTACTTGACAGTGCAACAAGAAAAATATCTTTGTGCCTTGCCAACTTTCCACTCTCAGCTCAGAGAGCGAGGAAAACATGTATGGGTGAATTTAATCACCCGGTATGCTGTCGGCATGCAATTACACACTCTGTGTAGTTGTCAAAGGGAGCTTTTCTTATTTTGCTCAAATTGACTGACTTAAAGGAATGTGCTGTGGCCCGTGACTGGGACTATCAACACTGAATCAAAGATCAAATAAAACTTTTATGACAGCGGAAGGGGCTCCTTCAAATTTAAATGTCATATCTTTTGGACAGGTCTAGTATTGATTTAATTGCTCAGCATTGCTTGCTTCATTGGCTGTGACTTCACATGGAAAGTAGACAGCAAGATATTCTAAATGCAGTTGAATTCTTGACTTATACGGACAATAATTAGCAAAGAAGGGCCTGAATTTCTACTGTAAACCATTCCTCCAATTTAGCAGAGTCAAATTAAAGGAGAATGTCGGCATTTTTAGCACAAATTCATAAATTAATCTAATCTGAAATATGCTGAGGTAGACAATTCAATTAATATGAACTCTGCCCATTTCCAAATGTTCATGGACCTGACTGCACATGAGCGGTCCCCATGCAATCATAGAAATATTCATATCAGACCATCATGAAAGTCTTTTGTCATCCTCCTATTATTGATGATTGAATGGAGAGAAATCTATGTTTTCTTTGCAGCTTCTGAAAATACTTTACCTGAACGAGACATTCATTTTCACAACCGGCAGCATCGTTATCATGAGATCCTGGGTTCACGTGGTAGTTTTCACAACGGAAATTGCCTCAAATACTCAAACATACAGCATTTCTCTAAAAAGCTGCAAGTAATAGCTGAGGTTTATGTGTAGTATTAACATCCTTGTACTGCCTGGGCAAAGCACTGAGCATTCTGCAAATAATGCAGTAGCTCAAAATGACCAGGGCAGGATTTCCTGAAAATTTCATACTTTGAGATTAAACAATGTGACTGTTTTTATTTATATGGGTCCTAAAGCATCTTACCCAAGGGCTTTCTTGCACAGTGTGTTTGTATTAATGAGGAAATCACCAAATCCTGACCGCAAATCCAAATCCAGCCGTGCTTTTCCTTTGCCCGGGGTAATTCACTGATAAAATGAACAATTAGTGCTTTTGATTGGCCGGACTGGCTTTACACTTGACCTCCAGGTAAGGGGAGGGTGAAAATGAGCAGTTCTTGGACCATTAGGGCCATGATTTGATGATTTATAGCACAAGTCAATCAATAGAAGTGTGGGCCTGAATGAGGACATGCAGTAGACCTACTGTGGTGTGATCCTTCTGCCTCAACCCTTCAGCTCAGACCAGACCTGCCTCACCAAACCGCCGTGGACCTCAGCACCACTGACAGCCCTGGTGGGACTGGTTGCGGTGCCCGGCCACGGGGATTATAGGCGCCATAATTCAACCAACGGAATGGCCACATTTCAGAGCTGCTGACCAACTGCAACACAACATCTCAGAATGAGTTCCAGCCTATGTGAGCCCCCTGGGTCTCTTCAACTAGCAGTGCAGGCAAGGCCATGCGCAAGGAACTAATATTTCTCTTGTTTATTTGCGCACTTTTCAGACCCAAAGGAGGACACTCCTCTGGCCATACCTGGATCCCCAAATCCCATGTCAACCAGGAGATCTCTACACTACTGCTGAGGAAAACGCCCCACTCGAAGATTCTCTGTAAAATGCCCTTTCTGACATTTTGTGTGTTTATTTTATTATGAACACCTTTACGGGCATTTGCTAGCCAATTTTTCCGACCTTGTTTGTGCCTGGGCATGGTACCATCCCGTAGCACTAAATACTGTATGTGGGGGGAAAATACTGCACTTCTGAATTAGAGCACTTAACACCAGAGAGCTCACTTTACAGTACCAACATCCCAATTCTTAGGCATGTTTCCTACGAGTATGTGATGCTGTGATGGCAGTGAATATCTCTTACATTAAAAGTGTCCTATGCTGTATTTGATTATCACTCTTTTTATTTTTACAAAATAATTTACACTTGGCCTTTGCTCTTCCAAATGTGGCCCTACGCAGAGCTATTCTTTTGTTCAATATCTCTCGACTTTCCACCCTTATACTTATACAATGTATCTACAGCATTCGAAGAAGTCATGCAGCTCTCTCTGTGCAAATGAAGATGTGGTTTCTGTGCACGGTTCAAAAAGACGCCCACGCTAAAGTGACATGGTGATTCCCGACCCTGAAGAGGAGCGAAAAAACATACTCCCAGATGGGGGGGGGGGGAAGCAAAATTGCTATTTTGGCATCTCATCATATCGTTTCCTCAATGTTTCAACCATTTCTCTGCCAAGTGGATACAGTGCTTTCAAGGATTTGCAATTCTGGATTTGGGGAATGTCCCAATCCTTCAGTCCTCTCTATTTTTCTCACATATACGACACACGCAGAAATACACATAAACAAACACCCACATTCACACGCAAACCAATCGGGAGGGGGATTTTGTTTATAAGACCTTATATAAGTTTCATAATGTAAAACGAAAGCCAGACATGCAGTAAAAGACTTCAGCTCCGAATTCAAACTGGCTGAGCCATTCATTAATAAGAATGTTGTGTCCTCTTCAGCAATCACGATTTATGTGAATACTGCCAGACAAATATGAAGGGAATGTGTTCTTCCAAAAGCAGTCCAAGTAACTGAATTCTATTTCTACTATAAGTAAGCTGACAAAGTAGCGCAGTGTTGATCGTGACCTCTTCAAAAAACGAAGCTGAACCGCTTTGGCAAGAAATCTTTCATATTTGTACATTAAAGGCATTCGGGGGGCATAAGAATTCATGTCGACTCTCCACTTTTTTTTTTTTTTTTTTTGCAGACAGACGTACCCTCTGATGGACTTTGGCAGGCTGGCGTCTGCCGGTTTCAGTTATAATTACCTTCCCCCACACAGCTGTTCCTAAAAAACAACCTGCCGTCTTGCTGGCCTTTTGCTCCAAATCCGGGCCCACAAAGCATTATTAAACTTTGCATCCAATGTTCTCCCCCTTATGTGTTCAACCTCATTAAGGATGAATGGATTTTGCTGCAGTTTTTCATCAGGTCAGGATAAGGTGGGACAGTCTACCGATCAAGTTTAATCAAGATTCATAAGTTGGCGGTGGCCAAGGGGTGCAATCCTCATGTCTAATTATGAATCCTTGTTCCTAAAAATGAATCTTCATTTATTCATTCAAATCCCAATCCCCAAAAAGAAATCTGGGTTTTTATATGAAAATCCACTATAAATATAAATCTTTTACTAAAAAGGAATCTAAAGTTGAACCTCAGCGTCTAAAAAGAATTCTTGATTTTCAAATTTATGTCCACTTCTCCAAATAAGCTATTTTTTTTTTTTTTAATCTTGACTTACACATCAGTTTCTTACAAGAAATCTGGATTTCCACATTAAAATCCACTTTTCAAATTATGAATCTTTGTTTCTAAAAAGGAATCTTTATTTCTGCAATTGAATCTCTATTTCAAAAAAATGTCAGTGTTATGTTTTATCAGTACACTGTGTAGTGTGCACTGAAATAAAAGCGAAGGCGCTTGGATTCAAGTACAAAGAAATAAAGGCAGTGTTTATTAAAGTGAATAACGCTCAAACAAATGTGGGAAGCAACAATTTACAGTAAGATTTACAATACAGTACAGGAACCATCAACAAACAATTTTCTTCTTTTCAGTACAGAAGCATTTTGGCCTTAGCTTATAGCTATTGAGGCAGGCTATTTTTGAAGTGTGAGGGATTCAAATTCAGAGTTTCCTTTTATGGAATAAGGCTTTATATTTTAAAAAGTTGATTGCGATTTGGAAATCCATAATAAACCTTTTAGAACCGGGTTTAAATTAAGATTTATTGGAAAACAGAAAAACACATATTCTTCAGAATTCTCATCACACCCAGGCTCAAATAAAGTTTTCTTTTCAGAATCATTATACACTGACAATTGTTTAATTTTAGATGACAGATGTCATATAATGACAGAAACAGAGATTCCTTAAGAGAGCATTCTTACGAGGAAACGCAGCTCCAAGGGCTGCAGAGCTGTTAGTTTATATAGGAAGAGCCACAGGGCATGTGAGCAGTGGATTTATTTATTGATTCATTACATGTCTGACAACACTTCAGCACTTCCTTAAGGCTATACTGTGTCACTATTTGTATTCTTTCCTGAAAACGTATATGGATCATACACAATTCACTCACATTCTCATAGCTAAGGGCAATTTAGAGTCGCCAATTAGCCACGTGTATTGTGGGACTGTGGGAGGAAACCACATTACTGGCAGGAAATAAACGCAAACATCACCTCCCCAGGTAAATGGTGCTCACATACCCAGTTGATGCATGGGATACAAAAAAACAATGAGACTCACTGGACCAAGCGACCTTCAATTGATCCAAGGTCGAGTTCCAATGCTCACGTGTTCACTGCAGGCACTTTCAGTGGTGGGGTGAGGTTAGAGTGAGCACTGCAGCGGGATGCAATGAAATATATGGTGTGACAGATTCGTCACATAAGTATCAATTAATTTTATATGCTCTGACTCACTCTGCTGGTCTTAACGATTAGGCCCTTGTCAAAATTACTCAGATATCATTTCTTCCACATTCAGCTCATCAACAATGATGACATGCACATTTGTTATGAAATAGTGAAATGTTATTTTTTGCTTTATCCTTGGTCTATTTTCAGCTCATTTGTAAGCACTGGTTTGTACAAACCTAACCTGAGCCTACCAAATTGTTGGGCTAAGCTATTTAGAGGCGTGGTGATGGCTACTTCAGTGGAAAAAAAACAAGTTTTTAAAAGAACAGCATAAACTTGACAAACTACTCCATGAAACTGTTCACTGACAAGAATTATGTCCATGATTTTGACAGGATTGCAGTGTGAACTGAGAGGACTGTTGACAGTGTGACCAGATGTGAAGTGACAAATAACCCAACATTGAAAACATTTCATTTTAGACTAATAATAAAACTGTTCATGCCCAAAATTGATTTCTGAGGTCCGGATAAAGGGCACTGGCCGTTATGGCATTAAAATGACAGGTGAAGGAGGTCAGGTCTGTTTTTCTGTTGAGGCATAAAAAAAATAAAAAATAAAAGCAGTAAAAGTGAAAAAGAATGAACAAGAGTGTTTCACTTCTGGAGACTAAAACTCACGTGTCATTTCTGTGTTTTCTCTTTAGGCTACTGCTAATGGTTTTACCATAATAAAAATCTGTTATGGGGAAAGGACACAACATTAGTTTTGTTAATGTGTTTGAATAAATATCAATGTATCATTTAGGATAACTTAAAACATTTCAATTAAAATATTTCAGAGAAATACAGTGTATTGATTTAATACATAAGTCTTTCATTATGAAGCAACCACCTTATTATTATTGTTATTATTATTATTATACTCAGGTTTTACTTCCGTGCAATGAGGAGATTCCAGGTTTGGCTGGCCAGGACCTCTCTATGTGGAGTTTGCATGTTCTCCGCGTGAATGCATGGGTTTTCCTTGGGTAATCTAATTTCCCCCACCCTGAATACTCCCACGAGTGACCCTCACCAAGGCTCTGGCTTCAGAAGTGGCATTGGTCTTTGGGCGCTGCTCTGCGGCTGCTGCCAGGTCAGTAGGTTGGGTGAAATGCAGAGGAGAAATTACCCCATGGGGTTCAATAAAAGCATTTCTATCTCAGTCACAGGCAACCATTTTGTATTTATTCTTGTGTATGATATAAGAGTGTGTAATCAACGTACTTTATTAGGTTGAACTGAAATCACAGACTGTGGATCTGCGGCCTGAAACACACATCACATCATGATACTGGATTCTTTTTCCCCTCAGTGGGATTGAACAGTCCTATTAGCCTTCAAGGTCATATCGTTCAGGAGTAACCTGCAGGCTGTCCTGTATGCTGCCTTTTTTTCAGTCATTCTTATATTACAGACCTAGACCTACAGACCATTGAATTATTACAATTCTTCAAACTCTAGCACCAGTCTATTGACATCTGATTCAAGAGGTCATGTACTGCAATTCCTTGTCACGATCTTATGATCACATTGACCACTACTTAACTCTTATGGAAGCACACAGCCCACGCAGTGATATTTACAGTATTTTTCACTGTTAGCCACTGACTTTGAAAAAGGAGCAGGAAAGGCCCAGTGGCCACCCCACTTTTACATTCCCTCTATCCCAGCTAACTTCATGCAAAACGAATGCACAGCAAACAATAAAATATAGCTTCATCGAGCTATCAAAAACTATAAGCCCAAAATGACTATAAAAATATCCTGATCATTAGAAATCAAGGCAACTGAAAAAATTTCCCTGAATCAGGTCGAACAGTGAATTACGAGGTGACGCTACCCACAGTGACGAGTAGAACGTCCCATAAAGTGCACATAAATGCCACAATAATTGAAATCTTAAACACATGCTACTTAGCGGAATCGAAAGCTTGAACACATGCTACATAGCGGGGTCTCTGGCTCAGAAAATTCTTGAAATTCAATTGAAAAAAAGAAACTCAATAAGTTGAAAATAATTAAGAATAGGCCTTATTATGGGAGATAATACAATGTGTATGTTTTGAGTGATGCTTAACCTTCAATAAATAAAATGACCATTCAAAAACTGCATTTTGATTTTACTCTCATTGTCTTTGCCTAATATTAAAATATGTTAAATAGTCTGAGCCATTTAAAAATGAAAAATCAGTAAAAATGGAAGAAATCTGGAAGGGGCAAATACATTTTCACAGCCCCGTATCTGCACAATAATATTATTTCAACATATCTTGTTGACAAAAGATCCTTAAATTTCCTTGAATTAAATTTCTTAAATTTCCACAGTTTTTTTGTGGTGTTCACCGACTTAAGCAGATCCCGTAAAAGCCTGAGTAATGCTTCAGAAATTAATAGGAGATAGTTATTCCAATGCATAATTACATAATAAAGTATGCTCTAACAAGCTCCAAGGTCACCACATAATTGACCATAGGGTTACCCAGCACAGTAAGGATTTTTGATGGTGGACACCTGTCATAACCAGCAGCAAATAAGGTGTCGTCTGACAAGCCATTCCAAAATTCTGTCAAATGTAATCATATTCAATACAACAATTGGTGTCTCTTCTTCTGTCAAGAATTGCAGGCACATAAAACTTTTTCCCAATTTCTTACACCACAAATACACCACATTTTGTCCACGAAGGCAAAGAATTGAAAAGGGCTAAAAAAATAATAGACAAGCAATCAAAAATGGAGTATCGAAAAGGACCATTTTCTGCTCTCAGAGAGACACATTCCAGATGGCCCTATCAAAAGTGCTGAGGCGTCTAATGATACAAATGTTATTTATAATAATCAGCCATATGTTCCGCCTTTAATGTTCATATAAGCCCCTCAAAGCAGCATTAAATATTAATGCAACTTTCTGTTTAAACAGTTGATTTCAGTATTGAATATTTGCAACAATAGAAGCAGATCACAGCACTGCATTGTCCAAAACCCTCAATGGTACTTTATTCTGCACATTACCATGGCAAGGCCGCTAAAATATGCAGTGTCCAGGTATATTTAATTCATTACAATCAATGTCCAGCACAAAACAATGCCCAGATAGACCTTTAGAATAAATTAAGGCATAGGTTATGATAAACATTTTTTAAAATGTGTCTCCTAGCTCATACATACACAGTATGGCACAATAGCGGTCATGTAGCTACGAGGCAAAATATTGACTACTACCGTAAGAGAAGCATTTTTACTCGTGTCTGGAGTACAGAGAGCCACGCCCCATCAGCAAACTGAGAGTTGGCTATGCTCAGAGGGGGTGAACTGAGATACGTAACAAAAGAAATCAAAAATCTAAAGCTGAAACATAAATACTCATGATATGAATATTCCACAAATTGCAGTTGACAACTGAGTTTAAAAAAAAAGGAAAAAAAAATCTTGTTCTGAATCTTTAACAAAGCCACATTTTTTAAGGCCATGGGTTAGCCTTGTATCTTTGTCGATAATGTAGACAAAATAGGCACAAACAGCATATAACATAAAAATGAAAGAGAGTAGTTCGTTAATGCAGGGCCCAGTAAACCTTGTGGCAGGGTTATTCTCAGTGAGAAAACTGAATTTTTATTTTTGAACCACAGGGGGTCACAGGTGAAAGGTGTCTATCAACACAGTTTTGTGGTATTTAAAACCTCTTTTTGGTATTTTTCAGAATTATAAATTATCCAATTTTGTCTGTCACTTCACAGAATTGATGACATAATAAAGATGAGCAATCCCCAGACAATCTTGTGCTCGGCATTAGCTTCCCTCTCAATATTAGTCCGCGTTACAAAACAGACACGTTTTGTTTGCTTTTCTGGGGCACCCTGACAGCAAATTATCCTGCTTTTCCAAATGGAGCCGCATGCCCCTCTCCCTCTCACTTTCCATCAATTTGGCGGGCCTTATTTGGAGTCCATCTGAAATAGACAAGGAAAGGATTGATGGGATTCGCAAATGGGCAAAACGCTTACCCTTTTAAGTAGCCAGTCCCCGGGAGGAAGGGCTGAGGCGTTCCAGCTTAGGACTGTGAGGTAGGTTATATTACTCCTGTCAGTTATCCACCTGCTCGGCAGACGCCTGCCTTCAGCTTTTTCCGAGGCTGGTCCACCGGCTCCCTGACATTTCAATTCACCGAATGTCAACTTTCACACCGTGGAAAGAGATCAGCCTGGCAGCCGGCAGTACAGAACATGCTACGTGTTTCCCCGCATGCTGGAAACAGCACAGAGGCTTTTGTATGTGAGTGTGCATGTCGTGTGTGAATCTATATATTATGGTATATACCCCATTTAAAAGAGTGTAGTAGTAGTGCTATTTTATTTGGAAGAGCCAGTCAGCACCACAATTTACAGAAAAGCTTACTAGGCTACCCACGCCAAAGCCCTTCAAAAGCTCAACCACTGACTTTGCTCACAAAACTATCAAATATAATAATCCTGGGTCATAACATATGACAGAAGAGTGGGACACTACCTCAGGATCTCATAAAAATTTAATTCAGTACTCTGCACATTTACAAGCTAAATATCAGTATTGCAGCCCCAATTCCGAAATAGTTGGGACAAAGTGTAAATTCCCTGAAAAAGAAGACTTGATGGCATATATGTTGCTCCAAAACATAAATTATATATATATATATATATATATATATATATATATATATGAACACCAACTCTGAAATAGTTGGGACAAAGTGTAAATAGTGAATAAAATCTAAATGCAATGACTTTCAAATCACACCAGCCAGTATTTTATTCACAATAGAACAGAGATAACAGAAAATGTTGAAACTGAGAAATTTCACAATTGTATACACAAAATGAGCTCATTTTAAATTTGGTGGCTGCTACAGGTCTCAAAAAAGTTGGGACAGGGGCCTGTTTACCATGGTGTAGCATCCCCTCTTCTTTTTAACACAGAGTGGAGGCGTCTGGGCATTGAGGAGACAAGTTTCTTGAGTTTAGCCATTGGAATTTGATCCCACTCTTGTAATACAGGCTTCTGGCTTCTATAGACTTTTGGGTGTCCATTGACAGACTTAGTTAAATTATGTGCCAAATATTCTCAATCGCTGAAAGATCAGGACTACAGGCAGGTCAGTTCAGCACACTGACTCTTCTACTGCAAAGCCATCCTGTTGTAATAGTTGCAGTATGTGGATTTGCATTGTCCTGCTGCTGAAATACATAAGGTCTCCCCTGGAATAGATGTCATCTGGAGGGGAGCATATGTTGCTCTAAAACCTTTATATGTCTTTCAGCATTAATGGTGCTTTTTAAAACATGCAAGTGTCCAACACCATATGCACTAATGCATCCCCATAAAATCAGAGATGCTGGCTTTTGAACTGAACACTGATTACAGGAGGGGTGGTCTTTCCAACAAGAATGTCAAATTTGGACTTGTCTGACCACAGGACACTTTGCCACATTGCTACAGTCCGTTTTAAATGAGCCGTTTTAAATGATGTGGACCGTCCAGGAGCTATGACTGTTGTGATGAGGCGATGGACAGAGCTTGGCCTTTTATAAAACACAAACCAGATATTGATAGACGTAATTCAGACGTTTTTTCAGCCTTTTCGTTTGTCACTCATACTTAAGCAGACGTGTCTCAGACGTATTTAAACGTTACTAATGCTGTTCTAACTACCGTCCATGGCCAAAAAATTTGAATTTGCCACCGTATGGCACCGTCTGACGAAAATATTTAGACGGAGGCAAAAAACCTGGGGGGAATGACAAAAAAAAAAAAAAAAACTGGCTGTCACATGCATTCCACGAGTTTCTGTGAACTTAGCAATGGCAAATCACTTTCAAAATTTTCTTTTCATTGAAGGAATACAAAAACCTTCTGGTTTTAATTGGCTATGCATGACTCTGTGGACAGATAAGCATTTTTGATGATTATTTCCACCCTCAGGGAGTCTAAAGTGTTGAAATGAGGGCTTGGAGGATGATCATGATTATTAAGAATACTTGCGGCCTTGAACAGCACTTGTTTATGTAGTTGGTGCAGAGTGTACTGACGACAGGAAATTACTTGGGGCTAATTCCATAGCTCAAGTTGTTTGACGTTTGTAGATTTTATATTCCTCAGCCACCTTGAAAATGCTTAAAGTGCAAAAATAATAGGACAGTGACCTAGTTTGGCCTCAAAAGGTGCGACCACAGCAGGCGTAGTTCCGACAGAGCGCACAGTCAAATGCGTCAAAATTGAATAGATTTAAGTTTATTTTACCATAATTTCAGCAGTTTAGTCTCTCGAGATTCAAAATCTATTATGCACGTTAGAAATGGCCAACAAGCTGCTGAAATACCTACTATGGGCAATGACTCACATGAAAACATACATATGACAAATAAGGATAATACATTTTTACACTGAATACTTAAAGGAGAGACCCAGGTAGACATCATAAAACAACCAAAAAGCACAGTGACAGTCTCAAACCTCACTGAATTCTAGATCTTTCACAGCAGCTTTAAATTCATTTAAAGTGATAAGCTCCCTCAATTTAAAATGCTTTTGGGGATCACTCCTAGAAGCAGGAGCAGTGGATTTTGAGGCCTTTTTCTTAAGCTCTATACAGACCTTTGGGACAAGTAATGAAATATACACCAATTAGTGAAAGCAGTATTGATATTTTGAGGGATGATATGCTTAAACAGGTAAGAAGGGAGCTGCCCCAATATGGCTTTATAAACAAAAATATACTAATGAGGCGATATGCGGCTAGCTAAGCTAGGCCATCTTACTTCAGTCCATGGTTTTTGAGACGTGCAATCGCTCCAGCATACCATAACGTGCCGAAACAGCCGAGGGAAAGAGTTGTAGACCATGTGCCTGACATACCTTAAACCAAAAACCAAGCGCCTCGTAACGCTCGAGTGAAAATAGCACACCTTCCGTTTACTGAACCACATGCATGGCTAACCATTTGTACAATGTAAACAAACCATATACAGCCACTAGCCCTGTGAAAGTCATTTCTTTGGCGATTTGGTTGGCTAATCGTGACCATTGGATGAGCATTGCCTGTCACCTTGACACTGACTAATCAGAATGCATTTTACTTCTGACGATATTAGTTTGGTGAAATGTGGTATCGTCATGTCCAAAGGGGAACAAACAAAGACAATCCATTCCACTAGAAAGCCTTAAAAGCACCTGAAATGGGCTCTAACCAATCCCAGTTTACGTCGCTTCTCATTTCATTACAGTAGATTATACAGTGATGTTGAGGCCTCGACTAAGGCTGACAGAGGCTTATAACAGCCAACCACAGACAAACGGCAACTTTTATAGAGACTGATATCCAAGGCAAGGAATTCAAACTGTTTATGCACTGATTCAGATATTAAAATGTTTGCATGAAATTTAATTTCAAATAAATAACTATACCATCCCTCATTTGAGGCCAATCCACGCAAAAAAAGGATTTTAGCTTTTGATGAAAATGTCGCCATCCAAGATAGACTTACTTAACCATCATTCAGTCAAAACAATTACATCAGCGTCTGGTGATCCAACCCAGATCTTAATTGTCATTCTTGGCAGGCAGATTTCTGACATTTAAGTGCACAATACCCAAACCAGATGTCTTTTATCAGACAGTGTTTGTAAGCATTGTGTATCAGGGCCTGGATTTGGGATATCAGGAGGAACATAAAAACAACACATCTCAAATTAGTGCCTTTACATGAAGAGTCCCCCTCACCTCTGGCATTTAAAAAGTCTATACCCCAATAGCAGTCGCGTCTGGCCCAGATCCAGTTTCAAGCCGGCGCTGCTAGGCGACTGCTGGCATGTCAAATAGTATGTTGACCGGATGTGGGCCAGTTCTGGCGATGATGGCACCGTACCTGTGATGGCATGCCACGTGCAGGCCGATTGTGTCCGCAGCTGGCCCATGTGTGGGCCAGCTCAGGCAAACCAGTTCTGGGGTACTAAAGGGCCATTGTTCTTGCTGTATGAGGGCCAGAACTGGGCATGTAAAGTGCATTATGTGGGCCAGACCTGGGCCAGGCCAATATTGCTATATGGGGAAGTGAGTCCACTAGCAAAATGAAGTCTTGCAGCAGCAACAACAACAGACTCTGCAGATGCTACAAGTTCTTCGAAAGTTAAAAGCAAAAGCAATAATAACGGCTAGACATTGGGCCTGTTGCCCCAGCTGCCGTAAACAAATTGATGTTAAGGCTCGGGACAATCAGATTCCCTCACCCAGGTCGGATTTTCATCATCCAAGACTCAGATCATTAACAAACAGAATGAAATCCATAAGAATTTCATCTTGATGCCAAGAAATTGATATCACGCAGAAAGAGAAAAGTAGAATTTTTCCCTCAGCATGTGCTGTGAAGTGTAGACGAGATGCGCTTCTCTTTCAGTAAAAGGCTTTGAACGCAATAATGCAGCAGAACACTTGCAGAATCCAAATCCAGTGGATATATTTTCAGGTCCAGTCACAACAAAACTGGTCCACTTAATTTAACTAAGGTCTGGAGCTTGAATACCAAGTCTTCCCTGCATTTGCCGCAGTGATTCTTAGGAGAGTAATATGTTGTATTATAGGCCCCTTCCATCTCTCAGGCATTTCCAAGGTGTACCCAAGACAGTAAAAAATATAAATCCAATAAAGGTTTTACACCCTATTTCAGTGTAAAAATTTTCACAACACGGAAATGGTAGACCGTTCTTTTAAAATGTAAAATGTGGGTAAAACTGATAAAAATTAAAGTGATAATAGATGCTGACTCCCAGCCAATCAGACTGCGCATTACTCAGCTGGCTGCTCAGCTGACTACGCCAACCAAATTTAGTCTGCTCATTACATACATGTAAAAGAGCAAAGGAAATAGGCACAATGAGATAAATAAGTAAAAAGCAGGGAACAAAAAACAAACAAGAAACAAACAGACAAATAAACAGGTTCAATAAGTGCAGCATTAGTGGAAAAAACCTGGGAGGTTTTAGCGTAGAAATGCAAATGAGTTAAAATTGGTTTTTCAGGCGAGGTTTGAATGATTCCATGGAAGAAGCTGATCTGACTGACCCAGGGAGGCAGTTCCACAGTTCAGGAGCTAAAACAGTGAAAGCGCTTTCAGCCCTTAGTTGACGATTGGACCTCGGAACAACCAAGGATGTGTTTCCCGAAATCACTGACGCTAACTTGCATAGTTGGACCCATTGACTGTGAATGGACACACTACGTAAGTTGCTAACTTAGTTAGCAACAACACTTTTGGGAAACGCACCCCAGAAGGCTCTTGTCAGACCACCTGAGGGACCTAGAAGTATTATGGGCATAGGAGGGCTTTGATGTAGGTGGGGGACAGTCCATTCAGGGCTTTCAAAAAACAAACAAAAAGATATAAAATTCTACCCTGAACTTTACTGGTTTGCAGTGCTTAATTCATAAACTGCTTGTTTTTTACTTTATCAT
This sequence comes from Gymnothorax reevesii, assembly GCA_029721435.1. Classification (NCBI taxonomy): domain Eukaryota; kingdom Metazoa; phylum Chordata; class Actinopteri; order Anguilliformes; family Muraenidae; genus Gymnothorax; species Gymnothorax reevesii. Next base: position 16,703,360 of record CM056592.1, read on the forward strand.
TGAATGTAATAACTGGTTTGTTTGTCTTATTGGTCAAAAGCAATATTGTAATATCAGTGTCATTGTGGCATAGCTGTGTCTTGACCTCTGGGACGTTCATGTAGCACTTCTTGCATGCAGCTCCATGCGTTAATGGATGGACATGCAGGCCGCTTCCAGAACATGCCATGTGGCCAGTCATTAACTTGTTGCCGCGTCATACGTTTGTTGTGCTGATTGCTCATTGTCTGTTGTTTTTGATGAAAATGGTCGTGGAAGAAGTGAAAATGAGAGAATATTGCATGAAGGGAATGGACATACTGTTAACATGAAAAGGTAATGGATGAATTCCATTGGTGACGGACTGGATTTTACATGCTGGCCTACACTCTATTGAGATTGTGAATGAATGACTCACCAGGCTGACTTTGCCTGACTTTAAAAAGTCATTTCTCATTCTCGAGTGACAAACTAAAGTCTAATGGCTTTCGTTGGTTAAAAGGTAAAGATCTGCCCTGTGTGATGAGATTGCCAAGAGACTTTATATTCATCGGGACATTTCCTTGTTTTGGTGGCTGTGCTTCGTGGCTTAAAGCAAATTTTACAATTTCCATTCCAAAAAGAAGATTCAATCTTGGCTATGTTATAAATTCCAGGATGGTTGCACTCCTATTGACTTTTAATAGCTTTGCTGTTGCCTCAGGTCCTTTTTTCTTCTTCCTTTTTTTCTACGGAAGGGCATGACCGGCATTCTGTGGGCCGGCATTTCCAGTTCTGTTACACATACTATTTCTATGGAAGGTGTCTTGATATACTCTCACATGCTGTCACCTTGAGGTCACAAGGTCACAGTTCCAATACATAACTGGGAACCGCTCAAGAAGATATGCAGTAGCAATGAGAGTTACCCTCCAGACTCAGGGATCTAAAGGGTCACACCGGCTTGAAAAGAAATCCGGTGAGCTAATGCAGTTGTGTACTTCTGGCATAGTATAGGAAGGATAAAGAACTTCATTCAGAGATAAGTTATACGATATAGAGGAATGAATCCAATATACAGATGTTCTTAGTTTATAAAGCTTTTGGATTTGTTCAAAAGGCTGAAAAGCCTGTCACATGCAGTTAAGATCAAGAATGAATTGAATATACCAGAGCCACCTGACTATGACATAAAAACTCCTGAATACTGTGGCTACTCTCTGATACATGAACATGCAATAAACAGCCATACCCCATTTTCACATTAAAAAAATGCATTTGCAAAACCACAAGACTTATGGCATATCTGCCATTCTGCCAAGTTCTGCACATATTTTGATTTAGTTCATGTTCCCTATGCAATTTTAGATATCCATTTTTGAGAGAGTGGTGCAATCCACAAATAGACTGTATTCCACATCGCAAAAGCAGTAACACTGAATGAGCATATGTTTTTGGTTAATTGCTTTGCTTTTATGAATGATTATCACATATTCTTTCACGTTCGTTTTTTTAGGATTGTGTCATAAAAATTTAAATCTGTTTTTCATTATTTCATGGCTGGAATGTCTGAGTGTTGGGTCCTGGCAGTTTAATAGCTGTCTGAGTACAAATGCCAATGTGCTAGAAGCTGAACGGTGAGACTGTGGATCATCTGCATTAAAATATGCAGTTACTTGGCATCATCAACCTCATTGAATTTCTGAAAAGAAATATAAAACCCCCTATATCCTCCTCCATTATTTAGCACTCGCATTTTTGAGTGTATTTGGAAAACATTGGAAAAAAATGTGTGACAGTGACTCAGAGTATTATGGGAAGGAAGACAAAAGGATTTTTTTCTCTCTTATTCAAATGATTGTCACTTAACATCTGCCGATATTTTTAAATACCTTACAGTATAATTACAGTGATGAATCTTTGTGTTGTACGTGAATTGGCCGTTTCTCTGAAAGACGCAGTTCCGCAAAACTGAAATTCGAGAGTGAAGGTACTAATTTACATGAAAATGGGTGTTAAACGGGAAAAAAACCCTTCATTTCCATACCAAACATGCAGAGTGCATATTTAACAGTGAGTTGGCACTTGCCGAAAAAAAAAAAGAAAAACATACCTGGAACAACTCCTCAGAGAAATTAATGTATTCATCATTAGTCCCATACTGAATTTACCCACCACCATGTCAACGGCAGTGGACTGCTAACGCTTTCGCTAAAACCTTTCAATATAAATATGATTAAATAAACAAAGCTGTGTGCTGCTTCCATGCTGCACTGTGATATCCTGACAAACTGCATGGTGCTGATGAGACTTCAAGGTTAATTAAGGTAGTGTTTAATTTTATCTGCTTTTTATATAACCATGCTAGCTCCAGGGAAGACAAACTCATATTCAGTATGGGGAGTTGGGTAATTTGAAATAGTCACACGTATGTTCTGAGAGGCACAAATGGTAGAATTACACAACAAGGTCATATGTTATTTTAAATTTGTGGAAAATATACAGTACAAAATTTAATACAATGCTTCAGGCAAGAACTTGTTTGTGTTAGGTTTATACAGGAAGGATATACAGAGACCTGGAAACAGGGTTGTTAAGAGGGTTGGGGCTTTCTGAGCTGTTCTTCCTTGTTTTATTTTTTCCTGTAATAATCTGTATTTGAATAAAGTAGGGCTAGTGTAAGCATATTCCAAAATCACATCCCAGTTCTTTCTTTATTCAGCATTATTCTTCTCTTTAATTCCAACAAATAATAGGATGCCAATAATTTTGGAAGGCATTGTGTACCAAGAATGAAGTATTAAATATGGTTTAAGGGCATTTAAAGTCGATTCCCATTGGTTTTGTATATCAGCCAATCAGCGATGCCGCACCTGTGCAAACAAACCGAAATAGAAGGATTATCTTTGCACGTACACAAGACATTGGTTAATATGAATGATATTGGTCATGTGACAATGCAACATGTCAACAAAAGCAAGTGATTTGTTTGTAAAAATTGGATGTTCAACGTCCCATCTGAGAATCGACTTTAGATTCTTTAATCATTAAAACATAACTACTAGCAGGTGGGGGTCTCTAGGACCCAGGGAGAAACAGTTGTGGTGGGCACCCAGCAAGGGGGTGTTAGCGAAAAGGCGTTATTGGTGCACTTCATTCCTGCTGTATGATTGCTTGTGTGTACACTGTCTCGTGATTAGTCAAAACAAACCCACTCTGTTCCAATTTTAAGTATTTTTATTGTCAAGGTAATGGAGTGGTGCAAGTTTCCCCAGAAGTATCATATTTTAAATGATTGATTTTATCGACAAGAAGTGAGAATCCACTGATAACGTTACTATGTCACTAAGGGGTCCTAACAGCTTGAATTGACTGCATTTTCAGCGAAAAAGTTCTGAAAAACAATGCAAATGCATGGCTTGTTTTCTATGTCCAAACAAATACTTAGCATATGCTTTGTTTAATTTATTTACAAGCAAGTGCTTATTGCTGTTTAGTTTTATTTTGTTTCACTCACAGGATAGTGTTAAGTTTGCTGTGGCCCTAGCAGTTTTTGAGAGTTTCCTGTTAGGGTAAAGGAGAATTCAATTTCTGTGTGGTTTGGAAAATACCTCCAGTGCATTGGCCTGCTGACTAGCTGGCTGTGTAGCCATAGCAAGGTGCTCTTTTATGTTTTTATGTAACAGACTTATTTTAAATACACCAGCCTGTCTTAGCTCTTCAACCGCATCCAGTGCTCGGCTTTGTTGGTGAAGAACACTTGTGGTGGTTAAATTGGTCAGCTTCTCTTCTCTATATAGGCATCACATATGCATGCCAAGACATGGAATGAGTGAAAAAGAGCAAAAAAAAAAAAAAGAATGAGGATTGGACTAAAATGCTGATTTTCAGTTGCCTTTCACATTGAAAATTTCACTCAAAATGCAGCTCCTTGAAGATCATTGTGTGCCACTATTGTGAAAGCTCACGTTTTTATTCATCTTTCAAATGCGCACTTACAGTCGACTTGGCAGCGCATATAATGGTCTGCAGCTGCAGAGCATCTTCCTGGATCTCAATTTCTAATTTCCTAAGTCACAATTCCTCACTCAAAATGCCGATACATGGCTTTCAGATCATGATGAGTGTTATTTCAAGCAACGAGGAACAACATTTCTTAAGACCCAGGGGAACTTGCATACAATAAAGCACTGCTATGTGTTTTTTCTTTCATTCTATATAAATTCAAGAAAAGGCAATGGTGAAAATGTTTGCTTTGTCTGACACAAGGATGAGCGAGGAACAGAGCAACAAGCGCTCCCTCTCTCAATTACGGACCTCTGCTTTCTGTTGGTTTGCGCCGACGTCGCTGAAATTCTGTTGAAGGCGATTATTTTTCAAAACATTACGATTCATGCTGTTATACCATAAGCAGCAGTGAAGGTCCTCTCAGTGCCCTGAGCCTTGTATTTATACTTGGCTCAACAAAGACTAGCTTGGTTTACTCTGAATATGGCTGCACAGCTTGCTGACCCGTTTCTTCCATCCGGTTCTGCATTAATGCACACATGGTCCTCTCATGTGTGAAGAGTAGGGCATATGGCAGTCAGAGGACAATGTTAGCCGAAGACACAATTAGGTGCTTGAGTGAATGGAAAATAGTCAGAAAGATCCTACCTACAGAGGAAAAGAGACATAACTTCTACTGAATATTCCCTCATCTCAAGAAATAACCTTTCAAAAAAAGAAAAAAAAAATCAAGCTTGTAACAGGCTGGTCGTAACACAAAAAGCCAGAGAATATGTTTGAACTTTAGTTGACGAATTTTTTATGTTTGTACTCTGTTCTCTGATTCTGAGGTATCATAAAAATAGAGACCAATATGAAATAAAAATGAGAATTCTTAATGCATTAAATTGTTCACTGAGTGAAATTTATCCATGAACAAGAGCTTTTCAATTCAAGTATTGGCAGTTGAAGTACTGGATATTGTGCAAACCGGAATAGATGTTCAGGCTGGTTTGTGCTGTATGACGTCATCCTATATATATATATATATATATATATATATACATATATATATTTACACACACACACACACACACACACTCTCTCTCTCTACTGGTCAAAGGTTTTAGGACACCCCAATTTTTTCCGTTTTTTTATTGAAAATTATGCAGTTCCAGTCCAACGAATAGTTTGAAACGGTACAAAGGTAAGTAGGCAACTGTCAGAGGTTTTAAACAAAAGGTTTTTTTGTATGCCGTCGAGTAGTTAAAAGGATGGTTCCTCAGTGTGTGACATCAACTGTCAAACATGGAGGAGGGAGCGTGATGGTCTGGGGCTGCTTTGCTGGATCCAGGGTCAGTGACTTACAGAGTAAAAGGCACCCTGAACCAAAAATGGCTGCCACAGCATCCTGCAGCGCTATGCAGTACCCTCTAGTATGCGCCTCGTTGGTCAGGGGTTCATCCTGTTGCAAGATAATGATCAAAAACATAAGTCCAAGCTCTGCCAGAATTACCTTGGGAAAAAAGAACAAGATGGTGAGCTTGAAAACATGGAGTAACCAGCACAGTCTCCAGACTTAAACCCCAGCGAGATGGTTTGGGATGAACTGAACAGAAGAGTGAAAGCAAAGCAACCTACAAGTGCCACACATTTATGGGAACTTCTGCAACAGAGTTGGGAAGAACTTTCTGAGGAGTATTGGATTTCCATTGTAGAAAGAATGCCACCAGTGTGATCAGCTGTTATATCTGCCAAAGGTGGGTCCTTTGAGTCAAAAGTTTAAAATATATTTTGGTTCATAAATTGAGTCCATGATTTCTTTTTTAAATTCGATTGTTAATTTGTTCTGTCCTGTTTATGCATTCATTCCAGAGTATGATGAGACATTAACCGGTAGTATGTGTGTGTGTGTGTGTGTGTATACACTGCTCAAAAAAATAAGGGGAACACTTATTGTTCACTTAATTTTGAAACTGAGAAATTTTACAATTGTATACACAAAATGAGCTCATTTTAAATTTGATGGCTGCTACAGGTCTCAAAAAAGTTGGGACAGGGGCCTGTTTACCATGGTGTAGTATCCCCTCTTCTTTTTAACACAGAGTGCAGGCGACTGGGCATTGAGGAGACAAGTTTCTTGAGTTTAGAATTGGAAATGGAATTTGATCCCACTCTTGTTTAATACAGGCTTCCAGCTGCTGGAGAGCTTTGGGTCTCCTTTGAAGGACTTTTCGTTCAATTATGTGCCAAATGTTCTCAATTGGTGAAAGATCAGGACTGCAGGCAGGCCAGTTCAGCACACGGCCTCTTCTACTGCAAAGCCATGCTGTTGTAATAGCTGCAGTATGTGGTTTTGCATTACACACACATCTGAAATACACAAGGCCTTCCCTGGAATAGATGTCATCTGGAGGGGAGCACATGTTGCTCTAAAACCTTTTTTATACCTTTCAAAATTCATGGTGCTTTTTAAAACATGCAAGTGTCCCGCACTAATGCATCCCCCTACCATTAGAGATGCTGGCTTTTGAACTGAACGCTGATAACAGGAGGTGTGGTCTTTCTCCTCGTTAACCAGGAGGACACGACGCTAATGATTTCCAACAAGAATGTCAAATTTGGACTTGTCTGACCACAGGACACTTTGCCACTTTGCTACAGTTTATTTGAAATGAGCCTTGGCCCACAGAACACGGCGGCGCTTCTGGATCATGCTCAACAATGGCTTCCTTTTTGCATGATAGAGTTTTAAGTGGCATCTGTGGATGGCACAGACTGTGTTTACAGATAGTGGTTTCTTGAAGTATTCCTGGGCTCATTTGTTATTGTCAATGACAGAATCATGTCGGTGAGTGATGCAGTGGTGTCTGAGGGCCGGAAGATCACAGGCGTCCAGCAAAGGGCTTCGGCCTTGTCTCTTACACACAGAGATTTTTCCAGTTTATTTGAATCTTTTGATGATGTCGATGATGAGACCTTCAAAGCCTTTGCAATTTGGCATTGAGGAACATTGTTTTAAAAGTATTCCAATTTTTTTCACACAAGCCTTCACAGGTTGGAGAGCCTCTGGCCATCTTTATTACTGAGAGACTCAGCCTCTCTTAGACATCCCTTTTATAGCCAATCATGTCACACACCTGATGCCAGTTAACTCAATTACTTGCTAAAGGTTCCTTCAGCCGATTCTCTTGTATATTAATGGCTTTTTCAGCCCGTTGTTGCCTGTGTCCCAACTTTTTTGAGACCTGTTGCACCCGGAAAATTTGAAATGAGCTCATTTTGTGGATAAAAATGCAAAATGTCTCAGTTTCAACATTTGAAATGTTATCTATGTTCTATTGTAAATGGCATATTGGCTCATGCGATCTGAAAGTTATTGCATTTTGCTTTTATTCACAATTTACAGTTTGTCCAAACTATTTCGGAATTTTATATATTATATTATATATCATTCAGCATTAATGTGCAAGCTGCCCATGCCATGTGCATTAGTGAAGCGCCATACTATCATGGGTACTGTCTTTTGAATCGTGTGCTGATAACTACCCTGATGGTTCCTCTCCTCTTTAGCCTAAAGGATGCCATGGCCTTGCTTTCCAACAGGAATTTCAGGAATTTCACCTTTTGATTGGTTAGACCACAGGACAGTTTTTCACTTCATCCCAGTCCATTTTAAATGAGCTCAGGGCCAGAGAAGACGACAGCAGTTCTGAATATGATTTTTTGCCCTCACTTGGTGGAGTTTTAGTTTGTATTTGTGGTTGCAGCGACATACTGTGTTCGCTGACAGTGTCTTTCAGAGGTGTTCCTGAGCCCAAGCAGTGATGTCCACTACAATCCAGACAATCCTGTCTGTTTTTAATGGAGTGCTGCCAGATAGCCTGAAGATCACATCCATTCAATTTTAGTGTTCTGCCTTACCCATTGTGTACAGACGTTCTTTTCTGGATTTTCTAAATCTTTTAATTAAATTCATACATTACCATGTTGATTAAATCCCCCATTTGTTTTGCATTTTGCATCAGAGTTGGGTTCAAGTACTTTCAAGTACTTTCAAGAATTGGATGCAAGTATTTTTTTTGAAATACCAATGTGCTTGCACTTGTATTGGAGTACTTCCTATTAATGCCTAAACTACTTATAGGTATATTATAATACCTAATAATAAATACATGTACTTGTATTCAAGTACTTTTCAGAGTTCTTGACCAATCGGTCTCCTGAGTGCTGACAGAGATTGGTCAAGTACTTTGAAAAGTACTTGGATACAAGTACATGTACTTATTATTTGGTATTATTAGGCCTAATGCCTAATATTAGGCATTATTAGGTAGTACTCAAATACAAATACAAGCACTATGGTATGTAAAAAAAAATGCTTGCATACAATTCGCAAAAGTACTTGAAAGTACCTGGACCCAACTGTGTTTTGCATTAAGATGTTATTCTTCAATTGTTGAACTATTTGCCCACATAAACTTTCACGAGGAAGTGAAGTCCTGGCCATCTTCACTTCTGCAAGTCTCATCCTGGCTGGGATGTTCTTTTTAGTCGCAATCATGTTATTGACCTGTCGCCAATGACCCTAATTACCTGTTAGATATTCCACTGCTTGCATTTTTTTTTTCATCATGCTAAATTTTTAGTCTATTATTGCCCCCGTCCCAACTTTTTTGAAATGTGTTTCTGGCATGAAATTCACAATGAGCAGATGTTTTTCAAAAAGCAATGAAATTTCCCAGTGACCACATTTGACATTTTGTGTTAATACCAAATTCAATAAAATACAGCATTTAAATTATAGCTGGTGCGCAGCAATGGTTGGGGATTGGCAATTTTAGGCAAAATTAGGCAATTCTGAGCAACAAGCAGAGTGTAGAAAGATGAAAAAAGGTGGCATTCTAATGTGTATTTTACATCAGTTGTGGTTTGAAGTCACAATTTCTGGCGTAAGAGACTATGCTCTATCTCACTGAGCTAATTGGCAAATGGACATGCCACTTGTAGCTTCACAAATTGACTAAGCCAGCCACCTGTGTGCAAGACAGCAGCTGTTAGCGTGTGAAAGCAGATTTCAAACGGCTGTCAAAAAAAAAAAGTGAAAAACTGATGTTTAAAAACGCCATTTTTGCATTGACTCCAATTGTTTGCATGAGAGCGAAATTCAAAATGCTGTAAAAAATTCAGTTTTTGAGATAAAATTTTGATATTTTCCATGCCTTCAAAATTTTGCCATTTTTTTACTGAACATTGAAAATGTATTCTAGCAAGAATTTGCAAGTTTATGTTAACAATACCATTTACAGTCAAACATTTTGAGGCACTGTAGGCTCAATATTTGTTTGGTGTCAATTGAGCAAAAATTGTGGGAGTAGATAGGTTTAATTAGTTTTACTGTTTTTGAAAAAAAAAAAAACAGAGAGATTGACTTCATAATTTGCAATAGGTTTAAATGTACAAAAGTTTCTTCAGTATTGGGGCTACATTTCGGTGAAAGTTGCAAATCTGTAGCACATATGGTTGATTTGTGGGGAATTTTGAAAATTTTGAACTTTAGAGGGTTGATGTAGCGCCACCATCAGGACTATGGGCCTGTTTTTGCAGCTGCTGCAATCTGGCATGAGACTGAACCTTTGTGCAAAGTTTGGTGATTTTTTTGTGCAGGGAAGCAGGATTTCCTCAGAGGAAGAAGAAGAAAAAAGAAGAAAGAAGAACATGCAGGATAACAATAGGGTCCTAATGATTCGCAATTATTGCATTTACATTTTACATAACTTTTGGAAATGTGGTTGAGTCATGCCGTGCACCTGTATGGAAGCATTTGCATTTCTAATGTTTCTCCACCAATTTATTGGGAGTCTTAACTTAATTTGTCTCCCATCTGCAAATACAATATATCACAAATATATCCTCAAGTGATTTTCCATTTTGTCATTTTCAAAAGGAGTTAATCCTCAAACTGCAAAGGTACCCTTTAGCACCACTGTTTGGAAAGGCATAATACCAGCCAGGCCACTGAGCATACACAGGTAAATACAGATATATGAGTCAGAAAAATAAGGATACATTCTAAAGTTCAAATAAAGCAGAGGGACTTGGTTATTTTCACAGACACCACCACATCTTTCATTCTTGGCATAATACTGCCTTGAGTCAATCAAAATTTTCAGGTCTGTCTCAAACATCTGAACATTTTCACTTAATGTGATGGAGCTTAACAATGGGAGAGAAAACACATTTACTGAATGGCTTTGGGGGATGAGACAAGGCTGTGCTTTATGAGAGGAGATCTGAATGTGTTCTGCTTTCTTAAAACTCTATTTTTCTAAGTCACCCACCCTCAAGCGTTATATTGCGGTGGTTTTATAGTGCGCCGAGAAAAATAGAGCTAAATGGTCAGTCTCGCAGTAATGAGCATTATTGCGGCTAAGGTCTGAGTCAAATCTTCAAAGTGGGACTCTGGAGTCGTGTCTTGTTTGCCTCAGCATGGCATTTTGCTTGCTTCAACCCTTGTTCATCAATGTCAGTTGTGTGTTTATGACACATGGTAATGAGGTTTTAAAAGGGAAGCAGACGCCCATATTTGTCACCATTGTCCTCTCACTGAACTTCTGACTTCTTTCTGTCCAGGTTTGTGGATGACTTGCCAGGCCAATGGCCTAAGCAGTAATCTACATGGTTAGTATATGTTACCTGTGTTAAATCTAGGTGAGGTCTGCATTTCACTCCTGTATTTCAGGGCTGTATGTTGCAAATCCGGTGGGCACATTTTCTGCTCGGAGCCTCCTGTCCCCCTTAGCAGCGGTTGGTTAACTGTGGCAATGGAGCAGTGCACCCGCTGCCTTAGTAATGAATCCTGACAGAATCTATTCCGCGGACAAAGAAACTTTATACAATTCAACATTTCACATATTTAACAATCGATAAGTGGCATGTTTCTTATAATTGGCAAAAAATGCCTTTGTTCAGTGTCACACAACAACACCCCTCCCACCCGCAAACCAAATCCTTGATGGTGACAGATCGCTCTGCTGGTTTCCCTATTTGTCTTGTTTGTTTTTTTTTTAGAATTTAAAACTATTCAGTCAAATATAGTGTTTAATTAGTCTAGAAATCAGAGTAAATACAGTAAAAATCAGGCACAGGTACATGATACAGGCGTACAGAACAGCGTTCTTGAGTGGAAAAACTTCATAGCAAGGGAGCATTTCAGCTTCGCTTGCAAAAATGCGGTCCCACAAGCAGGAGGCTACGACAAGTGCATGCTCGACCAATTCACTCGCAACTGAACTGCATTCGCTCGCTCATCAAGTTCATTTTTGAGACCCTGGACAGAGGGCCAGTGGCTAACCCCAGCATCAAGTGCTTTTAACAATGTGCAGAGGGAGTTCATGCATTCAAGGAGTTCTGTGGTGCTTTCCGACTTCGAGTTAGACGGGGGTGCATCTGACGGAGACGAGTGAACAAGGTAATCCATGAACCAGGACAAAAATATAGTCAGAACCAAAGAAGGAAAGTTTGGTGAGAGGCCAAAGGTGACAAATATGGGCATCAGCTTTTCTTTTAAAACCTCATTACCATGTATTATAAACACTCAACTGACATTGATGAACAACGGTTGACGCAAGCAAAATGACTTGCCGAGAAAAAGTCTGTTTGTCTGTCTGTTTGTTCCCCTACTCCTCCGAGGTCCTCTGACGGATCTTCTCCAAACTTGGTGGGTCTATGTAGGTTGTCCCTGGAATTGTCCTTGAAGGGTTAGTTTTTTGAAAGGTCAAGGTCGCTGGGGTCAAAGGTCAATTTTTCGCATCTCCCATCTCCCCTGGACAGATTTTCATGAAAGTTGGTACGTGGACCTAGGTCGTCACAAGAAATGACCGCGAGAGGTCCGTTCCGTCAAAGGTCAAGGTCACGAGGGTCAAAGGTCACTGTATTAATTTATTCTCGCCACGGGTAATTCACTAGTATAAAGGAAAAACTTAAAGCAAATGGTGAAGTAAGTGGGGATGTGAGGGCTGAGGGGAGTGAGGCAGGGGTGTGGACATAAATGAGGGATGAGATGAGGCGAGTTAGACAACAGAATGGTGAGGGCAAATGCCAGAGAGAAGGAGAAAACAAAAGCATGTGGGAACAGAACGCAAGTGAGTACACAGACAGAGAGATAAACAAAATGACTGGTACAGGTACAATAGTTATAACAATAATCACATAAGAAAGAATTACAAATAATAATAATAATAATAATGCATCAATTTTATATAGCGCTTTTCTGCTTTCTGGGCACTCAAAGACGCTTTACAAGGATACATTATTCATTCACTCACACATTCACGCTCTGATGGTAGTAAACTACGTTTTTGTAGCCACAGCTGCCCTGGGGCAGACTGACGGAAGCGTGGCTGCCAGTATGCGCCTACGGCCCCTCCGACCACCACCAAACATTCACACACTGCCATACAGTATTCCTATATATTGCATGTTTTGTGGGTGGGGGAAACCGGAGTACCCGGAGAAAACCCACGCGAACACGGGGAGAACATGCGAACTCCACACAGAAAGGCCCCCAGATGAACACAGAGGAAAACTACATTGAAAAAAACAAATGTAGATTTCAGACTCTGATAGACAGAAGCAGCAGGATTAATTCTGAATTGTATCAGGAGGAATTATCTGCTCAGATTCAGCCACATGATTCAAAAGTGATTGAACAGAGCTTCAGTGCAGGTGGACGGTGACCCAAAGCCTGCAGCAAAAACAATTCAACATTCATAGGCAAAGATTTGTAATGTTCCACAATGGACAAGTCAATCACTGAACACAAATCCATTGGAGAAGCTCAAAATTAATGGCAAAACATCATTACAGGAAAAAAACAAAGAAAGTGCATCACCAGGAATGAAACCTTGCATCTAGTGATGTCAGTTGGTTACAAACCCAAGGCCGCCATTGATTGCAAAGGGTTGGCAACCATGGATTAAAAATGACCCTTGCATACTTATTATGTTAGCTTGTTCAGTCGTACTTTTGAATCCCTAAATTAGAGTGGGAAAGAGTATTAAATTGCTCGCAGCGCTCCATTGTTCAGGCAAAGTAGAGAAAAATGCAATGTAGAGGGGGAGAAAAAGATAATTTCAAAAATGCGGCCAAGTGGCTGTAGAAAAGTCCTATCCATTTGAACCAAATCATAAAACTTTAGTATTCATAAATATGTAAATGCTTAGTGGTAAAAGCATGCAGAGAGGCTTGTCCATTCTGAATCTCCGGCTCCTTACTGACTGATCATATCCATCCTTTTCCTTTTGTCAAACTTTAAAATCTCTAGGCACATATAATCTTATACAAAAGTCAAAATAAAGCAGTTAGCTTTGGAGATATTTATATATGTTTATTACCTCAGTTAGAGCAACTGTAAACAAGATAAATTTTAACTAACACTCAGCACCTCATTTGACAAAATATAATCCTTGTACCAAAGCCGGGGGGTTTCTTTTTCACAAGTACACTATTAAACAGAGACAGAAAAGTACTGAACCAAGCTTTATGCAAACAGTAAAGACTCTCTGCTCTGTAACGCCATTATTACAGCAGGGGAGACTGAACTTCCAGTGCTTTGAGCAAATAATCACTTCATCGAGTTTCTCTCATTTGCATATAATCTGAATGTGAAATGCACAATTACGGAGTGGCTTATTGGCTGAGCTCTGAGGATTGCGTCTACTTCGCACAACAGGACAGGAAATTAAGCAGTCTATTACCAACTGAGTGAAGAGGAGGGGGGAAAAAAAAAAGATTTACATAAATAGGGGCATTTCACCACTGTCCACTTCTGCCTGCAAACAAGATTATGCCAACACGCGATAGCTTTCAGGACTGAGGACGGAGTAAAAGGAGGCCCCTGAACATGGGGAGATAGTTTAACTGCAGGGCAGCCATCAATGATTGCCCACCAATGGGGTCCGGCAGCTGTGTTTTGGCCAGACAAGATCGCATTAGCATACAGTACCAAACCCTTACATCTGCATCAGAATTATAATTAGCATCTGTGCAGCATGTTGAGGAGTACCTCTAAGATAACACTGCACAATTCACTGCCAATGTCCACATCTTAATGACCCATTCTCCTGACACTGTCTGTTTAATAAATATTAAATAACGCATATCCATAAATAAGCCACACGCCCAACCGATACATATATTTGGCTGTGTGCTTCATGAACAAAATTTGCTCTGGCTTCAACAGGATTCTCAAAATCTTTTCAATCTATAATACCTCTGTTCAGCCTCTTGCTGTCAATTTACTTGAAAATGTCAGCTGTAAACCTTGTTATCTATTTACTGAGCATATTACTGTATATTTCTCAGTATGGAATTCCTCATAATGGTCTTACATAATGGTTACAGTATTATTGCCTGGAGGTAATAAAACAGGATTTTACAGTATTTTCTATCATTTGCATGATAGGCAGACAGGAGACAGCCGAGATTGACTTCGGTCTGGGCAGCCGCGTGTGACTATGCGTGCGCAGGACCATAGCATTCACGTGACGCATCTCAGAGACCGCTTTCATTCAGCAACGATGACTGCAGCTGAGGTTCCCAGAAGACTCTGTCACGCTGTAACTATATCAGCTCCTGTACGGTGTTAAGACTGCTTCATGATGAAGGCATCTCTTCATTTAACATCACAGGAAAAATTAAAAAACTAGATTTCCTTCTCACTGCTCCTGGGTGAATGCAATAATTAAAAATGGGACTGTATTTTATGACTGAACCACAAAGGATTCCACATTTGTAACCTCTCATTGGATTCTTGTGAGTGAAGAAATGCTTCTCTGTGGCTTCACCGGATTCCTGTAAGTGAAGCAATGCTTCTATGTGGCTTCACTGGATTCCTGTAAGTGAAGCAATGCTTCTATGTGGCTTCACTGGACTCCTGTAAGTGAAGCAATGCTTCTATGTGGCTTCACTGGATTCCTGTAAGTGAAGTAATGCTTCTCTGTGGCTTCACTGGATTCCTGTAAGTGAAGCAATGCTTCTCTGTGGCTTCACTGGATTCCTGTAAGTGAAGCAATGCTTCTCTGTGGCTTCACTGGATTCCTGTAAGTGAAGCAATGCTTCTATGTGGCTTCACTGGATTCCCATGAGCGAAGCAACGCTTCTCTGTGGCTTCATTGGATTCTTGTGAGCGAAGCAATGCTTCACTGTGGCTTCACTGGACTTCTGTGAGTGAAGCAATGCTTCTCTTTGGCTGCTTCCCACTTCAGATCTCCCGGGTAATGAACTTGATTTAAAGTGACAGACCCCATGAAAATGCTTAGAAAATAAAATAGTTAATATGTGACTCAATGGAGGCTTATAAATGCAATATTTGATTGAGTAAGGTATGATGGTGTGTCCCTTGCATTGATGCTGCTTTATAATTAGATCCTGAATCAGCCCGTCTTCAACAGCCAGAAGTCACCTGAGGGACATTTTAAGTCAGTACCAGAGCTCAGCTGGCAGAGCGAAAAGAAGCGGCAGACATAGAGCCACACTGGGATCAGAAGATTTGTATGCTACAAGTTAATGGCCTGTGTTGCCAGCATGAGAATCACAGCGCTGACTACGAATAGACCGGAATATTCTGTGCATGTCGTAGTGCTTAAGTATTAAAAGCTTGCCTTTAGGCCTTCCTAGTACCTTGTCATATTTGCTTACCACCCATCAACATCATGAATTTTTTTCACAGTGCAACTGAGGCCAGATTCCATAATGATCCGACCAGTTTATTACTTAAAACAACTACACTCAGCGACGGAAATTTAGCAACACCTACATTGTAAATATCGCTGAATCCTGATTCCTGGTCACATGTTCATTTACTCGCGCTTTGCGCATGATTTTGTACAATTTATAGCCCATGTGAATCCTGTCACTCAAATCCCTTTAAAACCTGGATGACTCATTAGGGATGCTCTTTGTTGAACAAACTACACAGAAAGGGGTAAAATCAAAATGATGGGGCGTGGCAGAGGAATGCCTGAAAACAACACACATGAAGCCATTAGCATGTTAAGGGCAGGAATGAGCTTGCGACAAGTTGGGCAGAACTTTAACATCCACCCGAGCACCATTTCATATCTTCAGACATGTATGACACTGACTGGGACGGTCAAAGACCAACCTCGCAGCAGTAGACCATGTAAGATGACGGCACGTGATTGCTTCAATGTGACGTCATCAAATGACATGCGGTTGAACAGGTGGGCGTCATATTCGCTACTGAGAGATAGGAACAGTCTTGTGGGAAAATACTCAACCCACCCCCATGCCTTCTGTGAGACGTTAATTCATCTCAGGCATTTGAGTTGCTACTGTGTTAGGCATTCGCGGATGTCTAGTTGTTCACTGTAATGGACTGACTCGGGTTACCAAGCTTTTGGGTCCTTGTTTAAAAAAAAAAAAAACAACAACATTATATTAAAAAATTAAATGGTGTGTGTGTAGTGACTTTGGAATACCACCAGCCACAGTGGTAGGTGAGGCAACAATTTAATCTCAAGCCCTCATCAGAAAACCTGACTAATAAATTTCTTCTATATGGATTCCATTCCATTACTCATATACTAGATCATTATACACTAGTCTTCATTCTTGGGCCTGGTGAGCAACATTAAAGATATTTCATATAATGGACACCCCTGTAGACAAGGAGACGGTGTGAGTCTCTGGTACAGCAGTACATTATTATAAGCCACCTCGGGAAACAAGTAAGCTGGGGAAAGCAGTGAGTCATAAACAAGCCAAAACTCAGGCAGAGTTATAATTGAACCGTACCATTTGGAAAGAATTCTGATGGGAATGCTTTTCCAGGAGAATGAAAACAGCTGACACCATATGCTCTCACAGGAAGGTACGTGGAGCATAGCATAGGAACAACCTTGAACTAAGAATCTGTGAAAACATTATGTGCACTACCCATTAGAATTCTGAATACATTACTGGAATAAAAAGACAATTCAACATATGCCTGTTAGTGTCTGTACTGCAGTCCCTTTTCCAAAAAAAAGCTTGGATGCTGATTAAAATGTAAATAAAAGCAGAATGCAATGATTTGCAAATCATTTAAACTTTATGTTTAATTAAGAATAGTATAAAAACAACACATCAGATGTTGAAATTGAAAAATTTAATTGTTTTTGGAAAAATTATAATTTTTGTGTTTGATGTCAGCAAGATGCTTCAAAAAAGTTGGAAAAGGGGCATTGTTTACTATTCTGTTGCATCACCGCTTCCTTTAACCTTCAACTGACTGAGCGCTGAGCGAGGTCATGTATGACCCCAGCCAAACTATCCTCTGGGCCATTTTAGCACTTTTAATCACAGCAAGGTTATCGCTGGTGACTTTGTCAATCTACTTCTCCTAAATAGTTTCCTAGAATTTAATAACGATTGGTGCATTGTTGTGATAAGGGCAATAGGAAGTTGCGTGGGGTCAGAAATGACCCCCCCCCAAAGAATGTTTCTCAGACACTCAGACATTACGGGCTATGTTTTTTTTAATTTATAATTTTTTTTAATGTAAATATCAACTGACTAATAAATTTTAGGTCTATATTTAACCAGGGAAATTTTGCTGAGACCACGTGTCTCTTTCGCAGGGATGCCATGGAGGAAATTCCAGAAAGAGCAGTTGCAGGTGACAAGGGATAGAGAGAAACCTGGAATAATTTTGGGGTTCAGGACTTTGCTCAGGAGGTCAATGGCAGATCCCTTCCCCTCCTCATCTCTCCAGATCAAAACAGAATTCCAATCCCAACAAGAAGCTTGAACCATCAATTCTTCAATTACCAAACAACTACCTAGCAATCCTTATAACTCAAACTTCATCGTACTTTCTTGGTCACTGTCCCATCACAAGGCATCTGAAAGTGACTCTGTGGGTTTGTGTTCCAGGGATGTATTACTTTGAGTCTTGCAGAGTTGCTGGACTGTCCTCGCTATATGTTCTTAAGCAACCGGATAGTTTACCTACCGTAGTTTGAGAATTAATTGTCTTTGGAAATTAACGTAACCTTTAATGATAGCAAAGCACAGAAGTACTCCTCAAAGCTTCATTAATTGGAACAAACTCCCAAATCTTATCCCCAGTCTTCAGGATTGGGACTGCTTCTTGTTACCCTGCCTGTCCAGTTTTTTGTTCTGCCCAGTTTATTAGGAACACCCCCCAAGCCTTCAACAGTCTCCAGTATTGGGACTGCTTTCCTGTTAAACCCTTCAAACCTCCCATCTGGCAGTTCTGAAATGGCAAAAGTGAACATCACATGGCGTCTGTCCCATGACATCACCGACTGGGCATGGACACACCCCTTACCCAACCCATTATACCATCTGAACTGAATTGTGCTTTAGCTCCTCTTGGCTTCTTCCCCTCTTGCCATTACAATAAACCTGCCTAGAAACGGCTGCATTTGATTGTACTCTGGCATCTGATTCCTGGTTCGGATCACTGCACTTGTCGATGCCAGTGTTAAATGAATGCAGTTAAATACTTAATGGTGCAAAAGGGAATGGCTGGCCTATTATCCATTAAGAAAAGGGAATTCAAGGTTTATGTTTAGAGTGCACAAGTTCCTTAGTCACAGCAAAGTTCTGTCTGAACAACTTGTGCGCGCAGACAGCCCCACTTGAGTCAGCGCTGCAAGGGAGATGCGTGCTGTGGAGAATTGTCCTCAGAATAATTGCTAGAATAAGAATGAACCAACATGGAATAATCCCATGGACAGGCCAAAAAAAAAAAAAAAAAGCTTTGTGACCCAACAAAGTAGGAGTTGGGAAGTAACAAAGTTTACAGAGGGTCTTCTATACTCGCATCTGATAGAGTATCAGCAAATACCTTAACCATCAAAGCAACGGCTGAACAGTTACGTAATTGACCCTTTTATTACCAAATGGTGTTAACACGATAAACTCCTCATGGGCCTTTCCATCCCAAGATTAGTTGAGTTTGCGATCCTAAGCACTTGTATGATTACTTTTATTAATTATTATTACCTGGCCCCTCCCCTAGGGGGCCAGGTTAAGCAATGATCATGTCTGTGTGTGTGTGTGTGTGTGTGTGTGTGTCTGTCACTCTGTCTGTCAGCCCGTGGCTGGGGCCAGGTCTGCTATCTCTGATTGCCTTGTTTAATTATTTTTTTTACATGTTCAAAATTAAACTGTTACTACTACTATTACTCCTTGTGGATCTGATTGGTCAATCAGATTTTAATTGTCAGTCAAGATTTGTTGGCATGTTTATAACACCTGATAGAACACATACTTCCTCCCTAAGTGATAAATAGCTTTACAGAGGTGCCATTATGCCTGTAATGAGGCTCAGGTCACCTGTATTACATTCCACATCAGAAAAGAAACATTGAATTTATATTCATAAGACTAAGAGGCATGGTCAGTTGACTAAGAATCTCAGGTTGTCAACTCTTTATGCCCCACTGAAATAGTGTACACTGCCATAAAGTGATGGTGAAGTACAGAATTTGGAAACAAAAATATTCTTCCATCTGTTTTGCAGTTTTACACTGATAATTCAAAAAAAAAAAAAACTCAAAAACTCAAACTCAAAGTTCAAAGCGCACTTATATGTGATAATTCTATTTGACAGCAAGGTGTTAAATGCTGAACAAGGGAAATAACTAAATAATGTGGAGCGGTAAAACCTAACTTGCATTATGTAGCCACACGGATGCTTATGATTATCATTTCATGTTTCAAATAAAGATTGAAAGATTGCCTCTACAAACAAAATAAAGACTCGATATTAAACCTCAGAAATGAGGTAACAATATCACAGGCGAGCAATCGTTAAATTGTGGGCAGCAGTATATTAGGTGCAACGCCTCATCTCTCAGATTACCATTTAGTTAATAATACAGCCTAAATAAAAGAGTAAAAATCCTAGTGGACCACTTGGATTTAAATGAATGATTCATTATGATGATGCATGTGAAAAATAGTCGTAGATGACTGTTAGAAACACAGCTGTTTCAATGAAAAAACAACTGCAAGAACAGTAATTAGAACAGATAATTTATTCATGGTGAAGTACGCTAAATTTAACATATCAATTGCGTTCATAATTTTTGTGACAATGGCCAACAAACAGATTTCTGTGTACAAATATGTGGTGAAAAATTAGAATTTGCCTCCATCATTAATTAAAGACACGTGTCGAACAGCACTCATGCAGCTATAAACTAATGAAAGGTGACAAGCATTGGCCAGAAATCTCAGGCTTATATTTCCCTCTACCATTATTCTGCAGCAGCAAGAAGTCAGTGTCATCAACGGCTGTGGAGAGTAAGTCAAAATAGAAGAGTAAGTAGTTATGTTAAATATGAAATATAAGTCAGCTGTGTTCAAGCTGTATTATAGGGACATCGTATTTGTGGCACTGCCAATGAATATTAATATTTATTATCATGAACAGATGGAAAATGAAAGTGCAGAGTGATGCACAAGATATAATCTAGCGTAATCTACATAATATTTATATGCTTGATGTGTCTATTTATATTCATTAAACACTGTCAACTGAAGAATGTATATTGCGGTTTAAAACAACTTGGACTCATTGGTACACTTTATGTCTGGAACATTGCCACCAGAGTTATCACCGAGACCAGGGAAATCCAGGAGTATATCTAGGAGACGGATACCTAGAGGTGGAGGGGCACAGTTCAGAGCAGGGTCGCCAATCACCGGCCAGGGGCTTCTGGGATGCCAACCATGTGAAGTGCACTCTTTGCCAGAGCCAAACTGTCCCACTGGAGGATGGAGTAGTTTGAGGGGAAATTAGTTCCAATTCTGATGACTGAAGAAGGATTTGGAGTTTGTTCCTAAAAAATTGGGCAGATGAACAAATTTGGAGAGCCCATTTTCATTCTGATGCGTCATACATTGACGCTATCCGACCACGCGTCGATATATGAGGCAAAAGGTTGCTTTTAGTGTCCTTTATTGACACCAGTGTAAAACGAACCCTACCCCCTAATCGCTAACCCCTAACCCTTAACCTGAACCCTAACACTGACCCTCAAATAATGACGCCAAAAGCTTCCTTCTGCCTCGTATATAGACTTTTGGGCAGGTAGCGTCAATATATGACGAGTCCGGTATGAGAATGTGTGGACTTGGAAGGATAAACAAAAAAGCGAGCCTGATCCTGAATCCTGGTTAGGCTTAGGAGCTTTTTCTTATTAAATAGGATAGAGGAGCTGACTTGATGTAGGTTTATTAAACGTGGCCCCAGTCTTGGACGGTGAGTAGATTTGGAAGCTTGTTCGAGTTAACTATGTAAAGAGGAAAGCGTCCACAAATTGCCGTCACTAAAGGTTACGTTACACTTAATAAATAAAAGGAGTTTGTACGAGAAATTCTGCCTGGCTCTAAGCACAAATAGCGGATTACAATTCAGCAAGTCACGACTCAAAGCTGGGGGTTTAAATACACGTCACATAGCCATCAGGAAGTAACAATTAATTGAGACACGGCCGGGGAAGTGGTATACGCACGAGACATAAACCAATCAAAGAAGCAATTATTCTAATGGACGCACAAGTTGCTGAATAGGAGGAGTTACAGAAGGCTTTTACATGAGTGTTGAGACACACACCCTTTTTGCCTCCCACTAGTAAAGGCCACCTGCGATCTGTGCATTGATCCTGTCTCTGCTACACGTAACACAAACAATCATTTCTCTTTCATGCAGTGGTGGGCCAGTTTATCAAAATAGTAAAAAAAACATTCAATTTTTTCCTCTCTACCAGTTTCAGACCATCTAGTGCCCAACCTTAAAGGTTTTATAATAATTAATAACTAGAACTAACTACCATTTCATCGTCCTGTGGGACACCAGTGGATAGTGATTCTATTTCCAACCAACATGGCGACTGCTGAAGAATTAAAAGCTGCTCATTAGTTTTAATCAAACAATTTCACACCTAATGATGAATGGATTACCCTCTTAAACCTGCCTTATGTTAGGAAAACATATTGATGCTGAGAATAATGAATAGTCTATATTCATTTAATGACTTTTAATCTGTCCGATCAGTTCTGAAAAACCAAGCCAAATGCTTTCATTTCTGGCAAATGATTCATTTTGAAGACATTGTATATTGTAATGATTAACTGGTCCACCAACAGCTGGAAGAAGTTGGGGGGGGTGGGGTTCCTGGATTCTAGAAATAGTTTTACATGTACCTTCGTGTACATTGAAATAGTTCTACATGTACCTTCAAAATAAGCAAAAAAAAAATTTAAAAAAATCCTCACAGGACTACCCAGCCGCACGGGGAAAAAAGAGTTTTCCGTTTGCGATAGTGGATGCAGTCAACTTGGGGCTCCTACGCAGGAGAAATCACTGGTGCTACGCCAGCCTTGAAAGTTACTTCCCTTCGTTTCACCACTTCCGACCACGCGCTTTTTCACCAGAAAAACAACATAGCCTACGAGTCGTTTTCAAGTTGCGAGTCCGCAAGAACCATGCCAAGGAAAAAACCACAAGAAGACACAATGAGCCTTTGATATATTTGAACTCAAGGTTTGAAATTTTGTTGTTAATTTTTCATGAGGCTTTTACATGTAGGGTATTTTCTCAGTTGCATGAGTGAAGACATATGATCCTGGTGTAGACTTACTGTTAAGCTGAATAGGTACTTCATTTAAAAGGCATTCCTGTTGGTTATTGGAGACATTTTAACGTGATCTATTTTGGTTGAAATTGGATTTAGAATGCCTGGAAATGGATTGATTTTTGCTTCAGAAATAGCTAAAATGCTGGATTTTTTGGGGTCTTTGCACCCTGAGCCCCCACAGGGGTACTGCCCCTTGATCCCGGCAAGGGGCTATCAGGTCCTCTGGACCCCCGCCAGGAACCCCCCCCTCACAACTCATTTGATCAGGCCCTGGAAGGGAAGTCTTAAAGTGGACACCAGCTCAGTAAAATTAGGTAATTAATGAAAACGAAGCATGAACTCATAAAAGTAATTAACAAAGTCATTTAAAAAAAAAAATCCTGATGAGCTTCTCAATTCCCAACAATTCCCACAATCCATTCCCTGAGATTCTCTGTCACGATGTAAATGGTTACTATGTTAATTAGGCCTCTGGTGAGATTGCTCAATGGAAAGGGTTTCAGTAGGCTCCAGAATTATTTCCATCCCGACTACAAATGTACAAAAAAAGTAACAAAAATACAACC
The DNA here is from genome assembly GCA_029721435.1 of Gymnothorax reevesii. NCBI lineage: Eukaryota > Metazoa > Chordata > Actinopteri > Anguilliformes > Muraenidae > Gymnothorax > Gymnothorax reevesii. Next base: position 16,726,551 of record CM056592.1, read on the forward strand.
TCTATTCTGCTGGAATTGGTACAATATTTAAAGTTTGAATAAAACAAAATCAAGTGATTTGTAAATTCTCTTTTACCTACATTTGGTTGAAAGCAGCACGAAGGAAAATACTTCTTGTTTCACCATATCTTCCATATTTACGCCAGACATAAAATTCTATTTGTCCTAAGTTGTAAGAAACTCTATAGCAAGATTTCATTGCTTTCATTACCTCCGCCAACGAAGTTGGGGCACTGGTTATGTTTTCGCCCGTTTGTTTGTTTGTGAACAACATAACTCAAAAATTTATGCAGGGATTTGTCTGAAATTTTGAGGGTGGATCGCCATTACATCAAGGATGGACCCTATTGATTTTCACTGTGATCACTGAAACAATATGGCCGCCACGGCAGCCATCTTGAAATCCTATGACACGCCATAACTCAACATTGCTCCCACTCATGAAGATTTGGATTGTGCAGCCTTGGCCGAAGTTCGCACTTTACGAGTGCCCTAGTTTTTCCATGTGGCATAAATATAAGATAACATGAATTCTGAATCCCGTGGCCATCCAGTACCATGGAGAAAACAAAAAAAAAATGGCAATTCAAGATCGTCTTAGATCAGGAGTGGGGAACCATATCCAGAAAGAGATTATTACATACAATAGAGAATATTACATACAACCTAATGCTTAATTCTCACTGTCTTTCGCTCCGTTATGAATGCTATGATTGGCCATTTATAGCTGATTGTGGAACTTCTCTTAAATTTCTGGTTTGGAAACGAGGTGATGCAATAATCACGACTGACAATTAATCCTGTTGATTGTAGGACATTTTTGAACAGTCCAAAACTTTTCTACGATCAACACAATTGCCACGACTGACCTCAAGATCTGATAAGATCTGATAGTATCATCACGATTACTCCACGATTAAGACCACAATTTCAATCATGCCGCAAATCGTGGTAGTGGGAACCTAGCATTAAGGACTGCCACTGCAATTATTCAAAATTTTAAGAAGTATGAAACATTAGAAAATCTGACAAGTTAGGAGGAAGATGGTGAGAAAAGCACATGAAAATCCAAAGAATCACCATGAAAAAAAAAAAGAATACTGGTCTTGGAAGCATCTTGGTGTCACCAAAAAGCTGCGTTCATAACCAAAAGGACTCTAGAAAGGTTGCAAGAAGAAGCCTCTTCTGGCCCCAAGACGCAGAAACAGGAGTTTTTATTAAGCCAAAAGTCACTTGAATTATGTCCAGATGAAGGTCCCGTGGTGAGATGAGACCAAATATGAGTGTTTTTCTCAGATTCAGCATCTGCATATTGAGAGGGGAAACAAAGACACACATAAGGACAGGCAACTCATGCCTGCAATAAAAATATGGTGTCGGATAAGCAATGTGTTATGGCTTTACTAATTTCAGGGGCTGGATCAATGATTTAATAGATTCCAAAAAGTAACAAGCAATTTTGGCCGACAATTTTGTTCCGTCTGCCAGAGGATTGGGACTTGGCCACAGGTGGACATTTCAGCAAAACAATGACTCAATATTCACCTCAAAATCCACACCTAATTGGTTCCAGGGCAATGTTTTGCAATGCCATCTTCGTGCCCAGAGCTTAATATGATTGAAAATCTGTGAGCTGAACTGCAGAGGACAGTGGATAAGAATGTGACTGATCTTGAAAGGATATGTCAGGAATGGTCCACAAACCTTCCAAATATGAGCCTCAATTTGGCCAACAGAACAGGAAAAGGCTCCACGCTATTATCCTTGCCAGATGTAGTTGCATCCAGGGGTGCCAATTTAGATGAAACCTACATTTTGGCAAATTTCTTTATTGAATAAATGATTTAGGTTGGTGCTATTGGAATATTTATAATCTACAATATTTTTCACATCTTGTCTACATAGTATTATTTATTTTTTGTTTCTTTTAGTATATTTCCAATAAGGGGTGGCAACAATTCTTGGGCCCACTGCACATGGCTGCACATATAATATATTGGAGATAATATGAGCTGGTGCATCCCACCTGAATAATTCAGTGTAGATCTCTACTAACACATTCTTACGTGGCATGAAAAATTCAAGTGCGATGTTTTACAGTTTCACCAGCAACTGCAGCAAACATGCTTGAGACAGTAGAGCACAAGTGACTGAGTGTAGATGACTATTTAATTTCTCGACAAAACAAATGTAGGAAAAAAAAAATGTAAATAACATTATGTGTTAAGCTTTCATTACTGAAAATTTCATTCAGTGGCATAAGCCCAATTACTAGCTCATTAAAGAGAGTTATAAAAACAGGTTTAGTAATGTGGTCGTCTTTTCCTCCGCTGAGCTGTTTAATGCCCTTGTGGAGGGCTATAACCCAAAGACCCGACTATTATGAAAATGAAAACAAATACTTTTTTCTAACACCCAGAGTGCATTGCTTTGTGGGCTTTGATTCATACTGATGTCATCTCATTTGGCAAACAAATTGCTGCTACCTATGCAGAATATAACAAGGCAATTAATACTGTTAAGGTCCTGACAGCTTTCATTTGTACCAGTTAATTAAAGCAAGGCTAAGTAAAAGGAGGGCCAATTAATAACACTGTGAAGAAGAAAAAAAAATAATAAAGTTTTATAAATAATGCAATATTTTCAATGTCATATAATGAATTAACAAAGCATTCTGGTACATTGCATCATAGATGTCAGCTGAGGCAATCTGTGTTAGTATGACACTTATCGGATTTATTGGAAAGGAAGATATTTATTAGAGCAGCTGCATTATGTAACTTGCAAATTGTTTCAAATGAAAACGTTTGCTGACACAGCCTAGTCAACCACAGCACACTCCAGAGCCCTGCTCACAGCCCTTTGCTCTTTGGCCTGAAGAAGAGGCATTCTATCTTCATATTATTATGACTTATGACCAGGAGTTATATAATGTGTCATTACACAAGCATTCGGTGACTTGAGTGACTAATGGACTTATACATGATCAGTTGTGGCTTCTCTCCTCACTTTGATAAAAATACTCCCATGAATAGCTAATCTTGGTCAAAGCAAATGAAATTGTTATGGCTACTTTTTTTTTTGCCCTGACATTTATCCACTCTATAACAGCCCATGAAAGTCAGAATTCTTCCTATCCACTTGCGTATCAAATTTATTAAATTTTGAAGGTTATTAAAACAAGTGAGAGTTCACAAGCTTTTCACTGCATAACTTTCCAACTGATTTAAACTCAGTTGGCTCATTTTAAAGGAACCGTTCACCAAAAAATGAAAATTCTATCATTATCTACTCCATGACAGCTGAAATACAGGAGGAGTTTGTTAATCCGTGAAACAAAGTTTGAGTATGTCAGCAAATTTCCATGGCAGCATTCTCCAAAACAACAGAAGTCAATGGAGACTTGTCATTAGTGTTGTTTAGAGCCCAAAAACACAGGATGTAAGGCACTGTGAGTCTTGAGGAGAGAGTTGGATCGAGAGGGGCTTTGTTTATTTACAAACAGAGTTGCCACATGTGGAACCATCTAGTGGTCAGAAATTCCTTAGTATAGTTTTGATATATAAAACAAAATTTTATAACTGGGATAAAAATTGAAATATGTCGTTGTGTGTAATGTTAAGCACAAATGACTTTAGCTATTTGAAAGAGAATCCCAAAGCTGCAAACACTTTCACACCTTTTGCTGATTAATGCTCGCTAAAATTATTTATAAATGATTTGGTAGCTTGAAGGTTCACCAAGAAGTGCCATGGATGCACTGCAGATCTTTTACTGCCCAGTCACAGCTTGGCGGCGTAAATTTAGAAATGATAGATGAGTAATGAAACATCAATTTAAGCAGTGGTGAGTGCCTATAAATAAAAGCAAAGAGCATCTGGTTATGCATATTGCAGCGACTCGGGCTGTGACAAAATTTATTGAAATATGTCAATATAAAACCTCTGATTCTCCGCTTTTCCTCTACACAATAAATTATTGACTCCTAAGCTGGCAAGAATCTAATTAAATATGGATCCTAAAGCTGTAGAAGTAAAAACAAAATCAGGCATAAACATCCCTTAAGGTAAAACATGGCTGCATGCGCATAACCTTTTCTTAATTGAGAGCAGAGGCTTTTCATTGTTGACCCAATGAATATGGAAATTCACAATAAAGCCTAGAGAATATCCTGGAAGAACGAGAAAAGGGCTGCATGAGATTTTCAGCTGGTGTGTTTCGAAGGGATTGCCACTTTATTAACATCACTGAGTAAAGCCCTGTGGGCGACGTTTGTGACTGAAATCTGCTATAGCCAAATGGTGCACACAAGGGACGGCTTTATCAAGGGAACCCTCTCTCCCGTTGGTCTCACCGATGGTAAAACAGCGAAATCGTCCATTAGAATTTCTTCACTACCAAATATTTTAGAAATAATAGTATGTGTGCTATTATTAAAAGCTAAATCATATTGATGGGTGAATTCTGTTAAAAGTTATTGCAATACATTTTCACATCCATAATCATTTTTGCCACTCTGTGAAACACTGGGCTATCCATGGGTTATGAACAGCGGAATACTTTTTGGAGTCGAAAACAATGAGGAGGTTACCATGGAGACCGTTGACTTTAATTCGGAGGCGTGAATATCCATTTTAAACAAACTATGTATGCCTGAATGTATTTATGCTGTTGTACTGTCCACATGCTCATGGAAAATTCTGCAACCCCAAATTAGAAAAATAGGATCAAGGGTCCAGTAGCTTATTGGCAAGCAATCGCACTGTAATAATACAAGTTAAGAAAATTGCAGGTGAACTTTGACCGTCTGAGGTCAACTTTACTACTGCCAAAATATAGGTCATATATAACTTTCAATACATCGATAATACGAACTGTAGGCATTGTCTTCCACAGGCCATTTGCTGAAAGAATGCCGAAAAATGGGCCGCCGGATGCCCCCACTAGACTCACTTCAAGCAATTCAGTCAAAATGGTGCATTCAGTGTACATTGAGGGCACCAAGGTGAGTTGATTGCCTGACTCAGAGAAAAAAGTCATTGGACAGTTTTTGAGAAATTATATTGAGAAATTTCAAGTCCAATCTCTCAACACAGGGCAAAAGGCCCATACAACGGTTAAAAATGATTCAATCAAAAAAAAGGTCTGGAGATATGATCTAGTAGTATGTTTTGGCAAATTTACAGGGAAATGTATCAGGCCAAATAAAAGGCAATAAATATGCTAATCTAGACAATGGAAAACAGACAACGGACGACAAATGAAATACAATGACAATTAGCCTATTAGGTGCATTATGATTATAGTATATGATTTATAATGCAATTACATTACAATTGTGGTAAATACTTTACTAATCCGCCTTTTTTGAAATATTTTGCTAAGATAAAAATTCAAATGTGTTTATTTTGAAAAATCAGTAACATTCATATGGTGATACATTAAATAATGTGCTTTTGTTGTTGTTTACAACATTCTAAACGTCAATGATACAGAAGTGTATTAATCACAGCTTTCAGTTTTATTTATAATTTAACATTCTGTGTCAACTATTTAAATAGCTATTTTTAGCTCATGTTTGATCAAGCTAGCAAACAGATCATTTGTGCAGCCTGTGTTGGCTGGCTGTCCACACGTCCCGCCCCCTCCTCAGCAATTTCATTGTATTCTCATGCATATATCAAAATCTGTAAATATATTTACTGTATTGAGCAACTGAACTATGCCTAGTGCTTTTGTGTTACCGCAGCTTGAAAGCCAGGCAAACAATTAATCTTTATTTACCACAAACAAAGCCTTTTCTGAAACGCTCCAAGCTGTGGCATCCAATCCTGTTTTTTGTGTCAATTTTCTGTCAACACAATATTGTTATTTAGCCTACTCATCAAACCGTAACTGTGTTTACCTACGTAGTTATTGTTTGGACATGTTTTGTTTGGCCTCCCTGTTTGTAGACTCACTTCAAGTGTATCTATTCAGCTGGATATTGGACATTATCAACCAGAATATTGAGCTATTTTATACTTCACCAGAGCAGCACCCTGATTTTGCATGTGACTTTACAAAAATATCAGTGTATTGGTTGTATTTCAGGGCTGCACTCAGCAGGTTCACCATTGTAGGTCAACAATTAATCTTCTGAGCTGAGCTATGGTGTTCAGAGTGTATAAAACACTTTTTGATTCAGCTCTCTATTGATACCCTTCATACCACTGGCAGTGAGTGACGAATCTCCTGTGATCTGGACAAGCCTGGTTAATTTATCAGTGGAAAGTATTCTGGTAACTGAACAAAAACCTTTAAATTCTGGACTTTTCTCAAACGAAAAAAAATAATAAAAACTTGATTTTGACAGTTCAAATAACTCCAATAACTAGAGTTTTAAGATTAATTACTGCAGATGAGGTTCATACTCAGTTTCTCCCAAAAGTGACATGCGTATTAGGTTTTTCTAGATCACAGGAGAAATTCTGATGGACACTTTGGCGTAGGGAGTGAAGTAAGGTTAACAGCTTTAATGCAATTGCTTTTACTAGCATGAGGTTTTCCAGTATGAATCTTTTATAAACTAAGCATTGAGGTGTACCAACATTCAAAGAAGTACAGTTTATCCTCAATAGTGATCATATAGCATTTTAATGAGACATCATTTGGATGCTCTACGTCTGTTGTTTTATCAGCAATGAAAAAAAAGACCATGCACTACTCGTGGCTGAAATCAGTAGCACCTGCCACATACCATTTACCAATAATATGAGGACATCCATCAATGCACAGACTAACAAGATTCTGAATTACAGAATTCCATACACTTCACGTTCTCCTACATTAACACCCATATATCTGCTCAAAATAATTTACAATAAGCTCAGCTCAGCTTTACAGGAATTGTAAATCTCAGGCTCTTCGAAAGTGCTTCCCTGATGTAAGGTTGTGGACGTTACTCTAAATGGATATTAAATGTGCTTTTGCTGCGTAGAAGATCTTAAATGGCCATTCCTCTTAGGCTTAAAAGCCCCTGTAAAAGAATCAAATTACTAATCACATTTTCTTGACAAGGGAGAAATATATTGGCCTACTATTTTTGTGAGTGACAATAATCACCCACCTATTGCATGAAAGGTTTTTATAATCAATTCATTATTTGAAAGATAGAATTAATAGTGAGAGTTCAGAAATGTAAAACATGTCTTCAAAAGTTTTATTGGAAAGATAACTTACTGGTTATACATGACATCCGACACATACATATTTGACAGATAGTTCCTGAAATACCTTTTATTTATCTTTATTTGCCATGACTATATTGACTTACAGTCCATTATGATATGATCTTTCTTCCTCTTCCTCTAGTTTTTACAATTTTGGTACCATACACACCATGTCATGTTGTAATTTTAACATTTTATGCATGTTCATATGTGTCCTCATGTGGTTATCCAGGTGAGTGGGCACATTTCTCGTTGTGATCTATGTGTGAGTGGTACTGATGTTATGCCATAAATATAGCTACAATACTGCAAAAAAGCTTGAACCTGGATATATTCGTCAGCATAAAAATGGCCACACTTCACTTAAAGAACAGACCACTCAGAGTTGTTTGCCATTTTAAAAGTCGGAGAAATGGATTGAAAAAGGGTATTGCGCACCGCTGAAGACAGTAAAGACAAAAGCATTTGGAGGAATCAGTGAGGAAAGCATTTCTAATGACATTGTGCATTTCATTCCTCCACTCAACCAAAACCAAATTATGCATGAGCTAGAATCCTGGGTTAACCTTTTTTGCACTGTTCAGTTTTTCAAGTTTAACAAAAACTAATCAATTTCAGCGCTAACTGTACACTGCAATGTGTAACCACTTCATTTTGGAGAGGGCTCTTTCCATGAGGCAGTTGAAATGTTTCCGAAACCCCTATTTCATTTACAAACATTTTGATGAAGGATAAAATTGCAGAAAAGATAATGTTTTTTTACTTCAATGTCTCCTTTGTTTTTCTTTCTGTTTTACGCAAAACATTTCAGATTATCCTGCACCAATGGATGTCTTTCTTTCTTTCAAACCAGTTATTTTCAGGCAATTTAATTTAGATCTGATGAAAATATCCTTTTTTTCCCCCCACATCTTTTCTTCTAACAAAGATTCTGTTTTTAGACGCGCGACTACAACCCTTTAATCTGCAATCATGGCAATAAAGCTTAGCGACAATGTTATGCAGTCACTGATTTACCAAGGAATATATTTCACATATTAGAAGTGAGGCCACGCATCTCTGTGATTATTTGACCATAAGCTGTATGAGCAGTCCAACAAAATAAACGGAGTTGCAAAAAGAAGATCAAATTGTAATACTCCTATATTTGCTAACGATCTCTGAAATTAGCTTTTATTAGAGGTGCATGTTGCCAAGTGAAACCTTGGGGCTTCAGAGGGAAAAAAAACAATCAATAAGCCATAACTCTTGCTTCATTATAAAGCATGCAGGTGCACTCTAATTTGCCTATACTTAGCAAACTGTTAAGCTTCATAAAATAAATTGGTTAAAGTGGTGAAGTCGAAAAATAAAGCGAATAAGTAGTATAAGAAGTAAAAAATAATGTGAGAAGATTCAAATATTTCAGCAGGATTTAAAATGCAATCCAGTGAAATTGTATGCAGAAATGTACAGGCCTGACTGCTAGAGGGTTGAATTCAGCTCACGGGCCTTCAGTTTGCACGATCGTTGCGTGTTGCATGTTGTATCGCAAAGCATCGCTGCCAGGGTTACTGCGCACACTGAATTGCCTGTAGGTATGAGTGCAAGAATGAATGGTGGGTGAGCCCTGCAATGTATTGATAGACTGCCCAAGGTGAATTGCTGCATCACACCCATTGAATGCTGGGATTGGGTCCAACCCACTGCACCTTGACCAGCAGCACGCATGTTAGGTAATGGATGGATTTACTGACTGTGCAACCCTTTCCCCACTATGGACTGAACAACAGACATTAAAATTCATGGCTTTTTGTTTCTGAGTATAATGAAAGTTCTCATTCTGTCACACGAACTCAGTTCAGCTTAGAGAATAATTCATGATGGTTGCGACATTACTGGAAATAAACATGAAACAGTCAAAAATAAGACAAGGTATAAATCACAGTGAAACACCCCAAAAGCGCACTCACTGTGCAGGACATACTTCCCCTGTTTCCTGTGCTGTTTATTTTACGTTGGCTGAAATTTTAAACTAATGCTCTTTTGAGTTATAGCAGTGTTTGCAATTGCTGTGGGTAGCACTGTTGCATCACAACCAGAAGGTCATGGGTTTGAGTGTTAAGGTTTCCTCCAGTTTTTACATTGACATGAATATCGGATGAACTGGAGACTGAATTGATCATAGAAATGAGTATGAGTGTGTGTGTGTGTGTGTGTGTGTGAGTGCAGATCGGTATGAAATGCAACGAACTATCCAAGCAGTATACACGCTTCTCAACCGATGGATCCTGGAATAAGCTCCAACCCTCCATTAGCTTCATATTTGTAGCTGCACACTTCACCAGAGCCAAACTGTCGGATGGCGGTGGAGTTTGGCAGGAATGCAGTCGCAGACCTGATGAATGTAGAAAAACTGAGAGGCTGTTCTTAATAAACTGGGCGGAGGAAGAGACTGGTAGTGGATTAACAAAAATGCAGGTCCAAATCCTGGAGACTACCAGTAAGGCTTGGGAACTTGCTCTTATTAGCTGAACTAGGAGGAGAACTTCAGTAAATTACTGTCATTAAAGGTTACAAATTACTTCCAAGGGGCAAAGAGCTTTTACTAACAAATTCTGACTGGTTGCTTAAGGGCAAGTGAAAATCCAGCCACTTGTAATCTTAAAGAAGGGGGTATAAATAAGACAACACACACGTGAGGGAGGGGAGACTTGAATAGGGCACAGCCGGTGAGGTAAGCGCACGTTGTAAACCAATCAACATAGACATGCAAGCTGCTGGATGGGAGGGGGCAGGAGAGGCCTTCACACCAGGGTTCTGACAATAAATGACATAGTTCATGTATTATGTTCAAAAACATAAGATAACTATGTCTTTTCACTTGATTAATTTTGTTTGTACTCATTGCACACACATGGGTGGACTTTGACCATTCCTCAGTACTGAGATTTTAAACATCATTGATTTTCTTGGGTTTGCGCTTATTGACCGCCCTCTCTAGCTCAGCTCACTGGATTGAACTCACAATCTTTTTTGCTGTGAGGTTTTTTTTTTTTTAACAGGATAATTAATTACATTAATCTCAGGGTGCAATATTCCACTCAGGCCACAAAACATTTCATGAACCAGATGGATATTCCCCCTAAACAAAGTATTTACAAATATTGTATAAATTGTAAACCTAATGTTTAATTACAGAAAATATTCTGTCAATATTCAGTCTGACACTTCTATGCAACAGCTGACTCGGAAATACAGTTGAACTCTATTTCAAAATGCACTTGACATACCTAAGCATACTTTCAACTTTGAATGGCTTTCATAAGAAGTATATGACCTTATGGTGTTGTTTAAAGACAGTGCTTATTCAGTTGAAAATGTGTACTATATCTCTTGTGCCAGAGGCTCCCAGATAAGGTGTCCTTAATTTCAGTGGTCTCTCAGGCATTGCCATTATCTCAGACATGCATGATTAAAATAGGTTTGAACCCTAGCATAAGTATGAGGCATGTTGGTCCTCTGACGTATTGTTTTTGTTGGCTGAGTAGCTTATGAATACTAATGCAATAATGCCTCATTAGTTGCAGTTTGAAAATCTGGCTGCTCACCTTCTGTGCTATATTCTACTTGGTAAGTGAAGTTCAGTTAATATGCACGATTTCCAAATGCAGTCATTGTAAGAGTTTATGGAAGCTAGATTTAAAATTAAGAAATTGATTTGAGTCACAATAATATTGTCTCAGTCAACAGAGAACAGTCTGCGTTTGTCAATAGCGTTTGTTCCAAAGAGCACAAAAGGTTTAATGCGATTCCCGTAAAAAAAAAAGAAGTCCATTAATTGCAATTTTTTAAAATAAAATGTTTGATCTGGTGGTGGCGCTACATCAAAGGTCACAGAGTGGCCAACAAAAACAAGTCCTTTGTCTATACCGATCACGCTAAATGATCACAAGAAGTGTGACATAATTCAACATCAAAACTGTTGAGTTATTGTATAGGGAATGTAAAGTTTGACATAGTGGTGGTACTGCAGAAAAGGTTGTTTGGCCACAAAAAAACAATTAGATTTTTCCTCTGTGCACAAGGAATGAACAAAAGAGGTTTTGTGTGGTTCCCATAAAAAACTATTGAAGTTATCATACTAACATGAGAGATCTGTGATGGCGACCAACAAATCCAAGTGTTTGGGGAAAATAATGAATAGACATATGTTGCCACAGCCAATAAATATCCAGTATTCTTAACTCCTCTTAACCATAGTGCGATGTCACAAAGCTTGCTTGTCCCTTCAGCAATTGGCAACTGGAGCTACCATTTGCAGGTTATCCTGTCTGGGGTTACTCAATATAGAAATAGACATAATCCAACTTTATGGCTAGCTTGTTACTTCCGCCAAGGACGTAATAAAATCGCCTCGTTTTTTTTTGTCTGTGTGTCTGTGTGTCTGTCTGTGGACAAGATAACGTAAAAACGGATGCACGATTTCCATGAAAATTCACAGTTATGAAGATCTTATAACTCCCCATTAAAGACCCCATTAAATTTTGGTGTTGATCCGAATCCGGATCACGATTCGGCGGACGTCCGAAATCTCTGGTTGCTCTTGTTTATTATGTTTTGGCTGCTAGACTTCACAGGATACCAGCCTAAATTTTGGAGCAAATGAGTAGAATATGTCAAGAATATGAATTTTTCGTTGTCTGTGAAGGTTCATGCATATAGTCATGGATTTATCGTATTTTTGGTCAGAGTGGTATATTTACCATGGACAGGGTGTGGACTTCTCATAGGCATTCAATGGGAGATGTGTTGTAATAACAAGAATTGATTTTTTAGTCTCAGGGGTGAGATAGATCAATGTCTATTTTTTTTTTTTCTGTCTCAATCGGGATTGCAGCAAGCCTCCATCTGTTTGGGGACACTGGTTGGCAGCAGGGGTAATTGGGGGATGGATAAAGTGGTGTCGATCAGGGCCAGTGGGAGTGGTTTTTTTTTTTTTTTTCTGTTTTGTTACTGCTGCTGCTGAAGTGAAGAGGTTGCTGACTGTAGCGCGAGGGACGATGGCCAAATTCTGCGCTGATTGAATGATTCATCGGGGGATGACTGGAATGGAGAACAATTGAGTATCGTGACACGGTGGTGGATTGTAAGTCTTCCTCAACACTTCCTAGTGGACGAGAGCACAGTCGATAAAGCACATGTCACTCTGACTCCTAAACTAAATGCAGACAGGAATCCTAAAATTAATATAATTACTTGTATTAAGAGGACTATTTTTGCCGGCAAGTAATGATGTAGTAAAGTGCATTGTACATATACTAAAAAAGGTATATAAAGCCTCTGAAGAGGAGGGAGAAAAGTTCAGTATTTGAATATAAATTACCCAAACACCACAATTGAATGCCACCTGCTTCATAAAGCAATATATTCATCCTTTAAAACTGTTATTTTATTTTTGTCAAGAAAGCACAAGAGTATTTCAAATTGAGGTATGGCAAGTAGCTGCAAGAACCCTGTCTAATTGCTGCGTGACATGGTGTGCAAGCACGATAATAAAGGTACCCCATCATCAGCAGTCTGTGGCATGTGTACTCAACGTCAGCTAGTATACAAATCCTTGAAGGAAGGACTCTTTTCCAGAAATTGGAAACTTTAATAAATATTGAGGGCAAGGTCACCTCTTCTGTCAACAGCAGCATCAAGTTATCAGCATGCCTTTGATCCGCATCCAAAGCAGTGAGTTTTCTGACGTTATCTTAAGACCATCAGAAGCTTCAGTTGACAGTGGACAACAAGATGTATGATGAAATATGGAAGCCTTTATTCGCCCTCAGTAAATTTCAAGTAGAACAAATTGTAACGCAGCGAGCACGGCAAGAAGAGAGCAGGTCAACGTGATGCAAGTTTTTGTAATGAGTGTCTTTCTTTGCAAGACGTTACATCATGAAGCCTCCTACAATATAGGGTCAAAAAGTTTAAATCAATTGCTTATATATTGCTCAGGATATCTCACGATGCATAGCTAAGTAAGGGCGTGAGAAGTCATTCAGAACAATATAGACACCATGATTTAACCAAGCAGGAAAACAATGAAATGGCAGTCTCTGTGCAGGCACCTTAACTAAAATAAAAAAAAAATCACTTTAGTAAGGAAGGCTGTATGCAAACACAGAAATACAGTAGAAGAACATAGGCGAAGAGAATAAGAATACAAATTGTCAGAATGATACATTTAAAACTAGAACGGGCACTCGGTAGAGCGCATACCTTCGCCGACGCCACTGAATCCCTCGCCACTGGCGTTGGTTTCATGCCGATCGGATAAAAATTGACCGAGATATGGCCTAAAGTCGGTTTTGACCTTTTCGTGGCCTTGACCTTGACCTTTGACCCGATCACTCCCAAAAACTAATCGATTGATCCTCAGGTCATGCCAAATCAACCCACCAAATTTTATGAAATTCCGTTTGGTACTTTTTGAGTTATTCGATACACATACAGACAGACACACAAACAAATAAATACACAGGGATCAAAACATTACCTTCGTCAGCGAAGTCGCTGGCGAAGGTAATGAATTGAAATATGCTTGTTATGGCACTATTCAGCAGTGTTTGCTGTTGTTGAGTTGGCATGGAGATGATTCATCCTTTAGCCAATCCATGCTGTTGCGTTTCAAGTGGACAGAAATGCGATTGGCAGACACAGGTTCTCTCTAAAGGACAGATTTCTGCTTTATATGGTGCCGCCAGTGTCTTTCAGGGCACCGGGATGTAGATCAGGGGAGAGTTCTTGAAAGTGTTCCTAACGTTACTGGGAAAGGGACTCCAATTGTGAAGCCATGTTCCCCGTTGCTTCAGATATTCTACAGACACCACCAACATCTGCTGCATTAGAGCAGAACTGGTCTCTGGTGTTGAAAACAATATGTTAAAAAAAGAAAATACATGCATATAATGATTCAATGATTGTCCAGTTACCTAAAGTAAGTGGACAATGGGCTACACAGTGGTTTGATGGCCACATCAGTGTATGATTTGTCATTTCATTTACAAGTAAGCAGATAAGAGACTTGATCTCAAATGTGGCATTTATTTTTAGAATCTGTTGCTGTTACCTCTCAATGTGAAGTCCAAATAACTGTCACGTAACGTAAGCGATCATTTGACGGAAAAATCTATATAAAAAACATCAGAGACATAGATCAAACACTTGATGCACTGTGGTGGATGAATTTGTTTTTTGTATATACTCTTATCTTACTGGAGGAGTGCAAATAGTGGTTATGGGACCTAAAGTGCTTTTCTTTATTTTCTTTCACCATATCCTAGGTAACCAGTACACTATAGCACATCAAAGATAAACTCAAATAGCTCATAATGAGCTGATCAGGGTCATATCAAGTCTACTTGCTCGTACTAACATGGGCATGGGTAATATCTCAGATCGTAATTGCCTACCAGTTAAAATATGGGTTACATTAAGGGTAGCCAACCCTGGTCCTGGAGAACTGCACTGTCTGTAGGATTTTGAGGAGCTTAATTGATCAATTAAAGTGGTTAATTACATTGTGAACCCATCTTATCTGGTTTATTGGGACAAATGTAAGTGTTGAGAACACAAAACAGCACACCATGTGGCTGCCCAGGCTACCCTTGGGTTACACTATTAAAGCTCGGTCTTATAAAATCATTCATAACACTGTTCTCATGTATTTATGCAATTATCACAGTCAAATCAGTTATAACTGTAACAACTCCACAAGAGGCAGTAAAACAGATTTTATTACCTTCCAATTCAGGCGTTCCATGTGCAAAAACAACATTTTATACTCTGCTCCAATTGAGTGGAACAAACGTCTGGTACTAATGAAAATCATAGGATAAATTTCAAACACACAGCTGCATAAATGACTTTAAAGGTAGAAAGCTAATAGAAAAAAGCACTGTGCTGTTTTTTTTTTAATCAAAATCAGCACACTGTTATTGTTTTATATTTAATGAATTTATTTATCTGTTATTGTTCTGTTAAATTGTTCTGTAAGGAATGCATTTGCCAGCCTTGTCCGTGGTGCCATCCTGCCTCTTCTCCTCTCCCATGATGGAAAATAGCACCAGGGATTTATTGTGTCTCAATCCTTTACAGTCTTTAAAGTGCAAATGACGCTTGCCCTCAGATGAAGTAATGTCATATGTATTTTTTGATTGCCAAATAAATCTATTTCCTCGGTAAACACTCTATTCACAATAGTAGGTCAGTTGAGGAACACTATCTTGGAAGTAGGCAATGACAACAATCAAGAGAAGATTTCATCAGAGTGAACAGTTAGTTTACCATAAGATGCAAGCCATTGATATATTTCACATTCAAAACATTTGTCCAAAAAAGTTTGAGAAGTTCTGGAACAACATTCAATAAACAGGTGAGACAAAGATCAAGTTGTGTCATACATGATGAGTAGAGAAAAGTAATGAGAAGGGAAGGTACTGCTCATGATCCAAAGCGTACCACCTCATCTGCACCAATTTAGCTGGCTCCCATGTATTTATGATGGTTTGACAGCTGACAAAAGCAACGGGATTACAAATTGGACTTAATGAACTTCTCAGCACCATTCCCTTCAGCGTAATTGTGATTTGCACTTAAAGGGACATGGAAAATTAAATAGATCCAGTGAAGTGAAATTAATTTCTGGTCCCACAAAATGCAGCTAATGTTGAACTAGATGGCAGTTTGTCTTAATGGAAGCTTAAGTCTTTTAAAAACACTTTCACATATAAGCAAATACAAGCAAATGACCATCACTTGCTGAGGTGATTTTAGTTCCTTGTCATGCTAAATGTGGGTAGTGCAGGATCTGACAAGAGCCAATGACAGCAAAGAAGGGTTACGCTTTTCTTTGCTATAAGCAGAGTCTCCAATTACACTAGTCAAAGTTCACCAAAGTTGAACTCCATATGAAGGGAAGACACAAATTTGATTAGCCACCGGAAATGAATGGTTTATTCACGCCATATTTGCTAATGTTGATTTTGCATGTGTGACCGTGTCTTAAATCTGCTATTTATAGCTGAACTCCTATTTGCTGAGTTTACAGCTACACTAGCGTTAAAAATCAATCTAGCGCCTACTGTCAGATGTAATCATCTCCATTTTGACATTCCGTTGTTAATGTCAGATGACACTTATAGGAATGACAGTGCAAGTTATCAGAAGGAGTAAGTCACAATTGAAAATTCATGACTAATCCAGTCATTGTCCACCAACAGTAGCTGCAGCCAATGAGTCACTGAATAGGCAGAGGAATATTTATATGGTAGAAACCAATATCATGCTACTGCAGGTGAAGAACTTTCTCACTTCCAGTGGTGTTTGTTAATTCATAAAACGAATGTGAGTACACTGACTGGCCGAAAAAAAAAGTCACTGTTTGGATTTAAATAAGAAAAAAACATAAAAGCCAATGACTGAATCATTGTTATAGTGATTAATATGTTTCAGCTTGTTCCAAGTCTTTTAACCTTGACTGATGCAGTGCGTAGCTTCTCATCACTTAAACAGCCCTGCTGGAAGATATATCATGTGGTTGTGGAAAAGATGTTGCTGTGTCTCAGAAGGGGCACTTAACTGGGCTGCCTCAAGCAAATAAAACAATGAAGAGATTGCTGGAATCATTGTAATTGGGTTAAGAAATGTCCCAGGCATTACCAACCTTATTGAACATCTTTGAGATTTGCTGAAGAAGACTTCAGGAAGTGGTTCTAAGCTTTTGTCATCAGTACAAGATGACGGACAAAACTTAATTTAACTTCGGATAGAAATGAATGTTGCGAAGTTGCATAAAGTTGTAGAAACAATTCCACAACGAATGTGTGCTGTAATCAAAGCCAAAGGCGGTCCAACAAAGCGTTAGAGTGTGCAAGCTTTTTTTTTTTTTTTGGCAGGGCAGTATATCAAAGAATGAGAATATACAATGAGCACTATAATTCATTGGACAAGGATGCATTCATGAAGTTTAACCCAATTATCAATTAAATTTGTTTATTTGGTTGATTTCATATCTAAATCAATTCCTTTTTCACTTAAGGCCAGGTAGGGTTGAACAGGTTTTTCCTTCAGTGAATTTAAAATTCATTTAAAAACCTCATTTTGAATTCACTTAGGTTATCAATGTCGTGTGTTAAATTTAGTTCAATCATGTAAAGCATTTAAGTGTGAAAAATATGCAAAAGTGGAAGAAATCGAGAAGCGGCAAATACTTTTTCACAGCGCTGTGTGATATCATTTTCGCAAAATTCTCCTGAGTAGCGTTTTTCCCCTGCTCCCGAAAATGCACCTATTTTATCGTGTGAACCGCAATGAAAAACGCTCCCACGTCGCACACTATTGGGTCAGGTCCTGCAGGATGCAGACTCTTACTGCCATGTGACAACAATTCACGCTGAGAGTGGCGGAGGAAAAATGTGGAGGATGTTTTCATTGGCTCCTTAATACCAGTCAATCATCACTTGAGTGCTACAATTTACTGCCCATCCAACCTTTTGACCAATAATTTCCTAACGCATATTTCCAGCATGATGATAAAACATGTCTCAGAAGTTGTTACACACTGGTTCTGGTTCGTGATGTTTACAGTGAGTTCAGTACACACTACAATGGCCTAACTCAGTCACCAGATTTCAGTTCAAGAGAGCACCCTCGGGATGAGGTGGAATGGGAAATCGGCAGCATCAACGTGCACCTGACAAATCGGTAGGAATGTGATGCAATCGTGTCATCATGGCTCTGAATCACAAAAAGTTTCCAGAATCTTTTAGAATTCATGTTACAAACATGTAAAGCTGTTTTGAGAGTGAAGGGATGCCCTACCTAGTATCAGTATGGTATTCAAATAAAGTGCTCAGTGAGTGAATGCAGGAGAGGGGCTTCTGGAAAACAAAGGATTTTTTTTTCCAATTTTGATCAAACCTGTTAATCAGGGTATGAACTTGCAGCCCTAGATTTTACAATATGATGAAAGCGCCTTTATTTGAGTAAGAAACCTCCCGTGTATAACTTACTTCAAACTAACTGTCATTTATGTCACATTGTGTGGATGCCAGCTGCTTCGCTCTCTGTGCCAGAGGTAATACACAGAGGAAAGATTGACTCAGTCAACTCCCCAGCAGTTTGTCCTGCGGTGCACCGCAGTTTCCAGCCAGTGAAAATGATTTTGTTTCAACATAAGGTCACCAGAGGTATGTGAAGACAAGGTGTAAATTGCAGCTGTACAAGCACGGTGCATTTTATATCTCCCGTTCATAACAGCCTCCCACTGAATTGAAACAAGGAGTAAACCAATTCATTGTCTCCTCACCTCAATAACTTGCGTTAATGTATGTTTAATACAAAAGCGTCAAATCAGTGCAAACAATGAATAATTTTAAGTAGTCAGATTTATATTCCATCTGTCAGACTTTTTTCTCTCCGCCAGAAGTATTGGTTGCTGCGGCTGCGCTGCTGAATGTTAGAACTTTGAATATGAGCTCCTCAGCTTGAAAAGCAAGGCATAAGTTTGTTTGTAACAGGGTCACATGATCTAGATGCACTGGCATCGTCATGTCAGATTTATTTGTATTTTCTATTTTCCACTGGCAGACTTGATACTTAAACACAGATGGCTTGTTGAACAGTCATATCACTTGGCAGCGTTTCAGAGGAAATGATCAAACCACCAAGTATCACTTTGGCCACATGCTGGTATTACAGTTGAGCTTTTCCAATTAAAAAATGTTGAAGCCTCTGTAATAAATATGCTCTTACAGTCATGTCAGAAATGTGGGCTAGACTGGCTGCACAAACAATATTAATAATTTCAATTCAATTTTTCATGTTGGTCTGGTTTACAAATGGAATAGGGGCTAAAAACACGAACTAGCTCGTTAAGTATATTGCACTTGTTGTTTGTCTTAATCATGAAGTTTAGACCTATTTTATTCTAGAGGGCTGCCATGCATGCATGTGGTGTGCCATGGGAATAATTCTTTCCCATTGGCAAAATGGCTCATGTTCTCTTTAATGTCTAGAAGCTGATTTCAACCATCTATAATGATTTACAAGTTAATAAGCACAAACCTCTAATCTTCATAACACCCTCAGAGTGTGACATCGAAGAAGATAAAGGGGGAATATTTTGAAAAGTAACATGGAACCATATTGATATTACTTCAAAAAATCTGGAACATCAGCTAATTTCCCAAAATGTGTAACTGTATGTATCTAACTTTGTGTAGGCAATTTATATGGGTCTCCTCTCTGAACCAAACTGTATATTTTATCCTCAAGTTACCCTAGGCGCAGATATGTGCACTTTCCGGTCATACCCTGATGCCTTTGCAGAATTGTGTCGCTTTTATCAAAGATTATGGACTTTGATTTACCAGTTGAGCCACACCTTTATCGCGTGCTGTATATCTATTCTATGATGATTCAATGATTCAACTTTCAGTCCCACCGAGATAAAGTCATCTTGCTGGTCTCACTGCAACGAAGAAAATTCAGGTTCAACGGGGGTTTCCATCCCGTGTGTTATCCTGCCATCAGGGGATAAAGAAAGTTCTAGATTATTTTAAACAACTTCTTCAGGTATAGTACTGACTGTTCCTCCATTCTATACATTGATTGAATAAATTTATTTAGGAAAGGGTCCAATTTTTCAATTTAGTTTCTTTGCAACATCATCTTGAATTACACTGAGTACATACGATGTATATGGCAATATTTATTTTGATAAAATTGGACTGACCCATTACCAGTTCTGGATTAAATTTCACTTGCGCTCATGAGTGTCTTCCAAATGATAACACCCAAAAGTTTTGAGTTGCCCACAAGTTTTATTGCATCAAATAAACAAGGTCATGCTTCCACATAAAAGCGAACCTTTAATTTTTCACCTTACAATTATCCCTGTATTTTGTTGTGGAGCTGGGTTAGATGCAATGCTATTAAGCGTCCGCAGCCTTATTACCGTTCGCCAAATACATCGCAACCTGATGGACCCCTTATTACTCTTTGTTCTTTTTTCCTCAGCCTGATGCCAGCCTCCATGTCACCCACCTGCACTCCATTCTTTATCTTTATTTTGGTGATAAACACAGTAACTAAGCCACAGCTCATTTCAGAGGTGTTTTCACCTCTAGTGCCTGGTCTCATGCTGTCAGTTGTCAGGTTATGCCTACCATATATTAAACTAGAGGAATTCGAAAAGGCTTTCAAAAGAGTAAATTGTGACGCCATCTCACCGTCCAAACACAAATTCTGTGAGATTACACTAATTTTGGGATTTGAACCTCACTATTTGCCTGAACCAAGAGAAAAGTCCCCCCACAATACTGTTCGATTTTATCAGAACCTCCAGACGAGAAAAAAAGAAACTACATCAGTCTGAGTTTCAAGACCCCCATACACTTTTCAGCTGAGATGATGGGAGAGCTCCCCATTTTGAATGAAACTTTCTTGATTTTATTCTGATACTGGAAATCTGGAAGCGACAGTGAGGTCGCTTCAAAATTTGTTTGTTAAAAGACCGGCGTTAGGTGACTGCATTATATATTTGCTGCAGGAGTCTGTGAGGCACAGTCATTGGGGAAAGTGATTTCAGGTAATGTCCCTCCAAATCCTCAGTACAGCTGGTATTAAGAATCCCCACCCAGGTACATTTGCTCTGCTGTGATCCCATCTATTTTCATAGCCCTCCCTGATTTCCAGCTGTCTGAATAATGGCAAAAACCACCAGAGGAAGGAAGTATTATCGGCTTTTCCTTTAAAAAAAAAAAGGACACCCAGGCTCATGCTCACAAAGGACTTTTAATTCTAATGATTGAAAATGGATTTAATATATTACGGGAACAAGTCATCAGTTTTCAATCAACTTAAAATCAGCAACAATTATCAGGCTAACCGTAGATTAATTGTCCTTGTTACCCAGGTTGTGGTGATTAAACCTAATTGTGCAACTGCCGATAATTAAATTAACAAGCAGGAGTGTAAGAGGGACAGGAAGGCTATTATTTAACATACACAGTTGGATGCTGGCTGGCATTCAGCGAGGTCCTCACTCTGTGTTTTTAATATTCAGTTTTTACCATCAGGCTGTCCAATGTGTAACCTAGAGTTACTTTATTGTGGTTGATTTTGACTTAAATCTTTGATTCAAATTGCACAGCGATAGGTTAGTAAGTTGTTCATATTTTAATTTTGCCTGAAGTTTCTAGATTTATCTGCATGTGTACATACCAATCATTTGTTGGGCCAAATGCTTGGTATGGAGTGATGCAAAAAAGAGACTTCAATTAGAGTGCTCACTGTAGGCAGACTGTATTTGATCTAAATATTGGGGGGTTGCGGTATAAGCCCTTCTGTGGTTCTCCAGGGGTCTCCACTGCCACCCCAAATCAAATTTTCAGGATTAAAGAGCCAAATGAAAAATGTAATTTTTTTTATCACTGCAGTTTCTACAAATAGGCATATACCCTCTGGGAATGCATCAAGTAAAAATTGAAATTACCAGATTTTTTTTTTTTTTTGACTTTCTGTGACAGTTTGTTGAATGTACCCACATACATAGTATTTGATATAAAAAAATTCAAGTGATTCACCCATTAGTTTCAGTGGTATCATGTAAGAAATAAACCACTGCCCCAGATCAAGTAGAAAGCACACAACTTTAACAGCCTTAATCTCAGAATTACACAGTATTATGAAATGTCAATTTTTACCCATGCCCGCCAAGGCGGCGTGGGTATACAGTTTAGCACCGTCTGTCTGTGTGTGTGTGTGTGTGTGTGTGTGTGTGTGTGTGTCTGTCCACGCAACAGCTCGGCCACCACTGAAGTTAGGGTGACCAAACTTTGAGGGGTAGATAATCCAAGGGTACCCTGTCCAAAGTTGCATCCAAAGGTCAAAGGTCAAGGTCTACAAGAGGCGTGGGTTAGCATCTCTATAGAGAGCGCATCATCTAGTTATTTGATGTGTTCACATATGTAGATTTTAACAGCCTCAGTTTAGCTTCATGCTCATTCACTTTCTTGTCAATCAACCAGTTGCAAAGTATAATTTTATTAACTTTATATCTGCTGGAACTTTCCGTCATTGACTCCGAAGTGTTTTGCCTCATACTTTGATGAAAATGTAATATGAGCTGTTGCTTTCCTTTCACACAGTCTGTACATCTCCCGATAGTCCCTATAGTGAATTAAATGATTAGAGAATGGCAAATTGAGTTTCAACTAGATGATGCGCACTCTATAGAGATGCTAACCCACACACAGACAGACAGATGGTGCTAAACTGTATACCCACGCCGCCTCGTCTGGCGTGGGTAATAACTGCCTCCTGTTGTACTCGGCTGAGGTATGTTTGCTGAAAAGGTCAAATCAGTTAAGTTCAACCCATCTTTCATTTAGATACAGTTCTGTAATGTTTGTATTTATACCTTGTACATTCTCCTTATTAGGGAGGTTTTACATAAATAAGTAAACAAATAAATAAATTACAGTGACCAAAAATGTGTTCTTACCGAATAGTTGAGCTAAGAGTGAAAGAGTTAATTTGACTCAAACTAAAATGAAACATTTTCACTTCAGAGTATTGTGTATGGCCACATTGAATTTGGATTGTTTTATAAGAATTATGGCCATTTTACTGGGTGATCCCATCCCATGGGCTAGTAGCGCTGGTGTATAGACAAAAAAATTTGATCTGATTTCTATTTTAGAGAAAAACTTCATGGAGTCTTCACAAATTTCATCATTGTTCATGTTCATTCTTGTTCACAGCCATGAGTCACGTAAGGCAGACACACACTGTAGGTTGCCATAGATCGGTAATACCCTTGTGCTCTATCTTCCAGTATTACAAACTCTTTTTTTTTTTTTTTGGAATGGTGCTGCATTGAACTGGTATTTACAATTTAGCAGCAGTTATGGCGGAATGGCAGATTTCTGAGTACCTCTTCATAATTCATTGTTATTGCATCTCCTCCTCTGTAACTGCTTGTTATTGTTCAATTATAACTCTTGGCTTCCATTATAAGTGACCTGGAAACTGTCCGACTGGATAACTTATTTTTACCTTCCTCATTGGCTCCGTGGTGCACTGGAATTTATTTTATACATTATGCTTCAGTTTCTCAGGGCAGTATTTTGAACATTTGACCTTGATAACCAAATAATTTCATTTTCTCCCGTATTTCCAGTAATATATATATTTTTTGCAATTAGAGATTAGATATTATGCACAGGGGTAGTTTTCACATGAAAAGTGAACAGAAACTGGAAATTCCCCCACAGTAATCCAGAGGTAGTATTTGCATGCACACTGTACACATACTGCAAATCAGAGATATAAATCCAAATTTGGCAGATCTCCAGCTGCTAGAATCCAGAATAGGATCTGAGGTTGGATTTATGCAAATCAGTGTAAAGGCTGAATGCATCAGAAGCATTATTGATAACTTTACCTTAAAAGGGGTCATGTAAAGGCAGCTTTAAATTTTGGAGGTGGCGGAGATAACTGGAGATGACAAACAGACAACTAAATGAACCCTGACCACACAATATTTAGAGCCTTATTTGCTTACAATATCTGGCAGTCATAGGCATTGGCAGCAGAATGGGTAGCACCAAATGCTGAGAGGAACCTGCACGCCCCAACACTAAATGAATGCCACCCACAGGGGTGACTTACTTGCCTGACATAGGCCTCATCAAGTTTATTTAATTATACGGAGTATGACTGTGTGGCTTCTGACAGCTTTGTGATTTTATGAATCTATCCCAGGAAAGTCCTTAACTGTGCAGAGAGCTATCGATGGATCAGAGGCAATAAATCAATGATATAGTGGTCAGAAATGTAAAAAAATCCTATCTGGGATTATTGCGCTGAATGCAAATGAGCTAAAAACTGTATCCATAACAGCATTTTAAACTTGATTTTAAAGGGGTTCAATGTTACATGACTTTAAATTTGGACGAGGGTAGGGGGTAACAGCTAAATGTACCAGCAAGTCCTCAGCCAAATGATCAAATATGTTGTTTGTTCCCTTCAGTAATACAGCCCCTTGGAGCGTATTTGATTCCAAAGGAGGTAGCGTTTTCTCAATTTGCGTAAGTAACAATGACACTGCCTCTTAAAAAACAAATGATTAAAATCAGGGTTCAGGGTTAAGGTAAAGCGATTGTTTTTCAGTTTTTGAAAGCAACTGTGTCTTGCAGTTATAGATGTTCAACTTGCAGTTGGAAATGAGAATTGATCTTGGTCTCCCATGGGAAAGTTTGCTGTTCTATTGTCCCAACCAACAACCTGGTCCACGGTGGTCATATTGACTTTACGGTGATCATATTGACTATAGCCGCAAGACGAAATCTGTCGCTTAATCATAAATATAGGTTGTTTTGGCCACTTGCATTTTTGAACAATATGGTCATTTTCCTTGAGAGGACAGTCTCAAATGTACATTCTCAAAACACTCTGACCCATGTCCTCTGTTGGGCAGCTTCCAGAACAGCACCTCTCCTGCCACAACTCTGAATAACTCTCTTTAACTAGAGCTGGACTCGCGAGAGCCCATGCCTCCGCCTGCATAACTGGATTTGAACTTATATATTATTATATACAGCTGTACTTTGGCATAGATGTGCCAAAATTGAATCACCTGTTCCTCTAATGGTACTTTAATATCCTGTAATGTTTGGTTAAAATCTATGCAGCCGTTTTTGAGATATCCTGCCGACAGACGGACAAACAAAAAAATAAATAAGCGAACGGAAGCAAAAACATAACCTCCTTGGTGGAGGTAGTAGATAGCAAAAATAAAATGCATTACTAAATTCCACAAAATAAAGGCAAGCACCTTAAGAAACAAACAGTCAATTTCGTGAGTGCCATCTACTTGGACTTGGGTGCTCACCAGAGGTCCAACATAGGGTGGTAGAATCGGCGTGGAAGCTCACCCAGCCTCTTTTGATGAATCACCACTCATTTTTCATCCCGCTCACTTGCGGCTGTCGCATAATAACATGAGCATGTGCTGCAATTTATATAGAAGAATCTGGTGGATCACAGAAGTGTTCCTGCTCATTTCTCATATGATAAGAAAAATTTGGCCCATGGAGATGAAAAAACAAAAAGTTTGTCAATGATTGTTTAATTTATTGAGGGAAAAGGGTTATTCAAAATCATCAATGCGGAAAAGTAGTTTTGACCATGAATTTCCTGTACATCCAATGCTCTGCATGGGGACCTATGCTGCATTCATGTGCTATGGGAAAAGCTGACGTGAAAAGGTGTTTTCCACTAGGCAACTCGTAGAAAATTTTGATACACGAGTTGCCGAGATGAAATAACCTTTCGCCTTTTCAACATGGCGGAGAGCGAGCAAGGATTCCTCGCCAATGGTAAATAACGTGTCTGCCATTTTTTATTTCGCTCCAACAAAAAAAGCACTTGAACACTACGCACTCATAATTTCGAATTCACAAATGAAAAGTATCATCTTCCCAATAGCACGTGAATGCAGCACTACCTCACAGATCAGATAATATCTGCTTCATAACTGGCTAATTCACTGACCAGGTTTTATCATTAAAAAATATAAAATTTTATGTGGAAGAACCAAGAAAAATCAACCCTGCTTCATTTTTACTTCACAAATGATTAAATACCAATGATTTGCTTGGTTTTGCCCCATGAAAACATGGGAAATCAATTATTATTTTTCATGTATCTTACTGTCTATGATGAGGCAAAGCCTAATAAGTACAAAAATGGTCCTAACTTAACTTCGACCAAAATCAGACTTTTTCCATAACACTCAAGTACTGCCTCCTGCCTGCATACTGCTGCACATTGCTTATCTAAACTTGCTCACCAATACATGGTTTTTTTGGCTGATAAAAACTGCTCGATGAACCCAACTCCTTCCTGATGTGTTCATCAGACTATCCTTAATGGCCAGCAATGCAGTGGAGTGGCTCACAATCTCACCTCGCACAACATGGTTCTGTTTTCAAATCGACTGGCGCTTTATCTCCACGGAGTCTGCATTTTCATTCAGTCTGTGTGAAACCCATTTTATATTTACCAATTCTGAAGGTAAAACACCACACAAAAGTGGAGGAGTAGTGTGCAGAAGTCGTGGCTCTTTTGTTTTCTTGTATCTTTGTTTCCATTTGTTACTTGTGCCTAGAACAAAAAAAAAGAATCCCTCCCTCTCTTTTTCGAAATGGCAAACTATAGTTGCAACCCAGAATTTTTTAAAAATATGACACATTATTTTTACACCAAAATCAAGTCACTTCATTAAAAATATTGAATCGAGAGAATTAATAGAAGTTAAGAGATCATTCCCATTCTTGAACTTCATGTGTGGTTTATAAAATGTGTTAATGTACTGTAGTGGGCAGTCACTGATGTGAAAGGCTGCCACATGTCAAATCAATGAAATAACAGGAGGCCAAAAAAAATTATGTGGAGTTGCCATGGCACTGTATGCTTTATCTTCTAAGAGACCACATAATGTCTCCAAATATGCACATCCTGAAACGGTTTCAACAGATACTATTTTGTAATATGTATCTCAAGCATGAAAAGGAGGTTTCAGGTGTTATCAGATCCATTGGGAAATGGAAAACAGGGGCTTCAGATTTCACACATAAGCCCTGCTCTTACAGCTCCTCTAAATGGCCACAGCTCATCTCTGTTTTACAATTCTGGGCCTCTGATCCTGTCTGTGTGCCTCAGCTTCCTGATCAAAGACAGATCTTCACAGCCTCGGCCATTTTTTCCCTGGCAACATGGCCCTGTCAGTTAATTTCTGTCACCTGCCCAAACCATACCCATGACTGCCATGCGGCAGGGGACAAATGTCCTGGGAGGCAGTGAGCTCCAGCTGTTGCAATGGCAGCTAATTTACCTGCTGCCGTGTCCCAGCCAAAAGACTGCTCCGTTAATGAGAGGCTTTTCGAACATGTTCAGAAGTAGCCCTATCCCCAGCTCCTTTAGAGGACACAGGCAACAGATGGAATTATCCAGAAATAATCAAAACAATCACTGTTTTGATTGGCCACTGAAAAGGCACACGGAGACTGGTGTGCGTGGGAAATTAAACAGGATAGACTCTGAAATACAGGAGAGGGAATGTTTTATTCAACTTTTATTTATAATGGATTGGCAGACATCCAGGTAAGCTTTGAAAATCTCTCAATTTCCCCTTTGAAGCACAGCAGCTATTCTATTAAAATAGTACTTGTCTTCATGAAATGGGTGAATTGTGTGCCGTATTCAGTTGTCACTTGTCGCTTTCTGCAACATGTTTGCACTCTCAAAATGTCACCAGGAACAGCTGAGAAGCATCTTGTTCGTGGTTCAGGACTGAATTTTATAATGGCAACATCAAATAGGAATTGGATTTCAAAAAAAATATTGTTATCATTTGCTGAACACGTTTCATTTGTATGAGCCTTTGAATTGAATGTCAACACTGATGTTCTATCCACTGGCGTTTTCACAGGCAACAAAAGCCAGGCTTCCCTTTTTTTTCAAACTGTGGTAGTCATTTTAATTTTAAAAAACACTTCCTTCAACAACTCTGTTAATACTGTTGTGCTGTTGCTTACGTCTCTTCACCACTTTTCATTGAGAATTTTACAATGAGTGAAACAGCGCCCCTCTCCATGAAATAACAAGATAGCCGTTAGCCATTCTGCATTGACATCACAAGTGGCAACATAAGCAAGTGCAGTTTTGGACTCTAATTATAGAATTGACTTTTCTTTCAGACATCTTGACAATTAGCAGTTTCTTCTTAGCTAGCAAGCTAAATGGCTATATAATCAAATGAATAACATCAGGTGCGATCACATACTCAGACTAGAACTCAGTCTAGCCACCATAACATCTCCTGCTTGAGTTTGTGAATGTATCCTTCTTTAATTCGTTACAAAATCTGTACCTTAAACAACCAGTCATGTATTTGGGTCGGCGATTGTGTAAATTGATATGAAAATGCATTTTACAAGATGTTTACATGGTGTATGCCTGTGAGAGAGAGGGAGAGGAAGCATGTGTTTTGCAAATCTCAAGAGTAAGCTGGAGAATGGGCGAGTGTGTGCTTGTGCATGAGTGCACACTCGTATTTTTGTGCTCATGAGTGTGTGTTGGTCGGTCATGTTGGTGTCATAAGTGACAGTAAGATAGCAAGCATAGAAAACAAAAGGTGTGCAATTCCTGAATCTGAGTGATACAATTTTGTGCAAAATGGTTCAGTCGCTCAAAACTGTAAAACCAAATGTTTAAGTTCTGAACATTTTTTCTAACACTTTTTTTTTTTTTTTTACACGTCACAGTGCTTGGATTCAGTTTTAAAGCGTATTCAACAAATCTGAAAAACCTCGATAGCAACATTCGGTAAACATCAGTGTTTCGAATGAGAACACCTGATTACGAAAATAATCACCAGGCATTTAGCTTTTGCACACTGGTGTTTCGATTATAAATTTGTCACATGTCCCACAGTTTTACAGTGTTGATCAGTGTTGATATTGGTTGCTAATTTGGGGACATTCCTCGCAATCTGAAATGAGCCTCTCCAAAGACTTTTCTCAGGTTTCGCCAGTGGTTGTGTCCAAGAATTTGCAAGTGGATTCTCTCTGTCATGGTGAAACAGTGCATTATTACAGTAGAGAGCAGCTAAGATTCAGCGCTGCTGCAGAATGTTCATACACTCAGTTTCTCGAGAGGCTTTGCAGTTTTACTCAATTAAAACTCAGCCATTAAAAGTGCAGCCACCATGAGACCGCGCTGGTGAAATTCCTCCATTTTCTTCTACTGCCCTTAATGCACCTGGGAAGAAATAGGTTTGTACTAAGCATAACCATTAGAAGGAGATGCAAAACAAAATAAAACCTCCAGGACATGCTGCCAATAAACATAGGTGCAAGAATAAAGAGCTACCTTCAAAACCATCAACAGGCCTTCAGTTACGTGACTGTGAGCTTTTGAAAACAAGGGCCAGATAATTGCCTTTATTTTGTGTCTGATAAATAAGGTGATGGAGGGCTCAACTGGGGCTACTGAAAATCCATTCTGCTGCATCTCACCTCAGAGATTTTAACATGCTATATTAAATACAGCTGAACAGTAGAAGGAATGCTGGACAAGGCTATTTAAGGGAGAGTCAAAACACTTAGGCCTCATGTTTGCGTATTTTTGTGATGACAAACAAGCTATGAAATGAAACTTTTTCCTGGAGTTTGGTTCAGGAGCTGTACCAAAACTAATGCAGCATGAGCACTTACTGTGGGATTGAGTAATTCATGATAATCAAGCTTTACTTTCATGGCTGCAATTGGCATATTTATCTCACAGAAGAATCCTATGGTGCCTTCTTCACAGTGCTAGGAAATGCAAGGTTGTGTCGTGCAGTGAGGGAGCTACTACTCCAGTTGGAGTTGGAAACCACTGCCCGTGCGCCTCACACTGCAGTGACTCTTATTCAGGGCATCCTTCCTATAGCGATTAAACTCAATGATGACGGATCGCTTACATTACTTATCCACATTACTTGAGTTCTGTCGGTGCGCAATATGATCCTGCACAATGAGCAATTTCAGAGCATGGCATAGCGTCATAATTATTATGCAAATGTCCTTGTATCAGCAGATAATTTACATAATTGACTCATGTCGTGACAAGTTTTCTTTCAAATCTCTGGTAACATAGTTTAATGAATGCATCAAAACGAACACTATGGATTTAGTAATCACAGTGAAATGTATTTTGGGTCAAAAATAAACTATTATTTATTTATGTGATTATCAATGTGCATGAGAAAAAAAATGGCCAAAGTGTACATTACTGCAGATTATACTGACAAAACCATTTTGGGAGATCATGGTTTTTACAAATTATATAACTGAGAGGTAAACACTTCAACCACGTGCAAATTGTTGTGCAAAGAGCTTCGAGGACATACATTGTTGTGAAAATGTTGTTAATTAAAATATAGTCTGGCTATATGGTCTGAAATATTTCTTGATCGCAAGCAATAAAATAACCCTTAAGTGTTAATAATCATTCATTGGTAAGCCAAAATCACAGAGGCTTACCAGAATTGAGCGAATTTTCCACTGATGCAGGGTTGTATTCCTAAATCATCAGAAAAGAAGCTAGTCTAATCGATTCACATATTTCTATATCTATTCTACTGCAACAGCCATCAATTCTGAAATCCAATTTTTGGGGGATTTTAAGTCCATGGTCTGCTGCAACTGAAACTGAAGGTTGGATATCAACTGAGGGTACTTAAGTGTTTAACTAGGCTTATGCCGTCGGAGGCGATGGCTTGGGGTATATCCCCAAATGCCCCCAATCCTCCAATTCCCCAATCCTTGAGTAGACTTTCATTTGAACTTAATTTCAGGTCAATCGGACAAATGGTTCCAAAGATATGGCAAAAATGGTGAATTTTATGTGATAAAGCTCCACTTTGGGTCAAAACTTTGAACCAAACAGGTATATTGTCATTGTGGGACACATCCACAGGTCATGACCTTTCATTTGCACTTGATATGAGGTCAATCGGACAAATATTTCCAGAGATATGATAAAAACAGTGATTTTTACAGTTTTGGGCCCCTGGTGGCCAATCTAGAAATTGTAAATTGTCTAAAATCGAATCAGTTCTTCCCCTTTATGATACTTACTTATATGCAAAACATTAAATTTCTAATTGAAATATTACTGAAGTTATCGCGCTAACACGTAGGGCGGCGGCGGCGGCCGGACCAACAACATAATGTCCCCGAAATGCCGTTCGGCGTTCGAGGATATAATAATGTCATATTATTTAATAATTCATATTGGTATAAAATACGTCTTGGCTGGATGACTGAAACATCTCAAATTTCAGCTGTTAGGGAGGTTTCTGATTTAATGTCAGAAAACATCACTTGGAAATGCTTAAACAATGATATTTGTAGTGGTATGGCAGACAAAGAACATGTATTTACACCACATATGTCACAAACGCATGCAAAAGTGCGTGAGAGTAAAAATTAAAATGAATTAAAATGTCTCAAATTTTGGTCACTACTTGGTTGCCAGACACAATCCAATCAGCCCAGGTTAAATTCGGATTACAACATGCTTCTCAAGTGGTCATCAAAAGAATGTTTGAAATGGCATCCCTGTGCTCGAACTGCGGTGAAGTTGTGATGAAAGAAACTGCGACATAAAGCTCCAGATGTTGCTGGAGCAATTTCAATTACATATTTATATTGTTCAGCAGTAAGTGGTGTCATTTAGCAGATGCTCTTCTGAATTATGTGCTACAGTTTTCCAGATGTCTCTCAAAATCTGCAAGGAATGCCTCTGAATGCGCAATACCCAGACTGCATGAAAAGATATAATTATTCATCTTTGTGCCGAAGGTAAGAATGAATGAATATAAGGATGAATGAAAGAAAACGTTCATAATTATAATAGTTCCAGTGACGCTGGTGTGCACCTTTCGGAAGTATTTCGAAAAATGGTGAAGAAATTAGAACGAGAGAGAGGTTAGCATTTGAATTCAAAGTTTCCCAGGGAATCATTAACTTTTATGAACTTTTGTGAATGGGTGTGATTGTGTGCAGATGTGAGTGAGTATGGGCGTGTGTGTATGCATGAAAAAAAAGAACGATGGTATTGTGAAAAGTTATGTGAAAAAGTAAACTCACTTTTCAAACGTAAATTTTGAAGCGCTGTCTATCCAGAATGCAATTCTGAGGAACGCCTGGTTAAAAGCATCACACACACAGTGTTGGCTCTGTCAGAGCAACTCTGTGTGAAGGTACTGGAATATTTAAAAAATTTTAATATTCAAACCTCATTCAGACAAGTAGTACATTGCATGTGCAATGCACACTATGACATCATCTAATTGCTACCAGAGGCCTATCAATAAAATTTTTACAGTCTGAGAGGGAACAAATTATTGTGTAAATATCAAATGTTAAACTGTCCCCATAAATATGTGCGTTCCAAATGCTTGAATTTTTTTTCATGTTCAGACTGAGATCAAAATGGGACTGCAACATTTTAGGATCCTATTTCCCCACACAGCCACTCCATCAGAGTACATCATCAGGCAGAGATCAAGTGCTTTGGTGCTGTGCTGTTATCAGACGTCATACCACAAACCTCAGGGAATCTAAAATCAATGACTCCACAATGTAATCTACAAGACAAGTGACCCATGGTGACTGTTATTAACCCTAACTCATTTTGTCCTTGAGATGGTTCAGGACGAGGCTGCCCACCAGGGAAGCACTCAGCTCAGAGATAGACACTTCAATCCAGACTTTGTAACTCTGCCCAGGCTGAACATTGATGGCAATGCAAGTGATCTGCTGGTTCTTCCCCAACCAAAACCTATCAGCGCATCTTTTTGGAAATATCAGTGGTTCTTATTTAGTGAAACACCCCGATAAGTCTTGGCTAATCTTATTTTCTGCCCTTGGCTGCCGTTTATCAGTTTTCAGAGATGATAACGCAGAACCCAGATATGTCTTCCTGCAAAATGACCATACTGCATGCACAGGAATATACAGATTGCATGCATGTGAAGCAAGGGGAGGGGCAAAAATCTGGGGATTAAATATACTGTTTATCAAATGCTAACTGTAATAATCACTCTGTCACAACCCTTGTGTGAATGCCTTTTGCATTGTCCTATTCAGCAACTGCTGTGTCTATTAGAAGTTTGATTGGTTTATGTCTTGAGTATTTGCCACTCCCCCAGCTGTGTCTTGTTTTATGGTTATTCTCTAATGACCATGTAGTGGGTAATTAAGCCCTCTGCTTTGTGTTGCAAGTTGCTGGATTGTAATTTGCCTATTGTCCTCAGAACCAGCCATCTTACTGAGTAGAAACTCTTCTTTTTTGTTAAACACAACATATACTTTAATGACAGCTATTCCTGGAAGCTTTCCTCTTCAACTCGAACAAGCTTCCAAACCTATTCTGGGTCCAGGATTGGGCCCACGTTCAAGTTAATCCAGCTCAAGTCCAGTTTATTAAGAACAAGCTCTCAAGCCTAAACAGAGTCCAGAATTGAGACTGGATTCTTATTAACTAA
Source organism: Gymnothorax reevesii (assembly GCA_029721435.1). Taxonomy (NCBI): domain Eukaryota; kingdom Metazoa; phylum Chordata; class Actinopteri; order Anguilliformes; family Muraenidae; genus Gymnothorax; species Gymnothorax reevesii. The sequence continues at coordinate 16,759,899 of CM056592.1, forward strand.
GTTTCCAAGTTTGTTTTTGAACAAAAAAGCAGATATTTTAGGAGAGAAAATGTTGTTCTGCACAGCGATACCAAAATCACCCTGACTCACACGCAAGTGTTTTTAAAAAAATCATTTTACAGTACGCAAAAATGAATGGGAGTGTACTTGCGAATTTAGCTTCCCGGCGTTTACGCTCCTGGAACAGATGCCTCACTTGAGCGTACCCTGAGGAAAAAAGAAGATCCGGAGCCGAAACTTAGACTCGTGGCCTACCGGCCTGAGTAAAAAGAAGGCTTTGAACTCTGGTGAATCTTCCCAGGAGTGGCCAGCCTAACAAAATCCTCCATGAGCACTGCAACGACTCAGCCAGCATGTCACAAAAAAACTTAGACAAACATGTAAGGAACTGCAGGTGTCACTTGGCTTGGATGTGGCCAGCATTTCATCATTGAATGATTCCATCATGAAAAGGAGACAGGGCAAAAACGGTATCCCTGGGAGAGTTGCAAGGTAAAAAACCACTACAAACCTACAGGAACATAAAAGCTTGTCTAACACTTGCCAAGAAAATGCCTTGATGGCACCTAAGCATTTTTGATGATGTTCTGTAGACTGATAAGTATAAAGTGAAACTTTTAAGAAGATATCAGTCCAGGCCGTACCATCCAAAATGAAGGAAAAGCAAATTTAATGGAACATTAATACAATTCCTAATGTCACATGCAAACATCTAGCATTGTAGCATTATCAGCATCTGCTATTGACGTGCTCACCTGCAGTACTATGCGCTAAAATAGTCTTGCTTGCTGCTGCAATGGAAGCGCTTCTGATTTTCTGAAAGCTATTTTAACTTGAGAAGGGCTCCTGGGAAGTGCGAAGAAAGCACAGATAAAATATTAACATCTTAAATAACTGAAAGAAAATTGGGGTGGGAGGCCCAAACCAAATTACATTTTGAAGTGTTTAATAACTTTCTCTGAACCAAAAGCAGTGTGTATAGATTCAAACTCAAACTCACACTGCTGATAATTACAGAGTTGGCCAGTTTCTGACACAAGTTACCTTGAATATTCATAATCTTCTCCCCTTTTTAATTTAAGTAATAATTTCAGAAATAATATAATTGTAGACCCAAACTACAGGAGAAAAGAACATTGAAATTCAAGAGCAGCTGCCACAGGACCACTTGTCCAGTATAACAGATAATAATATCTGTCTTATCACAGACAAGTTCAATGATAAAGTCATCATTTGGCAGAAACATGGGCAAGTAAAATTACCAAGCATATAAAAACTTGTCAGTTCACAATTAAAATGTGTTCCTGGTAAGAATGGCACTGGGAGGCCATTACTGCTAAAAAATAACATATTATAGATTAAAAATATGTGCAATGCAAGTGGTTACCTGTGCAGAAGTTGTATGGGTCCACATGACACAACAGACCATGACAAAAAGAAGTAACTGAAACTGCAGAAACTGAGATGTTAGTCTATGACATCCAATTTAAATGTTAACTTGGGTACACATTTATTTGCATTGAACGTCGACATTCAGTGTTCTATAGAAATTTAATAAAAGCCTGATTGGCCGTGATAATTCCTCTTGGGCCATAACACAATCCATGGAAGTGAACAGACACAAAGACCGATAATGGTCTTACATATTATACATGAGAAAAACAAAAGAAAACAAAAAAAAATCTTGTTTCATTTAGAGATGATGTCCGAAGGACACTGCCATTGCAAATATTCTTAAATTACTTTGACTCTCAAGATGCCAAAGAATATTCCACAAGTCACATTAAAGGGTGGATATTCGATCGAAATATCAGAATATTATGAATATTCTGATTATTTGAGTCACTAAAAATTCCATTGAATTCCATGATTAGAAATTAACTATTAGTAAAACTGGAAAAATTAAGCTGATACAGAACATCTAAATGATTCATTGCTCATTCTTGTTTTAATGTCCTCAAAGTATTATGGAATACACCCTTGAATGATAATAAACATGAATATGCTTATAGCACCGGGGGATGAGGGGATTGAAAACTTTATATATAGATTCTTTTTCCAACGTTATCATGGACTGCATTGACAGAACAGTCTAGCACTACCCCCAGCTGGTCACCAGAGTTGACGAGTAGTTTGATCAGAAGATAACAAGCCGCTAAACTCCTGCTATGCCTCCGTTCTACCAAAGACACAAATCGAAATCTTTTGAAAGAAATGCTGAGATACTGGTGTCATTTATGGCCTCCTCATGACTGAGGTGACAACTGACTTCTTTAAGAGTGCAGCCTGAGATTCTCTCCAAAGGTCTCACAAAATTGCACCAAAAAGACTCATATCAGCAAAATGAACTTCAAAGGAGGGCTTTTACAATGTAGAGTTGCTCCAGATGCCGCACTAGTGTTAGCATTTAATTCATGACTTATTAATGTTAAATATATTGGAGATATTGCACCTCTACACTCATAATTGCACACACAAGCCACACAATTTGAGTATATGCATTTTTTGTCCATGCTTATATCACTTTGCCAGTAATTTTCGTTGTGTATCCTTGGCTGTAAAAGCTTTCTTTCACCTCCTCGGGTGTCTGCCCATATAACCTGGTAAGGCAAAGCACAGTGGGGAATGGGCAAAAATGTTGTATGAGGGGGTGATAGTAACAGCCGGTACTATCTACTGGATTCTGCAAGAGACTTTTCATTTAAATTAGTAGTGTACATTATATTCATTTTCCTAAGTTTGATTTTAAGTAATTGGTGTAAATATTTTAGATAGTACTTAAATTATTTAAGTAGTCTTTGTATGTACTGTATAATCATGCAGGTAAGTTGGCCAGATGTTAATCGTAACCCTTCAGTCAAAAGACATTTCTGTCACCATTGGCTCACCAGCATAGCGACATTCAAACACTTGCTGAAGTCTTAATTAGGACCACAGATATGGTTAATAAACAGTTAATTCAGTTAATGTGTTATTTCATTTTAAGAGGAATTGTTGGTATATAATTGTAATTTTTCAGTTTAGTTTAGGTTAGATTTTGTTTCTTTGTCTATGTTTGTGCCTGGTTTGGCCACTTTCCTGGTCTTATTACCTTTTCTAGTCTTTCGTGGATAAATAAAACCCTCATGCATTTCTACTTTATTCTGTGTCCTCTTGCCTGCTGCTTTGTCCATCACAGTTGCTGTCCGGAGTGGGATGAGCAGGCAGGGGGCACAGGAGGTTTTGCTTATTTTTTCCTGGCTTCCCCGCTAGTGATCATGTGTGGAGGAAAATCATAAAAAGTAAACAAATTGGAGCCGGCGATGAGCAACGGTCAGCACTGGTGGATAAGGTCACAGAGGATGGAGCCACCACAGGTATGATGGATATTGAGGATAATGAAAGCAGGAAACCAGCATTACTGACCAGGCCAGCATCCTCCATTCTCACATGGGGCTGCAACAGGCCTGTGAAGCCTGAATGGTGGAAGAGGGGGGCACATCAAGGTCAGGACATTATAACAGAGCATTACAACATCATTTCAGTCCGAAATGGCTGGATTTTCAAGTATGGACCTCTGTAGTTCTTTTACCACTGTAATGCGGGACAAAAAAAAGCCACTAGATGGCAGTATTGACTTTTTTTTTTTGTTAAGCCCAGTTTGGAGCTAGGGTTTTGGGCATGTCCTGGGCATGCCTCAGAGGGGGAAGTTCCAGAGATTTGAAAATGTCTTGAAGGTGGGAAGGGGCTGAAAAAGAGTATGTAAGGAGAAAAATTGAGAGAGTAAAGTAGAAGGAGAAATTGCAAGGAGAAATAGTGGAAGGATACATTTGATCAGACCTGTCACTCTTTACAAGACCTGTGAAGCTCCTTTTGTGGATTTTTGCCTGTGTTGGAGCATTTTCCTGTCCCAGGACATCGCAACATAGCAACCCCATCTCAAGTACCAAAGGGACTGTAAAAATCTCATTTTCTTTATAGTTTCAATCTTGGTCAGTGCTTTGTTTTATTAAATCTGTTTAAGTTTGAAAATTTTGTCTGTCATCCCCTGCTATCCAATATGTCATGACAAATTGGGGTCATAACACCACCCATTACAGAGTAGATACCTTAGGACAGGGGTGGGCAATCACGGTCCTGTGTGTATGCAGGTTTTTATTCCTATCAATTACCCTGACTAAATGAGTTAATTGATTGCATGCACAAATATAGATTTTCGCAATGATTCGATCAAAGGAAAATGTTCTATGACAGGGAGACAAGACTAGTCTTTGTAGTTTCATGATAATTTAAAGAAATGCGCATGAAACGTCAGATTTCATAAATGGTTTGGCTAATTGAGACAATCAACTAACTAAAGGCCAGACGTTGGTGTGAAAACCAGGGACAGATACGGCCCTCGCTGCCCACCTCTGCCTTAGGAGGTAGGATCCCCAGCTATCAATCTTGTTTGTGACCCGCCTCCAATTTCTCTTTTACTGGAGGCTAGTGGGCAGAGTTATGGCCGGCCGAATAATAATAATAATGACCAGCTGATATCCGTGCTATGCATGGGCTTTATGCTCGGGCATTGTTTTTTGATGCAATGTAGGCAGCCTGGGTTTGTTTTGACACGGTAACAGCTGATTGAATTAGCCGGTTTTATTTGAAAAAACGGCTTCAAAACGCAGTTTCCACTTCATAACTAAGTTTGAAACCTGCCACATCGTCTTTGTCACGCAGTAAAACCGGTGTATGCGGAAAACAGGCTCATTATACACGGTGGTTTCGGAGAAGATGTGTTAAATTACGCAAATCGCCAACTCAGTACTAATATTTACAACGTAGATGATGATAATAATAATAATAATAATAATATGCATAGTGCATAAAATGTGACAAGAAAGAGACATGCAGAGCAAACAACAAACAAAACCATGTAAAACCAAGCAGAATAGGTAAAATGAGAACCATGAGATGAAGACTGCGCTATTTTTCACTGTGTAACATCACCACGCTTTTAAATCGCGCTCATTAAACGTTTGGGGATAGAAGGGGTCCGATGTCATATTGAACTACATGCACATTGCCGTTGAAGAGCAGCGTAATTTGGAAACCTGCTTTGGTACTGCCCTTTTTACACCGATGGGGGGTTGGTTCACTTAATTTACTGAGTCTAGCACGTCTATGACAGTCTGCATAGCCCGACTTTAACACTGAGCTGAATCGGGAAGTGACTATTATTTGTATAGGACTATTGTAAAATTTGCATAAATTGTCCGCCTATTGTCCGGATCACATGACTGTAGTTTGACTTGACTCTGCGACGTTCAACTGGTACCGAATAATAACTTCCTGAGGTGGTAACTAATGCGAATACACTATTGTCACTTGGGAGCAGTTTACTACGACCATGTAGCCCACTGGACACTTCCACCAGAACCTGTCGGCTGTCTTACTGTTTGGCATGTTGACGCATGATTTAATTTTGTTTTCAGCCGCAGCAGTAGATTTGCTGTGGACTTTAAACCGAGCGAACTACTAACCTGCGAAACAAGGAAGCGTGTAATCTTTCCAGAAGCGACCTTACCGATGTCACCTGGCGAATCAAGGAGACGTAATTTATCTACTTGAAATGTGACTCATTGCTATAATCGGTCTTACATGGAGGTTTAAAAGGTTTGTCTTTGTTTATCGTTGGATTGAAGCCTGCTGTCGTTGCGATTTACTTTGTTTGCGATTGTTTTTCAGAAAGGTGATACTTCAACAGAAACGCAACACCTGTGCCTGGGATAAGCACTAATACCCAACTGTCGCAAGACTACGGGACCTCGGCGCGTCTAGCTGCTTGCACACCGGACGCGAAACGAATTTTTCGCACGATAGATTACTTTGTAAGTCAATGCAAAGACGCGAATACATGCGTTTCCGTGTGTGTTCGCGTCTTTGCATTGACTACGAATGTAATCTGTCGTACGAAAAATTCGGTTCGCGTCCTGTGTGAAAGCGGCTCCTGTCTGAAGGCTGGGAAAGTTCCTGTGGTTTTATATCCGAAAATAATCGTCATAGTGATCACATTTGTGCCTGAAACGTTTTGTTTCTGAATTCAGTTGGTGTTATTGAGTGATCGTTCGTGTTCAGCTTTCATGGCGTAAATTTTTCAGATTTTAAATCTCAATTCGGTAAATTCAAAGCGTTTCTCTTAGAAAACTAATGGGCCTCCCGTTGTCATTTTGGTGGAATTATTTGGTCTGGACTACCATTTCCTCTTTGGAATTAAAGTTTTAGGTTGCTGCCACAACAACGGGAAGTTATAACTTTGTATATTGTTGCTGTGCTTGAATTGAATGTTTTCTATATCTTTGGAGACTTGCCAGGAATTAGACCTAGGCTACCTTGAACTCCATTAAAAAGGCCACAATGTTTTTTAACCGGTGCTTTTTTCAAGTTACGGGTTTCAGTGCTTGTGTTAGGAGAGCCTTTGCAGCCTGCATGGCCTGATGATGTCTCTTCCGTTTAAAATCATTACCAGCATCAAGCATCAATTACTATTTCTCCTTGAGAGGAAAAAATGGCCCGATAATACTTTTGTTTACTTCATTAATGTTAAAATCAAAGTCTTTCATTTTTCTGTCATTGTTCTCTTCAGTACCACTGAAGTAGGGCCTGTCTTGGCTTCCTCTCAATCTGGCTTTTAGTTTAAAGAAACTAGAAAATGAAAAAACAGTCTGTGAATGATTCTGTGATTTGTGATGTGTGTTTGTGATGTTTTATAACTACTGCATCTTTCCTGACTAGTTGAAAGTCAAGCATAGCGGTCAAGATAAAGTCTCTTTTTATTTGTTTCTGTTAGACTTTTGCAGTGTCTATTTTTGAATTGGTGCATTTATCAGCTTCATTCTTTTTGTAGTTCTGTGGAGGTGATGGTAAACCACAATCTTCCAGTGATGACTGGAGCCATGGCAGATGACCCTGCCTCCCAGCTCATCTCAGCAGGGTTTCCTAGGGATGTACAGGCAAAGAATCTGACCATCTTTCGCTCAGGAGATGGGAACATCACGGAGGACCAGCTATTCCTGAACACGACCACGGCTCAGGCCCTTTCTGGGATCTTTGTCTGGTCAGCATTACTCATCACATGTCACCAGGTGAGACTGCTGCTTTTACATTTCACAAATCCTTGCATTCACTACACCTTTGTTCATATTGTTTTTCCTGATCACATCAATCTCTCATGATATATTTACTTATTTTGTCTGTTTACTAGTTCTATTACTTATTTTGCTTTGGATGATTTCACACTAAACACATAGATCACGTGAACACAGACCATTGCCACTGAGTGGCATACGTTTTGGCCTGAAGTGTATTTGAGATGCTTAAGGTTATGTTTCTGCTATAAATGTATTGATAAAATATAAAGAAATGTCGTGGAAGCAGAGGTAACAAACCATAAAAATAGCGGAGTGGCAAATAAATGCATTTCTGCATCAGGTAATAAGAGTCCTGTGGGTGTAGAAGATATGTTCACTGCCTCACTTGCCCTCCAGCTGTGTGGGAAGCACAACCACTGATTGCCTGATGCTGCTGTGGTAGGGAACAGAAACACGTGCCCAGACAGACAAGTGAATTTTTCACTCGAGTAGAGGAACACCATGAAACGATCGCAAGACGGCCCCCGGCACTTTAACTTCTCTGCACAGGTCTTTTATCAGCCACCACTGGGAATGTGGTTAGAGCTCCCCCAAAAATCCGTGTCCTCCTGTTTGTACAAGCTGTATTTGCAGTGTTCCAGGCCGTCACAGTGACAGAGGAATGTAGGTACTGGAAAGCACCGTCCTTGACCAAAGTCGACTACGTAATAAAATGGCCTGATAAGAGCATGAATCAATTGTGAATATTATTGATTCAAAGCGAGCAGTTCGGCTGAGTTATCCCTAGATCAATTGTGTAGAAGTGTCTAAGAATGTTCTCTTTGACAAGATGATCTAGAGCTGTGGTTCTCGCCGTCATTCCTGTGGACCACCTGTGTGTGCTGGTTTTTGTTCCAACTGCGATGGCGAATCCGGAATTTTAACATGCCGTTTTAATTTTCATATGCGCTATCCATGTTCATTGGGATTATTTACCCTTTTGAGCCATACTATGTCAGAAATGGCTGTGTGGGCCCTGAAGAAATCCATGTTTATACTGTGCTATATTGCCAATGTTTTCATTGCTTATGAACAGTGGAAAATTGTCACAGATGAAGTTAAAGAATCAGCTGGCTTCTGATTGGTGAAAGTATGGTTTCGAATGGTTGCTTTGGGTGATGAAATGTTATGAGAATGTTGCGCCTTTGTTGGAATTGAGACGTTGTTGTTGTTGTTGTTGTTGTTATTTTTATTAATGCCGCTGGTGAATTGCTGCTAAAAAAAAATTGTGGAAAAGAGGGTTTGCATGTCAGCTGGCACTGGAAGTATTTCTAAATATGTGGAAGCTTCAAGTTGATTGATACTTATCTGCACCCATGCAGCAACATGAATTGTTTCATTTTGAATCACTCTTGTGTAGTACTTGTTATCTCGCTTAGCTTGAGTGTGAAATGATTGAGTAATGCAATTACTGTAGCTCACAAAAAAGGTGCATAATTGTGCCTTCATTTACAGCTGTTACAACAACTGTTTCAACGGATTTACCTAATGTTCCAAATTTGGCATGTGAAATGGTTAATTTGGATTTTTATTGAACTGTAGAGCTATATCTTACACTCCACGAATCTATGCTAATTTCAGACTGACATGGCTGCCATTTTCCATACAGTGTGCGGAATGAGATTGCCTACCTGATGAATGGCAATGTGGGGACAGGGGGGTTGGTGGTGGTGGTGGTGGTGGTGGTGCTTAGACGTTTTATAAAGCAGGGTTGCATATTGCTGTTTTGATGCAGCTGAAAGACCAACTAAAACCTGGTTTAAACTGTTATTACAGTTCATATTTTTTATTTTAGGGGTGCAAATTTAACATGCTTGATATCAGAGTTTGTTTTTATTAATGAAATTATAGTGTGAAAATGTGATTCTTTTTTATTTCTACATAGCTTCCCTTTGTTTAGTATCACATTCATATCTAAAGGTCATATTCATATCAAGACATCTGAAATCCTTCAGGTCAGCTGCTATGCAGTAATAAAGGAAATTTGGATGTGGGCAAGTACTTTATGATTGGCACTCTGACCTATATTTTCAGTTTAACCTTCTGTCTGAGAACTGGCCTGTTTCATCAGTGATGAATGTGATATATTCTTTTTTTTGAGTATATTAAATTCATCATTATATTAGCAGTTATTGAGGTGCAAAAGTAGATCACTATCAAAGTGAATAGATGACGACACTGATTGCTTATGCATCATCGTGTGTTATGCCTGTGTCGGTTCTATTAGAGTGAATACATTCAATTTGAGCCTTGCACTTTACTTTGTGCTCAAATGATTTCATTTCCAACCAGCAAAAGTTCAGCCATGCAAGACAAACTTGTTCTAATAGAGCTAATTAAATAATTGCGCTTTATAGTAATAGTTGTAGGCAATTTTATCCATATGAAAAGCTGAAAATGCTTTGGAAGTAATTCAGGAAGTTGTAAGGTTGCAACAATTAACTGGACCCTTTTTAGCAGCAGTGTTATTCTTGAGAAATACTGAAAGAATCTCTCGGCTCTTCTTTTGCTGTCTGTCTGTACAAATGAGTTCCGGGTCTTTTGGCTGAAAATAAAATGAGCGTGGTAATCGGTACCCCCCATCACATCAATATAGAAGGGTTTTGACTTGGCATCTGTAAACCAGTGTGAGGCAGTCTAACCCATCAATACTTAACAATATTGCTTAGATATATAAGGCCATATTTAGTAGACTTTTTATAAAAATTTATGGCACGCGCAAAACTAATTACATGACCAATGGCTGGCCAGGTTATTTTTTACCTATCATGGGCAATGTTATTGGTTTTGCTGTGGTAAAAGGTTTTGCTCTTAATTAAATCTGTCTTAGAATTAATTGAGGTTATATTATGAGGGAATTGCGGTTTTGCTTGGAAAAATCATTTTATCTGTGATTGATTTCTGCCTGCAAAATACAGTGGCCTCATGAAGTATAATAAGGGTACAGTGAAATGTAATGATTGCTATATACACTAATTAGCCCAAACATTATGGCCACTCACAGATGAAGCACTTAACAGTAATCATCTCTTCACATCAGCACATGTTGAGGTCTGCATGGCGGATGTGGTGTTTATATGTGGCAGAAATGGGACCTGAGCCACTTTGATAAAAGCCAAATCTTTAAGGCTGTATGACTGGGTCAGAGTGGCCCCAAAGCGGAAAGGCTTATGGCAGGGGTGGGCAATTCCGGTCCTGGAGGGCCAGTGTGTATGCAGGTTTTTATTTCTATCTATTAGCCTGAGTAATTGAGTTAACTGATTGCATAGACAAATATAGATTTGTGCAAAGATTAGATCAAAGAAAAATGTTTTATGTAGGGAGACAAGAACAGTCTTTGGTCATTCATGATAATTTAAAGAAATGCTCCAGAAATGTCAGATTTCATAAATGGTTTGGCTAATTTAGATAATCAACTAATTAAAGGCCAGAGGTTGGTGTGAAAACGAGGGACAGATACGGCCCTCGTTGCCCACCTCTGGCCTATGGGGTGCTCCTATTTAGCAGTAATGAGTACCTACTAATAGTGGTACAAGTGGTCCACAAACTGGCCAGAGTGTTGGGTGTCCAAGATTCATTGACATTAGGGCAACAAAGGCTATCCCGTCTGGTTCAAACCAACAGAAGGGCTGCTATTGCACAAGTAGCATCAAATTTTCAAGATTGTTATGGGAGGAATGTGTTACAATTCGCAGTCCTTTGCTCCTTGCATATGGGGCTTATTGTCACACAGCAGTCGGAGTGCTCATTCTAACCCCTGTTCTTCTGTTGAAAGCACAAACAGTGGGTCCACAAGTGTCAAAGCTGGACTTTGGGCCTGAGGAAGAAGGTTGCCTGCTTTATTTTTTTATCTTTTACGTTGGCCAAGTAAATTTATGGGATTTTCTTGAAGAAGATATGCACTGTGAGAAGGAGACAGGTTGGTGGAGGGAGTGTAATGCTCTAAGAAATGTGCGGTTGGAAAACCTTTGGTCTGGGTATTCACGTGGACGTTCATTTGACTGAGCTGTTTTGGCGGCGAGCAGAGTACAAATGGCATACTGGGCAGATGGGTCAGAATGTTTTGGCCCATCAATGTTTACTTCATTTGTATTCGATCAGAAGATGGCTACGATGCAATAATGCAGGAAAACAGTGTTTCTGAGTCTCATGGCCCTATTTTCATTCGCGAAAATTGAAGTTAATGAATGACTGACAGGTGTTAATTGCTTATCTGGTGTTTACTTTTACATGGGTTGTATGCAAATAAGAGAGCAGTGAGTGTATAATATTGGGCTGTATTCGTTCCACTGCCGCAGATTCCTCTCCCCCTCCCTCTCCTTCCTCCAGTGAGCCATTTTATGACAAAATTTATATGCTGCAACGAGTGAACTTCACGGGTGCACATCAAGCAGGGATCGATGAGCTTTGGATAGAGAGTGGTGCCCCTTTGGAGCCGCTGATTTAGCGCAAGTATTTTTGTTCAGAATGACTTTGGAAGACTCAAGAATAATGAACTGCAATTTCATACTTGCCTGATACTAAAAACCCATTTGCTATATCTCCTATGAATGCTAGTCTTCTATGGATAATTTCTAGCAAGAAAACCTTACTGAAAAACACCAACTCAGAGCTGTGCTGGCTGGAGGATCTGTCACAAGTTAATTCTCAATTCTTAATGGGACATTCTTTGGTACTCGCTTTGTTATGGACAGGACATTTAGAGAAGTAATTCAATAGCAGCTACTTATGTGTTGGTCCTCTGTATTTTGGTACTCTGGGTGTACTTCAGGTGATATAAAAATGACAGTCATCGATGTTAATATACTTAATTATGTAAAATAAAACTGTTACGGACAGAACACATTGCGGCATGGTTTTTTTTTTTTTTTGTTAAGTGGTTAAATGAAAAGTTCACTCTCTTCATTGAGGTGATATTCTTCAAATTCAGCCATCCAGTGATGCACCGTTATTAGAGGAACATTATTCAGGAATTAAAAAAAAAAATCTGATCAGATGAATTCGACAGGGGTGTCAATGTGCGTTACGGTCAGGACTAGGCAAAATGTTACGGACTGGACACTCTTGTCTCCCTATATAAATATCAATTAATTACCACAAAATCTTGTATTAATTAATATTATGGATACATTTGCTTTGTGGGAGAGACAGCTACATATCTTTTAATAAGAAATATTTCATTTTAATTTCACTTATCAAGACTTACAGCTTCATATCTGAAAGCCTATACAAAATCGTTACACAACGTAAATGGACGCACCGAAGTCCAATGCCTGGCACGACGAACTTGAGAAATGTAAATTTAAACAAAATTCCATTTATTGACGCCGGTCGCAGTGTTAGATTCTAGTGTTCACTGCACATATAGTGATATATGGTTGGGGCGTTGGCGGTAATCTAGAATCTGTACAACCAGTTATTCTGTCTCACCCAACTACTTCAGGGAGTTTCAGTCCAACTGGGTTGATGTAGTCAAGCAGGAAAACATTGATGAATTATGTACTGTATTCACTGAGACAATGTTATCTGTGTTTAACCCAATGAGTTATTCAGGCACGACTGTTTTTGCGAAACTCCTGGGTCAATATCCTTTGTTCACAACGAATACTTTAATCCTGTTGTATTCCAGTGAAATCAGTCAGATCATAATTATACTGGACACTGCACTGGTCGAGACGACGAATAAACTCGGTTTCTTTTTAACTTTGTTTTCTAACACTGAATCTGACTCCGTCTCTTTTGAAGTGCACCTCGAAGTCGCGACTGCTTTGTTTTCATGAAGAAAACAGAAGAATTCTTCAACAGTCATGAAATCGACAGTGGTACATAATTGCCACGAGTATAATGATTCATGTAGCCAAAATACATTTTTCAGAAACTTTTAGAAATCAGCTAACATATCCACCAGGCATTTCATGAAAATTTTGAAAAAGAAATTTCTGGAGCCACGTCGCAAATGCCAGGGAATGACCCTAATCTATTCCCCCCACCCCTCAACGTGCGCTCATGAGATTTTAGGAGCCTTTTGAATTCATCTCACCGAAAAATAATCTTCTTCATTTGGGAGCGTACAAACTCACCTTCAAATGTGGATTAATTAATTGTGGAGTTCCCTTGCTCCCAAAAGTTTGTACTTTATACTTTTTCCAGGAGAGATGTGATTCCTGCCGTCCCATTCATAAATTGGAACCAGACACCACTGAGATCATTTCATTCTGCCATTTTGGGGTTTCCCATTGAAGCAAGTCCTGAAGTGGGCAAGAAACTCGAAAACAAGGGCAGCCTTGGTTTTCTTTTGTGGTCACTGCATCTGGTATCTGTATCTACCATCATTAAGATTGACTACTAGCCATTGTTTATAGATATTTATTTGAAAACGAGGAGCAGTGAATGTATTGAAGCTAACCTGTGGTTCTGATTATGTCATAGAACATGGTTGGGGGGATGAGTAGTGGTGTAGCACAGTGTTGTCATTGTGTTCAGATGGATATAATCTGGCTTTTTCAAATAAATTGCTCCAAATTCATCTGCTTGAACATCATTCTGTAGCTTGAGAATTACCTGAAACATAATGCTCATGAAACTCTAGTAAGCATCCGTCAACTGTGGTTTGATAGAATCTGTTTCAGTGTACATTAACCCCTTAAACTCTAACTTTTCACTGAAGTTTTCCCTTAAGTAGGATTTAATGAATTCTGGACCACTTCTAAAGTAGAGGAGAGTATTGGGTGGGATTGCGGATAGGAGATCAGGGTGGGTGTGGTGTTGGACTTGGTCTCTGTGCGGAGGTTGGGCGCCCCCCGGGTGGCGAGACTCAGAGTGGGGCTCGTGTCTCTTTTTGGAGTACGTGTGGCTCCCGAGCCCCCCGGGGTCCCGGGTGGTGGCTGTTTCTTCTTCCTTCTTGGAGAAGGGAAGGGTGAGAGGGACGTAGAAATGAGACGATCGGGGATTGTGGGAATGTAGGAGGTATATACAGCGCCCTCAATATTTATTGGCACCCCTGGTTAAGATGTGTTCTAAATTCTTCTGAATTTAAAAAATTCAGTTTTTTTTCTAAATAATATAGGACCACCAGGAAAAAAAGAGGAAAATCCAACCTTTAATTCAAGTGCATTTATTCAGTGGGAAAAAAAATCCCACATTAGGAAATAATTCTTTTATATCAAATCGTGTGTGCCACAATTATTAGCACCCCTGATATTAATACTTTTTTTAACCCCCTTTTGCCAACAAAACAGCACCTAATCTTCTCCTATAGTGTTTCACAAGATGGGAGAATACAGAAAGAGGGATCTTCGACCATTCCTCTTTGCACAATCTCTCTAAATCATCCAGTGACTTGGGTCCTCTCCTCTGCACTCTCCTCTTCAGCTCACTCCACAGGTTTTCAATGGGGTTGAGGTCTGGGGACTGAGATGGCCATGGGAGGAGCTTGATTCTGTGTCTGGTGAACCATTTCTGTGTAGATTTGGCCACATGTTTAGGGTCATTATCTTGCTGAAAAACCCAGTGCCGACCCATCTTCAGCTTTCGGGCAGAGGCCACCAGATTTTGAATAAAATGTCCTGGTATTTCAATGCGTTCATAATGCCATGTACCCTAACAAGGTTCCCAGGGCCTCTGGAAGAGAAACAGGCCCACAGCATCACCGATCCTCCCCCATACTTAACAGTGGGCACAAGGTGCTTTTCTGCATACTCATCTTTTGTGTTCCACCAGACCCACTTAGAGTATTTGTTGCCAAAAAACAACATCTAACCAATTCTGGTCATCTGACCAAAGCACACAGTCCCAGTTGAAGTCCCAATACCGCTTGGCGAACTCCAGACATTTGCATTTAAGATTGTGAGTGAGAAAAGGTTTTTTCCTTGCATGCCTCCCAAGCAGCTTGTTGGCATGCAGATAGTGCCTGATTGTTGTATTGGAGACTTTGTGACCCCAAGATGTTACCATTTGTTGCAATTCTTTAACAGTGAGCTTTGGAGAACTTTTTATTTCTCTTACCATCCTCCTCACTGTGCGTGGTGGCAAAATAACCTTAGGTCCTCGTCCAGGCTTGTTTACCACTGTTCCAGTTGTTTTAAACTTCTTAATGATTCCTCTGACAGTAGATATGGGCAGGTGCAGGTGAGTGGCTATTTTCTTGTAGCCATTGCCTGACTTGTGAAGGTCGACACACATCTGCCTTACTTGAATGGTGTGTTCCTTTGTCTTTCCTATGTTGGAAGAGTGGATAAGAGAAATGGCCTCAGTGTCACATCATATTTATACCCCAGGGAAACAGGAAGTGCAGAATTACTAATTAAATGTTCCTAGATACTCTGATCAGCTTTGTTAATTACTGTAGGAATGACAGAAGTACTTCAATTACATTTAATTCCTAGGAATTGTTAGGGGCGCCAAAAATTGTGGAATAGGTGATTTTATGAAAAATAATTATTTCTTCGTCAGGGATTCTTTTTTTTCCCCTTAAAATTAACTTGAGTTGAAGGTTACATTTTCTGCAATTTTCAGTGTTGGAGTATGCTTCTGCAATAAAAATTGAATTTATTTCAAGGCTTTTAACACATCTTAACTACGGGTGCCAATAATTATTGAGGGCGCTGTATAGGTGTAAGTATGAATAGGAATGCGCATTGGGAGTGGCCCTGTTCATTAACCTACGTTATCGAGAACTCCCTTAAAGTAAGAAAGTTTCCACCCCCCCGCCCCCCCAGATAGTGAGACTGTGTCATAGACCTTTTCTGCATCTCAGGTTGCAAGGCTTCACTGAAGCAACGTCTCACTTGCATTGAGATAAATATTCAACCCCAGTATGCCATGTTTTTTTTTATGGCCACAGCATAATGGAAAATATTTATATCTCATCATTTTATACACATTTCATTGCTATTCAGCAAGACATATTTGGTATTGTTGGAAACCTTGAGATCTCTTCAAGAATTTGAAATAAGCCTGAAGTTTAACAGAGTTAAAGAAAAAACCCAGAGCTGCTGTGTTTCTGTAGGTCTGCAGGTTTCATGGGTTTAATGTTGGGCATTCCATTTGCATTGCTAGTACTTTGGTTAGTGATCAAGTGCAACTGATTTTTTTTGCAGTTGTCAACAGTGGATACTAGTAATTTGCGCTTTAACCTTATCCTACTTCTTTCTTGACATTGGAGTTAGTGCTTTTTTGTACCTTTCTGTTTTGATTTATTTATAGGTAATTCTTTAATTATGCACCCCCTTAAGTGCAAATTAAGTGGAATATTTCACTTTAAAGGGGGTAGTTAACATATGGAATTCAGTGAATATGAAGCAATTTGAGACTTTTTTCACGTACTTTTCCCATTACTCTTATACCTGTTGATCTTTCTCTCATCTGTCCATAGGATGTTGTTTGGTAAGTTTTATACGTTTTATGGCAAATTCCAATTTGGTTTTCTGTTTTTTTTTTGTTTTTTTTTTTCCCTTTTTAAAAATTTGGCATCTCCAATTCCCACAGAATCTGAAATGCCCAATTGACTAGCTATGTGCAAGCGTGCTCGCATTCAAATCATAGTCTTTCCTCGGGAGAGCGTGGACAGTTTACAGTTTTTTTCCGAATCACACGCCTGTCATCCTGCGTTTCTTTATACTGGCAGATTGAAACTAAACAACCTGTGAACAAGGGTTGTGGAAACTCGAACATGTGCTTGTTTAAAATTTTACTCACTAGTAACTGGGTGGCCAGTCAAGAGGTGTCAGAGCAACACATGGTGCTAACCCAAGCCAACTGTATCCCTCCCATTTCCCTTGGCAGCACAAAGCTAATTATGTACTCAGTCAAAAGGTTGCCAGCCATTGTCAGCACTGGCACGCCCCGGATTGGAACTTTGTGGAGGTAACTACAGCGCCGCAAAGCAGTGCCTTTACCGACTGAGCCAAAACAGCAGCCTGGTTTTTCCTGTTTTTGAGATTTGACGATGATTTACGTCTTGTTTACATCATCTTACTCTGAGGAGTCATTTCTTGATTGTTGCCTCTAAGCAAATATGCCTACTTCCTGGTGAATGGTATTGATTTGGCCTGCTGCGTTGACGGTATTTTTTTCTTCACTAGGGAAATAATTTTGCTGTCATCCTCCATAGTTGTTATCGGTCATCTTTTAGGCCTTTTGATGTTCCTGATCACACCAGTGAATTCTTACTGTTTAAATCGTATAAACTACTTGATTTGGCCACACTTAGTGTTTTTGATACTGAAACCTTTACCCTCTTTCTGTCCTGTAGCACTACAGGAAGGGCAATAGTTTGCGCTGTCCCAAGATTCACAAAAGAAAATCTTGAGCAGCTGGCATTGGCTTGAGTCAGGAGTGGTAGATCGGAGGTCCTGGTTTTGGTTACTGTTTATATATAAATCACTCTTCTTCTATGTGGATGGATCAGAGTGATGGAGCTGGGAAACACTAGCTTTTCCCCCTGACATTCAGCAGACATGGAAAATATCAGGTCCTGCTTCCAACAACGCTCTTTGAGAGCACCAAATGCATCAGTAACACAGAGTGGCCAGCAAATAATGGACATTTAATGATATTCTGTGTGTATATCTGAGTGGTGGAGAGAGAGAAGTCTGATGTATAGAAAGGGTTAAAGAGGAGACAATGAGCCCTACGTTATGTCATCTTTGCTCTCAGTGGACACTGTAAAAATATGTCGAACATTGCCCATTACTGGTTTACTAACCAAGGACGGCTAGGTGAAAAATTAACTGTCTCATCCAATTTCCCTTGCCATTCTCAGCCGAAGATCAATGACCTCATTGAAATAGGGGCAAAAATCACGTTTTAAGCAATATTTTGATCATTTTTGTTTACCGGATAATTATAAGAAAATGTGAGGTTTACACATGTTGTTGGATTCTGAAAGATATTATGTACAGTTCCTTTTGCCTTCTCAAACTTAATAGCAAACTGATTGAAGGTTATTTCTTCTATATTAGTGTCTTGGTAATGGGAAATGTCTGGGTGGAATATAGTCTCAAATAAATTGGGCTATTGAGTCTGATCCATATTTTATAGATGGAATTATTACTGGTGTGTTCAAAGATGGGCTCTGTCTTAAACAGGTTTTAAACTTCTTTCTGCTTTCCTAGTTTCTTTATTGTCAAATGATCAGACCTGCATAATTTGACTGTATTTTTAAGCTTTATTTGGCTTAGGTTCTTTTGAAAATCTCAAAATTCATATCTCTGGATTTGCGTTACAGCTTTACTTATGTAATGTTTCCACAAAAAGTGACAGAACTTAAACTGGCCTTTGTCTCTATTAAATGATGTATACTTACATTTTATCTCTTTATCTTTGAAAAATTAAATTTTGCCTGTGTTCTATTGGGGATATAAGATTTACAACCCTTGAAATCATTTAAATGGACATATTGGTTTGTATAATGTACTGTATCTCATCATTTTTATCAATTTCTTTCAGTTGTCTCTTGGTCTTGTCTCAGGTCAACTGTCATTGTTTCTCTTTACAGATCTACATGCATTTGCGGTCGTACACCGCGCCCAACGAGCAGCGTTACATCATCAGAATACTGTTCATGGTTCCCATCTTCGCCTTTGACTCCTGGCTCAGTCTGCTGTTTATCAGCAACGACCAGTATTATGTCTACTTTGATTCTGTGCGGGACTGCTATGAAGGTAAACAAAAAAGACAGCCTGGGCCCCTCCTTCTTCCTAAATTCCTGTGGGAGCTCTCTCGGCAACACTCCTTTCATTGGTCACTGAGCTGCGACACCGGCGTCCACCTGAGCCATTCACATGCGATTGACAGGCCGAGGGAGTGAAGGGGGTGTTGATAAAGAAGGACAGTGGGCTGCATTTTTTGGGAGTACGAGCAACGCACGTACAATAAAGATATCGGGCAAAGCCCGTTCTGCTCGCCTGTAACAATGGGAGTTCTTTCATTGTAAAGTGTACAGGATACTGGTCAGTCATCAGCTCTCAACGGTCTCTTGGCCTGTATTTGTGCCTTTTCCGATAGACATATTTTGTTCATGCCTTAGTTTGTTAATGATTCGCGTCCATATTACATTCATTCTCTTCATAATGTGCTTATATTTTATTTACACGCAGCGATAGGTAGTTTTAATTATTTAGTTTTAATTAAAACTTAAATGGTCCTTTCAAGCATTAATCGTGCTTTTCAATACCCAAGGCTTGTGTGTGTTTTTTTTTAATGAATGTGAGGGTAAGGTGTTGACAGAGGGGATTAAGTGCAGTTTTGAAAAGAGTTCTGAGATCGCAAATGCGACACGCGTTATTCATAAGCTTGCCCATACGATCATTTCAAGAGATCAAGTCGGACATTATGCACTGCCCTTGAGGCATGAATATAGCAACTTGATTAAACATTCTATCCGGTTGTGCAATTAACAGTTTATAACCTCTGCTTTAGGCTGGTATTTAAAAGAAACTGACTCTTATTTTTTTTTTTTCCCCCCGCAGATTTATTCAGCAAAGTTTTGTTCGAAATTCTGTGCACTCATCCGCAGTCTATGGTCGATTGATACATTCAGTGAATAATGAAAATTATCTTGTGTAGTTTGGATGATGTTTAGGAGGAATTCGAGTTGGCTGCAAAGCGTTTGGGACTACGGTTTTTTTTTTTCTTCATAAGGCTCTGTGCTTCACATTTGCATATGTTAAAAACACACATTTGTATCAAATTCCGATTACCAAGTTTTTTAGCAAGCATGATTGCGTCGGCTCTTATTGTTTTGTCTTTGTTGAGCGAGTGAGAGACGGCAAGATGGAGAGACCATGTCAAAATGTGGTCCTAGAGACACCAGTTGTAGCAGGAACTACCAAAAATGCAGTTTTGAGTACATTGGACAGACAGTACTTTGTGTGTCTGTGGACAGATTTTGCTTACCTGATGGTGTCACATCCGTGCAAGATGCCATGACAGAGCTTTTACATGTGTGTTTGAGACCACAATGAAGGCCCTTGAAGGTGGGTGGGGGCATGGTCCGAGCAGGGGCGCAGGAGCCACCGGGTTAGGAAAAGTGGCCGCTGTGATCCGATCGCAAGATAGTCTCGAGTATGAAGGGATGCACATTTTATTTTCAGCACGTGGAAATGACAGCACATCATTTGGGACAAATGGCTTTGTTTCTGATTATTCAGGTTGTATATAGTTGCTTCCTTAGTGTAGGATTCAGTTATTTCAGTGTCTAGTTTAGATTCTTGGCTTTGTTTTGCATTTGAAGGCCGATTGAAGCCTATTTCAATAAGGTTGAGCTGTAAAAGTCAGACATGAAGGCTAAATTATTGACTGGAAGCCACATGATCAAGAGCCCAGGTGAGCCCTGGCAATTACAAAGGGCCTTTAAAGCCAAGCGAGACACCATTTTTGATGAAAAATAGTGTAATTCTTACCGTAATGAAGCAGAGCCTGGAGATCTGAAACTCCTCTGAAGGCAGTAATGAACGTGTCAGAGAGGGCTGAAGACCTCAAACAGGTATGCAGAGGCTTTACTGCTAAACGCAAATCCCTATCAAGCTGCAGTTACCGAATAGCCAGGTAACTGATTATTATAAGGCTACTGAAAGAGCCTGTAGACCTCTTTTGCGCAGAAAGAAGAGACCAGGAACTTTTCCCAAGGTCATTGTATGAACAAATATATGCGAGCCATTTTTGCTGTCACGTTATCAAAATTGCTGTCAATTACGATGCATGCTGGGATCAAAAACTTAATTGAGGTAAAAAAAATCTTCACTTCAACAGCAATTACATTGCACTAAAATTGTCGGGTACAAAGCCAAATGAAGGAAATGTTCTTAAACAGAACATTATGACTCATTGTTCTCTTTTCTTTTTTTTCTCTCTCCTTTACAGCATTTGTTATTTACAACTTCCTAAGTCTGTTGTTTGAGTACCTCGGGGGGGAAAGTGCCATCATGTCTGAAATTCGAGGAAGACCTATTCAGTGAGTGAGCTCTTTTGAGACCAGCCATCCTGGGCTCCTCTAAAATGCGCCATTCATTTGAAGTACATAGTATGCACCGTCATAATATTACAAATGTATGAAATAATGACTATGCTGTTAATATCGGACCGGCTTTGAGAGTAGAGGAGCATTTAGCTAGATTCATGCATCTGGTTATTGGAGAAATCGGGACTGAGGTAAATTCCCCACATAAGAAGTGCATTTGGCGAAACTCCATTTAAGATTAGAAATAACTGCAACATTAGCTTAACAGTGGTAATACTGTGCGCATACATTTCTTTCATGTGGGAAACTGTCAATGGAAGGAAATTAAAGTCATTAAGTGCTTTCAGATAAACCTAAATCATCTTCACGCTGCACATTTTTGGGGCATTTCGTTTAGTGCTGCTATTGAAGCATTTCTCGTCCTGTCGTATTGAGAAGGCATTAAGGAGATTCCTTCCCACACCTGTGTCCTGTGTTCTCTTAATCGGTTTTGAAGGATCCATTTGTTTCAATGTCCTGCGGGGACATCTCATTAGCGGCCTGTAACCAAGTGATCACGCTGTGCTCCTCATTTATTATTTTCAGATGCTTTTCAGATGCTGCCGATGGCCATTTCTCTACACCGGCCCATAATGCACTCTGACACTTGGGCTGTTTCTGTAAACTTGCTCGGACCACATGCAAATATTGGGTCAATTTAAATTGATGACCAGCTCAGCAAACTCATTGCCTATGCTGTCAGTTTTTTGGAACTTGGTTTAGAGGAACTGCTGCCCAACAGACTGCATATCAATGTGAAACCTTACTGATGCTGACCCTTAACACTGGTCTTTCAAGATTGGTAAACAGTCAGTGACATGTCTGATTCACAATCTTGAACAGGAATGTTTTTGACAGTCGGGTGATCACTACTGACTATGGTATGATTTGTTATTTTGCAGTGTCGCTAATACAGTCATTTCCCATCAGCCTTTGGCAGCACTATTGTTTGGTACATTTCGTTTTTAAAAGATGCGAAAGTTCAAATTAATCTTAAAAAGTTAAATCCTATTCACAAAAGGCGAATAACTGTCATTGAATCACATAGAGCTCAATTAAAACCCCTAAAGTACATTTAGGACTACTGCCAAGAGATGATATTATGCTTCTATTGGCAGAAAATATTGCGCCATGAGTTCATATAAATGCGGAAGGAGTACCGCGGAAGGGAAGTGTTTGAAAACGCGGTCAGAATACATCAGATGAATAATGGTACCTTATTAAAATAACAAAACAAGTTTTGGTGAATGAAGTGGTTTTAATGGTAAGTCAGTTGTGGCCCGTGTGAACTTGAGTGCTGATGCCTGTCTTTAGTGTACCGTTATGCATGTGGGAAGTGTAATTTGAATTTATAGAATTAAACTTTAAGTATGCTTACGAATAACTTTCCTTACCTTCTTCTTTCTCTTGTGCTTTTTTTTTTTTTTTACTGCAGGTCAAGCTGCATGTATGGGACCTGTTGCCTGGTGGGAATGAGCTACTCAATTGGTTTTTTACGCTTCTGTAAACAGGTTTGTCCCAGTATTCCATTAATAGTCAGGAATTTATTGAGCAAAGCAAGTCGGGGACAGAAGGAAGTGTTTTTTTTACATATGCAGTCTGGTCACTTTCAGCGCGAAGGTTCCTTCTCTGCCTCCCCTCTTATACAAAGCCATCCCTGTATCATGCCGGTAAACCCAATCAGTCTAATCACTTGGATGGGTTGAGGGGAAAAAAAAAACCAATTAGCCCTTATTGGCATTGTGCACAGTGAGATAATGTGGGCTGTCACATTGACGTTGCTCCCGAGTGTATTAGGATTCTACAGAGATGTTCTGTGGGACACCGATGAAGATTGTATTTGAAGGGTATCTCTTCAAAACTTTGATTTCACTGAAAATTAATTTTTTATAAAAATCAGCGACAGATAAACTCGGTTCTTCGTGTAATAGAACGTGTACATGCCGTGTTTTCAAAGCATGACCTTGCGTCCTATGCCAAGCATACCAAGACAGGCCAAAATTGATTATGGCACTGGAATGACAGAGATGTTCTGGTTGCCCGACGAGCCTTAATTACAAAAATATTGGGACGGCCTGTAAGATGCAAATAGAACCGGAAAAGGGTGATTTGTAAGTTGTTTCCGCTATATTTAATTGAAAATGGCGCTTCAAAAGGAAGGGGCCCAATTTTTACCTAGGATATGGGATACGTGCTAGTGTTATTGTGACCTCTTGGCTGTCTGGCAATTGAAGTGGTTCCTCTCCTTCTCATGTGCTCATTATGTGGTTGCTGAATATGTGTGTAAGAATTGGGAGGTGCTATATCTAAAGAGGTTGGGCTAACTTCAATACCAATACAGCCATCTTCCATTGGGCCTCGGGGGTATGCGCAAAAGGAAGATGTTCATGTAACTCTCTTCTTTTTTGTTAAGAAATTTCTTTGGTCCATTTTCACTTAAATAATGCATGCGGAGTGTCTATGTCATGGTCTGGACTTGTTTCACAACCTGCTGAGAAGCATGTGGAGTTCTCTGGTGTTGAGCCCTTTTTCCTGACCTGACTTGCCAGATGGTTTGTTGCACTGAATCATCAGAAAAGTTGTATATAGAAACTGCTTTGAAAAGGGCAGACACTGTCATAAAATATTTGGCAGGTGATTGGCTCAGCCATCTGTCCATTGCAGTCTTATCACGTGCGAACTTCAACCACTCAGATCAACAAATCATATGTTACAGTAAGAGAGTGTCGAAAAGCACACGCAGTAACAAACTGCCGCTTGAGAAACTTTGAAAGGTAGCTAGCCTCGCAAGCAATCAGTGTAGCTAGCTATGTCGTTACTGTAGCGTGTCAGTTTGATGCCTGGAACACTTTCCAAAAAATGTGGGGCATGAGCAACGTGGCATTCAAGGAACTGTGAAATGTTTGACATGTATCTGCTTGGAACATTCCACGGGAAAATAGTTGAATAGGCAACATGCGATGCTATCATCATTGGGTATTAGATAGGCGATGCTATCATCATTGGGTATTAGATAGATAGATAGATACTTGGAATTTCCCTGATATAAAAGTATCTCGTAGCTCACAGTACAATACATAAGAAATACACAATAGACATAATACACCAATCAAAATATAAAATGTGAGCCAAGTTAAAATACGATTTAAAAAAAGACAGAAAAAAAGGAACATTCACTGTTGGCATTATCAAAGATGGGTCAAGGTTTGCCCGATTGGGGGGGGAGAGACTGTATTTGAAAATAATCTAATTGTTTTTTTGCGTACATACGAAGTATGGCCAAACTTTACCTATTTAGCATTCTTTTATTGAAGGTATTATAACTCAGGATTCGGGGATCACAGAGACTCGGAAATGATGTCATATGTACCATTATTTCAGCTTATTTCAGTTTACTGTCATAAGTTTGCTGCCAAATGGTGATTCAAATACTGAGAATTTTCATTAATTATTGATTTTCAGGTGGGAATTGGCCCGCGTTTATCAGTACGGGGGAAGGACACCTTTCTTGTCTGAGAACTGAATTGTGCTTTCTGGCCAATGTATAATGTTCAATTGCATCAGTCTTCCACCAGAGCCACGTTAAACTGCACATTAATTCCTCATAAAAACCATTGCTTGTTCTACTGCTGAATCTTCGCTTTTGCAAGAAGAGTGCGTCGTTACTTCTGCCTATAAAATATATTTTGGGTCAGACTTAGCAGGCTCATAAAATGTATTTGGTGATACACAGAAATACTCAAAAAGATGCTGAAGGCAATTATTAGAAAGTCCTGGCAGCAGGCTCAGACCTGTAGTGTAATGATGACTCTGTTGATAGATCAGACATGGTGTGCCACTATCCACACAGAGAAAGAGACATTACAAGAATGACACTAAACCTGTATTTCACACTACGTGCATCTAGTTTCTGGATGTTCAGTCATTCACTATGATACTAGGCAAACGCCAGTGACCTAGCAACCTGGCAACTGACGAATTAGTGGTGGCTAATAAATGGTGCCGTTACTGTGCCCTTTTCTCGCTCACTGCTCAAATACCACTCCCCTTCGCATTCTGCAGCTCACATTTTCTTCTGAGAGCTGAGCTACTGATCGTTACAACTGATATGATACCATTTCTCGAATAATATTTCAGTCTAGACTCAGTTCAGAAAGCTGGAGGAACAGCTCTCTGCTCATCTCCATTTAGTGTTTATTGTAGCGTAGCTAGGAGTTTCAGTTTGTGCTTGTTTATGCATGATGATGTTCCATTACGAAGTACCTTAATAAATCATCTTCCCAATTCCCCAAAATATGTGTTGTTGTAGCTTTCATGTTTTATTTTTTTATTATTCATCCTTGGTCAAATAGGCCCAGATTTGCAGTCCCAGAGCTGTAGTTTTATGACGTGTCGCTGTGCATCCACCATTGCACTCATGGTACTTTTTATTTATCTACTTAATCATGTATTCATATTTATATTTAAGATGTTTTCAGACATAGTGAACGTGAGCATGATTTTATGAAAAGGGAAATTTGAAATATCGGGCAAAAAATGAACCTGTTTACCTCTTAAATTCGTGATGAACGTGCTATCCCTGGATGTTACATTTAATACAACAGTACTTGCATCTGAGCAGCAGTGAATGAGCTGATGTATTGCAATAATACCTCCATTTGATATCTGGATTCCTGAAATTGGAAGATGTACCTCTGAAGTTTGATAGTTTCATGCTATGATGGCAAACTTTCTTTCGAAGGTGCACACAGACGTGAATCAACATGGTACTCATTTTAAAAACCTTTAAGTGTGAATTTGATATTGATTCCTTGCTCTGCTTTAATGGCTTTTACTCTTGTTCTCTCTCTTTTGTAGATGCGTCTTTTTGGACTTTCGTTGCAAGTCTAGATTTGGAATGCATACAAAGTTGAATTTCCAGTTAAATTTCTGGAGTTTTCTAGTAACTTTTGGGAATGATCATTCTCATGCTTAAAAATGGCCGTTCATCCAAAGATGATATTCATGGATTTTTCAACTAGCATTGAATACTACCTATTTATGATTTCGGTGAGAATTTGAGTTTTTTAAATGGAGGTCACTTTGATATAACGGCCCTCTGCTGGCTCTAATTCTTATGGTGCTCTGTGAGCTAAAAGTGTGAGCATTCTCTGTTTGTGAATAGTGGACAAAATGAAAATATAGAACTTGCAAGGTCATATTGCAATTAACCATTTTTTTTCCCCAAAAAATATATGCAAGTTACAAGCGCAGATTTGAACAAACTTGAAATTCTCCTACAATGAATATGAATCAGGTGGCCTAAAATTCTTACATTTAAGAGCTTTGAATCTCTCACTTAAAGCCTCCCTGATTCCAAAGTTTTTTTAAAAACCCAAGATGGTTTTCCAGGGGACTATTAGACAATTTATAACCAATTTTTAAAAAGGGACTGTTTCCCTTTCTACTGATTAAACACCCCCACTTCTCACAATTCAATGACGAACTGCTCATTAACGGAGAATTCCGGTGTGAAATTGACTTGGGGTGTATTGAAACATGATAACGAGTACTAACCTTTGTCGAATACCCCACCTCTGTATGCACGCAACAATTCGAAATATATAGCTTCTTCGCCGAAGCTCCCAGCAGGCTTAGAATAGTAGTGAATCGGGATCGGGCATAGCGTTGCCATGCAAAGAAATCGCAATTTTTTTCATCATTAACAAGGCTCAAAGTAGCTCCACGCTTCATCGGTAGAATTCCGAGGTCCCTGACGTTTAAAACGAGGCACTGCGAACTTTGAAAATGCACAGGTAGTTTATTAAAAAAGACTATTTATGCAAACAGTACCTTGAGCTAGTTTCCAGTCACCGCTATCTTGAAAGTCACAAAAAGTCGATTGAAGAGCAGGAACGAATAGGAAGGATAGGGGAACAGATTGCAATCTATTCCTTCATGCTCGTCAGTCGACTTATCGTAACAAAAAAAAAAAAGCCATATTCTAAAGTATTCAAAGCGTGTCTTATTGAAAACAACATCACTCTTAATAAACTAATGACTGTAAAGACATGTAGTGTTAACTTTGATGTTAACTTTAAAGATGCTGATTTACTCTACTTAAGGACCCAAAAATCGTCCATGAGAACTGCAGTAGTCTCATACTTTACTCTCTGTAAACCCTGATAGTGTGCTGAACTCAAATGTTTTGTGGAAACCTATTACCTCAAAAAAATTGTGTAGGCCAACTAATTGCATTGTGTGGAAGGAACTTAAAGTAAATAAGGTTAATTTTTTTTTAACATGTTTTCAAGTGGTGTGAAAACATGTGTCATTAAGTTGGCATACACAATTCTTTTGAGGTAATTGGTTTCCTCAAAACAATTGAATGCACCACACTTAGCAGAGTTTACAGTGCCAGTGAATGCAATTGCAGCGGTAAGTGTACTATGTAACCAGTTTATAAGAACCTGACGGCTGGGATATGGTGACAGATAGTGCGAGACCTTATGCGGGCACCTTTTACTCAAATGGGCCTGAGGTTAAGAAAGGCGACATTTGAGCCTCTTGTTTGGGAGGCACAAGCTGTTAGTGAGCAGTTTTTGGGAGATGTGATACAAGTGAGAACCTCAAAGTAAATACACATATGCAGAGTTAATGATTTTGTTTTGATTAATGGAAAGACAGGCTCTGTGATAATGCATTCATGTGCATCTTGGATGAATGAGGCTTTGTTTGCTGGCATTAAATCTGTTATGATTAGAGAATTTATTGAAACAATTAACTGAACTCTGGGATGAATTTGAAATGATGTTTTTGTTTTCGTTTGACAGTGCAGATGCTCGGGGCTGGAGGCACTTGCCTTCTTTTTTTTTTTTTGTCGTAGTGGAACTAAACTAATTCCTTAGGAGTCAGAATGTGCAGGGCTCATGCGGGACTTTGTCCAAATTATTGGGAGAAAAACACAAAGCCGCGCTGACAATCAACTGCACTGGCAGACTGAGTCCGAGGCATAAAATAAACAATTGAGAAACGGCTTCTAATTTGATGTGTGCCTGTGAGCAATGCTTGCTTTTGATATTAAAATGACAAATAGAGCATTGACAATGCCATAGTGTATTGCCTCTGGTGTGGTGAGAGAAGATGGAAGTAATATTTAGCCAGTGTTCCATTTGTTACTTCCATATCCTTTTTTTCAGTTTTTATTGGCTGCTCTCGTCTTTAGTTTTAGTTGCTCTTTTTTATTTTTGTTCGTTTTTAAAGGTCCCACATTATGCTGTTTGTTCTTGGCTGGCTGTTATATTCCCAGATATCCAAAAAGGAGGTCTGTAAAGCTTTTTGTCAAAAAACCAAAATCATAAAATACATCATCTCCAGGCCATTCGCTGCCTATCACTTTCTTCCATCTGATGCACAGGCTATTTTTTTTTTTAATGTGCATCTCTTCAATGATAACTTGTAATTGGCTGGGAGGAAGAGATTGCAGGTTTTCAGTTTTAACGCAGCCGCTTGGAATGGAACCGACCTTCGGTTATAACGTTTTAGTAAATGTGGCGTTGAACTGGCGCTCATTCAAAAAGCAGTCTAATATGACGAGCGCACTCAAGCAGATGTGAATTCAGCCGGAACATTGTTGTTGACTGCTGTAGAGAAGTAACCTACCAGGGATAGAAGGCTGGGGATAGCAAACAGAGGAGGAAGAGAGGGTGTAGAGGTTGCACAAGGCCATCGGTGCTGCAACCAGGGCCTGCAGATGCAGCTAGTAGGAGTAAACTATGCTGAGCAGGCCTGTTTGTGAAGTAGAAAAGGAGTGGAATTTGTAACTGCATGTTTGCATGCTGAAATAGAGGGGTGGGGTAATGTCTTAGCTACATGATCGTCAAATTCTATCTTCTCTGGGCTGTTGGATACAGTGGAGACCGCTGTACAATTAGCTTGAACTGGGGAAAAGTAATTCCCATAAAATCTGGGCTCTCTAAGTTTTTTGGAAGATCATTACTTCTGACTGTTTCTGTATTATTTTTGACAGTCAACATATTACCAAAAAACAGGGTTATTTTTATAAAACTTTCCATTTATTTCTATGTATAGATAAAGCCCTGAATCTTATGAATAAAATATGTATTTATGAGATCTGTTTTTCTAGGCAACTCTGCAGTTCTGTGTTGTAAAACCCATCATGGCCGTCTTCACCATTCTCCTGCAGGCATTCGGCAAATATCATGACGGGGATTTTAGGTGAGTCTTGCTTTTCTACTTGATTTCATGCATGGATGATTTTACTCTCTTAATATATTCCCAGTTATTCTACTGCAGGGGAATTGAGCCTGTTCACAGAGTTAGGTCCAGAAGTATTTGGACTGTGTCACAATTTTCATTATTTTGCCCTTGTAAACAACCGCGATGGGTTTGAAATGAATCAATCATGGTCCAATCGAAGTGTAGACTTTTGACTTTAATTCCTGGGGTTTTACTAAATTCTTGAATTAAGCGTCGAGGGATTACAGCCATTTGTGCACATAGTCCTCCATTTTCAGAGGCTCAAAAGTAATTGGACGAACTATCCTGTCTATAAGTATAAGAATTATTTTTAACACTTTGATTGAAATCCTTTGAGAGTCTATGACTGTCTGAAGTTTGGAACCCAAGAACATCACTAAATGCTTAGTTTACTCCCTTGAAAAGCTTTGCCTGGCCTTTACTGCAGCCTCTTTCAGTTGCTGCTTGTTTGTGGGTCTTTCTGCCCTCAGCTTTGTTTACAGTTAGTAAAAAGCAGTTCAGTTGGTTTGAGGTCCGGTGATTTACTGGGCCATTCATGAATATTCAGTTTCTTCGCTTTGTGTTCCTTTCACAGTATGTTTTGGGTCATTATCCATCTGTACTGTGAAGCACTGTCATATCAGGTTTGCAGCATTTGGCTGAATCTGAGCAGATGGTATAGCCCTATACACTTCAGAATTCACCTGGCTCTCTCTATCTGCATCATTAATAAATACCAGAAACACAGCTCCACAGGCGGCCATAGCTTGGATGACTACGTGTCCTGCTTTGTGTTGCACTGCACAGCATTTTTATTTCTTATCCCACATCCCGCACTTTGAGAGTCTGTCCCGCAATTTTATGTTATCGCCTCTATTGTTTACTAGTGTGGTGGTTCCTAATAGTGCTCCTCATTTGTGTCCCAGACCGTTGGGCCCTGGCTGAGGTATACGCTCTCGGAGTGCTCTTGTCTTAAACTTGGGGCACGATTTTGAAAAAAACTTTGCGCAATGAGTCTGTCTTTGTTATATCTGACTTTAGTACTCTCTCTACTGGGATCTATGGGCTAATCATAAGCCTATCATTTTGATTCATAGCAGTTAAAATTCAAAAGCGTCAAAAAAAGAACTGTGATATCAAAGCAGCTGCAGTCTTTGGAATGGAGGATATTTATTCAGCCTCGCTGAATGAATCTTGTACACTTTTTAAAGCCAGGAGGATCACATTGTTCCATAACTGAGCCAAGTGTCATTAGTAATGCTCAAATTAAGGACGTGTTTTGCTCTCCTTTTACTATGTAGGTCAGTAGATTCTGATGTCGGCACTGATGGTATCACATTTGTCACGTCTTAAGTTTCTATTGAATAAATGATTATAGCCTGCCATTCCGCCTCCGATGCACACATTCAGATCTCATATTCCTTCCCCAACACATCTGGGCGTTGTCCATGTAATGTGGTGCCGTAGCTGGCCTGCCTTCCTCCACACAGCAGTGCAGCTGTTTAGCAGAACTTCAGAAACGTCTGCATGTGCTCAGTTCGCAGGCATAAGATCTGGGTTAAACTGTAACCTTCAGTGTTATTCATTTGTAGCTCTGAGACTGTATTGCGCGTTATGTACCCGATTATGCATATCGCTGAGCAATCAGAATAAATGTCAAAATATCGTAAATCGGGTCTAGTCTAAGATCAGAGTTATTGCTATGTTTTGTCTGTAGATCTGTAATAATTGCAGAAATGGTGAGAAATTTGTCTTTCTCTCCCTCAGTGTGAACGGTGGATACCTTTACATCACTATCATCTACAACTTCTCCGTCAGCTTGGCCCTCTACGCACTCTTCCTCTTCTACTTCGCCACCAGTGACCTGCTCCGACCGTATGAACCGGTGCTCAAGTTCCTCACCATCAAATCTGTCATATTCCTCTCTTTCTGGCAAGGTGAGTCTAACGCCCTTCAGACTTATTTTTCTTCTTCTATTTTCTGTTCTCTGACACCACTTGAAAAGATTGGCAGACAAATAAGTTCATGATACTCCTATTTTGCCCTGGAAATGGGTTATTTTTTTTCTGTTTCCAACAGTGAAATGGTAATGAGTGTTCTTTTTTTTTCTTGACCCATTTCTTTTTTGGCCATTTTAGCTGGTAATGGAAAAAATTATTCAGAAAAATTGCTTTAAAGTTTGTTTTTTAACTGTTGATGACCACCTACTTTGTTTTGTGTTCAGTATTAGACTTTTTTTATCTACTAAAGAACTTTCTTAGTTAGGTTTTTTGTGATATTCATTCTCTTTCTGTGGGTGTTGTGCGGGGAGGATGATGTCAAGCCCTCTGTAACATCAGGTACTGGGTTTCGTCTCACTGCTTAGGTATGGTCCTGGCCATCTTGGAGCGCTGTAGGGTCATACCCGAGGCCTTGATCATCGACGGATGCCACGTGGGTGCTGGCACAGTGGCGGCAGGCTGGCAGAACTTCATCATGTGCATCGAGATGTTCTTCGCGGCTATAGCACTCCGCTACGCCTTCAGCTTCACCGTATACCTCGAAAAGAAGAGTGAAATTCCAGGTATCGAGACCTTTAGCTTAAAGCAGGTGTAGGGAACCTTCTCCAGAAAGAGCCACTGTGGGTGCAGCTTTCATACCACCGAGCTGCTACACACCTGATTCTCCTAATCAAGGCCCTTAACAAACATTCCAGAGGTTGATTAGTAGAATCAGGTGCGCAGCAGCTTTGTCGGTATGAAAGCCTGCGCAAACAGTGGCTCTTTCTGGAGAAGGTTCACCGCCCTTGGCTTAAATTCATTGCCAAAACCATTTTGACACCTAACTGTCCACCATTGCCTTCCAAAATCACAGGTAACCACCCTATGGCTACTCTGACAGCCTCCACTCTTCCTGCGAGGCTTTCATTGGAGTGTTCACAGGCCCTAGGCCATGTAGTGCAATGCCATTGATCTCCACTTATTCTACAGAAATGTTTTGGCTTGGTTCATCACCTAGCTGCTAGCTCCCTGGCCTCACATGCAGAACTACTTGTGACTTTTTGTTCCCTTCTCATCTGTGTAAATTGAAAGTTGTCTGAAGATTTTTTTTTTTTTTTACAGAGTGATGACACAAGTATTTTATTTGTACTTTTTTAAGTTGCTTTCTTAAGGCTAATGCACTCGGCGCCTTGTAGAAGCCTCTGATTTTTATGCAGACCTCTGTGAAGTCAGTGATCCCTGGTGCTCTGGAAAGTTCTAGAAAGAGAAAAAGAGAAAGCAAGAGAGGAAGAGTGAGAGAGAGTAAGAGAGGGAGCATCTGGCAAGATCAAAAGTTTGATAACGATCACGTCTGTTCCACTGCCCCAAGGCAAACCAGGGGCTTTTTCAGCTCGATGCAGCACGTGCCTTTGAGAAACAACCCCAAACCCCCCTCCCCCCCGCTCTCCTAACAAACGTTAGCGGACAGCTCTCAGCCGACACAGTCGTCACTGTCTTCCTCAGCAGTTTGATTTATGTGACCGGCGGTAGAGTGGACTGGATCAGGCCACCTCA
Organism: Gymnothorax reevesii; assembly: GCA_029721435.1. NCBI lineage: Eukaryota > Metazoa > Chordata > Actinopteri > Anguilliformes > Muraenidae > Gymnothorax > Gymnothorax reevesii. The sequence continues at coordinate 16,792,820 of CM056592.1, forward strand.
TCAGAGGAAGATGAATATATCTCCTCGCCCTTGCAGCTTGGCGCTGTGACAAGCGCTGACCTGGAATATTCTAGCGTGGGGGGGGGGAGCGGTATTCTGACGTCAGCACTTTCCCTGAGAGTGAATGGGAGAAAAATGGAGATCAGGGGAAGCCCTGCTGCGACGAGATCAATCATTTAAACCGTTTCTCTTTCCTGTGGAAGTGCGACGGCTTCCGTGGGCCCTGAGCAAAAGCTGAAAAGAGAATCGCTGATTGCCTGCCGCGCACAAAATGCTCCCATCTCCGCTTTCTTTAGCCGCTCGCGCTCCTTACCTCTCCGCGCCGGATGCAGTTGGACAAAAACAGGAGACACTGTAAAGGATGGATGAGTGGCGCTCCGTCTGAAGACTCGAGGACTTGCTGGCAATTTCAGGCTTTTCATTGCACATCTGTAGATACTTCGGCATTCGGTGTGACTGGGGGTTTCTTTTTTTTTTCCTGAACTTAACTGCTTGTGACTGCAGAAAAGTGAGCCCTGACTGGAGCATCGCAGTGCTTGTCGCCCTGTGTGGATGCTGACCTACGACCGCGCTGTATGTCATTAAGTTCTGGCGCACACGAATATTTGATCCACTGCTTCACAAATGACGTTTCATCATGTTCGGACTAATTTCCCAGAGTGCTCACAAACTGACAGCGGGGTCAGTGATGATTGACTGGCTCAGGCTTGTGTGATATCAGTAGGTCTCCGGCAAATAAGTAAACACACTAGAGGGCAGCCATTGTGTGTGTGTGTGTGTGTGTGTGTGTGTGCGCGCGTGTGTGTGCGCGTGTAAGCTGGGGCTGGTGCCAGGAAGTCCCTTTTTTTTCCTAACATAAGAAGGTTGGGCTTTGCCTGCCCACTCCTATCGGGTATGCCGCTGGCACTGAGCAATGCTCAAAACCTTTCCTTATCTCGACTTTAGAAGCCGTTCTTACCCCTTTAGCCATTGCTTTCAAACAGCCACGGAATGGAAAACCTGCAGTGAAGCATAGCTTGTGGCGACGTGCTTATTTACATGAACTCTCTGACCCAACTGGACCCAGAGGCTCGGGAGGCCGTTCAGCCGCTGACCCTGAAACGGGGGAATCATTCTATCCCGCCTGTGGTCGATTTGGCCCAGAATTTTGTTTACTCTCGCTGGCTTTACAAAGGAGAGAGCAGGAGAGGCGGGGCTGCTGTCGCTCGGCCAATAGGCTTCCCTCGCTGACAGCTCTCCTGCGGATGGGTGCTGACAGGAAATGAAGTGTAGCCGGTTTTCGTTCTCCGCGCTTCCTTGTCACCTCTGTCGGCGCTTTCATCCATCAAGAAAGAGCAGAGGAGGGGGCCTTAACCGGAGGCCTTCCTGCAGGAGGCTGGGGGCGTTGGTAATAATCATCCAGGTCTTTATGCATCTACCGTTTCTGAAATGTGTAAAGAGCTCTCTATGCCTGGGAGAGCCTCTGAATTAAGACTGTCAGGTGGTCCGCGGGCAGCTGTTGGCAGGCCTCGCTCCAATCAAAGCTGCAAAAATGAGCCTCTTTTTTTCTTCCGAGCGGTCTTCCGAGCGGTGGATTTTCTCTTTCAATGTCTCGTGTCCGTCAGTGCAAATTGGGAAGCGCAGGTAGTTTGCGGCTGGAAGCGAGGAAGCGGGGTCGTGTTCTGTGGAGGAGAACTTCGGGGCGGACGGCCGGCCAGCCTCTGTCTAATCGGGGGAAGGTTTGAGCTGAGTTCCTGTGGCAGCATCCATTACAACCCCCCCCACCCCCCACCCCCCACTCCACCCCCACCAGTCACAGCTAAATGGAGGGCACCCTGCTTTGCATAAATGCCTTGAAAGCAAAAGGGAACTGTCGGAGAAATGTCGGAGCTGCCCCAAGTTTGAGACGAGTCATTGGCAAAGTGAAGTACTGCACTGCAAGTGATTATTTTTTTGCCGGGCGTGAGCGGCGATGTGACGTTGCTGCAGTTTTGATGTGGGCTTTTCCTGCTGTGCTTGTTGACCACAGAGCTCAGTCACGGCACTCCTGCGCCTGGCTGTTTCCTGCTGAGTACGAGTCTAAGGCACTACGCAGACCGGACTGGAATGGGTGTGTACACCTCAGCCCTGTTTGCGCTCGCTCTTTCTACACAAGAAAGCAAAGGTCAGAGAGATGGGGTGTGAGAGGCTGAAGCCATTCTTATACATTTGATGTTCGCGAATAGAGTGGACCATTGGCCATGCCAGCACTGATGGTTCTGTTCACTTCAGGTGGATACATTTGACCACTGAGCATTTGATCAATTTGGACTGGTTTTAATAGCCTTTTTTGGTGATGCCCAATGGCTTTTGATAACCTAGCTCAACTCGCAAGGTCAGTGGCTGTACTAAAGAATCGGTGAATCAATCACTGGCTCAGATTATGCTATTTTAATTTCTGTGCTCCCTTTGAAAGCCAGCTAATAAAATTATAAAATTACATTAAATGAGGTCAATACATTTTAATCTTTGTCCCAGTGTTGACAAAGTAACTAAGATCTTGCGAATCTTGCAGAAGTTTTGTTTTTTTTTTTTTTGTTTTTTTTTTAAACACATTATCATACAGCCAATATACTGCAGTTTGTCCCAGTGATGCTCCTCATCTGACGCTTCACATAACCATCCAGCTGATGTCAGTTCAGGCTCTAGCCGCCAGGAGTGATGTGCGAATGTAGTGCTGCATAATTTTCCACAGCATTGGGATGCAACCACTTCAGATGAGAACAATGATGATATAATATTATGTGACACATCTACGCTCTAAGCGTAACCATACCTGAAACAGTTAAGCTGTCAGGAATATCACAGTCGAGCACTGAAGCACTAGAACTCAGCCTGGGAGCAATATTGACAAATGTGTGCACTCCTGTGAAATTAAGTATCATTTTTAATACTGTTCTTTTCAATGTCGTTTTAATTTTGTTTGATGATATTTTTACTGCTTTATTTGCTGTTAAGCTGCATGGCCATATTTTCAGCATTCACATTACCTCACCAAATATCCACCGCAGGATATTTATTTGAATCCAAGTATTTGTTTGTGGATCAAATACGCCGTGTGCTCGACCGATAACGTCTCGCCCTGTCGCTTAACCCCGCGTATCTTTTTGAAACCTTTGGTAAATGCCATGCTGAACCAGACCTTTATTTGCATGGCCTCAGTTTTGCATAAACTGTGACAGATTTTTATTTATTTATTTTTCCACGGAGGCGTGGGTAACCAAAAGTTCAAATGCGACATTTAAACCGACTGCGCAGATAAATGAGCACAAAAGCGACGCACAGCTGCTTCTAGAAACACGCAAGCGAAGATGACGTTAGCGCTTTTAAAGAGCTTTTGTAGTCGCGGTTAACGCACGGCTAAAACTCTGGTCCCTTGTATGGCCCAACGGTAGCGCAGCTGTCTCCGAGTCATTGTGCCGCTGCTCGAATCCTTGATTGCCTGATTGTCGCCTTTCTTGTAAAACATATAATTTCCAGTAACAACAGAGTCTCGGAGACGGAGCGTGAGAGATGATCTCCTGTTGCCACGTGCAGCGCCTGCGGACGCGATGCTGCGTGATTATAGCATAGCTGCTGGTAGAGAGAACGGGGTTTCACAGCTCTGAAATCTGCTTCAAACTGAGGGTCCCCACCACCACCTCTCACAGATCACAGTCCTTCCCCAGGCGGCTCGATCGCGGCCGAGCCCAGAGCCAAGCGCAAGAATTATCGCCCATCATTACAACCTGCTTTGCAGGGAAAGGGAAAAGCTGGTTATTATATTAGGCCATGTCAAGGCCTTGGGAATCTTCACATCTTCACATTTGCAGGGATGTATATTACTGACAATATTTAATACTTTCCAGCCATTGATTAGATTTTTCATCTGGCAGAATGGAATGGGAGTTCTTGTGTCTAAAACGGGAGGCTCCATTCTTCCTGTTTGCATATTAACAGAACGGGATACTCTGGGAGTGTTGAAAGATCAGCAAATCCAAAATGCTGGAGGTGACTGGCAAAAAAAAAAAAAAATACTCTGGTGGGGAAAGTGTTAACGGTTGGCTGCTAGCTGTTACAGACTGGTATATTTACACATTTATATTCAGAGATTAGCTGGTCATTCGCTGCAAGTGTGTGCTTGCGTTGATTTGCATAAAAAATAGTGCAATTCAACAGATTTAACTCGCCGCAGCAGGAAAGCTTAGGGCTCTGAATTCTGTTGTATCTGCTGGAGCTGGTCTGTCATGTGTTTGCAGAACCGAAGGCGAGAACGACTGTTGAGTTATATCCATCTTGGCCCCAGTGGATGTCCTTAATGTTGCATACTGCTGAAGCAGAATTTTGTAACTGCAGCCCTGTGTGTGTGTGACTGTGTCTCCCCCCTGAGGACGCTGGACTGATAGACCTCGGCACTCTTACACTACATGTGCTGTTCCTCCGTTAGCAGAATTTACCACTGGCACCGAATGACTTCATGTGCTGTCATCTAGTTGGCTGAGCAGACAGCTTGGATTTTAACACTTCCTGTGCTGCTATTTCATTGGCTGAGTAAACTACTGGCACTTGAACACTTCCTGTGTGGCTCATTTACTGGCTGAAATGACCACTGGCACTAAGCTGTGTTATGTTGCATTCCCATGGACTGAATGGACATACTGGCGCTGGAAAACTCTCTGTGCTGCTCTTTCATTGGCTGACAAGACTACTGGGACTTGGCACTTTTTGTGCTAGCCTCCCATTGGCTGAGCTGACTGCTGGCACTGAGCACTCCCTGTGCTGCTCTTTTACTGGCTGAAATGACCACCGGCATATAATAACTTACTGTGCTGCTCTCCCATTGGCTAAAATAGAAATCTGCTGGCATAAGAACAATTTTGGTGTTGCTGTCTCATAGGCTCAGCAGACAGCGAGCCCATTAAAGGTACGTATGCTGACTTGGATCTTTCAGTTTTTGTTTAAAGACAAAATTCACGGTTGGCAACTCCTCCCAGGCTCAGGGACACCAGAAGTGCTACCCTGCAGTTCAGTGCTATGTCCCGCCCTCACAGCCTGAGCGCCGTGATTGGCTTAGGGGCTGCACACCCACTGCCCAAAAGCTGAGGCCCAGATACGACTTGCACAAATTTAAATAAATAAATAATGGCAGGTGGCAGGGTTTCTGTAGATACAGGCACTGCCACGCTTATAATGGGTCCTTAATGATAATTGAGTGGAATTAGTTTTGTATGAGTCTATACATTTTTATCAAGAAAATCCTCCAAATACTGTTTACTCTTCCTGTATTGCTCCCCCATTGCCTGCAAGAACCAATGGCACTTGAACTCTCCACGTTCTATACTTCCATTAGCTGAATGGACCATGTACTTCCGTGCTACTCTCCCATGGGTTGGCTTGTTCACAGGCATCTCTGGATTAAGAGTTAGATTAAACTTTTAGTGCAGTCTGCAATTGTGCTTGGGAACCATGTAAGCAGACGCTGTATAAAGAAAATGGATGCGTGTAATTTTAAAGTGTTAAAGAGGTTGCAATTTAGCTGTCAAAGTAATATACTGAAAGTTGGCTTTCACATTAAAAAAGTATACATAGAAATTCCTTCCCATCACGGTATTATTGAACTACACAATGGAATCGCCAATGTGAGGTCACGCAATATGGCCTTGAACTGCCTCTGATTAAATTGCCTCTTTCCCGAGTTTAAATTGGCAGTATACTGTTCTGCAGATGGTAGCCTGTTGTATCTTTCACCATGATTTAGGATATAGACATGGCTTTTCAGGAGTGTACATTTCTGCCCACGGTTTTTCATTAGTTGCGATGTCTTCTCCCTCCCAGCTCAATGCTGAGATCCCCCAAAACAGCTCTGAACCTTCAGAAGCCTTTTTGTGCAAAACCCCTGCCAAGTTTGGCACAATGATCCCCAGTCTTTGAAATTTATATCAGTATAAAATCAGAGTCATGCTGGTCATGATTATTACCATCATACATCATTTTTAAATGAACTGGCCTTTGACCAGTTGAGTTAAGATGGTTTAAAGTCCATTGTCAGTTGTCCATAAAATATTCAACCCATAGCCTCTAGCGGTTGTAAATATTTTTCAAATCTGAAATAAAAATTGTTGTGCGGCATCTTTAAAATGAACTCTGCATCCCCAAACGTTGGCATGGTAAAGTGGTCATATTGGGGAAAAAAAATGAAGTTCCCCGTTGTACACGATTTCTGAAAAATGGCCGTTTTATGACCTTTGACATTCACTCACTCATAGACACCCATTTCCCACGGCACAGGTTTATTTATTAGCCTTTTCTGTCATACTGACATCGTCCCATTTTTGTAATGACTAGTAATGTAGATGCGTTTTATCCCAGTACTGTTAGGCTGCATGCCAATCATTTTCTATTGAAGAGCAATCGACTATTCTCGAATGAAGTTGACAGCTGATGCCATTTTGATTCGCTGTCTCCACAGATAACAGTGCCCCCATGCAGAGCATCTCCAGCGGGCTCAAGGAGACCATGAATCCCCAGGACATGGTGCAAGATGCCATCCACAACTTCTCCCCCACCTACCAGCAGTACGCTCAACAGTCCACCCAGGAGGTGGTCCCTCCCAGCCAGAATGGCAAGGCAGCGCTGGGCGCCTCCTCTATGTGGACTAAGAAGAACGACAAGATCATGCTGATCAGCTCTGACGAAGAGTTCTAGTGGTAGTTTCGGGGTGTGAGTCATCAGCAGGTCAAGACAAAGCGAAAGCCTTGCATAAGATCGAGGACATCTTTTTCGTTATCCACCTGTATTATCTTCTTGATCCATAATTTTGCCTTGTAACGCTTTAAGTTCATGAGGTGAGACCATAGTACAGTACTTACCAAACCAAAATAAGTTTTTACTTTTGGTTAAAAAAAAGTCATGGACACAAAAACAGAAAGGACTCCAAAAGGTGTGTTTATTGACGAAGGAGAGATACAAAGCGAAATGCTGTGCTTAACAGGCCTATTTCATGAGTTGATACTTCCAAATCTGAATGGATGGCAGCGGTTGGTACTCTCTTCGCTCAGCAGCTATGCTCGAGTGTCCTTGCGACTGTTCAGTGTGAACCTTCAGGAGCGGAGGGAAGACGAGAGGACTTAACTGTGAAAGAAGGAAACGGCGCTCTGCCCTCGCTGGTAAGCTCACCGGTAAGACCACTCACTGCGGACACCCTGCTGAATGGAAAGGATCACATTTACCACCACGTCACTCCTAACCATGAGTCATCCAGAGCAGTGACCTTTTAACAGGGCCTCGATCCTGCGGCCAAAGAAAAGAAATGTATCCTTGATATCTGGAATTGCCAACATATCCAGGCATTACAAATGGCCGAGTGACATTAGGATATGAAAATTTGCCTATGCTTTGAGTAAACAGTGAAGCTACTGTAGCTAGAGGTGTTGAAATCTGTGTCTTTGAATTGGTGTCATTTGTATTTAAAATTAAACCGATTTCAAGAGAATATACTTTAGTAAATTATTTCAGTGTTCTATTGGCTACTTTATGCAATGGCCATCATGTCTTCTGTGTATGTATATTCATTTTTCAACTTTGATTAAGTCTGAGGAATAGCGGTGTTGATGAGATGGACTATATTTTTGTATTTCATTTTTTAAATTCGAAGGTTTACCTTCATGACAATAATATTTTATCCTCTGTTTATTACGCTACTTCAGTTGCGTCCCTGTCAAAATTAACATTTGGGAAAACTCTTTTAAAATTCAGATTTGATGTATTCCTGTGATCATCATGTGTTTGGTCGTTAAATAAAAATACCCTTTTATGGTTTTAAAAATGTACATCGTGATCTGAGCTTCCATTTGTTAACTGAATATCTGAAACGACAACTATCATTTAAAAATGCAAGACAACTTGAATGCATTGATCCTCAACCTGGTAATGTTCATTTTAAAATCATTGTCAGGTGAAAATATTTATAAAACTAATTTAACAAGTTAGCTTACTCATTCGCAACTCTGTTGGTTATCCTCTCTTCTCCAGCAGGGGTTTTGAGGGCTGTTTTGAGTCTTGATTAACATTAATTGCTTGGCCACATTGTTTAGCATTTGTTTCAAAAACCAACCCAGCAACTCTTGATTGAAGATCCCTCATCATCTTCCATACACAAAAATGCTCACTGAAAAAGCTTTCATTTGTTTACTTATTTGCAAGCTTGTCTTCTAAATATGTCAGGTTTGCAATTGCCTTTTGCTGTTCTATCAAGTAAACTGTATTTGCAGGCAAAGAGTGAAAAATTTCGCTTCTAACTTTGCCCTTTTTTCTAAGCTGTGCACTCGGTGCAAAACGACCTGTCGGTATTATTCTCTTGACTGGTCCTCTGCGCAGTAAACTGAATGGTGCTCCATGCTCTGCTGTGACAACTGTGTGCACCTCCCAAGTCACAAGGCTCAATCAAGATGAACTGCGCCTGGCCTGGAAAGTGGCTGAGATCAGGTGGCTACAGCAGCGGGAGGTGAGAGAAAGCTGCAGTAAAGACAGACAGTTTCAGCCACTTTTATGAATATGCAGGAAGTCACAGAAAGAGTTCACATCCTCTTAGATCCATACCTGAAACTTGCAGATAACCATTCATTTACAGCTGTATGGACAAAGACACTGTACGTTCATTCATTATTACACTGAACAAAAATATAAACGCCCCATGTCAAATTTTTTAGTTCTTATTAACAAAAAACTGGAACCGGGATTCATCTGTGAATAGCACTCTTCTCCAGCGTGCCAAGGGCCATCGAATGTGTGCGTTTACCCTTGCGAGTCGGTTCCGACGCTGGACAGTGGTGAGATCCAGACCACGGTGAGGACACCGAGCGTACAAGTTGGCTTCTCGCAGGTGCTTACGGACTGTCTGTGGTGTGATGGGTCTGTTGTGCAGACCAACGATCTCATCCGCTGTGCGTGTCGCTGATCTGAGCTGATCCCGCAGGTGGACGAGCCAGATGTAGCGACCTTGTGGTGGTTTGGTCACACTTGGCCGACGTGGATGAGGTCGATTTGCAGTACTGCCCATCTGTCAGAAACGAACTGTCAAACGGCCTATCATCCGATAGTTAACATTCAGCTGCACAGCGACCCCTCTGGTGGACATCCCTGCATCCAGCATGCCAATGGCACATTCCTGCATGACCTGAGACATCTGAGGCATGATGACTTTTGACTAAATTTGACATTTTGGTGTGGCCTTTTATTGTCCCCAGTATAAGGAGTGTCTGGGTAATGCTCATTCTGTCTGATCACCGTCTGGAAATGCCACACCCATGTACTGAGTGAAATCACTGAGCAAATGCTCTCTGACAGAGAGATGGATTAAAAAATGGTACACAAATCAAGAGAAATATCCCTACTGTACAAGTAAAATCAGCTTATGCTCTTTTTAGAGTTGCTAACTCCATTTGGCATCAATATTTGACGTGGGGCGTTTATATTTTTGTTCAGTGTATTAAGTGCGCAACATTTGTGTGACAAAACAGATTACAGATTCATTGCTCAACATGAGAGTGCTAAAATCTAGCGTTAAATATCACAGTCTGTTTCCCATCATGCCCGGGTCCTTGCAGTCGGTGGAGCGCGATGGCGCTGCCTCAATCTCGTGAGGTTGGCGCTGCCCACGCGCGCATGACATCAGAGTAAATCGCGATGAAGTTGGACACAAATCTAAACAGCATATATTGTGCAGTGGTCGCCAGTGATCAATTCTGCGTGGGCGTGGCTCTTCTGGAATGAGCCCACTGATCCACGCAGGGATGAGGACATGTCTGGAGTAGTCAGCTGGCACAGTGCATTATGGTAGTTGTAGTTACAGCAAAATGAATAGGGTGCCAGAGGGATGGTAAATACGTAAACACCTTGAGCTGCTGTAGGAAAATGTGCGATATGTGCGCAACAAATTTGTACGAAGCCTACGCTTTGAATCTATGCCTGGATAAATATGGACGAACTGCCCCTTTGAGGGAAATAACCTTTGTGTCCCCTCATATTTATACCTTAAAGAGACAGGAGGTCATTGTGGACCATTTAGGTTTTCCTAATCATTAAGTTGAACTTAAAGTTAAATATGAATGGGAGTATTAGCAATTTTATTTTTATCACAAGGTTTTCCTGGGTTGATTGTGGTACACATTTTTTTGGGGGAAAAAGTACTTATTTTTTACATTGGAATATTTTTTCTTTCAAAAATGTTTCTTAAATTGAAAGTTAGATTTTCATTAATATTTTAAATTTGAATACAGGATTGAGAGCAACCACATTTTTTCAAAGCTTTTTGAGCTAATATTCACTACGGGTGCAAAAATTTGTGAAGGGCATTGTAACACCCTAAATAATGCATTCTGTGTGTGGTTCATGACGCCGTTCAGCTGTTGAAATCGGCTGCTTCCAACCCCGGAGTAGCAAAATTAAGCAGGAAAGTCTGAAGAGCTTATGAGATAATTGCCTACAGCCACAGAATTGCTGTTGACTTTAATAAACTGAACCCATCGATGACCTTCTGAACACTGGTATAACATATCTGAACTTGAAGCCAAATATTTGTAATATTTGACTCCGAGATAATTTGGGGCACAGATTTTTGAATATTGCTCTGCAGGATTGTGTTTGTGAGAGTGCGGAACATATTTGTTTCACTAGTGCTGAAATTAAGAAAAAATGCCTCAAATAGTCTAATTCTTCTACTAATTCTAGTCTACGTTCATTAATGGGACTATAATGGCATTTGCATTTCATGTAAATTGTGCTATGGAAAAAATGTAATGCAGTAGAACAAATCATGATAAAATTTCTTTATTTGAAAGTATAAAAACAGGCACAGAAGACTTAAGAGTCATAAATTATGTCCTTATTTTCAGTCTGAGCATGGAAAACAAAATATTTTTGTATATGAACATGAACTTACAGTTGCTAATGCAAATAAGTACAATGCAATAATTTACATCTTATTGAAATAAAACAGAAAAACAAAATAAATACTGAATTACAAATACATATCAGAGCAATAAAGGACCAAGTTATGAATTTAACAGTTTGTGTACTTCACTAATTGTCTGTCTTGTTACTGGAGTTAATCTCCTTAGACCAACTGTTATATTAATGAGTATGCAGAACTATACTCAAAAAGACAAATCTAGTCAAAAAATAAAAATCTGTTAGACGTCTCCGTGAGGGATGCATTACACAACACGAAAAGTCCATCTCCCGGACACATTGATAAATGTTAATAGGTTCATGTTTTTAGATGTACAGTATGCCTTGTCAAATTGTAGAGCAGCATACGTAACGTCACAGAACTTTTTTAGAGGCAAGTACTGCTTTGCAAAATTGAACCCCACAATTCAACTTTTGTGCGTTCACGGCGAATAGCTTGAAGAAATATCAAGTATACAAAGAATAATTAAAATATACTGCAGATACATGTCAGCTAATAATTTACGTTCTGACTCTAAAAGGCCACATACAACATAGTATTAACATGAAAAGGTGCCCATTGCAAATAGATACTGGGTCACCTCTGCATCATTCCTTACTTGCCCATTTATAAGTTTAATATAATAACAGATACAGTACTTGTATTTATTAGCCAGGGCACTTTTTATTCACCCTGTCAAGTATCGTCTTCTGTCTGATTTCCAGTTCCTGTGTCTACGCTGAGCAATACCAACCTAAGTTACAGAAGATGGCCATGCTCAGAGCTTTCAAGATGTGTAAAATCCATGTTCAGAGAGTAAAACATCCAATATTTTTTTTCTCTGACCACCAGAACTTGCAAAACGGCAATTATTCAGCAAAAAGGGATGACTAATGAGTGAAATCGGCCTTCTGGGTTCATGAGTGGGCTGACATGAACAAATGGAAGGACTTATGCACTCTAAGCCCTAGACTTTGCACCGCCTGTTAATTCCCCTCGGGTCAACAGTCGACCCACAGTTTTCAGTCTTTATAATCATGGGGCCTCAAGATAAACACACAGTAACATGGGACAAAAAAAAAAAAAAAACAGTTTAACCGGTATTCACCCCGCGGAACTTTCTCCAGCTCTACTGCACTAACCTTAAATGGCTAGTTGTCAACCATAAATATTCTAGCAATTTAAGAGAGACGCACGACCTTCGGGATGAGCACTCGAACAGTCTTCCCTACAACTGTTATACTTTAAGCCTGCCACTAGGTGTCAGCAGAGAGCAGGAAACATTACATACTTAGTTATACATTTTTCATGGAAGTGATGAATGGACAATCTTTCTGCTGCTGAGAGGAACACAAACTCCACACGGCATACTGTGTGTTTATACCGCAGAGAATTCAAAGCAGTGAATTATTACCAATAACATAAATACTTACAAATATGACAGAGCCACAGGGGCTGTGGTAACAGGGTCTGCTAAGAGTAAAAGTGTCTATCCAGACAGACAGGATTGGCTTCCCAGCCGGGACACACAACATCCTTTACATTGATAATGAATACACTGAAAGGAGTTTAAATACTTAATCATAAAAATATTCAGGTTTCTAGCAGCAACAGTCTAGAGATGACTTAGCTTTTGCAGCTGAGCTAAATTAGCTCTTCTTCTCTGCAAGCAAAGCAAGAAATCAGACATGATAAATGACTGACTGTGACAGCCATGGGAAGAGAAACCATGGCGTAGTTATAGACATTTAAAGGGATAACTGCCCCACAGCACAGTCAGTCACCATTTTTGTTTGTGTTGCCATTGGTTGAGTGTGATCGTTGACGCAGCCTCCATCAGTCCGAAACACAGTAATGACCCACTCTAATGGTTTCAGAATGAAGTAGCCTAACAGAAGAACAAACTGAACACTGGAAGAAGAACAAACTGAACACTGGAAGAAGATGGTTAATCTTTGCCCGTCTGCTGTTCATTAATTCAAAATGTCCATAGACTGCAATAGCTTAATTTTAGCAGGATAGGCTAATTTACTGCATTTTCAAGGCTTCAATGGGCTAAAATCGACCCCTTGCTGAAAATTCCTGCTTCAAACCACCTGAATTGGTCAAGCTGGTCCGAACTGTGGTTTATATAGTTCTAGCTGGTCAATCAGCCATTTATCAGCTGACACCAGCTGACTCCACCAGATTAAATAGCACTGACCACATTCGTCCAGCCAGAGACCAGCTTTGTCCAACTAGAGGTACAGAAAACACTGCTGCCTTAGATCATCTTCAACGATCATAGAATTCTAGAAATGTGATTTTAGCGGGAATATTCGCCAGGGACGTTATACCCTCAGCACAGTGGATACAGTAAACGGTTATGGTCATACACAGTACATACAAAAGATATTTCTGTTAAAAGAACTAGTGATATTTCTGCTTATCTTGTCTCTAAGAGAGCAAGGTGACATGATTACAGCTCTCCATTTCATGTCTTGACTGTATACAGTATAAAATGAAATAATACACACGCACAGGACTCACATACACAGAAAATGAATGTGATAAGAGCACAGCAATGGCCTTGCTTACTTAATGCAGGGGGCCAAACAGCAGCAAATCATTCTCCCCCCACAAACAGCCATAATCCACCGCAAAGTTTAGAATAGGCTAGGCCTATTCTGCACTGTGATGAAATACAGTCCTCTCCACTGGATAAGAAAGACCCCAAAACAAGATAACTGATTTCTCGAGTCTGATGTCACAGTCTGTCAGTATAGAATGACATTTGCCACATTGACACATAATTTACGGTATCTGTGAGGTCTAATGAGCAGTCTTGGACCAATACTGACAGAATGCAGCAAACCTGTTGAATTTATCCGGGGCCAATTGCAATAGTCCTAATGCCTATAAAGTGTTCCACACAGAAATTCTCTCATAGAAACAGTGCCAAGATTAAATCTTGAGTATTCAACTACCTTCTGACAAAATCTGCACGCTAATCAACTCGGTTTTTTTTTTCGGTTTTCTTGTCAGGTGGATGTTAGAATGCCAGGGTCCTCTTTAGCCAAACGTTCGTGTCAAAGCAATATTATGACATGTAAAATGCTGTATGAATTCAATAAACACCGGCAGTAGCACTTCCTGGTGACTGAGCATTGGGAATGGTGAGTTAATAATGGAATCAACCATATCATCTGCTAAAAGCTGCTGTAACAAACAACTTCTGATGATCACTCATGTTACAGCAAAACAAAGTCGCTTTAATCTGTAATATACAGGAAATAATCATTTTACATTTCATTGTTGATGGTTCCTATTAACACTAAATCCAATATGGATTACCTGCCACAAAGAGTGGCATAGATACTGCAAGTTCGGAATTTAAAATATCTATAAAGACCATACAAAAGCTTGTTCTTATCACATTCTTGTGAATCAAAAATGTTTTCTATAAACCACGTTTTTTTTCATATAAAATGGATCACATTGAACATCATCAGCTTCATACAGGACTAATGGTCGCAAAATCTCACCAAGGTGCCCTAGACAGCCAAGACTTTAGCAAATTCACAATTGAAAGCCAAATAATGAAAAGCAAGTGCTCTTTGTGTAATTTATACTGTGAGTGACAGTAACCATTAAGTGCTATTCATGATAATTTACTATTGTTTACCAGCCAGAGAAGTGTGGCTGGTTTTCCTGTATGTTAATATTTGTTCTTCTGAGCTTTTCATAGACCAGCTTCACCATCCTCTGACTGAAGGACCGGTGGTTTCTGCTAGCTCCCCATGTTGGTTTGCCATTTCAGTTAGTATCCTTTTATGTGTGTATCATAGAGCAGTGTCAGCATTGGGGTGCTGCATTTAACAGAAAAGCAGCGTAAATGCAAATTTTCATTTTAATGTGCCATTAATGACAAATTCATTATCGTCAATGCCATTACTATTGCTAGTTTTTTAAACTATTGTTCTGCTGTTATAATAGCTACAGTACAGCCCTCCGTAAAAGTCAAAATAGCACGCTCGTTCACGCGCTAGCTCAGACGCCTCACTGAGGACAAATCACTCCAATATTTTCTGTTTGCACGGCCAGAAAAAGTCCTAGATTGTTCTCGCCAATAGTCTCTTGAGTGGTTATTGCTTTGACAAAAAAAATACACGATTTAATACGTACGTAATCAGGGCAACGGTAATTTCGCATAAATCTGCCGTTTTTAATTATTTCCCATGACGCTAATGGGCTTAGC
This sequence comes from Gymnothorax reevesii, assembly GCA_029721435.1. Taxonomy (NCBI): domain Eukaryota; kingdom Metazoa; phylum Chordata; class Actinopteri; order Anguilliformes; family Muraenidae; genus Gymnothorax; species Gymnothorax reevesii. The sequence continues at coordinate 16,808,002 of CM056592.1, forward strand.
ATAGAGCTTGCAGCGACCCATTCAGCTGTGCAGAGGTAAACCTCAATTTGTTTTGCGGCCACAGACTTTGTAGCACATCGTACTTTTCGCTCAACTCAGAAGTAATCGTAAGAAAATGACAAATTTGCACATTTAAGCTCCAATCTGTCCTCCAACCGTACGCTCAAATAGGTTGATAAAATTAACATACAGTTTAGACAGAAACAAATATTGCTTTCATTTCTAAGTTTCATCGGACAGGGATTCAGCATTGATATAAAAATACAGTACTTGACGCCTGTTTTCAAAATAAAATAATTTGTTCCGTCGTTTCTCTTTCTGTTTTCCACATGAATCTGCCTTTTGTCTTTCTCATTAATTCAACAGTTGTATCCGAAGAGGAAATTAATATTGCTGGGACAGATTAAGCAGACCAGTAAACTTGGTCTCCTGTCACGCAGTGGCATTGAATGTAAAACTAGCGAGCTAGTTTTTACTTTCACTGAGGGCTGTACTGTACTGCATACATTTGCATCGGGGGCATGCAAGTTAGATACTTTCTGACACAGAGCAGTCCCTCAGATAGTCTGAAGTAACCTACTCTCTCACACAGCAGGAAGTGCTTCATTCTGCAAATGGACGTTATGGTACCTGCCTTGCCCTGCTGGTGCTGGGTTACTTTTATTCACACAGCGTACAGACAGCATAAAGTAGGGAGGTGATAGTGAACTTATGTCGAGGCAGAATCAGCCTTGACTAAGACAGTAAGACAGGGGTGTACCCCTAGTGCAACTCCCAATAGCTGAGCTCCTTCTCAGCGCGGGGCAGGGCTGGGCAGGGGTCTATCCTGCCTGCTTGCAGCGAGTTCTGCCCAGTGAGCATTATGAGGGGGTGGAGAAAGAGGTGGGGCTCGCATTGTGATTGGTGGACTTGACAATGGTGATGACACTGGTGGTGGCAACTTTTCCAGCAGTGGCGAGAGGCCCGGCGCGACTGACGGTCCTGGCGAAGCACTGCAGAGCCTCGTATTTGGCCCTCAGTGCGTCCAGCTCCAGCTTCATGCTGGCGTTCTCGCGCGCAAGCTTATCCACCTCCCTCTGGAGCTCGATCTTCTGCCTCTCCAGCTCCTCCTTCTGGGTAACGCGCTTTATGCGGCAGCTGGCGGCGTAACCCCGGTTCTTCAGAGTCCGCCGCCGCTGCTTAAGCCGCACCACGTCCTCTTTGGTCAGCCCGCGGAGGTGCTGGTTCAGCTCGCGCACCGACATGGCCACCAAGTCATCGTCGCTGAGGGCTGGAGCATTCTCACCCACCTCCTTCTTTACCTGGGGCCCCGGGGAAGAATTATAGCTCATAAATATTCGCACAGCAACTCAGAGTCTGCTTTAATGGTTTTTGAAACAGTTAATTTGAAGTTAAGGTAGAGTCTAAGGTTAAGGTACCACATTTATTTGCATGCACACATATCATGCTAACCATGCACATGCTAACTGCAGCCCTGTCTGTGCTCTGTTTCAATAAAAGTACTTGAAGCACTGAGGAAATATACTAGTTATCTTGCAAGTACTGGGACACTTTGTGAATGGTCATTCATGTTGTTAATATGGGAACGCATCTCATAGTCGGTATTGTTCAGATGTACTGTACTAACCTTTAAAGCTTTGCTTGCTTTAAAATTAGTCGTCATACCCTGCATGCATTCAGCTGGAACGAATCCCTGGAAAATATCTGCAAGAGAAGCGGAGAAAAAAATTCACGTTATGAAAACTTAAATCTGCAAGCCTTCGATGCAAACCTGGATCAGAAACCAGGAGGGTGAAATAACAATTATTCGCCAGCAGAGGTCAGCAGTTACACGTCATCTGAATACACTGCGCCACCGCCTGTTTCAGCGGAGCGCACCGTAAAAGCAGGTCGTCTCGTCGCCACCTAGCCTGAAGCACCGTCTGATCTCTCGGGGATCATCCTGCGCTATTTTTACAAATTGAGCTTCCTAGAAATTCAGCTGCATCGGAAAGCTTATGCTTTCTAGGCAGGCTGGTGTCAATAGCGTCTGTGCCATCTATGAAACAGCGCGCTGTCAAAACTCTTTCCCCTTGGGCATGGCCAATCTAGGAATTCCGCCCATGCTTCATCTGAGGCCGTTGCCATAGAAACGCCTGACAGCAGACCCCGTGCCACCAGGCCAGGGTGTGTGGGAGAACATATAACACGGGCGGCCAAAATGGTAAATACCTCATTCACAACAAGAGCACACACATGGGACACATTACCAGCCTTTGGCTGCTTTGAGTATCTCAATTATACAGCATGGCGTAGCACTAGCAGGAGGTCTCTTCAGAAGACAATTGACCACAAAACACTATCTTGCTGAATCCCAAAGCTGCTGATGAAGCCAAAATAAACCTTGGATAATGGGACCTGGGTAAGCAAAACTATCCATTTCTTCAATAGCTAGTGAAGTTTAGAGTTCCAAGGGAAAAGTGAAGTTCACCTAAGTACTGATTCGAGTTTGTTTATATGGACCCGCGCCATATTCACTTTTAACTATGGATGTATTTAAGAACTTATAATGCGCAAGCTAATTGTTCACCTATATCAACCGATTCTGGTTACCCCCTCTGAAATTGTGGGAAGGCGTTGACACAAAGTTCTCATATTCTATCAGTTATGGCCGTATACAAGAAAGCCGTCAGTACACTACGTTGGGAACGCATATTAAAATTAAAACAAGAAATTTTAATAATTTATTTGCCATTTTTAGTTTTCAAAGTGAAAGGTAAATATTTCATGTTTTTGGAAGGGGTGAACTGGCACTTAATTTTTCAGGAGCAATTGGGTCAGAGAGGAATGGTTTTCGCTTACACAGTCACTGCCGTGTTTCTGTTTTCAAACAATGCTCTTTATCTAGCATAAAACTAGGCCCTGTAGGATGGATCCTCTTACACGGGGCTTTCCTGCACTGTTATCCATTTCCTTATTTAACTCTGCTGGTTATATTTAGCTCCCTGCCCTGTCAGGCAGTTCCGCCAGCTAAACACTTTGCGTAAAAGCACAAAAGTGGATTGGGACCAGTGTTTTGCCTTATGTGGTCTTATGAAATCAGCTTTAAATCACAGCCATAGAAAGAAACAAAACCATAAAGAAACAAGGAACAACTCCATGAAAGCTGTTGATTACCATGTCCCCGTCAGTCACAGATTCCTACTCCCTTAAAGTTGGTCCTCAGCCCCCCCCACATACAACTGACCTTACATGACCTTGACCTTTGACCCAATAACGTCTAAACCTAATCAGTTCAACTATCCTCCATGGAGTTACCGTATCTGATTTGGTGAAAATCCCTCCGCTCCTTTGGTAGGAATTGTGCGGACAAGATAGTTGGCGACAGACACACGCACCGACGAAAAACCAGAAAACAACGTTCCTCCAGCCCACTGTGTGGTGGTGGCACATAAACAAGTGAATTTAAAGGTTCTGAGGGGTGTGGCATCCCAGTGGGAATTCTAGCATTGCCAGTAAACGGCCTAACATTCTCAATATAGGTGCAATCTGACAAGCATGTCATCTTTACTTCTGGTTAACCACGTTGGTTGGATTTGTCATCTAGACTGGGATTCCGGCCGCCTCTTAGTCACTCTAGAGTGGGGTGTTTACACATAACTGTGTAACTGACTTTCTCTTGGGCGTCTAGCCATACATTTGGTTTACATTAGTTCACCCCAACCTGGGCCGCAGTACAGCTGCTCATTCATAGCCTAGCAGCTCTGCCAAGCCAGAATAATGAACGCTGATTAGGCATCGAACGCACACTGACTACGATTGTAAGTAGCAACGCTACATTTAGCTACTTTTCGTTTATAACCACCCGAGATGAAAGGCTTATTCATAAGTAATGGTCCATTGGAAATAGCCTGGACTGTATCAGGAGCCCGGTTGTGCAAGCCCCGGGGAGTTTTGAGGCGAGGGGGAATGTCTCTTTCCGCGAAATAAGGAAAAGCCTGGGATAGTTTCGTCAAGCTGCGCTTGGTCAGCCCATTAAATACCGCTGCGTTGAGGCAGATGACGATAAATGCCTTGACAGCAGCTTGGCCTGCTGTTGGGTGTGTTGCGTCATGGCGAGACCCTCGATTTCTTTCCAGGAAATTCAGAGGAATCCATGAGAGAAAGGGCCTCCTTTGTAGCTGCGTAGGGGATTTTTCTCAGCAAAGAAGGAAAGTTCTGGAATAATGCTTTTCCACCCTGTTTCTCCCCTCCACTCCAAGAAAACATTAGTTTCCCCAGTTTGCGCTGCCCAGGATTTTGATGAGCAAGACAATAGAAGGTCAAGAGAGCAGAGGAGCTAGAGAAGCCACAAAGATGGGCGAGGACCACCAAGCCATCTTTATACACTGAATACTGTACATATATAGCAGTAGTTTTCCATGGTGATGGTGGTGGGGGAACGGGGGGTAGTGACTGTTCACCCCTAAAACCCACTCATGAGAGGAGGACATTTTCACAGTGCAAAAAGCACTTTGGTCAGTTTTTTGCAGAAAAGATATGTAATTAGAAGAAAGTGCTCATGGTAGCAATTCTGTCAGAGAGAACGCTGGGTGCTTTTCATTATGCGAACTCGTACTTCCTCGAGTCCCCTCATCTTCGACGACCCCGAAATTGTTCCTCCTCCGCCATCATGTATGATCTTCCAATCCCTTAAATGCTCCTTCGGGAGACGCGGAGCGAGGCGAGAGGAGGCTTCTGGGGGAGCTTAAAGGGAGGAAGCACGAGTGTATCCCGCTTGGAGGGCTTTTATCTCGTGGCCTGACGTTTAATGCCGTAGTTCCACGTGACGTCGCTCGCCGGAACAAAGGATTTCTCATTCGGCTGCGTTTGTTCCACAGATCCTTGCAGGGAGAAGCCAAAAAAAAATGACGAAGAGAAGCAAGTAAGGGAGGCGAAGAGATACATTAGCATAATTTAGAGCACTCATAGGCTTCCGGAAACTTCCTTGCTCACATAAAAACAAATACAGCGGAATGAGACCCAATCACAGAGAAGCATTGCCAAGATGCAGGGCAAAGATTAGCACCATGGGAGGTGGTACTGTTAAACCTATAAACAGATATCCTGCAGTTTAACCCGGACGGTACGGTTCTGATTCTAGACCTTCGATGCTCTGCAGCACACAGAGGGCGACATCTACAAAGGGGTACTTTAAAGAGAAGGGAAAAAGAAACAGTTTCCCAGTCATGGGAGAGGTGCTGACTGTGTCACAATCTCACAGGGTCATGTACATATAATGGGAATTAGTCATGCCGGAACCCACAGCTCTTCAGGGATGTTATGACAGAGTACAGCAGGTATTGGGGCCTGTTGCAATGCGATACCAGCGTTACTCGTATTTTCCATGCTCTTTTCTTGAGTGCACGAGCCATACTGTCTGTAATGCCTGAAATATCACTCTTTGCACAACACAGGAATTTTTAGTATGCGTCTAAGCCTATGTGTCTGCCATCTCAGGTCACGTTTGAGTTACAGCCATTTTAGAAGAGAGTGAGAATAATGGTGCTGTCAGCAACTGACAGCGCAACACTGCAAACAACTCACTGTGCAAATTTAACAAAGCGTGCCGGTAATTAATGTTGCTTATAATGTGCTCCCAAACGCACAATCCGTCAAGCTCTTGACAACCTCTTCCCGCATGGTTTCTCCAAATAGGACAAAAAAATAAAAAGATTACCATAAAAAAAATGAAAGATTGCAGGGAGGGCAAGAAAATCAACACCCACACCGCTGCCATTTCACCACACTATATTTATTCAAGCACAAAACCCTAGTTTGAGAAACTTTTTTCTCCGAGGGAAAAGATCTGCTGAAAACAATGGCACACACGCAGAAAAACATGTGCAAGCAGGTCTGAGAATAGCCAGTAGCGCTCCGCCCACGTTCTGACCACATTGCTGCAAACTCAAACAATGTGACATAGCATTCCAATGAGTCAGCCTGCGCTAACCTCGGCGAGGAAACTCCAAAGAGAAACATTCCTTCATCAAAGGGCCCTTTCACTTCAACTGCGCGTCTTATAGCCCACTGTTCTCTGCTGTTGCTTATATGCTTATAAACGACAACACTGATGCGAAGGCTACTTTTCCATTCAAGAATCTTGTTTGTTTCGCTCGCTAGTGATTGATTTTTGATTATCAATTATGAGGAGGGAGGGGAAAAAAAAAATCGGCTCCTAATGTGCAACTGTTCTAACAACAGTTCTTGCATTTACGAGCTTAATGTTTTGAACTTGGATTCCATAATTACAGATTCCTGTTTGCTGACGCAATCCAAAAGCCGATCCTTGCGTTCCCCCCGCCCCCCCAGCTGCTTAATTGAGTGTGTTTGAGGTGCTACATCTTTTCACTAATTCCAGGACCCAGGCCAGGAAAGCAAAGGAAACAAAAACACATTTCAGCCCAAGATTTTTCATTTTCGCTTACGCTTTTTTTTTTTTGTAATCAAATGAGCAAACTTCGACATTCAATAAACCAAGATTTTGAAGTCCGGTTTAGTTTCATGTACAAGATAGTGACTTGATGTGAACTTCAAAAACAGCGAGAATCACAAAAAAAAAAACCTGATTAAAACAATTAAAAACATTCTGCTTTTTTGACTTACAGTCCCCACCAGAATTAATGCCACCGTTGGTAAAGTAAAAGGTTTTATAAAACATTCACAATCCTGTAACTTAGCTCAAACTCGCACTGAAAAAAAGTGAAAAATTCAGCCTTTAATTGAAGTCCATTTACTGCGAAAAAAAAATCCTTACAGTTCTGGAGATTACACTTTTGTCAATGCCAGTATGGCTTTTAACACTGAGAAACCGGGACTCCCCTTGTTCTTAAGACAAAATGGAAACCATAGAAGCCAAATGCAGCTCATAAGTTGTTTTTAGGATTTTGAGGTAGTTCTTTCATCAGCTTGGCAGTCATGAGTAAAGTGAAACTGATATGACTGGATGAATCCGACATTCTTCAGCCAAAGGGTGACACCAGAAGCAGGTTTCATCATCCAGCGATATGGGTGAACGGCAGCGCCGAGTGAAATCTGATCCCGACCTGTTTTTGTCTGTCAGTGACAGGCGTGAATTTCAATCTTGGATGGGCTCAGTCGAGACAGACATGACTACAAACCGCTAACACGGGAATATTAAATTACAGTGTGTAACAGGAATGTGTTGCTAAACATGCTTTGCCATGAAGACAGCACTTCTTTGGCAACTTCAAACTGAGCTGTTTACTAATTTTCAACATTTGTCCCCCCCCCCCCCCTTGGTAAAAAAACTACGAGACACTGAGCACTTTGAGTGGTTTATCCGGCTGTACAGGAAGACTCAAAAACGGCTCTGAGACTGTTCAAATGTTTGATGAAATATTACATAAGTTTAGGGGGATTACAGTGGTATGAGTCACACTGGTAAACGGTAGGTTCCAGATGCAAAAAGCCCAACCCAACCCACCCCCCTTCATTTTACCTGGAAAAACCAGTTGTTTAGATTGGAGGGAAACATCTAGAACTCGCAGTGAGCAGCTTAATGACTGGAAAGATGACTGAAAGGCCTATATGTGCATCTATTTTGCAGTCTTGGAATGCTGACTTTAAGGAATCTCTGGCATTTGCAGATCGGGGACAAATATTCCCAGTTTTTACATTTCGGCCAAATATTCCACTCTGGAGTGGAACAGGTATGGAAAACACATCAGCAGTGAGCGACGCCCCAATGAAAATTCTAGAAGATCAGGCACAACCACAGGCGGCTAAACGTCACTATTATATCACTGATTTACTCCAGAATGTTTTGACCAAAAGTGGTGAAGCTATTAAGCACAACAAAGGTCCCTCACGGAAGAGAAAAAGTCGAGGATGAGATGTAAATAGACTGCTGTCACTCAAACGTGAACAAACTGGGAGAAATAAAATGTCCACAGTGTAAGTGCAACTTCTAAGAAATATCAGAAACAGTGCTGGAAAATTTGTTAATATTTCTATGCTTATTCACTGAGAACCTTATTGGGAAAGCCACACTAGTTCAAATTCAATCATTTGCTGAGCTACCCAAGTAATGCTTAAGCTTAAGTCAAACATTTCAGGCTTCGCCTGCGTGGCTTATCTCTGGAATGTGCTAGATATGGATATATCTAGTCCGCTAATAAGCATAATTGTGAAGTTTAAATTTGTTAAATTTCAAAGCAATGATCCGTAAAATCACAAACGTTACAGAGTGCGGAGTTTCAAAGTAGAAAAGAAACTGAAAGTGCTGAAGAATCTGAAACTGTAAATGCCTTAAATTCACAAATAAAGAAAAAACAAAACAAAACAAAAAAAGTACATAAAATGTGTTGACTGTTTGTAATTTCATTTAAGTCACTTCATAAACAATACAGGGAGAAGTAAATTCACTGTTGAATTTCATTTAACCAAATATCATGCTTTCAGATTAGAACCATATTCTTTTGTCGTTTCAAATCTAAGTTCCCTTTCAAATCTTTTTCTTTTTTTAACCACATTGTGGCATTGTTTTGGCATGAGGCAGGTTGGACTGTTGACGGGGGTGTGGTTTCCCTTGACAGAGAGTTTATTATTATCCTTCCAGCCAGCAGCTCTAGGCCATAAGAGAGAAACTGAAATGGTCAGCTTTTTCCCCCATTTTTAATCATGTTTCTTCTTCTTCTTTTAGTGATGAAACTTGACTCTGATCTGGCTCCATAATGACGGCATCCTGATAATATTGACCAACTGGCCAATACCGATGACATCATACTGAAATTTGTGAATTTACGGAGCAGGAAATGAGTAAGCTACTGTAGCCTGCATACTTTTTCACAATATCTGCCTCCGCAACATTTTTCAAAGTCCACATATGCAGAACCTTAAAAAGTAAAAATATTTGAAGAAACCATTTTGTGATTTTGACGTTTCCCAGCAGAGTCCTCCTTAAGTTTGAGAAAACCCTGACACATGACTGACTTTACAGCATATGCAACCAGACAACTGAAGTACTCCTAACCCGATACCTAAACCAGCGCTGCATGTGGTGAACCACAGAAAGATTCCTCAATGTTAATGAGAGAAACCAAAAATGGGGCATAACCACCGGCCAACTGGGAAATAATCATGACTCAGGGTCTCTTTGATGAGGTCAGATGGTGCACTGCTCGCTTGATTTATTTTAAACAGACAACCGTACACTGGTCAAACCCAGTCAAGAACTTTCGGATGAACACAACCTGTTTCTCAGTATTCTGCACATAAATTTTCCATGACGGCAAAGGTCAAGAGGGCCACCTTAAGACTTGATCTTCAGCCAGAGACAGTAGTTTGCACCAACAACAGGAAATCACCTAAAACACCAGCATCGGAATCCACATTCTGGCCCATCCACTGGTAGCATATTCAAATATTTTGCTTCCAACAGCTGTATTACTTTCCAATAATATAGTGAGTCTTGCCAAGAAGTTGTGCTATTGTCGAAAGAATTCACTGGTTGCCTACACGTGACATAAAGATGTCTAATCACAAACTATTAAGAGCTAGATTTTACATTATATACTGTGTGTATATATTTATTCTTTTTTTTTTTTATCCTCAGGCACTTGCGGGAGTCATGACTGTCCACGTTTTGAGCAGCAAGGTTCCACCAGCTCTCAGCCACTATAAGGTGTCTATAGCCTTGTGGGAAAGCTTCTCTAGAGGATGGCATCTGAAGCGGCACTGTTTTCTGTATTATTATAATAAATGAAAAAAGGCGTTGGTCCACGAGCAATTTGATAAGCAAGATCGCATTTATAACATCAGAGGGGGAAAAAACCGTTTACATATCAACCCGGTGTGTTTGACAGCATATCCAACTGGAAAAGCGCCAGACTCCATATAGTACGGTTCCACGGGCAAATGGTAAATATATAACCGAACTTGTGCGCGTTTTCCTCCAGTTTTGGCAGTATAAGACACCTGTTCAGGCTCACTGGCGCTTTAATCCCTTTCCATGGAATAACTAGCCCATTTCATGTTCTGTTATCTGCCAGAGGGGAAATGAATCATATTATCCAGTAATGACTCACCTTTCCTTAATAACAAGGCGTAGTTCCTCGCTTAAGATCGACTAAAATTTCAACAGAATAAACTATTTCAAAATTGAGTGGTTCCCGTAAACGCAAGCCTGTACGACGCATGATTTAACATAGTAATTATCGACCCAACTGAGCAATTTCTTTTGGAATAAAATCAAAATCAGTTCCACAATCCAAACCGCAAAAAGGAGTTCCGTACGGACATCACATAAGTCTATCATTTACCAACAAGCCCACCGCTCTGTTATGATGCTGACCGGGCAGTGACCGGTTTGTCGACTCTACATCATGCAATTTTATCCATTCAGCACTTTTGAAACAACAACGGGCTTCAATAAGTCTGGCATTGTTTTCCTAATTTAAACAGTGGGAAGAAAGGCATGCCACCTAGACTGAACATAATCAATACTGTGATTAAGGAAATAGCTACACATTATCGAAGATGGCAAATTATTGCATTGTATTAAATTCAACCAGAGCAGGAATACGTGTAACAGAATGATGACGTCCGGTATAGTACCTTTCATGCTCAGTCATCTGTCAAAAAAGGCAGATCACAAGATGATTGCTGAATTATGCATGTACTATAAAAAGCGTCACGACCAACAGAAAACGGCACATTGCGCATTGTATAAATGATAGCCTACAGTGTGTACAGAGCCATTGTAATGATTTCAGTTTATACATTTAAAACAGACGTCTTATGCGAACTATAGAGCTACGGTCAACTTCAGCTTTACTAAAAGTAACACATGTTCTTGCCTAGTTGTATTCTCTTGCCTTTACTCTTCTCACTTACAGACACGGTCAGTAAAGCTTCTTCACTCCGAGATCCCTCAAACAAAACACCGGGGACTCTTTGATCGGCAAAACCGCGCTACTCGAGGGGTTTCGCCATGGGATCCTTCGGATGCGTCATGTTTCTCAGAAGCCGACCCCGTCCAGTCCTCGTTTGGGTGGTCTATCCGCGTACAATACGACATCCAAAGTCGATATTGTTCCAAAATTCCAAAAAGGAGAGCGCATATTGATCTCAAATAGTCGGGAAAACGTACAGCCAGTAGTGATGCCTTCAGTAACTAAAATACAAGTTTTGAAAATAAATTAACCTATTATTGCCGCCAATCACAGGAGATGGGGGTCCACCCAATCTTAAAAATTAAATGCCGAATAGGTGAGCGATATTAGATTATTCTCTAATAAAATTAAATTATTGTATGAAAATGTCAATCCAAACAGCACTTCTCATCGATTTTGCTTTATAAACACTTCAGCTCGTGTCTCGCCATAATGCGAACACGTGTTCACGAACAGGCTATTGGGTGAGTAATGTCGTAATGACATGTTTACAACACGAAATAACTTTCTAAAGCCATAAAAAACCAATTGGGAAAGTAAATATATCACTGTTGATGATTCAATTAAAAGGTTCAAATCCGTGGGTACTGATAGACTGGCGACTTTTGATAAAAGCATACGTAATCCCGTTCCAGTACTCACATGTGGAATTTAAGGAAGAATTTACACGCATTCATGTAAAAAAAAGAATTGAAATCTTACCTTGAGACCCGTTTGTCAACTTATAAATCTTCAGATTATTACGTAGCTGTCGGATGAAGGATGATACAGCCTTTGAATCAGCAGAAAAAAAGCACCAAGCAATCGCACCGACAAGTATCGCAATTCTAAACTACCTACAAAACAACAACAATGTATCAACATTCCACTCTATGTTTCCGCACGCACTTACGTCACCAATTCCTCGTGACCGCCCCTTCCATTCATGAAAATAACTTTGGGCTGACGTCACCCAGGCGGGAAACAAGGGGAAGCTAGAAATAGAATAGGGTAAGAGCGGTACAGCTGTTTTATGCTTTTAAAGAGTAAACGAGGGACGTTAAAATAACCTCTTAACCTCAAATTTTCAGCAAGAATAAAGATTCATCAAATAAGAGGTTTACGTTATGTACTCTTTCAAGTTAGCAGCCCAAAGTTTTCATTAGCTTTTAGTTCATGGTATGTCTTGCCGGTGAAATCCTGCAGGCTTGGCAGATTTCGCTATGAGAGCAAGTCACACAAATACAGGCAAGCAGGAATAAAGTTTTTTTTTATTAATGGTAATTTGGGAATGGGTGACATTTAATGAACCTATCACCACCCGAACCCATTTCCTCTTAAGAAAAATTAAAGGGGGATATAACAGAGACCAACTGACCACATGGAGTAAATGTTGGAAGAAGGGGTTTGTGATATCTTCTTATGGGCTAAGTGAACATGATTTGGGGGTATGATATTCCTTACCCCTTAAAATACGGTGCAATTTGTCACGCCTTAAAGCTTTCCCAAAATGTAACACCAAACAAAACTAAATCCTACCTAAGATATAACTGATTAACTGCATTCAGTGAATTTATTCCCATGAGGGAGCTGCGATAAAGCCTTACTGTGGGTTGTGGACAGCCTATTTTTTCCAATGTAATGATTTGATATGAAATGAATCCAGGGAGGTATTGCCTTGATTTCAGTATTTCTGCAAACTGCGTATTACATCAATTGCAATAAATGTTGGCAGAGCCGTCCGGCCTGTGAGCTGATTGTATGTTATTGGCATATGCAGTTACGCTCTGGCAGGAGATGGACCTGAGCCGTTTAAGGTAATATCTATAGCCTGTTATTAGGAAAGCATATAATTACTCACACACATGTTCGTGTGAGCACGCACAAAAACACACAAGTTGGCTTTGCCAAACTAGTATGCCAAAATAATTTACTTTTATTTATGTTTCCCCTTCTAGTTTGCTGTTCATGTGTGTCCATTTCCATACATCTGTATCTGTACAGTAAATCCTCTTATGTTAACGTCCTAAATATGGTCTATCTGATCTCATATTCACAGATTTTGAGCACATAAAGTGCATATTTCAGTACAGCAGCAACTTATCCTGGTTGTGACTAATGACCCGTCACAGAGTAACCATGACCTGTCACTAACACTTCAGCTTTGAGAAGTTCAATGTGCAACTAATGCACCACCATCTGGTAACACTGAGATAGCACAGTTTGTTATGGCTACCTGTTGTAGTGGTGTTACAAAATGTGCATATACTGTGCTAAACAAATTCATTAGACCACAACCTAATGTAAGGTTTATGCCACAGCTGCCCTAAATTAACAGTATTGGAAATGACCAAAAGTTTTATGTTTCTGTCATGGATAATCCACCAGGATGCAAAAGCTCTTTAACTGAAATGATATTTTTCATGCTAAAATATAATTATTGTTGTTATCCATGAATTTTAAGATTTACTGTTCCGCAAAAAAGCAGAAAAAAATAGTTCAGTACATTATTATTTTTTTTGATAAAGATGCCAAACAGCTGTTATGTACTTGCATTCCTGCACATAAACAAGACTAGGTGCAACCTAGTGTACGGCTGGGCCGCCAAGTGCTGTATGAGAATGTGGGCCCAAGAAAAGGGTGCTAACTGAGGCAAAGCTCACGTAATTATATGAAGTGCAAGTTTAATAATGAGTTGGAGCTGATAAATTATTTATAAAATAGGTGGGCAGAGTGTGGGAGTGTGTGAGTGAGAGTATGGGAGCGGGAGAGTGAGATTACAATTAATAGTAGAATTACAAAGTATCAATACCATGCCGTATTTTTGCTTCACAAAACTGATTTTTCTTAACTAATAATTGGGATACCATTTGCTCAATGTAGCTGAAATGGTTGCTGCAGAGGACAACGATTATTTCTGTAGCAAGAGATAATTTTTTTTGAACTGCTGGGTAGATACTATGGGCAAGTATATTGAGTAGTTTGCAAATCAGGCTTAGCTGAGGAGTTTTATTCAGGCAACTCCTATAAAACATGGATAAAAGTGAACTCGTCCATATTCTAAACCGTGTTCAAACTCAGCTTGCTTGTGACTATTCAATAACTGATCCAAGAGTGCTATCTAGTGGTAGAATATTGTAACCGTACGCATAAATTTGCAGCTCTGTGTCTGCTGGCGGACACATCTGCACAAAGATACCCCGCCAAGCACCGTTGTTGTTCCCAAACACGCCAAATCCAGATAATCCTGAAATGATGAATTACATCCATCTTTGTTACGAGTAAAAAAGTGGCCAGTGTCAAAGTAACAAAGTGAAAGTATAATTTTATCTTTTAAATGTAGTACAGTAAAAATCCAGGTTTAAAAAAGTAAAGTATAAATCCTCAAATTATTTAAGTACTGCAACAAAGTGCATGGACTTTGTTACTATACACCTCTGATGATAGTGTATCCCAAGTCCCTTCATTGTACCTGTCTTCTCTCGTATCGGTTGCGAGATTCAATAGGAAAATTGAGGAAATAATCCTGGTACCGGCTACGAAATTCAAAAGGGAGATGGAGGAAAATAACAAATCATACCAATCTATCGTGAAAGAATCTTAACAATAGTCAGGATGCGTTTTTAATTCTCCTATTCAACCTTGCAACTGATACTGTCCTCCATACTTGTTAACTGTCGTATCGGTTGCAGGATTGAATAGGGAAATTAAAAACACATTCAGACCATTGTTATGACTCTTTAACGCTAGATTGGTATGATGTGTTACATTCCTCTATCTCTCTGGAGTCTCGCAACCGGTACCAGAGAAAACAAGCATGGAGGACTGAAACAAACCAAACCAAACTAGTGCGAAAGAAGATTAGCCTAATGATGGTCGGATTGTGCTTGTAATGCAACAAAATCAAATGGAACTTTTTAAAAGACCGGGATACTAGCTAGGGCAAGCACATCATATGCATCCGCTATATGAATATTTAGGCCTAATCCACCTTTTGCTGACCATTAGAAGAAAATATGCATTCATTTTTGTAAAATGGTGACCAAAATCGCCAAGAAACATTCATTGGAGTCAAAAATTGCACATTACGAACATTGTATATGTGCAAAATGTGTTTTAATTTAACAGTACATTTACCTGATTATTGCAGTCTATTGCTAGACTGGATTCAAGCACTGGCTGTGCTGCATTGGTGTGGTGGGTATAACAACGTTGTGGGGAAGTAGCTACTTCAATGATGGGGTGTCCAATCCAGCCCGGCGCGATCTTTTAAACTTAATATTTTCTTAAATTTATAGTTTTCATTGGTGTCGGTTACAGTTGCTCTCATAGCTCTCAATCAAAGCGGCCACCACAATTGCTTCTGTACAAGCGAACCAACTCATGAATTCTTCCCGAATTCACGAAAATACGGCCAGCGCCACTTCCACTGAGTACATAAATAGTCCATCACACGCATAAATGAGTGTGGTGCGTACAATTCCACTTTTTAATTTCCCTTTCTGCGGCAAACTCACAAATCCAAGATAGACAATGGCGAAGTATTCAGTTACTGTTGCAATGTTGAAGTTCATCCCCACCGGTCAACCAATCGCTGAACAGCCAGCCAGCCAATCGTCGGCCAACCAATCGTTGAAGTGCTCTCCATCCGGCCAACCAATCGCTGAACTTCTTCCCCGTCGGCCAGCCAATCGTTGAACTTGATCACTCAGGCAGTCAGTCAGACAGTCCCTCAGATACTCAGCGACATCCACGTTTACCTGTATAGTGGCCTGGCCGCTGCTTGGCCTAGCCCAAAAATGTTTTAGTGGTTGAATGCAAGAATGCAAGCTGTTATCAAGGCCAGAGGAGGCCATGCAAAATTTAAAGTTTTTTTCTTCTGAGGCCAGAGTGGAAATCTCTAAAATTTGCATTCTATTTAATGGCAGCAGATGGCGATGCCGGTGGTTGCAAAAAGAAGTTTAATGTTATAGAAGCCTATGGGAAAATGACCCTACTTTCCCATCTGATTTATTATTTCATTTTCCCACATTACTTTATGGTATCTATCGCAAGTTTCAAGTCTCCGTTGAAATATCATGACGTTCATTTTTGTAAACTATGGTCCCAAATCGACTAGAATAAAGGATAAAGCCAGAATATGTTTTAGGGGAGGTTCTATCCTCTGGTCGTCATCTGATATGGTTAGATCCACCCATAGATCCACCCCTCGCTCCTCCCTGGATCTTCAATTCACGCTCTCATCCAATAGGAGTCACATCCGGTTTCAAAATGACTAAATGGCACAATTCAAATTGCCAAAATTGAGGCTTCCCAAATGGTATGCTGAAACCAATGGGTGATGTCACGGTTGCTTCGTCCATCTTCTTATACAGTCTATAGTCGCCTCGTGCAACTCTATTTAGATACAAATCCAAATGCGCTAACTCTTTAACAAGCCTTCAGTCAGAGTAGAACCAGTCTCAAGTTGCCGTACAAGAGGCGACGTTGAACACTATCCTTGAAGCAGCCTCCCAGGATATATGAAGATTGAGGGGATGTGCTAGCTACCACTAAGTGGGGCGACTGAATGGGTGGAATCTCGAAACTGCGGCTCAACCCCATGATCACTACTGCGCAGACTGTGGCTCCCACTGTGCAAGATGGTACCCTCCATGCGAAGGATATTTTGGCCCCATTTTTGTACAGCGCTAGGAAGTGGAGATACGGTGTCCATCTTTATATACAGTCTATGGTAACACAGTGGCAAAATCCATACACGGCATAATATCCTTCTCGACTCAAAACTGCTCCAAGAGATGTAAAAATATCCACAGCAACACATGCATGTGCATATATCTGCAATGGAAGCGATTTTTTTACAATCAGTGTGAAAAATAGGAATTTGTTTGGAAAATAATCCTACCAAGACCAAAATTATGCAGCCAGATTTACGCACACAGAATAATGAAATTTTCAGCTATGTGTGGTGCGATTGGTGATTATGAACACCGGCTTGGTTGAATGTGCTTTTGCCTTGTGTCCAATTACGACCTGAATGGTTGAAATGAGGCACCAGTGTGCTGACATCCTTTTCCAAGATACAAAATAGCCCAGGTCGGGGTATTTGTTTGCGTAAGGGTCCTTAAAATAAAAGAAGCCAATGTCAGGGCAGGATCAGAATGAACCAGGGTCTTTATTACCAGATTCAACAATCCAAAACCAGAACACGGCAGGCAGTGCAATATGGGCATGGCAGCTCATAGTTGAAGGGATTCTGAGATCAGAGCTCTGCAGTCAGTGTACTGGCAATCAGGTCGGACACAGTCGAAAAGGTGAGCCGAGATCGAATCCAAAACGGCGGTTAGAGAAGATTTGGGCCGAGAGAAGAGGGCAATGGTGAGGACTGTAATAGGCAGATGAACACTGAAAATAGGAAAACTCAAGATAAACGCGGAACAGGGCAGGAAACACAGGAACCAGGAGCAAGGAGAATAAATGTGGGAGAGCAAAGGCAGGTATGAGGCAGCTGTGCACAAATCAGATCTAGCAAGGAACACTGAAAACTGGGATATCTAAATTCTCAATAAATAAAACAAGAAACGGGAAGGGAAAAGGTGTGATGGGGTAATGAGACAATTAATCAAGCAAATAGAAAATCAACGGAAAGGACGTCGAACATACAAAATACTGAGTGAAAACGATGCTGAAATTGCATGCAACATATTGAAATGTTTATTTTTCCAAAGTATCCTTGACGGAAAGTGAAAACTGAAAAAGTGAATGAATAATCAAGTAAAGTTTTTTTTTTCATATGACAATATTTACAAAAACAAAAGTCACTGTGCACCTTAAGTCAAAGATATTGGTGGTGGGGAACAGTTGAGGTTGGCTGCAATAAGCAGTGGCGGGGGCTCAGCTGGTGGAAGAGAGGAGTGTATTGTGTGGTTTGAAAGGGGCAATGATCAATGAAGTGTCACACAGAATTGAGATGGCAACACATGACCTTTTACCCATGGCTACAAAAAAAATATGAAGTCTACCCATCCATGGAAACCCTGCTTCTGATAATGATGATTATCTGATTAACTGATTTGTAATAATACATTAAATGTATCTTCTCATAATGAACTGTTGCAGCACTCTCAAGCCAGGTGTCTAGACTGAGGTTTTTTTTATTATGCTAGGGGCTGCAGTGGTCTTTCTCTAAAATCAACAGCCAACAAAAATTAGTGGAGTTGACTCAGGCAATTTTCTACTTTGACTGTGTTGAAGATTATATTTCAGCATTATTCATTGTATTCATTTTTCATGATTATATATATATATATATATATATATATATATATATATATATATATATATATATATATATATATATATATATATATTATCATTATTCATTCATTGCTCATACTAATAATCAATGAACTAACAATTAAATTTAGAATTATATTTTGCCATCAATAATCATAATCAATAACCATATTACGTAGGCAGCAGAAAGACACACGCACATAACATAAGACAAACACATATACAAGCAATTCAGTTCACACATGCATGAGCAGCTCACACTCACATAAGCAGCGCGCTTCTGTAGCTTTGACTAGTAAACAGGCTTCTGTTTAGTTGATCCAAAAAACATAATCAGAGGATGTATTTAATTTCTGTAGCTTTGATCAATATTTGTTCAGCAAAATCATTTGTTACTACTGAAAACATAATCAATTGAATCATTTGTAATAATTTGATATGCATCAAATTTTCCTTTTTATCATATTCATCTGGCTGTATTCTTTGTCTGCATATCTCTGTATATCTCTTGCTAGGTGTGGCTGTAAGTTTCCACTGTGATGCGCATGCGTCTTCACTTTGAATTCCCGAAGGATTAGCTAACAGGGTTTCAGGTTGCTTGTCCAATGGTAGTGTGAGAATGAGAGGTATAACACCTGATGTAAAAGTGAGGAGTGCAGTTCTTCTTGCGCAGGAGGAACTCGGCTTTACATTTATCAACATGACACAATGAAGCCTAATTTTCTTTTTCAGAATCTGTCTCTCTCCAATTGCTTGAGGATGGGGGAACCTCAATATGTTGAAGAAAACCACAACAACTGTTACATACTGAATAACAAAAACTTGCGGAACACAAAGCATTCCAGAAGCAAGGTTAAGGAATCTTGTCTAAAACATATTTGTTACATCTTCATGCATTTTGAATATATGCTTGCATTGTGCTGCTCCTCGTATACAATTCTTAACGCTCAAGTGGTATGAGCTAAGAGGAGGCCTCACCAGAACTGCACCAACAATATTGTAGCCTGTCACTATTTTTCTAGGTATTATTTTATAGCCAGGGCACTCCCGAATTGACTTGAGAGATTAAAAACAAACATAATCTAGATCTTTCAATATTTAGGTTTAAATAAAGCTGCCATGTCTGACCCATTGCCAATCCCAACTCACGGCTGACTGGCATGAAACTTTCATCAAGTCCTCCTTGCCTCCAGACCAAAGTCAGAACCAGGCTTAATGTAAACCCGTTCATAGGTTCACAAAAAAACACGACAAAACATACCCGCTACTACGTGGTGGCGAAGGTGAAAAACTCACTTTTATTTTGAAACAGTATCTTAAAAACCTCACCGGAAGTTGTCATTCTCTTTGGCATTAGAGCCATGTCTGTGTGTCTGCTCGTGTCTGCTGTTAGCTTTCCTTCATCCTCGCACCGCAAAATTTGCAGAGGTCTTTGGCAGAAGCTCTTTGCATTACTGCAGCAAGGTTCGAACTATATGACCCGGATAAACTAGCGTTGAAAACCATAGGAGTTTTTGGTCAGGCGATATGATAAATCCATGGTTAGAAACAATCGGCGCACATTGTTTGTATTGGCGTAAAACGTACGCTTTAATCATCTTGTCCAATCAGAATTGGTTGCGCTGAACATAAATGCCATTTGCGCTCTTGTTTGGTAAAACATTCACGTCGCAAAGGTTAGATCGAGTGACAGCCAGTTCTGTTGTGCAAAAAGTAAGCCTGCTGTCTGTCATGATTGTGTGCAGAATGACTGACATATGAGATCCTGTCAGTGGCTGTACAGTTCCCCGGTAAGTGATCTAATTGAATACTAGGACCGAACTGCGTTGCAAAGCTATGTTAGTGCCGCTTTTGTCCTTTATTTTGTCCAGCAGTGCGTCCGTCCTTGTAGGTGTTGTCGATTTTGGAGTGAATTATTGGTTAGCTTTTTATTGCAGACATGATAATGTTGCGCACAGTCCTGAGAACAGAGGACAACACCTGGGCAAATGCGTGATTATTGTTATGATGAGAATTTTTGGAGATTCCTTCCTTGCTAGTTGTACCCGAAAGCCAGTTCTATTATCAAGTAAAACTCTTAACTGCTATTTGATCTCTTGGCTGAAATACAGTTCGACTGGCATGATGACCTATAAAGAATGACAGATATTCGTAATTTTTCTAGAACTGCAGGAAAAACGGTTGAACATGATCTGAAAGAGCAGTTTATTAGAAATGTGGTGCGTGGTTTTACTGCCGTCTGTTTTGTGGTACATTTTAGCGATTTTTGTGGTTTGTTTAGGTTATGTTGTCTGTTGTGGTTAAGTTAATTTTGCTGGAAACGAAATGTTTAACTGTAGTGCATAAAAAAAAATATAGGAAACAACTCAGGGGACTGACTGACTGACTAAATAAATAAATAAATAAACACAGGGCCAATTGATGTACTTTGATTGAATAAAAGTGACAGTGGTAGCATTCAAACTTTTATATGGTCAATGGCATAGTCTTGGACCTGGCTGGTTTCACTCTACATTTGTGTTAGTGATGGGTACACTACATGTAGACTGCAGTATGCAGAGGTGACAGTCGCTGGTCTGAATTCTGTTGTTTTAATCTGCCTCAGCTGCCTCTTTATGAAGGCAATAATTGCAAAATGACTGTGCTGAACTTCCAAGTCCAGCCTGAGTGCTCATTTTAAATGGTTGTTTTGTGGCTAAGAGAATAATCCTTGGTAACAGACAGAGAAACTGCAGCGTTTTTTTTTTTTTTTTCAATCTGCCCATAAAATCTGTATTTGGGGGCCATTATTCATGAAAGCAAATCCCCCATTTTGGAAAATGAGAGGGATGGACTGTGCAATGGTAGTATTGTGTGTGTGTCTGTCTGATTGCTTTGTTGGGTTAAACCCAAGAAGCCACAATCGCCGCCATAGACCACTATAATTGACCGATTATATCTAGCAAGTGCTAAAAATCGGTTGATGCAACACAAATCGAGCAGTGTAAAGCTGCTGCTGTGCGCTGAAATTTGGCTCTTAAATTCTACACTTGTTATGCATTTAGCTTTATTAGAGGTCTTTAAGTGGACCATTGTGCAAACTAGAAAGAACAGCTTTACAATGTTTAACATATAGATTGTTGAACATTTTGGCCTACTCATTGTTGAAGACAGGGTGTTGTTTCCGAGATTCATTAACTGCGGTAATATGCTGAACTGTTCATGCCAGAATGTTGACCTTGTTGGCTAAAATGAGCTGATGAACCAATACTATCTTGTCAGCATCGTGTTCTGCAAAATGGTGTCCTACAAGCTCCTGACCCCTGAGGATGTGTACTTTTCGGGGCCGGCCTCGGCGGCGGAAACATTGGAAGAGTCGACGGAGGATAGACCTCCTGAGAGTCTTCTGTTGGAGAAAAAGACTGTCTGCTCCACCACCACTGGCTTCATAGCCTTGGGCACTTTCCTGCTGGTGGTCTGCGGTGTGTGGCTGCTCGGCACAATTTTCTGGCTCCACAGTCCAGGCAGCGAGTTTCCACACCGACCCCCGCCTCCTGGCCCAGTTTCGGCCCCCAGCCCTGCCCCACAGAAAATACAGGGCGAAGAGGCCCCTCCACCCGAATCCTGCAGCAGCATCCCTGAAGCCTGGCGCTTTGACTGCTACCCAGAGAGAGGGTTGGTGGTGACAAAGGACCTCTGCGAAGCCAGGAACTGTTGCTTCATGCCTGCGTCAACAGGGAAGCCTCCAGCCAAGAACGGTGTACCCTGGTGCTTCTACTCGTCCGACTTCCCCACGTACTCGCTTGTAACTCTGAATGACACTGACCTCGGTTACAGCGGTCAGCTGATGAAGAAGGAGAAGACATACTATCCCAAAGACATTGAGACACTTCAGCTTGATGCTTATTTTGAAACAGACTCGAGGTTCCATGTGAAAGTAAGAACCTTTTAATCCATGGGGAGATGTGTACTAAAGTGCCTCCTTCTCTGATAACCTGTTTTTTATTATCTTTTTAATAGTCTTAGTCATTTCTGTTGAAGTATGGCAGGATGATGGTACACCATCTTAATACCAGCATTGTCCTATCATGCTGCCTCATTTAGTTTGCCCGTTTTCTGTGTCCAAGATTACAGATCCGTCCACTGCTCGCTTTGAAGTCCCCATATCAGTGCCTAACGCCACACAGAAGGCATTGAGCCCTCTGTACACTGTAGAATTCTCCAAGCTCCCGTTTGGATTGGTCGTGAAAAGAACTTCGACTGGCACCGTGATGTATGGATCGCCCTTTGACTTTGTATTTGTTTTTGAAAAGATCTAAAAATTTAGAATGTTAATAATCTGTTTGATAGTTTTCCTGAAGGTGACATGGAGTTTGTTGTGAGTGTTGAGACGACTGAGGTGTGTCTCTGCTTATTGTTGCGCAGATTGAACACGACGGTGGCTCCCCTGTTCTTTGCTGACCAGTTCCTGCAGATTTCTTCTTCTCTGCCCTCACAATATGTATATGGGCTGGGGGAACATCGCTCGTCCTTCCTCCACAACGTTGAGTGGAACACACTGACTATGTGGGCCCGTGACGTTCCTCCCATGGTAAGCATTCTTTCTACCCTACAGTCTTTTTCATTGGCTTTAAAGGAGGAGAAAGTCATTTGGTTTTCCATCACATTTTTTCAAGCTTTCTGGTCAGCATTTCCTTGTTTTTACAATTATACTTTAGAATTGTTTATGAGAAATGCTGGTGGAGATTCAAGTAAAAAAGGAAGTAGTGCGCTGTAGAGCAGTTTATAACTTTATAAGGAACGTATGTAATCCATCGTACAGCGTGTCTTCTCAAGAGGTTACAAATTAAGTGCTGAACTTCTCATTTGGTGAATTATCATCTTGTTCTGGATTTGGATGCAGTTGATGAAGGGCGCATTTTTTGTCTCCTTGCTCATTTCCTTCTCAAGGAGCTGACAAACTTGTATGGTGTTCATCCCTTCTACCTGGGCATGGAGCCAGGCGGGTTAGCTCACGGCGTTTTTCTGTTGAACAGCAATGCCATGGGTGAGCAATCTCACTTGCATCCCTCTCTGGGGGTACATACAGCTTCAATTGGCCTTTTGGGTTTAGAAATCTTTTCTGCTTAATAAAGTTATAGCTAAAGGCAAGGAACCATATGAGAGGATGATTGATTAGTTTTATTTGATAGGCCTTTGCGGCTCCTGCCAAACTACAGTCTTGGACCTTCATATTGCAAAGCGCATCATCGCACCTGGCCTTGGGAGTGTTTGCAATATATTTTTAACTTCGAATTATTTTAAAGTCCTGTATGTTTCTTGAAAATTCCTTTTGTTCACCAAATTTGAAGGTCATTCACAAAGTATAAGATAATCCTTGATGCATAAAATTATAAATGATTTTCCTCTTTTCCAACCCCAGGGTGGCACAATGTGTTGTGATGTGTTTCTCTTGTTGGCAAAGTGAAAATACTCTCTTAAAATGTGTCTTCCAGATGTTGTGCTCCAGCCAGCCCCTGCCCTTACCTGGCGCACAATCGGCGGCGTCCTGGACTTTTACGTCTTTTTGGGTCCGAATCCCGGCTCTGTAGTACAGCAGTACCTGGAGGTTGTAGGTAAGATGGCAAAGCATGTAACAATGCAAAGATACTGTATGTTTGACTTCGGCCCTTTAACCAAAACACCGCTCTCTTTTGATAGGCTTTCCCGCTATGCCTGTTTATTGGGCTCTTGGCTACCATTTGTGCCGCTGGGGTTACAAGTCAAGCAATGCAACCTGGGATGTGGTGAAAAGTATGAGAAGCTCTGGGATACCTCAGGTATTTGGATGTGTTTCATCTGAAACCTGCATTGGAGACCCGCAGTTGCTCTCCTGTCATGTTCTTCTGTACCTACATTTAATGAAGCTCGGACAACTTAATAAAAATACATTGCCTCAGTTGTTGCTGTAATTGGCATTTGGCACCCATCCTAAATCTCTATGCTTTGCTATTATGTGAACTATTCTCCCTGTCTGAACTCACGCAGTCCATCTTGTGCTCCCTTCTAGGACGTACAGTGGAATGATATTGACTACATGGACCGTTCTTTGGATTTTACATTCGATCCTCAGCAGTTTTCCTCGCTCCCAGATATGGCAAAGGACTTGCACAGTCACGGACAGCGCTATGTCATGATCCTGGTATTCGTTTTTGTTTGTTTGGCAGATAGTGCGTATCTATTTCTGGCCCGCCAATATTGCGCATATCTTCTAAAGGCCTGGCAATATTCTAGACTTTGCACTCTGAGACGTCTGCAGGATTGTTTTTTTTTTTTTGAATCGTTTTTTGATATTTTAAGAACATTTTTCATTGTGTTTCCATGTTTTGTGTTGGAAATCTTGAGTCTTGATGGTGTTTCTTTTGCTGTTGCTAGGCATCACGTTATTTGGATGGTCTTCTCAGACAAACTGTGTCGCTCATCTAGCCAGTGCTCTGTGAACTTGCTGACTTCATCTTCTTGATAAAGAAAATGTCTGTAAAGTTTAAAAGCTGCTGAGACTACGACTGTGGGCTTACAAATTATTGCCACCCCTGACGTAAAATTGCAATGAAAATGCCATATAAACTCAACGTACCAAAATAGGAGAAATACGATACTATATTATTTCTTGCTACAAAGTGGATGGGGAAATGGGAATGAATGTTGTCCCTCCACGTGTCTGTCCATCCGTCAGTCTTTCCCAGGCCACAACTCCTAAACTGTTCATTGTGTCTCAACAAAATTTTATAAGTGGCTCCATCTTGTTGTGTAGAAGTGCGTTTTCATATTTCCGTCCATCCTCTTGTCCGTCGATCCATCCCTCCACTGCGTTTTTTTTCCAGACTAGATATCGGCCATCCAGTGGTGAGAGATCTGAGTATTTCATGCTTGTTTATGTTTCATTGGAAACAACCAAAATAATCCATCAAATCAAAAACCAGTTTCTTCCAAATCACGGTTTCACAATTAATGGTGCCCCTAAAGATTATTGAAAATAAAGTCTATCCAAATTATTACCAGGAATGAAATTCAAAGGTGAGGTGCCCTCACCTGGGGTTCATATTGTGTCATTTCATATCTTCCTTTCATACTAGGGTGTTAAAATGAAGCAACATACATGTGAAATTCCTTATTCATTCAACACCATGAAGAAAACAATACAATAGGTAACAGGGGACAGATTGTCCCAGACCTACGTAAATCTGGTAATGGCAACATGAAGATCCACAAGAGGTTGAAAATACCTGTTAGCGCCATCAGGGCAATCATTCAAAATAAGTAAGAGGCATGGAACAGTTGAAAATCTGGCTGGTGGAAAATGCCAAGGCATTTTTCCCCCAGGATCTAAGCCCTGATGACATCATGGGGTTGCCAGATTTCAATAAGCACCGTCAGACATCACCTCCATAACCACATATTCTTTAAATGGCTAACAAGAAGGAAGCTATTTCAGACTCCAAGACAATTAGGCAAGCACTTGCAATTTACCAGGTGTCACTTGAATTAGAAGTGAACAACGGTGCTATGATCAGATGAGACCAAAAATTAAATGTTTTTGTCAGACACAGCATTGGCTTGTTTGGCATCCAGGGGTTTGCACCAAGTACTAAACCATGGGTGCCAATATTATGAAGCTTTTATTTTGAAAAATCTCTTGCTAGCTTTGTATTGCGTGTTGCCTTTCTAGGTGTCTCTATAATGTTTGTTTTTATGGTATTTTTAGTGCATGTTCAGTCAGGCATGCCAATGATGCTGGAGTCCACAGTATGTCGGCACTTTTACTCCACTTTCCATCTTTTTGCTCGCTCATGCCGTTACAATCATCCAATCAGTGATATGGTAATGCGTAGCTCACACACATTCTGTGTATTACTGCAGGATCCCGGCATCAGCAGCACCCAGGAACCAGGCTCCTATTGGCCTTATGATGAAGGACTAAAACGTGGCGTCTTTATCAATGATTCCAATGGAGAAACCCTGATCGGGAAGGTGTGGTTCAACAATAAATGTCTCCTCTGCCTTTAGTTTGAGAATATTTGCTGTACAGGCAGATTACTTCTTTAATGAGAATCTATGGCCACAGGAGAATATCCTAGGCAACATGGGCATGGTGTTGCGAGCAGTCTTTGAAATCTGGCTGGTTGAGGTGGTCTCAAATCAGTTTGTGGTCTAGCATGTGAAATATATTGGGAAATGGCTAACGAGATCTCCTTGACATTTTGAGATGAATGGTTCCTTGAGGACCTTAGTGGGTAAGGAAGAGGTCACTCAGTTGCTGAGACTACAGTGGAGTTCTCTTACTGAAGAAGAGCGGAATATCAGAAGCAACACCCTGTACATATATTTCTCAGTTTATCTGAATATTGCTTAAATGGAAATAATAAAGCTGGGGACCCATTGTAAGTAGTGCATTCCATTCAGAATAGTTGCTTTAGCCGTATAAAATGCAATTAGAAATGACCAAAAGCCTTGCTGATTTTAGTCCGGCACAGATGCCATTTTCCTGCTCGGCCCATTTCACTCTGTCCTTATCCGTGCTCTGTTCTCAGGTATGGCCTGGTTTTACGGCCTTTCCCGACTTCTCCGACCCCGAAACTCATGAGTGGTGGTTTGAGAACCTCCAGAAATACCATGCCAAAGTCTCCTTTGATGGACTGTGGATCGTAAGTTTCCACTGATGGGATTTCTGTGCTTATTGATGTCTTTTAAAATGTATCTTCAGATTGAAAAATAATACCATTGCACTTTTATACATTGTAATACTGTTTATGTATTACCATACATCAGGATATGAACGAGCCATCAAATTTTGTGGATGGGTCTTTGAAGGGTTGCCCATCAAATGACCTTGAGAATCCTCCTTACACTCCTGGTAAGACATCTCTTGTTAATTGCAGTTTGTGATATAATTTGTTCCTGCAATCTTTCAGTTTGTAGAATTTACGCTTTTAACTGGCAGCCCTTTCATTTTCTCACATTTTTGAAGCAATAAATTACTCACACACATCTGGAGCTAAGATAACTGCTGGTCGTCAGCCAGTTAATGAAATTTAGTGTTTGGAGTCATTGCTGGCGAAATGTAGGATACGTGACTCTGCATTAATGGCTCAAGGTCTGAGGAAACAAGATTCCTGTCGAGGGTCGGCGTCACGATGTTGAATGTTGCCAGTGTCCTTAACTGCTCTCTTGCTTTCTTGGGCTTTAGGGATTCTTGATGGCACTCTGCGATCAAAGACACTCTGTGCCTCAGCACTACATAAAACGTCTGTCCACTACAATCTGCATAGTATGTATGGTCTGATGGAGGCCCAGGCATCTGCCAGGTCAGTATCTGAACTGAAGTCAGATTATTACTCCCCGCTTCACTTTGGCAATGGAGCTTGTTTGTCCATCTGTGTGTCCCTCGGTTTGTCTGTCCATATTTCTAGACTAGTTGAGATAAGTGTTTTTAGAAACTAGTCTATCTAGATGAAAGACATTCTGTGCGTATATGAAGTGTTGGTTTCCAAAATGCAATGTGCCAAAATTCCAAAATTTGGGATAATACCATAGAGCGATAGCCCTGTGCTTCTTACACATGGTGCAAAAATCTGTTTTTTAGAAATTCTTAATTACACGGTGTATTTTTTCATGGTGAAAGTTTATGTCTTTCTAAAAAATACAAAAGGGGCCAACATAGAAAAAGCTGATTGATTTACTCAAAATGAGTAGAATGGATATATTGCGTTTTGGAAACAAAGTCTTCATATGTGTCTAGACATGATCTTGACTGGGTTCAGAAATGGAATTCGATGGTGGTGGAGGATACTAATGACAGTTTCCTCTTGCTGAGTCGGTCACTGATGGGGACCATCCTTTTACAGCGAGCGTGGCTATAATGAATGCTGAGAACATACTGGATTACTCGGTTGATGAAAATTAATTGTGAAGTGAAGTGTACCTTTAATCATAGAGTGTTTTGTCCCTTTTCATTAGTAATTCTGATTTGAGAGGTTTTTCTTGAGTGTGTCTATACAAATATAGTTTAGAACACATTCAACACACACTGTTTTTTTAATTTATCCTGTAGCGTTAATCATCTTTTATTTCCATTTGTGTTATTTAGACTGGCAGTAAATTGGAGAGATGTATATTTTGCCACAAGTCTGGACTTTGTGTTTGCTCTGATTTATTGATTTCAGTTCTACACAGGTTATTTATATCACGCCCTTATCTATATTTTGTTGCTATTCCATTGGACACTGAAGACATGCAATAAAATGGCTTTAGTTGTTTGATAAATGACGAAGGAAAAGGTTGCAACACACCCCTGGTGAACTTTGTGTTTCATGCAATACTGTGCTACTTTCATTTAAAAAAGTAGTTTCATTTAAACTTTTTTTTGTATTTCAAAATATTTTGACCAAATATGTTCAGCCTCCTTTTGGTGTCATTGTTGTTGTTGTTTTTTTTTTTTTTCTGTTGGAAGAACCATGTCAATTTAAAGGCATGTATTTCATATCAGATCAATGTAGGGATTTTTAATGAAATTTCTACCCATGATTAGACGCACGCGAGACTAGTTTTGCTGTGACAACAATTTCAATAAAAATTTACTCGAATTACCATTCTTAACTTTTGCCCACATAATTACACTAAAATGACTTCTAGCTTGGGGGGCGGGGGATTGTTGACAGATCTCCAGTACACCAAATATTGTCGTTTAGCTTAAATTATTATTTTTATTTTTTTTGCAAAATTAATTGGAAAGAAATATGCAATCACTCCGGGTTTTTTGAATCAAAGGTAGTCCAACACTTCTCACCTGCACCATATTTTCTAGTTTTTATCCTTTCTACACTTTTTTGCAAAGCTAATTGAATTTACACTGTGTGCTCGGCATTAGCTACGTAAATGAAGAATATTATTACATTATTTTAGCGCTTTGAAGAGGATTGTGGGCAAGCGTCCCTTCGTGATTTCGCGCTCCAGCTTCCCCAGTCAGGGCCGTTATTCTGGGCACTGGCTAGGAGACAACCGGAGCCAGTGGAAAGATCTGTACACCTCCATCCCTGGTGAGGCCCAGTGCTGACCTGAAATGAACATGCAGTCGATACTCCTCTCAGGCATCCACATGTATCTGAGCCCATCTTTGTGTCTTTCCCTGCGCAGGCATGCTGACGTTCAACATCCTGGGCATCCCGTTAGTGGGAGCAGACATCTGTGGATTTGGGGGCGGCACCACCGAGGAGCTGTGTGTGCGCTGGACCCAACTGGGCGCCTTCTACCCCTTCACCCGCAACCACAACTCCATCGATGAGAAGGTACCTGCCCGCAGTTCCAAGTGGTTACATGCACATCCAAGTATTACCACAGGTGCGGGCAAACATGTATGTCAAAACTGAAAATAAAATGTTCGCACCCTGTTAAATCAGCTACAACATCGAAAGCCACATCAGCCGAAACTGTTGTACAATAAATTATTGTGAGCTGATTTAACAGTGTGCGGACATTTCATTTTCAGTTTTAAGGTACTCACCCGCAGCACAGTGCTCACTGTGACAGCTGGGTGCATGATGATGATGTCACCGGGCACAGTAATGACCATAGACTGTATAAAAGATGGACGAAGCACTCGGGTCTGAAAACTGAAGCCAATGCGGAAATAACCAAAATTTGTATTCTATTCTATGACCAGCAGATGGCAACGTCGGTGGTTGCAGAAAAAAGTTCAGTCCAATAGAAGTCGATGAGAAAATGCCCTACTTTCCCACCTGATTTATTATTTAAATAATGATTTTCCACATTACTTTATTGTATCTATCGTAAGTTTCGCGTCTCCTTCGATATATCATGATGTTAATTTTTGTAAATTATGGCCCCAAATAATATAAAAGATAAAGCCAGAATATGCTTTAGGGGCGTGGCTATTATCTGGTTCTTCTCTGATACGGTCAGATCCACAAGTAGCTCCACCCCTCGCTCCTCCCTATATATTCAATTCACGCTGTCGTCCTATAGGAATGACATCCGGTTTCAAAATGACAAAATGGCGCAATTCAAATTGCCAAAATCAAGGCTTCTTCAATGGTATGCTGAAACCAATGGATGACATCATGGTTGCTTCTTCCATCTTTTTATACAGTCTATGGTAATGACACGATTAAGAGCGTCTTTCCTCTGCGCAGGCGCAAGACCCCACTGCCTTCAGCTCATCGGCCCACACGGCTATGAAGGAGGTGCTGCTGCTGCGCTATTCGCTGTTCCCTCTCCTCTACACACTGTTTCACCACGCCCACCTGGAGGGCCACACGGTGGCCCGGCCCCTGCTCTTCGAGTAAGCGTCGTTGACCGAACCGGCCACTGTGGCCCACCACCAAGCCAGTAGGGGGCACTATGCCAGATTATAACTGAAAACACGTTATCTACTGTTGATACTTATCACATTTTTAATTGCTAGTTTTGATATTCATTTTTTATTATTGAAGTATGCTTATTAAAAATAAGTATGTATGTATGTAATAAGTACAGTATGTAGCTATATTGAGA
The DNA here is from genome assembly GCA_029721435.1 of Gymnothorax reevesii. Taxonomy (NCBI): domain Eukaryota; kingdom Metazoa; phylum Chordata; class Actinopteri; order Anguilliformes; family Muraenidae; genus Gymnothorax; species Gymnothorax reevesii. Next base: position 16,838,739 of record CM056592.1, read on the forward strand.
GGCAGACTCCTTGTCATTTGTTATACAAAAATTGGTTCTGTTCAAATTCTGTTGCTATCATTTGCTGTGAGGACTTAGCATTTCCACTGTCACTGCTGATCCAAGTTAGTCAGGGGTGGTTACAGCTGTTTGCCTTTTGTGGTGTCAGAACTAGCCATAATCCTCGATTTTATTAGTGCTATAAAGTTTGAGTGGGAATAGAATGATTTTGGCCTTCACTTAATAGCATTTTTTTCTGACTGGCTGGTGTTCACTGGTTTTTATCAGTTGGCTCCATAACTGTTTGCTGGATCTGTGTCATTGTGAGGGGATCAGTGTAAAAAAGTAACTGATGTTTACAATCATACTGTGAACATCTGCTCTTCATTAGTCAGCCAGATTACATACCTCAGAGACAGTGTACAGTTAAGGCCAACATATCCACCATTTTGATAGTTGGGGGAATGATGGGGACCTTCTGTTTTTTTAATCTTACCATACAGGGCAGTTTTAATCGACACATGAAGGAATCAAAGTAGACTGCGGTGCAAAGGAAGCATTAAAATATTATAATACCCTGCACATTGAGAGTCATCTTTTTTTGGTTGTACAGTGCAGTGAAAAAGTATTTGCCCCTTCCTGATCAGTTTTATGGTTCTGGTGCTGTGAATTTATTATTATTTTTTTATTCTATTTTTGCATATTAGTTTATTTTAATTTAATACAAGGAAAATATAACCTAAGTTGTCAATTGTCAACTGGCCCTGTGCAGTATTGCCTCCTTTACTCAATTATCCACTGAACCAAATTTAATTGATAACTGTCATTAGACAAGACATGCCCAGGATTGAGTTCTCCCAGCCTTGTTAGGTCTAAATATCTCCTGATAAAACCTCACCAGCTCTTTGGAGGTGTCAAAAATGTCTCAACAAGCAGCGCAGTAGGAAATGCACCATGATCAGAAGAAATTTTTGAAGAGATGAGAAGGAAAGCAATTTAAATGTGTGTGTATCAAAAAAGTCACAAAAAAAACAATTATAAAGGTTCAGGGGCTCAAACACCGTGACTGGCTTACCAAATTCTTCCCAAGACTGCCTGAAGAGATGTTTGTGAGCCGGTAATCTTTCATCTCTAACAGACAAACATGCCATACCGCAGTACAGTCCTGTCCATCAGATTGACTTTTAAACTGGGACTGACCGTTTCCTTGAATTTCTTGTGGCAAATGTTTTGAGAGTAGTGACAGCCTCACATCCCTACCTGTCTGATTGGCCAGTCAATTCTTTGCATTCCTGCTTACTGTGATTCCATTGGGTACTGCTGCAAAAGGCTATTTTGCTCTCCATTGCCTGGCCAGGTTAATGAATTTATTTATTTTGTTTACCTGATTTAAAGGGCGTTTGATTGGAGCAGGCACCTGAGTTTGGAGTGCCTTATGTTTCCATTTTACTGAAACCTCATGTCTCACAGGTTCCCAGAAGATCCACAGACATACAGCATTGACAGACAGTTCCTGTGGGGGAAGAGCTTTCTCGTGACTCCTGTTCTAGACCCTGGTGTGACGTCTGTGGTTGGATACTTCCCTAAAGGGCTGTGGTATGACTTTTATACAGTAAGTGATACCACTGAATGCCTTAAACGCAAATTACTTATGGAGGTAATGTTCAGTGACCTATACTGCTGGGCAGTCAACCATAAAAGTACTGAAACCAGCTGTACAAGTCTCTTCAAGACTTAATTTTTTTTTTTCATGTTGGTATATGGATGATATTCGGTAAATGTTCATATGCAAGTCATTCTCTGTTATTATTGTTTCTTTTAAAGAAGTTAGTCAATAAATAAATAGGTATTTTTGTATATTGTTTTGATTAAATATACGGTACCAGTCCAAAGTTTGGGCATTCCCACATTATTATGACATATGTTAAAGAAATAACACCGCTTTATTTTGCCAAAAATAAGGACAGTCATATGACTATAATGAGTTTGCGGCTGTCTAACTTCCCGAAGATCTGCTGTGCTTGTGGTTTGTTTTTCATTGACCGTTTTACCCAGTCAGTCCCAAAACAGTTTGACTTTAATTCAGCCCTTTGAAAATGGAAGGAACTGGTTTGTCTGTTTACTTTTTAAGGCTTCTTCAAGAATTACAAAATTTTGGACACTATTCAGACAAGTAAATTATTCTCTTTTAACTTCTGACCGTTTACTTCTTGCCAGACACCATCTGAGATTATATAGAGAAGTTAAGCTGTTTACATTTCCCTAAAAACAGACTACTGTGATATTAGCAAAGTTTGTCCAAAATTTTTGCTGGCACTGTTTATTACTAATTTATTATTATCATTTTGATATTGATTTAGGGCCATGTCACCTAGCCCTACCTTCTCGTTATGTTAAATGCCAGAAATTATAACGGTCGGGCAGATTTCTATTAGGAGTTGATATAGGTGTGATAGTAAATGGCCTGAAATTTCTTTTGGAGTAAGGTTTATGAGTAGATGAGTAGAAAGTTCCAGGTTTTCAGGTTCCAGAAGTCGCCGGTTTGGTTTTTATGGTCTCGAAGGGTTTTGCTGGTTTTGAGTTGAAATATCTTGGTGCGCCCTCAATAGCCCAGCTTCATTTACTCTTGTCAGTCTATATTAGGAGGAGTTTTGGATAATTACAAAATTTTGATGGGCTGTTGAGGGCGCCAACTATAGGGCGTGCTAGAAAACGCCATCTTGGACCAAAGTAACAGTCATGTTTGAGGCATTCCTTGCTTGCACCCTCATTAGCCCAAGCCTCTTTATGGATGGTATGATTCTATAACAGTGGCTTTTACTTTTCCACTTGAAATTGTAGTGGGATACTGACAGCGCGGAACTACAGGTGGCACTCAATTGGTGCAGATGCAAAATTTGTGGTATTCCACGGCTGAACATCTCTATGTACCCCCATCAGATTTGAATGAAATTTTGTTTTATTTGATAGCCCTACATGTCCACTATGTGTACCAAAAAGATTGATGTGGGATTCAGCTGTTTTAAACCTTTTTGACCATCATTCTGAAAGGTGTGACGTGACCATTCCATACGATTGTCTATACAGTGCTGTTACGGTAAATAAGTCAGCATAGGTGCCAGATTGAATTCTATGCCAATGGATGATATTAAAAGTTCAATTTTGGCGCTCCAGAGGGCGCTTCTGGAGGCCCTAGCAACCAAGCAGTTAACTTTTGGAAATTGAATATTTGGGATTTTCCTGTCTATCCAAAGGCCTTCCACTGGAAAAAAAAAATTCAGTCAAATATCTAACAGACATATATCACTCACAGTCTGAATGGTATAAACTCTGGCAGTTAAACTAATACCACTTATCACTAAAAAACAAGAAACTGCGAGAAATGCTGTAGTTAATTTTGTTAACAATGACCTGAATAGTCCTGAAGTTATTTAGCAGGAAAGTAATCGCACGACAGCAGTAGATTTCATTGCCGAAGGGAAGTGCTTATTGAGACACAGCTGTGTAGAGATCAGCTGTGTAAAACTGAAGCGAGGCTGAGACTGAAGGGGTGTGTGCGTGTGTGATATCGCAGGGTGACTCCATCAGGAGCAGTGGGGAAGAGCTGAAGCTGCCAGCTCCACTGGACAAGATTAACATCCACCTGCGAGAGGGTGCTGTTACCCCCACTCAGGTATGCTTCAGCCCCATCCTATCCTATCCTATCCTATCCCATAACCCCAAAGGGTTGTTGGGGCACCACAGACAGTCTGTTGACCAGCCTTCTCCATCCCTCTGTCCTCAGCAGCTCTCCACACCTCACTGAGTTTGAAGTGAGTCCATTCTCTGATGTTGTCTTTCCATCTTTTCTCCCTTGTCTCCTGCCTCCTTGTACGGTGCCTTGCAGGATGGGTTTTGCAGGGCCAGAGGATCTGGTGATGTGGCTGTACCACCTTAGTTTTCGCTTCTTAACAGTGGTAAGCAGGTAGTCATGTGGGTCGATGGCTTAGCTGATCTTTTGCCGGTCTTCCTTATTTGTGATATGCTGGGTGTAGGAGATTCCCAAGAGTCTTCTGTTGCCATGGTGTGGCAAAAAGAGGCTAAGTTTGTTTCGAGCCTAAGTGGCTCATCTGGCCGGTACTTAACCCCAGTTTCAGTAGCATGAAGCTACTAGTATTGCTACTCCCTCTGGATAGGATGCTAGTCCATTGCAGGTTACCCCCACAGCTCTCAGTTAGGTTTCCTTGACAGTTTGCCAGAACCCAGTTATACACCTGGGTGAAGTTAGGCACTGTGGGAGTGAAGTGTTTCTTCTCAAGAACACACCGCAAAAGCCACGGCAAGGATTTGAACTCAAGACCTTTCGATACCAAGTCTAGCGCACTGAAGCATTGCGCCACCGCATCCACCCGGATGAAGCATTGCGCCACCGCATCCACCCGCATGGATGGATGGATGGATGGATGGATGGATGGGTGGGTGTGTGTGTGTGTGTGTGTGTTCATGGATGGATGGATGGGTGGGTGTGTTAATGGATGGATGGATGGGTGGGTGGGTTAATGGATGGATGGATGGGTGGGTGGGTGGGTGGGTGGGTGAATGGATGGGTGGGTGGATGGATGGATGGATGGTGAGGCAGTGGAAACAGACCCTCAGAGGTGGATAATCCAGGTTAAGAGGGCAGAAGTCATCCCCAGTATTTTGCTCCAACTGTCTAGATTTACTGACTGCATCAACATCGCAGCTTTGAGGTTAAAATAATGAGTAAAATCAGCTGTCTGAGCTCATGGGCAGAAGTAAAACATGCAGGACCTTTACCCTCTTGAGCGCTGGTGTGTCCATCTCTGCAAACCCTGTTGTTGGAGGCCTCCTGTACTGTAGGTTGTCATTTCAACACTAATTTGGCACTATGGACTCTATAAATGAGAATCTTAACTAGAACTCCAGCTGAATGAGGTGAAGTTTGTTATGGTTTGAGTGAAAACCCAACGTTACAGACATACAGGGGTTACAAATGGAATTAGGGTTGTGTTGTCTTTGTTCACTTTTTTGTTTTTTGAGAAGATGCTTTTATTTTTCAGCATGAATCCCACATTAAAAATTGTGGAACATTGACAGTTGTTTTTACACACAAATCTCACCCTCCAGGGACCTTGTAAGCGTATGCACCAGCTGACCGTGACAAAAAAAAATGATTATGCTAATAATGAATAAACAGAATAAATAATAAGTATATGAAATATTTACAACTATATATAAATGTGCAGTATGTGACCCTTTTAAAAAAAAAATTAATGATTTACGTTTTGGAAGCTCTGCTTTTCATCTTGTTTACTTTGGTAAATTTGGCTTTGTTTATCCTAGTGGTCGAAATATCCAATGTAATATTAAAATAAAAATAACCATTGTTTTACATATATCTATGTGGAGGTAGCTGGCACTTTACATTCAACTTTTCAGCTGCCAGTAGACCAGCAAGCCTCTTATATTAGCTGTGCATAGGTGCCATTGTTTTTAAAGGAGGGGACTGGACAAAAAAAGGATTGGTTTTCAGATTTAAATTGACTATAATTGTGCGACACTTCTCCAGAAGGCAGTGAAATTTGGACAGTCTCGCATCTTATGCTTCGAAGTTCCTAGGCATCCATTGGGCCAAAAACTGTAATTTCGACTTCAGATTTGCTTTTTACAATCTCTTTTTACCACAGAATAGAATATTTTTCGCTAAAGCTTTCGCGCTGTCGTATGAGGGGGGAAAGGTGATGACGATTCTCAGGGCCCATAGTCCATTGGGGCCCACAAAACCCACAGTAGCCGCCATGACAAAATTATTCTGCAAAGATTCACCTAATATTCATACTAATGTATCAGAGTTTAAACAAAGCCATTAAGGCATGCAATAATGATGCCCTCTTCTGAAAAAATGGTTCGATCCACGCTTTGTGCTTTTTTGCTGGCGAGGTTGCGAACTAAGGCAGCAAACGGTGCACCACCCTTGCGAATATGATGTCAAAAACACACAAACGCGCACACACACACACACACACACAAATCTGGACACCAGAAAATAATAGAGAGAAGACAGCAGGTGCAAAACAGGGGTCCAGAACATTAAAAAATCCTTTTCAAAGAAAGGTGAGAGTATTTAACTAGCTTGCTATGTTAGCTGTTCTGGCTGGCTATCAAGCTGCTAACGTTACGTTAATGTTACTAAATAATCGCCTGACAAGAATGACATTACTCTGTTATTAACGGTATCATGCACAGAAAATATTGGTAAGGTTATCATTAGCTTGCCATTATAATATGCCGTCAAAAAATCTGGTAGTAGCAGCCTAGTTCCTTATTATGATTGGTTACTGCATACTTGGCTCTCTCTATATGTAAGTGACTGTACAGGCTAGGTTTGGGTAGTGAACTACATGAAGTCAGTGTGGTAACTTAAATAATTGCTTGACAAGGCTGGCATTACTTTTACCCTAAATGTTTACTAAAACTAAACTGCTACTTTGGCCTGCTGACATAAGTCTTCTTCACACAGGGTGTAATTTTGCATAGCTTGCCCTCCTCTTAACAATAGCAAAATGAATCTGAGTGCTCAGAGCTATGGTACTGAGATGCCCATTTAGATTTTGTTTATTCCAAGACTCAGTAGGTTTGTTCTTCATCAGTCGTTCCATGGAGCATGACTTAAAATGTTTACGAAAGTAATATGAAATGGAACAATTAAACCTTTATGCACTGCTACTCCAGAATCAGCTGTGGTTACTTCATCTGGAACTGGACCCAGCAATAGACCCTCACCACCAGTAGTCTGAGTGAGTGAGTGAGTGAGTGAGTGAGTGAGTGAGTGAGTGAACATTAGTGAGTGAGTGAGTGAGTGAGGGAGGGAGGGAGTGAGTGAGTGAGTGAGTGAACATTAGTGAGTGAGTGAGTGAGTGAGTGAGTGAGTGAGTGAGTGAGTGAGTGAGTGAGTGAGTGAGTGAGTGAGTGAGTGAGTGAGTGAATGTGAATAATAATTCATAATTTGCATAATGATACTCTCTTTGAGTGGTTAATCATAAAAAAGGAAAAATTGGGTGTATTGCATTAGGCACTGTCAAGAACACTGAGAAACTTAAAAATAAAGAATAACATAGTTGTAAAAAATGGCAATGAAAAGTCGGGGTGGGGCCCATACCGATATTCTGTCAGGGGGCTCAGAATTCCTAGCCACTGCAAAACCAACAGCAAAAGCTTATAAATGTTTTTTACATGATTTGGATTCCTTGACGAGGTAAGCTGTGTTCTCAGGAAGCTACATTTTTTTTGAAGCTTGCTTGCCTATACGTGTTTGTTTTCATCGAGTGCAATTAGCCTTCTATAAGTTGTGTTCCCCCTTTTCTGGCGGATTATTTGATGAAATATCTGTAGCTGTTGGAAAAAAATGAAGAGGACATTTGTCTGATTTAATATTCCCACAGAGGCCTAACACCACCCTGTGGGTGAGCAGTGGACAGCCCCTACATCTCATCTCCACCCTGACAGATGTAGGGACAGCTGAAGGGGACCTGTTCTGGGATGACGGAGAGAGCATTGACACCTATGAGACAGACCAGTATGCCTACATTGTGTTCCGAGTTGCAGAGGTATGGTCAAAGTGAGACTCATCATGCAGGGACTCGTTTGGTTCACTTACGCTCTTGCCCATCTAAGAGACGTACGTACATGATTAGATATTCGATAATGTGGATGAGAAATCCATATCCTGTTATGATGATCCAGCCTAGGAACCAGACGCATATTCAGCGCACAATCTAATGAAAGTATTAATTGATAGGGATACGACAATAACTGTAAAAAGCCTGTAACAGGAACCAAACAGTCCAGCTTAGGTGACGTAGACTGGTGAGGCTAATGGGTGTGTCTGCACCCGCCATTGGCCTCCCGGAACATGAGCTAGGTGGAATTGACCCTCACCGGGGCAGGACTGAAGGGATAAGCAGGAATGCAGTCCCAGTCCTGGAGACCGATGAATGTTTGGGAGGTGTTCCTAATAAACTGGTCAGAGGAACTGATTGGGAAGGCTGGTTCAATGGAACGCGGTCCGATCCTGGAGCCTGATAACTTAGCTCGGGATTTTGTTCCTATTAATAAAGCTCTGAAGAGTAACTTTATATTTCGCTATCTTAAAGGTTACAATACTTTCTAAAGTTGGCAATAGACTCAATAACTAGAAGACATAACCTGACTGGTTGCTTAAGAGCATATAGCGTGACAATCGAGCAGCTGTGCTTGACCGAATAAGGCTTATATACACCACAGGAACACAAAGGAACAGGGCATACAATGCATTCACTGGGATTAGGGTAAGCACACAAGGCACTGAGCCAATCAAGGAGATGACACCTCCAAATGACTCGCAGGTTTCTGGAAAGGGGGAGGAGACTAATAAAGAGACATGAGGGTTGTGACATCCAGCCCTGTTTTTCTTCCTTCCCAGGTAATTAAATAAACTATCAGCAATGCTGATTGGCCAGACTTGCTTCACTCCTGACTCCTGTGTAAAGGGAGGGAGAAAATCCAAAGTTCTCAGATCTGGAGGTCCATGATTCGGTGAACGTAGTTATAGGCAATAATCTTGCTGTACAGAGTTGTAAATTGGTAAAGAATATGACTGTTTCTCCTGTGATTTAGTGCCATGGGAGTGTCCGTAGGATAGCTAATGGGATTCCAAGATCTTTCTCACGCTAGGCTGTACGGTACATGCTGATGAGCCGAAATGTAATGACCACTCGCAGATGGAGCAAATGACATCTCTCGTAACGACAGCGCTTGCCAAGGTTTGGGATATGTGAACAGTTGGCTCTCATAGTTATCGTTTTGGACGTGGAAAAAATGAGCAGGCATGCAGAACTGAGTGACTTTAAAGAGGGCCAAATCGTTATGGCCAGATGACGGGGTCACAGAATCCCAGAGACAGCTAGGCTTGTGAGGCACTCCCAAGTCGATAGTGATGAGTACCTACTGACAATGGCCCACGAAGGGACAAACCACGAAAAGGCAACAGGGTATTGGATGCCCAAGGCTTATTAGTGTGCAAGAACATCTAAGGGCCGGTTCATACTCTCCGCAAGGTACGCGAGCGAACGCGAGCACAGGTCCGTGCCATTCCGTTCACAGAGAAGCCTGAATGAGCGTCCCTTGCTGCGCCGTGCCTCTTTAAAAAGCAGTACACTGCTCATGCAATAGGGGGCAGCAAAGTCTTCTCCTCCTCCTCCTTTTTTCTTTCTGGTGTGTTGAACACAGCATATGGTGCATTATTTGCTTTATATCTCCTATTGGAATCTCACGGAAATACACGCGTCGATGCGTCGCGTTACAAAACTTTGAACGACACACTTTGCTACGCAAGGACGCAAGATGGCTTCCTTACGTTGCTTGATCCGTTGCCTTGCGTTTGCGCTCACGTACCTAGCGTAGAGTATGAACCTGCCCAAAGACTATCCCGTCTGGTCTGAACTCACAGAAGGGCTATTGTGGCCCAGTGATGGTTGTGGTGGAAAGCGTCACCGTATACTTCACGCCCTGCTGTGTAGGGGGCTGCATCGTCACAGAGCAGGCAGAGTGCCCATGCTGAGCTTTGTCCAATATTGAAAGTGCCTTCAACAAGCAGGAAAGCGTCCCACCTGGACCTTGCGGGAGTAGAAGAAGGTTACCTGGTACTATGAGTGTAGTTTTTGTTGATGTAATTTGGACGACTGAGTGCATATGTGCTGTTACGTTTGGGAAGAGCTGGTACCAGGATGCACTGAGGGGAAAGGACAAGCTGCTTGAGAGAGAGTGATGCACTGAGCAGTGATTGGCTGGGAAAGCCTGGGTCTGAGTCCGTTATGGACCTGGTACATGCCTTCATGGCGACAGTGTTTGATGGCATGGGGCACCATCAGCAAGAGTGCCCTGCTACACATTGTATGGGAATGGTTTTAGGAACATGACGTGGAGTGCATTGATGTGCGTCTCTCTCACCCTTGATTAGTGTGGGTTTTCATATGCTTGTATGCATTTTTACTGGGCCATTATTTCTTCCAGTATTTTTGACTTGTGAGTTGGGGGGTTTTTTTTTTTTTGGATGGAGATGTAGCAAATGTTGCCTTCATGGGCTGCTGTAATTCCCACACTGGGTACCTCCCTCACTTGAGTGAAATATAGATAAACCATTGTCCTAAACTCTAAATGCAGAAGAAAAATGGGTTGCGCAGCCAGGATTTATTGGCTTCTGGACACAAATGATGAGGGTTTAATCTATTGCAGTCTTGTTTGGAATGAATTGCAATCCACAGTATTCCCACACGTAGTAACTGGAGATTTATAGCCAGTCTGGGCATGTTTCTGTGAAAAGGATTTTAAAACTTTCGAGCTTCGAAGTAACTGAACAAGAAGAACTGAGACAACCCTCGCTTAATTTGTTGAATGGTAATGGAGTTGAGGTCACACAAAAAAAGACAATAGAGAGTTACGTGACCTCTAGGTCGTCTTCGGCAACTTTAACTGCTACTTTCTTTTGCCACAGTAATGGCTGTTTGCGTAACCGTGGAAGGCAAATAAATTGTTTCAGTTCACATAGCATTTTACTGCTCCCTTACTGCAGAACTTCATAGAAACTGTTCCTGAGCAGATATACTTGTGTTCAGTTGCATACTAAGCTTCATGTTATTCCTACATTGGCTGCACGTGACTTTTCCATGTGTGTTATGAAATGATCATTTCGAGATTTGTTTTTCTTTTGTCTGGCAATCCTAGTACTGCTTGACTCCAGGCCTTACATCATTTTATAGTGCAGTGGTGTTGCATTTCTTGGAAATTGGATTGCTCTTACATAAAACGAGACATCTCGGAGGCCTCTGCAAAATCTTTTGCAGCTGAAATGCCAAACGTTATAATTTGATTTTGTAGTACTGGAACATTTGTAAATTAATGGCTCCATGTAGTAGACATCAGATATTGTAATCATCACGGTAAACAATTTTTTTTCGCCCCCTTTTCCCAGAATACATTGACTTCAGAGGTTCTTCATGATAATGTAGAGGCTAGCTACATCACCGTGGAGACGGCTTCCTTTTATGGAGTGAAGAAAGAGCCGTCCATTGTGACCGTGAACTCCCAAGAGGCCAATTTTACATATTCGTCCAATCAGGTGTGAAGCACGAGTACTCAATCGTCAAGATTAAGCCTGAGCAACTGTCAAGTGGCATTGCTGTGCAGTGTGTGTCGTACTCGCCATAAAACGATAACGTCTGTCCTCTCTTCTCAGGTCCTCACTGTGACTGAACTTGGTCTCAGTCTCAGCCGAAACTTTACCATCAGCTGGACATAGTATTTTGCTGAACGACTGAAGAATGCGCCATCTTGCATTTTGCATGAGTTTTGTGACCAGTCTGGTACAATTTCCAGATGTTCCTGGGAGGGCAAATCAGCTGATGGTATTGACTCTTTTCGTGTTTTCTGATCACCAGGCATTGCGTTATTTACTAATGAGCGGCTCGTATCTCTTTTAGCAACTAAGCTTCTTATTTTGATCATTTTAGTATAAGTACAATGCAATGCAATGCAGGATAGTCATTTTTTTGTGTGCGTGTAAATATGCACTGAATGTTTACAAGCTACTTGCACTAGTGAAGATACTGAAGAGGGCACATTTGGGAGGGGATGTGAATTTGACTTTTATTTTATATGCTTGTTCTTCATTGTTTTGCTTTGGGGAAGCATATATGTAGCCGTTTGTATGGAAAATATTTCTGCGCTTGGGGACGAGACTTAGGACGGTAACTGCTGCTACAGAAGCTCCGCTGTCTACATCTGTGGCCTTTCCTGTTATTTTGCTTGCATTGTGCCTTAACACCATCCAGCTGTGATTTTGGTTTAAATTAGCATTGCAGCAGCATAGCTTTTTACTGCGGAGAAAACCAGTTTCATCAAAGATGTGTGGAGTAAAGCTGGAATGTCGTTCTAAGAAATGTGCTTGGCACGACAATAAATTAATGCTCGGAATCGGGGGAACCTTTTGAATCTGACTCATGAAAATGGGTTTGCACATAATTTGAGGTTTATTTGCATTTGCTTTGAACTTAGTACACTCATTGTGATTAATGATGTATTATAAAGCAAGGTATCTCAGGATCAGAATGGATATGTTGCGTATTTATGAATTAATTTATTTTCTTCACACGGATGTCCATTCACTCTTCATAGTCTGTAAATCTTGGCTTGTACTTAGAATGAAATCTATTTTTTTGACTCAAGAAATGCTATCGGGATGATGGTCCTAAAAGTGCTGGAAACTTGAGACACCTCGCAGTTGGTCATCTCTTCTCCGAGCCACACACTGGCATTACCACAGTTGGAAGTATTTTCTCGTAACTGGAAAAAACTACTGTCTTCTATAGCTTATATTCTAACTTCAAACCTGCTACTGCATTGCAGAAATAGCTCCGTGTAAAGTGGCAGTGTAAAATGCTGGCATGTTTATTAAGCCTTCTTCCTGATGTTTGTTTTAGCTTTTGTTTTCTTTTACAAGAGCATGAACCCTGAAGTGTGCTGACAAATGTGTTTTTTTTTTTTTTTTTTTTTTTAATTATTATTTAAAAAACCCTGATTCTTGCATTTTTAGCTCCTTGAATTGAACTGTTGACATTTCAGGGGTTTGTTTGATTGTAAACTTGCAATAAAAGATGGTAACAAAGAGTGGAACAATTTTCCTTTCTTAAAACGGATTTTACGTGATTACCGGCCTTTTGAATTGCCTCATAAGCGCCATGGCCTGAAGAATATAAACACCTGCTCATCCTACATTTAGTTACAAAATCATTGTTATTGATACTGAGTCAGTAACCTATTAGCTGATACTACCCCCTCAACTGTTTGACAGCGGCTTCCCCCTGGATGTCAAAACATTGCTGTGGGTATTTGAGTCCATTCTGGCCATAGCATTCGTGAGATTGGGCTGCGACGCCGGGTGATTCGATCTGGCTTGAGCTTGGCTTAGCAGTTGATCCTCATTGTGTTCAATGGACTGCAGGCCAGTCAAGTTCCTCCTCTTGAAGGTGCAGACATGGTCCAATATCTGTGCATGCGACAGTTGATGTGTTGAAGCGGAGAAGCATCTTCCCCTGGGTAGTGTTGGAAGTACAGAATCTGGAATTTCGTTCACTAGAGTGTCAGATTTTTCCTTATCAGAACTGAGGCCCTGCATGAATTATGAAAAACATTTTTGACAAAAGGGTGTCTGCATACTTCTGACCATGGAGTGTGACTTCTATGTAGCAATAACCATGCACTGCAAATGCTTTCAACATTTTCATGTCAATTTGAAATTGACTCATAAATTTTGCAGGTTATGAGAATCCAGCATAGTCTGACATTATGGGGGTCAGGTCTGCTTGAGAATACATCAGTGTAGGCAGTGAATGACACTCAATGATCTGGGATGCGTTTCTGTAAAGCTTGGTGTCGAAATATGTTGGCAACTCACATAGTTTGAGGTCTGCATAACTAGTTCTAGCTATGTTATTTGCTATCAAAGCTTTTGGGGAACCTACCCATTTAATGACTTTAAGGCGCAGTCCAAAATGCGATTAAGCTATATTTTTACTTACTGGCACAGTGTTTATAGCATTCCAATACTTTAACTGAAAAGTGTTGCATTTTATTAATATTTACCATTTTTCTCTCAGATAGAGCAGAGTCAATTGGGCTTTTGCATTGTGGCCTCCTTGCACTAAACATCTAAATTAAAAAAATCAAACCTGCAATGGCTCCTCCCAAATATAAAGCAGAGGTTGCAGAAAAATGTCAAAATATCTTCATTACTTATATCACCTTCATTTCACAAAGAAATGCTAAAACAACACACACTGTGTTTAAAGTATTAAGGAATTCTACGCGAGCGCAGTTTGCACTGATCAGAACACTGATGACATTGCCTCATAAATACTGCCCTGCTTCGGTGGACGTATAACAGGGATGTGTAGTACTAGAGCTCTACTGCACTGGTGTTTAGCAGTGGCAAAATTTCTCAGTCGCTGGAGTGTAGTGGTGCCAGTGATCTAACTCACCAGTATTTGTGCTAAGTGCTAATGGAGAGTTGGTGTGAGTTCTTGGCATGGTTTCAGCCTCTAATAAGCCTGAGGCCTTTTAGACCACTGAATGGGAATCCTCATCACCACCGAGGCCTTAAACTTCATATGTTCAATGCTTTTTTCCGGGCAATTATTTTTAAGTGCTCTTTTACTACGCAAACTACATGCTGTTCATTACTACCATGTTGGTTTGATGCCCCTCAGTTGGGTCTGCTAAACTCTTAGTATCTGAACCATGCTAATGTAATTGACTTTAACAGCACACCACTCAGTGATATAGTTAATGCAATATGTGGCAATTGGGTGACATTATTATTTCGACCAACTGCACGAACACAGCTTTCACATTGTAGTGTGATGATGTAAGCATACTGGACGCTGACATTTGGCATGCAAGGCTAATTCTTAGACACTAAATATCAGGTGTTACAGTAATTATCCAATACGTCTTTGGGGTTGCTGCTGTTTAGCAGTAGCCTACTTTATTCACACAGGGAGAAGTCCGTTGAAAACTGTCACAGTTCTCAAGAGACCAAGATGAATACAGTTCCAAATATAGGCAGCTGCGCATGACTGAGACATGTGAAATATGTATGGTGTCACATGCAAAGCAGAAGTGGGAAGGTTTGACCGGGGCTATGGGTCAAACCTGCACTGAATCCTGACGGAGACAGAGTGGACAGAGCTCAACAAACTCCTGTCACCACTTCATAAGACAAGTTTTACTTCTCTTAATTCTAGTGTGATATTAACCCTTAAACCTCCAAGCAGGCAATGTCTGTGAGCCTATACTGGGCAAGAGTGAACTTTGCTATATACTAATGGGAGCTGTTGCGCATTCCATTGGTGACAGAAATTGTCAGTCTTAAGCTGCTTTCACACCGGGCGCGAAACAAATTTTCCGCACGACAGATTACATTCAGTCTTTGCATTGACTTTGAATGTAATCTGTTGTGCAAAAAATTCAATTCGTGTCCGGTGTGAAAGTGGCTAAAGTTTACATACAACCTACGAATTCCAAAAGTTTTTTTTTTTTTTTTTTTTTTTGTTCAATTTGTTGTGCGAGGCTTCCACGATGGGGGTGTATACAATCTGAAATGTCTGTCTGTGTGAGATCTTGTACAATGGTTGAATCCTGGTGCAGTGCAATCAAAAACATGTTTTTTTTTCCTCCAAATTAAATTGCTTCATTTCTTCCTTTCATGTTTTTATCTAGCTAAGCCTTTTCATTTCTGAACTCTCGCTTCCTCACATCCTCTCGACTTCTTTGACCTGGAAATCATTCCCCCTCAGTCATCATGGAAAATCTTCCAATCCCTACACCTCCAGGGGACACGAAGCGAGGTGAGAGGACGGTTCTTGGGGTAAATCGTAATGTTATAATTTAGCTAATGGGGAGGTAAAGTGGCAACACAGTTGAAGGTAAATGAAACTGATAAAACTGCCATTTGTTTCAGCATTTCATATCTTAATATAATCCACATCATGTCGTTGGATTTTATAAACTCAATGAAGTCACAGTATTCACTATCTTTAGTAGGTGATGAAAAGCCCACGAAGGGGGAAAAAAATGCTGAATGGGATTGCATTGGTACATCCCAACAAAAGAGGTCAACTTGGCAAAAATGGATTGACCACTGAATTCAGGTCACCTTCTTACTTTACAGAATCGTTTTGAGTTTTCACTATTCTACTCCTGCATTGTGTAATTTCAGGTTATTTACTTGACTTAAAACTGCTTGTATTTCACTAAAACGTAGCATAAAAACAGGAGTAAAGAGTTCAAATTTGAACCGGCAGTGTATATAGTGTTCACTAAATGAAGAATTTTGCATGAGTATAGGACAGAGTTGGACAATGAGGGCTGTGTCTGTCTCAAATTTTCACTCCTACTTTCAACCATTTATTTGTCAACTATCTTAATTAGCCAAACCATTTATTAAATGACATTTCAGCTGTATTTCTTCCAACTGTCATGAAGGACCACCAAAGACTATTCTCTCCCTAAATGAAAAATTCTGTCATCTAATTTATGAGCAAATCTGTGTTTGTAAATACAATCAATGAGCTCTTTTAGTCAGGTAATTGGCAGAAATAAAAATCTGTGTACTCACTGGCCCTCTGGGACCAGAATTGCTCACTCCTGATGTAGGACATATACTTGGCCCCTCTGTGTAAAATGTGGCCCCTTTGTGGCCCCTGAATTAGAAAAATCATGGATTCGCCCCTGTTCTGGAGGAGGTTATAGCGTATCCCACATATAAGCCTTTTTAACAAGTGACGTGACATTTACATGCCGCACCTCCACATGTGACGTTGCTCAATGGAATGAAGTATTTCTGATTTTGGAAGATTTGGCTCTGTCCTTGCAGCTCTTTCTTGCATCTTTTCCATCGATTCTCGCTATGAAGAGCTAAGACGTGATGAAGAGGCACAAGTGAGGGAAGCGAGAAGACATTTTGGCATAATGAAAAGCAGCCCTGGTCAGGGTGTCTTGTGATTGGAGGCAGGGTGGCTATCCACTGTGCAAGGAGAAGGAATGGACCCTTTACAGTTCGTCAGTCCATTGCAGAGCAAACCTTCATTCCACTGAAAGAATATAGTGAAACCTCATTTCAGTAATTTACTGAATGGCTATTTTCTGTACACTTTTTTTTCTTTCTATTCTTTTTTTTTTTTTTTGTGTTGACAGACAAACTTACATTGTTTATGATATCAGCCTCAGGCATGTGCATGTTATTCTATTATGAGGCACCATAAATAGTCATTCTGTTACTCTACTAGTCATTAATTTTGGACACGGTTCTGTGTTTTGAAACAGAAAATGTCTGTTTACATTAGATCTTGGCCCTTGCAGCACTTTTCGTTGCGCTGAGTGAATTATCACAGCTGTCCGTCTCCCACCCGATACAACAGGATTCATCTGGTGAATGTTCCACTTATTTACCACTAGGTGGGACCCTTTCTACACGTTTACAATTAATTTTTATGTCGGTTCAGTCTTGACTCTCGACTAGGCATAAATAGTAGGCCTACTGCACATAGATCTAGAAAAATGTTTCAGAATACATTAAATATAATACATAACCTTTGATAGACTTCCCTGGATGGGTTTGGGTGGGATCAAGATGAAAGCAAACAAACAAACAAATAAAAACTTGCCTTCTGCCTTTTGTGGGTTATATGACATGAGAAATGGCGGATCACCTCTTAAAGAGTAAGGCTCATTCAACTGACATCTGTCCTTCTGTGAGTGACCTGATCAGCTACCTTGGACAGCACAGGTATTTTACAAAATATAGATTAGCTACATAACGGCTCTGATTGAACCCTGGAGTCTTCCTAAAAGAAACTGGCTCACCCAGTAATCCTGCTTTGTGAAACAACCCCTGTTCATTTATGTCAGGGGTATTTAGCCTTATCCGGAAAGGGCTTGTGTGAATGCAGGCTCTCATTCCGACCAATCAGTTACACACTTGATTCTGCTAATCGAGGTCTTTAGCAAAGGCTCAAGGGGTTGATTAGTAGAATCAAGTGTGTAACTGCATGGCACTTCCTGGATAAGATCGAATAACCCTCTGTAGACCGTTTATTGGAAAATGTTCTGACCTGTATTTTGCTTGTTCTCTCTGGAGTGATTTGTTAGCACTACTCACCAATGAGCTTATTGATGCAGTCATTATTGAGTCATTCATAGATTCACAGACATGTTGTTCATTCAAACATTTTATATTGAGGTGAAAGTACTTAAAGGAATTACATTTCACATCAGAGGCAGCACAAGAGATGTGGGATCCAGATTGTACATTGTCTTCCTACAGATCAATGCTTTCTGTTATCTATAAACCACCTATAAATGCACCCACACTGAGTAATTGTGTCCAAAAATTAGTTGAGAATATTCCGCATTGCTGAATCGAAAATCAAAGTGTACCTTTCTGCTTTCACTTTTGCTATCGGTGATTTCTTAGAATTTTCTATGTGGTGTAATGATAACAATAATGTATATTATTATTATTATTATTGTTGTTGTTTTATTGGCATCTTTCCCACCATATCACTTGTAATATTCCCGTTTGTCACTTGTCTCATTTCACAGTCTTTTTTTTTCCCACTTAATGTTTTGTTTTTCTTTTTGTATCTTCTTTTTCTTGTATTATTTATACCGGCTGTATACTTCAATATCTCCCTGTCTGTCTATCCCTTTGTCCTCTGTCTATGTATTTTTTCATCGTTGTTTTTTTTTTTTTTTTTTTTTTTAAATGACCCCCCCCCCCCCCCCCCCCCCCCCGATTGGCTTAATCCTCTTGTTTTTTTCCCTCTTACTCTTCTTATTCCTGAGCAAAAAAAGAGAAGAATAAAGCTGACCTCCCATTAGAGGGGGTGGTGGCGGGAAGGGAAAAAAAATGAAACTTGTCAAGTTAAAATTCTGTGACAGTTGTTTATGTGACTCCTGGAAAACTGTGCTGCTGAACTGTACGGTAAAGAAACGTAAAGTCACAAAAATTACAATTTTTAATGTGGGCCCTACATACGATATTCAATTTCCCTTTGCTTCATCTCTCACCATTTAAACTTTAAGTGCATTTTTTTCAACAGTGTAACAAGGGATGAATCAAGCAGTGACATTTAGTTTTGCTGCATGGTAGTTAGAGATTGTGCATTTTCTGTTCCAACCAGCAAAGATTTAACCCGAGTAAGAAGGCACAAATTGCTTTTCACTTAACTAATGCAGCTCATTGAAATTCATTTGAAGCAGCCTGTAAAAAAAAAAAAAAAAAAAAAAAACTGTGGGAAGCAATAGCTGCCATCTCATAGGTTCTTTTTTTCTTCCTCAGAACTAGCTAGTCTCCTAGCAACAGGTCTGCATGTAGGGGCATGCACCCAATTACTGTATAGCACATTTTAACTGGGATGCATGATTCTCTTTATAAGGAAATATCAAACCTAGTGATAAGCGGATAAGTTACTGTTTTTCACTTTTGGGCCATTCAAAGTGGAAAAATGCATACTGTGTGAACTCAGTTCTGACTGAAATTCTTTTTTTTTTTTTTTTTTTTAAATAAAATTACCTTGCTGGATGCATTGAAGAAGATTTCAGTCACATGCTCCTGTCGGTCTGTCCTCTTCTGTTTATCTTTTGAGTGCTAAATCTCCCGGCCCTGCGAAGCACGTATAATCGCAATAAAGTTTGTAGCATGAAATAATCATAATTTCTTAATTAAGAACTCATGTACTCTAACCTGCTTGAAAGTGAAGAGCAGATATAAATGTCCTGTAATCATTGCCATATAATAATTAAGACCCCTTCTGAAGGCAACTAATTATTGAGCCACAGGCATCAGAGCTCTGGAAACACGCAAACCCCACAACATGGATTCTTGATCCCACCCCCCGTTCCATATTTTCTTGTGTCTAATCAAGTATTTCAGTTCAGCAATGAAATATAAAATCTTTTATCCAGTAAATAAAAACTGGATTGGTTGATGAGCCTATTGTCTTCACAAATGAGAATTTCTTTCTTCATCAAGTCAAATTCTGTGAAATTATGTGTTCACCTAATTGACAGATTTTGGTCATAAGTCTAAAATGATTATACATCTCAAGTCTTTGTTTTGTCTGATTAATTTTTTTTGGTTTTTGTTTTTGCGGTGTGCATCCAAGCGTGTATATTTGTATTTGAGCGCTAGTGTGAGTCAGTATGCCAGTGTGGTTGTGTGTCAGAACTGGGGAAATGGAGGACATTAAATATCACAATATTTTTTTTTACCCAAATTTGCTCAATATCAATCTTGTGGGATAACCATCGGCACTTTCACAAGCTGCAGTATTTACACGGCTTGACTTATGATAAACAGTCATAACAGTCAATAATGTGGATATAATGACCAGGCAGGTACAGGCAACAGCTAGAACAGTCCATGAAACCACATCCCTTCGCTGTAGTTCAGCCTTTAAAACCAGAGATGACAATACTTGCATCATGTAAATATCCAAAATCCCTGATAATATCTTATATTACGATATGGGTATAATGCAAATGTACTGCCTAGCCCTAGGTGTGTTTCCGCTTGGAATGCAGTCAGTAAAGCAGAGTGATAGACTGGCCTGCTCGTGGCCTTGCATTGCAGCCATGGCTTATCCTGCTTGGTGTTGGGCCAGCTGTAGGAGCAGTATGCAGTTCGGGGGTCTCTGACTCTCAGTGAACATCTACAGCAGCCTCACATCCTCACTGTTCCTCCTAAACATTCAATAGGAGCTGAGAATGAAACAACTGAAGGAAGGAATTGGCCGTCATCTGCATTCAAACAGTATATGCAGGGCAGGGAGTATACTTTAGCTACAGCACTTTTCTGGTTGATGAAGTAAAAGCCAGAGGTATGTAGTCCAGAGGTCTTAAAGTAAGTCATGTTTTGTTTTTCGTCCCAAAATTCAGCCAACTGTACTCACAAAATGTTTACCCTCTGGCGATATAATTGCCTTTATAACAAGAATCAGGTAATTTGAACAGAACTCCAAATGTCTGAACCTGGATTTTTCACTTCTGAGTGAAATTTATCACACTGTCAGACTTTTATTTTTCTTTGCTGCTTCGTACAAAAGCTCCAATACAGAAACTTCATGCATAGCTATCAGCCGCCTTCACAGCTACCAGAACACGAGTCACTAAGTAATTTCGCACTCATGAAGCTCGGCCCTTTTTTTTTTTTTTTTTTTTTACAGTTCTTCATCGCTAAGTACAAGCACAAACATCATTCCAGAGCTACTTCAAAGACTTTGAAATGAACAGCAACAATTGTGGCTTTGATTGGATATTTCACACCGAGGTAAATAGCTTATATTACTATAATATTGGCAGAAATAGACAGCACTTGTGAAACAGTATTTCCAGACTTCTTGACCCCAGCTCTCTATGTGTTTGCAGATTTATTACCGCCCCCGAGTCTTTATGCTGCCATGTGTTTATTTTTTTTTCTTTTCTGTGTTTGGCAGCATTAGTTTTTTTCTCCAAAAGCGCAACTAAGCCTGTTGTAAGAACATGATTAAGGAAACAGATTTCGAACTGGAGCTGACCTGGTTTCAGGCATATCTTCTAATACTCTGAGGCCTGTATGTATTTAAACAATTACTCTTCATAAAAGAGGCTGCAATGCCAACACGATTCACATGATGTGGTTGCACAGGGGTTGGAGAAAATATTGGAAGCACCCCTGAAAATGGCTTTAAGTTTGAAATAATTGAACCAGAATTACAGAGGCATCTACCCAGGTCACTCATATTAATTTGAATTGTTATTAGGAAAATTCTTCAGTCTAAAGGAGGTCAAACCAGCTTCTTTTTTTCCATGCAATTTTCTAAAGTAAAATGCGGATGCTCTCAGAGTTCCAAATAGCTCAAATCCTTGGTGGAGGAATTTCAGGTGCAACGGTCGATAAAATGACTACATTTTTAAATAAAGGTGGGAAAATTGCATTTTAATAATTGACAGCATTTGCCAAAAAAAAAAAAAAACCCACAATGGCATTAAAGAATTGAAGCACTGATTACTAAAACCCCACAAGTAAAGTCAAGTCAAGTGTGACTTATGGGGTTTTAGTAAAAGGTGCTTCAATTGTAGCCACAAGTCAAAGCTTTCCAACAGGGACAGTGGGGCAATTGGGCGGATAGTTGCTCATGACCACAGAACTGCAGCTCTAAACATTTCCATCCATATCCATTACCCAACCACATCTCAGTGAAAACAGTACACTGGGAGCTACACAAAACTAATATTTATGGCAGTGTTTCCAGCGATTTAGCCACCCTTGTAAATGCTGACTGCGTAACAATGACTCTGCTTAAAGCTTTTTGTCACTATTTTTAAACTCTTTATGCTGGAGTTCAGAGCCAAAAAGCTGGAATAGTGTTTTTGTTGTAATATTTTTCAGCCTCGCCATATATGGACTTCTTTGCATGGGGGATGGAATGTCTCAGAATAGTTTAGAAGCTAGAAATTCTTTGCCGTCTCCTCGTTGCGGCTATGTGACATATCTGAGTAATGAACCATGCCAATATGTCAACCAGGCTGCGAAACAAACAGCATGTGTATTTGTGTTGACCATAACAGGCTAGTTGGAGACAATGTTTACTCTTAAGTGTTGAAGAGTTCAATAGAGGTGACGGCCCCTTTGGTCGTAAAGCTGCTGTCTTGACGATGACAGTTGGCACAGAGACAGGAACCACCAATGCCTGAAGGGCCCTGTTACCATGGCAATCCATCTGCTCCTCAAGAAAAAAAAAAATAATAATAAAACAGATTGGTGGATTCTGCCAATTAAGGACTGAATTTATTTGGTGCAATGATATGATCACAAAATTGCTTGGATTACTTCCTCTTTTTGTTGTTTATCGTAAAGTGAGGCAACTTCTTGTCTCTGGTGTTCACAAATCTTTGTAAATAACTGTCAGGTTTACTTTGTATGGAGTGAGAAATATTTTTCAAAACCTTCTTCGGTTTGGATTCCCCAAGGTTATTTTGCAATGTTTACTCTTGTAAATTTGAGGCTCTCAACACTTGCTGTCGGGGGAGTAAAAAGAACACCTTCAAAAAAAAGTAATTTTCATGACTGTGTTGTTCTTTTTGGACTTTCTTCATTGCTGTTTTTTTTTTTTTTAAACAGCCAGCTTCAGTGACTTTGTACCTCGACTTGCTGGGTTAAAGCTTACGGTTTTGCACATTCCGTCACTTTTAATTTGCGGCCATTTGCAGGACATATACACAGGACAATCTGTCTTTGAAAGAAATGCATTTATTCATAGTGTTACCTTGATAGGAGTGTCAGAATAATTTGACAACTGACCACAACCTAAAATCATGACATCAAGTACTTGTAAATCATGTACATTCAATGATTCATTGAAATTGTTGATCCAAAGACATTTATAGAGACTGATTCTACCCTGATGATGCTCTGGCAGCAATCATTTCTGATTCTTTAACATTTTTGTTCTCATTGCCTTCAATAGCATTTTTCAATACATTTTCACCAAAAATTATAGAGAAGTAATATATTAGGAGCCCTTAGACAAAAGTGGTGTATAACTATGAATGCATTCTAGTATATATGCACACTGCTAACAGTGTGAAATAACCATGTAGTTTGATTCCCATGTTGAAAGATCCAGGAAAACAAAATATTCCAAACGTGTATGCAGCACTGTGCACACACAAATATGGATGTCTCAACCTGAACTGATATCTGCTTCTCTGTATTCATTGCTCTAATTTATTTGTTGGATCTATAAATTGTATGAGACACAACAGCAAAATCAACAACTCGCATCTGCTCCTCAACAAATTATGTCTTTTAATATCTGGCATTACTGATCTCTGCAGTAAATACGCATTACTGTCATTTAGCTGCACTGAGCGAGGGCCAATTCCCTGGAGCAATGTCAGTTTAAGGGCCTTGCTCAAGAGCACACTGATCTGATTGCTGCAATACTGGAGCTTGACCCAACGACCTTCAGAGTCCCAGTCAAATGCCGACAGAACTTTTTTTTTTTTTTGATAGAATAGCCATTCCCATTCAAAATAAATGTTCCAGGACAATAAAGGAGTGGCAGCCATTTTTATGTGTACTGCTCGGAACTGCTGAGCTAGCTTCCGTATGTACTGACTTACGGCAACTAAGTAGCCCTTCAATAAAATGAATAGGAAAGATAATTCAAGTTTCATTCGAGTATTTTTGCAACCCCACTTCCAAAAAAAGTAGAGATGCTGTGTAAAATGTAAATTAAAGCAAAATACAATGATTTACAAATCAATTACTCAAAAATAGTAAGACATCACATGTTGAAACTAAGAATTTCATTCTTCTTTGAGAAATATTTGGCCATCTGACCGCAAGTGGAGGTTGGGCCGCCAGTATGGGGCCATCAATGAGGGGGAGGGGGCAACATTTTGGCAATTAGCAATATATTGGGGACCTTTGGTACAGCCCTAGCTAGGCCCTTACGAGCCAAGTGGTGGCTTACTTGCTGGGACCTCAAAAGGTTTTCAGAGCTGGAATGTATTGAGAGTCAGTCTGTGGTCAGGCGAGAGGAAACAGGAACATGTAGAATAGGGAAAGGAGTAGTTGAAGAGACTGGTCCGAGGTCAGTAACTGGGATTGCGAGCCGAGTTAACCTGGGCACACTGGACTGGTGCACTCCTTCAAACTGGAGAGAATGAGACCCTGAAAGAGCCTCTTCCCGGGACAGCAGACTCAGGAGGAGTATTTTTTAACAAGCACATTCTTGGTTTTAAGAAGAATTAATACCAAAGATGGAGAACAGAGGACAACAATCCAGTGAAGGCAAGATGAACACCAGGAACTTAACACCAGTCAACAATCAACAAAATGGAAAATACTCGCATTAGCACTGGGAAGCTAAGGAGCAGAAGAACGGAATGACGCAATAATCAAATATTGACGATCAATAAACGAAACGAGACCGAAACAGGCAATGACAGCTGGTCCAGGGGGAAAAAAACAATAAGAAAAACACTCAGGGTTTTAACAGGTGAGATTTTCATATTTTCAATAAATCAGCTTATTTTGCTGAAAAAAAAACAGTTTCAAGAAACCATTTTTACTGGCTGTGTTGTCCCATTTAAAAATAAAAAAAGTGGCTAGTTTAACTGAAAGTGTTTGTGCTCTACATATCCAGCTGTTGGGTGGAGGGGGAGTATTGAGTACACTCAGAAATAAGTGTCTACTATCACTGCAGCAGTTCAAGTCTCCACACTTGAAGTTCAGCAGTTTTAAAATGACATTGTTGGTTATCTGAATGAAAAAAAAAATTTTTTTTCAAAGCTCAGATGGATTTTTTGGATTTTCAAACAAAAATCAAAATACACTCAGAGAGGAAATTTAGCCTTAAAATCTTTCAATGAGGGAAACATTAGTCTGGATGGACAGTGGAGAGCTTTTTTCCGATAAAGTTCAAATGTTATTTCTGGAGGGCAGAGAGGGCACTCAGTAGGCCATGGAAAGTACTTCAATTATGTCTATGAGTGTGAAATTAAAACTAGCAAAATATTCCTATCTCCTCTGCTGTGATCTCTTTAATGGCTCACAGTAGCCTAATAAAGGCGCGAGGATTAAGGCAGTTTTTTACTTGGCTGTGTTGTGAATTCCTCGCTCTGGCTTGGCTATCGGAGATAGTCTTCAAGCGGAGCTCTTTGAGGAAGCACCACTCTCTTCATTATTCTATCTTTGGTATTTAAACCAGGCAGCACTTGACAGGGAAAGTTTGGCCAAGGTCAAATAACATGAGCTCAACAATTAGAATATAGTTTAAGTAATGCTCATCCCCAGTCCGAAGCGGTATTCAATGACCATAATGCCAGATTAGGTCACTGTATAAAACATGCGTGTTCACCCCTTATGGGATAAACTCAGGCTGCAGAGTCATTTCTTCTCTTGAAAGGACAACAATGGATTAACTGCTGTTTACTACACTGAGGGAACAAGAGGCTGTTGGAATGAACAGAGGCGGAGGCCTCGGATCAGAGTTGTTTCTGTGGCTCTCTGTGATGACAGTAGACCTACTTGTAGCATCCTGTGGGCTGTTTTCTTGATTACTAGTGAGTTCACTGATACACACAAATACAGTTTGCGTATAAAAAGCACACGCATGCATGTACGTAAGTGGGTGAATACACGGCCCTTTGTTCTCAGCTTCTGATGTCATTGCTCTTAACCACATCATCTGTTTACGCTGCCACTGTATACTGAGCGGAACGAAAATGGAAGAAACGGAGGAACAAAAATGAAGTTTCATGAAGATGTTGGTGCGAAGAGGTAGTCGCTGATTAGTTCTATCAATAGCAGAATAATCACTTTATCACCCTAAAAAGCTTTAAAATTCATAAACATGAAACACTTGGCTATTTGATTTGTGTTAGTAATTGAGACGTGCTACTTAGCAGCTCAAAGAAGGCACACACCCACAATGCATGTCTTAATCAAAGCTAAAGGCATCCAACAAAATATTAAGGTGCAATACCTGTATTAAGGCTTATTTTGGCCGCACAATGTGTAATACAGCCTATTTTTGTTATAACTAAATTGTGCTTCCCACCAACTCTATACAATATATTGCGATGCAATTATGGCACAGACAGTTCCACTGTGATAGTGTAGATGCCCCTTTTTTTCATCCAAGTCTTCATTCAAGTCTTTCATCCAAGACCCTGAAGAGCTGTCCTCATGTCCCTGCTCCTCAATTGCGTAGTTCTGAAGTCCAGGACAAGGCTTCGCTGTAACCAGTGTAAGTATTGATAACAAACACCAGAGGGTGATATTGGACCTGTCAAGGTCCTGAGAAATAGAAAGAGAAAAGAGATAATGTCCCTCAGTTCAGCACATTCTCATCCCAGACTCGTCATATCTTGACGCTACCTGCCCAAACGTCGATATACGAGGCAGAAGGAAGCTTTTGGCGTCATTATTTGAGGGTTAGGGTTAGGGTTTGGATTAAGGGTTGAGGGTTAAGGGTTAGGGGGTAGGGTTTGTTTTACACTGGCGTCGATAAAGGACGCTAAAACTGACCTTTTGCCTCGTATATCGACGCTTGGTCAGGTAGCGTCAATATATGACGCATCGGAATGAGAACGGGCTCCTCTGTAACCAGAAACTATGGCAGCCTTGGGCAAACCCGACCCTGGAATGTTGCAGTGTCTCCTCTCAATTAGCAGGTAATGAATGCCTGGATAAAAAAGGTGAGTGGACTTATTAGCCAATCAGTGACCCACATTAACCTTTCACCTGGAAACCCACCAAAAACCTGTAGACACTGCAGCCATTCAGGACCAAAATTGCTCACTCCTGCTCAAATATATTAAGAGAACATTTTCAGTAACTTCAGGAACTGGATTTCTTAATTCAGGCTTTGATTTGATAAGTTATTGAGACAAAATTTTAGTTTTGAGGAACTGGCTGACATAACGTAAGGTAGCTATATTTTATTTATTTTATTTTAGAGTACTGCCAAAACAAATGCAGCTTGAAAAAGAACTGCCATAACTTTGCAATAGATATCTGCCGTTGAAATGGTGCTGTGTCAAAATCAAAATGTCTTAACCAAAAAATTAATTAATAAAAAAAAACACACACTCACAAACATATAGGCCACTTATTATCGTGGACTAAGATATTATGTAGCTGAATATTCAAGACATGAATAGCTGCCTTGGGCATAGTTCACTGATAACATCAATCAAATTATCGATGTTGGTAATAGAAGTGGAAGACGCAGCTGATTAAAGCGCACCCTGCTGTCAGTGGGACACCGCTGAACTCTAATTAGCACAGAGCCAGGGCAGATCCAGTGCCACTTTCATTGTAAATAGCCCATAACTCACTGTCACTGGAACTCGCCACCTGATATCCTCCCCCCGCTGTGTTGACTGTTTATCCTGTTTACTTGCCCTGCCGAAGTTCAGGATGTAGTCCCGACGGTCCTCTGCTTCATAGGTGACCACAGGAAGTTTATTCTAAGGTGAGACGGGGCATTCCCCAACCTGCAGGAGAATTCCCGCCTCGCACAGTGAGCGTGTCATTTTTCAGTTTACTCAATATGACAAAAAAACAACTGGGCCAGCTGGATACAAACCCAGCTAGCAGTCACAAAAAAAAAAAAGAAAAAATTCCCATGATGATTATAACGCTGACAAAATATTCTTTCAACATTAAAGTTTTTTTTGTGTTTCATTTGTGGGGACAAGCTTTTATTGTCACTCTCATCTGAAGTCATTTCTTGCGCTGGCATGAGGACAATGATTAGATAAAAAAAGAATAACCTCGTGCTAATGTGAGTCAGGTCAAAGTAAAGTTTCATCAAATTTTGTGATGTGATGTGTTTTGGTTCCATGGAGATGTTCACGGGGTTACAGAGCACTGTTGTCACATGGTACATCATGTGTTTTATCATTATCACACCATTGATCAGGATAACTGCACTGCATAAAATCCTGACGGCTGTTTATCCAGATTTAAGAGGGTCTAAGTTGGTAACCTAAAATGGTCATAAATCCCACTCAGTAATCCTGCTTTGTGATATAGGGTCCTTTGGAATCTCGCCCGTATATAAACGGATGTGGTTATATGGTAAAACGCCTGTGATACACCGCATAAAAACAGATCCGAAAAAGAAAGAAATGGGCCAAACTTATTGGGAAAAAAGAATGTCAACATGATTTGCATTACATACCGTTTCAGGATGGAAATGTATTAACCTAAATACTTGGATGGTAAAATCAATTATTTAATGTTATTTTTGAGAAACAGTGAGTAAAAGCTTTATCCTTGTCAGCCAGCAGATGCAGGGGCCGATACGTTGAGTGTATTGGAGGACTTTCCAAACAATATGATAGAAAGTATTTGTTTAAAATCATTAGAGGAAAAGAAAGCAAATGATTTGGCTTCAGAATGGTGCTACTTTATTAATCTGTCAATAAAATTTGATTAACTATTGTACCCTTTACAGAAAAATTGCTTTTGACCGCACTCGACGAGAAGTCGCAAAATGAATAATAATTTTGGCTTGCTCGCTGCAAGAGATTCCAACATTATAATTTCTCACAATAATAACCAGTTTAATTCTTCATGTCATCAGTTGTTTTTTTAATCAACTTACTTGTTTTTTTTGTTCGCTCGCAGACCAGGAAGTTGAACTGGTTGCTAGTTGGATAATAGCTGACGGTAATGGTTGAGAACAAGTACAGGTTCTGCAATGTATATTGCATTATTACATACTGGTTTACTGCATGCTGCATAGTTAACAGTGTGTGACAATAGCCATTGTGTACAACACAATCACATGACTGCTAGGCAGTTAAGGTGACCCGGGTCTCCATGGGATGTTACCACTGAACATTGACCTCATTGCATTGTGGGGTACATTATACCATTCAGAGAGCTCTGGCTGCTGCTGTTAAATCTGGCCCATGATGCATGTCTTCAGAATATCTTTTCATACTGGTAATCTCTATCTTGATTGCAAGTTTTGGCCATGAACAGTATGTGAGCAGTAAGTAATAAGTGATTCAGAATGCATTTCATTTGGAAAACATCCCCTACAAAATCAAGTGGGAGCAGCACCAGGTGTTGACCTACCAGACCTTGGTTTATTTAGCTGGTGATTCACTCTGTGTGGTTCAACTCGCAGGCAAAGCCATGATAAAGACAACCTAGAGTCACAGAGGAAGGATCTGAAGCAATCAAAGGACTATACAGTCCAATGGCAGTGATGCTTGTCCTCTGTAATTTAGCATGGTGGGAGACTTCGCTGGCTGTGGAAACTTCAACTTTGTCTAGACTCCCCTTTGGACCCCCAAATGCGCCTGCTGTACCTCAGGACTCTTTCTGTTCCAGTCTCTTGCTGTTTTCTCTGTCTATATTACCCCTGCTGAAAGGGTTTACGGAAACCGAAACACGTATACAACATAAAAGGCAACCATTTACATCCATTACATAAAGGTGACTCTGCAGATAAATGTAACTAAGATTGATCTAATTGTGTCAATCATAATGATAGCACTGAAGCTAGGCTAGCTCCATGTAGGCTCACTGCTTATCAGGGTGGTCTGTCCTCTCAGCCTGCTGTGAGGGGGACCCCAAATCCCCAATGAGAAGAGGAGCGAAGCACCACTGACCTGGCAGGTCAGAGTCAAAGGGGAAATCATTAGCGACCGGCTCTGTTAAGCAACTCACAGTATATCATTATTCTGAGCACCTGTGAAAACAACTGACTTTTCACAAAATCCGTTTTTTGTTTCTGTGCGCCTGACAACTGTTGAGTTTTAACTGGCGGACGAGAGCGTGCTTCCTCTGTTTCTTTACTTATTTCCACTTCATTAGGTGGAGTGAAATAAATCGGTTGCGACAACCTAAGCTTGTGCAAGCAGCATGATTTAGCTCATTTTTTACCATTGAAAAACCAGGAGCTGGAGCTTGCCACCGCAGTTAGCAAAGTGCATCTAACCCATACCCATCTTTTTTTTTTATTATTATTTGAGGGGAGCGCGTGTCGACCTTCCTGCTTTCACTCGTAGCTAGAGGAATAATGCTGGGAACCATCTTGCCGTGAAATTTTGACTTGTTTTGCGCTTTGTCGCCGATATTCATCTGAAAACCTCTTGCTTCGAGTCAAAGTTAGCGGGAAGATCGACACGCGAGCATGCGGGCGAGTGTAGATTAGCCTCATCGGTAATTGTTTAATCGTACAGACCGCGGTCTTTCTGAGTGATACGGGCAGTTTGTTTTCTGCTGCATTGAAGCCGTTTCTGTCAGGATCGGCTTTCTGCGAAGGACAGGCAAGAGGGGCTCCTTGTTGTTCCAAGAGTGCACTAATATTATCTGAGGCTAAAATGCGCCCATAGTGAGGGTAGGAGAAGCGTAGTATTCTCTCAGGGTGATGGACTGAAGTGAAATTGCACGCTTTGAGGCTGATGAAAGCAACTTCCGATGATGAGCTCCGGTCATCTCCGCAAATCTGTGCAGCGCTCTCCTTTTAAAATGTCATAACTGACAAGAGGAGCATGGGCCGGAATTTTGTGTAAAATACTTCTTAAGACACTTGATGCATTTAGATTTTGCATCGGTGCAGGCCCCTATTTATCATCATCACCTTTGCTCGAAGGCAGAAAGCAACTTAAACAGTCAAGCTGTTCTTATCTTCCAGTTTTATCCTGATTTGCACCTTTTACAGATTTCGGAATCTTGCGATTAGTCAGTATTAATACTTCCTATTTTATTGTGCGAAGAGGAAGCTGACTTTCCTCCCCACCTCGCTGATTCTGTCCACTGATTTACTGATTTAAAAATGCATGAACTATTCCATTATGCTTTGCCCGCGCTTAAAACAATATGCTAATAGGAGAAATGTAACTGGGGAACATTTTTGAAATTTCACTAAAAGAAAATCACATAAACAGGAATGTCCTCTCATTATTGTAGCCAGATGCTCTCTTCTGGCGTGAATATACTCAGGAGGCACCTTGCTCCAATTGTCATAAATTTTTGCAGACTTGCTTCATTGGTGTTTTTTAATCAAAGTGATTTTTCATTTTTTAGCAAAGATGTTATTTGTAAGTACCATAGAAAAAAATTTAGTTTTTCAGTGAAATGTACTGGTTCGGTCATTTTAAGTGTTGAGGGAAAAAATGCTATACAAATGTGTTTATCAATGAGATCATACATTTCATAGAGGCACAAACAGTTATAAAATTTAATTTCTTAGTAATGAAGGAAGATTATTAAAATCAATGTGCTGTTAATGTTCCAAAATATGATTTGTTTACCAGTTTCCTTTAGCAAATGAAACAAGATTAAAACAAAGAAAAGTCACATTTGAAAAATAAATGCTTGAAGTTGTAGCAGGGTCTGTACGATGTTTTATTGATTGATTTATTTTTATCACAAATGCTAACTTCTTATTTGCCTCTGACAATGGCGGATTTTGATTGGTTCTGCTGGGAACAATGATTAGTATTTTCACTAAGCCATGCATTTTATTTATATAAAATTGTCTTTATGGCTGTGTCCAGAGCACCATTTGGAGGCTTTTATGGAGTAAAACTTTCTTCTAGATTTTTTTTTCTTTCCCTCTCACCCTAAACACAGCTCCTCTCTTCACAAGTCCGTTTACAAACCTAGAAATTAAGACGTGCAAGTTAATACACTGGATCACCTCATTGCATTATCAGACTTTAAATGGTTTCTGATTACGTATAAATCACAGATACCATTTTAAAAGCCACAGTACAGCAGTAGATCAATTTTAGGTGATAGTAAGTGAACTTACTGAAAGAAAAGTTCCAGTAGAATAAATCTCATCAATATTTGCTCAATGAAAAGTAAAAATTCAAATTGGTGGGGACATTGATATAATTGATAGACATTAATACTCTAGAAAACTATCGATCTGGAGAAAATTTCTTATACTTCCCTCACATTACCATATTTTCGCCTTTGCTTTTTGTGTGATAATGTGATGTACATTATATTTTTTTTAGAATACTGGAGACCAGAATTACATTTTGATCAGATGAGAGTGACAGAATTTGAGTATAAACCAGCAGCTCCAATTTTTATTG
Organism: Gymnothorax reevesii; assembly: GCA_029721435.1. Taxonomy (NCBI): domain Eukaryota; kingdom Metazoa; phylum Chordata; class Actinopteri; order Anguilliformes; family Muraenidae; genus Gymnothorax; species Gymnothorax reevesii. The sequence goes on from CM056592.1 coordinate 16,870,938, forward strand.
CTGAGTTACCTTGTTCATTTTGCGAGTAATCGTAAAAATCGAACCTGTTCAGGTTTCTGCAAAAAATGCAGAGGTACGCACTCATTTTATGAAATTGGTGACATTTGGACTGAATATTACGTTAATTTGCTGATGGTGTCTCATGATATGTCTAATTATTGTTAATGGTACCTTTGGAGCGTTACTCAACACCCTACATTTTTTATTCTTTTTTTTTCTTTCTTGCTTTTTCAACAGCTTGCAACAGATACATCTAATGTCTGTGCTCTGGGCGTTGAGCCAGCATCCGATTGGCTGGGTGGCAGTGGGGCGGAACGGAGCCGAGTGACAGCTTGCAAGGCGCTGTCCTCCAGAGGGGTGGAGCCGAGGAGCCTGATGGGCCAATGACACACTGACAGATCTGCCCTTTAATTTTCGCCGCCGTGCCTCTCTCTCTCTTGCTCGCTCTCTCTCTGTCTCTCTCTCTATCTCGGCCCTGTGTCTGTGGATACACATATGCACTCATTCACATCTACACACACACACACACACACGCACACACACACACTGAAGATAACAGGCTTCTCCCTGTCTCTCACACCTCCAAGGCCTTGCTGGATGCTGTCTATCTCCTCTCTGTGCGCAGTTAATGAAAGTGTGAGAGACTACCCTAATTAACTAACCGCAGTCATGCTGAGACTGAAATTCATAATGTGTCATGGTATTGTTTATGAATTCAGTTACAGCCTCTATACATCATAATTATATTAAAAAAAGTAATCAGAATTTACTGCAGAAATACTTTTTCATGCTGATTTAGGAGCTTGACTGGTTGAAAACTTCACACAAATGGTCTAATACGATGCCTAAAAAATGGTTCCATTTCCCCATATACAGCATAGTACTGTCTGAAAATCATTTTGAGTGACATTTTTTTTGTCTCTGTGGCCCCAAAAATTGGATTTGGAATAAAACAATGAATATGAAGTGCAGGAGGTCAGCTTGGATTTGTATGTGTTTGCATCCATCCCTCCATAGTGTGTGCTGCCTGCGGTTCACCCAACCACAGCCCTTTATGTGTCATTCACCCACGTAATTGGGAGCCAGAATTTGTTGGACCAAATTTCTTTCCTGTGTGCTGTAGCATCATCCCAAGGACCAACATATACATAGAAATGCTGCTGTCTGCAAAAGTTAATTGCCTTACCTGAAATCAGATGAACATATGATTTGCTCACAGAATTCAAGATTCAGTGCAAAATAGGTGCAAAATGCCTGCAAAAGGAAGAATAGCTGAAAATAGCTCTGGAATGCTGAGCCAATACATGAAAAATGTTGCCATTATCAAAATAATTATGGTATGCCAATGAGCCAAAACATTATGACCATATCCCTAAAATGCTGTTGGTGCTCTGCCAAAACATGAATGACAGGACCCAGGTTTTCGCTGCAAAAAATTCTCAGAGCATCGCACTCCCTCCACCAGATCGTCTTCCACCCACAGCGCATCCCTGAGCCATCTCCTCTGCAGGTAAACAATACCAACATACCTGGCCAATGTAGGCTTCATTACCCTGACAGCAAAGACAATAACAGGGTCAAAGTTCAATTTATTATGTGCCCTGGCGACATCCTCAGCCACTATTACAGTGAGTAATGAAAGACGAAAGAAATTGAGGGATGCCCGGAGAATAAACCAAACTTCACAACAACCAGGACAACTGCACATTGTTGTCTGACACAACAACATTCTTTCGCTGGGCGTGAACTGGCCTTCGGCGTTTTGTTTTACTGTCCAGTATCCAGAAACAAACTTTTTTTGCCTATACTTTACCCCTAACTTTGAAAGCCCATTTGTATGCTAAGTCCTATTTCTGCCACATCATTTTCATTAAGAAAGCACTGGGTTCCTGCCTCTTTCACACGTCATTAACTACCCTGTGCCCACCTCTGCAGAGGAGTCACTCTTGCTCTTTGAAGTTGGTGGAGTTCCGACTGAAGCCATGACTCTCAAGGGGTCACCAAATACAGTGTATCTCACCCTGCATGGCTGCTCGCCTCATTCAGCGCACAGTAAACATAGACCTTATCCATGCAGCAAGGTCTAGTCCAGGGCTATTCAACATTATCCAGAAAGGGCCAGTGTGGGTGCAGTCTTTTATTCCAACCAAACACTTGCACGCCTGATACTACTAATCAATCCCAAGAGTCTTTGCTGAAGAGCTTGATTAGTGAAATGAGGTGTGTAACTGCTTGGCTGGAATGAAAGCCTGCACCCACACCGGCCCTTTCTGGATGATGTTGAATAGCCCTGGTCTAGTCCATCGGATGGACACACCTTAAATCCACCATTATTATCAAACCTGTCCATTGCCAATCAGACTTTAGTGAAGGTGGTGGAAACTATCTCTGTATGCAATAGGTAAGACGCAGAACCAGACCTTTTCTGATTGAAACCTTTCTACTTGTGGGCAACAAAGAACCTTCAATTGGGTCCAACCATACATGTCTTTGGAAGACATCAGAGTACCAGGAGATCCTCTCGTGGACGTGGGAGAAACAATCAAACTACACAGTGGTGCAGGTGAACAAAGCTGAAAAGATGATAGTATTTCATTGTTGGAAGGTGGTGCCGATGTCTGAATTTGTTACATGGAGGTTAGTGAGCCAGTTGCTCCACAAAAGAGTCCAGCAGTAACTGCAGTATTTCGGCTTGGGCCCTTTGGTATTTGGGCAGCGAGGATAAGCCTGACCACCGTCTGTGGCTCAGAGAGGCTGAGCCGGGCTGGAGCGCGTTGAGACATGTCTGCCCGCACACCTGTCCTCTCTGCCTCCTCCACTCAACGCCATCCTCCACTTTAGATCTTCTCAATTCCTCTCTCTCCACGCATGGGCTGCGCTTGGCTAGCGTGGAAAAATGTAAACGGCTCTCACCAGCCTTTTTTCCCCCTACTTTGAAGTCTAAAGTGTGATTGCTTTTGGACCAAGGCCGGATTCTCTGGAAGGTTTTGACATGAAAAGCAGCCCTCGCTCTCAGGTTTAGCTCATTGCCAGTGAGGCGTTACTAAACCAATCAGCAGGCTGACTGTTGGATACAGTTACATAGTAGTGTGTGCCTGTATGTGTGTTTGTGTGTGTGTGAATCTAGAGGGGGTGGGGTTATTTCCCAAATGGCATACATCTCCATTCATAGATTCATTCTCTTTCCTTGGTGTGATCACAGGGATTATTATTCCCCGCCACAAAGTCTGAGGGGGATGTAGGTTTGAGCTCCGCCCGTCCGTGCGTCTGTCCGAAAAGGGGACAGCTTTTCTCAGGAACTATTAGTGATAGGCTAACTAAACTTGGTGTGTAGCTTCAGACCATCAAGACCTTGATGGAGTTCGAAAATGAGGTGCGCGCGATTCAGGCATTTGGCGGGGGATGTTGTTGACCATGTCTACTTGTTGTTATTATTATTATTATTATTATCATCATCATCATCATCACTGTCTTGCTATACATGCTATACAATGGCTATTCAGCCATTTAGTCCAAGGTGACCAAAGGTGTGCCTTCCAACAGCTATGCTACAATGATTTAGAGACATGCTCGATGGAGTTTGTGCCACTGATGCTGTAAAGGTGAATAACGAGTAATGTCTTATACATCATCGTTGATGTTTGATTTGACCATATAGCTAAAAGCAGCTGGCTATTCTTTCGGCTTGTCAGACTAATTAGTCACAGGAGCAGCTCCTGTGTGGTTTTGTCTCAATGTTATCGACCATTTGGAAAAATCTGCAGTGTTTACCTCAAGTGACACTGCGACTAAGACTTGTAGTTCAGTCTGTTGAAATATTCACTGAGTAGCATTTGCGTCCGCTGAGAGAGTCGCTCAAAATAGAGCAGCGGTACTGGTCCTGCCCCGGCTGCACTGTAAATGGGGGCACGGCGGTGTTCCCACAGACCCTGTGTCGCTATGTCTCTATCTCATTAGTGTCTCCTCAGGGATAAATCCACCACACTAGGGTGAGTGGTGGAAGGGAGCCAGCGATAGGAGAAGGTTTGCGTCTGGGTCTCAGTTCTGGGTCTCAGTTGCAACCTCATCCCTGTCTTTGTGAGTATCTGCTATGTTACAATGCAAGAATTTCCTGTTGGGGATTAAAGCAATTAGCCCAACTAAATTATCCTCCAGCCTTACTGAATGTTGGCATCTCTCTCTCTCTTTCTCTCTCTCTCCCTCTCTCTGTTATGAATCTGTATTTCCTCAGTGCATCACTCATTTTCCTTTTTCTGAAACAAGTCACTGTAAGTGCCAATGACTCACATATTTTGAACATTAATCTGCAAGTCACACTGTGACGCCTTTGCGTCAGGTGAATACATCAGACTGGTAGTTTCTCAAATTTAGGCCTCCACTTACCAAAGCCTGAGAAACAGCAGGGATCTTCTGTATATTTTGAGATCTACATTCTCAGAAAACCTTCACTTTGGTCTGCTATCCCAGCGATAACTTGCGAACTCTAGCATTTAATGGAAATAGCTAGTAAGTCACATTTTTGAGGAAAATGTTACTTTGGACTCACTAGCTTCTTACAAATCATTTCACACTGGAACTGAAGATAAATAATGCACTGGTTTCTCAAAAAAAAAATAACGCCAAACAGTGGACTGGCAAAAGGCATGGACTTATTGAAGGGGTTGGGTGTATTTTCCCCATTTTTCTCAAAATGTCTGAAATGTGACTTACTAGCTTTTTCCATTTAAAGCCAGAGCTTTCCATAGACGAGGTTAATACTTTGTTCTCTGAAAAATGTCCACACCACAAATGCCCCCCCCCCCCCCCCCCCCTTTATTTTCCATTTGTTATGGCCCCAATTTGTTATTACATTTATAACACAACAGCAACAGCAAGGGATGACAAACACAGTTTTAACAACTAAAACACATTTAATCATTAACAAAGACAAAGACTAATAACAACCTACAACTAAAGACCAAGATTGATAAATAAGAAAAAAAAAGAAATAATTACAGTCCCTTTTTGGTGGGGTGGCTTGGTGATGTCCTGGATGAAGAAAATGCTCAAACACAGGCAAAGAAATCCACAAAAGAAACATCACAGGTCTTGAACAGAATGACAGGTCTGGTCATCTTCTTGCAATTTCTCCTATTACCTTACTGTCTCAATTCTTTTCCTTATATACTCTTTTGCAGACCCCACCCACATTTAGACCTCTTTTTTTTAATTTTCGGGGACTTGCCCCAGACATGTCTGGAAACATGTCCAAACATGACTCCAGTCTGAGCTTAACAAAAAAAAGGTAAATACTGCCATCTAGTGGCCTATATTCACATTACACCTCCATTCCAAAAGGGAAAAATTTTGACTCACAAAGGCAAAATTTTTCTTTTCAATACAAAATGGTTAAGTGAACACTTGTCTATATATACATATCATACAATATTCAAATACATGATATATATATACACATTCAAACACGGGATAAGCAATCAGCAATTACATTGTCTGTACCCTTCACATGCTTAATTTCCAAGTCAAACTCCTGTAAAATCAAACTCCAATTCAACAATCTCCGATTCTTGTTTTTCATCTTACTCAAAAACATTAACGGATTGTGGTCAGTGTACACAATCATTGGCTTTTCCCCTGTACAAACATAAACCTCAAAGTGTTGTAAAGAAAGGACGAGAGCCAACAGTTCCTTCTCTATTGTGGAATAGTTTGTTTGGTGGCGATTGAACTTCCTGGAGAAGTATGCCACGGGATGCTCAATGTCATCAGAGTCACTTCTCTGTAGGAGCACAGATCCACAAGCTTGGTCGCTAGCATCGACCGCGATGGAGAACGGTTTGTTGAAGTCAGGAGATTTGAGCACGGGGAAGTGACACAGCAGAGACTTCAGGCGATCGAAGGCTCTCTGGCATGCATCATCCCAGGTGAACTTTACGCCTTTCTTCAGTTGGTTAGTTAGACTGAGAGCAATCTCAGCAAAGTTCTTGCAGAACTTGCGGTAGTACCCGATCATTCCAAGGAAGCGGCGCAAAGCTTTTTTGTTGTCAGGAACTGGAAAGTCCATGATGGCTTGGACTTTAGCATTTATGGGTGCCACCTTACCCTGGCCTATGACGTAGCCAAGATAGGTGACAGTAGCACAACCAAAGTCACTCTTGTTCAGGTTAACAGTCAGGTTAGCCTGGGTCAGGCGCTGGAACAACGTCTCTACATCTTTTAGATGTTCTTCCCAGGAGTCACTCCATGTGATCAGGTCATCGATGTATGCACCCGTGTGTGGCAATCCGGCGATTGTAGACTGTATCATCCTTTGGAACGTGGCTGGGGCATTTTTCATGCCAAAGGGTAGGACTTCATACTGGTACAATCCAGATGGTGTGGCAAAAGCAGAGATGCTCTTGGCCCTCTCAGTTAAAGGCACACACCAATAACCCTTCAATAAATCAATCTTGGTCAGAAACTTTGCTTGCCCTACACTATCAATACAATCATCAATCCTAGGTATTGGAAACACATCAGTTCTAGTTACAGCATTGACTTTGCGATAATCTGTACAGAATCTAGTACTTCCATCAGGTTTTGGAACTAGCACACAGGGTGAACTCCAATCGGAGTTGGAGGGTCTGATAATATCATGTTTTAACATGTACTCAACCTCTTTCTCAGCAATCTTTCTCTTTTCAGGATTCATCCGGTATGGATGCTGTTTTATTGGTTTGGCATCACCAACATCTACATCATGAGAGGCTATAGTAACTCTCTTTGGAACATCAGGAAACAAATCCTCATATTTCTTGATCAACCTTTCAAACTGATCCCTCTGTGAGGGTTCTAAGTGCTGGAGTTTTACATCAAGATTTTGCAACACTTCAGTGTTTGACAATTTACATGAAAGAACTTCAGCTTTAATTCTTGGTTCATCACCTTGAAACTCCCCCTCATCTTCACACGTTTCGACCATTGGAGAATCTGAAGTGACAGCTGCAACCCTAGCATTTCTGTCATGATAAGGCTTTAGCATGTTAATATGACACAATTGTTTTGGTTTTCTCCTATCTGGAGTCTTCACAATGTAATTGAGATCATTGAGTTTTGTCAGAATTTCATAAGGACCATGAAATCTAGCCTGCAATGGATTGGACTGCAAGGGAAACAATACAAGGACCTTGTCTCCTGGTTTAAACTCACGGCTTCTAGCCTTATGATCATACCAAGTTTTCATTTTTCCCTGACTTGATTTCAAGTTCTCTTTGGCAAGGTCACAAGCTGCACGCAATCTTTCCTTGAACTTGCTAACATAGTCTAACAGACTGATTTGCGGCTCTTCCTCTTGCCATTGTTCACTCAATAATAGCAAAGGTCCTCTCACTTCATGACCAAACACTAGCTCAAATGGACTGAATCCAGTAGACTCCTGCACTGCTTCTCTAGCTGCAAACAACAGCAAATGAACCCCTTCATCCCAATCTTTCTCATGGTCATAACAATAAGTCCTCATCATTGTCTTGAGAGTGGAATGAAACCGCTCTAAGGCACCCTGACTTTCTGGATGATAGGCACTAGAAAGAATCTGTTTTGCACCTAGTTCATACACAACCTGCTGAAACAATCCTGAAGTGAAATTGCTACCTTGGTCTGACTGAATTTCCCTGGGAAGGCCAAACAACGTGAAGAACTTTATCAAAGCCTTCGAGATTGCAGTTGCCTTGATGTTACGTAGAGGTATGGCTTCGGGGAATCTGGTAGATGCACACATGATTGTCAACAAGTACTGATTTCCAGATCTAGTCTTGGGTAATGGACCAATGCAATCAACAATGACCCTAGAGAATGGCTCCCCAAATGCTGGGATAGGCTGCAATGGAGCTACAGGTGGGTCTAACTGGTGTTTTCCAACTACCTGACAAGTGTGACAAGTTTTGCAAAAGTTGGAAACGTCTTTCCGAAGCCCAGGCCAAAAGAAGTGTTTCATGATCTTATCAACAGTCTTGTTAACACCAAGATGACCTCCTAAAGGTAAACTATGAGCCATTGTTAAGATCTCATTCCTATAGACCTTCGGAACAACAATTTGCCTGACCACTGCCCAATCTGCATTGGCAGGGATATCAGGAGGGCGCCACTTCCTCATCAGCACACCATCCTTGAGATAATACCCAACTGGAACTGCGTCTATTTCTTTTTCAGGAAGGGCTCTCCTCTTTAGTACACCAATTTCAGGATCATTAGTTTGCTCCTCAATCAACCGCTTTCTGGACAGAGACAAGTCTCCAGACACATCAGAATCACCAGACCCATCCGGCTGGCTGAATAGAGAACTGATAAAAGTATCTGATAAGTCCTCAAACGGAGAAACCATAGTAGGCCAATCAGAGTCATGAGGCGAACCACCTGAGTCCTGACTATTCAATGTACTGGACGGCACCACAACATCATCTTCTTTAGCCTTCTTGGCCATAGCACGAGTCACTGCGCAAGAAGGATACAGAGATGGGTCCTCATCCCCATCTTCAGTGCTCGGCTGTGAAGTAAGATGTACAGGGGGAACTACTTTGCCCCCAGCCAGGTCATTGCCTAGCAACAGAGAAACACCCTTTATAGGTAGACTTGACATAAGTCCCACCTTTACCTGTCCTGTAACTAAATCTGACTTCAAGAATATAGAGCGCAGGGGTACAGATACAGTCCTCCCTTCAATACCTTGTACAAGTATGAAATCCCCTGAAGCGGTCTCATCACGTAACTCCAAGGAGTCCATCAACAAAAGTGACTGAGAAGCTCCGGTATCCCTTAGGATATATATGGGGACAGGAGTAGTATGCTCATTCAGAGCTACAAATCCCTCTGACACAAATGGAAGAAATTCCTCCCTCACAAAGTCAGCTGTATTAGGCTTTTTAGCCCCACAAGAAGCAGGCAATTTAGCAGATTGGTTATCTACTACAGGGGTTTCTAACCTTGTTTTCACAAAGGCATTTGGTTTGGTATCCTTTTCTTTTTCTTTCTTAGCTTTAAGGAACCAACAGTTAGTTGTAACATGACCAGATTTCTTGCAATAACTGCAAACTAGACCACTTTTGTCACTGTCAGCTTTCACACTTTGATCAGACCTGTTACTGGATTTCTGAGCACCATCACCAGATTTGTCTTTGTCTTTGGGTGAGGAATCTTGGGTATCACCGTAACCCTTTTTCTGAAATTGGGACCATTTATTGTTACTGCTAGACTGAAATTTGGACTTATGTGTGAGAACATATTCATCTGCAAATTTGGCAGCTGATTGCAAGTTCAGTGCTTGCTTCTCATTAAGGTAGGTCTTAACATCATCCTTAACACAGTTCTTGAATTCTTCAACTAACACCATCTCTTTTAGTGAGTTGAAATCATCCTTGACCTCCATAGAAGTACACCAGCGCTCAAAGCAAACCTGCTTTTCATTAGCAAATTCAACATAAGTCTGATTTTCAGATTTCTTCAGACCTCTGAATTTCTGTCGGTAAGCCTCTGGAACCAACTCATAAGCTCTCAAAATAACCTTTTTGACAACCTCATAATCAGAGGAATCATCTGCAGACAAAGCCGAATAGGCTTGTTGAGCTTTACCCTTGAGGACAGTTTGCAACATCAGAGGCCAGTGTTCCTTTGGCCACTGGCAACTCTTTGCTACCTTTTCAAAACATTGGAAATAGTTGTCAACATCCTTTTCCGAAAATGGAGGCACCAGTTTTACCTCCTGGCTAGCCCGAAATTTATTTTCAGTTGCAATTTTTATTTTTAGTTGCTCCATTTGGAGTCTTTCTTCTCTATCGAATTTCTCTAATTCAAAATCTCTCTGTCTTGCAAATTTTTCTAACTCAAATTCTCTTTGTTTTTCTTCTCTTGCTAATTTTTCTAACTCAAACTGCCTTTGTTTTTCTTTTTCTTCCTTCTCAAATTTTCTTTCTTTTTCTTTTTCCTCCCTTTCTTTTTCTCTTTCTTCCCTTTCTTTCTCTTTTTCCTCCCTTTCTTTTTCTCTTTCCTCCCTTTCAATCTCTAGCATTTTTAATTTAAGTTCCATTTCTATATTTGGATTTTCCACTGGAAACTGTTCCAGATCTCCTGGTGCAAACACATTTTCATCAATGTAATATTCAACTATCTCTCTAGCCAGTCTTGCTTTTCGCATGGCTGGTTTTACCTCTGTCAGCTCCAACTGTCTGCAAATTTCTAGCAGTTCTGTCTTTTTAAAAGACTTCAAAACCCCTACGGTTGGTGATGCCAAGAAATCATCCATTGCTGTTGTCAATATATATCTAGGAAAATTCACAAAAACAATTTCACAATTTGGAATGTTAGATTTTCAATAAATTACTCACACAATGGTCTATCCCGGACGTTGAGCCCCCAATTTGTTATGGCCCCAATTTGTTATTACATTTATAACACAACAGCAACAGCAAGGGATGACAAACACAGTTTTAACAACTAAAACACATTTAATCATTAACAAAGACAAAGACTAATAACAACCTACAACTAAAGACCAAGATTGATAAATAAGAAAAAAAAAGAAATAATTACAGTCCCTTTTTGGTGGGGTGGCTTGGTGATGTCCTGGATGAAGAAAATGCTCAAACACAGGCAAAGAAATCCACAAAAGAAACATCACAGGTCTTGAACAGAATGACAGGTCTGGTCATCTTCTTGCAATTTCTCCTATTACCTTACTGTCTCAATTCTTTTCCTTATATACTCTTTTGCAGACCCCACCCACATTTAGACCTCTTTTTTTTAATTTTCGGGGACTTGCCCCAGACATGTCTGGAAACATGTCCAAACATGACTCCAGTCTGAGCTTAACAAAAAAAAGGTAAATACTGCCATCTAGTGGCCTATATTCACATTACACATGTATGTAAATCCCAGTTAAATCAGCCTCATTCATAAGTAATGCCTGTAATGGAAAAGCTGGTGCATCTTGGGGGCCATTTTAAGCCACAGAGATTACTTAGCCTGTCTGTCATTTTTGCGGCCCCCTGAAATCGCTCTTATCATTATTTAAGCCTGGCCGTGTATTGTCGAGGTTGCGATGCCATACAGAGTGTGGCGAATACCTGGAAGCGCGATTAATATGGTCGCAAACCATTCATTGTCCCCCTAACGCCTCCTTCAATTATCCGCATGGAGGTCATTTGTTCTTTGAGCTCCTTGCCTTTGACTGAATTGTCCAGGCTGCTCTCTGCAAATTTTAACCCTGATTAGCCGGATCAGTTGGAATTAGAGGGACCTGTGACAACCCAAACACTGCGCGAGCGGATCCTCTTTCAGGCATCCCTGAGAAAGCCTGGCATTTACCTGTGATCACTGGAGACGGGCTGGTGGTTATTCAGTTCTACCACACACACAGTGTTTGTCTAGTCTCTACCGCCTTGCCTCCTTCAAAAAAGTCCTCAAATCACTAAACTTATTCTTCCCTTTCTTCACAAGAGTTAAGTTCCAGTTTTACAATGAGAAGACCCTTTGAAAAGTGATTTCTGAAGCAGTTTATTGGCTAACAGTAACATTTTCCTTGGCATTCTGTGGATTTGCACAGCCTACGTACTTAGCACTGTATTTATTTGGGAACAGTAATTTCTGCATTTTTGGCTGTCTAGCCTGCCTGTTGGGGTTTGTCGTTGATGAGCAGCGTTTTATTGAAATGGTACCAAGGCTGCTCTCCAGTGTCTGTGTTTAGGGTTATTGTTCCCATAGAGTCTAACATGGAGGAGTTGCTTTCATGGTTTGACAATTCATTTTCACTGTCTGTTTTCATTTTGGATCCAGTAACTGTCACAACACCTAAAATTATGACACAATTCAAATAGTTGACTCATTGTAAAAACAAAAAAAAATAACAGAATAATGATATATTTTCTTAATCAAGATAATAGACTCATTTAACCTGATTTTGTTTATTATTGTATCCCATGGGTCTATGGACAGTTGGCATAACACATCTTTCTAAATCAATGATTAATGCGTCAAGTCTCGTCTGAGTAGATGATACATTGACGTTAACTCAGCCAAAAAAATAAATAAACAAAAATCAGCACGCCAATTTAAATGACTCAGATGCCTTGGGGCCGTAGCTACAGGCTGTGCTATTTTTCTATTTGATCAGCTGTTGAAAGCAGAGGGGATGTAGTTTATGAGAAGTGCATTCCGTGATACGGCTGGGACAGAGTCACGTACTGTGCATGTTTGGACTACGACTCTGCCCGGCTGCGGATTCTGGATGCTAAGTGATCAAAGCCGGCATTGCACGCCGGTAAGCGGTGACAGCAGTGACAACAGCCTGTTCGCTGCTCTGTCTGTTCTGATTAGCGCAGGTGAGAGGTGTCTGGCTCTTAATTGACACACCTGTGATGCATTCTGCAATGCCAATCAAGAAGTGGAACGCTTACAGCAATCCTTCTTCAGTGCTCCTCTAGTTGAGCTCTGCATGTGCGTGTGTGCGCATGAGCACGTATATGTGCTCATATATAGATGTGTTTGTGTACTTCTGGATGCACAGTTGTGTATGTGTGTGTACTGCGTTCATTTTTGTTTGTTTGTCTCTGTTGGTAATATCGGCAGTGCTGCTGCACCGTATTGTAATATTACATTGAAACAAAAGTATAATGTAAATGATCCCTCAAAAGTGGCATTTACTCATAATATGTTCCGTTGACTATAAAAAAATAAACTTAATAGACTAAAAAAAGTTTGGCAAACAGTTGCAAAGCATTTTTCAGTTTGTTCAACTTCAAGGTCCAAGTTCTTTCAAAAAATGAGTTCATGCTACTTCTGAGTCTTGAAGTTGAGCCAACTCAAAAATGGTTTACAGCTGCTTGCCTTACTTTTTGAAGTTTAGTCAACATTTTATTTTTTACAGTGTAGGGGGAGGTAATCTACAGCACATTAGTCGACAAACTGCTGCTTGCCTCTGATACTATCTGGTTTGGCAATTTCTGCATTCGATTCATAGCTTTTAAGCTTTTCAAAATGCAGTTTTTTTTACCATTGTTTTTGTTCTACAAGTGAAATTGGTATTTTGTCCCTCTACTGTAATTTTTCTATTATATTTTGCATATACACAGTATTTTTGTTTGTTTTTTTTTCCAATAGGAAGGCTAATAAATGCCTTAAAGAGAACATCTGTAAATAAAAAGGAAGCAATTCAGCAGGAGGAGCAATGAATAATTGAGTTACATTTCTATTACCAGACTGATTAAGATCATGAGCAATGCAACTCCTTTTCAGGGACATGAGAAGAGTACTGGCTGCGAAAGTGATCTGTTTTCAAAGGCCCAAGACGCCTGATCCAGACCCATTGTCAGTGACCTGTCACACCTGTGTAGCTTCACACAAAATCCTCTATTTGGACAGGTGATCTCATTCCTGCCGACTTGAATGGCCAAACTGGGAATAATTCAGTGGCTGCAATGCAACAATTTGAACCAAAATGGATTCGCAATTGCACTATAATGCCATCATCATTCAAACCCCTTTGCGCAGATATAGACGCCGGTGTCCGCAAATCCTGAAATTTAATTCCTAAATAATTCTGGAATTGAATTTCCAAATATCTTGCTTCACTGGAGTAATTTTCCAGAGTCTGTGTGACACAAATACTGAGTTATAAAGCCTAAATAGGCTCATGCATAAGAAAGAAAAAGTGGCATTATTTGTATTCTGTATAAAGGGTTTAAAATGGCCAATTGCATGCAACGTTTTAAATTTTTTAATGCCACCTGATTTTATCTGTTGTTTTGGCCTCACCCTGTAGGTCATTAATAAAATTTTTCTTCAAAAAAATCTGTATCTTTCTTTCACGAAGCTTTTATATTTAATTATTTATTTTTTACCCCTCAACAATCTGCACGAATACACAATTCTGCCCTTCTCAGACATTTGCTGATTTCTTCACTACTTTACTAAGTGGAACACAAGAGGAAACCTCATTGTAATATACAGTAAATGAGCCTCTAAATTAATTTTGAGTGTGTAGTTTAATTAGTGTGGTGTGTTTCTGCTGTAAACTCCGCTTGTTTGTTTTTTCGCCTCATTAAAAAGATAGCATCGGCTGTGTTTACGGCCTCTATCGCTCTGGATTGACGGGCTGTTTGCACACAGCTCTTTCTCTCCTGGCTTGTTGTCATCGCTGCGTTTGTGCTCTCTCTCCCTGACTGGGTCTGCGCGGGCTTCACCCTGGTGGCTCCCTGTCATTAAGATCCTAAATCTCTCCAGGCAATAAAGTCAAATTAGTTTGCCTTTCTAATTATCCTAATACTGCCTCCCATATGATTGTTTTCCGCTATGAAGTCCCTCTAATCCACACACCGAAATAAAGCTCAGATTGTTCTCCCAATAATCTGCAATCTCTGGGCTCCCAAGTCTTTTCGATATGGTGGAGCGAGCCAGTGGCTTGGCCTCCTTCTGTTATTAACACACTGCATGCAGTGCTCCATGAGTAAAGTGAGATGGATTTTACGCACTCATCGTGAACTTTATTAGGGACACCTGTACACCTGCTTCATTCATGCCATTATCCGAACAGCCATTCATGAAGTAACAATTCATAGCATAACGCCATGCATATGAAGGTCAGGAGATTCAGTTTATGTTCATCTGGAACATCCAAACAGGAAAAAAAATTATCTACAATATATATAGAATATGAAAATGTGAAAATATGAAATATGAAAAACAGTGGTTATAGTCAGATTATTGGTACCAGCCAAACTGATTTGAATTTGAATACCAGCCAAACTGATTTGAACTGACCTCTGAATTTACTTCATCTCCTGGGATTTTCACGGATAACAGAATTTAGAGTCAAAAAAAAAGAAAAAAAAATCCAGTGAGCAGCAGTTCTGCAGATGGAAGCACATTTCTGAAGACTTGTTTGGGCTGATAGAAAGACTAAGGTGAGGCAGATAAACGTAATGTGCTACTGTAGTGAGCAAAAATGCATCTCAGAATGCACAACATACTAAACCTTGAAGCAGATGGGCTGCACTAGCTGAAGACCAAATCAGATTCCCGTCCTGTCTGCCGAGAACAGAAATCTGAGGCTGCAGTCAGCACAGGCTCACCAAAACCGGGCAGTTGAAGGTAGAAGAAATGTATCCAGATCTGCCAAATCCGGTCTGATGTGTCACCAGCGTGAATCCATGGACCCAACCTGTTTTCTATCCGGTGCTGGCTGGTTTTGGTGGCTTGGTGATGTAGGGAATGTTTTCTTGGCTCCTTAAGATCGATCAATCATTGCCTAAATGCAACAAACTGAGTACTGTGGCTGACCATGTTCATCCCTAAATGCAAACAATTTACACTTCTGATGGCTACGCTCAGTACGACCGTGCGGGACGCCGCAAGGCAAAAATCACCTCAGACTGCATTCATGAACCTGACCACCAATTCAGTGTTCTACAGTCCCCTCCCCATCCACCAGATCTGTATCAAATAGAGCACCTTAGGGACCGTAAACGTTAAATGATTTTTCATAAATTATAAATCTCAATATATTTGCAATAAATGTGCGAAAAAATACTTCTCGTCATTTGTAATACTTTTTACTGCTGTTCTCAAAATCTCAATAAATCTCAGTTGATTCAATTATGGATAGGCGTTTTCAATTCAGTTTACTGTGCGTATCTGTTCTGATGCTAAGACATCTGAGTGCATTCTGTTGTCGGTTTTAGAGACTGTTTCACTATGCGTTGATCAAAAAAAATCCCAAAACAAACTAATGTCTTAACTTGTCCCATGTGTGCTTTAAAAGGGCATGTGCCCCACTCACTCCTTTCACAGAGAACTGGCTGATAGATTCATATTTTCACCTGCGTAGGCTTTATGCGCTCTTCTTCTCGTGTCACTCATTTTTGCACTGTTTCCATATAACCTGATACTTTTTGAGGGAAGTGCGCTGACAGTGGGGTATAGAAGCGACCGTCCTGAGTGCTAATCGAGTCTGTAGAATGATGAATCGGTGTGAATATTTGTTCAGAAATTCTATCTTGGCTCCCTGATTGCATTTATACCTCTCAGTTGATTGAGGGGTTTCTTTGAAGCGTCCCCCTCCCCTCCCACCACACCCCGTCCCCAGCACCACTCAGCTTGTGGTCATGTGACCATGATGAGAGGGCGGGCTCTCGGAGGGACGAGACAGGTAAGGGGTGCAGTGCTTCACACCTGGCTTCGGTCAGAGCGCTCTCCTTCACCTACAGGCCATCTCTCCGAGGACTCACAACCTGCATCTCTGAACTCATGGATTTATGCTCTCTCTACGGCAAATCTTACAAACCGCTGTGCCACAGTGCTGTTTTTTGAAAGAATTTCTTTTCGTTTTGTTTAAACGGGCACACATTGCATTAGGCTACATGCTTTTTGTTCTCTTATTTTTAATTAGCTGCAGCAATAAGACCCTACCTCTTCAGCTGACACCACCTGCAACACTTTTTTTTCTTCTCTCAGTTCGCAGGCTGCTATATTTGATCCGGCTCCTGTATTGCGTTACACCCGCTCAATATCAGTGTCTAATCTGCATTTACAATTTGTACGCTCACCATCCAGGGCCCATTGTTGTTGGTGACTGAGCGTGCCGTTACGTTACTGTCCTACCTCCGCACGGAATTCGAACGCGTGGGATAAGGCCCTGGGATCCGAGTGGAGATGTTCAGCCCGGATCAGCTGGTGTCGGCCCTGTCTCCCGTCATCTTCCCATCCTCCGTGGCGCACCTCTACTCGGCCTTTCCAGCGAGGCTAGGCGTGCCGCAGCTCTCCAGCCTCTTCATCCCCGGGCCGCTGCTCAGCTACGAGGTTTTCCAAAGCTACCAGCTGCAGCCCGAACCCTGCAAACAGGCCCTGCTTCTGGCCACCCAGGCGGCCGGACTGGTGGGAATCCCAGAGTATACAGGTGAGAGAAGGGGCCACCGTATTTCAGGCTGGGAGAAACTAAATAAAGCAGTTTGACTAACTTGAAGCACTTCATCATGCAGGCTGTTTGCGTAGCAAACATGTCCCTTGAAGGTGTAAAAACACTTAAATGTGCTTAGAATGTGTTCTGAAGTGCGCATTCTGTGCTGAGGTGATCACCCACATGGAAAGAATATATATGAACATATATGCGCATACTATATGCAACCTTTATGCTGCATATATGCGCATATATGCTGCATATATGCGCATATATGCGCATATAGGCCAAATTCAGGTACACGTATGTGCTTATAGTGGGCATATAGGTCTCCTATATAGCTCATATACCCAGTGGCAGGTTCTGTTTGTCATACTTATTGTATAGCTGATATCTCACTTTGCAACTGTCATACATGATGCCTAGCTCATATTTTTATTTTCAAGGTAATATTTGCATATTAGTCCCATTCAGAAATAACAAGAATTTCACGCAATAACTTATTAATTGCATGCGAACATGTGAAATTCGCATCACATTTGATCCTAAATAACGTACATGTTTACATGTGACAACGACATGTTATGTATAAACCAGTCATTATTAACTACGGAAAGTGAGAGGAGACAAAAAGCTATGATATCAACACAAATATCTAGTACTATTTGTTACATTTTTTTCCTTAAACATTAACAATAACAAGGTCATCAATTCTTTCTTGACCATACTTATTTCCATTCTATGAAGATTGAGTTGTGTATTGTGGAAGAGAAGGAAATGTATTAAAAACAAAATGGTTTGATGATGTTTATTTCATCAATTAAGCATTTTTTCAAGATTAAGTCACTGCCAGATTCAACGCATTAGATAGAATTGGATTCACATCATCACAGCTCATACACATTCACTGAAAGATAATACACTACACTGTCAGATCCACCATACGCAAGGTTTTCTATCTTGTCTGTAATGCAGTTTCTGGATGAATATGGCTCAGGGGTCCTTAGTCAAAATGTAGCAAAATAAAACAAAAATAACAAAATAAAAGTACACAGAAGAACATGCATTGAAGCAGGCATACCTTTCTAAAGTCATTTTCATCCTCACATCTATTTGAGCATTTCACTGTGGTTGATGACAGTTTTAATGAACAGACACTTGTCTTTTATTTGAGATGCTTTTTTAGCAACTAAAGGTCCCAGACTTTTTCCTACAGGGATAAAATAACAAGGATTCTTAAATTCCAGCACGACAAGAACCTATATAAACATATAGGTTTTAATCCCCGCCTTGTATCAACCAGCAGTGGTCAGCAGCTCTTTTCAGAAATAGCACGCAATTGGCCAATGCACTACAGGGATGCAAATTGCGAAGGGCCCGCTGGGAAGGGTTATGTAGATTCGAGTTCCCTTTGGCGTGTCCTGTTGGCTAGAATGGCGCTCATAAATAAAATTCTGACCCATGTACCTCTGTCTGTTTTTTACACTCGTTCCAGATTTGCAAAGTTTTGCCCTGCTAATATTTAAAAAGCACTGGCTAATGGTTGCGAGCTGTGTACACTCTCCAGAATAGTCAACAGTGAATAAGCCAAAGAACTTGTACATAGTTCCCTAATTGAACGTCCCAAATTCAGGTGGCTTTGGAAATGCCGGATAAAAAAAGAGAAAAAAGCGTTGAAATGTGAATTGGCCATTTTCATATATTATAGATACATATATGTTCATATAGGTACATATATGTACCTATAATATATGAAAAAAGCCAATTTTATGTATGTCGCATATTTGCGAAACCTATATCTGGCCCTATATTAAAACCTATTTGTTTATATAGGCTCTGTCCGTGTGGGCAGGCCGCGTTTCCCAGAAGTGTTGTTGCTAATTAAGTTAACAACTTACATAGTTCGTCCACTCACAGTCAGTGGTTTGAACTATGTAAGTTAGCATCTGTGCCTTTGGTAAACGCTCCCCAGAACTGGTAATTTGAAGCAAAAGTACACTGTATAACAGAGGGAGAAAGAGAGGAGGTGGGAGAGGAAGCGAGTGAGCTTGCTTGTGTGTATGCATATGTTTGCATACACATATTTATTATGGTATCTCCATGACTAGTTGTTATCATTTATAGCCCTATAACACAAAGTCAAAATATTATTCGACAATTGTATCTACAGCTGTGTCCAGAGTCACTGGAATGGAAGAGTTAACTGGGCTTTAGACTCCTTCGCCACTTAACAACGATGATGATAATGTTCACGATATACAGTACCAGCTAACTTATGAGTACTAATTGATTGCCGCTGCAATTTTGCGCCGTGTGTTAATAGGGCTTAATGAACGCATTGCTAATTATCCAATGTGGAGCAATTAGAGCTTTGTCACTTGCCTGTATCTCCCTGATTGCCGGTGGCTGTGCGGTCACGCTGTGATTTCCAGACGAGCTGCGGCCAGTGAAGCAGAGGCGGGCTCGGGCCAACTACAGCAGCTGGCAGCTGGAGGAGCTGGAGAAGGCCTTCGAGGGCACACACTACCCCGACATCTTCATGAGGGAGGCGCTGGCCCTCCGGCTCGACCTCATCGAGGCCCGAGTGCAGGTACGACCGTCCTCGTCAACTTGTGGCCTGTCAGTCGCGAGTGTCACATTGTTTTACCAATATAGTGGAGGTAGTCTTAAATTAACAGCTGGAGGGTTTATTGGTGATCTGAAGCATCCATCACAAATGTCAAAACCATCAACAGTTTAACACACGGCTTCCTTCTTTATGCAACACTGCAGCGATCAAATGTAAAGGGTTTTATTCTCTTTGCTGAAAAAATAAACTACGAGGTTCACTTCTATGTTTATTTTGAGCGCATCCTGTATGATCTATTGATAGTCTCATGATTATTTAATTATGGTGAAGAAAGCAAAAATTAGCAACAAATATCCATAAAAGAAGGACGTTGATTGAAATGCAATTTTGCGTCAAAATGAAACATTTTTCCTCCTGTCACGTCATTGAGGAAAACTGGCCACACCTGATGATGTTAAGTGTTTGCGGAGTTTACGTTCTGTTAATTTAACTGAATTATTGTAAACAGGTCAAGACCAACCATTATTTTTGAGGGATATTCTGCACTTCACCAATTTTTAGCTCAGCAGCCAACACTGATACTGTATATAAAACCCCGAATCAGAACAATTTTGGATAGTTTGTTAAATTAAAATTAAATTTGAAAGCAGTGATTTGTAAATTATTATTGACCAGAATTACATTGAAAACAATACTATAGCAAATTATTTGATGTTTCACCACATGAATTTTATTGACTTTTCAAACATGACAATTATTTATTCACATTTTGATTTTTGCCACACGTTCAAATGAAAAATTGGGACAGTAATTTATTTACCACTTTTGTAATGTTGCCATTCCTTTTTAAAAGCACCTTGTCAACATTTTGACACCAAAGACACTAGTGTCTCAGATGTAATTTTGTTCTATTCTTCCCGCAAACAAGTCTTGAGCTATGCTGTAAAACAGTACAGGCATTTTGTTGTTGCATTTTCCCCTTTCAAAATACATTACACATCCCCTATTTCAAACAAGTTGGGAGTTTACTGCCAGGCCATTCCAACAACCTCACCCTTTCATTCACTGCCATGCTTTTGTTTTGAGTGCAGAATGCGGTTTGCATTGCCTTGTTGAAATATGCTTGGGTCTCCCCGGGAAAGATGTCATCCTGAAGGCAGCAATATGTTGCCTCAAAATCTCGGTGTAAATTTCAACAGCAATAGTTCCCTCGCAGAAGTGCAAGATACCTTTACTGGAAGTATGGACACAATCCCATACCATAATAGAGCGTGGCTTTTGGATTTGTAACTTGTAACAGTCTGGATGGCCTTATTCTTTGTTGGGTTGAAGCACACACCATCTACAACGTATTTATTCCAAAAAAAGACCATACGCATTGTTTAGTCTGACCGCAGGACGCATTTCTATGGTGCGATTGTGTTATGGTCCGTCACAGATGCCTCCAAATCCAGAGAACTTGATGGTATTTCTGGACACCGTTAACACAAAGCTTCCTTTTTACATATGAAAGTTTTAGCAGCCATTTGTGGATGCCTCTATGCATTGTAGAACTTTAAAGGCTTGCCAAAGTAATCCTGAGCCCATGCCAGTGTTTTATTCATAGATAAATGATGGTCCTTGATGCAGAGCTGGTTGAGTGATTGGAGATCACGAAAATGCGACTTTGGTTTGCATGCTTGCCCTTTATGCACAGAAATTCCTCTAGATTCTTTGAATCTTTTTATTATGTTATGTTATTATGTGGGTAAAATATCCAAATATCTTCCTATCTTCTATTGAGGAACATTGTTTTTAAACCTTTGAAAGATTTACTAATGCATTTGTGTCCAAATTGAAAATCAGCAGGCCTTTCCTGGATGCCGCTTTTGTATTAAATCATGATAAGAATCATCCACTGACATCAACTGTTTGAAATGACATCATTGTTCATTTTTTTTTTTTTTTTTTTTACCTGATTACTGGTCCTAAATTGTCCCCAAGCCAACTATTTTTTAAAGGGGCTGCAGAACTGAAAGTCAGGAATGGCTGTATATCTACAAATAAATTGAGGTTAACCAGATCAAACATTAAATATATTGTCTTTAAACTGTTTGTAACAAAATTAAACTCAAATTAAATTCAGAATATGTGTGTGTGTTGCGCGTGTGCGAGTGCATGTGTGTGTGAGTATGTGAGGTGAGTTGCAAACAGTTGAAAAATGGCTAAGCGCAGGTTGCATAATTTCTAAACAAAACTGAAAGCAAACGTCAAGAGCTTTCAGAGCTGGGGAGTTAAATAGTATGTATACAGAATAGGACTGTGGCTTCAGCCATTTACTTTCTGTTTTCCACATTGGCGTTGCTGAAGATAAAAAAGTAAATGCTAATTTCCAAATGCTAATATAAAAAACAGATTATATAGTCTTGACAGAGCCCTGATGTCAACATCATTGTGGCTGTCTGCGATTGGAGAGACAGACGCAAGTGTAGCAGTCAGCCTGCGGAAGAACGGTATCTTTTTCCACTCTACCTGGAACTAGCAAAAGGACAATCATCTTATAAAACTATAGCACAACAGGACAGTGTCCTTAATGTTTAGGCAAGGCGGAGTCACGCCAAATATGGGTTTAATTTAATTTTGAGCAGTATGTAAACTTATACCCAACAACTCAAAAGCTCATGTTTAATTGCAAATTTAATTTAGTAAAATATGGAAAAAGAACCATAAACACTTTTTGTCTTGCATCAATCAGAATCCACATTTTGGCCTAATAACTACAGAGCATATTTATGGCATTTTTTTTTTTTTTAACTTTAAGGACAGTCATATGAATTTGAAACATCAACCCCAACTCTACTGTGAAAGTTATCGAGTATGGAAGTATAAAACCAGAATGGAATTAGTCTTGTTTCGTTCATGTCTTTTTTTCTTTTGTTAACACTACTGTCTTGGATTGGATGTATTGTATCGACACCCTGTCTGCACCGTTTATTCTCTCATTTTTGAAGAACGTTCTGTACTTCCTGACGATGGCATTAATGTTTTGCCGAAATAAAGAAATAACTAAATGAAAGCCTTGTCTTTCTTCTGAGTTATTTTTGTGCTTTATAATGTGAACCTCTGTCCAAATTATTATGGAGGTATAATGGTGGGCTGATGGATGCTCCATTTTATTAGTGAAATGAGTCTGTCTGAGATAACAAAATCTCTGTGCCCCAACGCAGTGGATGTCTCAGGGTTAAATTATCATTAACAGAGTCTTTTCAGAGTAGGATGAAATGACTCTGTAATATTTCATTTAACTCTCAACGCTGTGTTGTGCAGGTGTGGTTCCAGAACCGCAGGGCAAAGATGCGACGGCAGCTGAAATTGCAGGGTCGGAGTTTGGAGAGGACGGCAGAAGAGGGCGGTCAGGAGGTGCTTGTCATATCACGTCATGCAGGACAGGAACCCGAGAGCTCGGACAGCGACCACTGGGAGGGGAGGGCAGAAAAAGCGAACCCCAGACTTGATATCAGACCCCCAGTCTCTCCCACAGTTCTGACTGGCCATGCCCAATGCAAGGTGATCCGTCGTCGGGAGGTGGAGAGGGCACAGGGCCCTGGTACGGATGACTACCGCTCCTTTAGCATTGCTAAGCTTCGGGCCAAAGCCAGGGAGCATGAGGCTGAGATCCACAGCACTGCAGCCAAGTCCAGACTGCAGCCAGGAGAGACGGAGAGCGACTGATGCAATCCTCTCCTTCGCACCTTTTTTATTCCACAACTATGTATCATATCTACTTGTTAACAGTTACAGTCTCCTGGGAACCTCAATATTTTGCAGGCTGTTCATTACCAATCAGCCAAATTTCATAGATGTTTGTTGAACTGGGCTCTCAAGCTTGATTAACCTCTAAAATCCAAGGGGTAAATTGATGAAATTCCTCCTGTTTCACGTCTCAAAGCTTTTGTAAAGTTGAGAACGGCACCTTTATGACCACAAACTGTCATTTTTCTTTTCAGTCCAGTTTTCAATGCTTATCCTCATCAACTTCTGTATAGAAAATGTAAAAAAAATCAAAAATGAAGAATCACATTCAAATCTTTGAGATTTTTTGTGGTTGAGCAAAAGCAGGTCTGGAGGAAATCACACCGCTTCTGAATACATACATGTCCTAAAAATATTTCAGGTAAAAGTATGTTGAAATTTTTAAAGTTTCAAATTTTGGAACAGTTTTCCTCAAGCAGTTTTTCCTGCTTCTTTTTCTGTTTTATATTACGGAGAGCCCAGCATCTCAAACACTGTGGAGGGTAGAACATTGTTCAATGCTTTTTTAGAACTAGGGAAGTACACCCTTATGGCAACACAGTTACCGTATTGTTCCGAATATAAGACGATCCTGGATATAAGACGACCCCCCCTTTCTCAAGACTGATTTTTGGAAATATTAGGACTTTGATGACAAAATCTTGTTTTAATCACAAAAGAATAATAATCACAACTTTATGTGATAATACTGATAAAACATATCGATAAAAAACCGATATAAAACAAGGCAGGGTGCTGTTTGGCCCCATCCATTTCTGTGACCTTATATTGACTACAGACTGTAAAATACACCGAGAGAGTTGCTGATTTTGACTGTTATAACCCTAATCCCCGAAAATAAGATGACCCCACTTTTTCAAAGAGGATTTCCTGGGAAAAAACATTGTCTTATATTCAGAATAATACGGTCGTATAAACCAAAGTCGAGTATCTGATATTCAATGTCAACTATGTATGTCCATTAAATGGTTGAAAAAAATAAAAAATAAAAAAAAGGATGGCCATTCCCAATCGGGTTTTGAAATTTTTCCCTGATGTGGTACAGCTTGATGGATAAAATGACACTTCTTTTGGGGTTCCTGTATATACTGACTTTTTGTAATAAAATGTAGTATCAATATTTTTAACTTAAGAGATTGGGTATGATGTTTCTGCTCAGGCCAGCCCCTTTTAGTCTGGTTACCACAGTGTGGATGTGATGAATCATAATTTTATTACCTCCGCCAACGAAGTTGGGGTGGAGGTTATTTTTCCGCCCCTGTTTGTTTGTCAGTTTTACTGTTTGTCTGTTTGCGAACAACATAACTCAAAAAGTAATGCACAGATTTGTCTGTGATTTTGTGGGTGGATTGCAATTACATCACGAATGGACCCTATTGATTTTGACCACACTCTGTGAAACAATATGGCCGCCATGGCAGCCATCTTGAAATCCTATCACACGCGATAACTCAACTTTGCTCCCACTCATGCACATTTGGATTGTGCTGCCTTGATGGAGGTTTGCACTCTACAAGGGCCTCTAGTTTTGAAAATGTGCTGCATCCCTAAGCTCTAGTAAAGTGATCGTGTGATAGATGATATATTTACAGATAGCTAAATAAGCAAATTTTTACAGATCCCTCAAATATTTACAGTTAGATACCATTTTTAAATGTCTTAATATCCTGCAATGCACTGGATTCCAAATGAGCCCCCTCATAATAAACAATTAGATTGGTAAAAATAAAATACATGGCAAAGTAATGTGTATTTCAAATGGGAAATCAAACACCTTACGGCATCTATTCAGCTAACACAGAACCTGCTCTCATTGTGTTCCCTGGAGGATTCCACGGTCCATCGATGTACCATGTTTTCAGAAAAAAACAAACAAACTCATATTCAACACGGATTTCTGTGAGATCAGCTTAGAGTGATTTGATTGTATGACACGTGAAGAAAATGACTGACACTGTGGTAAACATGTGCCAACGCAAATGGTAAGACACTTGCGCTACCACAGCTATGAAGAGATGGGCTTAAGTTCCTCTATGTCAAGCAAACACAGCAAAGAAGCCCTGGGCCTTCATGAAAACTAACAGTTATGTTCAGTGACGCTTTTAGTTACAACCCCAATTCAGAAATAGTTAGGATTAAGAGTAAATCGCGAATAAAATCGAAATGCAAAGACTTTCAGATCACACGAGCCAATAAGTTATTTACAATAGAACATGGATAACATTTCAAATGTTGAAACTGAGACATTTTGCATTTTTATCCACAAAATGAGCTTATTTCAAATTTCCTGGCTGCAACAGGTCTCAAAAAAGTTGGGACACAGGAAAAAAAGGGCTGAAAAAGCAAATAACATATAAGAGAATCAGCGGAAAGAATATTTAGCAAGTTATTACATTAACTGGCATCAGGTCTGTAACATGATTGGCAATAAAAGGGATGTCTGAGAGCGGCTGAGACTCTCAGAAGTAAAGATGGCCAGAGGCTCCCCAACCAGTGAAGGCTTGCGTAAAAAAAATTTAAAAACATTGTTCCTCGCATCAAATTGCAAAGGCTTTAAGGTCTCATCATCAACACTGCATAACATCATCAAAAGATTCAGAGAAACTGTATAAATCTCTGTGTGCAGTGGACAAGGCCAAAGACCTTTACTGGATGCCTGTGATCTTCGGACCCTCAGACACCACTGCATCACTCACCGGCATGATTCTGTCATTGACATTACTAAATGGGCCCAGGAATACTTCAAGAAAACACAGTCTGTAAACACAGTCCGCCGTGCCATCCTCAGATGCCACCTAAAACTCTATCATGCAAAAAGGATTCCATTGTTGAGCATGATCCAGAAGCGCCGCTGTGTTCTCTGCGCCAAGTCTCATTTAAAATAGACTGTAGCAAAGTGGCAAAGTGTCCTGTGGTCAGACGAGTCCAAATTTGACATTCTTGTTGGAAATCATGGGCGTTGTGTCCTCCAGGCTAAAGAGGAGAAAGATCACCCCTCCTGTTATCAGCTTTCAGTTCAAAAGCCAGCATCTCTGATGGTATGGGGAGGCATTAGTGCATATGGTGTGGGACACTTGCATGTTTTAAAAAGCAATATGAATGTTTAAAGGTTTATAAAGGATTTAGAGTAACATATGCTCCGATCCAGGTGACATCTATTCCAGGGAATGCCATGTATATTTCAGCAGGACAATGCAAAACCATAGACTGCTGCTATTACAACAGCATGGTTTCATAGTAGAAGAGTCCATGTGCTGAACTGTTCTGCCTGCAGTCCCGATCTTTCACCGATTGAGAACATTTGGCGCATAATTAAATGAAAAGTCCGTCAAACTCTCCAGCGACTGGAAGCCTGTATCAAACAAGAGTGGGATCAAATTCCAATGGCTAAACTCAAGAAACTTGTCTCCTAAATGCCCAGATGCCTCTACTCTGTGTTAAAAAGAAGAGGGGATGCTACACCATGGAAAACAGGCCCCTGTCCCAACTTTTTTGAGACCTGTAGCAACCATCAAATTTGAAACGAGCTCATTTTGTGGATAAAATTGTAAAATTTCTCAGTTCCAACATTTGCTATGTCTTCTCTGTACTGTTGTGAATAAAACACTGGCTGGTGTGATTTGAAAGTCATTGCGTTTTGATTTTATTCACAATTTACGCTTTGTCCCAACTATTTCGGAATTGGGGTTGTACAACAAGTAAACCAATGAAGATCTAAGATGAAGAGGAGTACATTTACACAATATGGAAAGTTAAGGCGTAATCTTCAGCATGATTTGCTTTGCATCAGCCAGTTAACTTCAGAAAATCATAAAATATAGATAGCCAATAAATAATACATACAAATGGGTTTTCTTTCTTTAAGCCGAATTGTTCACAATTTTTTGAAACCAAGTTCTGAGGATTATTTTGTTTTTGGATTATTTAACAGGGCATGTAATAGGGAGAAGCAGCAACCTGCAATAATTATAGGTGAGTAAACACCACTGTTAAAATGTTTTTTTTTTTTTTGGTTTTCTTTTTGTAAAGGCTGTAACTTGATATTTTGACTAGAAAAAAATGACTTGATATCAAGAATGGATGTCTCCAAATGACTCAGAATGATAATATTGACATGTTTTGCTTATTGTATCTTGAAAAATTATTCAATTGATTGACTTGTGTAAATCCCACTGTTGGTTAATTTTTTGGAGTTTTAAAGGTTCCATAACTTAGCCCCTGTTTACACGTACACGGTCATTTTGACAAAGGGAGAAATCTCCCTACGTTTGTGCCCTACATTTACATGCAAACGGAGAATTCCCCTCTGAAAAGGATTCTTTCTAAAAACTCCGGCCAGAGTGGAGATTTTGGAAAACATCAGTTGCAAGTTTGCATGTAAACTGAGAAAAACTGAGTTTTAGGCAGCCGATGTCTCAGAATGCGCCAGAACTTGCACCTGCGCCAAAAGTGCGACATATGTTTACATTTTCATTTGGCTGTGGCGATAATGGATGGCTGTGACTCGTTTCTGTTGTTGCTATTTTTGGGATTCTGATTGGCTAATGTGGGTTTGAGCTTATCGTTACTCTGTCACCTACAGGTTTGATATGCTCTTGACGGCATATATGCACGGGTACGTGTAAATTAAAACTTTTCTGAAAACTGATACATGTGCATAATATTATTTTTGAAAACAGAGATGGTGAAATGTTCATTTATGAAAATAGCCAGCCATGTGTAAACGGAGTGTTAATTAGAACCTTTCCAACAATGTAAAGTTGCCTAATTGGTACCAACTACCAGACCATTATACTGTAATCAAAAGAAATTCCAGAAGAGATGAGAAGGAGTGAAATATATCAGTCTGAGAATGCTTACAGCCATTTCTAAGGCTCTGGAACTCCAGTAAACTACAGTGAGTCATAATCTGTCTTTTTGGAATCACCCTGAAAAGTAAGTAGTAACATTGTGACCACTAGATGGCGGACATTTTCAACAACTCAAACTAGTTGTCATTCTGAGTAAACCTGACTTTGAGAATAAGCAAACCATTGGTGTAACACATTTACTTTACAGAATCCATCACCATAGTTCCCCCCCATGTAATCATGTAATGAATGTCTCAGATTTATTTGCCCCAGGACAATTTGTATACATGGATAACTTTCTGTAACATAAGCATAACTTCCAGCCCATCTGTCTCTGCAATAATTCTTCCTTAAGATTTAGTGTGAGCTCTGTCTTGCTCAAACACATGCGAACTTACATAACTGTTATGTTTATGATAGATATATACTTTGTAGAAACACAGTGGAGCTCAAATTTACAACAACCGTGCTTTTGTGTCGCCTTCTGGGAACAGCTCTCTCCTGAAAAATGATTATGTTACCGTCTTCATATATGAATTGGCTCATGCTATTTTTAACCCCTTGTCTTCTTAGCTGACCACTGGTCAGGCACTTGCTCAGAACGCAATAGTTTAATAGTTTTGCTGATGCAATGATTTACAGAGTAACCAAAGGATTTCTGTTTTCATTCAGCATAAATGATCTCTATAACCATTCCACAAATATCCATCATTTTCATGTGAATATGCTCAACTAATCAATATTGTCAATATGTATTATGCTCCTCCTCTATTTCTCTCTGTCTCTGCATACATTATTTGATGTTACTTTTCACAAGACACCAACAGTTCAATAGTTCACAAACGCCCTGAAGAATTACATTTTCATCAATGTGCAGAGAAATATTCACTCTGCGAATAAACACAAATGACAAACATCTGCCAAGGCTGTGAAACAGGGTGATTAATTTGCGGCCCTAATAACTTCGGCATACACTGTGCTTTGGTTGGCCACATATAAAAGGAGGCCGAAAAAGTAACTTTTTCCAGATGTGGCATTCAGGAGGGTGTATATCATGAGAGCAGAGGGGATCTTGTTGGGGCTTTTACCGCCGAACATGGTGAGAACAGCAGCTCCACATCGGATGCATTCTGTTCCCCTGAATCAGTGAATTTCCTGTGGGGATTAACAGAGCCGGGGGCTAGAGGCTATGCCTTTTTAAAAACATGGGCTGTGTTTGCACTGCCAAATCTCAGCCTGGAAGCTCCATTTACATCTTCTGTGAGCACATTGAGGGGGAGGTGGGAAAAAATTACTCACAGGTAGACTATTGAGTTGCGATGCCATAAGCTGTTTGCAGTTTACGCCAACAATTTAGCAAATGTTGTCAAAGGCATACTCAGAAATGAGAGGATTGGGCTTAATTTAATTAATTGGCTGACATTGTTGAAAAATATTGGTCAAGAACATTAGGATTAAACCCTGCGGCTGTCTGTTGGATGATTTATTGTTTCCAGACATCTTAGATACAAGGGCACCCCCCTCTGGTAGAGATAATACTGCAACAAACGTGAAACTGTTCTTACGTATTTTAATTTTGCTCCATACTTTATTATCCAGGTAATTCAGATCAAAACGAAAATGTTTTTCATGGAAGAACCACTCTGAATGCACTCTAGAATATGTGCCTTGTTCTTTCAAATCACACCTCACTGCGGGGAGAAATAAGATTGAAATAATGAAATAATGAGAAATAATGTTGCAAACAGAATATTCTTTCACAACCCAATGCCATGCGAAATCATGCAGAATCTCTGTCAGAAAGAGAAAATATAATTATTTTTATATAGTAAAATATCTTAATTAATCAGATTTAGCCGGGATAGTATCTACATTCAACTTCTGATGTGGGAGAGCTAGAAAATTCAGTTGATGCTGTCATAACTTATGTTTTACTTCCTAGTCAGAGACCCAATACCTCAACAAATCCTAATATAGAGAACTTACCATTAAAAGACAAGTGATTGCATTTTCCGCACACAAAAATGTAAAAAAAAAAAAAAAAAGCTTAAAATAGTCCAGAGAGGTCAAGTGTTGTTCCAGTTTTTTAGGAGGGTAAACAGCTTATATGGCGTGAGGTCAGATCCTGTCACTTGTCTTTACAGAACATTTGATGATGACAAAACACTGCTCATTGTAACAAATCCCAATTAAAAGCAGCTGGTCCATTTCAACAGAATACCCTTGGTTTTATCCAATGTCATACCCTCGTCACAAAGAGTTACCATCTGGGATTCAATCCAGAATGTTGGATTCAGGCCTGTATTCATTGAGCCTCGCAGAAGCGACAGCACTAAACTCACATCAGTTATCCCTGGCCACCTTCACCCCACATCCACTGTGTGTGAAAAAGCTTGATCTAAGATCACTGGGAAGTTCTAAAAACAGGGGCCATATCCATAAGGCCACAGTTCTGAGAAAGCCGTTCACAGTTCTTCCTACTAGTGACGAGTGTGGCACGCTTAAGTATTCAGCTTGCTTGAAAAGAAGGCAAGGAGTGAAAACTCTTGCCGTAAAACGTAATCAGGATTTATACACGAGACACAGTGTGTGAAAATGCCGTTAGGCATGCAGTGCGGGAAACAGGGTAGAGCTTAAAATTGGGACATGTTCAAACATGGGAATTTAGTGTTGATGCGTTGAGCAAGAATAATGTATTTGATTTCACTCATGAAGTATAACACTCATGAGAGAGTATCGAACTGATTGGAAAACTTCCCCAAGAGTAACTAAAGAAAGTGAGTTTTAGTATCATGGATGTAACTTTTTTCATCAAATGTGTTTATGGGACAATCAATGACGTGTTATTGCTGCAGTCTTCAAATTTATGTCATTTGCATCACTGTCTTGTGGATTGTGGGATAGTATGATTTTGACAAATAACATTATTATGCAGAAACTGCGAACCTTGGAGGAGTATAACTATTACATTGAGTTCACTGTAACACTGTGTTACAACATTCCTCTGTCTTTCACAAATTTTTGAGAAGGAACCAGGCGCACATCCCAAGAGGCTTTATGGCACTTCTGACAAGGCAGATTTATCTGCAGACGTCACGAACAGAAACAAACAACTTCAAAAGGGCACTAGCTTAGACAGGTCAGGAACCGTCCAGGTTTGGCGGGGAGTTAACAGGATCAGAGCGGTCAGATAAGGTGTGGTCAGTCCAAGGTTTAATCCGGGTAGGCAATCCAGAACTGCGGGGCATGCTGGATGGGGAGGAACTGGGAGGATTCGCCACTCTGGGAATTGCTTGTTGACAGGAAGAGAATGTCCCAAATAGTCACTTATTGCTCAGTTCAATTAAAATTTACCGCAGACAAAACAGAGTAAGACTCGGAACTTGAACAGGCTCAAAGCACAATGAAGCAAAGAGACAATCCAGAGGAGGAGAGATGCAGACTCAGGAACTTAAATACACACCACACCAGTCAATAATGAGGAGGAGAAGCGTGCACGCACGCAAAAACACAAGTGGATTGGGGAAGGCACAGGATGATAATTAAACAATTAAGAACAACACCAGAAGCTGAAACCGACAGCAGAATTGAGGAAAATATTTAAGACATGACCGGTCTTTAATGAACAATTCAGCCACAATAAATTTTCACATAAATTCCATTTACCTATTGTATCTTATGTAGGCTATTATTTAACAATAGCAAGGACTCGCACTTATTAATCCAAGACAATAATAAAGATATTGTCTGTCAGTTACGCAAAATAGGCCAATTTTATGCAAAAAGTGTCAGTGATTGTCACAATACTTGTGTGAATCCCTTTTTTGTCTCCTCCCATCCAGTAGCTTACATGTCCTTTAAATATGTTGTGTCCTTTCACAGGTCTGACGTCCTGCATGCCTCCTCCTTCAGGTGTAATGCATTCACATTTCCCATTCCCTTACCTGTTGATGGTGTATACAGAGTAAACCCCTTACTCTCAGAGTGTAAGTTGCTGTATTGTCACTTGCTATATACCTTTAGCAACCAGTCAGTTTCTTTCCAGTAAATGTTTATTGTTGTCAAAAATTATTTGTAATCTTAAATGATTGTTAAATACAAAAGTACTCATCTGAATCTCACAGATAGGAATAAGCTCCCAAGCCTTTCTCTTGGTCTCCAGGATTGGGACCATGCTCCTGATAATAATTCTTCAGTCTGTTCTTCTGCCCAATTTATTAGGAACACCTTCCAGGACTCCTGTGGTCACCGGGGTTGGTACTGCGCTCCTGCTAAACTCCGTGGTCCAGTCATCTGAGATTTCTGCAAAAAAAGACCCCACATTGCTGCGCACTTTAAGACTTGCTTGCAGGAAGAATGGGACAAAATCACTCCTGAAACACTCACGCGGCTGTCACATAGAAGAAGAATGTATTGGCAAAGTTTGATGAAAAAAAATGTGCCAATTTCTTCTCTAAGTTCATTGTGATATATGTCTTTTGCAGTGCTACTGTGTATGATATTTTGATACAAATCACTGCTTCCAGTTTTAATTTCAATTCAGCGCACTATACCAACCTTTTCTTATTAGCTGCATTATAATAATAATAATTATTATTATTATCAGTAGTAGTGGTAGTAGTAGTAGCCGTAATAGTAGCTGTATAGTAGTAGTATTATTAGTAGTAGATGGCACAAATCGGAGTAGTAAATAGTATTTTTGGCCTCTAGAGAATAACACTGAATGATGGTGATTGCACGATGACAGGAGGACATTAAAGGTAACCCCCTTGTGGTCCATATGAAACCCATGAATTGGCACAGCTTTGTTCAGTTATGGTTTAGCATAATGCATTTCTGTGCTGCATTATGGTGAAAGATACCATGGGAAAATAGATGAATTTCCCAGTGTGACAAAACAAAACACTAGTTATTTGGGTCAATGCCCTCATTTGCATAGATAAAACTGTCATTAACATACTATAGATAAATCCAGCATATTCAAACCACCAGGCTAATGTTAGGCCTGAATTATTATTGCATTGAAAGTTAATCTTGATCGCCCCCCAATGCAACGTTTGTTTACAGAATGCTTTCCACGACAGATCGAAGGAAGAGCACTATGAATGCAGGCACCTGACTAATTTGTTAATTAAAGGATTTACTATCATAGCGAGACCTCTATTCTTAGCTCTGAATGAAAACTCATGCATTATATGTAAATCAGTATGGTAGGACTTATCAGTATATCCACAATTTAAATGTTCATTAGTGATTCAATAATTCTATTCATGAACAACTGTGGCTAAGCTCATTAGACAATCTTACAGTGTACATTGTTTTTCTGTTTTGGTTAGTGTGCAACACAACAGTGTAATGACCGTATAATTACAGCTATTAAAATATTCTATTGCCCTATTCTATAGTCGGACAAAAGCAAAATTCTCAGACAGAGAATTCTTTTCAAAACGAATAAAAAAGTAGATAATTAACAACAAAAAAAATTATATATATATATATATATATATATATATATATATATATATATATGAATAACAGAAGTATTTGTTTAATTATTTTAATAGTCATAATATTGTAATATTAATTTCATATCTGGTTTGTATCAGGGATGTGCGGTCAGGGTACTCACTGACTTCTCCCTTTTTATCGCTAGGTTGTGTCAACCTGTTTCTACGCATTATGCCTGATTGTCAATCAATTAATTTGACCCTTTTTTTCTGGTCAATTAAGCCTGAAATGATTAAGAGGTGATAGTGACAAAAAAGATTAATTTACACTTATGCTTTGATTCGAGACTGCAAGAAAGTAATCTTAATAATTAATTAGGAAAAAAAAATCAACTCTCTCGGTAATTCTGTTTATTGTTTTAATCTTTCTTTTATCGGATTATGAAAGAAGACTGAAAATAAACTCCCTATTTTTTTAAAAATTGCATGAAAAAGTATGTGTTTAAGGGGGGAAATATTATCACGAACATATTGACCACACATTGAACGCTGCGAAAGAAAGGTTTTAATATTTGTTAATGGCATTGCGTTAGCTTCCTCTAAGCAAATATGAACAAACTTGCTGTCTCGTGAGCATTTAAAGTTCGATGCACTGAGCAATCATGTCGTGGACAGAACTGGCACATCATTCTGCCATTTAGTCTTGTAAATTAGTTAAATCAATGCTCAGATTGCTAATCAAACAAAGTAATAGAGTCATTGTTTGTTCAATGGTGAGGATACTCTCTACACTAACTGATCTCCAACAGCAGGTCACTGGTTTGCATATCCCATGTTCCATCGCAGAATGAACCAGGACTGCATGAGCTGCCTCTCAAAGGTTTTGACTGCACATACTAAATAGAAGAAATTTTTTGCTGCAGTGAGACAATGACCCATAACATAAATTCAGAGTCTACAGGGACAAAGTATGAAGAGATTAGCTCAACATTCACCAGTCACACTGAAGGCCCACAGGAGCCTGTTGAGTGGGAAACTCTGGTTTATTCAGTGGGAATCTAGGTACATTAGGTTTCGAAAAAGTGCAATGATCGGCTTTAACGTTTGTACCCATGACCCCATGACCCCTCAACTGGACCTCAGTGAGTCAAAATTTCATTTGAATAAATGCGGGTCAAATGTGACCCAGAATAGAACAGCTTTACAGAGAGAGTCGCGGAAACTCAAGATTTGATGCCATTGTGTTTCCACTATGCAGATGTGATGGGTAAGAAATGCATAATTTGATAATTATATAGAGCAAAGTGCTTGATTTCTTTATGTGACCCCTTCTTGATGAGCAGCACTGATGGTGGGTTCTGGTGGTTCAATCAATGGCGATAAAATTCCGCCCGGTACACTCTCTTGTGAGAAAACATTGCTAAAGAATTTATAGAAAATTGCCTATTTGTAAACAGCAGTCCTGTTCATGACGATAAAATTATGTGAGGAATGTTTGTAAATTAAACAATAGGACCAAAGGGTTGATCAGGAATGCAATCCCAATCCTGGAGACCAATGAAGGCCTGGGAACTGTCCCTAATGAAATGATGCGGAGGAACAGGAAGCAAAAAAGAATTAATAATAACACAGTCCCAATTCTGGAGTCTGATCTTGCATCTAATAATCTGACTCTAAAAAGTAATTATGTTTCTCTTTATCATCAATATCCCAAAACACGTGGAAGAAGATCTTAGCTCAATACTACAAGACACAAACTGACTGGAAGGTCTAGAAAGGTATGAACCATAACAATCCAGCAACCAAACTGAGGCCACAATGAAACTATGCAGATGGGACATTCATTACAGGGACAAGGCATGCAAATTATAGTCCCAGGGAACAAGGGAGGAGAGGAGACAATAAATCAATTACAGGAGACAAACCGCAAAAAACACACGCAGACTGCTGGAACAGGGGAATAGCCAATTAATGACAAATGAGAGTTGTGACAGGGTGGAAACTTGGCAGAGGACATTAAATACAGCTTAATGCAAGGTACTACATAAACGTTAGACAGGATTACCACATGGGAGGTTCAAAATTGGAATATGCTTAACTTGAAACCTGGGAGTAACTGTTGACTAGAACCTCACAGGTTGTACTTAATGTGCTTTAACGGTCAAAATGACAAACTGTCCAATCATTGTGTCTCAGAAATTAGCTTCTCCCCAGTTCCAGCAGTCTTCCTGAGATTTATGGTCTGTTTCTCAAAGTTGATTTTTTGCCATGTCATATCTTTGCTTCCTGGTGTTAAAATTTGCATGCCTCGCCCCTTTTGTTGAGTGTCTCATATTACTTGCTTGTGGCTTCTTAATCTCTGCTGGTTTGTCAAGGTTCATTCCCTGCAAGACCACTGTCAGTTTAATGAGCTGAATGCCCTTCCTCCAAGTGTTCCGTAAGTTTAGGAAAGAAAAGTTGATTACTCCTTAGACTCTATTTCGTCAGTCTCCACAATTTGCATCACATTCCTATTCATACCCTGTTCTGGCCTATGCCCCTTCTGAAGCCTATTTCTTTTAACAAGAACACCTCCCATGCCTCGATTGGTCTCCAAGATTTGGACAGTGTTTCTGAAACCCTTCAAGCCTATTTACAAGCAGCCCAGCACATACGCGTAAGATGCTCCATCTGAATTCAGCCCTGGCACAGTTTCTGACCTTGGCCCAGACATGCCCTGCAATCTCCTGTCACACTACCAACTTCTCGGGACGGCTGCTTTTCACCACTGGCCTACAGCCTATACTCCTCTGTTACCATATTCCTTTTCATTTACAATATATTCCATTGTAGATTGTACTCTGAATCTGCATTTGGTTCCTTGTCTAGACCATAACAGCTAACAGGGTGCTGAGATATATATAACGTAAGGCATGGGTGTCAAACTGACCCGTAAACGGGCCAAGAGGCTGCAGGTCTTCAATCCTACCAAGCAGAAGCTCTCCTGAAAGCACTGATTTAATCAACTGATCTAGGCCTGCACAACTGATTAGTTGTATCAGGTGCGCTTCTGCATTGTTGGAATGAAAACCTGCAGCCTCTTGGCCCGTTTACGGGTCAGTTTGACATCCCTGACCTAAGGTATTGAGCATAAATCACAGGTGGTTGTCTTATATCTTTTTCTCACCACTTGTGTGCAGTAATGAGGACCTTAATATATCAAAGACATAAAGACTTTGGAGAAAGTATGAAGAAAAATGACCAAATTAATTTTCCATATAAAGGGGAAAAAAATAAGAAAGACTACAAAATGATTGAGGCCTTTAAATATATGTGATCAAGTTTGATGGGCACTGTCACGATACCTGTACGTGAACTTTAATAGTATGCAAAGGTCAGAAATTCAAAGATTCACTGTGGGAATCTCATGGATATTTTGAACTTTGTGTTTTAAATGATTTTGAAAGTGGTTTGCTGTTCAGCTTTCACTCACTGTAAGGAAGGCAACCATCCAGATTTACTTTGAACTTGTGGGGACAAATGAGGAGATGATTCCAGAGGAGACAAAGTTCATTTCATTGCAAGAAAAAAAAAATTCCTGGTTTTAGCTTACGTCCTTGCAAAGCTAAAACCGGCAAAGACATTTATCATTGGGAACTCAAAAATACTGGCAAGTGTTAGAGCATTTGCTCTACAGAGAGAACAGGATAAAGCAATCAGGGATGCCCCTGTAAAGGAAAAAAATCTTGAGTGTTGCTGTCTTTGCTGTGGTGGTACTACATCAAAACTGTTCAAAAAATGAAACTCAAACCAGATGAGTCTAGTTTGAAATGACGCGCAATTCGATAAATTAACTTACAAGAATGCCAAATTTTAAAGGAATTAGAGTTAAAGAACACATTAGCACTCTGAAACAAAAATAACAGCTCAAAAATACAAAACAATAATCAATCTAAATGACAAAAGAGCTGAAATATTCTCGAAGGCAAGGCTCGCAACTTTAACTTTGTTCATCACTTACATGCTGTATTGAAAGGCCTCAATCATTTATTTAGTCTTTCTTTTTATTTTTTCTTTTATTTGGAGAATTAATTTTGTTGTTCTTCTTTGAACCTTTTCCAAAGGTTGAACCTATTTGACATATCCTCACAACATGAGCACCATATTGGTCGCTTGATCCCAACCCTCTGATACAATCCACTGGACTGTTTCTGATACCACCCATTGGAGTATTGACTTGTTCATGGTGAGTAATGGAGGCTCTGTGCCAATTGACACTGCACCTTTCAAAACAATGGGTTAGGAAAATACGCACTCATGCGCACACACACGTGCACACGTGCACACACGCACACACACGCGCGCGCGCACACACACACACACACACACACAGTCACACATTAGTAAGTAGGCCTGTAAATAAATGTATTTTGATTCAGTTTTGTATTGACCTAAAATGTTTATTTGCTAATAGTACAGAGGCTTGAACTATGTGGTAAATACTTACTTAAATATGTCAATGACTTTCGTACTTCGTACTTACTTAGGCATTTTTATTCCTTGCAGAACATAGGCCACCGATGAACAGTCTCCACACCCGTCTATCACGGGGTGTCAAATATTTGTGAACTGATAAAGTTATTGTTTAGTCACCTGACACAGCAAATTGCAATTGAAATGAAATAATGAATATGAGGTCAAAGTGCTCATTTTCGACTTAATCGTGAGGGGACTTCACCTGACTAAATACTGATTTGGCCTAACGCTTCAAAATGCATTTGAAGGCACTTCTCTGTGCAGGTAGACAATGACTCATATTTACTGTATGATAATGTTAGTTTGTCAGATTACCTCTTGTAAAAATGGTTGCAATGCCATCATGGTTAAAACAATATTTTTGAAGAAATCCTTGGAGTCACAAGTCTTGGCACTCAACACGTTTTGATTGTTCCATTTTAAATTTATTGTGGCGGGATATAGCGTTAAGATGACGAAGGTATAATGCAGAGATGACATGTAATGCTCTTGGGGTCAATGCTGTCAGTCACTTCTTTAAAATCTATGCACGAAGCACTGGCTCTTTGATCGAGATTTTAGATTTGACTTTGTTTGCAAAAATGTTGGTGTATTTTAAATTTCATGTTATCCCTATTATTTTTACTTGTCCAGATGAAAATGTAATATTAGAATAGCTCTATTTCTATAATGACTTAGTTAAAAAAGTTTTCCTGATGCTGGGAATTAGCTGCCATATAAGCTCCACCCTTTCGCGTCACGGTAACCTTTTCAGGTGTCATGTTAGTTTCTTAATATACTTAGTGATATGATCCGCTCTCTGTGCATGACTCGCGTGTACGATTATGATCTCAGTGACGGCTTTTCGGTTCTTTTTGACGAAAGATGGAATAACATACTGAGATTCTTCACTGT
The DNA here is from genome assembly GCA_029721435.1 of Gymnothorax reevesii. Taxonomy (NCBI): domain Eukaryota; kingdom Metazoa; phylum Chordata; class Actinopteri; order Anguilliformes; family Muraenidae; genus Gymnothorax; species Gymnothorax reevesii. Next base: position 16,909,920 of record CM056592.1, read on the forward strand.
TGGATTTCACTTTTCAGCAGTTTACTGCACTTCGTCTTCGCCTTCAGATTTAGTAGGAAAGGATGGCTGCCGTTAAGGCGCTGCAGCAGTGGTGTAAAATGCAGTGTGAGGGATATCGGGATGTGGCTATCACCAATATGACAACATCCTTCAGGAACGGACTTGCTTTCTGTGCTCTTATCCATAAACACAGACCGGATCTCATGTAAGGATTTCTTTTCTTATTCCGTTATGAAAAAGGGTTCGCTGCAATCCGGAATACTTCGCGCGTCAGACGGTTGTGCGACTCGTATTGCATTTATTTCACCTTCAAATCCGGGGGTGCTAAGTAGAAATGATGCCACCAGTCAAGCTTTTCATTTTTTGCTTTCATGCTGCGGTAATTATTTTCGTTCTCCGTTCGGAAAAATAAAGGATCCATTTTGCTTACCCATAAAAGCACGCGCGTTTCGGCAATGAAATCTTGTCGGAGCATGTTTGAGATCTGTTAGGCAATTTCTTCCAAGTTTCGGCTCTAACCACATGCAGGCCACATTGATCTGAGAAACAGACGCCTGCAACAATGTTCTGTTCGGTTATAGTTGTGTGTCTGTCAGTCTGTCTGTCTGAAGTTGCCCCTCCGTTATAGGATAAAGATTCGAAAATGTTTGCAACTCATTGGGTTGTCTCCTAATGGCTGTCATTCAGGGAGACTGTCGGTTGGCTTGCAGAGTTGAGAACTTAATCGTTGACAGTTTTCGGGGAACCAGTTTGCGCACTCTTATTGCCAAAATACAGCTGAAGACGACACGGATGATTTGAAATCACGGGAATTTACTTGCTCCAGATAAATTTGATTTAAAATGGGGTTGACTGTTGTGCGCCAAATCGAAACCACTCAAGCGTCAAGTGGCTGGTCCCATTTGGCTAACGCTGCGAGGTTCACTGTATTGGCAAACATTTGATCTACTGAATTATAGGCAAGTGTGAATTTGGATGCCACATATCAAGGATCAAATGTTTTTACGCTGCTGTTGCGTATTCGGCGAATAAAACGAAGTTTTATAGTCCCTGCAATACTGAGGAAGCTGAAGCACAATCTGCTCGTGTAACTTGTGGCTATATGCAATGGGTTTAATGCTACTGTATGCTATTTTCTGAACCAGTGTAGAGGTGATCTGATATGGCCTGTCTCCGTGCAATGTTATAGTCATACATGCTCTCTGTGTCTTGATTCTAATTATTTAGAAGGAGAAAAACGGGGGCTGAATCAGTAATGACGCGAAGCAGGTCTATCTGTGTTCATTAGTGACATGCTTGAAAACAGAACCTCTTTTTACTAAGTACCCATTAATTAATGCCTGTTTTGACATGATGCCAGTCACAGGTCCAAGCTGTATTGGTCATTAAGTTTATGACTAAGTTGACCAGACAGTGCGCAGTGTTTAAATGCCGATGAAAAGTTGCACAACTACTTGTATAAAACATGTTTCATATTTTACTTAACTGAGCATTCATCCAGATAATGATGGGAAGTCAAATCCAAAAGGAGTACATACTGTACATTTTTGTCTGAACAGCGGCAATGCGGAGGCCAGCCCTATGAATGCAAGAGTGAGTGAGTGATGGAGTTATACCAAAGCTCTGGCATTTAATGGAAAAGATATTAAGTCACATTTTGAGGAAAATGATTTTAATGTTACTTTTGGACTTACTGGCTTCATTTGCATAATTTCATACTGGAACTGTTCAGAAATAATGCAGAGGTTTCAAAAAAAAAGAACAAAAAAAAACAAACAAACAAAGGTATGGCCTTATTTACAGGGTTGGGTATGTTTTCTACATTTTCTCAAAATGTCTGAAATGTGACTTGCTAGTTTTTTCCATTTAACACCAGGACTCTGTTGAGTGTTGGGAATTCCCCATTGGCTATTGCTCTTTCACTATACCACAGGTACAAACGGTCATCAATTATGTAATCAAAAGGCTTTAACTGAGTGTTGCAATTTAGCTTCAGTTTAGCACATGCTTGGATGCAAGATTCCACCTTATCCTATCATATCCAGCACTGTCGTCAAATTGTACTCTCACCAGTACTATGTCAAATTGTAGCCTTGTCTTTATCGATTCATTTTTTAATCATTTCTTAGCAATGTATTCGTATTTATTGTTCGTATCCATTCATTCATTCATTCATTCATTCTTAAGTTAATTGTGTGATTCTTGATCAGGAACAGGTTGAGAGTCCTGCACTGAAAGGTGAAGTCGCTACCTTCTTGGATGGCACATCTTTGGTCTAACCCTTCCCAGCACCCTGCTGACCAAAGTGGTTAAAAAATACATAAATTTATCTTCCATGACAAACATGTTTGATGACAACACACAATCCTCTTAGTTCGCTTACTAGGGTGCGTTGGTCTAACACCATGGGTGTTTAAAGTTAAGGAGTAAAGACAGTGCCTGGACACTTCTTAAGGTTTGATTATTTTCAGCAATCATACCTAGAATCTACCTGTTACCTATTATCCTCATTCTCTGACTTATAATGGGCATTTGAAAAAAAAAAGAAAGTTTGATGGCACAAAGAATGCCGACAAACTGGCTAGCGAACAACAGATACTGTGTTCAGTCCAAATACTGAATTATTGCCCTAGAGAAATCAACATAGAATTTCTGCTCTTGAAACTTTCTGATCAAATGAAACAGGATGTCAAGCAGAAAGTTTCCGGTATTTTGACACGTTTTTCATACAGGGAACACAAATTCTAAGTTGAGGAAAATCAATGGCAAACATCAATTCTGCAGTGCTCTCAGACAGGTATTTAGTTTGTGTAAACACCCCTCATTTCATATTTATAATGCAGACAAAACCCTGCATCTGTGAATTGATTTCACGCAGTCCAATCATGTACTTGGTGTTGACCTAAACTTGTAGTGATTTTTGTTTTAAAGCACTGAAGGTAATTAAACCTTTTGATCCTTGATCTTATTTGGTATATAATCTGTCAAACCATTGTTGGCTGGAGAGCTGAAACTCTCAAATCTTATGGGCAGTGTATTTATTTGATTAAGATGGACATCTCAAAATTTCAAGGATCAATATCTGTGTTATTTAGGTTTGGTAAGTAGCATTTTTGTGTTGCTTCAAGGCTTTGAGTCAATGGGAATAAAATTCTTTCAAGCACCAGATGTATGATTGCAGGATTATACTGCCAGATACTGTCACTCTTTTAAGGTCAATTACCTCTCTCAACTCTGCAATCCCCTATGTGAGTTTGTCAAAAGCAGCTGCTTTATTCAATCATGTGGAACTTTTAGGCCTATTATAAATTCTAGTGGAGATCCCAAGGTTTATGGCATCCTGGGTTTGACAGTTTTACTTGATTTAGTGCAATCCAGCTTCATTGAAGCGCTGCAATGGGCAGATGCAAAATGAATGTATGTGACACTGTCCTGCAATATGAAAAACAGGCATTTGTACCAATTTAAGGTGAAATTCAAGTGAACAGTAAGGTGTTAATTGATTATTATGTACTCATTTTTATTACTGGAAAAATCAAGTTTGTTGTTGATATTTTTTGATGGCTTTACACTGAATTAACCATAAAACGTAGTCGTCTTCACCTGCAGTAGAGTTCAAAAAATTTTGGTGCCATACCAAGTTTCAGTAATGTTTTCAGTAATCATGCTTTTAATTCTCAAATTAGGGATTTAATGTTATTTTCATAATCTTTTCAGCCTTTTCTGGAACATTAGCATGTTTTATGCTGTCATTCATTCTTGGATGACTGTTATAAAATTCTCATTTGTGGAATTTGGAATTTAGAATGTGACAGTGGAGTGAGACTTTTATATCAGACTCATTGATTGAGCCTGTATGTAACTGTTGTAGGTAAATCCAGTGGCATCCTGCATGAGTGTGAAGTGGATCTTAATGGGTCCGCCCGAGTGTGACTTGTTCACTTGAGTTACCACGCTGCCAAAAAAAAAAAAAAATCTTACCAAGCATTTTTATCTTGTATTTAGACTTGAAACTCTTGTTTTGATTACTTTTTCCTTCAGGGAAAAAAGGGGGAAAATGCCACTTGTGAGACAATTTTAAGTCATTTCAAGATTTATTTGGGATAAGAAAATTTCACTTGTCCATGGGCTAATCTAGAAGTGAATCAAAATGATCTTGCATCAGTGGCAGATTTTTTTTTTCTCTAACTTTGAGAAAAAGAGTAATGGAAATGAGTGTTTTAAGTCTAAATACAATGATAAAATGTTTGGCAATTTTTTTTTATTTTTTTTTTTTTTTACGGTGTGAGTGTTTCATTTTAATCCAGTGAGAAACATTTGGATCTACAAACGCGCAGGTGACAGATTTCAGTTTTGGCTGCTGCATGGCATCGGTCAATAAAAATATAAACAGGACATTAAACAGCGGGCATTACCCTGTAAGGGATAGACTTCATGTTGTTTATATTGGCTGAAACTTCTCAAATTAGCTTTTCATTATTTCCTCCCGTTGGTGTTTCAGGGTTCTAGAGGCATGCAAGTTATTTTCTGTGAATGGTGTGCCCGGAATCCAGTGCTGTATGATGTCATGTGGTCTGTAGTGGGAGAGATTGTCATGAACTCTCATATGATGCTTGAATGCATCAAAATTAATGGACACTAGCCTGAATTATTTGACCATAGTAATGGCTTGGAGTCCTGTCTTGTGCAAACTGTGTGTCTGATGTGAAGGAGAATGTTGTGCAAAATGACGAACTGTTAACAAGGGTTTGTTAGCACTTGAGGAATAGATGGGCTCAGTAATGTATCATACAAAATATTGAGGATAGTATGTGATTCATCGAGATTCTTAAGTTTTCCATGCTGTGCAGATAAACAAGGTATTTGATATATTGACGAAGTACTGAATTGCATGGAAATTTGTGTGCACTGCTATTTGAAAAAAAAAAAACAAAAAAAACAACTTGACCTGCATAGTTCAACTGAAGTTTAACAACTTTTTGTCTTGTTCCTTTGTCCCCCAGTGACTATGATTCCCTCAGTAAAGAAAATGTCTACGAAAACAACAATTTGGTAAGAGAAATTCATTGTGCTCTAAATATTGCACTTCATTATTTCTTGACCACAAAGTATATTTATACAGGTAACCTTGCATAAGTGGTTTGGTATGTAATGCAGGCATAATAATTTCTCAATGGTTAAATATAAGATAATTTTTAGTCATTTTAATTCCCAGCACTGGGACATAATCTTAAATGTCTATATTATCAATGTTAAAATTAATTATTTAATGAATTAAACATTTTGATTAATTACTGGGTCAATTAATTACATTTCTCATTAGAGGTTAATACACTTTATGGGAAAGTGACTTTTTGCTCATGAGTTTAAGCTGCCTTATTACTGCCGATAGGTGGAAATGTTTGGCAATTGAGACGTTTCCATAATTCCAACAAATTATTTGAAATATAAATTTGGAAAGCTGAGAGTTAATTTTTTATCAGGAAACTTGCTAAATGTGCTGTGTAACCAGATGGTGATCCTGATGTCTCCTTTTTTTTCTTTTTTTTTTTGCAATTGTTTAACATCATCTAAAGCTTTTAAAAGTCAATATTATTATTATGCACATTGGTTTAAATTATTACCAAGACTATGAAATACTGTGACTTGGGGACAGCTTCAGTTTAGCAGGTTATTTTCACTCATCATTTGAAGCAATAGTCAAGTATAACTGCCAATACCAGATATAAAACCAATGCAGGGGTCACCTGCCTATAATGCAAAGCATCACTTGTTGTCTTTCTGGCAGTATTTCATTAACCAGTTTTTTCAAGGCATATCCTAAGCAGACAGATTCGCAGTCTGCTCTGTGTCATTTTCTATCTGCACTGTGAAGCAACTTTCAATCAACTTTGATGCATTTGACTGGATATAGTGGATAATTTAGTGTTATTTGGTTCCGAATTTTCCTTCATCAATACGTAAATACCGAATAATCCGTTCCATTGGCTGCGATACATGCCCACACATGACCACTTCCGATCTAAAGCATTTCCCTCCCTTGCTCATATTCTTCTACTCCCATCATGGTGGTACAAGTTAATCTTGGTCTCACCTGTCTGTAGGTGAGGACTGTAGGACTGTAGGACTGTACAAGCTTTTTACGTGCAAACTGGCAAACTGTAATTTAATCTGGTTTAAATATTGTGTTCAGCTCTGGTTTTTGGGCTGCCGATGCTATCTTTTGATTCTTGACTTTGACACTGATGTGCTTATCTCCTGGAAGGCTTTTTTTTGGCCAACTGTTTTGTAGGTGCTTTTCTTCATTTGGGGAAAAATTATTCTGGCACCTACCACTGGTGTTACCTGTGGTTTGTGGGGCCTTTTGGCATTCGGACGTTCTCCAGTGTGTTTGTTCTTTTTAAGAATGCACCGAATAGTTTTTCTTTTTTTGCCTAATCATTGATTGCTTCACTGCTTGGGATGGCTTTTGAACTTCATATTGTGAGTTAACAGCAGCAGATTCCAAAAGCAAATGCCGCACTTGAAACGAACTCTACTTATCTGCTTATCTGTAAATGAAGTAATGAGTCACAATGTATAAGCTGACTTGCCTGTATTGTCCAGTAACTTTTGCTCATTTAAAAAGGGGAGGCCACGTCATGCCGGGAATGAGCGTTGTGATTCCTACCTTTTTAGCCTGATTTGGATGTAAACGCTCTAAATTTTAAACTGTAAGTGCTCTTCGAGCTCATATTCAATATTCACTCACAGCAATTTTCTGTGGTAGGTAGGTAAAATTACAATAACTTTGTCCATTTCCCAATATTTGTGGATCTGACTAATTAACTACGTCAAAGTTTTTTTTGGATCGATCGACTTGCTTTTGATACATGCTTACTGTACTCATGCTTGTTCTTCAAACATATCCCTTCACTCTTTTAACTTCATGGCCTGAAAAGACTGAAGGGCAATATTCCAGGGATTTCCTGAACGCTGCGCATAGCTGGGCTGGATGATAAAGAATCTTTTGGGGCTTTCTCAATAGCAGCAGGTAACAGCAGTTGCTTCTTGACCTTTTGAATCCTAAGCAAAAGTTAGTGATGCTTGTGTCAACAATGCTCCCAGGAATGAGATGACGGCGATAACAGGCTGTGGCTTGTGGTTTATGGGAGCGTTATGTGATATTGACCTCTTTGCTTCCTCAGAGTTACAATTCTAGCTGTATCTGTACCATACCAATAGGCTTCAATTTCGAATTTGTGTCATGATTGTTCCACTTCTTTTGGCTGTGTAGTTTCTATTCATGCATGGCTTTATCTAGCACAAAGGCTCCTGTGCAGTTTTGGAGCTACAAAGCAGCTTTTACATGAAATTGGCCTATAAACCTGCATGTTTTGATAATGAACTTTGTAGACAGTGGTGCTGCACAAAAGAATATGTCTCCTATCTGTCAGCCTTCAGCTCTGTTCTTGACTCTATTATGTTCTTTATTGTTTGGCTTTTTTTAGGGATGTGTGTACTGTTGTGAAAAAAGTATTTGTCCCCCTTTCTGATTCTAATTTCTTCCATTTTTAGCATATATGTCACATTTAAATGTATTGGATCTCGCCAGTTTACGTATTTGACACAGATTATTGAAGGACAAAAGCTATCCAGCCTTTCCTGCTTAGTCCTATGTGTAAAAGTAATTGCACCCTTAGTTACTAAATCAGACCGGTAAACAAATTTGACTGAATATTGGGTTTATTTTCACTGGATGCAACCAGGAATGCTTACTGCTGGCCTTGCTGAATCTAAACATCACTTAAATGGAACCTGTCTGGCAGTGTGAAGTAGGTCAAAAGCAGCACAGGATGCTGCAATCTAAAGGAATTCATGAACAGATGAGAAACAGAGTTGTTTACATCTATCAGTCTTGAAAGGGTTACAAAGCAATTCCTCAGGCTCTGAGACTCTATGGTGAAAGCGATTAGCTACAAATACAAAAAAAAATTTGGAGGAGTGCTGAGCCTTCCCTGGAGTGGCCAGCCTCCCAAAATTCCTTCAAGAGTGCATTGCTGGTTCAGGTCACGAAATAACCCAACTCTGACATCTAAAGGACTGCAGGCCTTGTTTGCCTCAGTTCAGGTCATTGTTCATGAATCCACAATATGAAATAGATTGGGCAAAAATGGCATCCGTGGGAGAGCTGCAATGCAAACCCGCTGCGGACTGAGAAGAACACAAAGGCTTATCGCAATTGTTCATTAAAAAAAAAAAAGCATCTTGGTGACCCCCAAGTCTTCTGGGATAATTTTCTGTAGACTGATTAGTCAGAAGTGGAACTTTTTGGAAGTACATTGGCTCTTTTACATCCGTCATCAAGCAATACTGCATTTCACAATAAGAACATCATATCAACAGCCAGAAACGGCAATGATGGTATGATGGTCCAGGGCTGCTTTGCTGCCTCAGGACCTGGGCGACAATTGACGGAACCATGAATTCTTCTCTCTACCTGAAAATGCTGAAGAAGAATATTGAGCCATCAGTTTGTGACCTGAAGCTCAAGCACAGTTGGGTTATGCAGCAGGACAGTGATCCAAAGCTTGCAAGCAAGTCCACTTCTAAATTGACATGTATGTCAGCCTAATTGGAGATGCTGAATTGCCCATAGATGTGAGAGTGAATGGTGTGTGGGCCCCGTGATGGACTGACAAGCTGTCCAGGGTGTGTCCCTGCCTTCGCCCGCGGTCAGCTGGGATAGGCTCCAACTCTCCCTGTGACCTTAGTGAGGGAGAATCGGGTATAGAGAATGGATGATTGGATGGAAATACAAAAGTATATCCGTATGAATACTCTGCAATTTTTAACCTGGATTCCTTGTGTTGATCTTGACAAAGTTGGCTGAACTCTCGCTAAATCTTTGCAGTGATGTCACCTCATACAAGTCCCATTTGGCCGACCTTTGCTGCAGTGGGAACACATTCTGTGTTACATCGTAAAGCAAAGTCAATTGCTGGTTTTATGTTTCCTGATTCGTCGTAGAGTTTGCTGGGAATCTCACAATATGTTCAAAGTTTGAGGAACTGCAGTGTGTGTTGGGGGAGAGTTACTGTCACGTTTTACGCGAGTTGCAATCACCTGCATTGGTTTGCCTCATCTCTGCTGGCAGGATGGTTTTTGAAAACGGGCTGTGTATTGACAGACCACACAGCCACACAATGTTTCCCCTCAGCATTACAGCAGCTTACAGTGAATGCAGGCTGCTGTAGGCTCCTGGCAGAGGTTAGCTGGCTAAGTTGGCCGGGGGCTATCTTCAGCTTTCCCTCCTTTTGAAGGCAGGAAGTTCAAGGAAATGGAAGCTAAATGACTCATCCATCGCAGCTGGGAAACATCCACTTTTTATTGCCTTTGTTGGCTATCACAACACAACTTGACGGCTCTGTTGAAACAGCTAGTTTATAATACAGCGAATGTCTCGAAATTAATGATGCAAACAACAAGTTTCCCAGCTACCATGCCAATGTTGTCGGGTGACTCATGTTAAAGTCTAATGTGCCGAGCAACAACTTCCCCTGTCCACACTGGAGAAGCTGTGTCACCGCCACTCTGCAATTTTCAGTTAAACCGAAGGATGTGTTTATTGAAAAACAGAGGCCATTTTTGTTGCAATGCCTTTCATGTGATAATGAGTGTGGAAATAATTCCATATGACCTCACGTCATCTCAGATGAAGTAATGCCATGGTGTTGGTATTTTAGTTGAATTTAAAAACACTGCTTCCTTTAAATATTTTAATGCTCAGTGTTCCGTTTGTGCTAAATCTTCTGGGCTTGTATGGATATCCGTTCCCCCCCCAGTTCTGAAGTAGTTAAAGAGACCTGGGCCTGATTACAGTCTCTGGTTGGAGAATCAGTTGTAAAGTACTTTGGTTTGTGCAAACCCACTTGACTTTGAATGATTTAAGTGGTGTCAGACACTAATCATCATTTGTGAAAGAAACGCGTTCAACCTTTTCTTGATATATATGCATGGCCATTCACTACAGTTAAAGAACAGTCTTCAGAGAGCCACTTGACATTGATACTTTGTCTACACGAAGTCCCAAGTCAGCTCATTAACAAAACTAATTTTAGGCCGACACTGTGGCTAGTGTAGTGCTGAGTCAGTCATACGTCTGATGTAAATGTTTTTGGGCAATGGGCTTTCAGATCTGGTAGAAGTAATAGAATTTTCTAGTTGTTTATAGAAAAGAATGTGACTAGCTACACCCTGTTTTTAAAAGAACCTTTTTAAAATGAATGTTGAGGGTGAAAAATGCCCAAAAATAAATAACATGTCACAAACATCCTGAGGCTGAGAGTGAGTATTGAAGTAAGGAATATTTAACGACCCAACAGAATAGGAAGACTCATCACGAACCGGTAAAGTTATATGCTTTATCTGTTGCTTAAAATGCTTAAATGCTCACACAATAATGCAGTGCATCAAGTCATTATTTATGAAAAACAATGATTTTAAACATTCTGTTGTGTAATTGGTAAATTTTTTTTTCCTGCACACGACATAACATGGCAGAGAGTTTGTTCGCCTTTTTGTGATTTCACCAGTTGGTGCCAACAAACGCGTGCCAAAAAACGAACAGCAAACATGTTTATTGTGTGAAATGGACTAATCTATGATGGAATCGAAGCTATCGAAGCCGGCCAGTGAAAGATGGGCTCCCTCATTATTTGTCGGGGTGCTGGTGAGATGGGTTCCCATCGGGGAAATTTTTTCACCAGTGTTTGGAGGTTTTCTCTTTACCGGGAGTTTTTTTTATATATCCTTATTTGCTATCCCAGATAGCAGATGACTCTGGGCCAGATCTTAGCCCGATCAGCGGGAGTCAGCCGGTGCAGATCCAGTGCAGATCCGGAGTGCAGGTGCTTGCTGTCTGGGATTTTATAGAATTCGGTTTGAGACTGTACTCTTTTTTTCTCCGTAAAACATTTTTGGGATGTTCTTTTGTGAAAAGTGCTATACAAATTAAATTGAATTGAACATAAACTATGCATTATTATTGTACCATGTATCTTTTTTTATCGTCTGTGTAAAATAACTGCAAATAATTGCAGGTACACATTTGGCACTGATGGTGAAGTAACCGTGGAGCCTGTGTGCTTGTCTTTCCGTCCTCCTCCATCTTACAGCTGTCAGAGGTGCGAGGTTAAAGAATACTCAACACTCATGAGTTGGCAAGTTGCATAACGTGAGACTCAAAAGTTGACTGGATGTTGTTTGATTGTACCCACTGTTTAAAACATTAGGTTTTTGGTACATTTGTGTTGCTTCACAGAGTATGGAATTCATAATGTCTGAAAGCTGAGACGCGATTACGTCCAATAAGTTTTCGGTCAAAGACATTCGTCTCTGAAGAGTGTCAGGAAACCATCTTTCTTGGCACGTCTGTGTTGCCTCCTTATGATGAGAAGAGTGAGATTTAAATGAGCATTCTGCTCCGCAGTTACAGCCACATTGGAGGTTGCATAAAGACAATCTTGAAACACTTTCACACCTCAGTGGGTGGTACCAGACAATGGCACTGTGACAGAACTTCCCAGAATCTGAATATTTGCTTGAATACATCAGAGACTTCAAAATAAGGAGTCGTATTCTATCAATAATAACACATTAACATTTTTCTTTGTTTATTGGTAACTTCGTATTAGCGCTGCTTTTTTTTAATTTATTTATTTTTTTTATTACCTCCGCCCAACGAAGTTGTAGGAGGTTATGTGATCATTACTGTTTGTCTGGTTGGTTGGTTTGTTTGTAAGCAGGATTATGCAAAAAGTTATGGATGGATATTCCTCAAATTCAGTGGAATGATTGAGTATTGTTCAAGGAAGAGGTCATTTGATTTTGGGAGGTCAAAGGATGAGGTGAAGGGCATGCAAAAGATCAATTAAAACACATTAAAACATATTTGCGCGAAGACTACAGGACTGCATAAACACAAGGGTTCTGGCTAATACTGGCAAAAAATAACACCGAGTACACTGGCTGGGTCAGTTGCGCTTTCTGAGCGCAGCTCTAGTTTCATATGTGTTCAATAAGAATCTTCTGCTCATTAAACACTGCTCTGTAAAGTGTTACAATCTGCATAATTAGCTTTTCTAGCTGACGAATGGCTGGCTTTCTGAATTTGCATAGGTGGGTAATGTGGGAGGTTTGACAAAAAATAAAATAAAAATCCATTGTCTAATGAATATTCATGTCTAAGGACATGAACCCAGTCTATTAACTGATTCTTTTCAAAATTTTAATTGTAAATATTTTTGAAGATAAAAAAGCCATGAGGCATATTGTTGTTGACTATAGCTGATGCGTCACAGGACAAAGATCAACTGGAGTGGACTTCTTAGGCTAATATGTTGAGAGGAGAAAATTACTTCTATCTTACAAATCATTTTTTATTATTTAAGACTACTGCAGTGCTATACTGTAAACATTTATATTAACCAGAATGATTTATTTTGATGTCTTGGAAATGTGTGTTTCCATTTTTGCCTGAAAGTTTATCATGCTGGATCAATGTAAAGCACATTTCCTCATGCTAAATAACATGTGTTGCTGTACTTTTACATGACCATAGGCCATTCAGAGTATCAGATTAGCGTGTGGACAAAAGTCCACTCGCAACCTGTCTGCTGTCCTTTTACTTTTGCCATCAAATCCGACTTGAAGGGTATTTCCATTTATTCCAGTCCAAAATTTCACTCATGAATATATTTACTTTGACTAGTAGCCTATTTCATTACTCACGGTTTGAAGAAAAGACATATTTATTTTATTTTTCGGGTCCACTTCATTTTATCTGCAAATATACATCCATTCCTGCTGTTCAGGCTTGCCGTGCATTCAAATTAAAACGGTTTTAACAGGGAAATTTAGGGCTTGTGATGAAGTATAGGATTTGAAAACTAATGTAATTTTCAACATCTGATGCCAGCGGGTGATTGTAATCATGATTTGGTATGAACGCTGCATTCCGTAAAGGTATAGTCCTTCACGGGCAATGATGGGCTATGCATTGCCAGTTTAACAGCAAATATGTGTGAAAATAATTGAAAGGATAAAAAACTGTGTTCTTCAAAGAAGGACGGGAAGGAATTTGGATATTTCACCCTCTACGGTGCAATGATTAAAATATTCGAGGGTCCCCGAGGAATTTCTGAGGGTGAAGGGCAAAGGCACAAGCCTAAGCTTAATACCTGTGATTTCTGATTACTCACATGGCACTGCATCAATAACTGTGAGTTATGTAGAAGGAGATTACTATATGGGCTCTGGATTACTTTGGCAAACCTTCATCAAGTGCTACAACTTGTAGTTACATCCACAGTCGCTAGTTAAAACTTAACTGTGCAGAAAAGAAGCCTTATGCTCAGTTTCCTGAGCTGTTGACTTCCCTGACTTCAGAAGCATCTGCAATGGGCCGTCGCACAGTGGAAATGCAAATTGTTCTCAGGAAAATCAATATTTTGAGTTTTTTTTTTTCCGGAAGGACACCGTATGCTCTGGACCAGCAAGGGAAAAAACCAACCTGTCACTTACCAGAGAGAAGTCCTGAAGTTGTGTGCTGTAATGGTGTTGGGTTGTGTCTGTGCCCTTGGTAAGGGTAACTTGCATTCCTCTGAAGGCTCTATTAATGCTAAATGGTACACTGAGACTTTTGAGCAACGTATTCTGCGTTATAGAAGTCATCTTCCTAGGGAGGTCCACGCATATTCCAACAAGACAACAAAAACCGCATTCTGCATGCATTGCAATGGCATGGTTGCTGAAGATCAGGGTGTGGGTGCTGGACTGGCCTGCCTGCAGTCCCAAGCATTTTGAAATACAAAGGCCCCGTACTGTTGCATGCCTTAAAGGGGCACCATCTGGACTCACACATGCATGAACTTTAATAATATGCGAAGACTTACAAAGGTCGCAAACTCAACATTTACCAGGAGCATCGCCTAGATATTTGGAACTTTTTGTTGAAGGTCGGGAAAATATTTATTTTGCAAAATCAATAAAATCCTTGTGGTTAAACATCAAGTAATGTTCAATTGTATTGGTTTCAACTTAATATGGGTCTAAGATCATTTACAAACCACTGATTTCAGTTTTAATATTAATTTAGCTAACTGTCCCAGCTTTTTATGATTTGGAGTTGTACAATTCCTGTGATAAAATTTTGGGCTGATACAGTTTTTGAATGCCTGACGTCCTCCACCAACTGTTCTTAAAATAATCAATTTCATTGCTCTTGGACCCATGAAGTGACATTAGTGTATTAAGTCAAAAAGTCTGAGTAGCTGGGTCCATTATTTAAAGGTATACGGAGTAGAATTTGTTGATTGCAGTCTCTAAGGCTACGTTCAGACAGCAGGTCTTTATGCACAATTTGGATTATTTTGAGAAATCCAATTTTTTTTTTTTTTTTTTTTTTTGGTGTGTGTGCTCGTTTATATTATACATTATATGCGACTTTGATCCGTTTTGAGTATGAACTGAATGCGACCCTGAAGTGACCCGTATGCGCAAAAGCGGTCCTGAGGTAACATGTGACCATGCAGCCACACACTGTTTGTTGACGGAAGGAATTATGGAGGCATCTCGTCTCGGCATTGCAATGACGTAAAGGTCGGAGAAATGCGACTTGGCCGTTCAGACAGCAGTCGCATTGCAAAACATCAGATACGTATAGGATTTAGGACCATATATGAAAGTGGCCTGGGTCGGATTAAAAAAAAATCGGATTTGTGCTGTTCAAACTGTCTTTTACAAATCGGATACAGGTCACATATGGGCAAAAAAATCTGATTTTGGCCACATTTGCCTGCTGTCTGAATGTAGTTGGCCCCTCCTCCCCAGCTCAATGATACTGCAGCGCTGTGTCCGGCCCTCACAGCCAGTGCACTGTTTTTTGCTGGGGGGGGGGATGCTACACACCCACTGTCCTAAGGCTGGTGCCCACAAATGTCCTGTACAAAAAAAAAAAAAAATGCGGGTAGACAGCAGGGTCTCTGCCCTGTACTTCAAGTGGGTCAAAAGTGAGGATTGTGGGGTATTATTTTTGTATTAGTCAATACATTGTTTTTCTTTTTTTTTTTTAGGAAATTCCTTTTTTCCTATTGCTTTAATTCATTTTAATTTAAGTCTTTGTAACTCGTATGAAGTTGCTGTTTTTGACTTGAAAATTGTCACTGCCAGTTGGTGTTTTTCAACAAGTTTTTATTTATTTATTTTTTTCTGCCAGCTAGGTAGTGGCGCTTTCGCACATGATCAGTAGTTCACAGTAAACAAAAGCACACCTTGTAAGTTTATTTACGATATCATGCGTGGGCATTGGTGTTAACAAAACAGTTGTGATATTTCTAGTCTTCAGCAATCCAACAGTCTACAGGATCATTACACACTAACACATACACACAAACACGTATGCACATTAACATTCACCCTCGCACAGAATGCCCATTTAAATTTAAGCTTTTTTTCTACAACCTGTTATCTCGCTCTTACTTCCTCCAAGACATTCTTTGCAGGCCAAAGGAAATGCCCCTGTCCTTGCACCAGAGTGAGTGTGGGGTTGTTCTTTAAATATGTGAACTAATCTGTTTCTAGAAACCTCTAATTGTCTAGTCTGTACATGCAGTTAATTAGGCACCTGAGCAAGAAGGAATAAGCCGAGAAAGCCGAGTCATTTGAGTAATTTGTTTTTGATTTCTGATGTTATGCTGATTTATGGGACTCAACACAAACAGTCGGGTCCAGAAGTATTGGCATCCTTGATAGCAATGAGGGGAAAAAAGGCTTTGAAGGCATTGCATTCAAACATGTACGAGAATGATATATATTTTTAAAAGATTTTGTCCTTCAATCTCCAACCTTTTTTCTTCAATTTTGTCAGGGGTGTCAGTAATTTTGTCCCTGACTTTTTTTCACCAAAAATGGCTCCATAATTTTTTCCTCTTGAAGCAATTTCTTTGGCAGACTGTACCTCAATAGACAGTATCAGTTTTCTAGTGACACAACTACCTTACAAGCCATGGAGCAGCAGTCCTGATTCCTCAGATCAGTCTTTCGCAAAGACATCAAAGGTTGATTAGTCAAACGACATGTATATCTGTATGGCTAGCAAGAAATATTGCACCAATAACAGCCTTTCTGGACAACCTTGAGAACCTCTGCTGAACAGGTTATTCCCAGAAATTACTCCGTCACAAAAAATGGCAGGACAATTTGTAATTTGAAAATTTGTGTAAACAGAGTTTCAATATTTTATGTGCCTGGCAAAGCTGGGTGAAAAAGGAAAAAAAAGTAATAATTCCAAGTCCTTGACTATAAGCTAAAAGTATCTGGAAATAATCCCAATGGCCTATTGCTGTGTCATAGGCATTCCGTGTTGCGGAGGACCAGCTGGGAATTCCCGCATTGCTGGATGCAGAGGACATGGTGGCACTGAAGGTTCCGGATCGACTCAGCATCCTGACCTATGTGTCCCAGTATTACAACTATTTCCACGGCCGCGCCCCCAGTACGTACACCGCCGTTACCTACACCTTCTTACAGTGCACGAATGAGGTCCCGATTGTCATCATCCTTGTCGCACCCCACTGATGGCCCTACGGGGTATTTGCCTTCATAGGTGGTCTGTTGAGGCCGTATGAGCACTGTGTATATTCTCTCTCCTTAGGGCGCTGTCTGTGGTTTTTGCAAGTTGTAGATGAATCTGCAAAACTGGCAAACCAGGACCAATCAAGTGCAGGAATTGAGCCTCTTTTTTTTTTTTTAACACCACATTTGAGGGTTGGCTATATAACGGTCCCACTCGCGTACGGGTTACGCCAGCTTTTGCCGTCGTTGGGGATTTTCAGTCGGCGGTCGTATTAAGCACGAGTGCAAAAGTGCTGCTTCCACTCTGCCTAATTGCACTGTTAACATCAATCATGTTTTACTTTAAATACTCGTGGGGAAACTTCCGGAGACCTTTACAGGAGTCTATTCATTAGCAGGAAACTTGCTGAGCAAGGATTTTTAGGAGCAAGCAGCTGGCCTGCGTAATGCTTTTACTCTCAATCAATAGTATAGTCTGAACATTTTATTGGGAGGGAAAAAAGCTACCCAAAGGTTTTTTGTTTACTTGTGTAATTGTCTAATTTTTAAGAGGCACGCTGAATTTTTTTACCCCATTAAATTAGAAAATATATATTTAAAAAACTAAAAACAATTTTGAATCTTTATTGCATGCAAAGCATGTGTTACCCTGGGCTACCCTCTCAAGCTTGTGGGAAACTAAAGCAGTGCTGTATATACTGCTGGAAGACATTATTTCTAGCCTTCGCTCTACTGAACTAATAAAGGCATTAAGGACGGTAAATGTAATGTATGGTCTTTAAATAAGTAATTCCAGAAGGCTTGGGAGCTCCTCTTACTGACCAGTTATTGCAGACATCGATTACCAACATCAATCGCTCTTTGTATTTTTTATTTTGGCAACAGCCTCTAAAAAGCAGGATGGCAAAATGTCTGATTTATGAGTTGCAGTGATGAAATTCCTCCTTTATTATTGGTGACACAAGAATGTGGGTTTTTTTCTGAGGTCGTTCACGCGCACATGCCTTTTTAGAAGGAGTATTTTGCTGCATCATCGCCGTGTCAGTAGGTCAGGTTGGTGCCTGTCTGCATTATGCGAAACAAAGGGGGGGTGGGGGGGGTATCGGGGAGAACGAGTTGGCCGCGTTTCCGTTTTCCGCAGTTATTTCTCACAGCTATGCTCTGCTCTTTCAGTTGGAGGGATGGCCGGTATCAAGCGGCCAGCAGACAGCTCCGCGGAGGAGCCATCTGGGAAGAAGAACGCGCCCGTCACAGCAAAGCCGTTTCCCGCCAAATCGGCCGCAGAGATCCGGGCACCCCCCGCTGTGACTGTTACTACACCCTCCAAACCATCGCCTAAACAAACAAAGGCAGCCACTGAGGCAAGTCTCTTCTGCCGAGTCAATAATACATCCGTGTTTCCCAAATGGTGTCTACGACGGACACTCCAGCGTGCTGTCCAGTGATTTCTGGCCTGCACGAATACGATAATTCAACTCATTATTAGGATTTAAAATGAATATAAAAAGCTGATCAAGGAAGCTCCATTCGCAAAAGGCCAAATAAATGCTATTAAAATGCATATTGCTCGATTGAAACCTTGAAGGAACATTGAGGCCCATTTTGACGTCAGTACGTCGCTCGCTTCGCAGAACTGCGTGCTCTGTGATTGGCTTTCAGATTGCTGTCATTGCTTACAGTGGCCTTAGTGGACAGTGTTGGCTAGAGGGATATTTTATTTGACGATGGTGATAAGAATGGAAGAGCAGTAACTGTAGATTGTGTTACTTTGGTGGTTTGCTGTGGTAATATGGTCACAACGGGAATGCGAAATAGACTGTTGTTGACAAATACGCATACATTCCGATGCCATTACATTATCATACGACTCTCCTCTGTGGAACTGGCAGCCCTGCTTAGCAACACTGCATGTGCCCCCGGCTCACCCAGTGAACTTGGCTTTCCTGTCTTGTCACATTGTGAACTCTCCTTCAGAAGAATATAAATCATTTTCATAAGTTCAACTGTATTCACACAATGGTATTTTCAATCGAGTGGCACCATACATGAGCTGGTATAGGATGTTTAGATATTCTCTCCTAAAATTATTTTTTTGCGTGCGTTAGGCCTTTGAGCACAGCAGTAATGTGATGCAACATAACTATGAATAATGATTGAAACTGTTAGTTTTTATGTGTTATTTGCTTTCCTGCAGTTCAGTTTTAATTTTTTGGTTGCCGAACTTAAATGAGTAGAAAGTGCGTGATTGTGTTCTAACCGTTCCAGAGAGACTTTTGCTCAATTCACACTTGTATAACTTATCACTGACTTTTTTTTTCTGGCCCATATCTACCAGCTACTGGTACACGTCAGCAGACGGCAAAATCCATCCACCTGTCAGAACGTGAATTGGCTGCCGTCTGATAATTGAGGCCTGACTAAGAGCTCGACAATCATAAAAAAGGCTTGGCATATGGGCCTGTTCAAAGGGCAACTGGCCAAACGGCTATCTTTAACTGACTGAGTATTGTGTGTCACAACAGTTTTACTCGGCTAGAGCTCAATCCCTCCCTCTTGCACAAAGGCGGATTATGATTGTTTCCTGAGGCCTACTGGGTGTGACACTTCTGCTCGATTAAATAATGTTCATAGCTGTGGGCGGGGAAATGTCCGGTGGGAAGGTGTCGGTTTGCTATAATTCTAGCAGTCAGACGTGTAAAATCCAGGTTCATGGAGTATAAGTCCTCAGCATTTTTTGTTCCAAATGGTTTATGTAGGCAGCACACAGCCTAATGACTAAGATATTTGACTTGAACACTGTATGTGGGTTGTTAAATCCCCATTGTTGCTGTAATACAATTGTGCAGCTGTTTGGCCCTTGGACAGGGGCCCTAACCCCACATTGCAAGGAGCAGGGGTTGACCCCTGCTTGGTAGAATGAATTGCAAGTCGTACTGGATAAAAGTATCCGTTGACTTTATGGAATGCGAAGACTAGCACTTGTCTGCGGACTGTGGCGTTTATTCTGTTGGTCGAACATGAATGGGCTCTTTTCTGATTGTTGAGGCGAGTTCTCATCTGACTCCAGAGGAACAAAGGGCAACTGGCCAAATGACTATTTTTAAATACATGAATATCATGTGTCACAACAGTTTTACTCAGCCAGAGCTGAGTCCCTCCCTCTCACACAAAGGCAGACCATCACTGTGTCCTGAGTCCTACTGTGTGTGACATTTCAGCTGAATCGAACAATTCTCAAAGTCAGGAAACTGTCCAGTGGGAAGGTGTCAGTCCGCTATAATTCGAGTAGCCAGAGGTGTGCAATCCAGTTTCGGAAAGTTTAAGTTCACCCCAGTATATGTTCCAACCTATTGGATTTGCTAAATGGCCAAATTGATGAGCCTCAAAGCAGAAATGACCAGAGGTGTAAAATCCAGGGGTCAGAAAGTAAAAGTCCAGCCAAGTTTTTCTCCCTCCCACAGAATGAGCTGATCACTCATATTGGCTCTATCCCCTGTCCGAAGTAAATCAAGGGGGTTGGAATAAGGTTCTGGGGAGGATTTTTACTTTCTGAACCCGGACTTCACACCCCTGGAACTGACCAATGTAGTAGGTTGGCTGAGTTCACAGGCGGTATAAACGCATAGTGGGGTGTTTATTTTCTGAATTTGGGATTTTGACTTTGCGAGTAAAAGTAAGGCAGTGCTGTCAGCAGTGGCAATGTCAGCTGAAAATAATCAAGGCACAAAAGATCCCTTTAAATCGATGATTAGCCTGCACAAATTAACTCCAAAAGCTCTCAACATTACGATTCTCAGCCAGGTCTCCCCATGTTGGTGAGACAGAAATGGAAATCTTAATTTGGGTGTGAAATTGTCAAGAAAGAAGCAAGATGTTTACCCCTGCTGCTGAATTATTCAAATCATTGCAAAAAAAACCAAAAAAAAAAACCAAAAAACAATAATTATCATCAGTTTTAAGGGAGGTATTGTCCATCCTTCATTTCCAGCTCAACAGCCGTCACTGACTGCTGTGTGCATGTTTCACATCCAGAACGGGAAAAAATATTCCTAGCCATTCATTCCAGAATGTGCTATCTTTGGACAAATATTTCTGTACAGGAACTTGTTTCAGCTTGGAGGGAATTATTACACAGCAGTTTGTAAATGTGTAATGTATTTGAATTTTGCGGGCCAGTATAAAGAAGTGTGCCAAGTCTTTGTTTATGATCGCCACATCATGCACATGTCCTGATTTTGAACTCGGCAGATGGCGTTTGAGCGCCCTCTAGTGTAGCTTTGACTGCTGCGGGGCTTTGAGAATGCTTGCTTGTCTCTTGGGCTGTATATCATTTTCAAGTCAGGTCGCCAATAAATGTATGCTCACCCCTACCATTAAAATTATTCTTGCAGGGTTCTCACGGATCCTTAAAAAGTCTTAAAAGGCATTAAATTCACGATTCTAAAAACAAGGCCTTAATTGGCATTAAAATGTCTTAAATAAATCTTTCAAAAGTCTTAAAAATGTGAACTCGTGATGAATTAGTGAACACACTGAGAAAGCGCCACAAAGAAAAAATGGCAGAATTGGCAGAGGTGGAGGAGGAACTGAAAAAAGCAGTGCCATAATAGTGAACGATATCGGCTTTAAAATTAAATATTGGACATCGGCCATTCTGCTGATATCTGCCGATATACATACCCAAAACCAGTGAAGTTGGCACGTTATGTAAATTGTAGATAAAAACAGATTACAATGATTTGCAAATCCTTTTCAACTTATATTCAATTGAATACACTGCAAAGACGAGATGTTTAATGTTCAAACTGAGAAACTTTTTTTGTTGTTGAAAATAATCATTAACTTAGAATTTAAAGGCAGCAACACATTGCAAAAAAGTTGGCACAGGGGCCTTTTTATCACTGTGTTACATCGCCTTTCCTTTTAACGACACTCAGTAAATGTTTGGGAACTGAGGAGACCAATTTTGAAGTTTTTCAGGTGAAACTCTTTTCCATTCTTGCTTGATGTACAGCTTAAGTTGTTCAACAGTCCGGGGTCTCCTTTGTTGTATTTTATGCTTCATAATGCACCACACATTTTCAATAGGAGACAGGTCTGGACTACAGGCAGGCCAGTCTAGTACCCAGACTCTTTTACTACGAAGCCATGCTGTTATAACGCGTGCAGAATGTGGCTTGGCATTGTCTTGCTGGAATAAGCAGGGGCGTCCATGAAAAAGACGTTGCTTGGATGGCAACATATGTTGCTCCAAAACCTGTATGCACCTTTCAGCATTAATGGAGCCTTCACATATATGTAAGTTGCCCATGCCTTGGGCACTAATATACCCCCATACCATTACAGATGCTGGCTTTTGAACTTTGCACCTGCAACAGTTCGGATGGTTCTTTCCCTCTTCGCTCCGGAGGACACGACGTCCACAGTTTCCAAAAACAATTTGAAATGTGGACTCGTCAGACCACAGAACACTTTTCCACTTTCCATCAGTTCATCTTAGATGAGCTCGGGCCCAGCAAAGCCGGTGGCGTTTCTGGGTGCTGTTGATAAATGGCTTTCACTTTGCATTGTAGAGTTTTAACTTGCACTTGCAGATGTAGCAACGAACTGTAGTTACTGACAGTGGTTTTCTGAAGTGTTCCTGAGCCCGTGTGGCGATGTACTTTACACACTGATGTTGGTTTTTGATGCAGTACCGCCTGAGGGGTCAAAGGTCACGAGCATTGCTGTACAGTTGTACAATGCACTTCATACATGTTCCTTGTGAATAGAGGTAAAATTGGTTGTGGGTGTTGTCATAAGTCTGTTTTAAGTAGGGCAGGCTGCAAGTATCTTATTTGTTTTGTTTAAAAACAATTGTAATGAATAAATATGACATGTTTTAAATAACGTAAATTGAGGTATTTTTCTTATTTTGCACAAGGAGTGATTACTGATGTTACATCATTTTCAGCTTTGTTTTATGTCTGCATTTGCCAGCAGGCCGACATGATGAAGAGTCTGCAGAATAATTCTGTCTGTTAATTCCCCTGCAGAAACTAGATGATCAATGCAATTAGTTGTCGGGGAAAAGATATCGGTATCAGTATCGGATATCGGCCAAATGAGTTGTAAAATATTGGCATATCGGATATCAGCCAAAAATCTAATATCGTCCATCCCTAGTATTAATGTTTTTCAAAAAAGCGTTTTCATTTGATCAAAAGGTCATATTTCATGTTCAAATAAACATTTGGGCAAAATTGTCCCGAATCCTATGAGGAGGTGTTATTTTCCATTTGTGTTTATTATGAAGTTGGTCTTAAATTTGATATCAAATGGCATTAAAAAAGTCTTAAAAAGTCTTGAATTTAACTTGCCCTAAGCTGTGGGAGCCCTGTCTTGTTCTGAGGCAGTATTTTGAATATTTTATTTGTACTCTTGACTTACCGATTGTTTCTCTCATTTCTAATTCAGAAGAAGGTTCTGGTTGAGAATTCCAACAAGACGGGCACCCTGAGCAGCAGCTGTGCTGTTTGCAAAGGTCATGTTCACCTAGTTCAGCGCCACCTGGTGGACGGGAAACTCTATCACAGGAACTGCTTCAAGTAAGGCTTGGTTTACAAGGCTATGTTAGGCGCCTAAGTGTAAATTCGCCCTAATGAGATGAACTTTTATTGTTTCCAAAAGATGCAGCGAGTGCTCCTGCATCCTCCTCTCAGGAACGTATAAAGCCGGGTCTGTGCCAGGAACCTACATGTGCACCAGTCACCAGAAAAGCGCCCCCTTCAGTGGGGTTTTGGACAAGGATAGAACAGCCACGCCCAGATTGGGGCCAACCTGGTTGGTGAACAAGAATGAGAGGAACGAAACTCCGGGACCCAACTCATCGCTGTCCACCTCAACCATCACTGCCCCCAAACCCCAAAATGTCAGCTCCAAGAATGAGAAAATCGAAACACCGCGTCCCAACTCATCGCTGTCTACCTCGATCTTCACCACGCCCAAAAACCAAAATGTCAGCTCGAAGAATGAGAAAAGGGAAACGCCACGACCCAAATCATCGGTGTCTACCTCGATCTTCACCACGCCCAAAAACCAAAATGTTAGCTCCAAGAATGAGAAAAGCGAAACGCCACGACCCAACTCATCGGTGTCTACCTCGATCTTCACCACGCCCAAAAACCAAAATGTCAGCTCGAAGAATGAGAAAAGCGAAACGCCACGACCCAACTCATCGGTGTCTACCTCGATCTTCACCACGCCCAAAAACCAAAATGTTAGCTCCAAGAATGAGAAAAGCGAAACGCCACGACCCAACTCCGCGCTATCTAGCTCGACTGTCTCCACGCCCAAAAACCAAAATGTCAGCTCCAAGAATGACAGAAGTGAATCGCCGCGTCCCAGCTCATCACTGTCCACCTCAATCTTCAATACGCCCAAAAACCAAAATTTCAGCTCCAAGAATGAGAAAAGCGAAACGCCACGACCCAACTCATCGGTGTCTACCTCGATCTTCACCATGCCCAAAAACCAAAATGTCAGCTCCAAGAATGAGAAAAGCGAAACTCCGCAACCCAGCTCATCGCTATCTAGCTCGGCTGTCTCCACGCCCAAGAACCAAAATGTCAGCTCCAAGAATGAGAGAAGCGAATCGCCGCGTCCCAACTCATCACTGTCCACCTCAATCTTCACCACGCCCAAAAACCAAAATGTCAGCTCCAAGAATGAGAGAAGCGAAACACCACATGCCAACTCCTTGCTGTCCACCTCGACCATCAACACCCCTAAAATCCAGGATGCCAGCTCCAGACCTAGCACCCCAGCCCCTGCTTCCAATGTCTCCTCCCCCACAAGCACAAAAATTCAGGAAGCCCGAAAGAAGTTCTTTGAGACCCCTCCGACAGAGGCAGCTGACCCACCCACCAGCAATTGGCCTCCCAAAGCCGCCACGGATAGTTTTGGAAAGGGCAGAGTACGGCTGAAATGGGCAGAACAAGAGGAAAAGGCAAAGAAAGCAGTAGAGGGGAACAGCAACAATAACAACACCACACACCAGTCAGGGCTCAGGCCCACGGACAACAAGTGAGTCCCTCTTTCTTTAACCAGGGCCGCCCTGTATGGTACCAGTAGATATACTGTCCAGTACATTTTCATTTGAAACCTTACCTGATGCATCATGCAACTACTTGTAGTTCTGCTGGGTTGCTTATCAGTATAATCTTAGGGATGAAATGGAAATCCACAGGATGTTAGATTTCCAAGGAAAGGGTTGGTTTATATTGATGAATGGTATATGCTGATGCACGTATCGGGAAGTCCTATGGAAATTTGTGTAGACTGGAGCGATAAATTCCTCCTTAAGAACACAGGTGTTGCTGAACCCTGAATTTGGCTTTGGTATGCACACTCAACAGTGTGTATTTTGATGCCATTTTAATAAGTTGAATTATTTTTAGACGGTATTTTTATTCTGCATTGAAATGGTTGGTAAGTAGCTAAAAATGATCACATATTGCCATTAATCACATTGGATGTCATTTAATGGTTCACCTCTTGCTTTTTTTCCTCCCATGAAATTACCTATTTCTGAATATTTGATAATGCTATATAGAGCTACTTCCAGCACTCATTTATAATGACATTAGTGCCCGCGAGAATATTTCACTTGAGAAGCAGTTTTGATAATTCTCAAATAATGAATATGAATGAGAGAATGAAAAAAGCTCACTCGAAGAAACGCTGACCTCTAGTGGCTAAGATGCCCTGCACTTGGCCGCTAATTGTTTCCAAGAGGCTCGGAGACGACTTCATACTGGTTTCTATCAATTCGCACATTTGACTTTGGCCTTAATTCTTATGTCCAGTTTATCTGTTTGCATGAGCGTGTGCTAGGCAATAAGACTGAATGCGTTTAGTTTGTGTGGACTTTATGGAAATTGCAGTGTGTTGGTAATACTGGCACACCTGCCCATATTTTTTAACTATTCTCCTCTTCTGCATTGCTCCTTTTTGTATTTATTCTGAGAAACAATTTAGTTTTCTACATAAATACTGGAACATGCTCTCTGCATTGGCTGTGTCGGCCTCTTCATTCTGAATGCATCTTTCCAGATATGTAAATGAAGTTTTGGATTAATAAACAGCCTCAATTAGTACCTTCTATTATTAGAGATAAGTGGATTACAGGAACATGTTTTGAGAAATGGAGGTTGTGTTTGACGATTGAAATGGTACTTTTTTTAAATAGTTGTATTGGAAACAGTTTTGCTTGAAATGAATAGCAGTGTTTCAATTTATTTCGGCGTACTTGGATAGAAAGTATTTGGCATTCTTGGTTAAGGAAAAACGGTGCTGGCAAACGCTGTAGATGCAAGCTGTTGATAACAGTAATTGCCATAGAGCCCAGCAGTTGCAGTTCAGAGAGAGAGAGGGTGGAGGGAGAGAGATGTGTGAAGATGGTTAGAGATGAAAGCTTGCTGATGCTTGCTCATTTCTTGCGGCTCGGATGTGAAAGTAGCTTCCACACGGCTTCCTCGGGCGCTTCGGGGACCTGCGCTGTTTTTTTTTTTTTTTTTTTTTTTGCTCTAATCTGGTAAGCCCTTTTAATACCAGGCATCACAGACCAGATTTACGGGGGATTTCTAACCAAATCTTAATTAGTAACTTTGTTTGTGAATGGACAGTCGAGGGTTACTCAAAACCCAAGTTCGGTGTCCTGCCTTATCGGAGCCCTTTAATGTGCAAAGCAGCCGGTTCAGTTGTGATACACTTGACCTGCCCCGTCATCCGCGTCTCCTCGTGGAAGCGGCTGGGAACGCGCACAACGGAAGCTCTTTTCCAGGTGTTCTATCGGCTTACGTTTTACTTCATTTACTGTTATACCGCGTTATGTGGAATTGGCAGGCCTCTTCCATCCCGAGCGAGATACAAGTGCATGCAGGAGGTTATTGATATTGTTTCATATAAATCCGATGAGGTTCGATCAATTTAATACATCAGTTGACTCGGACATGAACAGCAACTCTGTGACCGTTTCTGTGTACTTGACTTCAAAGGCCAGATTTACGGCGATATTTTGGCACGTGAGAAGCGTTTTAGGAAATTCAAAACCAATAACGTGGCCAGTGATTGGCTAGGTTATTTGTCCTACACCTATCATTGGCTGCATTATTGGGTTTGCTTGTGCTCAAAGATTTAGCTAAAATTAATGTGGCCTTATATCTAATAAACAATGTTTCTAGTAGATTTTTTTACTGAACATTTTTGCAATTTAACTGCAAATTATTATTTTGTTTGGAGTTCGTATTCGGTGGGTTCAAAATCAGTGGTGTTGCCACGAATTGTTATGTATATAGCAAGTGGAAATGGTGGTTATTTTATGTGTATGTTTGCTTCAAGAATGACACTGAAGGAAGTGTCTCTGTGTAGGCATTCCTGAGGCAGCTGATCTCTGGCGATTCTTGCTTTATTAAGGCATCAGGACTTAAGTTTAAGGGAATGTTGCACATGCAGCAGTTCCTTCATGGGAAGGATAAGGCGTGGGGCAGGATAAGGGATAGGCTGACCAGCTTGTGCTCCTGGAAATGCATAAAGGGGGGGGGATGCATATATGTGCGCACATGCCACATCTCCACCTTGTTCCGCATGGGAGGTTTTCTGCCTGAAGCCAGCGGCCCTTATTGAAAGGCTGAAGAATTTGGTGCAGTAAATGCTTCTAGGCATAATGCAAATATTCTCATTCACTTCCACTTTGCATTCACTTCTCATTCAGGCAATGTATTGATTTGACTGGCCTGCGTAACCTGTTGACGATGTCGGCCATTTTGTTTCAGATTGAGTAACAAGCCCAGCGCAGCTGAAACCCCAAGCTGGAAGAAAACCCAGGATAGCCCAGGTGCCGGGAGATTAAAACCAGTCGAACCCTCTCTTTCTCAAAACTCTGCCAAATCCTCCTCGGGGCCGCACTGGTTAAACAAAGAAAATGACTCACCTAGACCGTCAAGCACCTTCTCCTCAAACATCAAAGGTTCACACTGCTCCTCAAATTATTTCATATGACTGAAATACCTTGGCCTGCCATAGCTACAACCTGAAAGGTTTATAATAATAATTAGCAAACCCTTTTTCATGAAATGCGAATGTTTTAATGACCTTCTTTGTATTCCTTTTCCACCACAGATTTGAGTGGCTCAGAGTCACCTGCAGAATGGCGTTCAAAACTCAAGCCTGTGTCAAAAGGACCCACGTAAGTTTTCCCTTGGTTTTGAACGTCTTATTCACTTCAGGGGTAATGCCCATGCAGTCACTCTTCACTGCTATTTTACAGCCAGGTCTTGGATCATCTTTGTCATGATTGGCTGGCTTAGAGCTCAGCCTCTCCGTTGAGCACTGTATCTGAGCCCCGCCCTATAAATACACCACCCAATAAATATGCACAACTGTCCCCATGACCTTTGTGTCCCATTTTGTCCCAATATGTCCTTTTTGAACACTGGAGGTGAGAGAGAGTCATTTTTGGATGCCCAGCTCTCAAAAGCAGGGCCTATATGTCTCATTGTCCTGCACCCCCCTCTAAAAACTCTATTATTCCACAGGACCACAGACACTAAAGAGTCCCTGGAGACCAAGAATCCCAAAGCCTCCTTGAAGCCGTCGCTCGACCAGTCCACGGGTCCCCGACAGCCACCTGACAGCGGGACTAAAAGTTGGGGTGAGGTCTCTCCCTCTTTTGTGACTCTATCACTGCATCACTGCATCGTTCTTTTGATATACACCATAAACTGCAGAGCAGTGGTGACCAACCCTGCCCCCGGAGATCTATGGTCCTGGAGGTTTTCCGCAGAATCGTGGCTTCGCTCACCTGACTCGACTAATTAGCTGCTCAATATAGTCTCTTGCTGTTAGGTGAGGTGTGCTTTGAAAGGTTTTGAGTGAAAACCTACAGAATGGTAAATCTCCGGGAACATGGTCAATTACCACTGCTTGATGGTGTATGAAATTTTGCTTCATGTGCTTGGGTCTATTTTATAAAAAATTGTGTGGATTTCCAACCTAAAACTGCAAGTGCTTTTTATTTAATTCATAGTGATTACCCTGGGATTATTCATATGTGCGTAATCTTATTAATTTTGCGCGTTTTTGATGTTCAATTTGCTTTTATATATCGGAAATTCGCGAAGAAATTGGCGTACGCATCGTTTCTGTGCCTACGCGCCGTTTATAAATGAGGCCACAGGTCGGTGGATTAGCAGCAAATGAGCTCAAACAGGGTATGCAAATAATGCCTCATTCCAGCCAATGCAGTTGTTTACTGAACGCCGCTGCCAGGTTGGTGGAATCCACCGTGAAAAGCGGAAAGCCTCCTCTTACTGGATACCTTTTACACGACGCCCATGCCTGTGCGAACTGTACAGGGCTGACTGGGACAAGCACCTTTTGCAAGAGCGTCTGTCGGTCCCCCACTCATTGCTGGAAGAATACAGGAAATGTAAAAAAAAGAAGTCTTTCTTAGGCCCATTTCCTTAGTTCATATTTAACTTTCTTCTGGCTGGTTCTTCTACATTGCGTTTGCTGCCTTTCCGGCCCTGTCACGTCTCCAGGAATTCTTTCCCAAAAGTTAGCTCCCCGTCTTCAAAACAATGGCTCACAGTTTTTCCAGCCAGGCTCTCTGAAACCAAGGCCAGGTTCCACTGAACTTGAGTGCTGAACTCTATGGTTGAATGCTACAAAGGAAATTATGTTTTTTTTTTTCCCCTCACTATTTGAGCTAATTTATTCATCTGCCTTTTTAAGGCTTTCAAAATGGGAAAGGATCATCATCCAACAATGCCTCGCAGCCAGAAGTGAAGTCACCCAAGGTAAGTTTTAACATATTAATTATACTGGAGCGCGCGACGAGACTTGCTGATGTGTGTATGTAACGCGTGTGCTCCTGTCTGCCGTGTGTGATGGGGGTAAAATTGGCAGGAGCTTATTTAGAGCGCTGTAGATAAAGCGGCCCGGGGACAATATTATCTTTAGATAAAATGCACTGGAGACAAAACCTTGAAAGAATTAATTAAATTTGCGTCAACAAGATGTACCGTTTTCTGTGAAGTTCCTCCCCCCCTCCCCAATCCCCACCACCCCACAGCCCCCCATGCCTTGTGCCTTACCTTCCTGCAGGCTTTTTACATGTCATGGAAATGCATTAAAAAAATTAATTTGCAGGCCACGAGTTGCAAATTTGTCAGTGCCGGTTCCATTTGGGAGAGAAAAAAAAAAAGCTCTTAAAGGAGTAAATCAAGGACAAACGCTTAATTCTGTCGTTAAAATAAGCTGGCTTTTCGAAGTATGGCAAAGCGGTATTTTTTTTTGTTATTGCAGTCACTACGAAATATAAAGGCATGGCCTCTCCGTCAACTGAGCTGCCAGAAGCCAAAATAAATAAGACGCAATTATTTAAATTTGGCATAAGGAGCTATACACGTCTAAGGGAAGGCACGTCTTAATTAAAAGACTTCTTTTTTTTTTTTGCAGGCCAAGCCTGATTTCATCCCCAAGGAAGAGATTCTTAAGGAGCTGCACGATATTGAGCACAATATGAACGAACTGGAGAAGAGAGGAATCGAACTGGAGCAGCAACTCCGTCGCAGTGAAGACGGTGAGGGGAAGAGTAACCTGGCCCCCCTAACCCCCCCCATCCCCCCTTTGCCCCCCTCTATCCCTCCCTCTTCAGATCAGCTCCCTGATAGCCGACTGACTGGAGCCGACAATAAAACAAGGGGCTTCCTTGGTCGGGGAAGGCGAGAGATTTGCATTAGAGGATGTGTTATTTTACGCCGGCGCTGTCACGCTTTAATATTGACACATAAACCAAGCGTTCAGCCGAGTGATTACCGTGTTGTGCTTTGGATCTCCAGCAATAAGCAATATATTACCGCCTGAGCCGGGGTGCCTGGAAATGAGTTGAGACCTCAGAGGACGGCGGGATGCGGAGAGGCCGACCCCATCGTCGAGTAAAAACGTCCTCCGCATTTTGCGTTTGCGAAGCTGACAGACGTTGGGGAGCCTTGTCCTCGGGGGTGATAGCTGAATAACCTTGGCTCGAATGCATAAAACAAGGAAAATACCTGAAGGACACGGCCAATTTTGGGTTCTGAAGGTTCCGTTGCGGAGACATTTTATGTCTTGTCGCTCCAAAATGGGCTTAAATCATCGCTGAGCGCGGGCGAAATAAAGCTCCTAGTCCGGAACACTAAAAAGGCTGTTGGCAGTGGTCACATTTGTAGCGTTTAAGTACGTGTTTTCATAATTTTTTGCTTCTTATAAGAAGGCTGGGTCTTAAATTATTGCTCAGTTCTTCGCTTTTCTTCCTAACTAAGCAAATGAGATCATTATATAAGGTGACGGATCATTATTAGATACTGTATATGCTGGACTAATGGGCCTTCTATCTAAACAAGTGTCTGGTAATGCTGTAAATGCATTTTCGGTGAGGAAAAGTCATTCATTATGTAGACGTTTGAATTCCCAACTGTGTGACATAGGATTTGTGTTGAGTATTTGTTTAGTGGATGTGAGGTTGATTCATTAGGTGAGAAACGGGATAGAAAAATGATGCAACAGTACATCTAAAATATGACCTATGGATGTCAAACGCGTGGAGTGACTCATTACTAACCAGCTGTTCCTTCCACTTGATTGTCATCCTGAATTAAATTTATGTTGTGGTTTACACTCTTCACATCTCTTTAGCTGATGTTTCTAGGACTGTGACAAAAGTGATCTGTATATGCAGGGAGCTGTGAGCTCCAGAAATAGTCTGTGACCATCAGAGGTTTGGTAACGGCCTGCTCATCCACGACCCCAAAGAGCTGATCAGCGCCTCTTGTCTCCATATTTGTTGCAGTCCCTGGTAGGATGTTGACTGGAGAGTACCATAGAGCCTGGGAATATCCACATCTGTTGAAAATCACTAGCGTTGAAGCGACCATTTTGTAAACATGGTTATCTTTTCTGAGCTTCAGTTAACTACTCTGCATAATGCAGGATCCTGCTTTAATTCGACTTCTGGTCTTGAAGCCGATCAAGATTAAATTGGCTGTATGGCTTTTTTGGGCTTTTGGTTCGGGGCGTTTTGGGAATGGCGCCGCGCAGTTGTCTGAGGAAAGATGAAATTTGTAGGACATTTGATTCCCCTAGAGATCCTCCAGTCCCCTGGCGAAGCTGGTGAAGCTTTGCAGCCGTGGCCTGTCGTGAGCTCTGATACATTATTTCAGCCCATTTCAAAATTAAATTGATGGTCTTGGCTTTTTTTTGTGTGTGTGTGCGTGTGTCAGTATGTGTGCGTGTTGGTCGCGGGGCGTCCTGGGTGCTTTGCTTTCCAACCAAAGCAAGGGAGACTAGAGGAAGAGGCCCATCTGGGGCTTAGATTGGGGTTCCAATGTAGCCTGAGGGGGTGTGACCCAAAAACTGTTCAATTTCCACCAGCCGGCGTCAAATGAGCCAAGTGGTGAGCGAGACACAATGAGTCGTCCCTGTCCCCTCGCTGATAGCCTCTCCGCGCTGTGGGATCGAGGCGACGGATGGATGTAGAGCGAGGGACCAGCTCCGCTAGCTGGGTACAGAGCAGGCAGATTCGGAGGAGGAGGAGGAGGAGTCAGTGCGATCACCCAACCTGCTGTGACCTTGAAAGGAGCCCCCGTGTCGCCGCGGTAGCGATATCATCGAGGCGCCCGGACTCGCCGCTCCAGTCACCTGTCCAAATGATAAGATGCGCACAAATTTAATAAAGCCCTCCTGGTATTCATGCCTGAGTCCCAGTCCTGCCGCCTCTGTTATTAAAGGCATTGAACGCTCAAGCTGGTCAGAGGAAATGTTCAATTAAATTCTCTATGCTACATTAGTTTGCATGCATTCCTGGTAGAACCTTCTACGCGAGTGAGACTGCTGGAGAATTTAACTTTTCTCAATTTTCACCGCCGCGATAACATTCAAACGGCCTCCTTTATATTAAAGGCGGCGATAAAGTTTGTGTGCGGCTAGCGCACTTTCTTGTAGAACAGAGCCCCGAAACTTTGTTATCGCCCGCGCTGAAGTGACGTGACCTTGGTTCTGCGAAGCACCCGGCATTCAGCAACGGCTCTGCCTTTGTTACAGATGGGGAAGAGGACACTTCTATGGACGAGTTGATGGTGGACTGGTTCAACCTGATTCGCAGTAAGCAGGTCTACATGCGGCGGGAGTCTGAGCTGGTCTACATGTAAGACGCTGCATTCCTTTGCTATATCTTAACCCCTTGAACTCTTGAAATTTTGCTTGAACTTGCCCTAGATAAGTAGGATCAAAGTCAGAAAAAGCATTGTTTTCAATATTGTAGGGCAGTGTCTCATACATATTCTGTATCTGCCGGTTGCGGTGCATTACTGAAGCTACATCGCACTATTATTTTTGAGAAATATTTAAACAGAGGATGCCATGTTTTAAAAATATCTAGATCTTGCCTGTCGCCTTGTACACATTTCCCTGTAATTCAGCTGGACATATTTAGAATAATCTATTTTAAATTTAGAATTTAAAATAGGCCTTAAATTTCACGGTTTCCAATTACTCAGCTGCATTTGACGAACCCTTGTATGGGTCTGTCGGTCTTGTGGGATTAATACGCCTGCACACACATTGCTGTTTTTTGGGAGCAGGATCCCAATCCATGTTTCTGGGGGTCGAACATCCTGCACCTCGTCTTTACTGTCCTAATTTGGCACAGGAATCTGCTAATTATCTGGCCAATGTGATCTGTAGCCGTTCAAGTAGGTGAGCTGTGATAGGGATGGAGTGAGAATTTGTTAGACCACAGACCTCCAAGAACAAGGTTTGCCCCACTGTCTTGTTCTGGTAAAGGATGTATGAACCAGGTTTTGTATATGCTTTTATTCGTAAAGTAGAGAGCCCTGTTTTCACATTGTGCATAATCCTCAGTGCAAAGACGCAGGATCTAGAGGCCCAGCAGCCGGGTGTGGAAGGAGAGCTGCGGAGACTTCTGGAAAAGCCAGGTGATTCTGCGAAGTACTGCCTCAGACTGAGGACCAGCTTCAGCAATCTAGTGTTGCAGTCTTCACTTGAACCCATCTGTTCAGCAAAGACCCACTCGTCGTCACTGAGGCGATATCTACAGTTTGCACAGTCGGAGGAGCGTTGGGGTTGACAAAATCATCACCCAATGCACAATAGCTTTCATCCTGTTGGTAGAAATTGGTAGAGTGACCATTTGTAAGTAAAGCTGCTTCGGACTAATGTGAAAATCTAGCATGTTTCGCATTCAGCACTGGTTAGATACGTTCAATGAGATGCTTTCCACTTTCAATTTATGATTTTTGATTATTGAAACTAGATGTCAAGTGCCTTATAAAAATAAATCCCAATGTTTTACGCTATTTTTAATCAATTAAAATTCCTATAAGAAATGCGACAGCAAGATTCAGAGAAAATTTTCATTTTTATATGCCTGTGTCCCAGGGACAGTCGTGGCCTCGAACTTTTTGTTTTGGGTTTGTCCGTCCCTCCGTCTGTCCGTTTGCCCCACTCTTGTGAAAGCAATTTCTTGGGAATGCCTTGAGGGCATTTTTTCAAATTTGGCACGAAGGTGATGAATTGATTCGATTTTGGTGGTCAGAGATCAAGGTCACTGACCTCACGGCCGTCCTATTCTTGCGAACGCTATGTCTCAAGAACGCCTTGAGGGAATTTCATTGCATTCGGCTCAAACGTTCATTTTGACTCGGGGGGTGAATTGATTAGAAATTGGTTGTCAAAGGTCATGGTCACTTTGACCTCACAAGACATATTTTTGACCATATCGCTAGAATTCAGATGCTGTTTATGACAACATTTCACACTAACTGAATAAAATGATGAAGTGAAGCCTTTTAATATCTAAAAGTTCAAAGGTCAACTTCAGTGTGACATCATAACGTTATGCAAAAACACTTTTCTTGCCATTCTTTATTGGTTGGGACCACAAGGTATCTGTTTGAGTCGACCCACTACTCTTCCTCTCTTTGGACGACATTCAGGACAAGGGGCCTCCTGTTTCTCTGGTCGTCCACCACAAGCTCATTGGTTGTTTTGATAGTGCAGCAACAATAATCTAACTTTCACTATGTGAAGACGGCATGTTCCTCGCTGAAAATTATTCACTGTAATTATACATCTCAATATAGTGTTAACTACTATTTCACCAAATAACACAGTTAAAACTTGTATTAAGTTCCTTCAAAGTCTTTATTACACATGAAGCTGGACAGACATGGAAGTAAACTGTAACTTTATTGGTTGGCAGAGGCATGCAACCAGGAGGCAGTAATTCTAGTTTTTCCAATTACTCAGATTATAGCCTTGATATCGCTGTAAATAACATTTCGTAATCATTATATGCAATATATTGGGTTTGATTATTCAGTAAATTGCTTGATGTTAATCCATCAAAGTGCACGTCATCTGAGTTGAGATTAATCCTGCGCTATAAGGTGAGGTTTTTGCCTACCCTAAAGGCACGTCTGTTATCGTATGATACTGTATGTGCATCAGTAATTCACTACCCTGCTTAAGGAAAGTGACAGAAACACACTTCCTGTTGGCAGGTTAAATCTGGCTGTATTCACTCTTTTGGTTTTTTATTTATTGTTGCTGTGTAGCAGAAACCCTTTGAATTTACCCTGGAGTCGTCATCGTAGCTGGGTGCGAATATGTGCACATAGCGGCCAGCTAACTTTTGTTTGGGTTTTTTTTTTTGGGTACATCAGAGCGCTTGAAGACTGCCGCAGATAGGAGGAGAGAGAAAGAGCTTATGGAGAAGCTGGTGGAAATTGTAAACGACAGGAATGCCATCATTGAAGGGCTGGACGAGGACCGACTGAGGTTAGGCTGAATGCGCTCATGTTATTTAACTTCATGCACCTCCTCACATTTAACCGCCTGTGTTGAACCTCACCTCGCGCTCTCTCAGTGATTCTGTGGGCGTCACTGCCCTGGTGAAATAGCTACGGGTCTTTACATCTGTCTAAGGCTGTACCAGTAAATCTGTGTGTGTGACTCCTGATTCTGGTAAGTCTGAGTGTCTCACTGTCCTCATAATTGTCTTTGTGTCTCAGTCTTTGTTAAACTGTCCTTATAAACCTCTCTCATTGTTGTGCTCTCATTGTGTATGTCTCAAAGTTCTGGAAATCTTTGATAGTCTCACTGTCCTGGTAAATCTCTAAGGGCCACACTGTCTCAGTAAACTGTCCGACTGCCCTGGTGAATACCTGTGTGTCTCACTGTCCCGAGAAATCTTTGTCTCATGGTCCTGATAAATCTCATTGTCTAACTCCTCTGGTAAATCCGTGTGTGTCTCGCTGTCCTCGTAAATTTCCTGTATGTCCAACAGCTTTTATAAACCTGTCTCTCTGTCCTGGTAAATCATTGAGTGTCTCACTGTCCTGTAAAATCTAAGTCTCATGGTCTTGCTAAATCACTGTCTCTCACTGTCCCAGTCAATCTCTATGTTGAGATGTTCTGATAATCCTCTCTTGGTCATGGTAAATCTTTGCATGTCTCACTGTCCTGATAAGTTCCTTAATGTGTCTCTCTGTCCTGATAGATATGTCTTATTGTCATGTTAAATCTCTTTGTGTCTCAATGCTTGAAGATTTGTCTCCAGAAGTCCTGAGAAGCATGATGTGTCTCACTGTCGAAGTAAATTAGAATCTCATTGTGCCAGTTAATCTGTGTGTGTTATGTTCCTGATAAATTTCTGTGTGCCGTACTGTTGGCAGTTCTCTGTGTGTCCAACAGTCTTGATAAACATGTCTCAATGTCCCAGTGAATCTATGTGTCTGACTGTCCTGATAAAGATCTTCGTTTGTTGCCCCACCCTTGTAATTTTCACTTTCTGTATCCATGAATAAGCGAGATGGACACTGGAAGGAGGGAGGCAAAAAATAAACAGTTGGAATGAGCGCAAAAAAACAATGATGTGAAGCTGTGGTGTCAACAAATTTGCAGTAGCTGCTCCATAACTTAAGACAAACATTTTCTCTTCCATGGACTTTGCCTTTGGATGGATGAAATGGTTGTCAATGAATGTGACAATTGAGTGTGATTTTATTTGGAAAAGTCATGTCCTATACGCCTTCTAAAAATACACCTCCAAATGTATAACGGCCACCAAATTTTGATTGTAAAAAAACGGACATTGAAAGCTTCTGCTATTAATCAGTTGAAAGTAATATCTCCAGAAAGAGAAAGAAAAAACTGTAGCCTCAGCATTTGTCGAAGACCCAATAGATTCCAGACTTTTCTTTTGATCCATTTCAGGGAAGAAGAGGAGGACCTACAGATGAACCAGCTGATGCAGGACCTGGGTGAGAACGAAAAGCCTGTTCAAATTTGGAAGCACCTTTTCTCCGACAATAGAATGCACAGAAAAAACTAGCCTAATTTGCGTTCGAAACTAAATGATAAGCATCCCCTGCACAATCTCATTCTTTTCACTTTTTATTAGTTAAAACTAAACATTTAGCATCAGGAGTGTTTGTTTCCCAGCTACTTCTAGATGGCTGAAATTAATAAATATGTATCAAAGGCAAATTATGAATTCCATTTGGTGATAATGACCCATTATGGACCCAGCACTGAGTAGCCCATATCTTATGATTTAGCTCTTTGCTTTAATTTTTTTCAAATCAAAATGCATATTAGAAAAAATGCATCCTCACCATTATGTATAATTGATCAACTTCAGTTACCCTTTTTTTTTATAATGTAGTCAAATGTTGCTCTCATTTGCAATTCATGATTGAGAAAGGTGAACTGCAAAATGCAAAAATTCTATTAAAATTCATAGTGGAATTCATAGTTTTAGTTAACACTGCTCTACTGGGCGACCTTTGGTCATTCAAACATTTTTTGTATTTATTGAGCTGAAATGTAACGCCCCACTCATTTTGATGAGTTGGAGCTGTTCGTTCAGGTTTTAGAGCCAGGCATTTTGGAAATGATGCCTTACAAATTATTGCTCCGTTTTACATAAGGTGTTTGCCTGCGCGCTTATATTTTAGGCGGAGACTCGATCCTTAGCGAATAGAAAATTGCACATCGAGGCTTCACCAATACGGCCGTGCTTCCTAAGTGTTTGATGTGATATCCGCTGTAATTGCATACAATTCCATTTTGAACATGACCTCAGCTATACATAGAGTGCTATTCTTTGTCATTATAAATAAGTAGTTTTTTAAAGGATGGGTGGTCCAAGAAATGGTGTATATATCTTTATAGGCCTGTGGAGAGTGTCCATAATTTGGCATTATGACAGAATGTCTTTGGCTGTCTCCCAGTATCTTCTCATTTTATTGGGCTTTGTGTACGGTGGCTTCAAGCTCCTTATCTCTCCTGTGATATGTTGCCAGGGTCTTCCCTCACTCTCATGGTAAACGTGTGGCTTTGGCACCATCCCTTTTTCTGCCATTATTTTGCTGTCCTACTCTTTATTTAGCACTTTAAATGCCAAACATGGTGCCAAACCGCCAACCGCAGACCGCCATTCTAAACCCAAGTGTGCAGTCCTTTATACTTTTGCATGCGTACATAAGAGATTTCATTTCTGCTGTGTCGGGTTGAATTGTTTGCGGCTGTTTTTTTTTTTTTATTTATTGGGGCTGTAAAAATGGCCGTTCTACCTTTGTTGAAGCGCTTATGAAAGGTTACATTTTTCTTTTTTACGCAGATATAAAGAAAGACAAAAACAAGAAAAAGTCTCCAATGCAAAAGCTGTTTGGATGGAAGAGTTAGCAGGACCCTCTGAGGACTGACGCGGCGGAGAACTGGCTGGGGGTGGGACTGTCCTGAGTGCGGCCTTTCGCTTCACTTTTCGCTCGGTTTTGCCACTCTGCTGTGGATTTGAATCCGTGTTCATGTCCTTTCCAAAGCCGACATCTTGAACTCTCCCTAAACAAAGCCCTTGTGCAACTTCCAGCAATGGGGACCCGTATGGCGATATCAACGGCGTGCGTTCCGGAGAGACGTACATCTGGTCCTGCCGGCTCGCGCAGCGAACTCGGCGCCCGGCTTGCAGATGAACGAGCTTCCCGCTAATTACTCACAACCGCGATCCGCGATTCCATATGATTCAGTGGTCGGTGGCAATCTCAGCGTTTTAAGATTAAAAGGGATTTTAAAGTATCAAACAGAGGCTGCTTCTAATTCTGTCGCCTCACTGAATCGTCATGCGCTCATTCCACGCTCCGTTCAGATGATTCATGAGTTCCTCACTTCTCCAGATTAAACATGTTTACAATCTTGGCTAAATGGAACGCTGGCAGTGGGTCACTTTTTAAATACACTTAATCGTATTTTCAGAGTTTTGTGTTCACTTGGATTGTTTGTTTCTTCCTGCTTAATTCTCACTTCTTACGGGCCTAATTTAGTGTCGTCTTAGATGAACTCTGAAAATCTTTGCCGGCAATAGCGTTTGATTGTGGACCTCGTGGACTGAAAGCAAACACACTTATTTTATGGCGACTTTGATTCCTTTCTGCGTATCGACTCGATAGCTTCATCCAAACTGAATCCAAAGGTGGTTCCTATTTTCTGAAACAAGTGGGAAAACAAGGAAAATTGTGTGTTTTCTTGATTCATATTGGATCTGAAAGAAACACCTGATTGAATGGTGTGGGCCCTCAGACTACTGTGTAATTTAACGTACGGTCTGGATGACTTCGTTTTAATGAGCTGTTGTAGAGAACACTGAAGAATTAAATAACTTCACAGTAGAACTTCTTCTGTGGGACTGCATCAAGAAATGATACAAATTGCTTTCACTGTGTGGTAGTTGGACAAGGAAATGGTTGGAAGATTACTAGCGCTTTTTAATCAGAAGGTGGCACTGTGGGGTTAATTGTAGCACAATCTGACAGGCCCCCGACTAAATTGGCCACAGCTCTTTCATTTAATTGTTTCCCTAGTTTTGTATGTGATGTAGATCCCAGCTCTGTAGATGCAAGACCATTAATCAGTTTGGAAAGTGCGTATTAAATCTAGGCTGTAATGATCCATTTCTATAGCCAATTTTCATTAAATTGCGTTCCGCGGCTGAACCCTTAGTGAGGCTATCGGTTGTGACATTGGTGGACTAATGCTGTTATGCGGGTATTATCATCGTGAGGCATCGCACTGAGGACTGTGGAATGAGAACTGAGGGTTTGAAAGGTGTGAATGACTTAGACTAAATAAACATTCTCTCAGCGAATGGTGAATCGTGCCCTTTCTGGGATAGTTTCATGTGTCAAGGGTTTTATAAGCTTCTACCAGAATTTTTAAACTTTTTCAGACTTTTAATTGCAAAGTAATACAAATGTATATGTGTAGTGGTGCCCTGAATTGTTTTTTAATTGTTTCCTGTTGAGAAAAGCCATTGATACTTAATTGTGATTGCCACGCAGTGTAAATACGCAATGATTTCCAAAAGTGATACTAAAATGTCTTGTTCCAAAAGGTATTCAGCAGTCACCATTGACTTTAATGTCATAATCTTATATTCTAATGGTTTTTTAAAAAAAAATTATTTTATTAAAGTTTACATTAATAAAATAATACACCCTAAAACAATGTGAAGTTGTTTTCAGAATTCATTGTTTGTCATCTCCTCTCTTTCTTTGAATGTTTCTAAATTAAAAATGCACTTGTGCTGTTGATTCTCTGTTCAGTCGGGCCTCACTTTTGTCCAGTGTTGGCTTTCTTTGTTAAGTGGGGTGGCCTGCGCTTGGCGTATATCTCAGGGCAGGTTCTGCTACTCATCAGTGGCCAGCAGGGGGCGCCAGTGCTTATGTGCTGTTTACCTTGAGACCAATTGGCTTCTCACCAGGTTGTAGAAATACAGCTATTCACTGTGCTGGCAGGCATTTAACTGTCTATGGCAGTTGTTTTTTTTTTTTTTTCTTTCTTTCTTTTAGCAAATTAATATCTCAGGTAAGTTGATCATTAGCAGTGCGAAGACCTCTCCTAAAGACATGAATTTGTCTCCTCTCGGAGAGTTTTGGACTGTGATAAATGGGCACTCTTCCCTTTTATGAATGATTCATCACGGTAATATATTTTCTTAAATTCCACAGTTTTTCACCAGCCTGACATCTTCATCTGTAGTCACAATGACGCTCTGTTTTTCCCCTGCCCATTTTTTTTTTGTAAACCTGACAAATGCCAGTTTCTTTGTCTGTTTTTTAAGCATTTCCACCCTGCTACACTTGCACATATCTGTTGTCTTGATAACAGTGCCATCGTTTGTCGCTGGGCCGAGGATCTGGGTGTCAGGTGAATTGGGAAGACGGCTGGGGGTGGGGGGTGGGGGGGGGAGGGTGGACTACATGGAGTGTGAGTGGCAATCAAAGCTGAATATGGGTGATGGGTAAGAGTTAATTAAAGCTTTGCTTTCCGTCTTCCACAAACGCTTGCGATTCTGCAATTAGGAATCAAAGGCGAGGGTTTAATGTCAGGGGGTGTCTAATACATGGTTTTAACAGGAGTAGGACTTGATTTGTGAAGCTACTGACGACAAATAGGCATTACAGCAGCCTCGTCTTGGCGAGGCATTAATATTCATAAGTAAAACAATTCCTCCAGTGAATGTCTGATGCTGGAAATTAAAACCACAGTGCTGAGCGCTTATGTCTGGACAGCTTTCCTCCAACTAAAGACCATTACTGAGAAAAGTTTATTTATTTCGAAGCGGTGTATAATGAAGATGTCCATCACAAAATGTGAGTAGGTGAATGTATGGTAAGTATATTTTAGAGACTGGAGAAATTTCCGGAACGAGAGTTGAGCTAGGGCCTTCACGTGGCTCACACTGGAGTGTACTCCTGGTCTGGTCATCGAAATGGGAGATAAAATTCTTGGCCCCCGATGGTCATCGGGAAGCATCTCATTGATGGCACTTCCTAGTGTCTGGATGTCAAGTAATTGCTTGCAGCTGCTCTACTTAGCCAGGTTTGCCGTAATTGTGTCACACCCAGGCTGACGTGCTTCTACTAAATGACTCCAGTAGCACGACAAGAGAAGACCAATTTAGCGTACTTGTATTCAAAGATGTACTCGCATTATGGTAAACACAGTGGTGCTGGAAAACATTCCAACTTGTCGTAGCAGGAGCTCAAAGTCTTGCTTGAACCTCGTGTTTTTGGGAGTTCGTTTGTGAATGCGAGCCCGTGTCGGTCTGAGTGTTGTGTGTGTCTCTCGCTCGGTGCCATTCCCCTCGTAGTCTCTACCGCCGGTTACTATAATTATGATCCCAGAGGTAATTTCATCAGGATCATTAGCACTGTCGAGTAAACAAGAGACTCGCTTTTAATTATTGGCCATCCAGGCAGAAGAGCCAGTGCTTTCATCATCGAGATCATCATAATATTTGTACAAAAGGAGAGGCATGCTCTACACGGGCAGATTCTGGGACAAAGGCGCCAAGAGGAAGGGCTGCCTTTGTCACTTTAATTAAGTATTTCATCTAAACGACAGCCACATTTTAAAAAGCATATTCTGTGACTGAGCACACCTCAGTGTAGAAGGTTCCTCAGATCATATTTTGATCTCGTTCCTCAAACCGAGTGGCAGCCCGATGTTGATACAGCCCAGGCGCCTGCAAGACATTCTTTTTCTCATTCAAATATTGTGCTGAGGGTCAGTAATGAGTTTTCAGTCTCGGATATTGTGCTTTGTGGTTGTATTCTTTGTTTTATTTTGTAATCTTGGCATAAAATTAGTTTCACTGTACCGTCGCTTACATTGTGTCTGAAATATCACAGCTCACCTCCACCGTTGGATTCATTTTATAGAAGTGATTCATTCTGTTATCATTCACAGTCACAGAATACTTAAAAAAATAAAATAAAAAAAAGCCACCAGCAAATATGATTTTCATGAAAGAAGAACACATGTATAAGCTATTGGCAGCCTGAAAAATGGCAAAGTGCGTGACAGGAAGACTTCACGAGCACGAGTTTCATCTATTTCAAATGAATAATTTTCACTTCCCTAAACAGTCAAAATCCCAGCACGCCTTTGGTACGGTGGCAGGATTCTGGCCGAATTTCTCCTCCGGAGTTCTTAATTTAGTGGCGTTTCCAAAGTAGATTTGTACGCCGTATGTGCTGGCCTTGGAAACTCTCTACCCTTATCCCTTTCGCTGGCTTTATGGATCAGGAAAAGCCCCACAACACAAATTACTGAGTATCTGCTGCAAATTGCAATTCTAACAAATGCTAATGTCTTATTCTAGCCACATGAAGGCCTAGCTCTGTGGATTACTTATGCTACCTCTGATTTGCATTGACACAAAACCCATATAAGATGATATCCATAACAATCCATTAAATGTGCAGAAAGGCACGCTTTCTAACACAGCCGCTATTTGTACTTTTCTCTCCCATTTGCTCTCTCCCTCTCTCTCTCTCTCATCTCTGGTAAACATACGCACTCCATTTACGTAACTGCTTACAGAGGGAAAGCGAGGGCAGGAAAAACCAAAGGGGCCCATTAACGTTGAACAGTTTTTTTTTTAGTCCTCGCGATATCAGAACGAGGTTACTCGGTCGCGCGACCCGCAGAACCTGACAAGAAACGAAGACCAAATGCCGCTGTCCTGCTACACGGCTAGCTTAGCTTCGTTTTTTTCACGTGTTTCTTCCATTGCGGCATCTTCCAGTTGTTGTGCAACAGTGTGTCCCCAGGCATTGAGAGGCCCCAAAACATCTACTACAACTTGTGAAGACCGCTGACAGGCCTTTTCTTTGCGCCAACATCAAACACGTGCAGCCTGACAACACACAATTGTGAGAAATCCTGTGGTGAGGAAGTGCTCGGCACCTTTCGGGCCATTGTTAATGTACAATGGCGAT
Organism: Gymnothorax reevesii; assembly: GCA_029721435.1. NCBI lineage: Eukaryota > Metazoa > Chordata > Actinopteri > Anguilliformes > Muraenidae > Gymnothorax > Gymnothorax reevesii. Next base: position 16,953,419 of record CM056592.1, read on the forward strand.
GGTGACATCTTCCTAACAGATTGAGGAAGGGGTTTGGCATGGGGGGGGGTGAAAGTTTTTGTCAACACAAGAATTAGTGCATTGCCACTCGGCACCGAATCGGATCTATTTTGGGTGGCAGGCATGATTTTGATCTTTAATGCCTCTCATTTGTGATGCCCGAGGCAAAGGTGCCAAAAGACAGATGACATGCCCGTCACATTCATTCTGTTCTTCCATCTGTGATCCGAAGCTTGTGCGTGCTGCGATCCGAAATTCCATAACCGAATTCCGAATCGTGTTTTAGCGAGAGAGAAAAAAAAAAGTGCTGCTCGCATGTTTAAAGTATTAAATCCTACTTTCACATTTGCATACAGCACTGAAATTGAAAAGAGGGGGGAAAAAGCTCCCTGTGTTTGCATTGTGGAGCCTGGTCTCTGTAAGTAAATTATATGATGCGAAACAATTAAGGAGCTATCCGTGTTTACAATAGACCCAAGGCCTTGTGAGGCCAGATAATGTAGAGTCACGCTGAAATGTACATTTTCAGAATCCATTGTTGGCTAATATCCACATTCCCAGCACCTTGAGGCTACGATAAGAATATTAACCTCATCAATTTCAGGTAGCTTTTAATGCTCGAACATCTTCTTTAAAAATCCACATATTTGCAAGCCCGGGATGTGGCATTTATGTGACATTTTAAGCCTTTTAACAGAATCCTGAAAGGGATTTGGAACTTACTCCGGAGGAAAATAATTTTGTCTTTTTTTTTCATGGGGATTAGAGACAGGAGAATCAATAATAAAAAAGAACAACAACTGCATAGCAAGTTACTATAATAATCATGAAGATTAAGATCATAACAAAGTAAAGGGATGGATGTGGGGGAGGTACTGATGATAGTACTGATAACCATTCCTGTATTGATGAAGGTGATCACTGTAAATAATTAGGATGCCATGCAACATTTTTCCCTGAATGGATGCTATATCGTAATGGCAGCTGTGCGCGCCAAATATTTTGGTTTTCTTCATCATTATTTTTATGACATCATACTGCACAGGAAGGGATGGCCTCAAAAGAAAGGGGCCTTGTAGTCTGAGGAAGGCCATCATTCCAACACTGGAGCAACCTGGAAAAGACATTAAAGTTCAAAACTCCAGAGGTGACCTGGCGATGCGGCCCATATCTACACGGTCACGTGGTCCCAGGAGCCTGGAGGCCTCGACAGAATTCGGTTTCCAGCACGACGTGAGGCAGACGGCCCGTAATGGTGCGTTTCCCTCCCATACCAATGTCAATATTATTCAGGGTGGCTGAGACCGAGTATTCCAGTTCTTTTAAAGTCTTTGTGTTTCTCTAAGTGCTCGTGGAGTGCGGTTGAAAATGGCAAGAGCATTCCTTTATGTCCCTCGCCTTTTGAGATCAATGGAATATTCCAATTGAATGTTTTAATGGTCTGCTGTGCTGTGAGGGGTTTCGCTGCGAGTGGGGCTCATTGTGTGCGTATAATCATCACACGACTGCCGCGGATTCATTCATGGCTTTCCGGGGCAGCCTGCTTTGATGCACCTTGTTGTCTTATCTCCAGCCTCACGAGGTTAATGAAGTGGTGGCACTTTATGTTGTGGGCTTAAAAAAAATATCATTTGACTGACAGAGACAAGCCATCTTCAGTACTGAAATGCAAAAAAAAAAAAGCTCCACTTGAGTTTAAATCCCGGCAAATTAGACATAAAATGAGGGAGGGGTGGGGGCATCTCCCAGCAAATCTTTGCAGAAATGGATGACTGCATCTCTCGGTTAGTTTTGAATCGCGGATGCGCTCGGCTCTTGTTCGGTTACATTGATATCTGGGACCTCGGCACTTCACCCATCATGTGATCTGTCAGCCCCTCTTCAAACGGCCCTCCGTTCTTGCGGAAGCAAAGTGCCGCTCCTCTAAAACACTATTGGTTAAGTGGAGCCTGGTGCTCTGTGCGAGGGGGTGATATTGTCACTGTATGTAACTGCAGCGGATGTGGTGTCTTATAAACCGCTCTCCTCAGCTCCAGGCTAGTATGAGGTGATGATGTAGGCCCCTGTGTATGTGCGTGCGTGCGTTTGTGAGCGCTCGTGCGCATGTGTGCCAAAGTCATGTCGCAAAATTTCTAACTCAATGGGGGCTAACGGCGAATTTCTCAATGTTTCTCCTTCCTTCGCTTCACACTAAAGTTCCGTCTTTCGCCCATCCCAGGGACGAACACGCTGAGGAGCAAGAGCCCTCTACTGGGGAACTGAAGGCGTCCATGTCCAAGAAGTTATAAATTGCTTGTAAAGCAAACAAAGTTAAGTACTAGTATTCATAATGCCTCTCAGAGGTGGTTATTTAGGAGGTGCTCAGCCCTGCCTAAAAACAATGGCTCTGGGATGCAACTTAAATAAAAGCCAAATTCCTGGGTGCAATAGCACACTAATGTGGATATGATATCGGGTAATGCACAGCTAATGCTTCCTGGCCTACAGCCCTTTGTTTTTAATATTACAATGTTCCTTTGCATTTATAACAATAAAAATGTTTAATAGGTAAACAGGAATCTGGGAAATAAATCTAGAGGGTATACATCCCGATGAATTAGCATATAAATGAGTTCATATGATACAAATGGTGCACAATTGCCTATAGCTGTGTGTGCTGAGGAATGCATCTCAGACTACTTACAGTATTTGGTACCACAACATGCCAGAAGAAAATGAAAATTAATTTATTGCACCCATATTTTCACTTAATTATGCACCATTTTCACATTTAACCTTTATTCGTGGATGTTTATGAAATCTTTGTTTTTGTCAGTGCTGCTATTTGCTATTTTATCAGTTATGCATTTTTAGTTAGGTTTAATTAACGGCAGGAAGACAACTTAATTGTTTCGCACACATTTATCATAAAATAACCTTGTAGATGAACACTCTCAGGAAGACATAACTGCTGGATTTTGATTAGATTTTGTTCCGTGTCCTAAAATGTTGAAGGTTTTATCTATCCCTTCTGTAAATTCTTTTGAGACTACCATTATTTTCAGTTGTGATTTTCTTCTGTCTTTCTCCCTCTCTATCTCTCACGCGCATGCATACGCGCACACACGCACACAAACACACGCACACATGCGTACACAATATAGGCCAATGTCCGTGAAAACTTTGCTGAGTGCCCACCGACAAACAGAAAATGGACATTTTTAAGTACAAATTATCAGACATTATTATTGATTTTGGAATGAAATGACTATTATGGGCAGATTGGAAAGACTTCCGGCTTTCATTTGAGGGTATCCTCATTCTATTTAACTGCAGTACCCCCACCCCCCCGCCCCCTTCATAACTCCAATAAATTTCAGTGGAACCTTCAGAGTGAGAGGTAATGCTACAAAAATTTGAATTGCAATATTGTCTAATGTCTGCATGTCTTTCCTATGAGACCGTTGTCACTAATTCATTCCAAATTCAGTCAAAATGTCAGATATTTTGAATTCTTATTTTTTTTCTTATTTTTTATGCATGACCGTGCGGTTTCAGGAAAGTACCAACAGACTTTTAGCAATACACTGTGTATTAGGCGTGTTCACATAGTGTGTTTGTGCATGCTGTATATATTCAGTTCTCGGTGTTGAGTTTTCTGAGCAATTTTATTTTTAATTAATCTGTCATTAAAATCCTCTATGGTAAATATTTCCTAATAGCTGATAGGAAAGATTTTTTTTCAAGATATTCCTCAGCCTATATGCACTCCATAGACTAAAGCAGTGTCTCTTTTTATATATCACTCCAATAACTGAAATGCATTAAGCACCCGATTCAGCAGCTGGGGCTTTTTGGAACATGGTTCTGTGTTAATACGCGACAAGAAGCGGCTTATCGAATTGGGTCAGCTAATTAAGCAATTAGCTTATTTTAGCTCCATTGTGAAACTGTATTACATTTGGGGCATTGTGAGTATTGATGCCAAAATTTAAAAGCACGGTTCTCAGTGCATAGTCAGTGCAACTGAACTCTCTCTTTTTCTCCTGGGATGATATTTAGATCCATTCTTCACCACAAAGTAGACGCAGGCGTTCCATACGCATATCGCTGCTTCCGAACGCTCATATTGCTAATGCAAATCCCTGGGATTGAATAGTTTATTTATTGTGCGTTTTCATATTCAGATTTCGATAGACTGTGCAGTTGAAGTGTTTGCTTTCTACATTTTTAGCTCTGTTAACACACATGAAATCCTGGGCAGATTAGAGCTTTGATAGTATTAAACTAATGAGTGATCAGGGACCTGAATGCACTTCCAACTTCCAATGCTTGTCCTTGTTAATTGGCTGTGGCTTTGGTTAAGTCTCCTACTTTGGCTCAGAAAAACTTATGGTTCCTGCAACATCACCGACAGTGGATGTCCGTCTCCCAGTGCAACTGTCAGTCACAAAATACCCGCTATATCACGGCCTATTGATCAATGCAGGAAAGCCTGTTTAATTCAATGGTCTCAGTGGAGTCACTGTGAAGGGAAACAAACAGCTAATTTCTGTCCTTCGTTATTGAACCTCAGTCTGTGATTTACTGCTTTGTTATTAGCAACTGGCTAACATGAGACACCACATACAGCAGTCTCTCTATTGCTTCAGATTGATTTTAATTGGATATGGTTGGTTGGGAGACATACTTTTTTTTTTTAAAGATGCCTGACATTCTAATGGTTTTAAATGATGATACTGTGAAAACAGGGAGTGCATTGATGAGCTATTTGCTTAGTGATTTTTATTTCTGAGAGTGAAGTCTTGCTCTTTAGAATCTTGTAAATTTAAAAGATTCAGTAAATTCACACACACACACACACACGCGCGCACATAAAAAAATTCCACTTTAAAAGGGCAAAAGCTTATCAAACTTTGTGTTATTTGCTTCTACTTCATTTTGTTTGATACATCTTTGCTGCTACAGTTTTAATGCACATGAATTAAGCGTAGTGCATAAACCATTCGAGCACATATACAGTTCAATTAATTAGTAATTGGATTAGTTGCAGGCAAATGTAAATCTGTATGCATTGTGACTGGAAGTTATGGAATTAAATTAAGAAATGTTCTTTTAAATTGTATTTTTTTTTCTTCTTTTTTTTTTGTTGGTGATTTATGCTGTGATTTTTAATTATTTGCTTCAAGACCTTACTCGGAAGGCATAGGCCTAAATCATGGAAATTTTCTCGATAGAACATGAAGCCATCGCTATTTCACATTAAAATGGCCGCAGAGTTGAGACTAACATTGTCATATTAGATGCAACTCCTGCTTATCTTTTTTTTCTGCCAGTTGCTGAATTGAATCTCATCCTGACTCTTCTGTAGAAAGTGCTGTTGAGTGGTTTCTGATGAAGATTGGTAAATATTCAAGAATCTGGCTTTGATTTTGCAGGCCACCCAAGTGTTAGCAGTGACTCAACTGTTTATGATTGACTGATTACTTTGAAACTATTAGATGGTTCTGAATTAGATGTTTGACATCGTGAACGCAAATAGCTTTGACAGCTATTTCCTCAGTAACCTGATTTCATGGAATGCTGAATCTGTCCCAGAACCGTGTTTCTGGGTTTTCAACACCATTCAGACAAGCAAAACTATTTTTATTAGACTTTACATTTTGACATGGCAAATCTGGACAAATATTCCATTAAATCTGAATGTCAGAAAGGTTCATTATCTGTGGTCGCGATGCTCTGGGACTTAAAAAAGAACAAAAATGAGTGACAGAGAGGAAAACGATAATTTTCCTCCGCGCAGATCATTAAAAGCTATACCGCGTTACACAACCTGTTAATTATGAAAGGGCTTAACTCTTTATCTTGGGGGATTTGAGATGCTTTGTCATCGCCTGCCCATCTCAACGCGACCGCTCACCGCCGCCTCCTTGAAAGCTCGCCTTTTTTTCTCACCGCAGTTCAAAACCCCATCCAGCCGCACGGCGAGCGACTCGCGAGAGCAAAATCGAGAGGACTCCATGTCACTCGATGATCTCACTGGTTTCACAACAAAGTATGTGTGATTTACAGTAATGTTTGTGATTTACAGTAATACGGGTGGTTTACAGTCGGGGCTTCTTGGCTGCTTCTCCCCGGTCCCCAGACTCCCACATTGCCATGACACTTCCCTTCGCCAGGCAGAGGCCTGGGCGCTGCGTGCCGAGGGAACCAATCGGCGCGTACTTCGCGACTGTTTTTTCACTCATCTGTTGCTATGAATATTAACAGCTATGATTCCTCACTCTGACATCTGTGCCCATATCCCCGCTTACTGCGTCTCATACCGAGGGGTGATAACTCAAAATGTCGAAAAAGGATGCAGCCAAACCCAACATGGCTTTATTATATTTTCAGTTCTGCTTCTGCTTTACATGTCAATGGTGCGTTTGACTTTTTTAATGCTTTTAAATTGAGTGGTTTGGTTGGAAAAAAGGGTCCTTTTTTGGGGGGGACGTGTCTGAAACCAGGAGACTGTGACCAAACTTGGACCAAAATTCCACTGGCTGGCCGCTAGCTCCTGCTCATGCTTGATATATTACCCAACTGATTGAGCTTGTGTGATATGCATTGCATGCTGTGTAATAATCCTCTTTTTAAATATACGTAGAAGCTTCAGCCACGCAAGTATGGTAATTTACCGAGTACGATCCATTTACCCACAAATGCAGAGTGAAGTTCGATGGGAGTGGCTTCTTTTCTCAATAATGCATCGATTTGACATGGCCTTAAAAGAATGTTGTGATATGGATGGCCAGATACCATTCAAGGTTTGAATGCAGCACGAAGACATGAGTGTGCCATATTTTTCTGTTTATGTATCGACAAGGCTGGTCTTGCGTTAGCAGCAGGCCCAGAATCTACCTTCCCCTTTTTATGTGTTCTGTGCCTTCGTGCTGAGGAAAAAGCTAACCAGATTTCCTTGCTCCTTTGAAAACACTGATGAAGACGGATAGACTGAGGGCGAGTAGATTAAACAGTTAATAAGGGTATATTACAGTCCTGTGTTGGTCTAGGGAAGAATTGACACCCTTTCAAAGTACCATCAGCCATAATCAGATTTCTCGCTGTTCTGTTTCAAATTGAATGATATAATATTCCTCATTTTCAAAATTAAAAACCCCAAACCTTTTAGTTTTGTCTTTCAAATGTTCATGTAAAACTTCATCAGAGATCCTAATAGAATTATTTTTCAATATAATTCCTTTTCCCCCCTACAATTATTTACAAGATCCGGCTTCCTTGAAGGAAGGGTGATTCAATTTTCAAGAGGATACATCAAGCACTTAGGATTTTGCACGGATTGATTGATTATTTTTTATCGTGTTATCTTGCCTGCAGTAGTTTGATAGGGCTGCTCTCCCTCTACCACTCTATCTCTTATTTCACATAATTTCGTCCCTCCGAGCTTTTATGCAGCCGCGTTCCTCTTAATGTGCGTGTTAGACACTGATAGGGATAGATAGCCTTGTCCACGCGCACAGACAAATTAAGGAGCAAGAATTCCAATTAAAAAAATTCAGGCCCCTCTACTCTCTCGGAAACATAGTAACCTTTAATGGTATACATCACTTTCGATATTCAGAGGTTTTCAAGGTGCTCCCTGGCAATGTTCTCTGTTGCAATCAGTGAATAATAATGAGGGTGTCTCAATAATCGGAGGCTGGTAGTAATGGGCCTGAAATATATAGTGAACAAGGACTGCTGCTGAAAGGCCGAACTTTCAGTCTTACAATAGATGTCAAAGGTGAAGTTGCTTTATTTCTCTTTGCATCATACAAGGAATAAAATGAGATTATGAGTGCATAACTATTCACTAAATGTTCCATCAAAATTCCTCTCCTCGGTTTAAACCGAGCAGGAGTCATTTACTCTTGCCTGTCTTTCTCTTTATGGGCTGAATGTAATTCTGCCATTTGACTCTCTGCGCATCCGTACTGAACAGTCCGATGAGCGCACATTGATGTGACTCAGAAACAATTAAAGTTTAACGGTGACAGAGAAAACTGAAGCACATAGCGGTTTGCAAGGGTCTTCACGACTCCATCTGCTAATTACGGCGTTGTACAGTGTTCTGGTCCAGCAAGGGTTAAAAGACACCAGCTGCTACATCCTGATCCTGGGTAAATGTCATTTAGACGAGAGGTGAAAGCCGGTCAAGATCTCCCTCCAAATATAAATTTAATCACATCGCCTTGGCCTCACATTATCCGCCGCCTAATTATTGCTTGGCTGAGGCTGAAGTGTGATCCACCCCACTCCAGCCTGAGAGGTAACCCCCTGGCAGCCCGTACACATGTGCCACGCTGCTCCTCTACTGCGTGGCTATTTCAGAAAGACCTAGAACAGTAACCACAATGTGGGCAAAGGCATCAGATACAACCACGGACACACGTTGGCTGTAATTTTCTCCTTGGACCGGTGTTTGGACCCCCATTTTTCTGAGGTCCTCAAGCCTTTTCAGCGTACTATTTAAGGCCTGAGGTCACATATGTGTGTTTAGAGCGTCCTTAAGTGAAGCTCTTATTCCAAATCCATTTGCCTGTATATCTGTATATGGTAAATTTGTCAATTACAGTAAGGTCAATTATTATTTGCTTATCATCCTTCAGAAATGTGGCATCTTCAAATGCACGGCCTCTCAGTTACCACGTATTTGACGCATCAGCTTCTATTTTGGAAATTCGCAGAGAATGTATTTACGGTCCTTCTTCGAATTAAACTTGTTTCATCTGCCATGACGGGATTTGGTCTAGTTTTATTGTTAATTTTCAGAATTGTTTGTCGCCCAAAATTACTTTAACTAGTTTGAAAATTAATAATGAGTGTGAGTTACTTCTTGTTGCCACCAAATCAGGTTTGCCGCCAGGTCAGCCTAGTTTTTTTATAACTGAAAAGACGATTGTCAGTTGCATTTATTGAGATATTCAAGGAAAAGTTTGGTCTTCTTATCACACTTTCAGAGATAGGCATGCAGGTCTTTTTCTCACAGTGCTTGTATACTGACAAAAGAAATGGGGTAGGGTGCTGCAGTATTTTGTAAACAGTGTCTGGGATTGTCTTGCATTGTTTTTACCCATTATTAGGTCATTTAAAGGTCAGTTAACTTGTGGCCTTTCATTTGATTGCAATGAAAGGAGGATTCCCACCACAATTTCAGAAATTTCACTTCTTTCCACTAAAATATATATATTTATATATAAAAATTGTCATCTGACTGGTTATGTATGGATATACAGAATACTCTATCTGCGTATCATAGAATCCAATGTTGCTGCCATGTTTTGTGTTGGATAGGCCCTGTACATGGTGTATTGGCGCTATACGTTATCTTGAGAAAAGACTGGAAAGTTTTTTCTCAGCTTGAAGTTAGAGATTATTTATTATAAAATGAATATGTAATATCATTGGTAAGGAACTGTACCAAAATGACTCGAGCCAAATCTCAAGATTATTTCCAGCAGTTGGTGAGAGGTGTATTTTTAAATATTACGTGGCAGCATGCGAAAATGACTAGAGGGGCTGTGACTGGATGGACTCAGTACCCAAGAATATTTATGAAGAAAAATCATCAGCTTGCACTATGTTTTTTAAATATAAATTAAGAATAGCTGTGGGCTACAATAGCTGATAATTTACACAGATAAATGGATTACAAGACTCAAAAAAGGTTTTTTTACCCATCGCACTCCCTAAAACCTTGGAGGACCTCCACCTCCCTCTCTCCCTCTGTGGAGAGATCTTCGTACACACTTGAACATTTGATCATTAGGTGGTGCTGTTTAGGCTTTGAATTTTATTTTTTCCTGAATAAAGCATCGGATGAGGAGGCAACATCATTTGTTCATTAGGTTTTGTTTTCTCTCATGAAAGCAAAATGTGTCTGTCCTAGCTCTTGCTTGTAAGAGTGTGAATCCATGTCACGGCATGCGAGAGATCATGCGGAAGCTGTCTGCCACGGGAAACGTACTGCCGATATGCTGCTCAAAGAGTCTGTCCGCTCACTCGCCGGCTAATAATCATCTCCCTCAGACAGCTCAAAACACTCAGCTCCCTGGCACAGTGGTCACATGACCCGTCACCTGACAGAGCGTTATGACTCAGCCAGCAGCTGCCAGGCCCCAAAAATAATGACAAAAACAATTAGCAATCCAAGCAGTAGCCTCTCCTTAATTATCTCCTCTGAGTTTAATTAACTAGCTAAATTATCAGCAGTAATGTAGGCATTAATTATGTCAAATTACAGTGTAAAAATCACGAAGTGGAGAAAATGTCAATTCAGCTCTGCTCACCTGCCGGGCTTAGAGGCGTCTGTGACAGATGAGAGTTTATTGTTTAAGATACAGTATGTATTACACAGAAAAAAAATGATTTGCAAATAAATTGAAATATTCGACACTCACTGAAAATTGAGGAGGTTCATCGTTTATTGATCGAGCACGTTTTAGCGTGGTTGTTTTGCGAAAGCTCGTGGGAAGGCGCGCAGTTAAGGCGTGGATTTTTTCCCCCCCATATTTGGCACCATTACGAAGATGCTAAGGTGCGATGCTCCCAAACCAGATGGACTCAAATGCTGAATTATTAAATTATGAATATTAATACAAATCAGACACGAAAGAGGTAATAATTTTGCTGCCCTACAGAAATAATTAACATAATTTTGATAAATTACATGATAGCAGAATCTCAAAATTGAGGTAGATTTATCTTAATTAATATCTTGGACCTGCTTGGAGAAAGGTAAATGGTTCCGCTGGGGCTGGAGCGAAGCTGTCTCTGTGTCTCAGCCTTTTTCATGGTTTAGCGCGCAGCGGCAGCCTGAGCAAAGTGCAGGCGCTCTCCTGATACGCAATTAACTCACTTCAGACACCTCATCAGCCGGCACACAAAAACCCACACCCGCATGACACGTACTCGCACGCGTTTCCGCATCCAAAAAAAAAAAAAAACGCCCGACAACAGAAGGTTTTTGCTGAATTGCATGTCCAAACATAGAGCACTTTCAGCTTTTAGTGTGGAATTCTCTGGGACGCTTGTGTGTGCGATATTATGAGTGGCTAGGTGATCTTAAGTTTCTCATAAATTGAAAATAGTGCACTTACCGCAGTCCAGCGAGTGAGTATGGATAGGAGTAACACATAGATTATGCTTGGAAATATTTAATTGGTGTGAGTTCTGGCTTAAGTTCATACTATGTATAGCATTAAAATGCATTGCAACTGGAGTTGTTTTTCATTACATAATAAGATATGAATTTTAATTCCATTATTTCACTCATTCTACCTGAATAACGTCCATTAATGTTAACCAGTGAAATTGAAACACTGAGACAATACAGCCCAAATAAATTAATTTATTGGCTACTTTTAATGAATTCATATGGAGCCCTGCTGTGTTCCATGATTATGCCAAAGTGTTTAATTACAAATTTAGATGTGATGATGCTCTTTAATTACTCTGGCCTAAGAATATATTACTAACTTCTCTCCCATGAATTCAGGTTCTGTTCTGAAACAGGAGACATACATTAGTGAACGTGCTTTAAAAATATTAGATTATGAGCTGTCAGCGTTCTGGCACATATCCAGTCTTCAATCCTCAGTAAATCCCTGTTAACCTCAAAGCCGCTCTCCACAGCAAAATTTAATACACAACTAACAAACAACGTGAAATTTACATATTAATTAGCGCGGGGCAATCTGGAGTGAATTCAAATGACTGGCCCTCTCGTTTACTGCTGGCTTTTAGAGTTACTCTCAGTTCCCTCACAATTGTGTCACTGTGTAGATTTTAAGGGAGACCTTTAAACTAGCCAAGACTTCTATAAAAAATATTTGAACCCTTACCTCTGATTTCTATGTTTGTTTGCTTGTCAGCCCAGGAGAAGCAAACCAATAAATTAGATCCCTTCACCAAGAGCCAATACATTTATTTTTTCACGATGCATTTAATGACCTGACTCTGTAGATACAGTGAAATAAGAGCAAAGCGTAGCGCTAATTGGCAGGCAGGTTCATGTTGTTGATGTTTGGTGATCTCATAACAGCGCGAACATTGAGGGATGGTGATGTCATTGCCGAACACATTCCGATGCAACAATTCTGAAGCAGTGCAAAACAATTAAGTTTATCCATATTGATTTCTGAAACTCTAATTTTCCTCTTAAGTTTTCCATTAAGTGGGTTAAAGTCAGAAAAAGCATTTTTAAATATATATATTGTAGGACAATGTCACATACATATTCTGCTGGCTGCAACGCATCACTGAAGCTACATCACACTTATACTGAAAGAAATATTCCAACCAAGGACGTCATATTTTTATGGCAACAGCATTATATCAAATAGAAAATATCTAGATGTTGTCCATCATTTTATACACAATCCCCTGAAATTCAGCAGGACATATTTGGGATTGCTGTAAACCTTAAATATAAGGTTTAGGCCTGAAGCGCCACAAGTTTGAACACAGCAGTTACATTTGACGGATCTATTTATGGGTCTGTAGGTTTCATGGGGTTAAAGACAAGATGAAATCAGCAATCAGGTTTTGAAAAAGCTTAACCTACTGTATACGTTACTGAAAAATAAAATCAGGAATATCATCTCAATGAAAATGTTTTTTCGCTCATTTCCTGGAGACCAATTTTACATTAAGTGTGATTTAATTGGGTACTAGAGGGCCTGATATTGGTTAAATATGTCAAGGATTTGTCCCTGTTCAATCTACAGCCTTGCACAGAAGTTCCAATTCATAACAGTTTAGAATGATCATCTACGTACATCTATTGTCAATTAAGTAGACCGCCCTCCCCCCTCCCTCTGAAAATTACACCATGACATTTGGCTTACTTGGATACACCTCACATCAAGAGAGTTTGTTCCACTCTGACTTTCTGTGCACGGTGTATTTAAGATTTTGACCACAATGCAAAAATGGGCATTGTGTGTTCATACTTTGAGATGTTTGGAAGTCGTTAGCGAAGCCAGTGATCTAGAGGATTAGTTCATATGGAGAAAAGTCAATGATGAAGCAGTGAAAGCTGCCGCACATTTAACGGGATTATGAGACAATAAGGCTTTTATAGAATTGTTTGAAGAAGATAGCACTTAGCTCATTGCTTTAGGAGCCTGGCTCATCTGAAATTGCTGCCATTCCCTTGGTCCTTGCTACCTGTTTTTGGATATCTCTGTGTAGTCAGGGTCGCTTACCGTCCCTAGCCACTTGGCAATATTGCTATAGCAGTTATTTTGGAGTGAGTTGAAGGTTATCAATTTCCTTGTTTCTGGGGATCATAGACAAACTATTTTGGAATCTGTCCTTGTTCAGGAAGATTGGGTACTGCCATGCTATTCTTCTTTTTCACATAAATTCTCTCCATTTTCTGAAAAAAAGAATGCCTTTTTATAGGTACCAGAGGGAAAATCACCGAGGTTTACTGTCGAGGATTTTGCCTATTGCTCTGCAGCCAAAAAGTAGGATGAAGTAATTAAGAAGCAATAAACAGCTAACTGTTTAGCAAGGGATTTGGAGGGGAAAAATCAGTCTTTTGTTCAGTTATATTGGGGATATATTTATAATTTTAAAGGATGAATATGCATTAAATTTGATGATACTTCCCTTACATTGTTTCCTAAAATCGTCTTGCCCGAGAAGCCCATTTACAACAATTGGTTTCTTTTTGTCTGAATAGACTCTTTCGAGAGGGCTAAAGCTTTGCGTGATTCTGCTTTGTCCATTGTTATGTTCATACCTTGAAAAAACATCTGTTTTCTGGACCCTTTCTTGTTTTGTGCTAATGACCAGGATGTGTTCCATGGTTTGAAATTCAGAATATATTCGAAGCATTCTGAATTTTGTTGTCAAACAGTAATGTAAAATCTAGTAAGCTTGGCCTCATATGTATGTGCATAAATTGCATACGTCTTGAGTAAATTATCTCATTGTATTGTTTCAGACAATGCCTTTCTTTGAATATATTAAAACACTTGGAACACAGCAGTAATACTTCAAAGCTCTGTGAGATCAGCTGCGGTTTGTTTGTCTTCATCACCTTCAAAACTGCACAAGGCATTTCAGTATCGTAATTTGAGTATTTCATGGGTGGCAAGCCAATTACGATGGTAAATGTGTACATGCATGCATGTAGTATGTGTTTTAAGCATGTTTTACATCATGAACAAGAGATATATGAAAAGCTCTACCAATGGTCCTGAAGCAAAAGGCTATAATTAGAATGCTGCTCAGTTTGTTAGCAGGTAATTTACCTTCAGGGTTAAAAGTTACATCATTCTAATTAGTATATTTGAAAACCTAATTTAGTCAAACACTTCAGGTGTTTTTTTTTTTCTTTAGCAGAAAGGGAAGGTGCCGCTGAATATTTCCAGCACTATTTTGTTCCCTTGCCACCTGACCTACTGTGTTTGATGTAAAAAAAAAAAACAAAAAAAACAGGTGAATTCCAAGACATACCCCCAGTCAGGTTTCCTCAGCAGGTAAAAAGTCTCCCCCAATGCTTAAACTATTTTTTTTTTTTTGGTTGGGGGAACAGGATGAATTTTGAGGTTATTTAGTTTGTCACTATAGATGATTAGATCAACTTTGTGGCTTCATTTTTTAATAAGTGGACCTTCAGCTGAAGGTGAAATTGGGTGAAATTCTGTTTGTTTTGAGTACTGTTACAAAAAAATCTGTATCTCAAAAATAGATGGCAGGCATATGATTCAAAGTTTTTTTGTTTTTTTTTTTTTTAACTGGAGAACAGCACCTTTATCACGAGTCATATTATACCCAAGTCGAGTTTATAAAACTTATTATCATCCACTTATGCATAGAGAATGTCTAAAAGTAAAAAAAAATCTAATTCAAATTTTGGAGATTTTCTGTTGATGAGCAACAGCAGATATAGAGGAAATGACACAAGGCTAGTGTACATGTATGTCCCCAAAATATTTTAGAAAAAAAAAAGTTTTGTGCAATCTTTGTTTCATGTTTTAGAGCAGTTCATCAGAAACAGAGCCCATTTTGCCTATTTTTATCTGGTATCACAGAGAACCCAGTATCTCAAGCTCTATTAAGGCCAGGATTATGGTTCAATTTCTTTAAACTAAGGAAGTCCTCCTTTACCACAGAACAGTTGGAATCCACCACATTCCAGTAGCTGACATTTAGTTTTAACAATGCATGTCTTACAGAAAAATAAAAATAAAACTTCTTGCAATGAGTTTATTGAGTTTTTTCCCTGCTGAGGTACAGCAAGTATGGATATAATGACACTTCTTTGGGATACCTGTATATAATGAATACTTACGTAAAAAACAAAATCTATATTTCTCACCTTAGAGACTGGGTGATCTTCTTTTCAGGTGAGCCTGTTTTGGTTTGGACACCACAGCCACCCTACAATGAATGATAGTTGTTATTTTGAAAACAGACTTTATCTCAATACCTCACTGAAGTGGTAGTATGACAGGTGATAGTATGACATTGCTGATGGCTAAAGAAACAGACACCTAATATTTAAAGTTCAAGCCTTTCAACGCCATTTTTAAATATCTTGTTATATCCAGCACTGTCCTGGATTTCAAATGACACCTCAAGCCCATGCACAATCAATCAGACATAAATAAAGAGAATTATAATCATAAAACATAGTTTAATGTTGCTTATATTTGAGATGGCCAATCACTCACCTTATCTAACCAGCTGGGACAGAACTGTTCCTTGTATTACCTGGATGTTTCCCAAATGCATTAAATGAATGCCCGCGAAACAAGGATTAGAAAAGACAAAACATTGTCCATTCTACAGTAAAAGCAAATATAGTTGGCTAAAACAAAGACACAACTGTTCACACCAACAGTTAAGGGGTCAAGACTAGGTTCAGACTTGAAAAAAAACATTTTTTTTCATTTTCTTAAAAATCCTTCAAAACATTCATAAAAGGTGATTTTAAGACCAAGAAACTATCTTTTAAGTGGATTTTTATCATGTGAACACGTTTCACGACAAAAACAACAAAATTCCATAGTTTATCAGGCTTGTGGCGGGCATAAAATCCACATTTCTCAAGGTATTGCTCTGAAATTTTCACCATAGCGTCTGTTTGTTATGTTATATACAATGACATAGCCATTTTTGGGAAGGTTACATGATGTATTTATGATCCATCTGCCAGGCAAGTTCTGCAACCCATTTCTAAAAGTCTATGAGCAAATAATTTTTCAAAATATTTTCCCATGAAAGTACCCGGAATGAGTATGTCATTGTATAGCTGGTGATATTAGCTTCAGAACAAAAAAGAATTACAGGAAAATGTGGTATAATTTCTGAGATTTTGTTGACACAAAATTTCACATTTTTTGCCAATAATGTACGGTTTTCACGACAACAAACTTATTAAATTTGATTAAAATCGAATTCCATTCTGAGCTTTTTACAGTTGACACAATTTTTAATGTGTTTTTAGTGTTTAGAAGTACTTAAATTGATTGAACACCAGGCTTGACCCCTTCATTCTGGTGCATTCATGGCCACACCAAGATATCCACATGTCCCACACCTACTGGAAAAAGCAAACCTTGATATAACATCAATTAGTCAGTGTGCAACTCATAGAGAGCTGGGCGTGTGTCAAGTGATAAAAAGGACTGACATGTACATGTTACCATGTCACAAAGCAAATGGGAAGAAATAAGCCAATGCTCTTCATGAAAATCACCAGTTATGTTCAGCAATCTCTTAAGCAAAAAGAAAAAAAAAAAGGATACCAACGAAGTTCTTGGATGCAGTAGAGTGAGTCTATACTCCCAGCAATAAAAAAATTCAACCAGATTCCTAGAAGCCCAAACACTTAACGATTTTTCGAAGCCAAATTTTGTAGATTATGAATTTAGGAAAATTATTATTTTTTTTTTAATGGATGGCTTATAACCTAAAACACAAACTCATCTGATTAGGACGCGTCATAAAAGAAAGCTAAAAGACCCACTTGTCTAACTGGGACGTGTCTATCTCAGATCACACAGAGTGAACAAACTGAACATCTCTGCAAATGTTTTTTATGTACGATTGTGAGTTAGGCTGTAACTTTATCAGCATCATCCCTGTCTCACAGAGTTTTGAAGTTTTTCTGGATGGCAAATGTTCAGTTCTGTATCAGGAAAGCATGAAAATAAAAAAAATCATGAAGTTTAATCAGTCTTTGGCAATCTTACACCAAACCAGCCTTGAAAGTTTGAAACCTTGAAAACCTCTCTGCTTATTTGTAATAAATTGCACTTCATCAGTCAAAATATTATTGGGCTCTCATGTTGTCTTTTCCAATTTCAGATCCTTCAGCTTGTCAACAAACATTTGAGTACCTCTCTCCATGAGCGGTGGGGGTGAGGGGTCAAGGTGCAGCTTGCATTTACACCAATGGTGCTGCACTCAGAAACAGTAGTGGGCGCAGTTCCATGCAAAATACCCATTCCTACATTAAATGCTCATGAAATGGCATAATTAAGTGTAAATGTTTTTGCGTGGCTAAGTTTGGCCATTTTGTGTAAATATAAAAATAATGTTATGATGAGTGTTCAGTTCGCAAAAATGTTTTCTGCTAGCCTAAATGTTTGTTTCAAAATGTTTTGAGCTCAATCACAAGCCATCTTAACCCAATAGCAGTTGGACCGACCGATACTGCTTGAAACTTCTGTTCCCAAGACCACATCAAACTGCCCATGTCGCATGATTGCCTAGGGTTACACATTGAACTACGTTATCAGCTTGAAATGGCTCAAATCGGCAAGAGGGATTCCCCAATGACCTAAATTCAAGATAAAACATGGGGGTCGCTATTTCGATATTTATTTTTCAATCAGTGGTAGAATGCCTAATCTTAGTAATTAAGTTCATTAATTTTTCTCAAGATAATTTGCATATTACATTGTGCCAAAAAACTATGCTTCTGAGTCATGTATCAGACATTTGTTATTGATACTAAATTCAGCATTTTTGTATTATCCATGCACTAAGTGCTTGATTTCTGTTATTTTTAGAATATATTTTATCGTCATATTATATTCAGAGTATTTGATATTCATTTGCTTGCTTGTTTCATTTAGAAATATATTCAGAAATTGGCAATAAGTCTGAGTCCATATAACTCCAAAATCCATTGTCAAAAATAAGGAAATTGCCTGGATTTTCCAGGGAACAGAGGTAATCTTTATATAATGAGACGAAGTGCTATTGGGTTAAAATAAAAGTTAAAAAATTGGTGAATATTTCATGAATTTTACCGAAAATAAATGTCAAACGGGAGATTTAGAAATTTTAGAATGATTTTTTTCTGTCTAATTAGTAACATTATTGCCACTCTTCAAATCTCACATCATGGTCTCGTTACTCTTCCAGAAGCATTTCACTTGACTGCTGACATTTGTTTGCTGTACAAAAAAGTTCCCTTTTGCCTGACTGCTTCAGACAAAAAGGTACTTATTCCCAGAAAAAGAAATGCCGCAGAACTGCATAAATGTTCTATGGTGACAGTCGGTCTCATCATGGAAAAAAAACCTACTACAAACCTACTACAACCCCAATTTCAAAAAAAGTTGGGATGCTGTGCAAAATGTAAATAAAAACAGAATGCAATGATTTGCATATCTCATAAACGCACAATTTATTGACAATAGAACATAGACAACATATCAGATGTTGAAAGTGAGACATTTTACTATTTTATGGATTATATTAGCTCATTTTGAATTTGATGGCAGTAATACATCCCAAACAAACTGGTCAGAGCCATGTTTACTATAGTGGAGCATCCCTTTTTCTTTTAACAACAGTCTGTAAATGTTTGGGAAGTGAGGAGACTACTTGCAGGAATTTGGTAGAGGAATGTTGTCCCACTCTTGTCTGATGTAGGATTCTAGCTGCTCAACAGTCCTGGGTCTTCTTTGCTGGATTTTTCATTTTATGATGTGCCAAATGTTTTCTTTTGGTGAAAGGTCTGGACTGCAGGCAGGCCAGTTCAGCACCTGGACTCTTCTACTGCTAACCAATGCTGTACTGAAGGATGCAGTATGAAGGTCTTCCCTGAAAGAGGCGTTGTCTGGTGGGAGCATACGTTGTTGTAAAACCACTGTATACTTTTCAGCATTGATAGTGCCTTTTGAGATGTGTAAGCTGCCCATGCTATAGGCATTAATGCAACCCTATACTATCAGAGATGCAGGCTTTTGAACTGTGTGCTAATAACAAGTTCAATAGCCCATCTCCTCTTTAGTCTGTATAACACGTCATCCCTGGATTCTAAAAACAATTTCAAATTTGATTCATCTGACCACAGTGCATTTTTCCATTTTGCCTCAGTCCATTTTAAATTAACTTTGGCCCAGAGAAGATGGCGGCGTTTTTGGATTATGTACACCTATGGCTTCTTCTTTGTATAATACAGCTTTAACTCGTATTTGTGGGCTGCACGGCGAACTGTGTTCACAGTGATTTCGGGAAGTGTTCCTGAGCCCATACAGTGAATTCAAGTGCATAATCATGTCTAATTTTAATGCAGTGCCGCCTGAGGGCCCAAAGATTATAAGCGTCCAATATTAACTTCCGGCCTTGTCCTTTGCATGCAGAGATTTCTCATGATTCTCTGAATCTTTTAATGATATTATGTATTGTGGATGGTGGGATATTCAAAGTCTTTGCAATTTTACATTGAGGAACAATTTTCTGAAATTGATCAACAATTTTTAGTTTCAGTTTTTTGCAGATTGGCAAACCTCTGCCTATCTTTACTTCTGAGAAACTCTGCCTCTCTAAAATGTTTTTTTTATGCCCAGTCATATCACTGACCTGTTGCCAATAACCTTAACCTTAGTTGCAAAATGCTCCTCCAGCTGTTTTTTTTTTTTTTTTTACTTTTCCAGCCTTTTTTTGCCCCTGTACCAACTTTTTTTGAGATGTGTTGCTGCCATTAAATTCAAAACAAGCTAATATTTTTCATGAAATGGTAAACTGTCTCACTTTTAACTTCCGATATGTTGTCTATGTTCTGGTGTGAATAAAACGTGGCTTTATCTTTGCATTCTGTTTTAATTTACATTTTATGCAGCATCTTAACTTTTTTTGGAATTGGGGTTGTACATAAAGTCAATAAAATTTCATTTTTCACAAAAAAAATGCCTATACAATAATTAATTATTCCTGTCAAAATACTCAGCAATGAATGAAGTCCACAGATATTAGTCGGTATCGGTCCTTCATCGTGTCCGCTGTCCTGCTCCCTCCACTGCTGCTGTGATTCACTACGAGCATGTAAAGCAGCTGGTGGTGGTAGGGGCGGGGGAGGGGGTCTTCCGTCTCAGCTAGTAGCTAAGTTTAAAAGAATTTTAAGGTATGTTGCAAACTGAGCTAGACATTTAGACCACATACAGACAGCTTTTGTTTCAGCTTCTGTTAGCCGACCAGCACACTTTGCTGGCGTAAAACATAGAGGCAGTAGATGAGAGAACGTGGACAGAACAGATAAAAATATGGCTTTTCTACGTGTTTATATGTTTTGTTTATGTAACAGTTGTTGCCTATTGATAAAGTATTGGCTTAATTCTCAAAGGTTTTATTGCACTTAAAAGTGACAAGTCCAGTTGTCAACTCAAGTAATCGAGTTATCATCACTGTCTCCAAAACAGACTCTCCGGTCCGCTGTTCATCGGATTCACTCTGTGTTTGTTTGTGGAGGAGCTCAGACCCGACACAGAGAGAAGAGGAGAGGCTACAGGATGATTATTAATTACAACAAGTGTTAAAAGTACCGTTAACGTCAGAGCTTATCAATATTGCAATCTTTAATCATTTATCCTGTGGGCCTGTTTAATACTGGGTTTCGATATCCATCCGGAGGTGTGAAACACCTTGCATGGTCCCTGGAGTGTAAGATTTGTAAATGAGATCCCAAAGCCAGTTTCCATAGTTTGCCATCACAGAAGTAATCTAAAAGATAGCATAGAAATGATCCAGCTGCAACACAGTTCAGCTGTGTAGGCTTATGTAGATCCCAGGAAATTATGCACAGTGATAGTATTTAATAATAATTTACAAAGTAATGGCTAGCAAACGTAACAAGAAGTGCCCAAGCTTTGTTTGCTAAGCCCCACAAAAAGTACACTTCAAGTTTATTTGTAAGCATGATGTATGTTTACAAATAAACTTATACTTCTTGGTACTAAATGGGTCCACTTAAAAGAAGTATATTTCATGTATACTTTAAGTGTAATAGTAGTAAACATTGAGTACACTAGTAGTTTTATAAATTAAAAATGTTTAGATCATGAAAGTATACTTCGAAGTATACTTCAAGTGAACTTAGGGGATCTACTTGATGAAAAATTTTACTAGTTTTGGTAGGTTTCCTCAACTTATATTTAGAAGCACTGCCCCAAGCATTTTTTCGCTTTTCTCCTTGCGTTGCCATCTAGGGCAGACATGATTTTCCTTAAAATTTCCTGCTAATTGAAATTTGAAGAAGTGCATATGGAGCATGCATGATTGTCATATCATAGCTTCATTCAATTGTCACAAGCTGCCATATTTGGAGTCTCTTTGACAGTCAGTTCATTGCAGAATCCATTCAGAAACTCTGAGATGGACATCTTGTTATCAACATTAGGTATAAGTTTAAGAACGCTTTTTTGAAATGGAACAGGTTCTTAATTAAAAAATAGTTGGATGTCCACGCAGTAATAAGCATTTAGGCGTTGTTATATTTCAGTCAGAGGAATATTCTGGTTAAATTCCACCTTGCCATCATTCCTACAAACAAAACATTTTAGTCTTAAATTATCCAACTTTGTTAATGTGCACTTTAGTAATATTTTTCACTGAATAAATTAACATTTATCTCAACCCATGGTAAGCCCAGGTCTAAAAGTGAACCAGAACTGCAACTCTGAAGGAAAATTTGTAGTTCTTCAGTTAAATGTTCCTAGCAGGTAATGCTGTTCCTGACAGATGGTGTTTGCGAGTGATGCTTGTTCCCAGCTGAGCCATGCCCCGGGAAACACTAACAGAGCCTGTCTCTGCAGAAAATCCCATCCAACTTGATGGCATATGCTCTGCTGTGGCCTACACCTGTCGGAGGATCAGGTTTACACAAGGATCCCTTGGTGCCACCTCTAACAGTGGTGTTAATCACAGCTCACTCACACACTTTCTTAACTAGTAAATAACTGAATACAAAGCACCGGGTGGCCTGCCACCTGGACCCTGCGTTTTGTTTTTCCCGCAAAATTGAGAGTCCAGGCTGAGTTGAAAGTTAAGTGTGAGCCACGCAGGCCTCGCTGAGTGCTGCAAAATCAAATATCAGAATCACACTCCAACTGGTTTGCTTTTTTTTCTTTTTTTAAAAACAATTAGTAGCCAAAAAAAATCTTGCGTTTTTACTGTAGCTATTTTGCTTGATTAAATATGAGTCACACTTCAGCCTCCAGACCTTTGAGACCCTAGCTGTACTTGCAAGCTTATTTTGTGGATTCTTTGAACGGTAAGCGAGATAGCAAACATATCAGCGACAGATATTCCAAAACAGAGCTGATTGGTTTTCACTCGCACTTGTTTTTGCCTACGCTGATCTGGCTTTACTCAAGAAGGCTAAAGGGACGAGCTTTTTTTCTTTTTTTTTGGCACCGGACAGCTTCGCATATTGTTAAAAAAATAATAATTAGATGTGTTTGTTGCCTGCCTGGCCTTGGCTAAAGGGGAGGTGGAATGACTGCAAGCCCCTCCTGTGAACAGACTTTGCAAATGCCCACTTCTGAGCTAGCGCCAGGCTCACAGTTGGGACAAAGGATTTGCCAACTTCCCCGGCAGCAGCAGAAGGTAATGGCGGCCGGGGCCGGCGCAGACAGAGAAGCACGGCAGCCTGTGATCAAGATCAGGGAAGGAAGCGCAAATTGCGCCCGCTTCGGATTAAAGGCCAAATCGGAGAGCCACACATGAATTCACTATCTTCTCCTGCAGGAGGTCAAATTAGACCCAGTACCAGCACCTCGCTGGAACGACGAGCTGCTCCTCTCGCGGGGAGCTTAGAAGTCAGTGGCACATCATCAGGTGATTCATGCGTGGCGTCTCACGGAGCGTCTCACATTATTTAGCGCTAATGAAAGAATAAATAACCGTTTATACGGCGCTTTGTGTGTATAATGGAAGCTTAATTGCGAAGTGTAAAATTGGGAGGAAAAAATAATGAAAGTGTGAATTACATTTCAGAGAGGCACAAAAGATTGCTTCGGAAGCGAAATCAAAATTTTGCGAGCGTTTATGCCGCACGTCTTCAGGCTATCTTTGTGTCTCCTGCGCAATATGTACCAGCAATAACTGACTTCCTGGTTTCTTTTGCTATAATTGACAATGAAACTGGCCCTTTTTTTGATATGTCAGTTTTCTGTCTGCTTGATAAAAAAAAAAATGTTTCCACTTCAGTTCTCTGTCTGTGTGCAAGTTGTTTCACAAAGCCTAACCTGTAGGCCTTATTTTCTCAGTTTGTTGCATGTCAAGCATGGAGTGGCCCGAATTATCGTAACTTTGATCCAAATATTACTCTAGTCTTGCCGTAGTTGATGAGCTCGTAGTTGATGAGCTCAAGTGCTGTTTTATAACCTTTTGTGGGCCAGAAGAGGGAATTAATTCATATTTTAGCAAAATGCAGTACCAAGTTAGTACATGTAGCCTCCCAGTGGTGGGTTATTTGACAGGTGCCCAGTGCTGTGCAGCCTTGGTCTTTTCCACATATGACAGACTTCAAACGGGAACAAATTAATGTCTTTTTCATTTCCATCGCAATTGTACAGAGCAGTTTTTTTCATAAAATGTTTATGATCTTTCAATATGCCTCCAACCACCCTCCACCCCCCCCCACCCCCCCATTAAGTCAAAGGCCTATGAATTGTTCTGTAATGGACTATAAACAAAAGCCCTTTATAGCTGCAAGTAATATGCAGAACCAAATTCAGTCAGCAGATGCAGTGAGGGAACATATTGAATGCCGCCAAATTAGGTCCTCATTTGAAATATGAAGGGAGCCCAATTGCCTGTTACTGTGTAGAATAACTGGACACCGAGATGGAATGAGGTGGCGACACACATACATGGCTTATGACTCAGCCATCCAAGTTGCTGGCGAATCAATTAGCTATGAAAACCGAAGTTTAACCGGTCGGATCTTCGGTCTTTGCCAAACTCTCCAAACACTTTCCAGCTGGACAGATGAAGCCTGGGGGAAGACAAAGCTGGAACTTCCTCCATCTGAGCAGTTCTTGGCCCTTTAAAATCTCTGCAGGCCATTAGGTACAAATGTGTCTTTTTTAAAGTACATAGCCTACCTTCATGCTATAAGAACCATTACTTAATGGTGCGGAATTTTCTGAGCGGAGAGAGCGCCTGTAATTAAGCAGTTAATTGCAATGTAGTTCTTGATTAGCTTTGGGGGATGGGAATGTTCAAGCAGGCTGAGATGTTGTGTACACTTCAGAATCATTTACAGAAATTGAAGCTAATTTCGCTGTCTGTGCCTATTACTGCATTAATTTAATTTGGGTTGCTTTTAGCTCATTAACACATCTAATTAATTCGTTGACATCACTATTAAGATGTCTCTTTGAAATTGGCGTCTCTGGATAATCAGGATGGAAGAGGCTGACAGATCAAGCGAGAAGCTGACTGGAAAAATAAAAACTCCACTAATGAATTTTCTGTCAGTGGCTCTGCGCAGTGTCAATCTGCTAGAGGAAGGCAAGAGGGCTGTTTACTGTCTCTATTTGTCATTTACTGGCAGTGTATCGCTGGGGTTAGCGATAGGGTTTAGGGCCGGGGAGGGAAAAATTGGAAATTAAAAATATGTGCATTGTTGCGAATTTGATTAAGGCCACATTAGCGGGGGTTAGTCAATCAGGGAACAGGTGCCGAGCACAGCTGAGAAGCGTGCTTCGCTTGCCGTGCGCTCGGATTTGTCACATTAATGAGCACAGTTTAGTGACTGCGGGAAAGTAGGCCTCGGCGTGCGCCTGGCACCACGTTCACCATTGTGTCTTCATTCTGCCATCAACTGCATGACTTTCACTGACTTTCACACTGGATCCCCAGAGTCCTGACCGTCCACCAGGTCCAATTTCATAGTGCAGCCATTGTTTGCCCATTTTAGCGTGTGTGTGTGTGCGTTTGTTAAAAATGATATTCCATAATGACTAATAAGATTGAAACTGTATTTTTGCATGGTTATTCAACAGAGATCCACGCCCACTTGCGCATCTCAACTGGAAAAATATTGTCGCTTTAATGGGGCTTGACCTCACGCAGATGCTTAACATTGACATTCTTTGCTTTTATCACAAATTTTCCTATTCATACTTATTTCATTCCAATATTTTTAAAGGCTGTATTTTATTTATAGTTACTGTACTTTATTACTAGTCCATGGTGCATGAAAATATTCACCATTCTTTCAACCGTAACTGTTTATCTGTGGTTATTTATTGCCTAATAAAATACCCTCTCAATGTACCGTCTCAGCAAATTATATGTAACTGGATCTGATGCTGGCAGCAAGTTCTGAGTGCTGTAGCTGGTGGGAGAACTTCACTAATTGTGAAGCTCATTCTAGGAAGTCATGTTGTGACAGTCACTTTGTGTTATATATACATGAATGGCAGTTAATTTATTCTGTGACAATAATAGAGCTTAATAGAGCTAAACTGATTACACACAAGGGTATTTTGACTTGCGTGGCAGTGAACAGTGACAAGTTGAAGCATTATATTGGCAGAAGTAACTTAGGTCACTTCTATATGTTAAATGAAAGTTCTTTGCTCGCAAAATATTTCAATGCTCTCTGAATATTTGCCTGATGTGGTTTTATTACTGCAAGCATTATTTGCTAAATCGGTCATTTGAAATATCCGAGTATGATTTACAAAAAGAAACTTTTGAAATAACCCATTTATTTAAAAAATATTTCTTAAATGTTCAACCAGGGGTATCACAATGGCTGTCTAAAATGGTAGCTAAACGGCAATACGTTACCTCTGTAGCGGGATCAAAATAAGAAGAGTTCCACAAATCTGTAGTTCTGGTCTTACTTGGTCATTCCTCCAAACCAATTTACTGAAAGCTAAAGCTAAATCCAATCAGAAAATGGCAGTATGAAAAAAATAGCATAAAACATGCAATTTAAATGGAGGAAGCTGTGCACTATTGTTTAGCAACCCTCTACAGACCACAGTCAAATGCCTAGATGCTGAAACTTGAGTTTACACCGCCAACAAATGTGTAAATTGAAAAGTAAGCACCTATAAATGTGATACTTACATTAATATTGGCAGGTTTTGTTTCTGTCATGACACAATAGGCACGTGCAAAATGATGTCATGTGAATAGAATCTTTTTTCATTCATGGTTAATCATCCTTTTTCTCATGTTTATTATTAAATTGTTTAGCCAAGACCTCCTACACAGTGACACTGTATGTCAGATTTTGACGGAATAATGGCACATACCAGCTACCTTTTCCATCAGATGGCGTCTCATCATATTGCCTCTAATTTTGGAAGAAAATGGAAGGCACAATTATGACTGGATGACTGGATCATACAAACATAAAATGGCCAAATCAGTGCTTGAATCGAGAAATGTTCACTTATTACTATACTGATAATAGTGAACTGATTCCGAAATAATTCACTTATATGCGGAAATTTGTTTTAATATACATGTAGATGCTCATTACAGTGTGACTACGCACACATTTGTAAGCTATTCTAGGAAAACGAAAAAGGAAGTCATTCAATTTTTTTTTTCACTTGCCGTGAGTATAAATGTGCCATACTTGTGTTTATGACACCTACCAAAAGAATTGCACATAATAGACTAGTGTGCCTTGAACCTCAGCTTTGAAAGCAGCTGTGCCTCAGAGCCGAGGAAATGACAAGCACTTTATGAACAATCAGAACAGGTTTCCAGAATGTGCCGGGCCTTGCTGGATCTTTCCAAGGAGTCTTACAAATCAAGACACAAACACTGAGCCACAGGGAGGAATGGTTTCACTTATTTGACAAATAAATCAAGCCCCAACCTTACTGTCGCTTTTTCCTGCAATGCACAGTTTTTGTTTTGGCATCCTCGGTATGAAAGAGGGGAAAAAAGGCTTCTGTTTAGCACTTCGTTAAACACTTACTTTAATAACAGCCACCAGGGAGACCCAGTCCCTGCATCATGTGTAAAAGCTATCAACAGCTGCATCAATTAACCCCTTTCTCCCCAGGGAGCCATTAGAAGGTAGAACACCCTTTAAAATTGCATATGGCTGCAATTAAGCTTGAAATAGTGATGAGTCGAAGTGTGGGCTATGTGCGTTCTTCCTTATAGATTTTGGTATAATTCTCTCTGTCACCGAGAAGGAGTGGAAACACAGAAGCGGATATCGTGTTTCACCAGTGACGATTTACTTAAACCGTCTCCCACTGGTTGCTGAGTTAACTGAATTCTCATGATATGGCGATCACATTTACTGCCCCTGACTACATAGCTGCGGCAATGACTGAAAATATGCACTGCATGCATTTTGGTGGATCTGTAAGTCAATACACTGCTCAAAATATCTGTTGAATTCTGATTGAGGAATCTGGTAGAATTCTTTTGGGCGCCCTTTAAATTGGACTGAAAAGCTGCAAGTCTTGCCGTAAGACTCGCTGAACGGCTACTTGCATCCTGACATGTCGAGTAACAAAAAGAGATTCGAGGTTACAAAGGGAAGTCGGAAGGGGTTGGAGATGACCTTATTCTCTCAAGGAGCCCTTGGCTACTGATTATGCGGGGCGGTGAGGGATGGGGTTGCTACCGACCCCTACTCAACACAATGCTCGAAGTGTTCCCGAAATCCGTAATGGACGTGTTAGCTAGTCTGCCTCTCCAACACTGGAATGACGGCCCAGATCTTGAAGGAAGTGGTTCCCACAGCGTAGGCATTGTAATCTCAGTCATGAAATCACTTGGCTCAAATTCAGAGCAGCACAAGCTCCGTCTCCCTCTTTTCAGTCCAGCTGGACTCGAGTGCTGTTTGCAGCATGCAGGACCCTAATGAGGGCTCTTGTAGGTCTGGGGGCAGATTCAAGAGGCTCACTCATGGAGACTGTTTTCACACAATCTGCTGCCCAGAGAACAAAAACTCAGTGTCCCGCCTTCGAGCTGAGGAGGTCCTAGGCAAGGCCCAAATCAATGAGCTTTTACAAGCAGCATGTGCAATGTGGGGGAGGTCTAGTCATGGCTGTCCAGATCCCAGACAGGGGTGTTAGTGTTTAAAACAAATCTAATCACTGTTTGTACATTTCCAAAACAGTATATGTTAAACTTCCTCAGCCCATACGTCATTATCGGGGTCATCCTCTGTTTTTGATGATTTTGACAGTGCCGGCATGAGGCGAGAAGCTTTTTTTCTGTCTTCCTTTCAAAAAAGTGCCATCAGAAAACATTATTAAACTGTAAAATGATTTGATGCTCAATTAAAAAAAAAAATTCCTGAGTGGTTTCGCGCTGCTCGGGGATTTGGTAGGGTTGCCGTCGGATTGGGTTAGCTTTGTTTGTTGTTCGAGTACCTCCTACTGCCCATCTGGGTGCTCTCTGGTTGAACCAAATGCTTGTGTTTCCTCGGCCCTTGTTCTATTCATTCTAGAACAGCGACGGCGAGTGCAAAAGAAGCGGCAGCTGACAGGCGCGTGTTCTGGTGGAGAACCCATAACTGTCTTCGCTCTCCAGTGATGGCAGTATTAGTTGCATACAAACAGACGCTTGTATGGAGTTCGCTGATTGGACATTCCAGATTCGGGCAGAATAGGAAATACTAACTTCGTTATAATGATAACGCCTTTGTGTTTCAGACATATTTTTATTTATAAGATGTAAAAAACAGGTTACCTGCTAACAACCTGTGTAAGTCCGTGAATTAGATACTGGGAAACAGCAGGCACACTTTATTGTGGAGGGGTGAATAAATCGCTGTAATTTTCCATAATCCCATGCTATAATTCAATCAGGCTGAGCACTTGAGACATGATGCAATTAACAGGAAGTAATTTCCCTATTTAAAGTGATTGTTACTTGTGAATTAAAACTTGTGAAAGTAGAAAAGTAGAGAAACTTGT
Source organism: Gymnothorax reevesii (assembly GCA_029721435.1). Classification (NCBI taxonomy): domain Eukaryota; kingdom Metazoa; phylum Chordata; class Actinopteri; order Anguilliformes; family Muraenidae; genus Gymnothorax; species Gymnothorax reevesii. The sequence continues at coordinate 16,982,611 of CM056592.1, forward strand.
CAGGAAGTTGTTGCCTAGAAGAAAACGCAGAATAATACAGCGTATAGCTTGTTAATGCAATGCAGGTTGAGAGATTTACCAGACACATTTGAGCACAAAAGAGATGATACTACAATTAATTAGCAGTTTTTTTCACTGGTGATAGCCCCACAGTTCAGCTTCAGTCAAGGGCAACCCCAGGAAATAGGCTAATTGCTCCCTATCTGTTTGGATTTTGACAATACTGCCAGTGTTGAGTCACACAGACCGCAAAGGACAAGGGCTTAATCGATGAAACTAGGTTCCTGCTTCCATGGTAACCCTTGGTGCACTGGAATATTCTATATGATCACACATGACATTACTGAAAAGATTTACAGTAATGTACTGAATAATGTTTTGTTCTACTCAAATTGATTGTAAACTTTAGGAAATGTAGCAGCAAATCTGTAAGAATATTTTGACAGAAAAATAAATCTTTGCAATTACATTCGCGGAAACCAAGAATGCACATAGACCTTCACACAATGCAGTTAACTGACAAAGTAATTCAGTACAAATGAGCGGATTTTCACAATTTCCAGTTTTTTTTTCCAAACAGAATGACAACACCGCCCCTCGGAATGAATGCGTTGGACAAATATTTTTTTTCGCAATTACTTTGTGTCCTCCACAATTTTAGGCGTGTAATTAGGAAATTTGCATGAGATTAGTTAATGTGCATTTCCACACATTTTGGTGACTGCATGTACAAAATACATCACCTATCATGATGCATAGCCATCTACGTGAGAATTATAGACAGTTTTGGACATATTACTTTTTATATTAATTGAATGAATCCTTGTAATGACTCAGAGATGCCACTAGGAGCTGGGTGTCTCCTCTATTGCCACTTAATGAGGCCTGTACTGCAGCTTCTTATTACTCGGGCCAGTAGGCCACAAGTCTAAGTTTTGGTTCCGTTCTTCTTTTTCGAGGTCGCGATTGTCCTGCGCATGTGCGGTCCGAGTACAGGCTCTGCGGAGCCTCTTATTGTTTCAGGTGCTGTATTCCTCCTCAGTGCTAGAAGCATTATGTTAGCGAGTCAAGACGTTTCCGGTTCTGGGTTTATGTTGCCTTAACAATATGTGCGGGATCATTGTCTTGTAGAGTGAAGTGTTTATTTGGAGGTATTTGGTTGAATTGGAGCAGATAGAAAGCTTCTCCAAATGCTATCAGTTGTTACAAAGGGATGGAGGCAGCCTAAACGCAAACCGTAACACTGCTACTATAATGCTGCTTGTAAGAGGGAGTTCCACAGATTTTGAATTGCTCATTTTTGCCACCATACTTTGCTTTTACCGTCATTCTGAATCGTAAAGCGGAATCTGACCCCCCTCTGTCCTCCAGCCATTTCTCCAATTCCTGCAGGCTTTCGACTGTTGGTACTGCCTTGCAAACTAAACTGGTCACTCTATTTTTGAACCTAGATAGCGATTTGCTGCTTGTAGTACAGCTTGTGTTTTTCTCTTTTTGATGTCCTCTGCAGCAGTCACTGAAACACACGTATGCCTCCTGGAGTGTATTTCTGATCTGTCAGAGAGATGTCTGGGGATTATTCTTTATCATGGTGAGGATTTTTCTGTGTAAATGGTAGATTTTCAGGTGATTCCTGAGATCAACCATGCTCTCATTCTTCTTCATGATGTTTCAAACAGTTGATTCTAGCCTGTTTTTTTTCTTCTTGGCCTCCTCCCCTCCCATGTGACATGTTGCTCCAGTTTCCTGTCTCCTCGTCCCCAAACTGTCTTCTCCAGTCTCCTTCTTCCCCTTTGCTCTTCATTTTTCCAAAGCTAACCTTTGGAAGGCAGTTGGGTTTCCCAGTTTCGGAGCTGGGATCTGCCAAAGGTTTCCTCCTAGTTGCGAGTTTTTCCTTTGTACTGTTACCTTTTGGTTTGCTCCTTAACCCTTTACACGGCACTAAAAAATACCCTAAGAAGCTGACTGTGAAAAAGCACTCTGAGTTGGGCGTATGTCCATAAATAGTCTAACCATCACTTGCTGTAGACTTAGGTGAAAAGGGCGTATGATCAAATATGGCCTCACTACCAAATTTTTTGTTTTTCATGCAAAATCTCTCAAATTTCTAGAAATCATACACAAACAACATCTATCTCAACTTTTAGCAAACCTTTTCAACTGTTTAATGCGTGAGTTCTGATCAGTTTTCTTTCGTGAGTAATGATGTTAGGTCCTTCTGAGTGGGACTGGGTAAAGGCACACAACCGCACTGAGAGGTCTGGAGAAGAAGAGAAGTTTGAGATGCTCTAGGCCACTGCTGATTGGTCGAACACCCTGATGTCACTGCCTGTGATATTGCGTGATTTTCTCTGATTGGCTGGGAGAAATCACCATGGGTCTACTGCCTCACGAGGAGGCATGGGGCGCCACTTTGGATGCCAACTGAAGTTACCAAATATGGTTCCTTGCCCGATAAAAGGTTAAAGGTTCTGGCCCTGTTCTGTGTAATGCACCTTGGGTCCATCTCAGTTGCAAAAAGTGCTAAGCAGATAAAATTGAATTGAATTGAATATGGCATCATTGACTTTTAGAGGCAACTCTAGTCTTCAAATTGAAAACAACACCAATGACATTCCATGAAAATAATTACAAGCTGAGAATCAAAGGCAGATACAGGAAGCTGTCTTTTTCTGCACGATGCAAACAATACACTCCTCGAATCTGAAGCACCTGTGAAGCCATTTGACTCAAACATTATGGTTTTCTGAAATGAGAGGACTATGTAGAGAAAAATGCTGTGAATTATAGTTCTTTAAACCAAACCTCTCAATAAAAGCTGAGAGTCTGTTCTACCCATATGTCAATTGGTTAATTTCACATTAAAACCAAGAAATAAAATATGTCTGTCCAAATAATTGTGGAACTCACGGTACGGATCTAACGATATTTACTGAAACTTTCGGCACCCATCTTAAAAATCTTAGAGCATGAAGGTGTCAGACTCTTAGGGGCATGTCACTCCTCTAATTCGCACATCCACAGTGTGAATGTTGCCACCAATGAACAAATCGATGTTTGCTGAGATCAGGATGAGTCCATGTGCTGGTGAGAGTTACACACCATGCAGACATCTAATATTAATGATGGTAAGAAGGTGACAGACTAGAAGAAATTCAATATACTTTATATTTGGCTCTTTTTAACTTTTTTCTCTTCAGTTTGACTGGTTTCAAAACATGCTCATAATTCTTAATTACAGAAATAAATTTTTTTTAATGTAATTTGTTTCATAACTTTGCTAAATTTGATTCTGGATGTTTCAATAATAGGATAATTAATAAGGAATGCCACATTTCACTTGAGCAATTTCCTTAGAAATATAGCAAAGAAACATAGCTCACGAAGGGTAGTTTTTGGCTGATGCATTTAACGTAAAAGAGCAATTCAAGGATAATGAAAACCTTTTCATAAATCAATGGCTATGTTCTAACACAGTCGAAAAATTCACCCTGTTAAAGGCTGATGTAAGCATTTAATAACAGCCCTATTTCTGATCCTCAAAAGCTGAGACTCTGCCGAAGTTCAGCAGTTAAGCTCCCTCTACTTTAAAGCCCCAAACATGCATTCAGGTTGTGATCCTCCTTACTGTCCAAATTCTGTCTTTGTCTTCATTTCACTTGCCTATAAGTAAATATTGCCCTAATTAGGTACTGACACATGCCGTATGTCTGTGAGTTTCAAGGGAAGACAGGCTGGGGGAGTTAAAGGCTTATTTATTTCCTTATTTCACTTTTCATTAAAGCATTACTCTTCTCACTTCCCCTGTTTACTTATTAGCTCTAATCCAATTAAGTCAATAAGGGCCCTTAGAACAGCTAAAGAACTATTGTACTTCCAGGGGAGGGAGGGGTTTTTAATTTCCTGCTTCCTTCAGTCTGTTCCACTCATGCAACTTGTTTTGAGCAAATTCAGTGCCATTGCTTGCAGTAAGGATGTCATCTGTGTCAGTACACGTACACTTAAGAGGCACGACTTCATCTACACAACACTTACTGAAACCCACAGAGGAGGCCGCTGGTTACCGATCTTTTCCAGGTGGGATTCTCCCCGCCCTCGGTTGCCCTGGTTTCAACTCCTGGGGCATGTTGGTAGAGGGAGTTCGCAAAACAAAACAACAACAGATTCACCCATTTAAGAAGCTCGCGCTCCAAGGAACACAAATTCACATCTCCTAATTAAGGTCTCTAAATAATTGAATGAAGGCAGTCAGTGATTTGTTAAAGTACATTCACCGTAATGAGGATGTTGTTTTGACCCCGTGGCCCTGCAATCTCCAGGGGCCTGCCCCGGACCCTGTGACATGAGCTGTGAACTTTGACCTCCGGGGCACACACCGTCAGCTGGCGCGAGGAGAGTGAAAGATTCTGACTAGCACATTTATTATGATTTAACATCATTGCTACCCATCAAGAATTGTTCCCGTTTCTATTATTTTGTTAGTATTTTAAGTATTAAAAAGAGATGCCCAATTGGAAACTAGACTGGACTAGCTGAGTTGGACGCTGGGAGAAGTATAGCTAGCTGTTTAATTTGTCCTCTGCTCTCATTGCCACTTAAAACAAGGCCTGAACGCCCTGCCAAACGCAAATGATGGTGTGACCATAACATGCCTCCATGTCTTCCCCTCTCCGGTCCAATTCATCTGTCACGGACTCCATCCACCCTGTGGTGCATTGGCTACAAAGAGCGCCAGCATATGCGCATTTACAATGTTTGTCGACTCTAATTAGTTGCTGATCAATATACCAATTGATTTTACAATATACACAGAGCTTAGCAGCACTGTCATGCTTCAGATGTCATAAAGAAGCAATCTTATCTGTTCATTAGCAACTCTGGAATATCTCTCACTAAATGCAAGTCTTTGTTTATCCCGCATTGCCCCTCCGGTGTGATTAAACAAGAGTGGCTACTAATTTGAATTAGGTTGTGAATGCATGCTTTAAAAAATAACCCCATATGTGCGGGTGTGATTCTCATTACTTTGTCCCTTCCTATCTTTATGAAAATCTTTCAAGCTTCCCAAGTGACCAGAATATAGCGGTGTGGCATGACTTAAGACTCCAAGGACAAGATAAGCTGCATGGTTGTCTTCGATAGTGATTTTTAAATGATTAGTTTCATTTCTGAAGAGCATGTCTGCGCTCATCGACTCAAATGACCAAAGGGTTTATATTCCCTCCCCTTGCTCTCCAGCTGAATAATAGAGAGAGCAACCGGTGAAAATAGTCCCATTTCCTCTCCTCAGCCCCGAAAACTGGACTCCTGGGTCACATGTCTCCATTCTTAAGGAGAAAGAAAAGAACACCCATATTTCAGAGGGGCGCACCTTGCGACACGTTCCCTTTTTGTCTGCGGTTGTAGCCGAGCGCAGTTTTATCATTAATTATTAGTCACTCTCTTCCCTCAGTGGAGCCCAGCTGATGACAGCTAATTAAGTACTGGCTGATGTCAAGGATCCTGAAAGAGGCTTTCTTTCCAGCGCCCGTGAGCCTCGTTTTGAAACTCAGCCCCGGAATGCTTTATTACAGCTATTATTATTATTGCCTTGTAGCATTGCAAACCCTGCCCTAAGGTTACACCAGTACGGCTTTCAAGTGTTCGGGAATATGGGTTTGTCCCCTTGAATAGATAAACCTCTCTGGTTTGTTATTTTAAAAGCCAAGAAAAGGCTGCTGTACAATTGACCCGGGGTGTTTTTACGGAGCGACGCAGACGTTTTTATTACGTTTTTATTACGAGTCTGAGCTACTAAACGCGGAGGGAGGAACTATTTTTAAAAATGAATTCAACAAAAGTGGGGGAAAAATAGACTGGAGTGTGCCACATGAAAGCTTTGTAAATTACGCATACACCGAGTTCGTACAGCTGGGGAAAATAGCGCAAAATTAAAAACTGGCTCTGGCCTGTTTCCTTTCCTATGATGAGTAAAAATCCAGGGAAAAAGACAGATAAACACTTCACGAAAATGGTTTTCTCGTCCAGGAGAAGAAAAAAGACGTTGAAAACCGAACAGTCGAAAAAAATTTAATGAATATTTAATTTTATTTTTATTAAATCCCAAATTGATGACGGCTGACACTTTATTAGTGTGTCAGAGCGAGTGTTCATACATTCTAATTACTTATTCTAACAAGCAGGAGAATTATTTTTGAGAATGTGGAGGCTTTTGTATGTGCTAGGGCCACTCTAGTTAAGTAACACCTATTAAAATATCATTTTCACCTTGAGGCAACTCATTAATACAGTGGATAGTGAAATCACACCAATAGAACTTCCCCTGACCTCAGGGCACAAACTGAATCAGCCGCTCACTTTACCATTAAATTCACTAATGCGCCTTCTCCACAAATCATTTCCAATGGAAATAACACACTGTAATTTATACTGTCTGTGTATGTGTGTGCATGCATATGTGTGTGTGTGTGTGTGTGTATATGTGTGTGCCTGTGTATGTGTGTTACTACATTGCTGTATTTCTGAGAAAATTACATTTTCTGAGCTCCTGGAACTTCAGATTATTGCACCACAATACCTATTAGAGGTGGGAACACAGAGTCAGGAGTGGGAGGTTGCAGCGTTAAACCTTTTGATAATACAAATGTGGTAAATGGAGCTGAAATGCGACGTATATACTTATGTGCACCATTGCTCTCTGCTCGCACAAATAATAGGTTTAAACGCGATAGTGTCATACTCAAAGCTGTTTGGTCACTGGCCTCAATGTTCGTCGATGACTCATTATTTCCCCATGTATATTTATATTTTCAAAAATTCTCCATTTCTTAAAGTTTTGGGTATTTCTTTAGCAGGGGTGTAACGAGAATTATGTTCCTTCCCAGCACACAGTGTAGCAGAAATCATATCAATATACATTCCAAGTAAGATATAAAAATAAATAAATAAATAAATATTGGGATGCATGAGCCCATATACTTAAGCATACAGTTATAAAGAGCATCTTTGTCTACATACATGAGCTGCTCATTTCATCCAGCTTCAAATGATTTATAAAAAATAAAACTGCAGAAAAATCAAAGTAGAGATCTAGGTAAGCTAAATTGTAAATAATAAACCATACATCTTCTCTTTTTACCAAAACATGAGGCAAGACGAAGGTAACCCGGTCTTAAATCAACCACAACAGTCAAACAAAAGCAGAAAAGATATTAATTAAAAATCCTCACACTGTTCAGTAATGACATTTAGGAGCCAGGCTGCAATTTAGTGAGGAAACATACGGCTGAGTAAACAAAAGCGACAGCCCTCCTGCCCGAAGACAGTTGTTCCTCTCCGTCAGGCCGAGCCGCACTCCCGCGCGCCCCCAGCAGATGGCATGTTCTCCCTCTGCCCTGCCTCACCCTGATGGGCCGGTCTGTCTGAGTTCTCAATGAATTTCCCTCTCTTTTCATCACTCTCTGATGTCCAGCTGCTCCTGTCAACACCTTCTTATAGCGTGTAATTCATCGCTACACATTGGCAGCTGAGGCCCCTCTGATGGACTTAAAACCGCCATCCACTGAGGGGACTACACCCAGAGCCAGAGTGCGCCTAATCAAGGGGAACTCCCCTTCAAAAGGGGGACGGGCGCGGACAGATTGAGCCCAAGTTCCCCCATAATTATCATCTAACAGCCCCCAAGTTGCAAGCTGGTCCCCCCGAAACGGTAAACTGAAACAGCTACGTACACTCCGAATAAAGCTTGTCCCAGCGCATTAAGCGGCAGCTCCTCGGTTTTCACCTGCACTCGTTAACCATTATAGACGAGCGCCGTCCGACCAGGCAGCATTTGTTTAAAGGGTCTCCAGGATAGGTGAGGATTTTCTCTGCTTTGTACGATAACACGCTATAAATGTCCCCCCGCTATGGGTTTTGATTATTTCCGAGGTGGGAGAAAACATCTCCTGGAGGAACTTCCCAGAGCTTTCTAGAATTTTATTAAAAGCTGGCTGATTATTTAGGAGAGCGAGGTGCACGGCTGGCGCTCAGAGAGTGCAGCCCTCGTAGGGTCATGTTTAACATGTCCAGAGGCAATCAATTCACCTTAACCCCTCGCAGTACTTCACCGCTCTTCGCCTAAGCTGGCCTTAATAACCAGGCAATGGTGAATTACTGATAAGGCATTAGGGTCTCTGACCTTTACATTCTCTCCTCTGTATGAAGGGAAAAAATCCCCACCAGAGAGACAAGTATTTTTTCTCCCAATGCAGAATCACTGCTTAATGAAATAAGCCAAATGTCTTTTGAAGATGTTTGGTTCCCTCCAATAAATTGAAAAGGCTTTTCTGGTTGCGTTTATTATGTACGTTGAGCGTTTTAACAGATTTTGATTTAGGTTTTTTTCCCTAAAATATCTTACGTCAAGTAATGCCGTCGCATTGGAAGCGAATGCAGTGAATTTCGTTTTCAGATCTTATTTTTACCAATTGGTCATTCTTTCGTCAAATTGCAAATCATCTTTTGCATTCAAAAAAGTTTGAATACAAAGTGCCACATAAGTGTGGTAATTAAAATACAGAGCATTGTTTACTGAACTGTGTTTTCATCTTGATAAATGCACTTTTATTATCTATGGAAGTTGTGATAAAATGAGTTAAATTATGTGTTTGCCTGCTGTAAATTAATTCACACTGCTTTCTGCAGAAAAATATGTCTTGCTTTGTGAACATGATTTTCTGAGGAGCAAGTGCTGAAATATGCTTCACAGGAAACAAAACACAATTCACTCGTCACGCACAGTCCAGATTGCATCTCATCATGACTTCTACATGCCAGTCACCACAAGCCAATACTTACTCCTCCTATGTCTCAGTATGCATAAACAACATCGAAGTGTCTCTTTAAACGTACCGCACATTTTTAGCACGCGCCGTGGTGGAAATACGATGACATATGGGCCACACTCAATGTCTGGTTACAGACACTGATATCAATAACTCCCTTTCTTATCCTTTAAAAGACTTGCAGTGAGCTTCCGATCTACTATGCGTGTTCCACAACGCAGTCAACAGAACAGAATAGCACTCACCCGCCAAGCACCCCAGATACACTATGAGGTGTGATATCCAGTGACTTCCAGTTCCACTGGATTCTATCCAGGGTCAAGAGATGAAAGGCTGCCATCATAACCAATTACAATGTAAGTGGGGACACTAGTGCTGGCGTTAAGGATGTCGTTCTAGGAAGAAAGCTGTACTCAATTGGGTTCAGGTGCTAAAATGTAAAGGCTTCCAGGCACTTTGTAGGTAATTGAAATCTATTTTTTTCAGAGTGAGGGGACTCAAATATAATATGGGAAGGGTCGAGAGGGTGGGAAAGTTTTTATTTTGTTCTTGAGCCGATGAAATGGAGTGCGACATTTATCACAGGCAGCAGAGTTGAACACAAGGTGACACTTAAGTACAAAATAATGCTTGTGTTTACTTTTTATCCTTTGCACAGGTTTACAGATCACTGTTGATCACATACTCGGTATATACTGCTTCATTAAGTAATGACTGATTTTGTAAAATACAAAGACAGTTTTACACCAAATATTCCCAATGAAGCAAATTTATTTGCTTTCTGTTTTGCAGAATATAAATAATTATAGTATAAAAAGTCATGGCAAACATCAGATTACATGCATATAGATATCCAGATGTAGTAAAAATCGAGACTATAAATGAATAGACTTTTTGCTGTTAAAAAATGTTATATTTTGTTATATGATGTTGTCATTAGCAGCAATGAGGTGTTAAAGTAACATAAACAGCTTTAAGAGAATACATCTGCACATGAGTACAATCAACATAAATGGCCACGTGTCTTTCAACACTTCTTAGCCAGAGGGAATTTCTTTGCTTATATAAACAATACATTGTGATTCAAGCTACTTATACTTATTTTCAATGAATGCGTCTGCAATGATAGAGTTGTTGGACACATTTCTTAGTGGAACACATTTAGCTTGTTTTGTCGATCTAATTCAGGCAGTTTTTTTTTTTTTTTGGACTGTATATAGGCTCTATTATCTATTTTACATCTGTACACAAAGCACTCCTCAAGTGCTTAATCTTTCTGATATCTGATACTGTAATAATGAGCACTGATAAGTGCTCATTATGCCAGATGATTATCACATACAAAAACTGAAATCGAATGGGATATTATGTGGTTCATTTTAAGGTTATAGTGTATTTTCATAACAGTTCTTTAACAAGGTTGCATCGTAATAGTTTCTTTCAAGTAATGGAAGTGGAAAACTTAGTGTCTCAGAGCAACCCAAATCATATTTCCACCTGCCCACTCATGTGTAAACAGTTAATTGAAAGCATTATCAGATACGTAGATACAATGATAGTTCGCCATCAAGGCTCTGACCCTGACACATCCTGCTGCTTTCTGAACTTGGGGGGGAAGACAGCGGTGTGTGTCAGAATGCCGGATATCCCTCCCCCTCAGTGGGAATATTCAAACCCCACAGGTGGATGGTGGGGTGGAGGTGGGATGTCAACTAGCAGCAGGTAAGAGCGATGCAGCAGCAGGCAATGTTACTAGCAGCAGTTGACAGTGATAGAGTTCAGTTGCAGGCAGATTCAAACTCTTGCAGCAGGGCCTGAGCAGGGGAACAACATACATAGCCCACATTACAGAGGTTTTAAGTGGCAGATATGCAGGATTGTGTCCATGAGAACGAGGGCATGTCTTGCGTTGTCTGCCTGAACTACTTCTGCAAACCGTTTACCATTTCACACTTTTTTTTTCTGAAAAATTTGGACACAGAAATCACATCAGATTCTGGAAAAGTTTCCTGTGCTGTCTTAAACATTAAAAATTTCTAACATGGGAAACAACATATTGTATGCATATCCTTGATTCACCATTGTCTGCATTGTATACATACAGCGCAGTTAAGAAGCAAATGTTTTGTTAATGGGGGAGAATATGAACAGAAAGCAAAAGACACTGCAAAACACTAACATTATTTCATGGTAGGAGGAATGAAATCGAAGGTAGCAAGGAATGGCATTTTGTTTAATACTTGCAGACTTGATTAAAGGGGACCTATTATGCTGATCCTTCTTTTAATACATATAAATAATGTTATAATGTTGGATGTCCATACTCAACCTCTGAAAAGTTTCTAAACATATGATACAGGGGTTTTGCCGTAATCCAAGAACGTGGTTTTGTGAACGTGATTTCCTCTCTGAACAGCTCCTCACGAGATCTTCACAAGATCTGGGCAAATCCTGACATCAAGATGTGCCATCCAATTAATACAGACCTACCCAGAGCCAATCACGGCGCTGGACCTGCTCACACCGGAAACTATTCTAGCAGGCACTAACAATGGCAGATCATACTATGCTATCATACTAGGTGCAGTTTTGTCAGTATCTCTCCCAAAGCTGCTTGTCCGTTTACTTTTGGCCGTAAGGAAAAGCAGCTATTTCTCTTCCAAAAGAGGATGCTACCAGAAATCAGTGGGTAGCTTTTATGTTTGCTAGCAAGAAACAGCCACGGCCAAAAGGAACGTTAGTTGTTTGTGCTCAGTATTTCACCAAAGGCAGCTTTGTCAAAAGAGGATAATTCGACACAGGATAAGCATTTCAGCTGCTACTCAAACCTGAAGCAGTTGCTTCGATCAAGCGCTCGGAGCCACAAGCTGTAAGTAACGATATAACAGCAAATAATGTAAGTGAAGCACACGTGGGTCAGGTGGCTAGCAGGACCGCTGATGATAGTTAGCATTAACAACTGGCCTCAAACGCAGACTTTGTAAAATATCTTAAGATCAATCCTGGATCGGTTGCAGCTGTGCGTGACTCAGAGATGCAAAAGCTGTAAGTTGCTTTTACTGCATAAGCCAACCTGACGTGGTAGCCAGTTGATTGTGGCTTTAGCACTACGGCTAACGTAGCCAAGTTATTGTTGCTAATGTTTGTGTCCTAAATATGCAAGAGTAATATCAGGGGAAATTCTACAGAAGGTATGTGAACATAAACCTCATTTGAAGGTAACTTTTTATATTTGTTTGTAATTTGGATGCTTAGTACAACTGTCTATAGTAACGGAACTCTAGCTCTAGCTCTAATATGTCCGGTATAACAAACGATTTCTCTGCACTACCATGACATAATTTCATTCCCCTTTAAAAATTGTTGTGGCTAATAAAAAGCTGAAATTCTTTCTGTAGAAGTGATCGATTTGCAAGCTCCACACAAGCAACTTGTCCACGCAAACGGAACTTACAGTCTGTAAAACCTGTATTATGTTCATGACATAACCGAGCTCTCTCTAGCTGTCGTGTACTATCCGTAAAGCTGCTTACACATCGGACGCAAAACGAATTTTTCCCGGGACAGATTACATTCAAAGTCAATGCAAAGACATGAATACACGCGTTATGGGCGCATTAAGCAGCTCTCACACTGGAAGTGAAACAAATTTTTTGAAAAATTTGTTTTGCGTCCGGTGTGAAAGCGGCTTATCGCGCCCATTTCCCGCGAGCAAACGTTGGTCGTTCCGACACAATAAGTAAACCATTACCACGGGCAATTTCCGAAAAGGCCGTTTAGCCTGGAGCTTTCGCCCCTTCGTCACGTACCAGTGCAGAAGCTGTTTGTTACTCCAAGCCAACGACACACTACAGTTATGCACACGAACCAGCAGGTCCTTATAAACAGTCCATAAGTTGTTGGTCCATTTTTTGCTGCTCCTCACTGTCCATGTTTCCCTCTAAACTCAGACCCACTGGATTTCTATGGTCTCTGGTCTACGCTTGGGTATGTCGACCCATTCAACAAATGTGTCTGTATGGGGATTCTAGCTTTCCCTCAATCCTAGCTATAGAGTAGAAACACCAGTGTACTCCCCATAGTAGCCGTAGGTAGACAGCTAATTCAAGCTTGAGCTGCCAGACTTTTGCAGCGCATCCTCCACTTTTGCCGTTACGTATACTAGAACAAGTTTGATTGTGGAGTTTTTCCGTTGATTCCTTCTCAGATGGCGGATGGGTCTCAGTTTCACTCTGGGGAGGCAGACCCGGAAAACTGCGTTCTGCTGCCTCGTCCCGCCTAGATCTGCCCTCCACAGAGCTGGCCAGTAAGAAGAAACTGGGCATACGGTGAGTGAAGGCCATAGAGGAAGAGCCGCGCCAACAAGGCATTTCAGGCAGAGACTGCAATGAACTGCAAATGGGGTTTTTTGAGGATGGCAGTATGAGCTAAATAATGACCCCTTTTTCTGGACTTCGAACGATCAGGAGTACTCTAGGGGAGTCCAAGATCAAAACATAAATTTGGAAATGTAGCATAATAGGTCCCCTTTAAACAAAATATTTGATAAAATCAAAATAGTCAGGTGAATAGTCCTCCTACTGAAATTTATTTATGTGTATGCCACTGAGAGAGCTAAATTTGTGAATGAATAAGATGGCACATACACAGGAACATTGAACTGAAGTGTTGTGGGAATCACTGCGCAGTTACTGAGAGTGTTTTTGTCACATTATGATCAGTCTTGGAAGAAGTCATTGGACTTGATAATGCATGAATAGGCACACTCAATATGTCATGGTTTGTAAAAGAATGTAATGCACTCAAGCTTTAGAAAATTCAAAAGTATGGCATGCATTATTTTTTTATAGAGATGTACTGTAATGACTTTTTCAGGTGCCATTTTGTTGAGGTGACCTAAGAAAAAACAAGAAGTGAATCAGAATATGTATTCATCATCAAATTCTCTTAGTCCTTTGGGCAGACTGGGAAAACTGTGATTTGGGACTTAAGAATCAGGTCTCTCCTGTTACATCCATCCTGTTGAGAAACAGGATAAATCCCATTTGGCTGGACATTTTACCATTTCACTGGGAACTTGTTGCAGTATGCACTGATCAGCCTCAAGATTAAAACCGCCTGCCAAATATGGAGAAGGTCCCCCTTGTGCTGCCAAAACAACTCCATCAAACTGGTGTCACTCGAATTCCCAGACTAAGGGTTTCCCAGCAGAACATTTCCTAGAGTATCACACTCTCCCTCCATCAGCTTGTCTTTTTTTTCAGTGTATATTGATGCCATCTCTTCCCAGGTAAATAGTGTACATGTACCCTGCCGAAGTGCACTACAGGCCAGAAGTTTGAAAGCAAGGCAAAAATTTGGAAGCCGCTTCAAGTTTCTGTTCACAATGCCCTTCTTAAAAACCAGTATGAAATCTATGGATTTTGGGATGTATTTACTGCATGATTAGACTTTTCTTTCATTGATATGCACCATTTTCCTCTATTTACCTTTAGGTACTGTATACACTGATGTTACCAGACCGTTGCTGAATAAATGTTAACAAAAGAAAGGAGGGACTTAGTTTTTGGGTTGAGAAGATTTCCAAGAGTCACAACTTCGGCGCAGAAGTAAAAAACAAATCACAGTTTGCATTATTCACTTTATGTCATGGTTTACAGCCCACTGGATGCCAAAGGCAATCCGGCGGGCACTAGGACCATGGGCCGAGTAATATGGGCCTGATAATTTGAGTAAAAATGTATTCTCATAGGTGACTCTTTATATAATAATCATGCTTATTTTGTTACAAAGTATGCCAATGAAACTATGATCTTTTTTTTGTACAAATTTGATCTTGCTTCCAAACTTTTGGCCTGTAGTGTATATGATGTAAAAGAAAAAGGGACTCACTGGATCAGGCGACCTTTAAATGCTCCAAGGTCCAGTTCTGAAGCTCAGGTGCCCATTTGGGGTGCTTTTAGAAGTGTACCGGGGTTAAAGTGGACACTTTGACTGGTCTTCAAGCTAAAAGTGCAATACACAGTAGGGTATAATGCACTGTGTGCTGTGACATATTCCTTATGTAATTGTTATTGAAATTCACAGCGGCTTGTGCCATAGTAGCCCTTCTGTTGGTTTGGACCAGAAGGAATTGCCTTCATAGCCCTCGTACATTGATGAGCCTTGGACGCCAAAACCTTGTGGCTGGTTCATAGCTTGTCCCATCTTGGAACACAGTAGTAGTTCTCACATCTGCTGACAGGATGCACCCCAGAAGTCTTGCCACTTCAAAGACATTCTAACCCACTCATCAGGCCCTAATGATTTGGCCTGATGAGTCAAAGACAAGGACCAAAGACCATTTCTCCCACATTCAACACATTGAATATGATAACTGACTGTTCGCTTACAATCAAAGATCTGTCTGCAAATCTAGACATGTGTTGTTGTGAGATAATCATTATTTGCTGCATCTATCAGAGTTTTTAATTTTTTGGCCCATCTGTGTATTTGTAAGAGAGACGTCTGTGTAAACTTTCAAGAAGAATAATCAATGCCCCCACTGGAAAGCAAATTGGAATGTACTGAACTTAACATAATCATATTTAGCATGTACTTTCCTCATAGCATTACTGCAAGCAAAGGTTGCATAAACAGAATTTGGAATGAAGGCAGACTTGTTTGGTGACTTATGCAATTTTTACTTATGTTATACTGACCCCAATGTGGCTTATCACCTTCCAAGCAAGCAGATTGTTCAGTATTGGGCCCCCACTGACAGTGACTAATTCCACTAATCAGGTAAAACTAGTAACCCCAATGAATATTCCAATTGCTATTCAGCTTCATTATTTTAAAAAATTAACATAAGTACCGGTAATGATTGCAAGAGAATTCAAAGCATTGACGTACTTTTACATAATTTAACCCAAAATGGGAAATCGGCCTTCTTGACTTCATCTGAAGGATGCATTGATTGACTTACACGACCAGTCATAAGTTTTCATACACCTAACAATTTCAAGCTGTCAGAGATGGCAATATGAAATTACAATGCTTTTGTTGACAACAAAGAGCTAAATATTAGACTGATCAATGTAGGCCTCCTTTTGCCTTGAAACTGCCGAACAGATTCAAGGTATTTTCAAGGTATTTTTCTATATTTCTAAAAGGACATTCATGTGACTTCAAAGCTTCGCTATTTACGCTAATCAGGAGGTTCCCAAGAATATGCTGCATTCGTGCTTCTAATTCATTTTATTGTCCAATTCGCTCCAATCTAAGTTTTACATCCCTTGTTAAAAGCAGAAACAATCAGTTTACCTGCATATTTTGCCAAATACAATTTTAAAAAAAATTAACTCTTCCATTTAGGTCTCTATCCTTAATTTAACAAATTCTTTGTGACTTCCCACCATTGACATCTTGAATTATAAATGCTAACATTTCCATAAAATTCCATACAAAACAAAATACATAAGTTATTCAACCATTTATGATCAGTAGTGTACAGGCTTCAGGTATACTATGGCTATACTTGCTAACCAACTCATTATGGGTGCTGATATGCAGTCCTGGTACAATGCAGCCTCAGTTCATTGTAAACCATCATTCCGCCATTTGTGATTAACTGACTCTACAGTTATGGTGCCAGCACAGGAGTTGAATTGTGTTCTAGTTGAGGTCAGCAATGTAAGGCCAAGATCACAGAATTCCTGGGAACATTCATCTGCGCAAGTGCATGGTTCTCATCAGCAGATCCTGGATTTTTTAATATTTTTTTTTCCACAGCCTAAACATCAGGCCATCTGGGAACTCTGTACTTTCCAATATTCCCTTTAAAGTTGGCCCGGTTCAATGTATCCAGAATAAATGGGTACAACGACATGATTCAAATTCATGATTCATTATCTGCATGGAAAATAAATTAAGCCAGACAGGCCATAGAGCAGTATAATAACTAAAAGCAGAAGTAAAGCACTTGCATGTAGGGAATCTGGCATAAAACAAGGGTTGTCAGCCATTTGGTTCCAGTGGTACCACTGCCCCCATTTTATGGTCATATGGGGAGTGAAAAACTCCCCATATGACCATAAAACTGAGTTAGCATTGTCATACAGTGGTCTTTGCCTCAGGACTAGCCTTCTGGGGTTTCTGTTCTGAAGGCCCCTACTTCACGTTCAGTAGGGTATGATACCTCCTCTCTAATTTCCCTTGACATGAGGTGCATCTCGGCCATTTACAATAAATGGAAAAGTTAGCTATTTGGATGGCCCTGTAGTCTTAATATTGGAAATGGCCACAGGAATCCCAAGATAATAGAAGTTTAACTAAGAAATTGGGTGTTAGAAGATAGTTGGGATTTACTTGCCCTTGACAGTATCCTTGATGCTCTAGCTTTGTCCCATAACACCCACAGGCATGAAAGAGGATTTCTGCCCCCTTTACGTAGAATATGCTGTTTTTTTTTTTTTTTCCCTTAGGAAGCAAAGTCAAACTGAGGGTTTCCTTGCTATGGCATGGAGAAGCATTGCCAGCTGAGAGGGACAAATTTCTTTGTTTCCCTTAAAGTTTTTAAAGTATGGCACTTAAATAGCAAGATCTATTTTAATCCATAATTTGGTGCAAATCTACAATTTTCAGGAGACAGTCAACCCCTTGGCAGATGTTTAACATGACTTTAAATGGATAGGTTGTTATTTATGACTCATCTCAGAGAATGTTATTATTATGTCTTATTCAAAAGTGAATGAAGATTAATCAAGTTTTCCATTGCCTGATCCAAGACAACGTCTGGAAGTTAGTGTCATGGTTATGGTTTTTTGTCATGTTTACGTTCATGTTCAGTGTTCATGATTTTGTCTTTTATTTATTTATTTATTTATTTTTTTGGTTATTGTAATACTCAGGCTTTTATTTCATTCCATTTCTCAGTTCCATTGCACTTGTCTCCCCTGTCTTGTGATCTAGTTGGTTCAGTCTGTCTTCCCTGCCTGCGTGCCCACTGACATCGGGTGATTTAAATGAATTCCAGGGTTTAAAATATTCCTTCGATTTTCGTTTACTTCCTTCGTCTTTCAGTTCTGATGACTAACAAAACTAACATTTGTATTTTGTATCATAGTCTACTAACACAACTGATCCATGTATATACATTACTTACTAATTTACTAACAAGCTCTCTAGTTAAATCTGTAAAATTGCTAAGCTACAAATTTAGACTAATTCCCTCTTAGCAATCGCCCTGTTCTAATCTCCGCCTCTTGCTCAGCTCTTCCTGTCTACTCCTGAATTTCAGCGAGATCTCTCACACGTGCTTAATTACTTTCCTGCGCTGGTTATCTGTGCACGTAGAACTCTTGGACCGGAGCTGTTTAAATGTTATAGGCTATCTGTGTGATTCCCGTCCGTGTCTTGGCTTTCGCTTATTTTCGTGGTTAGGGTTTCCCTCACGTGATTTCCTCGTTGTAATTAGTCTGATTCAGTTCATCTGTTCCCTGCATAGCATGTGACTTCCCTATGTGTATTTAAGCAGTCATTTGACTCACAGCTCTTGTCAGAACGTTGATCAATATTTCTTTGTGCAGAGCGCCTTGTATGCCATTGAGTATTGTTTCTCTTCTACTTGATTGTCCGACTTAGATTTTTGCCATTGCCCTTTTTGTATTGTTTTTGTCTTTCTGGATTAAGACCCATTTTTGTATGACCACAATTTCTGTGTTTGGATGCCCTGTGTATGACCCTTGGCTTTGTTCTTCGGCTACAACTTTTTGCCTACCTTTTATGTACCTTTGCTCATCTGTCTTCCTGGTTCTGACCTCTGCCTGTCTTATCGACATTGTTTTTGGATTTCGTATTGTGCCTTGGCAATTCCTGTGTTTTTTGGCCTTGAATCGGACTTTATTAAAGGCATACGTTTTCTGGATTTCCCTCTCTTGCGTGTGGTTCCTGAACGCACCGTCACAGTTAGTTTTATTGCGATACATTTATCGCCCAGCCCTACTAAGACTATGTTGAACTAACTTAATTCACCAAAAAGGCAGTGGAAATGTTATTGTCTATTTGAAGCTCTAGAACGATCCCCCTTACCAACTGTCTGCCTCTTCCTCTGGAGTGCAGAGTCTATTCAATGATTGGCAACAGTGTCTATATGATGAGCTGCATCACTTTTAAGCTCATTAGGTCTCCTACACCTGAGACCTTTTCAGAAGCTTTCATGTAGCTCCCTATTCCCCAGAGACAAGTGAATTATAATAAGATACTATAACTTAACTCTTGGAAGCTACACTGCAAGCACCTTTCAGCAGGCTATCAATAATAGTGGCCAACCACTGCTGTGTCTATAGGCACTTCCTTGTGTTTGCTTGTGGTGCCATGTACACAATTATTGGGACCAGATTGACCTGATGCCTACCTTAGAGATAATTCCATATCAGTACATTTGGATAAAGCCAATCTACTTGTCTTAGCTGTATTGCTTTTATGCCAAGCTAAAATTCATTAGTCAGTATTAAAGGCTCTAAAATGATTGCCATTGCCATTTTTTGAAACCATGTGCAGGCTATATCTTGTCAAAGTGGCTTCTTTGCAAGTCGTTAGGACACCACTAATTTGGATGCTTCTCAAAATCAATTGATGTGAGCACAGAAGTTATTTTAGCATTTCAGGAAAACAATTTACAGTCATGTGTAAGTGCTAAGATCTTTGCCATACCACTGCCAGTAAACACTCAGTACATTCATGGCGTGGTAGAATATGATGAACCTCAATACTGTGTGTCTGTAGCTATGAGTTTGATATAGAAGTTCTAGCAAGATGTTCATTGTGCAAATATCTTACACAGGTAAGTTATGTAACCAATTGTTCACATGCTATTTTAAAACTCTCAACTGTAAGTATAAGGGGAGGGGGTTGGCAGAATATGTTGACTCAGCTTTTTACATGAAGATGGGCCCACAGTGCAAAAGTTAAAAATGGCCGGCTTTGAATCCAGACAGTGCTTGTGTGAGAGGCAGCTAAATTGTGTCTCAGGCTCTTCATGAGACATGAAAAGTCATATATGTGCATGGTTATAGTTCTCTCTGAGTTGCAGCATCAGCGTACATGCACATTGATTATTTAGGGAACTAGCTCAGCTCCAGGGAACACTTAGACTTCTAAAATGACGTGTACAGATTTCTAGCTGTATGCATTGTCCAATTTAAATTCAGTAACATTATTCCCTTTTTCACACATCATGCTCTCACTCACCATACAGATAGTTTATTAAGCATTTTCATGAATGTATCCTGTCTCAGGACAAAAAAGTAGCAAAGCTTTGGGATTAAGTCATCTCTCCATTGGACCAATACAGTCATTCAAAATGACTCCCCCAGCCTCTACAGTTCACTAGGACACACAAATGGATATTCATGTCGCTCCCTATATTGTCGAAAATAAATTGTGTATGGGCTAAATGGCCATTAAGTATGTGTTCTCCTTGTTAGATCAAAGGCTATTTTACAGTACTGTTTATTCTGTGTAGGGCTGCACCATGTTGTTATTCTGTTGTCCAAAGAGGATTTTGAGAATGAGAAGGCGGAGCAGACCCTGCCTTGTCGAGGAATAGATGTGTGAGCGCAGAAATGTATTCGCTCAGGAGGGGGTCCTCCTCGAGATGTACCTGACAGGCCTGTGCTGACTCTCGAAAAGGCGGCCCTTCGCTTATCCCAGTCTATCCCTCCTCTCAACACATCCCTCTCCTTGCTCCTCCCCCCCCCCCCCACCCGTCTCTGGACAGGTTTCACCATTTAAATTTGAAATTTATTTGTCCTGCCCTGTTAATAATAGATGAGAGAATGGAGTTGGTGTCCCTTCAATAAACTCCCTCCTCACTTTAATTAGTGAAAAACAGCCTGCTGTGGACGCCAGCTCCTGCTCAATGTTGGTAATTAAAACTGAAACCACTGAAAGAAGAGGGGGGAAAGCTCTATTTTTATCGGCCTGGCTGTTTGGCGCTGAGTGCCCGTGGAAGGCTTCGCAATAAAGAGTGATAATGAAGGTGTGAAACCTCTGGGGGACGACTGGGCGGCTGCTACAATGGCTGCGCTCACACCAGACTGAAATTGGGGGAGCAATTAGAGGGAGCCGCACGCGGACTAGCCATCGGAGATTAGTTAACACCTCGAGAACGCTGCGCCGGGATGAGCTCGGGTGTTTTTTTTTTTTTTGCCCCCCCCACCACCCCTCTTACTGTCTCTCTTTCTCTCTCTCTCTCTTTCTGTCTCTTCATTCTTTTCTTGCAAAAAAAAAATGTGGCACACAAAAAAAAAAAAACAAAAAGAAAAAACACAAGGGACATTGAAAATCTCTGTTCCATCTCTGTTATCTCTCGTTTGTGTCTCTGGGCAAAGAGCTCTTATTTTTTTTTCTCCTTATTTTAAGGAGTATTTACCACAACGCTTCAACACGTGGAAGCAAGGTGGAGCCTCATGACTGTTATCAGTCATGATTGGCATTGCTACAAATGTCAGCCCATTGCCATTGAAATAGCTATTAAAATAAATAAATAAATAAATAAATAAATAAATACGCTGACCAAAACTTACCCCAGACTTAATAACAGCAGCTAAAGAGTTCAACTTTGATGCATGCAAATGAACAAGCACACCTGTATATAAGCACATACATTTCACAAGTTATTTTAGTTTCTACTCACAGGCGTATCACTATGTCTGCGTAATAAATTATCGATTATGCATCAGCGTCACAGTTTAACTTTTTCAGGTCAGTGTCGAAGGGTTGACTGGAGTTAGAGGAGGCAAAAAAATCGTTTTTGACCAGTAAGAACTTTTGACTCATTTTCCTTGATTCGCCGGTTTTCCAATGATTAGAAAAATCAACAGGTAGTTAAACACACAGGTTCCTTCTTAATGCAATGTGCTGGCAATCAAATAGTAAATTCAATTAAAAAAAAAAAAAAAACATTTTATTCACATCGCCAAAAAAGATTGACCTCCCAGTTAACTTCCACATTTGCTTTTATCACTTCCTCAATGCAAGTTATCCAACCTACATTTCATAACTGTTTAAGTTATATCAAAGAAAATAAAGATTAGCAACAAGTATCCACAATTGAATAGCACTATTTGAAATGCAATTTCATGTAATTTTTATTTAAAAGTAGGATGGACAACATGTCAAGACCAATCATTATTTGAAAGGGTCTTTTCTGCGCCTCCTCAATTTTCAGCTCAGCAGCCTCCAGTTTCAGGTGCAGCTCAGCACAGTTCAAACTTGGACAACTGAATACAACAGGAACAAGTGCTTCAGACAAGCACAAAACTCTGGAGGAAAACTGCATGACTGGTAACAAGTTACTGGTCTTATACACCAACAATTTTCAAGTCATCTGAGATGGAAAAATGTAATTTAAAGCATTCTTGTTTTCCAAAGAAAAAATCTAAATATTAGATTGATAAAAGTGTTAACAATGTGCTGTAATAACTACTAATTACACAAATGGCTTTTTACTAAAAGAACAGTCAGATGGCTCCGGAAATTTACAACAAGCACTTCCCAGGAAGTTCCGAAGGACACAGAGTTTACCCGCCCATTTACCTTTCTACATATTAACTCCAAAATTTATGTCGCTGTCTTAAATTTCTATTAAATTTGTTTTGACTTTGCTCCATTCACATACAATGAGCAAAAAAAAAATTGCATGTAATAAATGTGGGTATTATAATCCATAAATATACTTGACAGAGCCAATGAAATAATAACATACTGGTCAAAAAAAGAGAAATGGTATATATTGTATTCTCATCCACGGTTTCGGGAAAATGTTTGTCGGAGTTGATGCCATATTTTGAATGTTATTTGGTGTGAGCTAGAGAACTGGTCAGCAGCCGAGAACCCTTACTTGAATTTGCGTGCTTTTAATCCATTGTTATCTCTAACAGCCTTATTGTCACTTCATCGCTTAGAAATGTAATTTTAAAAATGCATGCGGTTAGGTTATATGAGGGGTTTTTATGCAGTTTTCCTTTGTCCAGAGTTTCCACTGTAAAGTTTTTTTTGAAATTCTTGCTTACTGAAAGACCATGAAGCTAATACTCCTGACAATCTTCCAAGCTGAAGGATGAAATTAAAGGTGCTCTGATGAGGACCTAGTCTCTGATGTGTTAACTCTGACTGCATGAAAATACAATGATAACAGTAGCCAGTACTTGCAAAGTACCTGCACAATAGGACTACACAATGCTAACATGGCTGACTTTTGCAGGTTAACTTGATAATAATTAAAAGGTGGGATGCAGGCTTGCAAGAAATGTTACCCGAGTTGCTTGTTTTTCCTGAGCAGAACTGCAGCGTAAATGCCTAATAGCCAATAAAGCTAATTAGCTTGTGGACCATTGAAATGTTTTCAGAGAAAAAAAAACTCTCTCAGCAAGCCAAGTGGGCTTGTAAAGTAAGCTGGTAAACATCATTAACATTAGCCAGTTAAGATGTTCACCTAGCTATGCTTGGACATGGCCTGATTGGTTGGTATGCCAAGCGAGACAGCACGGTGGCCATGAAGGGGAATTCTCACGCCCTTAGATTTCTGCAAGTAAATATTGCTTACTGTATAGTCTGCTCTTCATACAGAATCGCCAGAATTTTGTCGGAATTTCCTCCTCCCTGAACTGAATAGTTTGGCATGGAACTGCCTATGAATTCTGAAAAATAGCCAGTTAAGTTCTCTCTAAGATAGCAGAGCTGTCTGGAAAGATATTTTGTACCAGTGACCAGTATGTCTCTTTGTTTTGACAGCTACCAATTTGACTGTGAACATTTTGAATGTGTGATGTACAGTATCAAACACATTTCATGCAATTTCTCAGTTACTGGAATAAAAGTGCATAAGGCACATTTCTTACAGTATTTCATACGACCATGTGTGTGACATGGGACGACAGGACCTCTGCAGGAGTGGTCTCAGGCCATATGATTCACACTAGCTAGCCTACAATTGCTGAAGGAGATAGATGATGGAGCCAGAAGTCACTTTGGGGTGAAAAATCTTGTGAACACATACGTGTCCAACCAGGAAAAAGTTCAGCAAGTTTCGGTGGATATAACACATCTGCAATATTTGATGAACAACACATCAGGAAGCACCACCCAGGTATCCACAGGTATCTTGTCATAAACTCACCTTTACTGCGCAGTGAAAGAATCCAAGAAGTGGTTTCATACAGCAGTAAGCATAAGAATTCATTGGACTGTGATGTATTTTTATTTAATTTTTTCAGTTTGGTTCCATGCTACAGCACTTCGAGTTTAGAGGGATAATATGAAAATCAAAAACACTACTCAGATTTTTGTCACCCTTCCATAAAATGGGACTTTGTCCGTCTTTTATTGGGTCAAATCTAGACTTTCTCAATCATAGACATAGTCGCACCATGGAAATTCTACTTTGTTCACAATATCTCCTCGAAGTGTGCAGTGATTCTCTCTCCAGAAAATAATCCCACCCAAATAATCTAATGTGAGGAAACATTTTTCTCAGGCTGTGATATCACAAATCGGGACCTTTTTGAATCTGCCCAACCCCCTTCTCAGTAGTTAGAAGACTGTTGTTAGCTATTGACAACCAATAAAATCAGGCTAGGCTCTTCCCATCTCTGACTGTGGGCAAACCCTTTTCTGGTGCCCTGCCCCAACACTTGCAGTTTCGTTACCCTCTTTAATTGGGTCAGGCAGGGGCGGATGCCATTTTGGATGTTGAGATCATGTTACTGCATTTCCAGCAGTAACTTGTAACATGCTCATCTGCCCTGAGATTTTACTCAATTTGCTGATATCCAACTTGTGTGGTATTTTTGGACTCACTCTACTCGTTACATGCTGAAACATTATGCTTATCTCACAAATTATCCAGCAAAGTTAACAAACGTGCTTGACACCATTGTTGCCAAGGGTGCTACTTTTTGTTAATATCCCACAATATCCTTTCTGTTTTCCCATTCTCTCAAATTGTACTCTACCGATTCTCTGTGCCAAATTTTATGAAACTAGGACAATGCGTTCACATTTTATGCCATGTCATACTCTTGCCTGTAAATCTACCCTGTTTCTAACCCTTGCTGCACATGATTTTATCTGTTTATGTCTGCAGTTCTTTTGCATGGTGACTTTTAGCATCATATAGAACAAAGCAATCATTTTTATCCTTTGGTCACATGACCTTTACATGCAATGACTATGATGCAGACATCAGCAGACACTGGATATATTCCAGGTGACGCTCCACCAGGTCTGTACTGACGTTATTACTTCTGATAGCCTACTGCTTGTTTTCTGGGACTTCTGATGTGCATGTCTTTGGACTGTAGATGGAAGCCAGAGTACCTGGAGGAAACCCAAACGAACACGGGGAGAACATACAATCTCCACGCAGAAAGGCCCCAGGCCAGATTCGAACCCACAACTTTCTTGCTTCTAGCAGTCCGCTAATGTGACAATGGAGGATTGGAACCAAGTTCCCATCAAGCTACTCATTCCTCCTATGGGAGAGTTCGGCTCTGGCGAAGCTCGCACTCCTCCTGGCTATTCTCCCAGCAGCCACGGATTGACAGCTCAGCTTTGCCTGTTACTTCACTGTTGAACTGCGCTCTCTTCTTCTGGAGTTCCGCCCCCACCTCTTCTTCTGGGGTTCCATTCCCAATTATACCATACTGCTGTCAGTAAATCTACCTCTTGTGCTCAGCCTATGCAGTTCATTCCGGGTTTGCTACATCACAGCAGGCCTCAATTAAAAATAACCATTTGGAACTCTTAAAGTTAGATGGATCAAAAAAAATGACCTGAGAAATGCTAAAATTTAGTTGACTGTACTTGCTAATTTATTTTCTACATGGAAAATACTGAGCTGTTAATATAACCAGTCGTGCTTGATCTGCATAATAATATGACGCAATAAGTTGCATTATTGTTTTTAAGTAGCTCAAGGATGATATTTGTATCAGTGCAGAAACATTATTCTAGCCACTCCAGAATTCAAGAATTGCTTGTCTGTCTTCCATAAATTTTGTACAATTTCATATTTATGCTACTTATTGCCATGCATATCTTGTTAGTCATTTCTCCCTGCAAATGAAAAGAAATAGTGAATGATTTTGATATATGGAGATACTCTCATGTGACCCCAAAAGTGAACGAATCTTCTTTCTTTGCCTTGGGCATATTAATTTCATTGGGATAGAGGGATTTAGCAAAGAATTTGCTATAAGGAAAATAATAATAATAAAACTCAATATTGAATCTGCCAAATTGAAGCTCTTTAAAATTTAATGCGAGCCAACTCTGAGGTAAAAATGGTTAGATATGATACTTACAATGAAAATTTAAACCTTTCCATATACCTTTAAGTAATGTATCTATATGAAATAAATTAGCAATGAAGGGCTCTGTCTCTCTTTGAATGTTCCTCAGTCTAAAACCTCATTATTCATATATGATTCTGAGGTGACTTACTATTAAAGTGAAGAGAAATCTTACCAGGTAGTGTTTATGTCAATCAAAATTGTATTGAATACACTGCACACCATGGGGTATAAAAAACAAAAGTGGAATAGCGATAACACATAAAAACATGCAGTGTATGTATGCGTGTTTAATCTATGGTCAGTGTAATTGCGCAGAATACAGGAGGCTTTTCTTCAACGAACCACAGTCAACCTGAGAATTAGGTCATAATTAGATTTAGTCCACATTTTCCTTTTTGTAGTAATACTCCAGTGATCTGTTGTGGTTGATTTATTTGTATTTTTCTGACTATTAGTAAATTGCCTGTTAGGAAAAAAATGTCTGTTCATTTTCAAATTGCCAGCTCAAAATCCAATATAATTACAGTGGGATCCAGAATCATTTGCACCCTTGACTGGAAATGCACTAATAATCCTTATTAAAAAACATTCCCAATTTGGAACATTTTGGTACAAATGCAAATAAAATCAAAAAGCAAGTAAGATCAAAAAGTGCAATAACTTATATTGAAATATTCTACTATATTAAAATCACTAGAACGACACACTATTGGATGCCATAACAAGTGAATGTGATTGTGAGAAAATAAGTACTTTTTGCAAATTTGATGACTGCCACAGATTTCAAATAAGTTGGCGCAGTGGAAATTCAGGAATAAGTTGCAATAATGAGGTTTTACGAAACAGATTAAGTTAAACAGTTAAGCTGATCATGCTATTAAGCAGCAAGTACCTTTACCACTCAAGCAACAATTGACAGTATTGGCAGTATTGAACATGATTTGGCAAAATACGCTCAACTAAGGGAGAGAAGAAGAAAAACTCTTCCATCTTGAAGTTTACATGGGCTGTATTTCGTTGAATGTAAATACCCGTTACAAAGATGGGAATAAGTTGTGTTTTTGCTACTGTAAATGCACCTTACAATGGTATAAAGTTGTCTGAAATGTAGCGGACAAATTCATCTAGCATCCAATGCATTCCGTCGGTCAAAATTCTTCCATTGGGCAATTTTATTAGCGTTAAACCAGAAAATGGTTGCTTCGCTAGCCTAGTGATCCAGGACCATGACACTTAGTATGATGGACCTGGCAGGGCTAACATTGGGGAGATTTTTAAACATTTGACTAACAGCAGTTAAGATGAGATGAGATGAGATGAGATAGTCCCATTCTTAGATTTTTGCTAACCAACAACCCTCCACAGCTTAGTCCACAGGTTTTCAATTGGATTGAGATGTTATGAATGAGATGGCTTTTCTAGCACCTTATTGTCCTGGAACCATTTCTGTCTGGATTTGAGGTATGGCTTTGGTCATTATTTTCACCTAAAAATCCTTCCAGCAGAAGCAACCAGATTGTCAACCAAAAACTGAATAATCCATTAGGCCATTGATCGATACCTGTGCCCCAGGACCTCTAGAATTAAAACCCCAAAAAAATCACTGATCCACCACTATATTTCATTATGGTTTTGCGGTACCTTTCTAAGATGGTACCTTAGCCTGCAAGTTTGATATGGTGATTCGTGGGGATACGTTTGCTTCCCATTATCCGTCCTATCATGGGGACCAAAATGTGTTGGCTTACCTGTCAGGTTTTTGACCACTCCATACTTTTTAAGTTTTTTACTTATTGCCCTGGAAGTGCGCAGTGATATATTCATCCTAGATCTTGTTGTAGCCATTACCATATTTATGAAGGTCTGCGACTAATAGCATTTTAATCATTGGAGGGCAATAATGTTTTTAAATGATGAATAACACAGCTGTCTATTTTATAGAATTTTTCATCATTTATGTACAATGACATTTTCGCACATTTTATACATCCAGGATATTCATTTTACTAAGAGATTGTTCAAAGTAGACATCCTCGTGGACAGCAAATTTTCCCATTTAATGATTCCAAACTTGGGTACCTCTTGGAATGGTGGTATATGTGTGTGTGTCTGTTTCACCCATATGTAAGTCAACATGGTGCAATTTTTCTACACTTAGACATTATTATCAAAATATTGGGGGAAAAAAAAATCAAATTTAATTTGAATGGCCTACTGGAGAGGTAAATACCATATTCGGAAGGAACACCCAAAAGGGTGCTCACTCAGGATCTACATTTCTAATGAAGTTGATTAAGGAAATATTACTAATGTCAATAATGTAAACACTGGCTTTGATTGTACACTCACGCATGCACAAATGTTTATGCACCTAAATGTAACATAAATTCATTTATTTGTGACTCCAACTCTGACCATTAAAGACAAACGTAATTTTTTTTTTTTAAATATCATTGCAGACAACTTCGTTCTACGAGTATACCTCATGAAACCGTAAATCGTTCATGAAAAATAGGATATGATTGTAATAAAGGACCATATTACTTTCTAATCTGTGTGATTACATCATACACTGGCGGGATTTTTTTTTAATTTTACACGACCATGAGTTGTACTGTAATGTGCCAGCATTGCCTGGTTTGGTATTTAAAAGTTATTCTTTATTTTTAAAATAAGGATCCAAAAACCCTTGGCATTAATTTGATATAATTATTTATTTGCCTTTTAAAGTGAATTTCCTTGAGGACAACAGATGAAGAGAGTGTGAAAAAAAAAAACTAAATCCATCAGTAGTAAATCTGCTTAGAGTATTTCTGAATTTTGTGTTTGAGCAGAGAATTAATACCGCACATCATAGAAACCCAAAGTGAAGTGTTTTTGATACAGTGAATGCTAAAATGGATTAGTAAGATTTATTGCAAAGACAGCTGTGTGTCAACTGCTTTCAGCCAGGCAGTAGTATTTTAGTTCCTTTGAACATTCATATATTTTATTTTAAGTTCGTGACATGCCTAGTACATCCATGGAAGTGAAATTTAAACACTAAATTTTGTCTTCAAGGAAACAGAGAGTGGTGTGTTAGGGTTATATACAGTCTAACTTTATTAGGTACACCTGTCTAATTGTGAATAGGGCCTCATTTCGCCTGTAGAACTTCTCACAGCATGGTCTCAACTAGGTGCCAAAGACGCTCCTTAAGAAATTTTCCCCGTGCTGACTTCATCGCCTCATAACGTTTCATATTCTTGCTGTTAAGCTCCCATTCACCCTCCTCCCTAAAGGGTTTACATGACACGTTTTCCTGCTTGGCCTAGGACTGTTTATCGTTTGATATCGACTCCAAAACCGATAACTGATAACATTATGAAACCATATTCCATGAATGACTTCTACATGTAGCATTTTAATATGTAAATAGTTGTAAATATATTCTTAACCAGTTAGAACAATGACATATACATACTCTGTGTCTGCTGCCTTTCACTGAAGCTGCATCACATTTATACTGAGAAATACTCAAACCCAGTACGCCATGTTTTTATGACCAAAGCATTACATCAAATGGAGAATATTAACATCTTGAGCATTATTTTATATACATTTATAATTTAGCAGGACAGACTCAAGATTGTTGTTAACCTTTGGATTCTTTCTGGAAGAATCTGGTAGTTTTGCGACAGGAAGAGATAGTGCAACTGTGGTGCTATTGTCAAACAGGTTACTCCAAGATGACTTAATTACCTGCGGCTGCAGTGGGGGTTTGACTCCATTAAAGCCAAACAGATTAGTCACTGATATTCGCTTTAAAGCCAGTGGGCTCTAATTTCGTAGACCAGGCGTAGGCGCGGCGCAGGCGCGGCGCATGGGGGGTGCGCCCCGCCAACGGGGTGTGTCCAGGCGTATGTGGCAATTTCGTGCCCGGCGTAGCCTGGCGCAAGAACTCCTCTGTCCCGCCTCTGCCCCTCCTTCCAGCGCAAGTAGGGAAAGAAGGCGACACAGCCGAGTCAAATCTTGCTCACTGGCAAGAGAAACGATGGATAGCGTGTTCCCATGAATTACAAACTGTTGCTGCTTTAAATTTTGGGATTAACATGCATGGACAACAATGCAAGATACGTGACACATTTATTTTCAATATGCGATCTTAACTCAGCACGAGATCATAGCAATCAGGCTGTATTCCTTTTCCCCACTGAAGACGATAAAACTGAAGTGACATTAATAGTAGCCTTGTATTAAGCCGCTTGCACACTGGACGCGAAACGAATTTTTCGCTCGACAGATTGCGTCTTGTGCCCGAAAGTCTGACAGGGTTTTAATAAATCTCCGTGTCCGACAGTCTATTATTGTTTTTAATTTCTTCAAATCTGCTGACTCTTGTCGATATTAAACGTGAATGTTTTGATAAGAGGGCTCAGTTCTTTAAGATGAGTACCGAGAATTTCAATCAATGTTTCTGTTTAAGCTCTGCTCAGTAAAGCGAGTCGACACTGGCATGGGACAATATACAATGTCTCCGTGTCTGACAGCTAAAAAAAAAAAAAGAGGACGATTAGAACAGATTGATACCGAAATAAAGAATAAAAAGAAACATTTTAACAACAGAACATCCAATGAACACTGAGATTTATTTTTTAGCGGGTCATCTTTGTTGGATATCCCGTTATAAATCTGTTCTCATTTCAATACTTTTACTTTTTGCTGGCTGGTGGACATGGAGTATTTTTGCATCTCGTGTCGGACAGTCTTAATCGTGCATGCGATAATTTCTTCACACTGTCAATGGTCATGGAATTGATTTGCTCACGCACTGTTTTATCTGAGCTGTGGAAATAAAGCGTGAATCTGTTCGGTCCATCTGACTAATTTTCAAAAGAAAGACCGAATAAAGACTGCTGGCTATCTTCAACGGAAGAAAACAGAAGAATAGGCTGAAAAGACCAAGAAAAGTCGATAGCTATCAATTTGCATTCTGTGAAGGTCGAACACAAAAATGGCCAAGTTTCCACGTCACGGAATACTCGGAAAAATTAGAACTTTTATGACTTTCGGACACGGAGCTATATTAAAACCCTGTCCAACTATCGCGTCTTTGCATTGACTTTGTCTGTAATCAGTCGGGCGAAAAATTTGTTTCGCGTCCAGTGTGCAAGCGGCTTTAATGAGCATAGACCGCAAGCATTCGATATATATATATATATATATACAGTTTGTGGTTGACTGAGAAAGATGTGAAGTTGTTAGTTTGCATCACAGATTCAGCTGCGTTGATTAAGCCCGGTCAAGTTTCCATTACGCGTGGCAACCGCCTTTAATCTGACATCAGGACAATCGATATAGATACTATAATTTATGTCCTTATTCAGATAGTTACATTAAATCGTGCTTCCTGTAATTATTTCTTGCATTGAAATGTGCCTGACATTCTGTAAACCTGCCTGTGAGATTTCGGTGACGTGTGCGCTCTCTGCGCCGGTCAGCCAAATTACCACTGCACGGAAATTAAACTAGGTTGGAGTTGGCGAGTTTTCTGCGCTACTCCAGCGGAGACTTTTTCTACGAAATTGTCACTGCGTCTTGATGAATATGTGACACCTCCCCTTACTACGCCGCCACACCCATCTCGGCGCACCTTGGTCTACCGAAGGCTGCGCGCCTCACGAAATTACCACTACGCGGGCTGCGCCCTACGAAATTACCACTGCGCGGGCTGCGCTTCGCTACGCCACCTGCGCTGCGCCAGGAAATTAGAGCCCAGTGTGTTACCGCCATAGCAAATTGGCAATTCTATCGGCTGAAGAATTAGTACTTGGCTTGCATTACTGCTGCTTCCTTTGGTCCACTGAGGATCGTGCACCTGTGTGTAAGCAGTTCAATGATGTGAGGTGAAGATGGAATGACTTTCAAAAAAGTTGCGATGACGGGAGATACTATAGAACAGGGCTGCCCAAATCACAGTCTTCGAGGGCCGAGAAATGCTTATTTCCACCATCCCTTTGCCTTGGAGTCAAATTTGATGATATGCCTTTATACTCTAATGCTAAATTAGCATAGTATGTGTCATGCTTTGCATCCAATTTGACTATGATAATTTTGGGGATGTTTTGAGGAGCTCATTTTGAATGTCTGGGCCGATTATCCTTGCATGTTAGAAGCTCCTCAAGGCGCCTCTTTATCTTGAGGTCATGTGCACAAACAAGTTTGAACATTTCAATAAGGTTTCCTCTGTTAAGGCTCTCTGCATTTTTGCAGTGGGCGCACAGCAGAATGCCTCATTTTGCTCAATGAAGCAAAATGTTTCTTATGACTTTGACGTGAGGCCAATCTCTTTCAATGAAATCATCTGTGAAATCATAGTGACCTAAGCAAAATATTACCTGTTCTACCCCCCCTTAGTGTCCATGAAATTTTTGTGTCTGGTAATACAAGCAACATGAACTTTACATGCTTTCTCCCAAGATAACCCCAATCATTCATCTCCATTTTACTAAATCTGTCCTGCTTGATCTTAATGCTGAAGTACGGACATGAGTGATAAAACACAGTGTAATGTCTAATGTTATACTCAAGCCAACCATATCTGCCACACCACTTGAATCACCAGCTTTTTCAGCTTTTTCCTGTGACAGCTTGCATGACTGGGAGAGCCCGTAACCTGGGCTGGCATGCAGGCTCGTCTATTGCTGATATCAGATTTGTCACTGTCCACTGGTGGGCTCACAGCAGCTGCGGGAGCTGCTGCTGCTGCTCTTTAGGGGAAGTGTGATGGAGAAATGCTCTGGGCTTCAGTTATAGTCATCTCGAGCGCCTCGTCTGTACTTAAGCGAGCTCATTTAGTCTACGAATACAAGCCAGTGCAGCATTGTCAACCTGACGTGAACCCCTATTTGCTCATTTATCAACTTTCAAAAATTTCATTTTAAAGTGGATCAATTGCCATTGGTGAACTGATTTTCAACAAAGACGGATGAGACTGTTTTCTTGGCTTCGTCTAAATACCGTCTTTGCTCCTATTCGAAGGTGTGCACCTTTCCAGTGTGCCCTGGCTCGTTAGGCTTGTTAACTAAATAAATAACCTTGGACCAGTCCCTTCAACTCCATCCTGTCTCATCCTCAAGTTCCTGTCTACTTTCACCAGACCTTAGACCAATCTTTCGAAAACACTCTCCAGCTTCAAAAGCTCTTTTGGTCCTTCGCTTTTGTCTATAAAACAAACTTCCGCATATTTAGTGATTCTGCATTTGGCTCTTTTCTGTTACATGTGACCATTTGATTTAGTAGGTTGCTAGCTTACAATAATAGACCGCACAATGATCACGGAAAGATAATGTGTCTATGGTTAGTTACTATGCCTCGGTGTGCATGCGTGCAAGCGGGGCATATGGTAGTTCGTTTGTGTGTCAGTCATTCTGTCTGTTAGCAGGATAGCCGCTCCGCCGGTCAAAATCAATTCCTAGAATATGGCTATATGGGTTAAATGCTATGAGATCTTGGATTTCAATTTGCCAGATTTTTGAGAAAGAGCTTTGTTTTTGACTTATAGCACTATTTGACACTTCCATAGACTGCAATAGGAATCGAGGAATGCGGAAGTAGTGCATGTCAAGGAGAAAGCAATTGTTCAAAACAATGGATTCATTTTCATTGGAACACGCTTGCAGGTAAGTTAATCAAATGACTGCATTTTTGGGAAATTTGTCGCATTAGCTGACCCCTAATGAATTTTGTTGTTAGCGTCATTTTCTGTACCCAGCTTTAGTTGATGTTGATCGTCAGATAACAACCTGTTAAATTCGTATTAAAGTTAAAGTAGATGATGTGAGCAGCTCTTAACGATCCAGCATAACCAGGTCATTTGTTCATTTAGCTACCTTAAATTAATTGCAGTCATTGGTGTTCGTTTGAGCACAAAGTTTATATTCGCTTATTAGATTTGCTGATAGCAATAAAATGCGGTTGAAACTAACCAGTTAGTTTTGTTGCTTACCACACTACTTCTGTTTACTCGAAGGTTCTGCGATTCAGTGCGAAAATGAAAGGAAACAGCTTTAAATGTCAAATCTACTCGATACTCAGATTTGATCGCATAGCAGCAAGTAACGTCATTAGGCTACGCAAAAGTTTTTATTCGCTTCAATGCTGTTAGGTGGGAATAGCTTCATTAAGGGACATACTTGTCACTGCTGTAAGCACTGAGGCGTCAGCACATTCAATGCTTTTTTTTATTTTGTCGGTAGTACTTAGCTACATAAAAATCATACCCACACAAATTTTAGAAGCATTACACTTGGAATTTAGATTAAATATTTGTAAAAAGTCAGAAATACTTGGCTAGCTAACCATAGATTCTTCTTAAAAATAAATCTAAGCCACTGCTTTTGTGTATCTGCAAAATCTGGCAAAAAATTAAGAAATTTCATGTTATCACCCTTTGGCCACCATCATGGCTGATAGGGTACTGTCATCATGATGGCATCTGTACATGTGTCTGTGTATCTGTCAGTCCCACACAGATTCATTAAATGTGATTCATTAAATCATTTCAACGATTTATATGCTGTGTTGTCTCTTTTGATATATGTTTGCAATGAAGACTATCTTGAGGACACCCATCTTCTTCATAATTATGAAGGGAGTATGAAAAGTTGTCATTTTTTTCTTTTTTGTCAAACTTAAAAATGAACTGATTGAAAGAACAAAAGAATGGCAGGAAATCGTAGAGAAAAATAAATTCTGGGGGCCATGGATGGAGATGCAATGCGGAGGACGTGAGGGGGAAATGGAGGGACTTGGCCGGTTTCACTAAATGAAAGCCTTCAGGTCTAAGGTGCAAGCTACAGAGGACTGGTGGTGGGAGCACCAGTCTACTACTACTGACTCCTGAATAGGGAGGTTTTGTGTATCCTAAGCCCAGAAGTGGTGGAGGGAGTCCCATGGGCATAGACGTCTGTGGTATGCACAGTTCCCAAACGTGGGTGTCTTCCATCCCCAGCCCATTTCCTCTTAGCCCATTTATTCCTAGTCCTCTACAGGTTGATCCCCAGGCTCCCTTAACATTCAGCACCCCAACGCGCAGCCCCGCAACATCGGCCATCCCCACACTGGGCCAGTCTACATCAGGCCCCCTCTGGCATGGCCTTCAGACCGTCAGGACTGCTCTTTTCCCACAGTCTCTAGAATTCCCCCAGTCTGGGAGCTTCTTCAACTCCACCCATCCTGCTGCCTGCATAACATGGCCATAAACGCAAATGGCCAGCTACTTGAAGATGAGGAAACCTTTGTAAAGGATGCTGTAGATGACCACTCATTCTGCAGGCCAAGAAGTATGACAAACTTCAATTAAAAAATATGGCAAACAACATCCTCTCCCATCAATACACTAAAGTTTAGTAAACAGCAAGAACAAATTCTCCCTAATAGCTACAGAAAGTTGCCAACTTGAAGGATTTCCTCAACAATCATACCATCACCTTGAACCGTGAACCCTCCACATAAAATGTACTTAACCACCGCCCACTCTACCGACGGCAGAACAAAAACACCTTAGTGTCAAATAAAGTTCAACAACTAGGAGAGCGTAGTCTAATGTTACTGAGCTTGAATGTTACTTTGCTAGCACATTTGAAGGCTACAAGCGATACTATTAGATAGATGCAAGCAAAGACCTACACATGAACAGAGAAATGTGATAAAAAGTACTTTTACATCTACATTTTCAAAGCATTGTTTTGACATTATACAGATTTGAAGTTT
Organism: Gymnothorax reevesii; assembly: GCA_029721435.1. Classification (NCBI taxonomy): domain Eukaryota; kingdom Metazoa; phylum Chordata; class Actinopteri; order Anguilliformes; family Muraenidae; genus Gymnothorax; species Gymnothorax reevesii. Next base: position 17,018,528 of record CM056592.1, read on the forward strand.
TTCATGGTTGCCTGAGTGGATTTTCCACCATTGATGACGTAGTCACCTGGAACTCAGCTTCTGATTTCAGCTTGAGGGCAGTAATTGCAACTACACAACTTAACAACAGCGGTTGCGAACGTTCGTTCGAACTATGGTTTTGGGGTACACCTGCATTGCTTAACAATGGTTTGAACTACATAAGTTACCTCCAATGATGTTTTTGGGAAACACGTGCTTCGCAATTGCTGCATTTAAATTATGTAAGTTGCTACCTCTTTTGAGAAACACATCCCTGGATAGTTTGCAAATCCATAGCTGGAGTGATGTATACTTTTGTTAATTATATTTTCATAGATTAATGTTACTGAGGAAGTTTTAGTTACTCTCGTCAATTTTATATTCTGAAAGCTGAGAAGACCTGTGCAGCTCCCTCTCACTAAGATTCAGACTTATGCCGTTTTAGGTAAGGAGACCAGTGTCAGCAATGGTGGTGGTCATAATGCGTAACATTTCACACTCACATAAAACAAACACATTTGGGGCAATAAATGCGTAACTGAGCAAACTTGAACATTCAGCAACAGTAAACACATTTACATTATAAAGGATGTAACTGTCAGAAGCTATTTAGCACATCCAGCAGGATTATATCTCAGAGGATGTTTCTCGCTGAGGCTTGAGCAGATCTTCAACGCCTATATCAGACTCCCCAAAAATAGTCCAAAGCCTGAATTGGTATGTATTTACCTCAAAGTAAATGGATATTTAACCCCCTTTTTGCTGTTGTTTCAAAAACTTTGTTTAATACAGAAATCTAAACTTGGGGCCCGCAGAGCAAAATCAGAACAAAAAGTCATCGCCTTAGTCCAAAACATTACGACCCATTTGAAACAATTTATATTTTTCTTTATTGCTCATCATCTACTCTCTGGCAACTTTTTCGGGGCGGATTTTACACAACGGAAAATATTCATCCTTTCTCAAATCGGTCAGGACACTCAAACTTTTTGCTGCAGTGTTAACAACACTAAAAGGTACTGTCCTATATTTTCTCAATTTTTTTCGCCGAGCAGAGGAGCACAACGTCGCTGCGGACGGGAATACTGATGCTGTGAAATTTGATAAAAACAAATCAGAGAGGCATTGTGAGGTCTGAAAAATACAGCAGCTGAAATAGACTCCTGGGAAGAATTCTCTGGTGATGAGTTGTGTCAATTTACCCTGGTCATCATGCAGGATCCACTGCCCTCTGTTCTTGTTCATAGAGCATGTGTGGTGTGGAACTAGCCGGGGGGTTGGTGATTTGTTTTCACAAATGGGAGCAGCGACACTTTAACACATTTACAACGGAAGGAGAGCTCTTAGCTCCAGGTTAGCCCAGGAAATGATAAAAACACATTCCTCTTCCCTCACAGCTCTTACAAGACACAAATATTTGGATTTGAGATATATTTTTCTGTATTCTATCTCTTAGTTGGCCAATATCACTATTCAGAAAATGTCTTTATGGAATTTGACTGTGCCCATATGCTCTCCACTCTACTCATTATTGACTTTATTTCTAGTGGAGTGTTTGGTAGAGTTAATTTAGAGCCAAGATTTTAGAAAATTGGTTACCAATGCATGTTATATCCCCTTCCCTTTTAAAAAGAATTTGACAAAATAAGTGGAAGTCAATTCGTATTCATTGTGCCTGCCTCACACCCAAACTGAAAGCATATATTAAAAAAGCCTTGTGCTATTACATTACCCGAGGCCGTTTGATAGATTTCAAAAATAGCCCAAATTATGCAGTTTTGCCAGGGCATGATACTTAATACTGGGGAAAAAAAGTGCGATGTGTCTAAGCCACGTGAAGTTAAGAAACTGCAAAGGATTTTATTAAAAATATTCACTCTGCTTCACATAATGTACTACATTCCCTTGTGACTTGATTATCTTGTTTAATTAACAAGGTGTCAATCTAATACAACCTGTTACCAAAAAAGATTGTATCTGTTTAACATTAGCACTTAATTAAAATCAATCATGCAGTGTTTTTTCCTTGATGATCTTTATGTAGGTTACTGTACGCAATTAAGAATCGCACATTATAGTTCGTTTTAATTACTATAATTGGAGTAATATTAGGTTAACTGCATTGCTGCATAATTGTTCAATAATTACTCATATTTTGAAGTGTTTTTCCCTAATTGTTTGCTTTTTATTATCGCAAATAAATAATATAAAATGCACAAATAAAAACACCACTACAAAACACTTCAGCTGAATGAGTATATATCGCTGCACTCATGACTCTACAATGTCATCAAGCTCAAATTAAGTTCAGCTACTGAATTGTGCACTTTATACATAGAAGTAAGGCCATCTGAATAAAAAGCTAGTATTAAATCAACATTCTGTGATCCGTGTGTTTGGTTCATTGCACCTTTCTGAGGTGGAATTTTAAATAATTGGACATTGAATGTTTTTGTTTTTGTTTTGTCTTTTCAGACCTCAGCCCATGTATTATGGTCCAGAAAAGCCAAGAGGGAAATTCATTGCCCTGCTGGAATGATAAATGCTCATTCTTGGCTAATTCGCTAATATGGTGTGTTACATTCATACGTGGCATTCACACGTAGCTGGCACACCCGCAGGTCTGCTAAGGAAGTGCTTACAGTATGCTGGCTCATGGACATCTCTGGCTGTGGCTTGTTATAGCCCTGGTAAGAGCATGGTAGTGAAGACCAGTGAGTTTACTGACCGCGCACTGACTCCAAGCGCAAACAATGATCTGAGAACATAACGGACTGTGAGAAGGCTGGAGGGCGGGGTTTATTGGGGCGGTTGGGGGATAGACTGTGACAAACCTGTAAGCCGGGAGAGTGAAAGTGGGGAGTGGGGGGGGGTGAACTTGATTGATTATTCCGAGCTGTCTGAATGTCAGCAGGGTGGAAAAATGATCTGGGCTGGAACAGATACTAATCCATGAAAAATCGCTCCTTCCTCTTCCTGTTCTTGGCAGGGGGGGTGACACCAGATCAAAGGCCGCAGTCAACATTGCTGTACATTACCCAATTTATGGCCTGCCAAGGTGCTATCCCATTAACAACGACAACAAGGAGAACAGCAACGTCCAAAATAATAATAACATTGGGCTTTTGGGCACAAAAACGCAAAGTGTTAAATTACTTGTTGTAAAACACACTCCATTGCTTTTTAAAGAGCAGTTATACATTTACCTCTTTGTGCCATGGCTGCTGAGGCAAGGGCACATGCTAACCACAGGGAGATTTCATTATCATAAGTGGAAAAAAAAATACTTAGCTCTTCAAATGGAGCTATAATAAACTCACTGCCTAGCCAAGTGGAGCGTTTGACTGACCTTTCAGGGATTTCTGCTATACATTTCAAAGCAGCTACACTTGCCATGAAGTTTATTATTTCAATTATAAGCGTGGAAGAAATGTAATGTTTTATTTTGCTTACAGCCACAAAAATACTATTTTAATAAAATACATGGCAATTCCTCTTTTTCAGTTCCAGTGTTTCAAACTTTTGAAAGATGACAACATTTGCATATTTACAGATATACTATGGTAAATAGTATATTTCTATTTAGTATTATTATTGCCATTGTTATAGCAATGATAATCATCAGATGAATTCACGTTTAGGATTTGTTAGAATTTATGTGTATTGATAGTAAATTTGAAAATAGGCAGAAGTCTATTGTATACAGATATACTGCTGATATAGTCTGTTCAGTGCTAGTGAGTGCTGTCTTTGTCTGAAATTCCCAATAGTAAAAAAAGATGCATCAGTTCAGGTTTTCATATTCAAATCATAGATCATACTTAACATATGTGCATATACGGACTGAAACAGGTGTTAAAATATTTTTTCTTAGTTTCAAACAATTCTTTGGAAACAGGGGTTAAAAAATCTGCTTTCATCTGCATTAAAACTCTTTTCTGGTTTTCTGCTGGAGAAAGTGGATGAATAAGTAACTTATAAAAGTCATTATCATGTTGTTATTTTAATTACCTATTTATGGACATACCTTTAGACAAAATGGAGTTAATATTCAACAGCGTACCCTGGAAAGCCATTAAGGTAAAACACATTCAAATGCAGATTGATGTTTCTTAACATGCATAATTTTAATGGCATAAAGCCTTTAATTAGGGTCACTTAAGCTTTATGGCACCGCACGTTAGCATTCAGCCTAGCAAGTGCTCCTAATGAAAATAATAAAAATCCCAGCTCACAATGACTGCCATAACTACTGTTAAAACTCTACACAGTAATGATATGACTAAAATATACAGAATCTGACCTCATTTCCATTAACGCTCTGCTTTGTCCTGTGTTTGTTTTCTAAAGTAGTGCTTCAAGTTACTGAACTCTTTCGGGTTACAGGAGGTTCACCAGCTCGACCCTCTCTGCAGAGCTGACCTACACCGAGCTTTCAGTGAAAAATTCGACTCCCAACAACACCCTCTCCCGTGAGTCTGGCCAGAAGCACTGCAAGTGAGCGAGGGGGGGAAAAGGCACTGTCATTTGAACGGTGCAAAACGTGCAAGGACGACGTGCACCAATGCGATGATGGCTTTCCAAGCTGTGACTGCAAGTTAAGTAAAACAACAAGACCCTGTTACCAGTGTCACCGGGCATTAACAACGTCATCGTCAGCATTAAAGCCAGCGCCATATTCAAGGGCCCTGCTGTGTGCGGGTAAGCTTGGTTTCCATGGATTCCTCGTCTTTCTGAATGGTCGAGCAGGTTACTATGTTTATTTGTTATTGTATTGTTTTTACTGCCGAAGTCTGTAAACCCCCCGATAAGGATTTGTAGGGGAGCGTCTCCTGCTGGGAGAACTGAACACTGGGCTGTTTGTTTTTCCAGTTCACCTGTTTTTCCCCTTTTTTTACCATACCCACTGACCCCCCTTGACCCCCCTCCCACCATAGAAACCGTATATCCAGCGCCCGGAAAATTTATTGGGCTCTGCTTGCCTCGCCTCCCCGCTCCCGGCTTTTCCGGGAACCCTCTCGCATTGCCTTGTTCAAAAACAATTAGTACCTCAAATGGGGCGCGCACACATGGTCCTGTCGGGGAGAAGCGGAAGCTAAGGCGCTGCCCACAGCATTCCCAACCCGGTCCGCTTCCGTGCCCAGAGTGACCTCAGCGAGACCCGGGGGAGAGGAGCAGGGATTGTGAACTTGGTGACCTCAGGTGACCTCCTGGGGACTGCCAGGGAGAGGCTAACTGAAAGATCCGTTGGGGGGCGTGAAGGCGATTCGGGGACGGGGAGGTGGCGGGCGGGACAATCGGAGGAAGTGCGGCGAGGCTGAGCTGTACTGCAGGTATCCAAACAGTGGGCCTGGGTGTCAGGAAGCGGTTAATCTATAAGACAGATATGAGTTGCTGTTCATTATCCTCGCCCGGAGTTAAGGACTGCATCATTACCACCGCTGAATGTCCCCTCACTGGCTGTATGCCATGCAGTAATTATGACTGTAAATTACCACAGCGTTTGCTGTGTTCTTTTTGAGTGGATTTGTTCGTTTAAGTCTGGGAAACCTGCCTCAAAAGTGTAGCGCAGAGAAAGTACCTTGCTCCTGTTATTCCCGAGTTTCAATCAGTACCAGGGAGATGCAGGTCACTAAAACAAACATCCTTAAAAATCAACAAAATGTCCTCCTTAGCTGTGATATGACTATAAAATTAGATGTTTTTACCCTTGTCGCTGACAAAGAGACACCAAATCTGCAACTGAAGATCTTCTCTACTCAGAGTCAGCTACGGGATGCTAATATCTTCCTCTGAGTTTGCCTTTATGACCATTTGTGCTGTGCTGTGCTGTGCATATGGTAGCATAACAGTGGTTGTTGCAGAGAGGCCTTCTTTGTTAACTGCCTGGTCCGGCCTGGCCAATAAATCTTGATGGATATTTCAAGGGTGGCCAACAGAATTTATTAGTGCGAAGTGAGATAAGAACGGAGTTGGGCTAATCCCTTTAATTGTTTATGATATATTCTCTCCTCCCTCAGAGAAAACTGTTGGAGATGGAGATATCATCTCAAGGACCATTAGATGGTGATGAACAGTCATTAAAAAAGAGCACTGTAACATTGTTCCTCCCCCCCCTCCAGCGCCCTATCTGTTAGAGCAGCCCCCAAATCTGGTGTCACAGACTGGGCTTTCCAGCCATATGCTCTTAATCTGTGTGCAATTCAATCGCCTGATTAAGGCACGGGTATTGGGGAGTATAAGTGAGTAAACAAAAGACCCCAATACCCGGTCTTTGTGTGTTTGAATCTGTGTGTACGCATGTGTATGTGTGTGAGTTTGTGTGTGTGTGTCTATGAGCGCGTGTGTGTGCAGGGTCCAACGGTAAGTCCTCGAATTACACTTGCACAAGTATGTGTGCACGTGCGTGTGTGCGTGCATGTGTGTGTGTTAGTTGCCGTGTTCTGAACACAAAGAGTAGCAAGGAGAATATTGCCACACTCGTTTTATCAATGGCAGCTCTTTAAGGGTATCACATGTATTGTACTCCTATATTTAATTTAATTTTTCATTTTCTTGAGGTGAGAAATGATGAAGTACTTTGGCTGCTGCTGGTCTGTCCTCGGAGTTCAGCAGCGAGGCCGAACCGCGGGACTGTGAGTTAAGCTACAGGGTCCTCTTTCAGCTCCATAACATTATTTCCTCTTGACTTGAGTTATTCTGTTTGTGATGGGACACCACTGTGGTCACTCATATCAGAGTAAAGATGTGTGTAAAGGGCACTTGAGCATTTTGTTTTCAACAGTGAAACGACCACAAGGTGCTGAACTTACTGCATCTTTCCCAGATTAATAAAGTCAGCGTCACGACATCATGCTTCTCTGATTGATTGATTTCTTTATTTTTTTGTTTTATATAAGCTTTAATTAGTAATATTCTTGAAAAAGACAAGAGCAGATTATCCACATATTTCAAATCAAATTAATGCAGGAACTTTTGCCAAATGTAGTCATTCGCTGTAGTCGTGAGGGTAGAGTAAAAATTTTCAATTAGAAAACAAGATTTTAATGATAGTGTTTCCCAAGAATGAACCTTTTTAATTACCCCTCCCCTCCAACATTCCAGTAATGAATATTGCGACTTTAATTTACATTCCATGTGTGACTAATTGACATGAATTGATTTTAATTATATGTCAGTTTCATAAAAAATGTGCACTTTTTAATTATCTTTGACATATGCTCATTGGAATTGTATTTCATTTAAATTGTGCATCAGTTGCTGGTGCGATTCCCGAATTGAAGTCAATTTCAGAGCGCATTATTGGTGGCGCCTCTTGATTGGCGCGGAGACGAGCTAATGGAGAGACGGGGGATGCATTTAGAATGTATGTTTTCAAATAAATATGTGATTTTGGGTTAATTTTAATGAAGCTACTCTCCATGTCTTTGGGGAAAAACGTGAATTGCAAGCCGTGCTCATGTTCAGCAGGTTAATAAACGATGAAAAGCGTGAAAATAGGTGTGCATAATGGTAAGCATGACACATGTGGAAGCGTTCTACACGGAGACCGTGAGTACAAAGCTCAACACTTGTACGCAGTAAATTAGCAACGTGGGAAAATAAATCTGCACAGTAACAGTCCATATCCTGACAAAAAGCAGAACAAGAAACGTAACTTGTGAAATACTGAATTACATCAGAGCCGATCACATGTTCATACAAAGTCGGACACTCAGTCGCAAGCATTTTCTTGGCAACTGCGGTAAGTTTTTCATTCATAATTCTTTTCCCTTTCCCTTTCAGCTTTTTTTTTTTATCGGTTTTATACCCAGTGGCTTCAACACCCACTTGAACTCAGTAAGAGTTTTCACACAGCATGAAAGTCAGGGACCTAGGGAGATGCTGCAGATTTTTTGTATTTAATAGCTAAAAAGACCTACATTCAAAATACATGCATCGTAGGAAAAGATCAGAAATTCTGCTTCAGTATGAATGTAATTAGACTGAGGCCATTACTACGAACACACTGACGCTGTGAGCGAATGTGCCATTCTCTCGTTTTACATTCCAAGTGTTGTTTGAGAAAGAATTTTATGAAAATCAGACCTGATCGAGTTGACATTTCAGGTATTTTGGAATGAAAGCAACTTTTTAATTTTCCTACCCTGGCTTTTGGATTCATAGTAACCTTTTCTAAATTCATTCCCATTGTTTCTCTCTCACCTCATTTTTTTTATCTGCTTTCCTGTATTTAACTGCACATTTATTTTGTTCCCATTTAAAACAATTGATTATCTTCCCCTTTGCCCCACCAACAGCTGTTTTCTCTCCTTCCGTTCTACCCCTGACTTCCTTTACTGTCGCTCAACCGTTAATCTCGTTAACCGTGTATGTGGTCCACAGATGAAGTCAAAGTTCAAACAAATAGTTGTACTCTGAGCTTTGAAGTGTTTTCGCGAGGGCGTCCCGAGGGGCAGCTTATTGGTGAGAAAACTTGGACACGGGAAGTGTCTGCCGGGTGTGTAGGGAGAGAATGAGACAAAGATGAGTAGGATGGGAGAGAAAATTGCAGAAAATTGGGAACTCAACTCCCCAAATATTGCAGAAATCTGGGAGATCTACTCAGACGTGCTGGTTAGTTTTTGTCCTCCTTTGCTTATATCCCAATATGTTATTGTGACAATAATAGATCCTTCATGAGATATGCGTCGCACATTTGTACTTTTCTCTCATTCACGTCCATTGCTAACTGCAGTCAAATCATCGAATTTTATTTTTAACTGTTTATGGCTGTGAGTTTCCTCTAAGATTACATTTCATTCAATATTAAATGATGAATTATCAATGGATTATTGACATACTTAGTAAGTAATTGTAATTAGTATGTTCTCTCCAAGTATTTTATAACTGGCAATTTTTTTTCATGAAACAAAGAAAAAGTAGATTATAGGGCTCTACTGTTCTTTTTAAAGTGTAATTTTCCAAAACTCTGCAAACACATTAACTGCATTGTTCCCTAATCAATGCACTACCACAATTAAGCAGTTTCCATGTAGAATACACCGTTTTCAATTATAATCTCTTGCAAGCAAAACAAATTTATTTTAAAGACAAGGCCCTGAAGAAAACGTTCGACTGTCATCGATTAAACTTGTGCCACACAAATCAAAATGCCGAGACGTTCTTGTTTACATCTTAAACCTATATTACATCGAAGGGGAATAGTGAGGAATGCAGCATTTACATTTCCTTTCTGCAGGAAAGTACAAGCTCAGCAGTACCAAATCTGGTATATAAATAGGGTTCTACCACAACCGCATGAAACCAACTAAACGTCCTTGAATAGATTTTGAATTTTAAAACCTAGATCAAATGAAATAGGCACAAAGGACCAAGCAAGTGAAATTGAAAGTCTGATACAAGAGAGGGGTGAGGATAAAAACAGGATTAGGCTCTGTAGGCCTGGTTCCCAAAGATTGCGTAAAACGGAGAAAAGACTTTTAAGTAGGAACTGTGAGTTGGCAGATACACGCATGCATTTGTACCCAATTTTCAGCATGTTTTCCACAATTTTGCCTGGCTCAGATCGAAAACCTATTTACATGTAATAATAACGACTTTAATACATGTTTAAATCTATTTAGCCATGTAACAGATATTTGCATGTTTTGGCGATCGGAGTCTTCATTTCCCGCATTACTGAATGGCCATTATGCAGGCTGTTAATGCTAATGCCAATTCTCCGCTGCAGTCAGTAAACTAATAGCCAGAGAAAAAAAGATTGAAAACTATCAAAAGAAGTGGAAAAGAGAATTAAAATTCGCAGAGCTCGTGCATTACTTTAGTTTATCCAGTTTTTTTTCCTCATCAAGTGAGGAAAAAAAGTATGGAGAAGTTCTTGGTGCGTTGGGCAGTTTTTGAGATTAAACTTCCTCAGCTGTCAGGCGATAGAAAGGAGCGTGTGCTTATATCAAATCTAAGGCAAATTGACTGTGTGCTTTTAAGTGAAGTTTTGCAGACTCCCTTTCCTAGTTGGATTGGTTCCATACTATTAGAGGAAAAGTCAATTATACAGTTTCCCTGTGATTCTCCGGGAAATGTGTTTAGGTTGTGGAAGTGTGGAAATGCTCATCAGGCTGTGTTACTGCTACTTAGTCAATATTTAATGTACATACACTGGGATGGAGTGGGATTTGATAAATGCACTTAAACACAGATAGTGCCGCTCTAATGCATCGCCACTGCTTCCTTGTCAGTTGCCATTACCAGGGTATTTCTGAGGGTGGAATGAAAAACCTATATATAGAAATTTTTAAAAAAGAGTGAGTGGGGGTGGGGGGGGGGGCACTCATACGAGCAAACTCATAGCCACAGAGTCAAAAAGGGACATTGCTGGAGTTATTCTTGCAAATGGGAAAATTTAACTAAACTTAGATAAAAATTGAAAAAGAATCAGTGACTCAATGCTAATAAATAACGGCAAGAATTCACTAATGATAAATCGGCAGAATTTGATCTTTAAAAATCAAATGATAACGTTGAATTTATCTTCCCACGACATTTTGAAAAAACCTGAAATAATATTTGGCATATTTTATGCTTTTGAAACATCATAAACAGCGTATGAATATTTATATATCCTCATAAGAAATAATGTGCCTTATGAAAAACTGAACTCTACAATTTACTACTTTTTAACAAAAGAAGTGTAGCCAAGTTGTGTTGTCCCCTGATCATGAGTGAGCCACTGCCTGCTAACATAAAAAGATTTATTTTTTTTTGTTAGAACATCAAACTCCAAACAGTGTCATCTAATGAGATCATGAAATATTGGGATAATTGGATAACCAGAGATATGACACACATCGTGATATGGGAGTATCTATGCAATACGTATCACGATATGAAGCACAATCTTGATCAAATATTTAGTGTTGTTTATTTGTTTATTTTAAATTACATTTTTAGCTAATTTACGGCTATATCATGTCATTAGTCATGGCCTACTAAACACGTTTCAAAGGAATCACATACTATGAATGACTCTCATATCTGGAGACAATTTATAGTCTCCGAATAGCCTGATATGCATGTCTTTGGAATGTAGTTGGAAACTGGAGTAACTAGAGTAAACTGAAGTGAACATAGGGTAAACATGCAGTGTCCACACAAGGGCCTCAGGCTGGATTCAAGCCCACCTCCTCGCTACGAAGCGGCCATTCTCCCCTTACACAGTCGTTTGCAAAAGTCTTGTGAATTTTGAGATTTGGTGTACCAGATTTTGTTTTTGTTTTCTACATTTATGTTTTGTAGAAGAGTGCAAATTTCAGATTTTCAAATATTGATTACAAAAAAAGATCTCACAGATTTTTAAAAAAATATTTCCTGAAGACAAGCAACTAGTGGTACAGCCTCCATAGAGCCAGGATCTCAACATCATCAAAGCTGTTCAGATTTACCCAAAGGGACAGGCAATTGGGGCAACTAGTATGTACAACCCAAATTCCGAAATAGTTGGGAAGAAGTGTAAATTGTGAATAAAATTAAAATGCAATGACTTCCAGATCGTATGAACCAATATATTATCTACAATAGAATATAAATAACATTTCAAATGTTGAAACTGAGACATTTTACATTTCTATCCACAAAATGAGCTTACCTTAAATTTCCTGGATGCAACAGGTCTCAAGAAAGTTGGGACACAGGCAAAAAAAAGGGCTGAAAAAGCAATTAATATATGAGAATCAGCTGAAAGAACATTTAGCAAGTAATTAAGTTAACTGGTATCAGGTGTGTAACATGATTGGCTATAAAAGGGACGTCTTAGAGAGGCTGAGTCTCTCAGAAGTAAAGATGGCCAGAGGCTCTTCAACCTGTGAAGGCTTGCGTAAAAAAATTGTTGAATACTTTAAAAACAATGTTCCTCAATGTTAAATTGCAAAGGCTTTGAAGGTTTCATCATCGGCAGTGCATAACATCATCAAAAGATTTAGAGAAACTGGAAAAATCTCTGTGCATAAGGGACAAGGCCGAAGACCTTTACTGGATGCTTGTGATCTTCGGGCCCTCAGATGCCACTGCATCACTCACAGGCATAATTCTGTCATTGACATTATTAAATGGGCCCAGGAATATTTCAAGAAACCTCTGTCTGTAAACACAGTCTGCTGTGCCATCCACAGATGTCACCTAAAACTCTATCATGCAAAAAGGAAGCCATTGTTGAGCATGATCCAGAAGCACTGCCATGTTCTGTGGGCCAAGGCTCATTTAAAATGGATTGTAGCAAAGTGGCAAAGTGTCCTCTGGTCAGACGAGTCCAAATTTGGCATTCTTGTTGGAAATCATGGGCGGTGTGTCCTCCGGGCTAAAGAGGAGAAAGACCACACCTCCTGTTATCAGCGTTCAGTTCAAAAGCCAGCGTCTCTGATGGTATGGGGATACGTTACTGAATTTGGTGGGGGCCACTTGCATGTTTTAAAAAGCACCACGAATGCTGAAAGGTATATAAAGGTTTTAGAGCAATATATGCTCCCTTCCAGATAACATCTATTCCAGGGAAGGCCTTTCCCTGGAATAGATGTATTTCAAGAGGACAATCCAAAATTGCAGCTATTACAACAGCATGGTTTCGTAGTAGAAGAGTCCTTTTGCTGAGTTGGCCTGCCTGCAGTCCTGATCTTTCACCGATTGAGAACATTTGGCACATAATTAAACAAAAAATATGCAGTAGAGTTGACTTGGGGCGAAAAGAAATATGATGGCTACTTGTGGCGTTGTTGGGTGCGGAAACTGGTATCATAAAGACGAGGACATAAGGTTTTTGCGTGTTCCCTGTGGCAAGAGACAAGGACAGATGTAGATTCAAGCTATAAACTGGAAGGACTTTGTCCCAGATGATCACACTAGAGTCTTCAGTACTCATTTTGTCAGCAGCTGGCACAACTTTGTTGACCAAAATGATTTTCACTTCCCTCCATCTGTTTCCCTACAAACAAAAAGAGCTCACACCGACACAAGGTAAAAGGAAAGAGCAGTCTGACCAGCAAAATATAATTCAGATACTGGTTGATGTGAAGCTTCACGCAAGTTCAGTCAAGAAGGCTCTCCTTTGCACGCTCTCGCCAGTTTATTTCATTCAATCTGCTTTCAATCCTCACGCATGCTCTCATTTCTGCTATGATCATGCAGGGCTGTCTGTTGTATCATCAGCTGATCTCATCCATCCAATAACACCACAACACACCTATTTTGTAGGCCTATCCTCGCAGGGCCGTCTTTTTAAATATGTCTCTCTGCGTCTAATACATACAGGCTGCCATCTAATGCACCCACCAGCTCCCCAATCACCACCCAGCCTCTGCAGGTTCCTCTGCTTCATCTTCAACAGCCACCACCACCTCCAGTGTCCAGACTCCATGGGGGGTTTAATCCAGCTCCGCCTCTGGCCAGAGGCTCCACAATTGTTAAATCTCCCTTTCGACTTTGAGCGCCGAAGACTTAAAGGCTATCATCACAGCTGTTAATTCTGTAATTTCTAATAAATGTTTACCTTTGCCAATTCATTTGTCTTTCCTGATTGAAATTTAATTATTTAAGTTGGCCCACTAATTGACTAAGAATTCTTTCAACTGTTGTTGTTTCAAGCTGTTGTTGTTGTTGTTGTTGATGTTGCAGGGTCCAATTTTTGTATCCACATTTTGAAAAAGGACTGGCTTTGTTCAATCCTGCAGGCGATATACGACTTATGTTAAACTCGACGCAATCAAATGTCAAGCCAAAAGGGGAATGTTAGTGCCATACGATGTTTACAGTCTAGGTCAGCTCTGAGAGACTTACATTTAAGAACTTAGCCCCTCAGAGCTAAGTGTAGGTATGGTTTTCATTTCACTGCTTCCAATAATCATTTGGTTTCCTCGTGATATAGATTTCATAAATACTTGCTATATATGGTCAACAAAGTTGAATTTGCTTGCTAGTTAGTTTCGCGCACATGACATAATGTCATTAACATCACAATGATTGGGTCCCACGCCATAAGTCAGCTAATAGGTGCAGTGGGTAAGGTACAGCCGACAGTGGGTAAAATTTGCCAGGACAACGAGAGCAAACTTCGTGGACTCGGGCACGGTTCATCCCTACTCGTACCAAATGTGAAAGCAAGCATTCTTAAGCACGGAAGAGTACTGTTATGTGCTATGACTCTCTTGTTCTAACCGCAGTGGTGAAAAGATATCTCCATTCAAACCGAAAAATTCAATGCTTGCTGGAAATGTAGGCGGACAAAAAAATACAATCACAACTGGATACTACACACAAAAACTCAGAGATTTATGGAATAATTTGTGAGTAGTTACATTTGCGTGGTTATCACAGATCAATAGATCAGTGGCAGTGGACAGCATAATCGGCCAAAAACGCAAGGGCGAAAGAATTTTGTTTTCAATCTCCACCAATATCGAAAGTAATCAGTACTTTTCTTTATTGGCTGACCTTGATGTTTGGGTACCCAGAGAAATATGCGAGTGAATAAAAACATCAAGCATCCAGTTAAGAAAATTTTGAGTTTCATTTCATGTGCTGCTATACATGGTAGCCCATGTTACCGATGACACACCGGGTTCCTATTGCACGTGCAGCATATGCATTCACAATATTAATATTCCATATTAATATTCTAAACCCCGTTCTCAATAATAAAATTCCCCTGAAATATATTGCCGCCTCCTTTTAAAATCATTCCCCATTTAAAGCCACCTAGGTGCCAGGGATGTGCGGTCAGGATAGGCAGTGACTTCTCCTTTTTTATTGCCAGATTTTGTCAACCTGTTTCCACATACTATGCCTGATTGTCAGTAAATCAATTTGACCTTTTTTTCTGGTCAATTAAGCCTGTAATGATTAAGAGGTGATAGTGACAAAAAGATTAATTTGCCTTTATGATTTCATTCGAGACTGCAAGAAAGGAAATTCTTAATAGTTTGGAAAAAATCTCAAGTCTCTCGGGAATTCCGTATATTGTTTTGATCTTTTGTTTATCGGATTATGAGAGAAGACTGAAAATAAACTCCCTATTTTTTAAAAATGGCATTAAAAAGTACATATTTAAGGGGGGAAATATTATCAAAAGCATACTGACCACACATTGAACGCCGCAAAGGTTTTATTATTTGTTAATGGCATTGCGTTAGCTTCCTCTATGCAAATATGAACAAACTTACTGTCCCGTGAACATTTTAATTTCGATGCACTTAGCAATAATGTCGTGGATGGAACCGGTACTTCATTCTGCCGTTTAGTCTTGTAGATTAGTTAATCAATCCTCAGATTGCTAATCAAGCGAAGTAATAGACTTATTGTTTGTTTAATGGTGAGGATTCTACCTACCCTAACTGACCTCCGACGGCATGTCACTGCTAGGTGCATACCGCAATGCGCTGTATCAGAATTTTGACATATGCAGGTGTACTCAGATCTGGTTAGATATTACTAATGTGAAAGTTGACCAGCGGAGGGAGCGGGGAAGGGGGACAATCGCACTGTGGCACGGTACGCAACAACACGTATTCCTCTTCAATTTCTTTAAAAGAAGTTTCAGAATCACTCTCAGAATTGCTCTTTTTTCTGTAAGTCACCATTGTTTTTGTGTTCTACAACCTTTGTTTTCCTCAGCTGACGTCACTTTTGGTTTGGCACGTATTAATTTTGTTTTCGGAAAACTCTGGAAATTGGACAATTAAACACCAATTACTTGAAAACCACAGGAATTTTTCGAATTTTTTTCTTGTATTTAGTCAAGAAGTATGAGCCTACATAAAGGAACATAAAAATTAGCACTCATTCTTGGTTTCAGTCTAGACTTTAAAGGAAATTTGAACAGATCGCTTACTTTTCGGTTTGGACAATATGGGAATATTATATTCCATTTACCAGATTGGACATGGTTAAATTGTTAGGACCCAGTGCAATTGGATTCAAACCGCAGGTGATTCTGAAAATGCAACAAAAATCTTTCACTATTTGACTACTCCATTCAATGTTACCAACGTCAGCGTAACTTGCTCCTCTCTGAATATAGAGCTAACGTCAGTGGCAATTGTAAAACTGGGCAGTAACCTAATATCAGCTAGTTGGTAGGAATTGGTGGCAAGTGACTGAAGTTTGCTTGGTAGTTATAACTACCATTATCATCAGCTACTGTTTGAAATTTCTCACCATTTCACTACTGTCAATGACTGCAGCACATACCTGCTCAAGTTCCATCGTGCGGAATTGTCAGTTTGCCGTCTTTCCGTTGAGGCACTTGCGTACACCATAGTCCATTGACTATAGTAGTAATATAGTTGTCAAGTGCATGCTGCTACCATCTTTTTGCCAAAAGCACCAAATTTTTAGTTCTTAGGCTGAAAAAGGGGTGATTTGAGATAAAACTCTGACTGACATTTACATAAATTATTATATCCCTGAACGCCGTTTCGGGGACATTATGTTTATGGTCCGACCGCCGACGCCGCCGTGCCGCCCTACGTGTTAACACGATAACTTCAGTAATATTTCAATTAGAAATTTCATGTTTAGCATATAAGTAAGTATCATAAAGAGGAAGAACTGATTCGATTTTGGACAATTTACAATTTCTAGATTGGCCACCAGGGGCCGAAAACTGAAAAATCACTGTTTTTATCATATACCTGGAAATATTTGTCTGATTCACCTCAAATCAAGTGCAAATGAAAGGTCATGACCGGAGGATGTGTCCAACGATTACATTACACCAGTTTGGTTCAAAATTTTGGCACAAGGTGGAGCTTTGTCACATAAAATTCACCATTTTTGCCATATCTTTGGAACCATTTGTCTAATTGACATGAAACTATGTGCAACTGCAAGGTCATGACCTCACAACATGTCACATGATGAAATCATACCTGTATGGTTCAATATTTTGCCACCAGGTGGCGCTTTGTGATGGAAAATTTCCATTTTGGCCATATCTTCAAAACCATTTGTCTGATTAACCTGAAATTAAGTTGAAATGAAAGTCTATTCAATGTCTATTCAAGGATTGGGTAATTGGAGGATTGGGGGCGTTCGGGGATATAACCCAAGCCATCGCCTCCCATGGCATAAGCCTAGTTAAACATTGATACGGGGATCACTGTATAGATACTTGTATCTTCAATCAGGTCATTTCAATATATTTTTAACATAGCCCCAGTGATAGTTGTATTACGGGGGTCTATTGTGTTAAATAAGCATTGTTTTCATTAAGGTAACATGCACCTAGATTGCAGAGTAACTTGCCTTTGAAACAAACATTGAATAAAAAGTAACAATAATGCAAAGATCTTTATTATTATTATTATATTTAAAAACAAACCAACATATCTGCCTTTTTGTCACAGACCTGGGAGGGTTAGAAATACTGTAGTACCATATTTTTCAGTCCACTTGAATTGAGAATCAGGTAAATGATTTTTAAGTCAGGCACAATTCATCTAATACACACCAACTTTCAGCATTTGTCCCATGCCATTCATTATTTGTAGATTAAAAGAAATATCCAACCAATTTATTTGCTGAAGCATTCTATAAAAACAAGAGCTTTCAGGGTCAGAGGCCCCAGTGCTTGTTTATCTGTGCAAATAGACAAGGGTAAATTGAGAGTATGCAATCCCCATGTGGTCAGTCTTTAAATAGAGACTGTATGACACTTGGTTGAATGTTTTTTTTTTTTTCACTGAGATAGAAGCATGAGAGTGAATGTATGCTTTCAAAAATAGATGTGAGTCTTTTGTTATTTATTAAAAATGTAATGATCATATCAGAGTTGTTTCAGAGATTATACAAATGTTTGATATGAACTGTGAAAAAGAGCATATAGATAGAGTTCACAGATTATGTACTATATGCTTTAAGGGCATCAATATGCTTTACACGTCATACACAAGAAGTTTTTTTTTGTTTTTTGTTTTTCCAGTCTTTCATGTGAATGTCTCTATACAATTTCTGCTGAGACTAATGACATATTAGACCTAAAGTGCTAAGAAGGAGTAATATGCTGGATTTTAACCCAAAGATACAAAACGTTCAAGTTAACCATTTCACACCTATGGTTCCTTAAAAGGAAGATGTGTTCGTTGCAGTTTTTACCTGTAAATTAATTTACCAGAACACCCGATGACCCTGTCAAAACTGGTAAAGGTATTGGATAATGTTGCACGAGAGCTTAAACAGATTATAATACACATAAAATACAGGCAAAAAAGGACTCATTCTTGGTACGCGCCTGAAGCCAACCATGTACACTGTCATAAATAGGGTACAATCAGAGTCAACTTCTGTTCTGCAACATACAATCCATACTACTGTACCCTCAAGGGCTATTTACAGGACCTCAAGGTAACTCTGAGTACACTTTCTAAAAATTAAAGCCGCAGATTCTGTAGTGTTTTGGCATTTGATATTCATGAACCATTGCCCAAGAAGGGATTTAACCTCAAAATTAAACCTATTTTGTGTATACAATACTCTAAACCTACTGTCTCCTTTATGTGTTTATATTATAAGCGCTTTCATGTGATTAATTCCGTTTCTGTGATACAAAGGAAGAGCCTTAAAATCATGTGAAAGTCATGCCATTCTGCCAATTAATATACAGTATATGCATTATGCCTTACAAGGTGAAATTCAAGCAAGCTTCAGTCTCTCCATTTTTTTTTCTTTTTTTTTTCAGACCAAAAGCCGCTTCTTTATCTGTCACCTGCTCATTGCAGGGGTCCATTATTTTGTTGCCAGCCACTCGTATAAAATGATATTGACATATAAACCAGGAAGGTACTCTGCTACCTGAAAGGTGCAAATAGGTATATTGGATGTTCACCTCCTTGCATTCACACTGGATCCAATTACCTTCTCTCAGTGTGAGGGTGTGGGGACCTGACAGCAGTGTCCACGGGGAGAGGACATGTCCTCAGGGCCTTTGATCAGGGAGAGCTGTGTGCCTAACATTTTGGGTCCATGGTGACAGGACAGTGCAATCAAAATCACTCTTCACTTCCGTAGTGATTTCCCTTGCATGGTGTGGTGTAGGTTTCCTCTTAATTTATCCCAGTTTGCGTTAGTCAACGTGCGGTTTCCTTACCTTATCTGAATTTTTGTCAATTTCACTAAGGCTAATGGAGTGTTATGAAATATATTGTTTCTTCCTGCTATATGTGGAAGAAATAGTCTTGATAATTCTTAGTTTTGATTATATTATACTCTGATATTTTGTCAGAAGTGTAGCAAACAGTTTTTTTTTCTCTTTTTTTTTCATACAAGGTAATATAGCGGAGGTGCACATGTTAAAATGATGGATGGTCAGTGTTTGGTATTACAGCACTGTGTCTGTGTTGTTCTCTGTATCCAGGTGATTTGGACGCAGAGCACAGATAGGTATTATAGTGCTGCTGTCCCCCACTGGGACGACAGGTGCCCAGAGATGGTTCCATTTCCTCTCTGCTTATTAGCTGAATGAAAACACCCTTTCAGACTTCATTTAAGATCCACCACAACAGCTTAAGTGACCAGCAAATTAGGTGAGCTGTGTGGGAGGGAGCAACATTTGTTAATCAGCCGTGACCTTTGAATCTACATCTGAGGGTAAAGGGACGCACAGTTTCTATATTAAGGTTCCAGACTCTTACTCGGAAAACATTTCAAATATATTGCAATTTCTCATCACAAAAATATTTCTTAACCCCCATTGTGCAGAACAAAAATAATGCCAATATGTGATGTTATGTATGAGCCTATTTATGCTTTATAACTCAGTAACAGAGACTGCAAAATTATTCCAGTGAAGCAAGACGTTTGGAAATTCAAAAACAGAATTATTTAGGAATTAAACTTCGGAATTTACGGATGCTAGTGTCTATATCTGCGCAAAGGGGCTAAACAGAGGCTCCACAACGTGATCAGTTTAGAGTAGCTAAGATATTTCTGTTGTCCAAGAGCCCCTTAAGATCCCCATTCTCTCCATCTCTTTCTCTCTAGTGCACACTTGCTTCCTATTCGTTTCTCTCTTCCCTTCTCTTCCTCACTTTATCCTTTTCCTGTTCTCTCTCTCTCTCTCTCTCTCTCTCTCTGGCTAATGAAAGGGTCTATAGTGCAGAGGTGATGCATAATGATGTGTTCCTACGACTCTACACAGCAGGACTGCACAGTAAGGAGTTTCGCCGAACCTTTACAATTACTATCGGAAAAATGAGCCCCCAATTCTACTATTGTATTTTGCCTTATTATATCTGACCTTGCAAAGTGTTCCAGAGATTAAATTCATTTAGTGTGCAAAAACCAGAGAGGTAAATCTAAGCGTACATATAAATCAATAAATCATTGACTACCGCATTCCAGTGCAAACATTGTTGTATAAAATGGCAGAATATATTTAGGACAATTTTGGTTGGAAAATTATCTTTCACAGCCAACATGTCCGCTGAATAATTTGTAGAGAGATTAAACCATTTTTCTACTTAATTGTTAATTGATTTTAATAATTTATAGTTACTGTATCCATGGCAAAGCTTATCCAAGGATAATAGGACTTTTTACAGACAACTTTATAATAAGCAGAATAAATAATATTGATTAATGCCACAAAATCTTGTAATTTTCATGAGGTCTGCATTACAGTCAGCTGATTTAGTAGTAACTATCACCAGCAGAATGTAATTAGAAACAATGAATCTCTTGAATAACTAGTGAGAATAAAATCACTTTAAGTTTATATGTGTGTGTGTGTGTGTGTGTGTGTGTGTGTGTGTGTGTGTGTGTGAATATATATATATATATATACATATATATATATATATATACAGTAATGTTCAGTGATGATTATACATTACCACTTTTGTCTAAAGGGGGTCCGAATATATTACTTCTCTTTATTTTTTTTCTTGGTGAAAATATATGAAAAAGTACAATTGTAGGCAATGAGAACAAAAAAAAATCATTACCATTTGTACATTGAGGTAAAACTATGGGAAATGCAACGTAAACAAAAACACTGAAAACATCCATTTTTTTAATGACAATTGAAAGGTGTTGCAAAGTCTTGCATAGCCTGGATGCATGTTTGAAGGCTCATTCCATGATTCTTGACGCTAAAAAATTTGTTTAAACTGGTCTGAGGCAACAGTATTTTGCAAAATTACCTCCGATTGTCAGCTGTTCCAGTATAAAAGGTGACATGAACTTTGAGCAGTGTCACAGTGTTAAAAACGATGGCCCGATGGAAGGTGCTCGCTGATATTGTTCGTAGCTATATTGTAGCCTTACCTGATGCTGTTTAGTCACTTCAAAAAATTTCTGCAGATGCTGAATGCTGCCATGGCACTGTTAGAAACACCATCAAGCATTTCAAAGAGACCAGTTTGCTGAAAACTAGTGGCAATAGAGGTGCAAAACCAAAGTTAAGTGCCTCTGATGTTTGTTATCTGTGTATGACAAAAAAAAAATCAGCAGTTGACAGGACGACGACTATGAGATGATGTTCATAGCACCAGAAATGAAGAGATGAAAGTGTCAAGATCTACTATCTCCAGACACCTGTATGAAAATGGTCTGATTGGTCATGTTGCTGCCAAGGGCTGCCAACACCAAAAAAAATGTTTGAGTTTACCAAGAAATTCAAGGATTGGACTGGGAACATGGCCTTTGGACCCCTGAATCAAAATTCAAAATTTTCTCATCCAAATGCAGAAATTAATCTGAACCATAAAGTCAGAGAATGTTTCAAAAATGACTGTTTAACCCCTTCAGTAAAACATGGAGGAGGTAATATTGTGGTTTAACCCTTGTATGGTGTTTGGGTCTGTGGGACCCATTTTCAGTTTTCATCAAACCATGTTTGCTGTTCATATGACTTGTAATTGGGATGAAGTAAACATCTGTTGAGCATTTTAACATAAAACAACACAATCAAACAATTTTGAAAACCCAAAACTCTAGCGGGTCCCAGACCCATGAACACTGGCTGAGTAACAAAAATCCTAACACCATACAAGGGTTAAGGTTCAGTCTGCTGGAAAGGAGCCGAAAATCTCATAAAAATGGATGGAATCGTGGATCAAAAGAAGTATCACAGCACCTTTCTGAGACACGCATTGCCATCTTGAAAGAGATTGATTTGCTGGGGATTTTATTTTCAACAAGATTATTGCCCTGAACAGACTTCGAACGGAAAGAATCATCTGGTGACATAAAAGTTATGATTTGGCCTGCTCAAAGTCCAGACTTTAATCCAATTGAGCTAATCTGGGATTTACTTGATACCAAGATGAACAAATCTGTTGTAACATCAAAATATTCTCTTCAGAATGAATTTCTAACCATATATGGTTTTGCAAGTGAGGAAATTAAAACAGTTGAAAACTATGGCTGATAGATTAAATGCTGTAATGAAAGGGGTGCCATACTAGATATAGTTTTTTTTCTCCCAAAACGATATTATTTTTTGTTTTTACTGTATATTATTATCTGTTAATTTATTTTCTTTAATATGATCCAATATTACATAAATAAATGCTTGAATACTCCCCTCTCGCCTGAATCTTGTTACTTGCTCGTTTCCTAAGGAGCGAGTAACGGGTATTGAAGCCTTCTAGTGCAAGTGCTTGTATGTTAGTAAAACGTCTTCATCTTTGTCAAACACATCCAGTACTTTGGTATCAGACAAAGTCTCTTTGAAACATTTATTGCTATTAGTTTATTCGAACAAGCTTCCAGTCCTAATCAGGGTCCAGGATTGGGATCGAGTTCAAGTTGAATCCTGTTTATCAGATCTAATTTTCGAGAATAAGCTTCCAATTCAAAACACTGTCCAGGACTTGGACTGCCCTCTTGTTAACCCCTGCAAATCTGCTTTCTTTATCAAGTTTGTCAGGAGCAAGCGCCCAACCCTGATCCGTGTCCAGGACTGGGATCGAGTTCCTCTCAAGCAATAACCCTCCTTTTTGTGGGCAGCCCACTGGTGGCAAGTGCTTCAACATTTGGCAGCACACTGGAAGTGACTAGCCTGCACAGCAACCTAGCATTGCCTGTTACACCTGTGCTGAACTGTTCCTCGTTCTCCATGGAGTTTCAACTCCATCCATCCTCTCTGGGGTTCTGTCCAGGGGTGCGTTTCCTGAAATCACAGATGCTAACTTACATAGTTGAGCCCATTGACAATGAATGGACGAACTATGTAAGTTGCTAGCTTTCTTAGCTATTACACTTTTGGAAAACGCACCCCTGGTCACGACCGTACTGCTGCCAATAAATTACTTGTCTCCACCCTTCACTCCTGGTATGGAACAGAACATATTTTAAATACTCTGAACTGATGCGGCTCATGGAACTGTGAAAACATTAGATGTGGATGAATTAACTATTTAGTGCATTTTTCAAAAGAAAGACTGCACTGGAGCTCAGGAACATCAAAAGGCCTGGAGGACCATAGATAAAAACCGTGGTGGGTGGCAGAAGAATACTTTTCTTGGTGAAGATAAGCACTGTCATAACAGTTGGCCAGGGGTGCATTTCCCAAAAGCGTAGTTGCTAAGTAAGTTAGCAACTTACATAGTTCAAACTATGTAGTTGCGATGCCAGTGTTTCCCAAAACCATCGTTCGAACTATCAAGGTAACTTACGTAGTGCGAGCCATCGTTAAACGACACAGGTGGTCCCCAAAACCGTAGTTCGAACGAACTACTGCTCCCCAGTCGTAGTTAGAAGCTCAGTTCCAGGTGAATGCGTCGGAAAATGCAGTCCACGAAAGGTAAACATAAGGTCAGTAACTTAAAATGTTAGATCTTGCTGTACAAACATGTATAACATCAACAGAGTGATTTGAAAATGTGACAAGTGACAAAGAAGGTGTGTTTGTGTATAACACAGCAGAGTCAAATCTTCACCAATCAAATGAGCTCCTCTCCTCACCTTTAATGTGTTGGAATATAGAAGCCTCTGTCCTATATCTGCATGATGCGTGAATGTTGCATTTTACTTTGCTGCTTCAGGCATGTTTTCTGCACCGCCTACGTCTATATTAAGCATTACGAATATGACTTAGCTGGCTAGCTAGGGCATCCGCGAATTATTACCATTAGCGAAGTTGAATGGAATTTCATAATGAAACTATGTCAGATCATTCAAACTTATGAAGTTGGAATGAACTACGACGGTTACTCATTTATTTCTTCTGCCTGCATCAATGGGAAGAGAAATGATGGATAGCGTGTTGCTATTATGACACCCTGTTGCTGCTTAAAATTTTAGGATTTACATGCATGGACAACAATACAAGATACGTTACACATTTATTTTCAATATGTGATCTTTACCCAGTACGACATAATAGCAATCTGGCTGTATTCCTTTCCCCCACTAAAAACGATAAAACCTAAGTGACAATAATAGTAGCCTAGTATTAAGCTGCTTGCACACTGGACACGAAACAAATTTTTCGCACAACAGATTGCGTTGAACGCAGCGTCCACGTGTCCGAAAGTCTGCCAGGGTTTTAATATAGGTATCTCCGTGTCCGAGAGTCGGATGGTTTCAATAAAACTCCGTGTCCGACAGTCGATTATTGTTTTTAATTTCTTCAAATCTTCTGAATCTTTTAGATATTAAACGTGAATGTTTTGATAAGAGGGCTCAGTTCTTCAAGATGAGTAACGAGAATTTCAATCAATGTTTCTGTTAAAGCTCTGCTCAATAAAGTGAGTCGACATTGGCGTGGGACAATGTACAATGCCTCCGTGTCTGACAGCCAAAAAAAAAGAGGACGATTAGAACAGATTGATAACGAAATAAAGAATAAAAAGAAACATTTTAACAACAGAACATCCGATGAACACTGCGATTTATTTATTTGCGGGTCATCTTTTTTGGATGTTCCGTTTGTTAGTAATGTATTTTTATGATGGATGTGCAACTACTTGTAATTGGCTTTATCCGCTACACCACGGAATTTACGTTACGCAAATAAGCTTAGTATGTATGTATAACTGTTAAGAATGTTAATGATTAATGAATTTAAACACTTTGTACTCGCTGCTGGAGCTCATCTCATTAAATGCACTGAAATGGTAAATCGTTCTTTGGATTTTTTTTTCTTCCAAAGAATCATTGCCAAAAGTGTCTTTTCATTTAAATGGTAAATTCTATTGTAGCTAGTTTGTGCATGATTACAAAATAATATGCCAAACGACAAATTAGTATTGTAATATCAATCACAACTGCCGTATTTAGGCACAAATATCAAGTTAATAAGCTTCCCGCGGTGAAAATCAGACCGGAGTGCTCCTGGTAACAATGTACTAACATTGTTCGAACCAACATGGTTCAGACTACTGTGGTACGAACAAGGTACGAAGGTTTTGGGAAACCATCGTTCTTCTGATGTTCGTTAGTTTAACGATGCATCTTACCATGTTAGTTCAAAGCTAACTTCCGTCGTTGTTCGGGAAACGCACCCCAGATCAAGAACACCCTTTAGGAAGTTGGTGAATTCGTGTCAAAGTCAACAATCAAGTGAGGACTTCACAAGAGTAAATACATAAGGCTTAGCATAAGATGGAAACCACTGGTATGGTTCAGATACAGCAAGACCAGATTAGGGTTTGACAAAAAACATTTAAAGCCGCACTACGTAGTTTTCGCCGGTATCCCCCAGCAGTTGATAAATGGTATTGTCTGTAATAAACTGCCGGAAAATCTGTCTACACGTGCATTTGTTGACAAGCTAACTACACCAGCGAACTTTCTGGAAAAAAAAGCTGAAATTGAAGCAGGACATGTAATGTGCGATCCAATCAACTATGTCTCATACCAGGTATGGTAGACTTAAAAATCGGTCTAACTCTTGTAGATGGCGAAGTCCACACTACAACTAACATTATAAGGACAATGATAATGGCAAACGACATATCATAGAAAACTGACCACCAATCGAAATCAGTCAGAATTTCCAGGGCTTCGCATTCATTGAACATGGCAGATGACATGCAGAGAAAAAAGGGCTCTGACACAACTGGAACGCACTACATCAATGTTTACACAACGATATCGTTCATCAGTGTCGATGCTCAAATTGTTATGGTTATGGTTATAGTTCTCAGTGTGGACGGCTTTTTATAGCATTTTATGCATGCACTTTGAATGTCAGGAATGGAACCTAACATGGAAGTTGGCATCTACATGCACTGCTGCTACTAATCCTAGCCTTAACCAGAATCAATTCATTTTTGCTCTGCTTACAAATGAGTGGACGTCACTTATTTGCACAGTCACTGTTCGAATAGGCAGTCCCTTTACAGAATCCGGCCACAAAGTCGTCTCGCACAGAACCGATTAGCTTGTGCAATAAAGCAAGAGGGCGGCAGGGAGTTGACAGAAAATCCCTGAAACGACATGAGTACATGCTAACTCAGATCATTACCTTATCCTTCCGAAATAAAACATGACAAATTTTCTACATTTAGGACTCTATACGGGACTGAAGTACACTTTGTAATGAATTCGTCTGAAGCTGAGGGGGGTGCGTCCCAATGACCGGGAAGGGCTCGCTCCTGCACCGGTGAGAGGAGGAGAATGCGGTGTAAGCAACCCAATCCATGTACATAAAGAAGACGGACTCAACCTGGGGGCGGCTAGACAGTAACACCCAACAAGTGGTTCACCTTTTTCCTACTCTAATTCTCACTCTCACTCTCACTCTCGCAAGTAATCAGCGCAACACCAGATCGTTATATATCATCACGTCGCATACAAATATACGTCATCACATTGATTCCAGGGAAATGTAATAATTCAGTCACACGCACATACCGGTTTATCATGCTTGTTACAACGTTTATGATCACGCATTTTGACTGGCGACTAGTTTAGAAATGTTCGCCAGCTAACGATAGCATGACAACTAGCTAGCATGTCAGATACCAGCTAGCTAGATAAATGGCTGGAGACGATTATTTAACTGAGCATAAACGGGGTACTAGATGATTTCAATGACACAGCCTGACACAAAGCAAGGTCAAAAGCACTAGAACCAGAACTAGAATGAAGGATTAAGCTAACAATTTGTACATACTCGCCGAAAAGTAACAATGCCAGGTCACCATCGGTCGGACATCCCTCATCCTCTAGTCTTTCAGCTCTCGCCAGCGAGTGAAAGCCGGTCCAATGTTGACCCTAATCCTGGATCTTATTTTAGTGCTTTCTCTTTTTCTCTTAAATGTCTCCTGGGACAACACCTTTGCCTTCTTCGGTTTCCTCACCGCTTCAGACAGCCATTGCAACCACTTCCGACTCTGCTTCATTCTACATTCACTCGCTGGTCTTGAGAGATGTAGAGGAGGGGGATTGTGGTATGTATGCCGTAAAGCGGTTTGTAGTTTGTAGTTCTTTTTGGGCCTGGGTTCCTACCATGGACCTATAAGGAGATCGGGTTCCTACCCGAAACCTGAAGTTACATAGTACCAGTGAAGGCGAGGCAGTCACGATCGAGCCATGACAAAAGTGTCATTCAACCTATTGTGAGTCGATGTATCGCCAGAATGATCTTGGAAATATATATTTGAGAGTGAAAAAACTACATAGTGCTGCATTAAGCAAACCTGTTCAGCTCGGAAACAATATCCTATGGACAAATGATGGGATGGGAAGGAACAGCCCATGATCATACTACCTCATCTGTGGAGCATGGTGGAGATAATATCATGATTTGGGCTCGTATATCTCCAAATGTAGTTGGTTCCCTTGTATTTTGTGACAATGTTTCTGCTGATAAAAGCAGAATGATGAATTGTGGACAGAATATAGGGCTATTTTATCTCCCCGTGTCCAACCAAAAGCTTCATTGGATGGCACTTCAAGGTGAGCGTGGACAATTACCCAAAGCATACTGAGGCTAAGGAAGGGAATGTTCTACAATGGCCTTGGCAATCACCTGATCCCAACCTAATTGAGCATGTATTTCACCTGCAGAAAGCAAAACAGAGGGCATAACTCACCAAAGACAAAGCATTGAATTGAAGCTTCCCTGGCAGCCAGGGAAGAAACCCAGCATCTGGTGATGTCTGTGAGCTACAGACATCAGGCAGTCATCGACTGCAAAGGATCTGCAGCCAAGCAGAAAAATGTACAATTTAATTTATCATTATGTCAGTTTGACCAATTACTTCTGACCCCCTGATATTGGGGGCTACGTTTTAAAATTCCTATGATTCCTACACAATTTGATATTTTCGACAAATTCCCTGAAACTGAAGATCTCACTTACAGGCGAACAGAGCCAAAGTAATGAGAAGTTGCAGTTGCGTTACTTTCCAAATACTTACGAACCTGGATTAAAAGAAATGTTGATCTTTTTCAAAGAAATTGTTTTTTTTTATTAATTTATTAAGTGCTTAATCTAGTGAGAGAGGATTTTCCCGTACCATATCAGCAGATTTGCATGATTACTAAAAAACGAAATGACGTAGCGTTCAGTGTTGTACACAGTCAGTGCGCTAGAGCAACGACAGTTGAAAATGGGACTCTGCGATCATCATTTTTACACATTTATCATAATTTGTAAAATTTTCAGCGTCTTGACCTTACATTTTTTTTTTTTTGATCTATTGATGCCATCGTGGCAAATGAAGGTGTCAAATTTTTTGCTGATTCCAAACTTTTGAACGGGACTCTTAGCATTCTTTATAGCCAGGAATTAATATTTTAAATGAAAAGGTTCGGCTGAGAAAAATTTAATTGCGATAATTTAATTGACTTTCAGCCCGAGCTGCAGATTATTTTATGAATATTCTTATTTCTGTTCGGGTGGTTGTTCCCTTGAGCGTTTGAATCATAGGTCAAAGGTAACTTCTACCATGAGCTGTAACTTACATGGAAGAAAAAGGGGGCGGGGGAGCAAGGAGTGAGAATGTTAAAAACAAAGAGGATCTCATTTCTCTGCTCGGTGCAGCGCTGCACGGGGGAATTCAAATGGTTTCCAAAGCTGCACAGGAGAATTAATTAAATGAATTTCATCCTGCCGATTGTTTGTTATTTTTTGCTGACCCCACCTCGCGGATTAATATTTAATTAGCCTTGAGGAGAAGTGGAAAGCACTTATTAACCTTATCTGTCAATCTGTCAGGACCAGGTTCTGCACTGGACACTGAAAGGGAGAGAGATGGGGGAAGAGTGGGAGGGCGGGGGGGGGGAGGGGGGGGGAGGTTAATGTTTTAATTTCTGCAACAGCCGGATCCTCCTGGTATTTCTCTCATATTCAGGCACTTAAATTCGCAATATTTTGTTTCGTCATTGCGCTCTGAATGCTGCAGTCTTACCACATAAAACTGTCTTCCTCTGAAGCGTTTGAACCCTGCGAACAGACAGTTGCGCTGGTGAAACTCCTGCTCAGAGATAAGTTGATATGTTAATTGGGTAGGTGCAATGTTGTGCTGTCAAGGTGCATATTGTTATAGCCGGCAGAATTGTAGCTCATTTAGTCTTACCAAAGGATTTGCCTTGTAATTTGCAGATCTCATTTTATTACTAATAAGCAGCACAGTTATGAAGCAATACATTATGCCATTAAATCCCACCTCCTGTTAAGCCAAATGCAATTGTTATTCTTTCTGATCATTACGAATACTCCTTGAGCATACTATCTATTACATATGTGCACAAACACCTGAGCACAACTGTGGTGTTCTGATTGCTTCCTCTATATTGTATTTTCATTTTTTTGTTTGCGTAAATTGATTCAATATCCATATCCCATACGTGCAGTAAAAGACATCTTATTTAGCAAAAAAAATAGATTCTTATCTTCCATTGCCGTGGAATACATTATCTATCTTGCCAATATATTTTTTCCAGATATCTGCTCAATCATATCAGACAGAGGTCTTCACAATGACACTTTGCAAACATACATAACAGAGCGAATGACATTATCCACTGACTGCCAATCACTTTGCAGAAAAAGCGGGATTTTATCAAAAACTTGTCTGGGTAGTCAGACATGAACTGACAGTCAGGATTTACTCTCAGTCCCAGAGTCAGGCTTAGTTTCACCATGACTGCTTGAGGTTTAGTGAATCATGCCGCCAGAAACTAACATTTCAGAAAATTGCGTTTTTATTATGATTTATTTATTTCATTTCTCGACGTCTGTGACCGCAAATTATTTTCATATCTACTGAATGTATGATCATTTACCTTCTTTATATGTTTCAGGCTGTGACCAAAGTGTACAATATGTTTGCAATTCTCCCTGCTGGGCGAAGTTAAATCACCTTTAAAAATGAAGATAATATATTGGGTTGAATGTTCCTTTATAACTGTTCAATTTATTAATGTTGGAACAGTACTATTTAACTGATACTGCTCAATAGCTTGTATAGATGTCACGTGGTCCACACAACTTTAACAATTTATTAGTGTATTTTATGCACAATATCGGTGCAGAGCAGTGTAGACTGCACGTTGATAAATTTTGCCTTGCTTTTAATAAAAAAAGCAATAACACAGTATGTTCTCTTTTGTCCTCTGTAGCAAATATATAGGGCTCTTGGGACACATTTTCCACCGTGTTGTGGGTGTTGGTGATTTTTGTCATTTTTAAGCATTTTTTTTCCAGATAAAGTTGGCTGATTTACTAATTTATGTCTTTTTAATTTACCGACTTATGCAGGAGAGTTTCCCTCTGGAGAGAGAAAGACAAAGTACTTTCCATCTTGAAATTGAAAAGCAAGGTTGGATGCTGTACCCAGCTCATTTATCCATTAAGAAATTTAATTAAGTCTTCGATACAACAAGGGACTTTAAAAATACGTGTCAGTTTATATACATGTTCATTTTGGTTATTGTTTTCCACCATTGGGACGGTGGAAACACCCCTTAAAGGGCAGTTGCAAAGCACGAGTAATCTTTCACTTGGATTTCATGTAATTGCTTATCACTGGAGCACAGGTTGCGAGGGCCATCCTGAATGTTCGCATTGCTAATGATTACAAATGTTTATAAGAACTGCTGGAAATAGATTAACTCATTGCGTTTTATGATGAAATGATACGTCTGCACAGGGCCACAATTGTTTTTTATTGCTTTTAAAAAAGAATGCAGTGCATTGTTATCGCTGAATTTTTGAATAACTGTTTTAGTGTTTTGTCTCCCTAGCAAAAAGACCTGCATGTGGCAAAGTGCCATATTTTGTGGGCGAAATACAGTCAGATAGCCCCGTTATAAAAGGAACTAAATAAAATGGGCGCTGTTATCACTGGCAAAAAAAGAACTATCACCACTAAGTAGGCACTGCATATAGAGCTGGTCAAAGGTTTCTGGGAGAAGTCTTATGTCTGGGGCATATGTCAAGGATGGATACTATATCTTTTTACACTTAGGCCTTTGAATATTAAGTTTTAAGATGCTTTTTCTCATGCCAGCTACATCCACACTATGATGCTTTCATTTTGACAGATATAACTTCAGCCACACTTTCACTGAGCGTCCACAATACTCAGGTATTTTCAAACCCAAAAATGGAGAATTTTTAAAATTCTACTGACCTCATTTTAGTTTGAATACTCTGAAATTGGTGCTGAGTGTGGACAGAGATTATTTTTGTTTTGACACATCGCTTTAAACGTAAACCTTTTTGAGTGGATATGGCCATTATCCTTACTAGGTGTACTAGAACTTCAGTGCTTTCAGTCACTTACACTGTTTGTCACATTATCATCAGTAAGGCTTGTTATGAACATCCTAATCAAAAATTTGTGTCCTCAAGCCTTACAATGGTTGAATTAATGCCTTGTCTCACCCGGCCTTGTGTATAAGTAGTTGGAAATGTATGCTCTCCCAAATCCTAGCCGTTACTTTGTAGGGCTTAACCCTCTATTAACCAGCGCAGCATATCTGCTGCATGAAGTAAAAGTGTTAACAGCCTGGAAACCCTGTTGGTTTTGTTTCTCATTGCCAAATAAACATTTGAGAATAACTTGAATGGTATGTCACTTTAATTTTTTCATTAGCATTATTACCCAATGTAGCAGATTTGCAACAATTTGGAAAGGTGGGCCAAATGTGTTGAAATTTTTTATTTATTTATTTATTTTTTTGTTTTTCAAATAATGGCCCAAAATAAACATTTTTGCGTAGGGAAATAATTTTAACACAATTGGAAATGGGTTTGGTTAATGGAGGGTTAAAGTGGGAAATGGCATAAGCCATCCTGAAATTCTTGCTGATTGTGGTTCCTCATTGCAGTTTACCAGATTATGTCCATGGTACAGCAGTTGAACAGTCTTTTCAGGGGGCTTTGCTCTGAGTGTAAAGTTTTGCCGGTCATTGATCTGCTTGCATATGACATTAGGAAATGTAAGGCACTGGAAAGAATCCCTCAGCTGTAAAAGTATTCCCTTTATATAACCACACTGGTGAAATGAGGAAATAGCCATTTAAAATATAGGACCCCCAGATGATTGAAATATCATTTGGAAATGGAATTTTTCTGATGGGCCGTAGGATCAGAAATGGTAGGGTGAGGCTGGCTCATCATGTGTAATTCTACTGTCTCAGCAGCTCTTTGGCTTTTCGGAGACAATTCCAGTTGCGCATACTGTGAAGGCTATTCCTGCGCCCTAGCTATGTTTCCAGAAGTGTTTTCCTTTTTTTTTAAGTTAACAGTGCTCCAGTGCTTCCCCTGACATTTCCCAGGCTCTGTTATCATTGTACTCAATGGCTGAAGGTTTAAAAGTAATTAAAGATCATTGGTAATGAATTAGGCCTGCGAGACTCAACATGGCAAAATCTGTTTAAACTGCTGCTAACCCATTTAATAGCTGCTTAACACCTTATCTTACTTTATTGAATTTAAAAAATTGCTTTAAAAAGCATCTCAGTCTTGATGGTAGCATGCATGTTGCTTTATTGACACTGAGCTGATGGCTTTTTCTGATGGTGATATTTGCACAGCCTTGCATGATATACAAGCAAACCTCCTGTGCAGCCGAACTGCAGGAAAGAAAACGTTCAGCATGGTGCACGAAAACACTGAAGGTAATAACTCTATAATAGGACATGTTGAACTTATGTAAACTCCCAGCGGAGGGGGAGGGGGGAAACGATTTGTCTTTGGCCGGCCTTTCTCAGCGTCTACAAAGGAGTAATGAGTAAGACGAGTGTTGGAGAGCGAGAGCGCTCGCATAACGAAGAGGGAACGTTAGCTTTTTTAACCTGTTGACGCAGTTTGTGCTCGCGAGTTTCAAAGTACGGGGAAAAAGTGACGCGATGGAAAAAAGTGGCGGCGTTTAATGGCAGTCTAAGCCCGTAAACAAAATGATAACTTATTTTTTGACTGGCTGATGAGTTGACGGCATGGAGCGTGTGCGGAAATGTTTCTGGCGAAGAGGTCAGCGTGTGTGGTAGCGTCCCGGCGGAGACAGGCCGTCATGCTTTCGTCCGTGAACCGCGCGGGTGCCTGCTGCAGAGGGGGAGTAATCACATGTGATTTGTAGCTCTCAGGAGCAGTTGGGAGGGGGTCAGCCAATGGGGTGGGGGGGGGGGGTATCCCTGTATGTTTTTCAGGGTGGCTTTCGGGGCCCCTACTGGGCCTGACCGAGGTCTTGTTCCAGCTCTCCTGAGGTGTGACGGACCCAGTAAAAGAAGGGGGACTCTGTGCTGGGCTCCCCGGCCCCTGACACCAACGCTGGGAGTCGACAGGGATGCGTTCGGGCCCCAGCTAATGAGATGTACAGAACACCAGGGCGGCCTGCCCATCCCAGGGAGACAGTATTCACATTGATGCACAGCTAATGACTAAAACAGAGCCTTGACCAATACGTGTTAACCAGAGGGAGAGAGAGGGAAAAAAAATAGAGGCACAAAAGAATCCTTCAACGATCAGGCTCTAATTATTGCTCTGAAGAAGAGCTGTTCTCGAGCCAGCCCTGGAAACACTGATAAATTGCAGAGTGGAAGAGACCATTATCCACTGAGAAACACTGCTAACTACACCTGCTTATTAAAAGCAATTTATGTAATTCTATTTATGATGGCATTTGCTTTTCTTGTTGTTTTAAGCTGGTTCCCTGCGAGTCCATATCAGGCTCGCCAGTTGAAAAAAATTGGAACTGCGCAGTGAGAGAACGGTCTTTTGGAGTCTTTGCAAATATATCCCAGGGGTTAGGTAAAATGTTAATATGAAAATGAACAGTGGCTATAGACATAGTCCTGTGGTCAGAGAAGGGCGCTCAGGTGAAAATGAAAGGAAGGGCTGGTGTTATTTCTAAAAGCTCGCTTTAATTGTTATCATTACATTTTAATTTGAATATGGATTCTTTATTGATTGTGATTTGGGTTTATATCGCAACTGGGAAATTAGCACTGGCCCCAGGGCCACCACAACAAGTTCTCAGGAATAACCGTTTAATGTTAGGCTTGAAAATCATGAGTTTAATTAATGTGGCGTGGTGATAGAGTCTGCATAGTAGGTGCGCTTGCTCCAGAACTTTTTAACACCAATTTATTACACTGAATCACTTGCCACAGTGCGCCCCCATTTTAAGTGTGAATTACCCTTAAGTCTGCCATTCATTATTAAATACCTCACCTGTAGTTCACAATAAAACACCACACGTTTTCAATTAGCGGCGAGGTAAGGAGTATGTATCACACCACAGTAAGGTTTTCCGGGCTTCTTCATATTATGGATTTCGCTCTCTGAGTCCGTTTGCACTGGTGTTCGCTACTATGCATCAATGGATGTGCCTTGTGACTATGTGTATGCGTTTAAGGAGGGGGGGGTGTGTGCCTGCATGTGTGTGTGCGTGTGGGTGTGTGCTTGCGCATGCACCTTTGCATATGCGCGTGAGTGGATTTAAATGCGTGTCTGTGTGCATGCGTGTGTGCCGTCCTGCATGTGTTTCTGCATGTTTGCGTGTATGTATGTGTATGTTTATGTGCTCTTGCATGACAGACTCGCTGACTGCCTGCTGTGTACGGCACCAGCTTCAAAGCTGAGGTGCCACCTCGGGAGACTCGGCTGCTTTGATTCAGTATATGTCAGCTCATGCGCCGTAGGATCTCAACGCTGTGCTCCCTCCCCTCGGCTTTCTTAAACATTCGGCGTACGCCACCCGTCCAGTGCTCTCAGTGCTCTGTATGCCCTCACAAACAACCATTTAGTCCCACCTCTATAAACAAAAAAGTCCCACTCGCAGAAAACTTGCTGCTCCGCGGTCTGTGATTGTCACATCGTCTCGACTGTCAGATCAGGCACGTTCGTTTTGAAGGACAGGCGAAAGCTTTCCAGCACCGGTGTTATTTTCGCAGCTTTGTGATCTTCTGGTCTGCTTGCGGGGTGTTTAACAGGTAAATTCAAAATGGTGGCATTTTTCCTGCACTCACTGAAAAAAAAAGGACAAAAAGTGTGTGACAGGTGCAGTGCTTGTCATTGGGGAAGTTCTCCGCAGGTATACATAGCTGTGCCCCTCCACCACTGGATTTAATAATTCCTTTGCTCCTTTCTTGCTTTAAAAAGGTCTTTATTTGTAGTCAAAGAGTGTCGTTACATCTTTCAGTGTACATTTGGGAACCTGTTCCTGAAAGAACAAAATATTCCCCTCGCTGTTCCTTTTTCAAAATGAAAACAAATTGCGCATTGCGATTTTCAGGGCATTTTCATTCAGGATAGCAGGGTCAATGTTCACTTGTGATTATCTAGTAATGCCCCTTCATCCTGGTGCTCTGTGGTCCATTTGCACCTCTTGTTGCTGCCTGAGACTGTATAGGCCCATACAGCTATTCATCCCACTGAACCCAAAACTTCAGAGCTTCCGACAGTCAACAGCATTAATTACCGACTCTTTGATGTGATAGAATGCAGCCCTGTTGAGATTGATTACTCTTTGAGCCAAGTTGTCTACCAATTACTCAGACAATTAGTCTACTAATTAAATACTTACCCAACTCGGCGCTTCAAAAACGAGCAGAGGAAATGCCTCGAGAATCTCCCCTGACATATAAGCTGTCAGGGGTTAGCGGAGTGTTCAACAGCACAAGGTAAGAAGAGTAGGGAAGTTTGAAGTGTAGAGGAGGGACGCGATTTGGACGGGGGAAGCCGGCGATAAGGATGTAACTGTCATGTCACCTGTGTTAGCAGCGATGGAGACGGCGGAATAGGGATAATCTGGGGAGCGACCAGCCGCCGCGCGCTCACTTTTTTTCGGGAAACGGCCGGGGGAAGCCACGTTATTAAATCAGTACGGTGGGCTGTGGAGAGATGGAAAGGTTAAGTATGAGTAATTATCAATTGACAGCAGCGGGTAATCCTGAAACAGATCCCGCGATTCCGCGACCGTGCCGATCCTGCTGCTTGCGCAAGGTGTGTTGTTATTAACCCTTGATGCTTTGAAGCAGTGCTAGAGAACTAGGGGGGGGGGGCGCTCAGTGTTTGCCATGGCGACTGATGGCCCGTCCCACCCATTCTGTTGATAGTATTGTCTGCAATTCCAGTGACTTTCGCCAAGCAGACTGACCCATTATTCTCCCCACATTGTGATGTTAATGACATGCTAAAGGGGACAAAGAGAGACAAGGGAAAAAATATGTGACCCAATGAAGGAACAAGAGACAATAGGGCTCGAACATGCTTTCATGTTTATTATGTGCCAGCAATGACTGTTCCTTGATAATGTTGATAATTAAAGACATAACAATAACCTTGCCCAAGATTTAATACGCTCCATATGACCACAATGCTTCTTTAATGCTGGAATTGCAGTTATTAATGTTGGCTTGCTTGTTATTTCTGCTAAGGCTGTTGACATTAATTTGCATTGTGCTTTGTTGCTTTTCCTCTACTATGATGGAGATATTATGGACAAAGTGGTCATTTGTATACATCCCACATCTATATCGGTTAATTAAAGGACCTGCAGTATTTCCTGTGCCCAGCATTTTTAATTTGTACCCTCGTTTTTCATGTTGTCTTAGCTTTGTATGTATACATGGTGGTGGCCTTGCCATTTCTCTGCCAGTGCCTCATGGTACAGATTCAGAAAACAAAGCTTGAAAATAAGCATTCATTTCCCCGAGTGAGGCTGGCGTCATTAGCATAACCCAGCCTCCAATTAGCATATTTCAACACCCTCTCCAGACAGGCCCTTTGTGTGTGTAAGTAGCTGTTATTCTTTAATTAGAGAGGGAAATTTTGTGCGGCTATTGAATAAACTAAAACAACCAAAGCCATTAGACCAGAAATGATCGGGGGGGGGGGTAGCAGCAAGAGAGTTATTAGGGCGACAGCGGTGTGTCCATGGTCCCGCAACCCTCACTCTAAGTGGGAGGGGCAGTTTAATATTTTACCCTTTAAGGCCACATATCTCAAAGCCTTCAATGCATGGTGATAGATTTTTCACCTGCAGTGTAAGTAACATGATTTGTGATTTGGTTGTTCATTTGCTCCAATCACATGCTGTCTTTGTCTTTTAACAAATTTTCTTACGCACAGTGGTTGAGTAGATCCAGGCTATATGGCGTAATGTCACCAATGCGTGCTAAGAATCGTGTTAGCTAAACATTTTATTGTTGATGTATCAGTCACTGGTGTTAATTGAAACCAATCGAGTTTTGGAACAGTGACTTAAAACAGTGACTTTTTAAAAATTCTTCTCAAAAGATTAATGTTATTAGGAGCTTGTTTGAGATTTTATGTTTTCTTACTCATAATTTGACTCCGGATACAGGCACCTCTGTAATTTGTGTTATTGAGAGACCTCTCCTTATACATGACAGTAATAGGGAAGTCCCCTCTCAGCCAGAAGTCTCCATCTAGCATCTGCATCATCTCTCATGTCCTCCATTATCTCCATGAAACTCTCCCTGGGCATCCATCTGCATGCCTGCTCTGGTCATAAAATCCCGAACGTGTGTGACATCACATCCTGGCACCATGCGCCCTCTCCCTCCACTGCGCTCACAAGGAGATTATCTGAATGAAACAGTAAAACACGGGCTGTTATTCCTGGCTCCAGTTCCCATGCCTAGCTAGCATTCAATGAAGCCAGTGGTCTGTTTTCGTCGTACACTTATTCTATTATTCAAAAACGTACCAGATATATTTTTGCTAAAATGGAAAGTACATACTTCATGCCAGTTTTATTCCCACTAAATACACAGAATGACTTCCTCTGGAATTTGGAAAAACACATCAATTTGCCCTGTCAAACCTATCCATTCACTGAAAACGTTTTATTTCTTGGGTGAGTGACAGCAGGTGTTATTGCGAGCACCGCAGAAAATACTTTAGCATTTCAAGACTCCTTGCAGTTATTCAGGGAAACATTTTGGAATTAGATTTACATTGGGAACCTAATGGCACATTAGGCTTTTTAAAAATAATCTCATTTTTAACAATAATCTATTTGTTATCGAAGAAACACGCAGAATAAACGCATTGCATGTGAAATGATCCACCACCTTGCGGTTTTATCGCTTTATTTCCCTTGACTAATTTTGCATGTTTCTTGGGGAAACTGTAATAGCCTCTTTGATTTAACTTGCCAGTGGAAGCGGGGGTGGGGTGGGGGGTGGGGGGTAGGGGGTGCGGGGGTGGGGTGGGGGGTTGAGGGGTTTCACAGGTCCAGACTCGCACCCATCAAGCACTTCAAAATCACTCCCCTAATCAGAGGCAATATAAAACAATTTAACCTAAATGCAGGGCCTGTGATGGTTGTGCAAGCCTTGTCTCTGTTAATCAATCAGCCTCTAAGTGTCTGGAGACCTGCGATGCAAATGTATGGTAATGTGCAATACTCATCTCCCTTTTGTCTCCGTCCGCCTCCCCCAAACTCAGATTTTTTTCTACTTTGTATATGGAGTTTATTTTAGCCCCCCCCCCCGCCGTCCCTTTCGTGTCCCAGGCTTAGCTAGCTATTGTCTTGACATTGGATTGATAATGGCAGCTGCCTTCAATGGGTTCAGCGAACCTCGAGCATGGCACAGCCCCCGCGTGTAAGCCGTTGTCATCGCCGGTGGCGCTTGACTCTGCCGGGAGGTCGCGGGACTCGTGAAGGAGAGAGATATGACAGCTCCGGCTCTCGCCGCCTTTGTCGGTGCGAACTCCGAGAGCATCTCTCTCACCCGTTCGCTCTCGTTTTTTTTTTCGTTTTTTTTCGCGAGTGAGGTGTGTTTTGTTTTTGTTTTGGGCCAAAATGACCCTCTGGTCCAGAGCGGCGGCAGGGAGGTGTGACGGGCAGACGAGCGGCCCCCTCTCGCCACATCCGGAGTTTACAGACCCTTCCCGGCGATCCGTGCAGTTTAATGGCCGTCCCTGCTGTTTGGGGGGAGCCGAGGAGCAGTTCCAGGTGACTGGCGGCCCGGGCTCGGAGGCGGCTCGGCGTCCCGAAGAGGTGGCAGGACGTGAGAGAGCGAGAGAGAAAGAGACCCTTCCTCGTTTCCAGCGTCAGCGCTGTGATTAATGACGAGGAGCACTGGCGCCCCGCCGCGCTCGAACCCCGAAATCTTCGCCATGTGCTTCCCCCTACCCCACCCCCGTCTCCTCGGAATTTGCCACAAAGTGCTGGATTGATGTAGTGCACCTATTATCTGTTCATTAAAAATCCACTGAAAAACATCACCCCCCCATCCTGCCAACAATTTACCCCTCAGCCTTCCAACCACCCCCCCCATCCACCAAATACGGAAATGAGTCTTCCCTCAGCCTCACTGATTGCGCCCCAGCAGCCCTGTGGAACCAGTGAAAATGGCCACCGTTTGTACGCCCACAACTAAATTGTAATTGAATCCGGGAGACAAATGCCATTAATCAGGCTGGCTTTTGAGGAGATGCATGGCAATATAGTGAGCCTTAATATCAGTGACATGATTCAGTGGTTTTCGCGAGGCAAAAATCCCTCCCTGGGATGATTGTGAATGAGGGGGACCTCTGTTTCAGGAAAAAAAAATGAAAGGGAGAGCCGTGAAGTGCATTGTGAAAAAGCTTTGTTCACAAAAGGAACTCTGATTTGTGATAATACTTCTTGCAAACAGGAAAGTTATGTTCATTATTGACTGGTTACCTTAACCGGTATTCAGTTGTACAAGAAAGAAAAAAAAAAATTTTATATAACAATATGCACTTCATGTTCCTGCAATGCGGTTTTTGCATTAAAACTAGACAAAATAACAACAATTATACCTCCCAAAACTATAATACATTGTTATTCAGTCAGTTAATACCATCTTGTATTTTCGTCATGAAATACAGTGCTGTGAAAAAAAAAATTGTGCCTGTTCTGATTTCTCTCATTTTTACTCATTTGTCACATTTAAACATTTCAGATCATCAAACTAATATTAGTATTGAAATTAAACAAATACAGTTTTTAAATGATTTCATTCAGTAAAGGAAAAAAGCCATCCAATCCTACCTTGGTTAATGTGAAAACATAATTGCCCCTTTAGTCACCAAATTGACCAATTAAACAAATTCAATTGATAATTGGGTTCAGTTTCACCAGATACAGCCAGGTATGATTACTGCCAGATTTGATGAATGCAAACATCCCATAAATAGAGCCTGATTGACAATATGAACCAGGAGGGGGAAGATTTATGGAAGTGTAGGCACAGATGAGAAACTAAGTCGTTTACATCTATCAGTCTTGACAGGGCTGCAAAGCCACTTCTAAAGCTATTGGACACCAACAAGCCATGGTGAGAGCCATTAAACTACAATGGGAGAAAACTTGAAACAGTGGTAAGCCGACCTACTTGAATTCCTCTAAGAGTGCATCAAGAAATCATCCAGGAGGTAACAAAAGAACTTAGACCAAGATCTATAGAATGGCAACCCTCACTTGCCTCAGTTCAGTGTTCATGATTCCACAATAAGAGTGAGAATGCAGGCCGAAAACCACTGCTGATCAAAAAGAACGCACACTTGGCCTCAAAAGAAAAAAAAAAATGAAGATTTCGGAGTGGCCCCGTCAAAGTCCTGACTTGAATCCGATTGAAACGCTGTGGCATGCCCTTTAAAAGGCAGTTCTTGCTCGAAAGTCCTCAACTGCGGCTGAAGGAAAACAATTCTGTCAAGAATAGTGGGCCAAATTCCTCCGCAGCAAAGTAAAAGACTCATTTCCGGTAATCTCAAATGTTTAGGTGCAGTTTTGCCGCCAAACATGATACAACTTGTGAATAGCTTTTGGGGGGCAATTATTTTTTTCACATGGGTGGTATAGGTTTTGAATAACTCTTTATCTTCAATAAATGAAATGATCGTGTAATAGCTGCATTTTGTATTAACTAGCATTGTCTTTGTCTCAAATAAGACTTAGTTGAATGGTCTAAAACTTTAAAATATGACAAGAAAAAATAGAAGAAATTAGGAAGGGGGCAAATACTTTCATTGCACTGTAGTTCATTTAGAAACTACACCACTGTGTTAATAAAAATTGCAATCATTTAGGGACTATGGCTACTGCAGGAAAATTATGAAAATTAGGCATCATGCACAGTTATGAGGGAGATAATTATTTACCTTCTTGATTAATGATTAATTGTTTCAACTTGGAATGTAGAATTATTAAAGGAAGGATACAGTGATTTGTTTTGTGTGCAAATTTTCACTCTTGTTCAATTCGTTAATACTCTAGTAAGAATGCCTCTAAGTCAAGTGT
This sequence comes from Gymnothorax reevesii, assembly GCA_029721435.1. Lineage (NCBI taxonomy): Eukaryota > Metazoa > Chordata > Actinopteri > Anguilliformes > Muraenidae > Gymnothorax > Gymnothorax reevesii. Next base: position 17,060,215 of record CM056592.1, read on the forward strand.
CGATACTGGCCCTAAGTCAGCTGGAACCAATGAAGATCCAGCCTTGAGTTACCTGTTATCTTGTGCCGCTAATATTGAATATCCAACACTAACAAATACTTATTTGTATCTATTACTGATACAGTTATGCATCTGTCAATCCTTGAATCCACAGTTGTACCTATACATACGTATCTGTGTGCACGATTATGTAAAGTATATGAAGTCTTTTTCTCCAACTTGTCACTTTATAAAGCTTCTGTTGTAACTGTGAAAACTAGTCTTGGTTCATCATACATAGTGTTTTTATTACTAATACGGAATACAAGGATAGGATAGCAACTTTTTAGTGTAATATGAATTTATTACAAATTATAAATGCAATTATTCAGTGTACGTGCAGCAACTTTAAGCAGTTGAATCAAATAATTAAAAAAATAAGTCTCAGTACAGAGAGCAGATTCCACTGGAACAGAGGGTTCGAGCTCTATTCACTTGCAGAGAGAGAGAAAGAGAGAGGGGGAGAGAGAGAGAGAGAGAGAGAGAAAGAGAGAGAGGCAGTTTACAGAGCCTGTCATGACAATCAAAGGCAATAAATAAAATGAGCTATTAGATTTCCTCCAATAGCTCTTCCCACATTTTCCCATAATGTGCCATGAAGACATTGCTGTATCATGTCCCCCTACAAAGTGTACAAAATATAGCTGCTCATATCTGCGAGGGTGTGCTCACCCAGTGGAGAATTTGAAGTGTCTCTGCAGATAACATCCAAACCGGAACAAAAACATTACACACCTCACTGTAATGCATTATATCTCCCCCTCTCCCACAAGTTACAAATAGATGAAACGCATTAGAAGGAGCTCAATTTTGTTTATTTAGGAATATATTTATCAGAAGCATTTTCCGAATCGCAAAAAAAAGGGGAAAACAAATCAAAATTGAAACAAAACAAATCTGGATTTACGGTACATCCATGCGCTCAGCAGATGTACCTGAACTGAATGAAAAAGTAGACAGAAAAAAAAAGACTATTTGCTAATTAAATTCTAACCTGCCAGGTACAATGCAAAAGATTCTATTGTGCCTTTAAGGGAAAGTTAAATGCTAGCCTTACTATTTATTATAGCTGAGGTAGGTTATGAAAACAGACATTTTTCCTTTCAACACTCCATAATGTCAGATTTAGGGGTGTCCCCTCTCCTGATCTGAATGATTTTGCAGCAGTTGTCAAACGAGAAGGTCATTTATCAGAGCGGTGCAGAGGGCTCCTCTATGACAGTGAAATACTGGGGTGATGATTTATAGGACCCTGAATTTTTTTATTTATTTTTTTTTTTCTTTTACTGCTGTCTCGCTGCTGATTTTCACACACCTGTTACCACATTTTATCAATGGCCCAGCCCCAGCTCTCTGGCTTTGCATGTTCGTTGGGGTTTAATCCCAGAGAATGGGTTTTCAGCCGCCCTCTGTTACGCAATAAAATCGTTCAGCTTCACTATACCGTAGCTCGCTCTGGGACCCGTAGTTCAACTTCACCAAAGCTGCTGACATGTCAATGGATTACTTTGTTTTGGAGTGGCTTTATTTGTTGTTTGTTTGTTTATTTATTGCTGTTTAATTGGGGAAGTTTTAGCCACCCATAGTTATCGTGTCTTTTTATTTATCCACGGGCAAACCACTGTGAAAGATAGACATCGCTTCAATGAGCCCTTCACCTTAGATTGAACTGCTTACCCCGTGGTCTTGGCGCAGGAACTAATCTTGCCATGTCGAGGGGAAAAAGTCCTTTGGGTCAGCCGGAAGGAAATCCCTCCTTTCAGTGAAATGATTACTCTGACTCCCCATTTTGTAAGCTGAGGAATAAAAGTGTAAGGTAATATGGCTAACGCAATTATGCTAGAGCCTACTGATTTATGTGCACTAGCACTCATTAGCCACCACTGGGCTAGTTAGGAGTAGAGCTAAACAAACTTTTATGAAGATTGATCCTAGAAGCAGTCTAGCATGCTTGTGAGAAAGGAGCGCAATTGTATAAGGACGGAATAGCATTCTTTGCCTGAAAAATGTTTGGGGATAGAAAAAAAAATGTGAGTTTGTCTCTTTTTTTCTGATGAGAAACAATTTGGGGAGTCTGTCTATTCTCTGACCTCTACCATTAAAGCCTATTTTTATATCTTGTTTCCTCTAAGGGCCACTAAAAATCATACAGTCGCTGCCTGTAGAACTCAAATTATATTATTGGTTCTGTTTGCTATTGTTTCAGTCCTGTCAGAGTAATTTGCTTTGGCTTTTTATGTAATGTCTTGGGCTTCGACAAAGGCCCTGGAGAGACACATAGCGCCTGCGTGCCCCAGATAGCCTGTTTCTCCAGCTCTCGGTGTTCGGTCACGTGACTTGGTGGGCAGCTCAGATATATAGCTCAAATATACAGCTCCATTCCGGAGATGGACTCTGGAGGAATAACCCTGCTACCATTGTGAGGGCCCTGCCTTAAAAGTGCTGAGTCCAGTGACGCAGTGCTTTACATTTCATTTTGTTTTTCATCGTCAAATGAAAATTTCATGGGGTCAGTGGTGTGAATTTGGAACCGTGCCCCTTTCCGCGGTTGCGGAATCGCTCACTGTTAAAGACGATCCCCTCCGTGAGGTGATGAATGAAGGGGTCAGCACTCCCTCTGTAGCCATCTTTTTCCCGTAATATGGTCCTGCTCTATCTATCAAAATGGCCGCGCATCAATCACCATCAAGTTCAGAAAGTGACCAACTGTCTGTTTCCCTGTGTCTCTTCTAATAAAGACACTGTCTTAAAAGCCTGTGTGTTTTGGAGCCAAGAGCATTTCAAACCGAGAAGTTTACAGCCTCAGGGGGCATTTCGCAGAAGTCAAAGAAAAGGTCATACAATTTTTTCTTTCTTTCTTTGCATAAGACTGATAAATGAATTCGGCACTATTATAGTACAAGCTCTTTATTGGCTTCCTAAATGAGTTTATTTGGGTTTGCCTGACCAGCTGTCAGCGCAAAGGCTATTTCCCCATCTCCAGAATTGGGATTTAACACCCTGCCTGTCCAGGAGAGGTAAGAGATTTCCCCACGCTCCTACAATCAGCCACATATTTTGAATGCGGCCGGTGGAGAACTCATAAATCACCTCGCGGATTCAGTAATTTTATGCCTCATGGGTTCACTAGTTCTATGAGTAATAGATAGGAGCCACAGTGCAGGATGACTTCTGACAGGTTCTCACGGCTTCCGCAAAACAAACCCCCGATTCCTCCTGTTTCAGCAGTGGCCGCCTTCGAAAAACGTGAAAAATTGGTCATCTTTATCTCTCGTGTTTACGGTATGCCAATACATCATCTCCCTCATCTTCAGCGGCTAACTTAGGAACCGTGAGAGTCACGCTTCCTCAATTAATTGCTTCATATGTTCCAAATATATCTCCTCGCATTATCTTGTCCTGTCGTTTGATGCTCTGCTCTTAATCCTTATCGTAATTGACTGTTTTACGCGCCTGTAGTGTCCCAGTTATGTTTCCGACATTTGGCTTAAAATTGTTTTGCTATGCTTTATCTTTTCAGATGCAGCTCACTAGCTGCTATATAAAACATTTATTGTTCCTTTGTCTTATTTTTGAACCTATGAATGACCTAATAGTTACGCTCCAATTTGGAAACAATGTGAACTAACTTCTGTGGCGCAGTTCAACGACACTTAATACAGTTGATGTTGATCTCATAAATCACTTAATAGCGGTGCTGTTTTTTTTATTATTTATTTCTTCTTTTTTTGGGATAATGCCGTGCTTCCCACGTTCAGCTGTCACCGTGGTCGTAAAATAAAAACACAACAGTTAAGCACTCTGCTGTATATTTGAAAAAAAGGATGTGCACTGGTACTGAGATTGCATCAAAGCTCCTGGCATGGGCATAGCTCTTTTTTTTTTTTTTTGAGAAAGGTAATTGAAAAAGTTATTTATTTTATTGAAAATGCTCCGGGGCTCGGACGATTACCAGCAGCGATGAGATTTAATGATCTAGCAAAAACAACTTCGACTCTCCACACAAATCGCAAGCCAACTGGATTTAGAATGTTGCTAAATGTCTGTCCCACATCACCACGCTCCTTCCTGCATTTTACGGGTCCTGCCAGTGGGGGTGTTGGTGGGAGGGGGTGGGTGGGAATGTGGGCATTTCTGCCTGTTTATCCACTGTTGCTGTTGTAATCAGATCATTGGGGGGAGTAATATAATGTTTTCTGCGCGGGGACATACTCAGGGAGCAGAGGAGCGGAGCTGCCGCCTTTGTTAACCGAGGGGAAATCAAATGATTTGGTGTTTGTATTGCCAAGTCATGTTGTACCTGTGTCACAACCCTCTGCTCACTGGAATAGTCTTTACTGGAGAGCAGCCAATGTGCAATCTTCCAATCAATCCCACATGCACACACACACACACACATACACACACAAGCGCGCGCACCTCTGCCGATCAACATCGTCCCCTGGGGCTCTCCCCGCACGGCAGAAATGATCCATTTATTTGCGAATTTTAGCCATCTGATGGGAATTTAATGCTCTGACTGTACACTGGAAAATCAGTTTCCTTTCTGCAACTTCAAACAGTGAGCTGCTAACAAGTCGGCTAAATTAAACGAAGGGCCCCGCTTGGCTAATAGGAAGCTGTCAGGGTAAGATAGATGTGTCTAATCACCTTAGGGGCGGTGTCTCGCTTAAACACTTTCCACTAAGATACAAAGGCACTGAATTGGCCATTGATAGATCCCCCCCCACCCCCCTGCCACCTCCCCCTTTGCCCCGCCCCGTCCCTTTTTCAGTCTGAAGACCAGGAGCATATTGTCAGCTCAGCTGGCATCTGTATTGAAAAATCAACACATCTTTATTTCATAAGCAGGGTGACTGATGACTTCTGTGATAGGGCCAGAAGAATAATGAACGCGTATTTATTCCCTGATTGATCTGTTGTGAATAAGCGCTATGAGAGAAATAGTGCCTCAATGTTTCTGCTATATGTTAAAATGTTTAAGGTGTATTCTGGAGCAAAGTTGACACAGCCTGTGCGAATGCAAATACAAACATAACAGGCAAATGTATTACATTACAAACAGTTTTTGTTGTGTGTGTGTGTATATATATATATATATATATATATATATATATATACTCCATGGTCTTGTATAAGATTACAATTTTATTTTAAAAGATACATACAAATGAATATACTTTTAAAATGACTGCAACAGCTATCAATCATCATTCTCAGTGTTTAACCCTTTGTTGTGTCGTGCCACTAAAGAAACCGAACCCACTCCCCGCCCTTATTAAGTAAAGAGGAAAAGAGTAATGCAACAAAGGGTTAACTGTTTGACATCATTTCACAAACTTCCCAAACATTCCACTAAATGCACTGTATGTAGTAATTCTTAAAATATAAGGTACCCGCTATCAAGATATCTGGGGTTACTGATACCTACTGACAGTTTAAAGAATAACTGCAAATAATGCACGGGACATTTCTACTAACTCAAATCCAGAAAAAAGTTGTTTTGTGGTTTGTATGCAATGACTGCTGAAGTATTAATCCAGTATTTTCATTTTCTAGTTCCTCATATTAAATAATGTTGACAAAAAAACTGTTTAGAATTAATTGTTTTTTTGTTTCTTTGTTTGTTTTTGCGCAAACCATGAACAATCCTGAAATAAAGTGTAATTAATTATTAAAATACAGCCCCATAAAATGGTTTTATCTTTGAAGGGTCTGAACCGCAACTACAAAAGCCTCAATGCTAATCAGAATAAGAGTTCCAAAGGGGCCAAGTGCCTGGTGCTCGAATCACAGGTCCATTGGTCACAAAAATGGCTAAATTATGACAGTTATTATTTAATATCTCAAAAAAATCATGGCAACATTATGCCGCACACTAAAAAAATAATTCAAAAAATGTGGTCACAAGTCACAGCTCTCTAAAAGGAACAAATGGGCACTTGGCAGAATCGCTGTCAATGATCTCAGAACTATAGCAATACAAATTACCCCCAAAAATTGAATCTGTCAATATTGGAACTAGTTTTGGCCAAAACAGTACACCGTGCACTTCATAAAGCTGGTGTTTATGGCAGATGTAGTCAATGCTAATGCATAAAATGCGTCAAATGGTGTAAGGAAACCTGGACCCTCAATGAATGTAATACGGTTTGATGGGTAAGTTTTCACTCTATTTACTAGGTCTAGATTTGTTTCTGTTCATAGAGAGGCAAAGGAGTCATTCAGTCCAGAAAGACTGTTTCCAACAGTTGTTAACCCTTCTAACACTCAAAAGACATTTCTGTCTCCATAGGCTTACTAGTAGAGCAATATTATTCTTTCACTATCTTAAGTCTTTATTGTAACCACAGATATGGTAAATAAAAAGTTAATACAAAAAAAAAAAAAGATTATTTGATTTTAAGAGGAATTTTTGTCACATCATTGTAATTTTTATATGTAAAAAAATTGCACCGAGTGGTACTGTATACTGGCCTACAAAGGCTAAGTTCAGTGACAACAAAATAATTTAAGCAGTAAAAAAATGGCTTCACAGTTTATTTGCTGTCCCAACAAATGAATAGTTTGCACATCTATGATTGATTGACGGTTAAGTGACTTGTCATAGTATTATTTCTCCAAATAAATCCTAACCTACCTTCAAGTACTCATTTTACCAAATACGTAGTCACAGCACTGAGGCTTTGTAGGCCTTATAGCCAGAAGAAAACTGACCAATGAAGGAGTTAAGCATGGTGTTGATTTTGCATAATGAAATGGGCATCCATTTCATGGGAATCATTGGATCCTATGAATGCTCTCCATAAACTTGTGCTGAACATATAATATGTAACAATGTCACAAGACCAGGTGCTTGCTATTGTGCTAACACCACACACAAGCCATATAGCCATATTTCAGCATGATAATGCTCCTATTCACATTGCCAAAAAATATTACAGAATGGTACCAAGAACATGAGGGTCAGGTCAAATGTCTTCCGTGGCCTTTGTAATCACCAGATCCAAACAAAGTAAAACATATATGGGAAGTTCTGCACTGCTAACGAAGTATGAACTAAGTTTGTACCAGCTAAATCTTTCAGTGAACTGGGGAATGTTCCTCTTGAAGAGCAGGTCAATATCCCATGACATGACATTAAAAAATATATGATTGTCAAAGAACAATCAAAATTCCTAGAATAATTTAAACTGGTTTGAAGGCAAAGGTTGGGATGACTCATTATTAGTTTAGAGCATAGGCGTACATTTGGGTAGGGGTGGTCGGTATATGTCCCAAGCAACTTTCAGACTTGGAAAGAATATCCCGACCAATTTTGGATTAATGGGGAAAACGGCAGACACATGGAATCATATAACCTCAATTCCAAAATAGCTGGGACAAAGTGTAATTTGTGAATAAAATCAAAACGCAATGACTTTCAAATCACACCAGCCAGTATTTTATTCACGATAGAACATAGCAAATGTTGAAACTGAGCAATTTTACCATTTTATCTACAAAATTAGTTTATTTCAAATTTGATGGCTGCTATAGGTCTCACAAAAGTTGGGACAGGGGCCTGTTTACCATGATGTAGTATCCCCTCTTCTTTTTAACACAAAGTAGAGGCGTCTGGGCATTGAGGAGACAAGTTTCTTGAGTTTGGCCATGGAAATTTGATCCCACTCTTGTTTGATACAGGCTTCCAGCTGCTGGACAGTTTTGGATCTCCTTTGATAGACTTTTCCTTTAATTATGCACCAAATGTTCTCAATCGGTGAAAGATCAGGACTGCAGGCAGGCCAGTTCAGCACGCAGACTCTTCTACTATGAAGCTATGCTGTTGTAATAGCTGCAGTATGTGGTTTTGCATTGTCCTGCTGAAATACACTAGGCCATCCCAGGAATTAATGTCATTTGGAGGGGAGCATATGTTGCTCTAAAACCTTTATATACCTTTCAGCATTCATGGTGCTTTTTAAAACATGCAAGTGTCCCACACCATATGCACTAATGCATCGCTATATCATCAGAGATGTTGGCTTTTGAACTGAACGCTGATAACAGGAGGGGTGGTCTTTCTGCTCTTTAGCCCGGAGGACACAACGCCCATGATTTCCAACAAGAATGTTAAATTTGGACTCCTCTGACCACAGGACACATTGCCACTTTACTACAGTCCATTTTAAATAAGCCCTGGCCCACAGAACACGCCGGCACTTCTAGATCATAGTTCAACAATGGCTTCCTTTTTGCATGATAGAGCTTTAGGTGGCATTAGTGAATGGCACGGCAGACTGTGTTAACAGACCGCGGTTTCTTGAAGTATTCCTGGGTCCATGTAGTAATGTCAATGACAGAATCATGCCAGTGAGTGATGCAGTGCTGTCTGAGGGCCCGAAGATCACGTGCATCCAGTAAAGGTCTTCGGCCTTATCCCTTACGCACAGAGATTTTTCCAGTTTCTCTGAATCTTTTGATGATGTTACGCACTGTCAACGATGAGACCTTCAAAGCCTTTGCAATTTGACATTGAGAAACATTGTTTTTAAAGTATTCCACAAAGATAAAAGACAGCGTTACGTTAGTTAGCCATGGTGCTACATAGCTAGCTAGCTAATTTACCAGCTACTGAGACTGAATCCTGTCTTTTGGCAACAGATTTTCTTTACATGCCACTGGTTAAATTTTTTCTGGCTCTAACGGTTCGGCTGCTTGAGACTATCTGAAACTGGTTGTAAGTACCTAGCCAGCACCCAGTTTTTGGACAAAGTTCAAGTGGACACAGAATTGAAGATCTTTGGTTTCCAAGAGTGCATTAATTAAAAATATGAGTTTTGCTTTGCTACTTAATTAGGATGGGTCTGAAAATGCCAGATTTTAGTCTTGCCTTAAAAAATTATGCGTGAAAACTGTTAGCTATCAAAGTTTTAAGGGAACTATGTGAGCTGTTAGGCTACACAGAAGCCAAGGTAAGAATTTCCAATTTTGTGATTTGTGCAGCCATTTTTTTTTTTTTTTTGGCTGGTGTCAGACCGTAGCTAGATTACTAGCTAGCCAATAAATGACCTTACACTGATTGTAGCATTTGCTAATAACACAACATACTATCATGTAATTAAGTACCCAATAAATAGCGAAATGTTCAATCAATTATTTGATTTTGTTAGGCTTCGTAATAATTACTCATTACATTCATAAGAGTTGTCAATCTAATCAAAAGTATTTCGATTCAAAACAGTAAAACAAGTATATGAATATATTTATAAAAATTACGGCAGCACCTCGCTTAGCACCATAAAAAAGTAAAAAAAAAAAAAAAAAATACACTCATTAGGATGATCTCTGTAAACTGACGAGGTAGTATTTGCACTCAAATTATTGCAAAAGCTCACATGTATCCCCAACCAACTCTTCAGTTAAACCGACACTCCTTTTTCTTGTTAATCCAATATTCCAACATTTTATCCACCCCGTATTATCATTCTTCATTAGGCACATTGTTTCAGGTTCTAGGTAAATCAAGAAATTTGAAATGTTCAGAAAAATCCAAGGAACACTTCTGTGTTACCTAGTAAGGAGTAAATTTGTCTCGGGGCAAAAAAAAAATTATATACATGAAATAGAGATGATTTTTAAATATGAAAATAAATCCCCATGAGCTATAACTTTTCAAACAATAAAAAAGTATTTGAGAGCTGTAGATGGCAAAGGGCTTGATATGGTTTGGAATTTTTTTATTTGGTACTTAAGTTTGACTCTCAATCAACTCTTGAGTGTTTGGGTAAGTGCATGATAAGTGTGGGGGAGGGGTAATGTGTCATGAATGACTTTTTAAATAAAATAAAATAAAATAAATAAATGCATAAAAATAAAAAAAACCAAGAAATTTAAAAATTGACCTAAACCCCTAGCATCTATAATCTCAAGACAAACAGATGAGTAATCAAAAAAAATTCGAATAAGGTATTTTTTTTACTGGTCATACCTTGAGCTAAATTCTGTTTAAAATGCATTTGTACATGCTCAATATTTATTTTCCCATAAAATACTACAAGGTAAATATTTTACAAACTTCCGGTGAACTTTTTTCCCCTTTGATTACAAAAGAAAGTGAAAGTTTTCTTTAATCAAGTTGTGCTTAGGTGCTCAGCAGTATCCCCAGTAAAACTCCCCAGGGGTGGAATAAGGAAGGATGCGGTGTTTACCCAGAATCCCACCTGCTTCTGGTTAAGGGTAATAAGCACAGCATCAGTAGACAGGGACAGACTGGCAAGAAATCAATTAGTTACAGAAATAAAGACTTCCCAACTCTTCCGAGAGCAGAGGGGGACGGTGGGAAAGGCAGCCCGTGTGGCAGGTTTGTTTACACTAATGCTTTCTTGCCATCCCGAAGCCACGCAAATTCTTGGCCTTTAAAGAAGAGAAATAGTCCATTTTCGCCTTCTCAGAAGCGCCCACTTGACTTATCTCTCAAAGGCTCTTTTCATCCAACCAGTGCTAGCGCCAGGTCCAATTAAAAATAGAAGAGCATTTCTGTTTCTAGATAATAAACATTTTCCCCTTCTCTTTTTCCTTTGTGATGGAACATTTCATGTTTAAAGAAAATCGAATGCTTGCGCTGGGCTATTGTTGACTCTCCCAAAATCCCTTCCACAGTCATCTATATATAATAATGTGAATTTCCGGAACCTTTGAATTTTATTTCTCAGAATTGAGCTAATGTATAATTACTTTTAAATTCAGCATGACTGATAACATTGTAGTGAACTGATAAAGAGTTTTGAAAGACCAGTGTTGCGTGACAGAAGTTGAAAAAATAATAAATAGAAATGGAAAGAGATTACTTTTTTTTTTTTGCCTAACTGTCAGAAAAAACAAAAGTAACCATGCAAACTATTACCAGTACCAAAATTATTGCATTATCTACTGCAATACAAATTGGAGAACGAAACCTCACTATAGTTAAGAAGGAATTTTAATCTTTTAACTGTCCGTTCTTCTATACTTTTGATGTAATAGTTACCGCAAAGCATAAAAATAAACTGTACACACACAAACACACAAAAAATATGCAGAGCTTTATTTTCTCCCATCCAAACAGAACAGGATAATGCGGGGACTAGCCTATCGTCCACTGGCTGAGCATTGATCCAGTTGAGGAGAAATGAATGTGTCTCTCTCTCAGAGCACACGGAGAGGATTAAAGCCCGTGATAGTGTTGTGTAATAAATTTGTCGTAACACATTGTGTAAATCTGCTGCTGATTGCTTCACAGAGACTCTCTGGGTCAGTGTTTTATCCGAGACTTTGGTCCACCAGCCAGATGGCGACTTCAGAGAGAAACTGACACACCGTTGCAAACCAATTTTATGCAAAGTCTCTGGAGGGAGAGACAGACCATCAGCTCTGCTGGGAACCAGGATTACAAAATAGCCAATTAAAAAGGAAAGGGTTGAAATCTGGGGCTGATAAGGCTGAGATTAAATTGGTTATAGTTTATTAGGCTCAATGAGTTATTAGAGTCCACACCTCACCAAACAGATTCCCATTAACAGGCTTTAACCTTTTATCACTCTTCACTCAGCTGATATTATTTCTCTTTCATTCTTTGCCTTCAAACAATCTCGGTTGCACCGTCATGTTAATAACTGTACACCACGCGCTGCAGAAAACAGTTTACTTTGTTATCATTTATCGAGCCAGTCGCGATGTCCCTCCAAAAAAGATTTGTCCGTGGGGAAAGGAAATGCCATATGTAGAAAGAAAGTAAAACTCTCTATTGTTTCATGTTGAAAGTAATACCTTTTGCGCTTTAGAAAAAGTGTGATTTCAGCGTTGAGGGGGGAGTGTTCCATTCATCAAATCGTTCACACATTCCTTAAAATGTAATTATTCGTTTAGCACCAGCAGAGACACTGTTTTTCATCGTAGTATTTTTTTCTGTCCCCCCCAGCCTGTTTATATTCCTGCTGCCTCTACAAAGTGCATCATCTGCTGCTGCCACGCAGTAATTGCTTCGGGAGAGCTGTGAAACAGATGTGAGCGTTCGGTGAGAGGCAGGGTTTCGGGGAGCGGCCCGTGCGGAGTTGTTTCAGGGAGCTTCTGTTTGTAATGAGAAGGTCCCGGGACGGGCATCTGTCCCGCACCTGTGGACAGCTCCCCGCTCTGCCTGCTCCGCAACATCAGCTGTCACTCCGAGCCGAAGCCGTCGGCTACCCCCGAAATCACCCCCTGCCCCACAATCAGTGGCTGCCCCAGGTCAGCCAGGTTCATGGGAAAGCCCACCGTCGGCCCTTCTCACCTTCTTCATTCAGGAGCCTCGCTGACATTAAAGAGGGTCCTGCCATCTTCAGCTGGTACCAGGACGATCCGCTAAGCTCCCCTGTCCTCGTAAACAAAATACTTTCTTGACCCTAAATCTCCTTTTCTGACCCATCTTTGTTCTCTCCTGTCACTCGGGCCTCCAAGCCATGGGCTAATAGCCAAACTTATCAAGAACTGAGTATGCTACATGCCTTCACGTGGGCTCGTAATGGGAATGGTACACTATAAACTATAAATAGTGTGGTGAACTCATAAGTTTTGTGGAAACCGTTTACCTCAAAAAAAATTGTGCAGGCCAACTTAATTGCATTGTGTGGAAGGAACTTAAAGAAAATAAAAAAAGTTATTTTTAGCTTTTTTTTCCACTGTGAACACAAATCATGAAGTTGGCATACTCAATTTTTTTTGAGGTGATCAGTTCCCATAAAAGATTTGAGTTCACCGCACTTGTCACGGTTTACAGTGTACCTGCTTGTCCATCTACTCGACTTCTTAATAATGAAAGGTCATATCATAAAAATGAACGACATTGTAAATATATAAGCACGGCATTTGAGGGTTTTGGAGAACCTTCTGTACTTCCACTGACATTGGCAGTGCCATAGGTCCCTTAGACACTGGGGTACTATCGCAGATATGCAATCAAGCCGACTTTTGTCTCAACAACACATTTTTATAAGTGAGCAATGTAAATTGTGCTAATAATGTGAAATTAAGTGTGACTAAAGGCCACTAGGATTCTGACACTGCTACTCTGTTATGCGTTCCAAGTTATTAACCAAATTATATGTGTTCTGGAGCATCTATCTTGCTCTGATATCTGCAAACCTAAACTAAATATGGAATATACGGTATGGTGTAGCTATACATTTTTATTGTTTGATTTAATTTGTCTTAGGTGCAGTGACAATATTGCTGGCATCAAAATATAACTATTCACACAACTTCTATAGGCTAGAACCACAGATTAATTGAAAAGTAAGATGAAAAATATGCCATCAATTATGGTCTGAAACAGTGGGTCTTTGGGATTTCATGACATGGGGATGCACAGTTTTGGTGAGCATGATCTGCTAATGGGAGCTCTGAACAGGTTAAGTGAATAACTCATTTTCCATGGTCACAGCGGCACCTCCCACCAGTAGCCAATTAATGACCAGCCGTGTGGCTTGTTCTTACATAAAGGGAAAGCAACAAACCTTTTTTTCAATACACTGGATTGAGCCTCTTAATCTAAATTCATCCAGTCGTACGTATTGCTATAATTAATGACAATAATTATGGGCAGTGCTCAGTGCTGTCAGTTAGTCATCACTTTATGACAGATAAGCTATGAAAATACAGCAAGGTCTATATGTATTTGGACGTATACATAATTTTCATTATTTTAGTTTTGTATGCCACCACAATAGAAAAAACAATCAACAATCAAGATGCCCTTGAAGTGCAGACATTCAAATGCAATCAAAGATTTTATTTTTTTTTCCAGAAATATTGCGTGCGTGGTGTATGAATTACAACCCTTTTATGCGCAGCTCCCTCAGTTTTAGGGGTGCAAAAATGATTGGACAAACTGACATAATCAATAATTACATTGTCAGTTTAATACTCAATGACAAACTCTATGCAGTCAATGACTATCTGAAGTCTACACTAAGGTTCTTACCTAGGGATGCTCTACCCAATCCTTGTTGCAGCTGTCTTCAGTTCCTGCTTTGTTGTTGAGGTTTTTTGCCTTAAATTGGATTCAGCTCATATGATTGACTTGTCTATGGTAGAAAATTCCACTCTTTTGCCTTAAAGAAAATCTTGGGATGTTTTCACAATATGCTCCCAAGTTTCCATCCTTCTGAAATATAAAGCATTTTCCAATCAGTTCTGATATGTTTGGCCGAACCTAAGAATATAATATAGCCCTTTCTTTTTTGTGTTTGTTGATCTTTGTTCTTTTTGTTTTTCTAGAACTACGCAGGCATTTTTAGATTTTTTTGGCAAGTTTCATCTTGCTTTCGTCAATAGTCGCATTACCTGCATATACAGGGTTACCTACTCATTTGGCAGCCATATACATGCCCACACATGACCACTCTTCACAGATGAGCAGGTGTGTTTCAGATCATGGGCAGTTCCTTGCCTTCTCCATATACTTCTCTTCCCATCTGTCTGGCACTAGTTGATCTTTGTCTCATCGGTTTATTGGATGTTTGTTTTTTAGTTGTTATTTGGCAAATTTTTGGTTAATATTCTGAGAGAAACCTTTTGTTTTCACTCTGGCAAATTCTACTTTCATTTGCAAACTTTAGCGCTGATACACCAACCTCCTAGGGAGAGTTTTTGATCTAGCCAAGTGGTGGAAAGGAGTTTTTCTGAACCAGGGAAATAATTCTTCTGACATGGACCACAGTCGTTATTGGCCGTCCCCCTGGCCCTTTTGAATTCCTTTCGTATTCCTCACCCGTATTCTCCTTCTCAATACCAAATAGTTCAATTGACCTTAATGGCTTTGCTTTTCTTCCGTTGGGTTTGTTTTAAGTTCTCAGGCTAATAATGGTTAGCTTCACTGGCAGTGACAGCTCTTTGTGCTTAATTTAGAGAGTAAACAGCAGAAGTTTACAAATGCAAGTTGAAAGCATCATTTTATGTGTTCTCCTTTAAATGTTTTCTTTTTTCGGAAATAAAACACACCTGGCCATGGAACAGGAGAGCAGTTGATTGTCCAAATATTGTTGGTCCCTTACAAAGGGGGAGGGGACTCTCAAAGACTGTTCAGTAATTCCTTCCTTGACCACTTAAATGCGATCGTATACCGTGAAATTTAAGCATAACATCCGCACTTTGACCTCAAACTCATTATTTATTTTCAACTCTGATACTTATTGGTCAACAGCTAAAATAACTATAACATTGTTAATATCATAATTTTTATTTATCTTTATTCACTTTTTTTGTATATATATAAACATATATAAAATGTGCATAAGAGGTGACACTAATTCAGGCGATCTGGAGCAGGAGCTTAGCCAATGTAAAGATAACGAGATTCTAACAATGGGAAAAGGAACGCGGTGACCGCCTATATTTCATTAGAGGGCACAATATGATGAAAATTTTGATCTCATAGGATATTAGGATATTAAGTAGCATCTTCGGCGAATTGACAGTCATAATGGCATGTGATTTGTTACCGGAGCATTCGGCCAGTTTATGATTCATTCTCAAACGCAGAACGTTTCACATGGTTTAACACATGAGAGGCTCACAAATATTAAACAGTTTGAATGCATAATGCATGGCTATCCCTGTATTTACAGCACAGAGGTTTGACTTCTTTGTTTTTCCAAAAGGAAAACGTGCTCCGTGTCGTACAGTGGATATCAAGCCTCTGTCGTCACATGGCATTGTGTGAATATCGTAAACTATTACTGGGTTCAACGGAATTCACCTGACTGGAGTAGGTTGTGGGGCTTGTATTCACAGAATTTCCACAGTGCATCAGTGCGTTTGGTTGAGAATTGACTTGCTTTTTTTTGGTGTTTTTCAAAGCTATCAGGCACCAGAGGGAATGACTGCAGAATTTATATCAGAGTAAACACGTGTGTCTACGATCATGCCCTCAAATGGCACCAAGGCAAATCATTATCCTTCCTTCAACTGAGACCACAAGGATGGGAGAGGCAAGGGGATGGGGGTGGGGGGGGCGGGTGGGGGTGTGGGTGCGCACAGGTGATCTATGCTGTGTGGTCCAACGATAAGGCTCCTCGCTGTGTAGAGAATCCGCACCCTGCAGCCAGGCCCTGTGGAGCGATATTGCGTCGCCGTGGGCCAGCGAGCCGGGATCACAGGCGCGTTTGATGTGACGGCTGGAATGGCTCTGCCAAGCCGATGGAGACTGTCTGCCGTTCGGAGAATCAGAGGAGAGACCCACCATAAGCGGGTCTGCCAAAAACACGAGCCTTGCAATTCAATTACGGTAAAGACTTGCCAATGTTGCGTTGAGGGCAGAAAATGCGGCATACATAATCGTGTCTTCCATTCCCCATGCTTCCTGTGTCAGAGGCCTAAAGGAGTTTTGGGTCAGGCAGCCAGACATGAAGCTGAATTCTCTCAGAGTGGGATGAATGAAAACATTATTATCTTGCACTGCTGTGGCGCGGGTAAACTCAGCCCATTTAACATAACCAGCTCTTGAAATGTATTGAATTCAATATTCCATGTCCTTTGACTACCCCTGTTCCTCCCTAATAATTTCATCAGTATAAGCCAATGTGGTTTCCTTTGTACTGCCCTGGTTGAGCTTATGCCACTCATCCACTGTGTGATGGAATAGACTTCAGCCCTCCTGCAAGCCTCACTATGAATAAACAGGTTAGATTATGGATGGATGGATGGATGGATGGATGGATGGTTTTACAGCTATGTTTCACCTGCTATTTGTCCTCTTAATGGAAATGATCTTTACTTATTTGATTTGAAACACAACATAAAAATAATACTTTACTTTTTATGAGGTTTGAGGTCAGAAATACCAATATATCTATGTATTTCATCCTTGGCCATCAACTTTATTTCATTAAAGGATAAGAAAACCTTCTGTGAACTTGCATCGTCAAATGGAGTACATAATCTCTGCTATCCAAAATGATTAGCAATTTTTACTTTTTTTTTTTGTATTGTGCAAACTGTATTTACAAATGTATAAGACGGCACAAGAAGAAGATGCTTATGTCACCCAGGCTGGTAGCCCTTTTTTATTAAAGGTAAAATGGTGAAAGGTCACATCAGTCAGGTTCGAATTGCCCGTGTCGTCGTCGTACCCCACAACCGCACCTTGAAGCATTGTTGAGGATTAAATATAGATTTCCAGTAAACATTTGGTTGTAATTCAAACAACTGGTATCCCTCAAAACACTCTTGATAATCAACGCAACTTTCAATACTTATACTGTGACTACGCACACTCAAAGGACCAGCCCTCATGACGTCACGCACCAGTCCAGGCAGAATATAGCAGAATATTTCAATTTGTTTGATTGGTCGATTATTTTTTATGGCAGCGATAGCAAATTCTGAAGTTTGTAGGATTGTGCAATGTTTGAATGCAGATAACACAGAGTAAAAAATGTAAATAAAATAATGGCTTATCATTTTGGACGTTATGTACTTTATTTGACAATGCTAGTTCACCATTGGTGTTCTTACCCTATAAGGCCTTGCCATTCCATGCATGCGTCTGCAAGAATTGATGACTGATTTAAATCTACACAAAGGTCCCTAAATATTTGGACATTGGAGAGATATTTTTTTATTTTAGGTGTCTACAACTGATTTGAGTTAAATTGTTGAGATGACCTTTCAGGTTTACTTCTAAGGTCCATACATGCAGTGTTGGAATTACAGCCCTTTTTCTAAAGTGGTTCCCAAATGTATACATTGCTGCTAATGCCCTCCAAACATATATAAAGAGGTGTTTGAAATGTTCATTTTAGCTACTGATATGAAGTCCAAAAAGCCAACACTGCCAGTGGGGCAGGCTGAAAAATCAAAAGAAGCCCATAAGAGACAGCAAAAAGATTAGCTGGGGCAAAATCTGACATTATGTACATACTTAAAAAGTAAGAATGCACTAATGTGCTCAAGACCACCAATGGGGCCAGAAGAACACAGATAACAACAGTGGTAGATGACATAGAATTCTGTCCTTGGTTTATTAAGACCCCTTAACAGCAGTTGGCCAGATCAAGACCACCAAGGTGTATCTTTTTCAAATCAATAATCAAGAAAATGCTTTGGTTGAGTAAATATAGAGGGTTTACCACAAGATCCAAACCATCAGTGAGCCGTAAAAACGGGAAGATCAAATTTTGCTAGAATATCTCAGTGAGCCTCAGTTCTGGAACAACAGCTCATGGACAGATGAGACAAAAATCAATTTGTACCAAAATAACTGGTGAGGACAAAGGACTGTTTATGATCTGAAACAAACCACCTCATCTGTGATTCACAGTGTAGGTCCTGTTTTAGCATGGGCAAAAATGACTGCCAACAGAATTGGTTCACTTGTATTTATTGATAATGAGACTGCTCCAAAGCACTCGGGTGAAATGTGCTGATATTCAGCAAAATGCTTCAAAACTCATTGCGTTTCACAGCGCAGTTGGACAATGACCCGAAGCATACTGCAAAAGCAATCTGAGACCTTTTTTTTATGGCAAAGAACGGTTAAGTCAATCACTTGACCTGAATCCAATTGAGCATGCATTTCACTCGCTGAAGGCAAAACTGAAGATAAAATGCCCCAAGAATGAGCAGGAAGTGAATACAGCCGCAGTAAAGTCTTGGCTGAACATCACAGGGAAGAAACCGAGCATCTGGTGATATGTACGAGCTCCAGACTTCGAGTAGTCATTGACCTCAACGGCGTTGCAACCAGGTATTGAAAATGACAATTAAAATCACAACCATGTAAGTTTGTTTGATTGCTTTTGAGCCCCTAAAATTGGGGGGCTACGTATAAAAATAGTTGCAATTACAACATGGTTCATACTATATGTCTTGTCTCAACCCTTAAATCAAAGCTGAAAGTGTACACTTCTAGTATATCTTGTTTGTTTCATTTAAAATCCATTGTGATGGCATGCAGAACCAAAGTGATGAATATTGTGTCACAGTCCAAAGATGAACAGACATGACTGTATATTGTTTTGTTATTGGAACAGGACAGGCAGTGACATTTGGAACTCCCCTGGCCAAATACATGCAATAGCCATGGCAGAGCACGTCACCCAGGCTGACAGCAGCCCTTCACAGAGGCATTGTGAGCAGTGTCAAGGGCTTTGTTTTCGTGTTCATCACTTTCTCAGTTTGAAGCACTTAACATAAATTGCATGCACACGTGACAAACAGTGGCGGTATCAAACAGTGCTACTCCATCCAAAGCGAATGACTTTGTGTTATTCATAGTAATTGCTAATCAGGTTCTGATCTAGACATGAGTCCTACTGGGAGGTAAAGAACTTAGGAGAGACTCAGAATTCAATAGACTGAAGTCATTTCAGATACTGGAATTTTAAGAACCACAAAATGGGGATCTGATAGGTTAGGAAACAAGAAAAAAGATAATGAGAACAACCTGGTTTTTTTTTTTTTTTTGTCTGTTTATTTGATTTTTTGTTTTATTCTTTGAGCCTTTACTACTAGGGATCTAATCAGAATATTAAAAAAATGAGTGTCCCGTTCCCGTCTCGTTAAATTTTACAGTCCATTTGAACCAATTTTTGCCAGTTTGGGGTCAAACATGCTCTGTAAGAGATGATTCTCCTCCCAACATTTTACTGTGTTCGCATAATCAAACACAACAAGTTGTGTAAGGCAGGAAGTGCATGACGCTGGTCGCACAGAATAAATCTATTTTTACTGAGTGTTGCTGTTTATGCATATTGAATCCAATTTATGATTATTTGTCAAAGGCACTAGTTTGACATTTAACACTGACATTAGTCAGCATTTTCCTTTCATCATTAAAATATTTACACTCAAAGATGATCTTTGCATGAACTGTATGTTGCATTCAGCTGTTAAGATTAACTTGGAGACATCAAGCACAGCACTAATGCCATTTTGCCTCTAACCTCCATTGCCAATACAAATACTTCATTCAGAGTGTACTTTACTATCAAATTAAATGTGCCTGATAATTAATATGCGGCTGAAAGAAATGTCTGCAATGGGATTGCATGGTGCAGCCAGGAGGACAATATCCAGTTTGGATGGAAAAACATGAGCGGACATCAGTGAAACCACTTAATTAAAAATGTTTTTAAGTCTGCATCATGGAACTCTGGTAATTTCCATTACCATTAGTGACTGCTACATCAGCATTAAAACATTCAGAAAAGAGTGCCATAAACCTGTGGCCCCACGCCTGAAAGGGTTAATATGAGATCAGTGTATTTTAAGTTTTAGTCGCAGAGCAGCTCTGCTTGAGAGTGAGGCATCTTTAAATAGGTAAAGCGATCAATTTCAGCCGTAACAGGCGAATGTACGCCTCGAGTAAAACCACTCTCACCTCTTCCGTAAAAGAGAATTTGGATGTTAAAATGGCTCCTATCCGCAGTCACATTTACTTGGGGGGGAAATGATAATAATAAAGAATCAATAAGCGAACCACTTTATCAGGCAGAGCGGCATCACATTGTCTGTAGTCCTCTGGCCAGATGGAAGAGAGAAAGCCAGTCTTTTAGAATAACAGTACGCATTCTGTGCTCATTAGGCGCATGATGAAGACAATGGCGCTTCCAAATACAATCCCCAGTCATGTTCTCTCCTTCAGTGCCCCCTCGCAAATTTGTTTCCACATGGCGTCCTATTCCAACTGGCTGTCAGCTTCTCCAGTGCCCATCCACGACTGACAATCACACTTTATCGAGAATGGAATAGTGACGGCTAATTGATTTTACAGCGATATTGAAGGACAGACAATGAAAGTACCATCAATTTAATCCACTATTTAATGGTTCCAATTTAGCCTCTGTAAACGCTCACTAAACTAATTTCTCTGGGTTCAGCAATCTGAAAAGCTATCATATCTCTAATCTCCTTCAATATATTCATTGGGAGAAGGGAATTTAGCCAATTCCGATGTGCGGAGATGATCTGTTAGCGCAGTGTAAATGTTTATAACACGGCAATCTAGTTCGTTTATAAGGATATGAAAAGTTTTATTGGGGAGGTCAGTGGAGTGGAACTGTTGGATAATAGGCAGTTACCCAGCAGTCTTTGAAAGCTATGAAGCATAGAGATGTAGGGAATAAAATACCGGGACTTACCTTAATCGGAAGCTAAACTGAAATTCTGAAACTGCACAGCCCTTAGATTCCCACTGATAGTGAGTTCTGTGGTGCAGGCAATTTCTATTCTGCCTCTTTATTTATTTTTATAGGTGTAAGCTCTTCAATTTTAGCCCAAAACTAGAAAGCAGCGAGCCACATATGCCAAGGTCAGTGCAATGTAACATAAGATAGAGATGGAGATGCAAAAAGCCCGCTTCCTCTGAGTGTCTCATGAATTCACTGATGATCGGATATGGCTTTGACTTCAAGAAGCGAATGAGTTCAAAATGACAACCGCTCTTTGTTTGCAAAACCCCCAAGCTGCAATGGCATTTTGTAAACAGAGCCATTTTAGCTATGAGTATTTGTTTATGGGCACGTTTGTACGTGTGCCTGGGTGTGTGTGTGTGTGTGTGTCTGTGTGTGTGTGTGTGTGTGCGTGTGTGTGTGTGTGTGTGTGTGTGTGTGTGCGTGTGCATGTGTGTGTGTGTGTGTGTGTGAATGTCTGCGTATGTGTGTGTGCATGTGTGTGCGTGTGTGTGTTTGTGAGCCCACATGTGTCTGTGTGGATTGATTTTTTCAAAATTATTCATTTATTTTTCCATGCCATTATAATAACCCACATCCATAACAGGTCTGGATGATTAAGGAAAATGGAGAAAAAAAATTGTCACTGTGCTGCAATGAGACTGTTCACGAGGCAGGTTAAAATATGAACTCCCCTGTGAAGTGAAATATGTGCTCATCAGTAGACAAATACGAAGCAAGTGACTTTAATCCTCAATGATGTTTAATTCATACCATATATAGAAATATGAAATTAATATTTGGAACCAAAATGTTGAAATGCTTATGCAAATGAGCATGTATTATTTTTAGGGAAATGTTATCAGAGCTCCAACTGTTGCGACGCTAATGCAAACACATAGAAACAACTCTGTGCCGCGCAGTATTGACTGATCCACAAACAGATTATGTCACACCAAGGCATCGAATACCCAGGGAGTACAAACATTTTCCCGGTATTGCCACGACACTTTTGTCATTGTTTGCAATCTCCTTCATCCCAGTAAGCATTGCTTTCTCAAGCGGTTTCATGCATCAGACGTTTTTAAAAGCCGAGTTCAAATAACACCCAATTGGCTTTGAACTATCAATTGTGCAGGAGCTCTGACGCTTATGTTGTTAACAATTTGCAGCTGTGAAAATTGTTTTTGCATTGTTGCCGCCACAAGTCTGGAAATATCACAACCTGGATGGGTTACAGTCGGGACACAATGTCCCCTCGGATCCCTTTCGTCAGTCGAGGAGATGTCCCCACAGAAACACCCCTGGAGTGGGATTTTTTTGCGGGCCCTGGCCGTGCACCAGTCTGTCACTGCCTTTCTCCCATCGACCCTCGGGATCACACCTCTATATTTTAAAGACTGTTAAAGAAAATGCAAGGCGTCAATCCTTATCAATCAATGTCAAGAACATCCCAGAGGTTTTTATGTGTTGTTTGGTCTTCATTTGGCCCGAGGATAAGCAAAATAAGTTAAAATTTTCAGCAGCGCTTGTGCAGTTCTTATGTCACGAGTAAAGCATTTCCACATTTCACTATTCATTTCAGACTATGATACAACCTGCGTGCTGTGTTTTGGTATCTTACAAATTAATGGCTAATATAGCACGGGAGATTGTACGTTGAGCAGTGTCGGTGAGCATGAGAGATAAAAGAACATATGACCAGCGAGGACCCTTGTTTCCACCATGTTGGTGATGTTCTAACAATTTCCTCTTCTACAGCAGAGGTCCCTAGTCATGTCCCAGGAGGGAATGTAAATATACAAGCTAAATGTGTCATTACAAATTGTTACCATAGAAACTGTGCACTACAGGCTGATCCCTCATGAGCCCCCAACACCTTAATAAGCTATCTCACTATCCTACGGTGTACCAGAAGTGATGCACATGGAAAATAAGGCTTTAGCCAACAACCATGGCAAGTGAGTCAGATATCCAGCCCATCATGTTCAAAGGAGGTATTCGTGAATTACATCCATGTGGGCCTGATTGGCTGTTTGCTCGAATGTTGATCGCTGAAACCCTTCATTGTCGTGACCCTTGTTGCTATCATAACATTACTTATTTATTGCAAGGCTTTTTCCAGCTCAAGTAAGTAATTTAAAATATCCTTCCCCTCTTAAATACGGATTTTCCAAGTGCTCAGCGATGATCGGAAATTCCTCCATTGAAAATTCTGGGAAGGCTCCAGCTGCAGATTTAAGTAGCTAGTTTTCCATTTTATCCCTTTTCAAAACAGTCCAAGTTCAAAGTGGCTGTCAGTTACAGTGCAGGAACATGTATTCCACCGTGGTTTCATCAAATAAACATATAAATATAGCTACACATACAGACATTATTTGTCTATTTATTTTCTGTATGGCAATTTATTCCAACCTTTATCATAGTTTTGCATCTGTGTTGACATCGGTCCAAAATTGTGTGGCATTGTATTCAGTCAGTGCTTAAAAATTATTAATCATCCTCTTCACCAAACATAGCCATTCAGGACCATGATCTCTTTTCCAAACTGTTTTGACTGAAGATCCCCACCCCCCCCCCCCTGCTCCTCTCCTCTCCCCTCCCCTACCCACCCCATAATGTAAACTGCACAGGGCATTTACTTTGACCTCAAATGTTTCTTTTTCCTGAATGAGAAATGGAACCTTGCATGGATCTGTGACTGAGCCAGCCCAGGTTTATGTGTGCTAATTTGGCAGGGTTAATGGCCTGATTTGATTACGGGGAGGGCGCTACGGCTGAGTTCCGTCACTGATGTGGGTAAAAAGGTTTAATGAGGAGTGCAGCAACGGGGAAAAACCCCAATCCCACTCTAATGGCAAACTTTGTGTGGAAACGGCTTCCGGTTCGGATCCCCGGGAATGAAGATCGGTGTGGTCAGGGGAGCCCGGTCGAGCGCCGATAAGAGCGATCATGCTGAAAATGACTCGCAGGTTAGACCCCCTATCTCTGACAGTCCTGCTAGAACAAGTCTTATCAGCCAGAACTTATTTACAGCTCAGATCTGGATCTTAAAGACCGAACTGGATGAATTCCCCCAGCAGTGTGATAAAACAATAAGGGAAGTGACTGCATTATTACCTTTGAAATTGCACGCTTACCCTTATCCTAATCAACCCGCAAATGGGTAGCGAAGGCTATTCTCAATCCAAGCGGCACTAGTGTTCTCTGTCTGGGAAAAAAAAAGAAAATGTGTACCGAGCGTGGTCAGTCCACGCCAGAATAAAAGCTCACATCTGACCACCTGACACATCTGTTAACCATCATGAATACAGTATTATGGTCAGATGGAATGCAACTGCAATTGTATTCAGATAAAATTTTTACGAAATCTTTATTGACATAATAACCCCAAACAATAAATGGTATGAATGCTGTACTTGTACAGTGTCATCTCAAAGTATTTGTCGTCTCCGTGATTTATTCTGTGGTCATTTTTGTCACACTTGTTTATAATGTTCGTACAAAACTTATTATAAGACAAATACGACCTGAATGAACACAAACTAAAGTTTTAAAATGACCATCAATAGTTATTTGACACCAACTGGCCATGCATGAAAAACTAATTGTCCCTCCAGTCACTCAATCAGTTTTATAATTGATATTTAACCCTGTTCCTCAGAAGACTCATTTTAGAGGGTCCAAATGATAAAACAGTTTTTTTCTTTAATTGAAAGGACACTATGTTACCATGGTTACAGACAGGCTGAGCAAGTGACCTACATTTTAAAAGCTTTACTATTCAGGATCTCAAATAATTACACTTATATCTACCATAAACCAGCCAGAAGTGTTTAGCTCTCTTGTTTGCAACTTAGAAAATTTAGGATTAAGAAAACTCTTTCCCTCTCAAGTTAAGTGATAGTAGGCATAAATTAGACTGGATATTTGCCGACTTTAGTGCTGTCATCCTTAATGAATCTAAACATACTGACTGACTTGAAGACCGTTCTGGCTGTAAAAGGCCTCTCCCGCCTCCTCAGGTCTCCACATGAACGTGCGGCAGTCTTTGCCATAGCATCTTACAATATTAGGCACAGCAGTGATGGAGAGCTGTTGATCATCAACCTTTAATGTTTAATTTCTCAGTCATCCACATGGCTGCAAAGTTAGCTGTCAATGCTGCACCTGTTTTCTGCAACAATGAAACACAATGAACCATGACTAATATTGGCTACAGAGCTAACAGCTAGCTTCGCTGCCATGGTTACACAGCTAACTGAGTTTACGTCTGTCCCAAATGACGAGTGTACAAGGAGTTAAAACTACAACTAGCTAGATTACCTCTTCAGACACAGTAAGGCTAGCTGTATATCGCTTTTCAACCTCTTCAAAACGTTTAGGTCTTTCCACCCATCGCAGGCCACACCTATATAAATGCGGGTCTTGCTTGACTCCTGTCTCCTCCTTCAAAAATACTGAGCCAAAATGCGGAGTAGGGTTGTCCTAAAAAAATGCACCGACTCATACAAAAAAGAATTATTCTCAATCATCACCTATGATTCACAAGAGGTGTGTGACCGCATCTATTACTCAGGATACCCAGCAAACTGCCTGTATTTTCCTATTTTACTTTGTATAAGACATTTCTGGGCATCAATTTTTAGGAAGTAGGTGTGTAGCCCCCAGCTAGTAGCAGTGCATGGGGTGTGAAGGCGGGACCTTGTGAAATTGGCGGCCAAGGATCCAAAGACAAACCTGCAAAACTGCATAGCACAAAAAAAAAAAGAAATAATATAGCAAGTTGAAATGCTAAGCAGCCAAAACTTGATTCAAAACGAGGAAATCTAGTGTCCACCCACAAATTTCTGGTCCCCCCACATGACTTTAGTTGCATTTTACATGTCCATTTGTGTCAGGTTGCGTCAATTGAGTCATCTATATGATTTTCACAGCAGTGAAGTATTCTCTGAAATAAATAAGCTGACTCATAACATTTAGACTTAATGATCAGAACAGAAGTCACGTTAGCAGTCGTAATACAATCCTTTGCTCGTACTAAAATAACTAGTTAGCTAGCTTGCTAATAAGGCTACAGTTCGCTTCGACTGCAATAACCACTAGCCAGCTAGCTAAAGTGGTGACAAACTCATTAATGAATTGTATGCACACCAGTGTAGCGAGCTAGCTATTTTGTTTGCTAATAAGTATACAGTTCGCTTCTACTGTAATAATCACTTGCTGGCTGGCTAAAGTGATAACAAACTGTATGCTGTTATAGCTAACACACAGGTGTAGCTTGCTAATAAGGGTACAGTATACCACATGCACACAACTGGATTTCAATTAATTCTACGCATTTCTACTGTAAGCGATACAAAAATCTGGCAAAACGTCATTTTATGCGCATTGTGCGACGGAAATCACATGGGAGAGGACCAGATTTAATGGGGGGGGGGGGGGGGGGGAGAGACCAGATTTTACATGTCACCGGCATTTAGCTTAGTTAGCTTGCTAAAGTATCTGCTTTTCCATTACAACAAATGTAACATTCCAAAAATAATAGCGTGCAAGTTGAGTAACATTACGAACAAACTGTTTATAGACTCTACACCCTGCAGTCAACCAATGCAGAAAAACTTTTCATTTTGACACTAAATCCTGCAGTCAACCAATGCAAATAACTTTATGTTTTGAAGTTTGTGCTGGATTTGACCTTAACAACATTTCACACGCCATACCAGTCATGGTACTCCCAAACCAGTAGCTTGTAAGTTGATCATTGGAGACCCAGGGCTAGGGTCTGCACTGAAGTGTTATATAGGCTTACTGATAATTCCATTTTTTTTTGTTGCATTGAAAAGCTGTACGGCAAACTTGACATATACAGTCTCGAACCACACAACAGAATAATTTTGAGCCACCAATCAAAAATTTTGTTAAGTGCTAACTACTGTTTGCAAAGGATGATAGCTTGCATCTGGCTCAGAGCACAGCTCAAATTATGTGCTTTTAGAGTGGTTTCAACCAAATTTGAATGTTGTGTTTTGAAAGAGCAATGAAAAATCCTACATAGCATACCGTAATGATGCTAAAAACTCGGGCAGCGGGGAGCAAACTATGTCCACTGATGGGAACGCATCCTCAACTAATAAACAAGGGAATCTTTTTTTTTTCCCCTGCAGAGCTTGCAGGGTAGAAATGACACTCATATTTTTCTTTTGCCCAAAACAAAATTTGCTAAATAATCAGAGCCTGTTGACAGTGCGGAATTGTTCATCGCTGATTGCTTGCATGGATACATTGCAGTAAGTGGGAAAACTGGCTTGGTGTTTATTGCGCTTTGGAATGAAACCAGATATTCAA
The DNA here is from genome assembly GCA_029721435.1 of Gymnothorax reevesii. Classification (NCBI taxonomy): domain Eukaryota; kingdom Metazoa; phylum Chordata; class Actinopteri; order Anguilliformes; family Muraenidae; genus Gymnothorax; species Gymnothorax reevesii. The sequence goes on from CM056592.1 coordinate 17,087,769, forward strand.
GCATGCTAAACACGGGAATATATAGCGTGTTGACAAGGGCTGAACTTGGCATGACTACTGGACCGTCAATGATGATCTTCTTGCAGAAATTTTGACAGTGCCATTTATTACGTCTTGCTATGAAACTCTTCAAATGTTGCCGGTGGTTCTTCTTTCCCTTTGGCCTTGCGCACATGACATACATTACACTTTGTAAGATACCTCGACACCTCAACCAGAGCACTCCTTCCCACTTTTGTCAGTCAGTTTCTGATGAACTCAAGCCCAGAGAAGATGCCAGTGCTTCTGGATTGACTCGCTAAATAGTTCTCTCTTTAAAAAGTAGTCAAGTCAAGGCAGCTTTGCTTATAAAGCATATTTAAAAAGAATCAGATATTGACCAAAGTGCTGTGCAGTGATGAGAGGGGACCAATGGCACAAAGGAACAAATAGTAAAAAAAATGAAAGAAAAGGGAATATGCGGTCAACAAAAGTAGAGTCTTAGAGTCTAGAAAAGTAAAGTAGTTGAGTCTTCAGGGTTTCCCAGGCATAGACCATTGTGTGGTGGGGCGCCACAGAATCAATTTGGACCATCAAAAATGGATTCCCGTTAATTCTGAGTAAATACGCAATTGCTGCCTGTTGATAATGCATGCGCACAATGGGAAAAGAAAAAAAAAAGACAGGAAAAAATGAAAGGCACTAGAAGGCGCGGAATGTACGCAATCCTTAATCAGCCCCCCTCCCCTATCAAAATGAGAAGCATATCAACAGAATGGAAAGCATATCTACCGCCCTGCTCAACAAAATGACAATCACCTCTGTCTGAAAACATTGGTGTGCTACCACACATTGCTTCCTGGTCTGTGGGAAACTGGATCTTGCATTTGTTGACGCCACAACAAACTGCGTTCAAGGACACAGGTCTTCAGAACTACGTTTGTATTTACAAACCCATATGATTATGTCCATTGCAAAAAAATGTTGGTTCTTTAGGCTCCAAGGTTACACACATTCAGTATTGGTATTCAGCTTTGTCTTTTACGCATTGTTTTTTATTTATTTTATAACTTTATTGCTAAAGTTTTTCTGGGTCCTCATATTATTCACTATTGATGGTGAGATCTGGGCGGCACGGTGGCACAGTGGTTAGCATTGCTGCCTCACAGCAAGAAGGTTGTAGGTTCGAATCCGGCCTGGGGCCTTTCTGTGTGGAGTTTGCATGTTCTCCCCGCGTTGCGTGGGTTTTCGCCGGGTACTCCGGTTTCCTCCCATAGTCCAAAGACATGCATATCAGGCTAATTGGAGACACCAAATTGCCCATAGGTATGAGTGTGAGAGTGAATGGTGTGTGTGCCCTGTGATAGATTGGCAAGCTGTTCAGGGTGGATCTCTGCCTTTGCCCGTAGTAAGCTGAGATAGGCTCCAGCTCGCCCCGTGACCCTAGTGAGGAATAAGCGGGTATAGAAGATGGATGGATGGTGAGATCATTGTTCTTATATTGTCTGACACAGCTTCTGGCAAAGTGGCAGAACCATCATGAACCATCAAGCTGTTAAATGATCATGCCTTTTGTGAATGCACGTATTATGCCCAATCATAATTGAATCACCTGTGACCTCATCACCTGTGTACCTGTGCTCCTAATGCAAGTTTTCAGAAGACTTTTCCTCACCTTTTCCAGATGTTCCATTCTCCTGTCCCAATTGTTTTGGAACCTGTTCCAGGAATCAATTTAGGAATTTGTGCATATTTACAAACATCAATACAGTTTATTAGGAGAAACTTGAAATATATTTTCTTTTGTGCTGTTTTATCTAATCATAGGTAAAAGGTAATTTACAAATCACTTCATTCAGTTTTTATGCGCATTTTACACACAGTCCCAATTTTTTGTGGAATTGAAGTTGTACTATAGCATCAGGTTTATAATGGTTTCTTTGCTGCAGAAAACACGTTATGCATTTGAAATTTGCTCTGACAATTGTAACATAATATACTAAGATGCGTAGAGCGTATAGAAGGAGAATTTGATTTTTGTGTCATCCTGCTATTTGCCATGTGACTCGGGAATTGATATCTACTGTGGACGCAGCATTATCATTTATCTGAATCGAAAAATGACATTTTACTGACTGCAAAAAGAAGTATATATTTATTTATAAATCTGTTGTACATATAATGTAATATGCATGGATGTTTTGAAGTCCCAGCGCCCAAAAGAACCCAGGTGAGATATTTTATTGTATTGTACTTAAATGTTCATACCTCATTCTCTGCCTCAGTGTCAGAAGCAATAGAGAGATAAGGATATTTATGTGAACGTGATGTGCATAATTTGAAAATCACATTGCCCAGGTTCCCCTGCGCGAGAGTTTGAAGGAAAGGGGGATTAGGTAAAAAAATAAGTTTTATTTTTCAATTCAATTAAGAACAGGAAGATCTACTGTACATGAAGGAGCACCCATTAAGCTGAACTTGCAGTGAAAGGTGATGTGCTAGACCTCATTGGCTGAAAATACATTGTGAAGTCTGATGCTTCAAAAAAAATGAAAACATGGAGTGTTTTTGTTTGAATAGAAATGGAGTGATTGCACACTGGTGGTGCAATGTGCTGTTTTGCTGACCGCCAGATTGCGCGGAGCCTAAATGGAGATCAATTACAAGGTGGAGAAGTCAGTGTCATATATGATTCACAACGTCAATTTCATGCTTTCGGGAAGGTTTAACGGAGTGCACCGTTAGTTTACATCTGCTAACCAATCAGAATGAGGCATGTTTGAGAGAAACAATTTAATGTGTGACAGTTTACCAGAGATTGTCATGTAGAAAGGTGCCCACAGCAGCCCCCGCCTGTCATTGGACTGGTATTTATTTATTTGAAGCGCCTTTCCGCGCAGCACAAATGAAATGTCACATCTCATTTACACTCTAACTGTGAGATGCAAAGGATCTCTTTAAATTATAACTTGGGAATCAGAGAGGACTGATTAAAGCTCTCTTGAAAGCTGTTCACGCCATAAACATGGCAGACCGTGGCACTGACGATCACAGAGGGAAAATTGAAACTCAGTCTAAAATGGATACCCTGGCCACGATTCCATGCTTTGACATTGGGAAACGGGGCAGTGCTGCATCACTGGGTTGACCAGCTTTCCCCAGATCCATTCAGAGGACAAAGTTTCGAGTAGATTATAACTTACTATGCGTCGTGCCCATGTACACAACGTGGTGGCTGACTAAAAATCGATGCTAGCAGTCTTAACTCAGCTAATTCAAATTGGAATGAATAGGCGCAATTACAATTAAAGTTACTCATTTGGAGTTTATTTCGTGGTAATGGTTTGTTTGCCTGCATTGAACAAAAGCACTGGCGCATTATTTCTTTCGGTGAGTTACTGGAATAATTTTGCTCTATTTAGACAGCAGTGAACAGTGGAGCAGCTTGCTTGCCTTTGTCGAGTGAAAGCATGGGAGGAGGAAGCGTAGGTTTCCGAACTGGACACTATAGCCTCCGGTGTTCTGTCAAATTTTGCTCCCTTGTCAAAAAATGCTACCGTATTGCAAAGCGATCGTAAAGTCTTTGTTTTCGCCTTGATATTGCAATGAATCAGGTTACAATAGTAACTTTTTATTTGTGAGCTTATTATAACAAAAGCAGATGTTATAATGAGTTGGATAAGTTTGTTTGAAGATATATGCCCGTATACGCCATTATCATCTAATTTCTGCATTTTCAGGAAAACCCAGCGTGTGCATGCAAATATATGTACGCTCACAGGTCGAAATGCGCACTGAAAATAAATCTATTTTAATGATTTTTGAAGATACTTAAGATATGAGCGAGGAAACTGCCCGAGATTTCATGTTTGCGCAAGCGCAGAACCGCGAGGTAGCATAGTTTGATGGGTAGCAAAATTTGTCCGGCAGCCCGAGCGAAGAAAGCAATGTAGACGGGCCTCGTCCGCAATGACATCGCCTTTTACCACTAGCCTACGCGACAGAGGAACCTGCTGAACTGCGTGGAGGGAGGTAAAGACTGGCTAAAGAAAGGGGACAAGACCCTCGCAATGCTTCCTTGGGTGCTCCTGGGTTTGAAAATAAACATGTAGCAATTCCAATGCTTTTTAGTGCTATGAAAAGTGCGGGTGGCTAATCTGCGAGATTGTGAATGATGAGCCCCGGAGCCCAAGTCGCAGCTGTTATCGCTGCGTGGCATAGAGTGTCCAACCTATTCAGTCCCCTCTCACAGGCCATTGCAAAGATTATGTCACCCTAATCCCTCGCCAGCAGTAATATTGTTACTGGAACAGGCAGGTGATTCAGCGCACAAGCAAAGCAGCGACGACGGAGGTTGCAGGAATGACTTGTTTATTATAACCTTTGTGCCAGCATTTTAGCCGCCTGCGCGCTGCTACATTGTACGTTTGTGTTTATGGGATGAAATCACCAGGACAGCTAATGAAATGTGTTTTATGCGTTTTCTTTGTAAAATATTTGAAAAAGGTTTGAGAAGACATTCTCCCTGTCTAACCGTATGCGCAAAAGTGTGTTCCTTTTTGATACTGAATCAAGTAACAGAATCTTTTTTTGGTGTCTTTGCAGTCTTTATTCCGTACCACTAATGTTCAGAGCATTGCACTAAACCAAAGTACAACAAACATATAAAGAACGTAACCAAACCAAGATACCTCTGTAAAATGGGAAATCTGTTTCTGTTTAGCTCCCAGTGGAGAAAAGAAGTTTCTCTGTGTGGGCTGTTAATTGATTCCAATGGTGTTATTGATTCCTTAAGAGCCTTCCATTTATGTTAATGGAGAGCAATGCCTGGTTCTTCACACCTTCATAAACAAATGTGTGCAAATTCCTCAGTTTTATGGTGCCAGTGTAGCACCCGCTGAGGGTGTTCTTGCACTCAGGAAGATATTAAAATCTCGCAAGGCATTCTGGTTGCAATGAATCCCGTGTCCTTGGTTCTGTTTGACTAAGGTTGGATTGGGTTTAATTTAAATGTTGATGCTGCTGCGGTTAAGGTCATTCACAGTGCTGTGATTCAATGCAAAGTAATTGGAGCGCTTAAATTTTTTTTCAAGTTTGAGGAATTAATCAGAGAACACTCAAGGTCACCAAGCCAAGATGTCCAGAAAATAGACTGCATTAATTGATAACCTTAATTACTTTCTGAGGGCAAAAACATCTCAATATCAATTATAGCGTGTTTTCACCACACTCTGAGGATATGATGAGAAACAGTAATTAGATGGAGAAACTGACAAGCTAACCCAGTGCTTTTCAAAGTAAGCCTACAGATTAATGCGGTGTAATTCAAGTATATAAAATTATCCCAGCATACAGGCTTTCACTTATATTGAACACAAGGTGAACTTTTCACGGAAAACTTTAATGAAAGTTACCAGTTAGTTTCAGAAAAAAAAGTTTTTTTTTTTTTTTGGTTAGGCCACCTATTCATATTTCCGGTTTCTTCATTTGAACACTGCACATTTAACATAGAAATTATTTGGGTTTATATGGGAATAACATCCTCCAGCAGTCATTGCTTAGCCATGTGGTTGAGTAGGCAGCCGAAGGGTTGCCAGAATGATGGCGCTGCGCTAAGGAATGTTGTGGAGGTGTTACGGTAATTATTATACAACAGAGAGACATCAACCTGTGCTGTCGGCCAGCCCATTGGACCTACTAATCGTCACAATACACTTTCAACTTCTATTGGTTTTTTTAAACAACTTTTTTCCCCTCAGTTTTTGTATAGATTCGCCTTATTTAACGGGAATGCTATTTCTGTAGCTGTTCAGACAGGTTCTACGTTAGTGTGTGGGGGGTTCTTCTGCATTTTCCACAGGGTCGGGTAAGGCCTTGTTTATCGCCCATCATCTTGTTGCTCGAAGCAGGGAAGAAAAAAAAAAGAAAAAAAAACAGGGGGTAAAGTGCAGAAGCAGTGAGCCTGTGCCTTTGACTGGATGAGAAGTGTCTCACCAGTCATGAACCATTTAACCAGGGGGAACAGGAAGGCTGGGTGTTTAGACCTGGTTTTCTGGAGTTCTCTCTCTGTGTGCTGACCCATCTGTGCAGTGTATTAGAATTGTAGAGTAATAAATGAACAGTGGAGAGGTTTGTAATGATGATTAGAGTCTGAAATTGGTTCAGATTTACAGTGTCACTCAGAAATGGAGGGAGAGGAAAAAGCGGTCTAAGCGGCCTAATGGATCCATCAACTCGTTTCGGCTGCTCAGTGGGCCGAGCAGGGTCACCAGCCTTCCGCTGGCAGCACAAAAGCACTTCAATTTTGTTAGGAAATGTATCAATTTAACTGACTTGAGCAGCACACTGAAAACCTAATGAATCTGGACTCAATTTTCCGCCACGCTGCCTCTGTGAACTGTCGGAAACAATGTTGGTGGTGAAGGGTTGAAGGCGGGCCGCTGTGATTGGCCGGCGCCGGCTCCGGCAGGCTCTGTGGCGGCCAGTGTAGGAAACAGGGACGGCCTTCTGTTATCTAGTGACAGCACCAACACCAACCACTGCCACGAGTCTAACAATGATGTCATTAAAGGTAAATTGGCCTCTATTTCAGCGGGATGATAGTGCTAATTGAGTGGCAAAATATAATATAGGGAGCTGTTGTCTGCAGTTAAGGGGAGGAGGGGGACAGATTAAATGGCCGTACAATAGTGGGTGTCAGGCACGGCAGATGTTGCTTTATGCTGATAACTGCATTGACATATCTCCTGCTTGTCAGGCTGGGGCTCTAGGAGAGACTTACAGCAAATGGGACCAGATGGTTTCGTGCTGAATCCGAATAAAGCAGTTAAACAGCCGCTGGTTTAAAAAACTCAGCCACTAAAAGCTGTTAGTTTGTAAATAAAAGGAGTTGGAGTGCCTTATCGATCGTGCTGCCACGCGCCAGCCCAAACTACAGGCTAATGAATGGCCCCCAATCAGCAGGCGTCAGGTTTATTTAGGGGCCAGGCTCTGATCACTCTTGATTCCCTCCTCTCTGAGGAGCTGTCGGCCACGCTGTGCAGGAGGGAAGGGAGGCAGGGAAACTGCTGCTAATGGCGGGAGGGTTTCAGCCTGAAATCCCACACACACACACACACACACACATGCATCACTGTCAAGCCCAATACTTGTCTGTTTCGGAAAGCAGTTGTTAACAAATTATACGCGGAAGCGAGGGCAAAATAGCAAAGCCACAAATCTGTTTTATTTAACATTTCTAAGCATGGCATCCTCTTAAAAAGTGCTATTGATTAGCGCAGAATAATGTGCGATTGCATTCAATTGTGAGCAATCTGTTTTGCTCATTACTGAGTAGACGAGTTTCCCCTTAATTTCAGTTTCAGTTCAGTTCGGAGAGTTTTTCTAACAGCAATGAGCTGTGTAACAAGTGTATAAATGCAGTTTTTGTACATCTCTCCCATGATTATATTTACTTGTCTGCTAATCAGGGGCAACACTGTCAGAATGAAAATGAATGCATATTTTCACATTTGCTGAGTATGATGTTTCGGGAAACTATCGTTGGAGTTCTTTCAGATTACTAGTCTATTTTGTCCTCCCTGAATATTTAGTGATGTGGTGAAAACAGAATTAATTTAATGATTCGGGGCTTGCTCAAGTTTTATGTTCATACTACGTGTGGAACTCACAAGCTTGTTCATCGGTGAGAATGTCATGACTCAAAATGGCTCTTTTCATGGTCTGGAGTTGGAACTTAAGAGGAACAGTGAAATGCATCAAGCTAACTGTTTCGTTTTCAATGCAGGTCAACAGTGCATCCTTAATTCGCTGTGGCTTTTAAATCCAAGTGGAAATTAGCGCAATGAATTAAGTTCACTCAGCGGCCAATAAAGGCATAGTATTCTTCTGCACATTTCCCTAAATCAAACCACGAGACAATGAAAGGTGTTGAAATTCAAATTAAAAAATGTGGGATTATAAAAAGGTTCACTGCAAACTCTGCTGGAACACGTTATGACAACAACAAGTAGACAAAATCTGTCAGTGGAGGATAACAGGGTATATATTCAAAACCAGCATTCTCTTGTTTGGCAAAATTCGCAGTTTGGCCTAGTGGTGGTCCAACAGGAAACTACTCCTGGCTCAGGAGAACTTCGCTTCTTGAATGTTCACAACAAATTTTACCCACTACTGAAATCCTTTGGCTGCGTTTGAATGATCATATGCACCAGCATTTGACTTAATGCTCATTAAAACTATGAGTCGTAGCATTTTTAAAAACAAAAAGTTTGGTCTGATGTCAGTGTACAAGTAGAGTCATAGGGTCACCAACATCACCTCTTTACACCAGGAATAATCACAGAGGTTTTAACATGATTTCAGTTGAAATTGTCTGAGTTGTTGCATTTGGAAATGTTTAATTTGGCCGAGTGGTAATGCTACAGGAAACATTACAGAGCTATGACAATCAATAACTTCCTCTACTATGCACCAGGAATGTTGAAATACAACAAGATTCTTGCTAAAGCAATTTGAGTTATTGCTGTCATTGATGATTAAAGATATAATCTAGTGGTGGTGCTACAGGAGAGGTAACGACCAACATCAATAACAGCCCTTCTCTGTGCACCAGGAATGATCACAAGTGTCATGATTCCCATAAAAACTGTTTGAGTTGTTGCTTTTGGAAATGAGAAGTTTGACCAAGTATTGGTGCTACATTAAAGTGCTCAAACGAAGGATCTATAGCAGCAGTGATAGCAGCAGCAGCAATTGGGTCATAGGTGAATCTATGATATCCCCAAAAACTCAGGTGGAGGAATATAATTAACCAGCAAAAGCGCATATACAGTAAGATGAAGGAAGGCTCGAGTTGTCAGTGGTTGAGCAGTTCATTTTGAATACTGAGCTATAACCTCACAAAGTCGAAACTGGTGTTCTATGTTAATGGAACGCTGTCACAGCCATGTGTCGTCAATGCTCATTGGTTCAGAGAGATTCTTCGAATGAGAGTAGATGGCTTACAAATCTGAGCCACCTGTGTACCCGCGCTTAAGTTTAGCAGCAACCCATGAAGACCCATCCTGTTCGTTGAGCGCCATGCAATCGTGAGATGCATATATTAGACTTCGACCACAAGACGATGGAAACCATGGGCAGACATAGCAGTGCGCAAACGAATGTCTTAAAGTTAGAGCAAGCAAAGCTGATGTTTAAAAAAGCTGAACAAAAATATGTTAAAAATAAGGCAGGAGTCCTGCCTTCAGTAAATCATTTGTTTTTGCGGCGAACAGTGTAGGGATGGCCATGATAAACCGTGCTGTAATCAAGCAATATCCATCAGTGACAAACTTTCAAAAATTGGCTCATTTCAATTTTATTCAGTGCTACTGCGTATGTATTAGTTTCATGACAGTGTTCCTTTGACATGGTACTGTATTGTTATGTTAATCCACCGTGTTCCTAGCAATTACTGTTATTTAAAGCAGATGCTTGTCTTGATGCCAAGCTGACATGTTTAAAACCATGAGGCGGAGTGCTGTTTAAAGTTAATCTTAGATTGTGTGGATAAGCGACCGGCTGCTCTGTGACAGTACCCAGCCCTATTCTTCACCCTGTCAGCTACGAAAGATAGAGCATGGTAATTGAAAGGCGAAATAAAAGGCGCATGAATGCGCCGAGATAGATAACACAAAAAAATTGATCAGTTCTAATAATATTAGACACCCGTGACTTTTCCGCAGCCTTGGCGGCTCCTACTCCAAACTACGTTTAGGCAGCACAAACGATATATAGATTACATGGAACATCCAAACTAACCTATAAATACGAGCGTGTTTATCTGACGAAGTATGCTTGTCATTAAACTTCTTCATCTACTGTGCTGCTGTCATTGTATATTTATCTAGGAAACTTATTGCATTAGCACTGATCTCTGGACTAGTGATTATTTTGTATGTCAACAGCATTTGGATTGGACTTATAATTGTTTCATTTTTGCGTTCAACTAGCAGAGTAAATACGCAGCGGACATTAAGGGTTTGATTCTGTCTGGGCCTGGTCCTCTATTCGAGCTGCTGTCTCTGTGGTAGGTAAGCGCCATAATATCTGGGCGTATGTTTCTGCTGCGTGTGACAGATTTCCCCTCTTGTCCCGCCCACCTGATCCCGAGCCCAGGCAGTGGCCTGGGGTCCCAGCAGGACAGTATCACTCAAGAACACACCTGCTGTTCGCACACACGTGAGCATTAACAACATTATTATTCGCCGCTCTGATCATCTGAACTGGGGACTGCACTGCGCACACTAAAATACAAACGTGCATCCACACTGTATCATATACTGCGCGGGATGTATAAAGACGGACAGTAATCAGCAACCAGGCATTCAACAACATGCGGCGACGATGTAGCGGGCTGGAAATCCATCTTTTGACGGAGGGAGACGGAGAACTGCCGTGCCGAGGAGCCGACGGCAGCCGAGTGACAGCGGAGAATTTGGGTCAATGGGAAGTGCGTTATGATGTAACACCGATAAGCTCCTGAGAGAATCTGTGCCTGGCAGCCCACCTGGCACTTCGACTGTCTGCAGGCCGGGCCTCATACCCACACTGGTTATTAAAAAGCCAGGGTTTAGCACCGGCCGTGGTTTAGCATGCGGAGGGGAGCTGGCTCCCCCACACTGAGAGAGCAAATGTAACATTCACAGAGTCGTCTCGAGGAGGGGCTTTTCTGCTTCTTCTTCTTCTTTTTTTTCAGATAAGGTTACACAGCAACAGCAGCAATCACTCTCGCCGTCTAGGCAGCTAATGTAGCAGACGGTGCCGAATTACCTCCGCGCTTAGCGCTTAGCTACAAACACGCGCGGCTTTACGTTAGCAGCGTACACATAAACCCGCAGCACATTGTGTAGCATTAGGTCTCAAGCTGGAGAGGAGATGTTAGACGCTAGCTCCCCTCTCTACTTGACCTCATCATTAGTGCTAGGACTGATCTCATTTGGAAAAGCAGGCACCAGCAGAATTTCAAAGTGTCTGACACATTTCCGCTGCAAATCCCCTTCAATTGCAAACTAATTGGGGAATAGAATGAAGCTGAATTTTCATAGGACATCTGAAAGCATCAAAACCGGGGTGTTCACGGTGAAGTTCTTTTTTTTTTATCCTCCGGTACAATAAAGCAGGCCCCTCGCCCGCTGAATAATCTATGGTAATTATCCCATGGGGCAATGGAAATCTATTCATGTTTATTGTAGCATGGTGTGCCCTACCAGAGCAAGAGACAATGGGACTGAGCGTGCTCCGAGCCCACGTGTTAAAAAATCCCAAGATGCAACATGGCACTTTTGATGAGAGACTAAGTATATGTTTGTCTATTAAGATATGTAAATTTCTAATCCCTCATTCCCCTTTTAGACCATCCATTTCTCGCAAAAAAGGATATTAACGAAGCTATTATAGCCGTACTAAAATATTTCAGCGTTATATCTGTGTGCTATCCTTAATAATAATTAGTGTCGGAGGGAGGGAACAATGATCATTTTCAGTGTGAAGGAAGCTAAGACATCGCAATGCTTTCATTAGTAAACAAAAACAAAACAAACTGCAATGTGATTGTGTGACCCTAATGAAAGGCACACTGTTCTGACTTGATTTGTTGTGAAAACACTCTAATCGCCTCTCAGTGTATGTGTCTTATTTAATATTGTATTTTCCCATTGTTAGCGGTAAGTCACCATTTAGCTCAGTTAGCATATTGAAAGACAGTTACTTGCCTTGGCACGAGGCCAGAGATAGTGCTCTAATTGTAGGCACTGAACATAACTCTCCTCCCCAGTATTCTGGCCAAAGACAAAGGAGACTTGTCAGACTATGCCAGGGCTTTGCCTGAAACTGCACCCTCCTTTTGTCACGAGTCCATGCTTTTCCAGTCTAATGAAATTGCCTTGTATTTTCAGGTATTATGTTTGTATCCGGGTTGGCCAGATGAAAGCAAGTAACAAAAACAAGAGAGCAGACTGCAAACACACACCAATGTCTGCCGAGTCAGTGAACTCTGCCCCATTCATTTGGCCTGTCACTGTCCCTAATAATGCGTCAACCCAAAACATATGAGCCAGATTGTATCATTGCATAATTTGTCTTCCTGCTTCGTCTGCTTCCTCTCTGGTGTCAAAGTAATAGCATAATGGAACAAACAGCTCCTACAATTTACAGATGAATTAAGTAATTGGCATATTTACTGTCTGAACTTTTTGACCCTGGAGGTCTTAATTAAAATATACAATTTTGCAATTGCATGGTAGTCTTGCATCATTAGGTAAAACTTGACAACAATTAGTAAAACTTGAATGCAAAAATGGATGTATTGACATTGCACTTTACTGGTATACCATGTTCTGTGCAATGTTAGTGAGAGTAGATATGAACAAGCGTATGTTTATATTAAGTTAGTATTTGCTTACGCAAGAATATGGCCATAACCTACCATTTACCATTGAATATGTCTTCGTCAATTGATGAAATATCAGTTGGAAATGGTATTCCTGCTTAATTTTGGTTTCTCTTTAACGTGGAATTTCTCTATTCCAATAGCTTGCTTATATACAGAAAAAAAAAATTGTATGGACAATATATAAATGTATTTATGTGTTACCCCCTGTTTTGCAGTGAGTGTTTCCCATATGTGGATGGACTCTGTGTTCACAACACTATAAACCTTCTGTGATCTTCTCCCTGACAAGCTTTCTGCATGTGTCTCAGTGTATTGTTACAATACAGCTCCCTAACTAAGACCCCAGATGGATTCCACCCGCGACTTCAAGGCTATTAGCTGGCTTTGCCATCCCGTCTTGGCAGGGGTAGGGGAAATTTGGAGCGTTTTGGCAAAATCTGATAGGGGCCATGGAATAGCAGAGAACAGCTCACTGTATTCTCGCTATTCTCCTCTCTTCCTTGCTCCTTTTCTTCTCCCTCGATCTGCCCGTTCCCTGGGCTTTGTTATTCAAACGTGAGGAAAAATAAATAAGCGGGTAGGTTTGTGTTGAAAGACTTAAAGCCTCAGGACAGGAAAAGTTAGAGATATTTATTTGACAGGGTCAAGGTTGCTGCTTTCCCTCTCTTTCCCTCGGTCCCCTAGGTGTTAGACTGTGAGACATTTAATCGAGGGAGTAGCGGTTTCATATCTATAACAAAAATCAAATAATGCAAGATGATTTACTCCCCCTAGCAACCAGGGAGCATACCCTTAGCAACCAGCCTAGCCTCGGGCCTTGGTGTAATCAGCTTGAAAATATTTCAATTATTGTGTTGATTTTAGTGGATTTGAGAAGCGGTCGGTGAGCGCCTCGGCATATTCGGCCCGCGACCCGGAGAGGAAGATATTGATTTAAACAGGTGTCAGAAAGGAAAAGTGGAGTAAATTTAAATGGAATAGGATAGTGGAGTCATTGAGCGCAGTTCAGTGTGGGTGTGACATTTGCCCGCTGCCGCCGAATGAATATGACTCTATTGAACTAGAAATTTCACCTTGAGAAATCAGCGGCAGTGGACGGATGGAGCGAAAGGAGAGTTATTCTGCATGGTTCCATCTTGCCTCTCTCGTGTTTGGCGTAATTACGGGCCCAGAGAGATGAATGGAGACCTCTACTGTGCCAGTACATTGGGGAGCGCTATACCAGTGTAGCCAGGCAACTTTCAGTGACAAACAGAACCTTGTAGACAATTTAATGAATATGAAATACTCTTGCTGATACACAGTGTTACCCCGGGCCCCAAGTGTTGTAATGTACCTGCATACATTGCCACAAATGAACTATGACAGCATGAACTGCAACCACGCAACTTGAAACGAAACGTCAACATTATTGTATTCTCCGCTTGAAGTGCTTTTGGCCGCCCAACTGTAGTATTATGGAATATGATGATCGAGCCATCATTGAAAATCAGGAGGGAATGGAAGGCCAGTGCAACCCGCCCTGTCATTCCACGAATGTCGCAATGGCCTGGATGTTTACTTATGAGTGGTTTGCGCTTTGAGCAAAATTGGACATTTAGCGTGGTCCACAAAATAAAGCTGAATAATTCAACCTCATTCTTCTCAAACATTTTATGTTGAGGAGTCAGTTGTCAAATAAATTGATGTATTTCACATAAACAAAATGTTCTAAATAAAGAAGCGAGAGCCCTCATAGCTGAGCTCTCAGAAGTATCTGTGGAGCAATAATGCCTGAACATGAGCGCATTTTGATACGGCTGTTTAAATATCAATTAGACAAATACAAAGCAAGCTCCTGTTCCACCCTTGTTGTGAATAACAGTGTAAGCAAGAGATTACAGCTGTCATTTTCCCTACAAAAACATCTCCAACCCACATATCCGGTGTGTTTACATTTTGAAGCAGAACTCCTTTGTTTTGTCTGTCATTTCCAATAAAACCTTGTTTTTGGTTTTTCCTTTCAGCTGCTCCCACAACAAATGACAAAATGTTGCCTATCATGTTAATTGGTCATGTGTACTTTTTGGAAATTAATCTGAATGGAAACAGCATGCAGGATAGGTTTACATACTAGTATTCTTCAATTAAGTGGAAGATTAATGGAATATTCCCTCTGTCTTGTTCTCACTCTTTTAATTTTGATATTCTGGCTCATTCTGAATAATTTATGAGATGTTTATAGGATCTTGTGCAGCCAGAATTTTTAAATATTGCAACTAATAGTGAAATATCAGGATGCATAACAATGTGGTTACCGTGACACAATGTGCCTAGCATTTACTTTGCAGACAAATTAATGTCTGTTTTAAATAATCCGTTTCTTCAAAAGGTTTATTAGGTCTAAATTAACCTCCTTATTTTCCAGTGATGGGCCTTTCCGCAATTTAATGGGAAAAATAATAACTCTGATCCCCTTCATCAAATTTTCGGTATTATATTTAGCATGCAAATTGATTTTTCTTGCTGTTTCGCAAAACAGATCATTTGAGCAAAGCTAATTTGGTGGTTGTGAGAAATAGTAATTAACATAAGACTTTCACCCAAAAGTACAGCAAACTCCATTCTTCACCTTCAGTGTTTGCCTCTTCTCTCGCTTGTTGTGATATCTTGTCCGGTCAACAATCTTATCTTTTCATATGCGCACAGTTGTTAGTGGGAAGAATAATGTATGTATATTTATATATATTTTTTTAATTCTTTGTATGACCTTAAGAGTGGGATAAGAATGTGGTGTTTGTCTCTCTTAATTGCCTCTGTGTTGTTTTGGTAATTTAATGTTTCCAACCGAGTTCTGCCTTCCCTCAAACTTTATGCCGCTCCGACAGTGCATCATCACATTTGTTGGGGCAAGCCAAGTAATTAACAAGCTGCTGAATATCACTTCACTGGAAAATAACTAAGGATATAACAAAGTGCTTTTGCATTGTGTATTATTTTCAAATGTTGGCGAGAGCGGAGATGTGGTGTGCATTCGTAAATGCAAAAGGCCAGTTTCATCTGACGAGGAAAAGAATCACAAGAACTTTCACTTGGCTGTCTGGTAATTACGGTGGAATCTGGTCTTTTTCCTCGCAGAGACATCCCACATAATTGACAAGATGGTTCTGTGATAGTGTGAAACACTTGACTTAGTCTGATTCTTTTTTAATCAGACAACAACAGTGCCAAATTTCGATTTGTTTGCAGTAGCATGTAAAGCAATTAAACATTTCCCTCTGCCTGGTGATCAGATTGTTTATAGTTTAGGCATTGCCTCTGTTGATATTTAAATGTCTTCAATGCCATGCAGAGTGCAGGAGAAGCTATGTTAAGTGTAGGTGGTGTTTGCATTTGAAATGTGAGTGGGTGTTCACAAATATTTGTTAGACATATTACAGAAGATATACTTCCTGCTGTTTAAGCTCAATGAATATTCTGTGATATTTTTGTATCATTGGAAATAGAGCCTATGTGCTGGCATACTGGAATTTCGCAAGCAATTCACACGTAGCTATTAATTTGAACCAAAGTCCGGCAATTTTGTGCAATACAACCGAATCTTCCCGATGAATATGCTGATAATGAAAAACTGCATTAATGTTTTATGTATTTATTTATTGAAGCAATGTATGCAAATGTGCCTATATTTGTATTACACATTAAAATATATTTAGGAAATAATTCAATGAATGTAACATTGAGCATGAGAAGTGTGGCTGCCACTCTTCCGTCATGAAAAATAGGCCCAGATGTCGACAAACTATTTATCGATACATTGTAGAATGCAGTTGACAGGGAAAGTTTAAATACACTCATCAGTAACCATCAGAGAGGAGCAAAATTGTTCATGTCGCAGGTGTAGGAGTGATTGTGGATGAAGCTGGCCCTTAACATTTTTTGTTGAGGTCACCATATATCAACTTGCAATCTGCCACTATGGTTGTCCATTGTTCATAATGGATGATACCATGTTCGTATTTCAAATTTATCTGATTTTGAATCATCAAATAATTGCAGCTCCATATTCATTTGAACATATCAACATTATTGTACTCTTGACTGGGCAAAACTTAACCTATTTCATCCGGCTTAGTAATGTAATATGCCATACTGTACTGCATACTGTTGTTCTCTGCAACTTTTTTTGGTAAAGATGACTTTTTCAGTAGATTGGTATTGAGATGACTGAGCAAAGCTATACACTAAAATTCCCCTTTTGTTGTATCGCCTTGGTTTAGACTGCTAAGTCAACAGAAACTGAGACAAGGCAATGTCAAATTCTTTATTTTGTTGAGAAAATTACGTACATTCTAAGTTGGAATGACATTGTAAGCATGCAGAAATGACAAAAGGCATGATCATTTCTTAATGCTTTATATGTAAAGATTACACCTGTTACACCTGAAGTTCATCGCAGGTCTCAAACAGGATTCTCAATCAGCTCTACAGCAGGGTCGTCTCTCACAGACCTAATATGCCTATAAACTGGATACAATCTGCATGTCTAACCTCCATTTTGGAACAGAGAGGAAGGGTTGTCCTCGTGAGGCCCGTTACAGCCTGTGGAAAGATCCCATGTGCTGTGTCATTAAAGCGAGGGGCAGGACAGCCTTATGTCTGATTCAGCATCTTCAGGCCAGCTGTGTTTTTCACTGCTGCGAGTCAGAGCACCAGAGCCATCCAAACACCTTCTCCACCCCGCTCTGATCTGTCTCACGTTTCTTCAGACAGCCTTTCCCAAACCAACACTAGTACTGATGGCTTTGCCTCTACAAGTTGCCACATTTTTGGCCTTTTTTTTTTGTGGAGTACGTGCTATTTAAATAGCAAAATCCCGGCTTAAAGTTACAGCTCTGAATATTTTCATAGAGTAAAACCATTTTACACTTGAAGCGATTATTAGAAAAAGGAAAATCCATGATCTGGGTAAATCTAAGAAAACATAAGGCAAAAATGAAAATGAATCATAAATTAAAGATTGAAATAGAAGATTTATTTGCATTGCCGTTGCGTTTGTATTTACATGTACCCTCATTTTAAGTACATGATCTGTTTACTTAATGTTATTTGCATTTTAGTAATAAGATCATAAAGCACTGATTACCGCCCATCCCCCCCGCATAATCTGCCTGTAATTTAAATGCAGATTTAAAATACAATTATTCAATCCACCCATAGAAATATTCAATCTAATTCAAGCGAGGCTCCTTTCGAACCACTTAGCCTGGTAATTTCTCATTGTTTGACCTCACTTTTAATTAGAGTGTAAATTATTCATGCACTTTGATGAGAGACCGGAAATAGCTATGGTGTAAATCTTTTGGTTGGACTTTCTGGAGAGATGCGAAGGAGTTTTGTGAGAGTAAAAACAGAAATGGGGCTGAAACGAATGAGGAAGGCATTACCAACACCTCTTTGCAACCCTAAGTACAAGAAATGTATTCAGTAGTTGGAGGTGAGGTGAAAATATCGTTTCCTTGCCATCTTTCCCCCCTCCAAATTGTGTCAGCATGCTAGAAATATTTCTCCTCAACCCCAGGAAGGAACATTTTTTGGCATAGAAGACTTAAGCTAAGCTAATGCATTGCATGTGTATTTAAGTAATACATTCTCTCTATATTTCTTCAATGCTGATTAACGGTCACTGAATGGAACTGGTTGTCCCACTGAATAAAAGTAAAAAAAAATTTAATTAGTCTTTGTTCCGAATTATGCACACAAGGTGGTTTAATCCACTTCCTGTTCATGTGCCAGCTTGCATTTAAATTACGGCTATCTACTATAAGTATTTAGTTCAGTGGATCTGTCTAATAACAATTATTTCTTTCAAGGAAGAATTGTATTTTCTTCCAGAAGAAATCATCATGGTATTGAACATACACATTTGTTTGCCAATGTTTTCTTTATATTTATGATGCAAATGTAAATTTGCCAATGGAAATTATACCAGTCGAACACTTAATTCTGTTAAAGCCTGCATCAAACAATACTTATGACCTTTTAGATTTGATGATGGATCTACATAAATGTTTACATTGTGTTCTTTATACAGGCATTTTCACCTGAAATAAACCTCTGTCTTGTGTCCTTTGGTGATTGTATATATCCCTGCATAGAACAAACAAGTGGGACCAAAGCATGTTGCACTGGATTAGGCTTGCAGTACATTTACACACCTGTGGAAGTCAGATTGTGATTTGTGAAAGATTGTGATTGTTCGTCCTCTTACCCTGCAACTCATTCTGAGGGACCATGATGAGTTTGGAAGAAAGCTACAAGAAAAAAATTGTTTTGTGAGCTTGTAATTACTCCTTCAGGAGTGAATGTCAAATTTTTTTGACACATGGTTCACTTTATATGGGGCAGGTCTTAAAGGTTCCCTATTATGCTACCAGGTGCACAGCTAATTAGCCATTGTGAGCCAATTCAAAATCTCTCCTTCCTGACATCACAAGGGGGAGTGACCACCCAGAATAATGAAATCTGATTGACTGCCTAGCTGAAGTTGATCAGTTCCTCTTGCCCCTGGTTGGTTACTTTCCCATGTGATGTCAAGAAGAGAAAGATTTTGAAATGGCTTGTAATGACTAATTGGCTGGGCACCTGGTGACATAATAGCCAGGAGACATTTAAAATTAGATATCCAGGTAAGGCGAGTAGCGAAGCTTAACCTCATCCTGCCATTACTATCAATGGCAATTTCGCAGCGTCAAACGATGTAACATACTTTTGATTCTCTGGATTCTTTGATTCAAATAGTGTGAATAGTTTCAGGGCACACAGTGATTTGAAACTTATAATTTAAACAGGGATAATCAAACATGAAACTTAGTCCTTGAATAGAGACAGTGCGTTTAATTGCAGCCAGTTAAATATGACTACCTATTTGTAATTCAGCCAATCAAATATTATGTTCACAGATATCTCACTCAATGCTTATCATCTCCAGAAAAAGAAAGTGATGTCTAAAAATTGCAGTGCTCAGGCCGGAGAAAAAGTTGTCTATGTTCAGATACAGTGTCAGATTCTGTAAAGCTTGGGTTGATTTTACTGAACTGCATTTGCTCCCAAGGGCCAAGTGCTTTGAATTGAATCTCAGCCATTATACAATATGTAAGATAAATATCCTTCAAAATGATGGTTCTCTGGTTCATGTGCTATGCAGGCCCATCAATACTAAGTATTTGAGAGTCATCCATGACCATAGTGATCTGGAGGTGTTATGTTCGAGGACACTTTCTAATGAATTGATGTAATGTCGCACTGTTTAGAAGTTAATTTGCTGATATATTAAATGAGCTATCGCAACATTATCGGATGACATGATTGAGAGCTGAAGCACTGTGTTTCTGCCAGTCGCTAAGGTAGCTGGATTGGCAAAATTATTACAAGGGGTCCTCAAGCTTTCCAAAAAAATTGATAGACTATTGATGTAGGAAGCAAAGGCTTTTATGCCACTCATTTCTGTAATTGTGACCTTGGAAGGCTTAGACATAACTTTAAAAAATAAATAAATGGTTGCAAAATAGAATTATCAGCGGCCTTGGAAAAATAAGTGGTCTATTGCATGAAATTGAACATGGATTCTTCAAAACATAAATGAATGTAAAGGTTTGAGATCATATGCCACTTAGAGAAAACAAAATTCACCACCTCTGATGGATTTTAACTGGTGGAGTTCGGATTTATTCAGTGTATATGTGGAATAAAGAAATATCAAGAAAATGAGTTGGTTTATCTTTACACTCCACATGTCCTGTCTTTACATGTCCCAGTAGGAATCTAACCCAGAACTCTCCGGCAAGTAGTCTGGAAAAAGCTTGACAAATGTGCCCCCATAGCCTGCCCAATCATCTGAATACTGCTGGCTGGATATATGAAATATTGTGGAGAAAGTCACTAACCATCACCACAAACATCATATAACACTACCACATTGACATGGACCTGAGCATGTAGGCACAGTGTGGGTTTCTGCATGTGGAAACGGGATGCATGTGTTCGTGCATGCGTCAGAGCATGTGGGCGCGTTTGTGTGGGGAAGGGAGGGGGGGCTGTTTGTGTATTTATATGTGCATGCGAGTGCTTTGGCGGTCCAAGGTTTTACCCTCGTCTAACACCAAGAGGCAGTTCATTCGCCAACTGTTCTGGTCGTCGGATTACGCGGTTTTGTTTGTCGGATAAACAAGCGATTGCATTTTTCAAGGGATCACAGGATTCTCTCAAAATTATTACAGTCTAAATTTCCTGATCAGGAGCCATGGCACTGTCAGTACTCTCGATCAGTACTTTCGAGGATTAACACATGACTTCTGTACTGAGGGCGTCCCAAAGCTGGTAAACAGACGGGATTAGTGTGTCAAGCTGCAGGGTTGTTGAACGAAAATCAGTAATGGGGAGGCATCTGATTATGACACAATATTGTTTAGATGTGAGTAGCTGTAACATGGTTCTTTTTCCGTTCTCCCCTCTGTTTATTTTAGCACGATTGTGGCCATTAAGATTAAGCATAATTACAAATGTTTTGACTAGATTTAGAGAGCTCTTCGTTTGGCTAGTGAGCGTCATTGCAGAAGCAGCAACAATGCTGTAATAATCAGAATATAAATACAGTGTAAGCCTGTCCCTACTTCAGCACCTGTAACTGTAATAAGAAACATTGTCCCTCTGTGGAGGCTGAAACAGTAGCAGCACATCTTTCAGGCAGCTCGGCTGAAAGTGCATTTAAATGACACCTGATTACTAATTTGTATATATTACATTTGAATTCATCTTTTGTTGCTTGCCTCTGGAGAGAATCTCAATTTGTGCACAGAAAAATTAATGGTCCATTCGCTGTCCATATATCTGACTTGAAATTCTATAGGTCGGGCTTTAATTATTTCCATGTCCTGTTTTAATCTTTTATTTTGAAAGGCTAGGCTGTTTATCAATAGCTGGGAAATAAGTGTAATGTCTTAAAATGTTCCCTCCTCAGCCTTTCCTCGAGCTGTCAATAATGTGTTTGGAAAAAGCGATCAGTTGTCTTCCCAGTGCTGACAATAAACGCGGCCACACTTCAGAGGGGTAAATAGTATCGACTGAGTCCTGCTATCACCTCTAATTTTCTTCCAGCCCTGGTGCAATAGGATCCTTTATGACTAATCACACCCACTAACAGGGCTAGAAGCGGTCTTTCTTATTTTAAGTACTGTGTCTGAAGCGCTGAGATGGAGCCTTGCTGGTATTGAAGTGTTCCTTTCCGTTTGTTTTCCCTCCGAACTTCCTTTACCCTGATGTGATCAATTGATTGAGATCAGGACACAAGTAGGGAATGTGTTCCTCTGCTTCTCTTGCTTTTAACATGAATACTTGCAGCCTACTCAAGCCCCTATTTTATTTATGTCATTTCCAAAGCCTTGACCTGCACATAATTTTGTTTCAGGTCCACGCCAAAGGTTGCGTTAACAATGACATAGATGAATGACTGTGACTGTATTAAGAATATATTCACTTATTGGTGGTCATAATTTTTCTACTCTTTTTTTGTTCATCTTCTTCCTCTGGCTGTGGTGTCTATTGCAATACCTAGAACTGTATGGAAAAAAGTTCTTAAATTCTTTGAACTGATTGGGAAAAGTCCCCTAATTTTTTTTCACCAAGTTTCATGCCTCCGCCTTAAGCGGTCTAATGCCGCCAATCAAAGTTGGAGTTACATTTATGCATATAACTTTTGAACAGTATGCCCAATTTTATGCCCAAGTGAGGAACTGTTGGATTCCCTGGATCAAGCCAAGTTCAATGCATGTCATGACTGTAATTATTGCCATTATGATTTTTTTCATAAGTTTAAAAATCATTCACAGGCCACACATTTTGTCCAGTTTTCTTCAAAAGTGGCTCAGATGATTTTCAGACCTAGCCTCATGAAAGTTATCATATTGAAGAATTCATTTGTGACAGCCGATCAAAATCAGAAAACCCACCAAACAGGAAGTAAGGTCATATCGCAGCAACAATTTCATGTATTAAAACCAGACTTGGTACATGGACCTGAGACCCCATTTTGAGAAAGCACAAAAAACATTGCATCATTTGGCTGCTAGCGGGATTGGAAATAAGCAAAAATAATATTTTGGCAAATAAGAGTTGATTGGTTTCCCTTAACCCAATAACTCTTGTGTTTGGTAATGCCTTTGGTCCCAAGCATGAGCCATTGGCAATATTTTTTGTCAATCAAATAGATCTGGCTGCCATGTTGAATTTTATTGAGAGTATCAAAAATTTCCTCCCGGCCAAAAATGTTTTTTGTTTTTCACCAAATATGCTGTAGATGACGTTTAGACCAAGTCTCATGATGGTTTCTATACGGATTTTTAATTTTCAAAAGCGCTATTCTGTCAGGGCCAAACAAAATTGGCAACAAAGCCACCGAACAGAAAATAATGTCAAATCGCAGCAACACTTTTGTCTATCAAAACCCAACTTGGTACATCGAGTCGGACCCCATTTTGAGGACACGCAAAAGTGCATCATTTGACCACAGGGGCGCTGCAATTATCAAAAATGTGTTCTGCCTAATAATTATTGATGTGTTTATTTGAAAAGGATTACTCTCATGTCTGGTAATACTGTTGGAGGTCCTGCTCCAACACATGGCAACTTGTCAAGCCATGATAATTGACACAGCTGCCATATTGGATTCTATCGAAAGGTTGAAACATTTCTCCCAGGCGACAAATTCTGTTCAATTTTCAGTAAATTTGCTAGAAATGATCTTCAGACTAATCTTCACAAAAGTTAACAGATGGATTTTAGATGTTTGAAACCATTTGTCTGTTACAGCAAATTTGAAGGAAAACAGTCCAAACAGGGCATGAGCTCATTTCTCAGTTCAATCAAATTTTTACTCTATTTGCATAAAATGTGTTATTAGTATTTGCAGCCATGCTTTTAACATGGTGCATCAAGTTGCCATGGTGAGTCTACCCTGCTGGAATGCTCAGCCCACTCAATACTGCTTGAAGCTTTATTAGGTAAAAGTTTTTTTTGTCAATCAAATTGCAACCGAAGTGGCAAAGGTTGTTTTTCTCAGGACCTGGATAGTTCTTAGGGGGTGAAGACATTTTCATTTTCATGGCATGCATACTTGGAGAGCGCTTGAGCTGCATCATGTCAACCATTTTAATTGCAAACAGTAGCTGCCTATTAGCTTGCACTGGATCAAATGAAAGCTAAAATAAGATTTATGAAATGAAACATTGGACACTATTTAATTTAGTTTATGAGCGATGCCAGCGCAATCCCATTATATTTTATGGACCTGTGCCAATGTGCTGCCGCCTTTAAAAGGAGATTTTTGTTTAAATAAACTGCCAGATTAATATTTGCCAAAGTAATGCCTTTTTTTTTTTTTTTTTAGAAAGCTTTGGCTTTTCTGTCATGGGGAAAATTTTTGAAATTGGGGAAAGTTTTTTTGGAAACTTTGTCTGTTCTATTCTGTTTTTGAACTATAGCCCATCCTTCGCCTGCTGATGCCAAATCAAGAGTGTTTTGGGAACAATAACGGATATTAACACCCACAAATGCATGTTAGGCAAGGGGGATTATAAAATTATCTTCAGTCATTACAAGCCATGTTTATATAGCTCCAGATGTGAGAATAAATTATTACTATTAAATGGTGCATGTCAAGGATTTTTTTAGCTGGCCAATGCTAAAATATCAAAGTGGAATACATAGCCAAATGTGTTATCCATCCTGAAAATTAATTTTAAAATGGTTTATCTTGCAATGGTATATAATAAGAAAGTCAGAAGTTGCAAAAAATTTCACAATGGACTTTGTCTTGAAAAAGCATGTTTGTAAAACAGAATATTTGCAGACAAAAAAAAAGATGATCATGCATTCATAATTGTTATCAAATCATATTCCCATATTGCTGCTTTTCTTCCTAGCACAGCCACAGTCAATATATATCTTGAAATATCTATTCTCAGAGTATGTTAATTAGCAATAAGATACATACATTGTCCCTCACCCTTCTGTTAAAACATAGAACCTTAAAAGGCAATTAAAATGAATGAAACAATAAACATTCCCTTAATCATTTTAATGGTTTGCTGGAGCATTAAAAAATAATAAAGGATAGTTTTTACAGTGCAGCTAAATGGCATTGCATTTGCTGAAGATAATGTATTGCTGTCAATGTGTGTACCCCGGTGAACCGGTGAAATTATATTGAACAATTCCATCTTTACATCGTGAAGTTTCTATCAATAAAACTGATGAGGCAGTAAGTAGGGTTGTTATAACTGGCTGACTGTGAGATGCCAAAAAGCCAACCTAATACTTCATTATAACACTGAATCCTATATCGGTCAATGAACACTGGTCTGTCTGTATGTTTGCCACTCGTTCATCTTTTAAAAATAGAATCATTTGCAATAACATTTGATTGTGTTTTTTTTTTGTTTGTTTTGTTTTGTTTTTCTTCGCTATGATGCTGACTGTGGTAATTGAGAGACATGTCAGGCAAATATCATTCTCATCTTCTGTGGCCATGTTAGCCTGGAGAGGAGAAAAGTAAGTAAAGATGACAACAAACAAACTTTCGGTTTTGAGAGCGATTCTGAAAAAGGCCAGTGAGGTAGACATATGCTGACAGCAATGACGGAACTAACTGAGAACCAGTTATGTATATCATTGACAGTAAATAAATTTGCTGAGCCATGTGGTTCTATGTGGATAGTTGAACGTTCTGATGTGGAATCTGTTTTTTTTTTTTTAACTTTCTTCTAATATAAATGCGTGTTCAGTATTAACTCTGTCAGAGTTCCCTGTTGTTTCCAGTACAATGTTAAACAATTATTGGCCTGGGTAAATTGGGCAGGTGTTATATTTTCTGCTGGAGAGATTTATTGATGGGGGTTTCAAGCATTGAGTTGTCTTTCGCCATACTTCCAATGGCTCAGAAAAGCTCCTGTGTCTCTATTCAATAGTCCATGATAAATTACGACAGCAAAAAAGTCAAATAAAGCACCAGAAACTCTACGTGGCAAAATCTTTACTCCACAAACTACTCTCTCTTTTTCTTTTCTTTTCTTGTCTTCGAGTAGCCCAAATCAAATGGCATATGCATTCTGTGCTCTTGAGGCACTGTTAACAGTAGCCAGGCTAATCCACTTCAAAGTATAACTGGCTAGACTTGGAGTAGTACCTGTGCTAGCCCATTTAACCTAGTACTCCTTTACTGTTGGTCTTTTGATTCTTTTGATTTTCATTTTATTTATTAGGTCTTAGGGAGAGAACACCTGGTCTGCTGCTGGTAAGCTCCAACATGTGCACCCCACCCCGACCCCCCACCCCCCAAAAAACCCAGCCCCATCCACTGGACAAAAGCTCCCACTCGTTTTAGCATAGCAAACACCCATCTTCAGCAGTTTGTGGCATTTGAGTGTGAGCTTGTCATGTCTTCTTAGACGACAAATCAGAGGGAGGCCACCGCGTATCAACCCGTCTGGCTGGCTAACCCTTTAAGAAGATCAGGGCATGAACAAACGCAGCCCTCCAAGACCCTTCAAAATCTCCTTTTGCAAGTGTACCTAGATGCTATTTACTGGCTAAATCAAAATATTCCATGAGAGGCGGTCGTGGGAGCACCTCTGAGACCGCGCGGCATTCGTTTTCAGACGTTTCCACACAACCATGACATTGTGGTGGCAACTTCCTCTTTCCCAATGTGCTTATATATTTAGTGATTAGAGCAGACGCCCAGAAACGGCAGTCAGTAGGTAACTGGCACGTGCTGATATGAGTTATAAGGCTCAGCCGTGTGACTCCAGAATTAATAATTAGAGAATTGGCTGGAGAAGGGAGTGTGAAGAGAGATGTTATTATTTACGCCAGATTAGGGGTGCTGAGCAACGGCAGGGATGCCTATTCCGGTGGGAACTAGTGTAAATTTTATTATTGTCACTTTTATTATAATAATCTCCTAATGAATTACTATTGAACTGTGCAGTTAGTCAATTATTAAATGTAATTAATTACCTAATTTTTTTTTTCATTGTTCCCGTGGCATTCAGGCTACTTAAGCTTAATGAACATGTTTCCTTGGAAGTATCTTTGATAATTACCGTGGATATGTAAAAAGTAATCAGGAGGAGGAAGGTGCTGTTTGTGAAGTTGATTTTTATTTGCTTTTATGCCCAACCTCTAAATGTGATGAGGACAGCTGCGTATGTGAAGGAATACCTTTTCACTGAGATCATGAAATAGAGCCTCTTTGTTCTATTACGCCTTGAAAGCTTTTAAAATCAGTAAGACATGGGTGTAGATTTGATGAAATATGATAATATGACCATGCATGTCTTCATTGTGACATTTACAGGACATGATTATTCCACACACTATTCAGATGGCAGGTGAACGTCAACCAATTCTAAATAAACAGGACAGCACAGTGAATTAGTTCATCAAGTGGTGAGGTGAACAGTCTGATGTCGACTCAAAATACTACAATGACACAAAATTAAAATAAAAAATTTGCAATTCAGATTGCAAGTATTGCACCATAAAAATGATTTTGTCAATAGAAAACAAGAGTGTATGTAAGTGCAATTAGCATTTCATTATTTTCATAATTTGAATCATTATTATTTATTTATTTATTTATTTATCATTTATTTATTTATTTATTTATTTGCAAAACGTCACGAACCCTTATGATTTCAGCTTTACAGCTTAACATATCAACATCTCAGTGGGTACATGTACGGGAGAAAATGTCAAGATCTAAGCCCATGTCCAGTGTAATGTCTCATTTTGTTAAGCTTGCTACCATTTGCTGAAAAACAAAATGTCCAGTTGCCAAAAGCACACAGCTTTGTGTGTTCACATGACCACAGAGAGCTGGCACATCGTGTCAGCAGCCCTCCACTAACAGTAGGCAGCTTTCATATTGGCCAAGGCTCCTGGGTGACTGACTCTGAGCCTGATATCCAAAATCCTGCTTCAATGCTCAGTCAAAGTCAAACCATTTCTCAATACACACATTAGTCCCATGTGGTATACCGCTCCAACTTTCCTTGTTCCGTCTCTTTCGTCAACACAGGGTGAAGTACAGTTATGATGGTTTTGTTTCCTAGATTAATGCATGGGCCAACACTGAACTACATATGCAGACTGTGATGTACAGCAGTGTTAGTACCATGTTAGTACCATCAACAGTAGTACAATGCATCTAAAGAAATTAAAGAATTTATCATTGATTTGGTTATTGATCCTAGACATGTCACACATGGTGCTTTCTGTGCATCAGTTTAGTTGTAGTAGTAGTAGTTGTAGTAGTATATTTCCTCTACCAACATGAGCTCAAACATTAACCCATCAACTACAGGTTACAAAAATATTGAAATTGATAGAAAATGATTGGTAGTTTTATGTGTGATGCACAGAATATTTTTGGCCATGTTGCCATGTCTTGTACTTTGCAGCTGTATAATGTGGTAGTAAGGATGCATAATTAAATGTTGATTAAACCATGATATTGAAGACAAATTAACATGTCCGCAAGGTTTTTTTCAAAACAAAACTGGAGGGCACCCGGTAGTGCGCATACTTCTGCCAAACTCAAGTTAGATAGATATACTGTATTTCAATTTTTCCGGAACCAGAATACAGAGCATGTTCCAGATCTCTTGCAAAATTAAAGCAACTCTTCCTTGGACTACCACCTTTCATTCTACCACATGTTGTGCCAAACTGTTCATAACTTTTTGAGTTATCTGGTCAGAAATATTTCATAGACCTGTGTTAGACAGATATATCAACTCATGGACCCAGAATCCAGAATATGCTCCAGATCACTTCCAAACTTTAATCAACTCATCCTTGGACTACCATTTATTATCCTACCAGATTTCGTGCCAAACCGTTGTCAACTTTTTGAGTTATCCTGCTGACAGACACACGAACAGATGAACAAACAGGGGTGAAAAATAACCTCCTTGGCGGAGCTAAATACTGCTCTTTTGCTATTGTCCTCTGGTTTAGCAGAAGAAAACCATTGAATGCAATTCAGATGAAACTCTGTCCGAAACGTACACTCTTGCACAAACATGAGCACGGTCCCCGAATCAAATACATTCCTCACCTATACAAGAGACTCGCTCTAATTGTGCTTTTGCCTCATTGCCTTGTCATTAAGGTGTCTATTAAAATAATCTATTTCCTACCAGTAAAATAACAGTCATTAAAGGCGTGCATGTGTAGGTTTATTCATGGTGATACACCACAATATTATGCTTTAAAGTTTCACAAAGGGATTTCTTGCTATATATACTGTTTAAGAGGTACATACTGACGGTGAAAAAAAAAAAAAAACACTGCTGTAGCAATGTGGTCCCATTCTGATTGGAACAAAAAGATTTGCTGAAAAAAAATGCTCCTCCTGCTCCTCTTAAGGAGATATTCTCTCTCTTGGAGTAGCTGTTTAAAGAATCTGTTTACATTCTGTGCCGCCTCTCCCCCAAACGCATGGGTCGGATTGAGGATGGGCTTTCCTGCCTCTGCGCTGGCTGAAATCTCTATGTGATCAGGAAGCAATCCCACTATAGAATGTAAAAGGTTAATGCAGTTTGGAATTTCAAGTAATAGCTAATTATCTTTAGGTTAACTACACCCTTTGGCCATTTATTCCATGCCCTGCTATGTTGGGCTTGACCCAAATCAATGAAATCATTCTCTCTATTAAATCCCCTAACAAAACTGAACTTCCAACACCCCTATCACAGCAGCAGTGACCGCAGCTGAGCAGGGTTTTTAAATTTAATGAGGAAACAATTAGTCAAAATCATTTCCTTGCATATGTTTGAAAGATTACAAAAGACAACTGCCTCTAAATGGTGAGAGTGCCACGATTTTTTATGCGGCTATTCATTTATGTATTTATTTATTCATTGACTTTTCTTGAATACAGGTGTCGGATGCATTTCATTTCACAGAGATTTCCTTGTGAACTGCAGTGTCTCTGGACACAATGAATCTCACAAGGACACATATATAACAGACCCCTTGTGGCTTGACCCAGGTGATAATTTGGTGACTCAAATGATTCATTTAAATATTATTTCATTCCATTCAGTCTCTGAAAAAGATATTTTGAAAATGTTGCCATGGACAATATAAAGTAAGAAGCAAAAAAAATCTTAAGTATGTACCAGTAGTGAAAGTTATCACATTTTCATTAAAGATACCCAACAGTTCCCTGAAGTATCCTCATCTTACATTATTCATGCATTATATATAGAGTATGTGACCATTTTATATTACGTCAAATGAATTGATTCATAAAAATTATATTGGCATTGGCAAAGTACGTGCAACACCATCTTTCGTCATTGTCGGTGGAATAGTACACAAAATTCCAGTAGAAACATCAGAACCATCCTGCTCAAATGCTTGTTTGCAGCTGTGAGTGAGTATTAGTGCGTGTTGGGATGTTTCATTTCAGATTATGTGCCTCTGGTGAAGCCTGTTTAGAAAATACTGTACTTAGATTCCTGTAGCCATCATGAGCCTTGGTTGTGAACAAAGCTGGAAAATGGTTTGGATGGGGCCTCCTCATCTTTAAAATATCAGGCGTAAACCATTTTAAGAAGCCATAGCCTCAGACAGATTTTGACAGTGGTGCTCACATCTGGAAATAGTGTTTAACTCATCCCATCTCAGGAAGTTTTCACACTTCACGATTCATTAACCTGCGAGGCTCAGATTCCTTGGGAAATAGAGATAGGAAAAAGCTGGTTTACACAGTATTTTCAAAATCATTACAAAGTGGTTAGCAGCCACTGTGGCAAATAAACACTGGTGATAAATGTGCTGTGGAGTAAAGCCGCGGAGTCAAATTGACAATTGTCTGTTTTCACTCTGAAAGCGTAAAGACTTTTTTTAATGCCTCGCCCTCTTCAGCTCTGGCTCTGCCTGCGCTCCTTTGGCGAAATGGGTGGAAAATCTTTGTTTTCGACAAAAATCTTTCTGATGGCTCTTATTCAATCACTGCCTCTACTGCTTTGCTCCTGAATTTACTTGAGACATATGTCGACATTCCTGGCGTTTATGTAGCCAATTCGACGTTATATTTAGGCCTACCAGCTGGTAGCATAGCTATAGCACTTCACATTAAGTATGCATTTGATCAATATGCATTCCAAACAAGAAATAACAAAAATCATAGACGTTTTAATGAAAAATCAACAGGTTTTGTGTCAGTACCATGCGCTGAGACATCTTACACATCAGCCCATCTGAATCGTCCAAGACTTCGCAATTTGGCGACTTCACGATAGCAGAACATTAGGGCCAATGACAGTTGTGACTGAAAGAATTAATGAACAAGAAAGAGATCATAATTGTTAAATAGTGTCTTATCTTACTCATTAATTTGGTGATTTTGACTGAGAACTAATCCAGCTTCTCTCACAGATGATGTCATTGCAATGCCTTGGAATTCCATGAGTGCCTTGAAGTCATATTAGACAGTTGGCATTTCAGTCAATAAGATTGCAGTTTAATTAAACTGATAATTCTTGAGTTGCGAGAGTATGACTAATTTCAGCCTCAATAAAGCACCAGTCAACTGTCCTCAAAAAAGTCATCATGTGATACACACTGTTTACAGAGATCACTTAGGAGCACGTCAGCTGCAAACATAACATAGGCTCACTGTTGGCAGCTGACTCTAACGGACACATTAGTGAAAATTATATTTTACTTGATTTAGAAGTTAAAATTAAATTGTGGAGTGTGATTTGATGTCCTCATCTGTATTGTTGTATAGCACTGATTATGCTCCATATACAGGAGTGTTTTTTTTTATTATTATTGAAAGCACCTTAGGGAATGATAAGCATTAGCACAGTAATACTACTTTTGCTAAACTTAAAGAGAAGTTGTTATGTTTATAGGTCAGGAAATGCAGTGTGAGGGCCTATTTAGTGATGATTACAGCTCAGACAAATTCATGCTGATGTTGGAACTATAGAACAGTATTGACAGATGTAATATTGATGCTACTTTGTTGCTTCCATATATTTGACTATTGAAACAATGATAATGCTTCTGCACATATAAAAATGCGAATATAAATATATGTTTATCATTATTATTATTATTTTATGTCTTATTATTATTACTACTGTATGCATTGCATTAAATATTGACAGGCTTCTCATGATTATCAGGTGTTATATTCATGCCAAATTAAAATGGATTAATGTTCATTGTTAGCTAGAAGTGGTGGTAAGGGGGATATATATATATATATATATATATATATATATAATATTTAATTTTTTTTTTTTTTTTTTTACTGTGGTCAGCGTTCTGTCAATAATTAATCAGGAGGGAAAAGAACTTAATGAAACACTTTGCATAAGGTGATAATTGGTGAGGAGTAGCACGGATGCAGACACTCGCTGTTAGATATTTAATAACCTCAACGACTCATTTCGGATCTTTGAGGCGGGCGGGTAGAGGATGGTTTTGGGTTTGGAGTTGGGTGCAGTGGTGAGTGCTCTGGGTTTCGAGGTGTTTGGAGATGTGACAAGGCTGGATGGGTCAAAAATATGGAACAGGTTTACCGGTTGATTTTATGGCGTCCGTTATTCGGCTGTTGCATCAATATACCAAATCAATCATGTGTCTCATGAACCCATACAATATAAGTAGATATTGCATTGTACTGGAATACTTTCTATTTACAGCTTGGAGGGAATTGTTTGTCATTTACTTGGGTACTGCATTTGCGTAATCTTCGG